>CM057464.1:119993418-121493418 GCA_030035585.1 Dugong dugon | reverse complement strand
AAGGTACCACTTATCTATTGCTTATTTAGTATTTCCCCCCCCATCCCCTCCCATCCCTGGTAACCAACAAGGATTATTACATTTTGCATGTGAATTTTTTCATGGGTTTTTACAATAGAGGTCTCATACAATATTTGTCCTTTTGTAATTGACTTATTTCACTCAGCATAATGTCCTCCAGTTTCATCCATGTTATGAGATGGTTCACAGATTCATTGTTGTTCTTTCTCGTTGCATAGTACTCCATTGTGTGTATGTACCATAGTTTGTGTATCCATTCATCTGTTGATGGACATCAAGGTTGTTTCCATCGTTTTGCTATTGTGAACAATGGTGCCATGAACATAGGTGTGCATATGTCTATTCGAGTGATGACTCTTATTTCTCTAGGATATATTCCTAGGAGTGGGATTGCTGGATCAAATGGTATGACTATTTCTAGCTTTCTGAGGAAATGCCATATCATTTTCCAAAATGGTTGTATCATTTTGCATTCCCACCAGCAGTGTATAAGAGTTCCCATCTCCCCGCATCCCCTCCAACATTTGTTATTTCCAGTATTTTTGATTCGTGCCAGTAATGCCGGGGTGAGATGGTATCTCATTGTGGTTTTAATTTGCATTTCTCTAATGGCTAGTGATCGCGAACATTTCCTCATGTGTCTGTTGGCCATTTGAATGTCTTCCTTGGTGAAGTGTCTGTTCATTTCCTTTGCCCATTTTTTGATAGAATTGCTTGTCTTTTTGTTGTAGAGGTGTTGGATTTTCTTGTAGATTATGGAGATTAGACCTTTGTCTGACTAGTACTGTCCAAAATTTTTTTCCCAATCTGTAGGTTCTCTTTTGACTCTTTTGGTGAAGTCTTTTGAAGAGCATAGGTGTTTGATTTTTAGAAGATCCCAGTTATCTAGTTTATCTGTTGGGTTTTTTATGTTGATGTTTATGGTTTGTATCCTGTTAATGCCATGTATTAAGGCCTGAAGTGTTGGTCCTATTTTTTCTTCTATGAACTTTATGGTTTGAGGCTTTATATTCAGGTCTTTGATCCATTTTGAAGTAGTTTTTGTATATGGTGTGAGGTATGGGTCCTGTTTCATTTTTCTACAAATGGATATCCAGTTTTGCCAGCACCATTTGTTAAAAAGACTGTCTTTTCCCCATTTGATGGACTTTGGGCCCTTGTCGAGAATCAGGTGGCTGTAGGTGGATGGGTTTACATCTGGGTTCTCAATTCTGTTCCATTGGTCAATGTCTCTGTTGTTGTACCAGTACCAGGCTGTTTTGACTACTGTAGCTGTATAGTAGGTTCTCAAGTCAGGTAGTGTGAGTCCTCCAACTTTATTCTTCTTCTTCAGTAGTGCTTTAATTATTCTGGGTTTCTTCCCTTTCCATATAAAGTTAATAATTAGTTTTTCCATCTCTTTGAAGAATGTTGTTGGTATTTGTATCGGGATTGCATTGTATTTGTAAATTGCTTTAGGTAGAATTGCCATTTTCACAATGTTGAGTCTGCCTATCCATGAGCATGGTATGTTTTTCCATTTATGTAGATCCCTTTGGGTTTCATGCAGCAGTTTTTTGTAGTTTTCTTTGTATAGGTCTTTTACATTCCTGGTCAGATTTATTCCTAAGTATTTTATCTTTTTAGGGGCTATTGAAAATGGTATTGATTTCCTGATCTCCTTTTCGTTGTTCTCTTTACTGGTGTATAGGAATCCAACTGATTTTTGAACGTTTATCTTGTATCCTGCTACTCTGCTGAATCTTTCTATTAGTTCCAGTAGATTTCTCGTGGAGTCTTTAGGGTTTTCTATATATAGTATCATATCATCTGCAAACAGGGAGAGTTTAAGTTCTTCATTACCAGTTTGGATGCCCTTTATTTCTTTCGCTTGCCTTATTGCTCTAGCTAGAATTCCAGCACAATGTTAAATAGGAGTGGTGATAAAGGGCATCCTTGTCTTGTTCCTGTTTTCAAGGGGAATGTTTTCAACCTCTCTCCATTAAGAATGATGTTGGCTGTTGGTTTTGCATAGATGCCCTTTATTATGTTGAGAAATTTCCCTTTTATACCTATTTTATTGAGAGCTTTTATCAGGAATGGGTGTTGGACTTTGTCAAATGCCTTTTCTGCGTCAATTGAGATGATCATGTGATTTTTTTCTTTCCTTTTATTTATGTGGTGGATTACGTTGATGGATTTTCTAATGTTAAACCATCCTTGCATACCTGGTATGAATCCTACTTGGTCATGGTGTATTATTTTTTTGATATGATACTGAATTCTATTGGCTAGAATTTTGTTCAGAATTTTTGTATCTATATTCATGAGAGATATTGGTCTGTAATTTTCTTTTTTTGTTATGTCTTTGCCTGGTTTTGGTATCAGCATTATGCTGGCTTCATAGAATGAATTTGGAAGTGTTGCTTCCTCTTCTATGCTCTGAAATAGCTTGAGTAGAACTGGTACAAGCTCTTCTGTAAATGTTTTGTAGAATTCTCCAGTGAAGCCTTCTGGGCCAGGGCATTTTTTGGTTGGGAGTTTTTTTATTACCTTTTCAATCTCTTCTCCTGTTACGAGTCTGTTCAGATTTTCAATATCACTTTGTTGTAGTTTGGGTAGGTCGTATGTTTCTAGGAATTTATCCATTTCCTCTAGGTTTTCAAAGTTGTTGGAATATAGTTTTTCATAATATTCCATTATAATCCTTTTTGTTTCGGTTGGGTCTGTTGTAATGTCCCCCATTTCATTTCTTATTTGGGTTATTTGTGCCCTCTGCTGTTTTTCTTTTGTCAGTCTGGCCAGTGGTTTGTCGATTTCGTTGATTCTTTCAAAGAACCAACTTTCGGTTTTGTTGTTTCTTTCTATTGTTTTTCTGTTCTCTATTTCATTGATTTCTACTCTGATCTTTACTATTTCCTTTCTTCTGGTGTTTGTAGGCTTTTTTTGTTGTTCTCTTTCTATTTATTTGAGTTCTGTAGTTAATGTTTTGATTTTGTCCCTTTCTTCTTTTTTGATATGTGCATCTATTGCTATAAGTTGTCCTCTGAGGACTGCCTTTGTTTTGTCCCAAAGGTTTTGGTATGATGTGTTTTCATTTTCATTTGATTCTAGGAATTTTTTAATTCCATCTCTGATTTCTTCTATTACCCATTGATGTGTAAGCAGATTATTATTCAGTTTCCATGTGTTTGATTTTTTTCCCTTGCTCTTTCTAGTGTTAATTTCTACCTTGATGGCATTGTGGTCAGAGAAGATACTGTGAATTATCTCAGCATTTTGGATATTGTTGAGGATTGCTCTGTGGCCTAAGATGTGGTCTATTCTGGAGAACGTTACATGTGCATTGGAAAAGAATGTGTACTTTGCAGCGGTTGGATGGATTGTTCTATATATGTCTATGAGGTCCAGTTGGCTGATTGTGTCCTTTAGGTCTTCTGTATCTTTGCTGAGTTTCTTTTTAGTTGTTCTGTCCTTTACTGAGAGTGGTGTGTTGAAGTCTTCTACTATTATTGTGGAACTGTCAATTTCTCTTTTCAGTGCTGTTAGAGTTTTTTTTATGTATTTTGGAGCCCTGTCATTGGGTGCATAGATGTTTATTATGGTTATGTCTTCATGATGGATCATCCCCTTAATCATTATATAGTGTGCTTCTTTGTCTTTTATGGTAGATTTTGTTTTAAAGTCTATTTTATCTGAGATTAGAATTGCCACCCCTGCTCTTTTTTGATAGTTGTTAGCTTGATATATTTTTTTCCAACGTTTGATTTTTAATAAATTCACATCTTTGTTTCTAAGGTGTGTCTCTTGTAGACAGCAAATTGATGGATCCTGTTTTCTTATCCATTCTGCCACTCTCCGTCTCTTTATGGGTGCATTGAGTCCATTTACGTTAACTGTAATTATTGATAGATGGAAGTTTGTTGCTGTCATTTTGTAGTGCTTTTTTTTGTGGTGTTGATGTTTTCTTTGTTCTTCTTACTCTCTTGTGATGAGTTACTTTTGTTTGTGGATTTTGTGTTCATTTCTTTTGTTTTTGTAGGTTTTGTTTTTGCTGAGACTTTATGTTTTTCGTCTTTATTTTTATGAGTTGGCTTGTTAACTTTCTTTGTGGTTACCATGAATTTTACCCTTATCTTTATAATTTTAAACAGTCTATCCTTACTTGGTATCGCCTTGCCTTCCTCTCCTTTAGAAGGTTCTATACCTATGCCGTTTGTTCCCTCTTTCATTGTTTTGATGTTGTTGTCATCCTTTGATTGATTGCTCCGATTCCCTGTTGTATTTCTTTTGTTTTTGGGAAGTCCTCTGTAGTTCAGTTCCTAGAATGGTATCTGGTTCATATGAACCTGCATCCTAGGTCCTAGGTCCTGCCTGAGGGCTGAAGCTGTTTGTCCTCAGATCGAAGAACTCCCTTTAATAATTCTTGTAAGTTTGGTTTGACTTTTGCATATTCCTTTAGTTTCTGTTTATCTGGAAATGACCTAATTTCACCATCAAATTTGAATGAGAGTTTTGCAGGATATATTATTCTTGGCTGACAATTTTTTTGTTTCAAGATTTTATATATGTCATCCCATTGCCTTCCTGCCTGCATGGTTTCTGCCGAATAATCTGAGCTTAGTCTTATCGTTTCTCCTCTGTATGTGACTTCTTGTTTTTCATGAGCTGCTCTCAGGATTCTTTGTTTGTCTTTAGTTTTAGTGAGTGTGAATATGATATGTCTTGGTGATTTTCTTTTGGGGTCTCTTCTATATGGGGTTCGTTGAGCTTCTTGGATGGCCAGCTTTTCATTTTTCATGATATTGGGAAAGTTTTCTGTCAGCAGTTCGTCAATGATCGTCTCTGTGTTTTCTGTTTTCTCCCCCTGTTCTGGTATGCCAATCACTCGTAAGTTTTTGCTTTTAATTGTGTCCCACATAACTCTCAGGGTCTCTTCATTTTTCTTTGTTCTTTTTTCTGAGTTTTCCTGAAACAGAGTTGTATCCAAGTGTTTGTCTTCAGTTCCACTGATCCTGTCTTCCATGGTTTCAAATCTACTTCTCAGCCCTTCTATGACACCGTCCATTTCTGAAATCTTGTTGTTTATCTTTTGGATTTCTAATTGTTGTTTTTGTATAATTTCGAGTTGTGAATTTATTTTGGCATTTTGTTCCTGCATCATCTTCCTGAATTCTTCCAGTTTTTTGTCTGTATTTTCCATAAATTTGTCTATTTTTTCCTCATGTTTGTCAGCTTTTTGCCTCAGTTCTTGGAAAATTCTGAGTATTAGTGATTTGAGTTCCCTATCAGGTACTTCTAGTGCATTTTCTCCCACAGGAGAGTTATCTGGTGTTTTAATTTGGACGCCTATTGGAGCCATCTTGTCTTGTTTTTGTAAATGTTTTGATATTGTTTGCTGTTTTCGGGGCATTCAGTAGATATTTCTCTCATTTAATGAATGTAAATTTTTTTGTTTGTTTGTTTGTTTCATCCTTGTGGTACAGCTGGGCAGATCTAGCTGAAGAGGAGCCACTGGGATGGGTTGTTTGTGGCATTCACCGCAGCCTCCAGGACGGTCGGTAGTCAGTGCTGGGCAGGTTCCAATAGGGCGTGCCTGCACTGCTTGGTGGTGTGATGTCAAGTGCACGGTGCAGGTAGGTAGGGTGCAGTGGGGAGATAGTTATGTGTGAAGCTAAGCTGGATATGGGAGAGAGGAGAGAGGAGCAGGAGCAAAAAACATACAAACATAAAAGAATGCTGGGGAGCTTGTCGTTGGAATGTACATATGAGAGACTATGGGCTGGAGGAAACCAGAACGGGGAAGATAAAGAAAAGGAAAGAATGAACAAATAAAAATCAGAAAAGTTAAAGAACTGCAAAGTTCCCAGGGATCTCACCATTGCAGCTATGAGGTCTGGGGGAGTCGGTCTCAGTTTTCACAGCACAGCCTGGCCAGAAGGTACAGAGGCATACATCGCCTGTTATTCAGGGATCAGAAAGAGTTGGAAGAGATAGAGAGACGAGAAATTAAGCAATGAAGAAAGACAAAAGGGAAAGAGAGGGAAAAGATTACAAAACTAATCAAAAAAGAAGAAAAATAAAATTAAAAAAAAAAAAAAAAAGCAACACCAGCAGTCAGTGCCAACAAATGGGACCCAGAGAGCCCCCACTCAGGGGCGCGAATTCCAAGCAGCCAGCAGTCTCGGGGTTAAGAGACCGTGACCACTGGAAGCAGATGGGCGAACAAACAAAGGCCCCAGGATCTCACCAGCGTGGCAGCCCAGACCTGGAAGCAGCCACACGTCCGAATGCAGCCCCACAGCCCCGTCGGAGAGAGCAAAGATGGCGCTCGGAACCAGGCACCCGAACAAAAGGAGGGGGAGGTAGCGAGAGGCGAGCGAGAAACCAGAAGAAGCAGAAAATGCCACACCAACAGCCAACAAATGGGACCCAGAGACCCCCACTCAGGGGCGTGAATTCCAAGCAGCCGGCAGTCTCGGGGTTAAGAGACCGTGGCCACGGGAAGCAGAGGGGCCAACGAACAAAGGCCCCGGGATCTCACCAGCGTGGCAGCCCAGACCTGGAAGCAGCCACACGCCTGAACGCAGCCCCACAGCCCTGCCGGAGAGAGCAAAGACGGCGCTCTGAACCAGGTACCCAGGCAAAAGGAGGGGGAGGCAGCAGAAAAAGCTTCACCAGCAGCCAACAAACGGCTCTCAGAAAGCTGCCAGCCCGGTCGCGCGGAATCCAAACACCGGCGCCTCCCAGCCCAGGGACCCTGGCCATGGAAAGCAGGGGAGCCCCAGCCGAGGCAGAGAGGGGTGGGGGGTGGGAAAGCACGCACCGCAGTTTACTGGTCGTTCTGTCTCCCACTGGACGCTCTGCGAGGCTGCTCTCCCGTTCGCTGGTCTCCGATAGGAATCCAAGATGGTGGATCCACGCTGCGTTAGCTGGTAAGGAATCTCTGCCTGAGTCTCTCCTCGCTCTCTGTTCTCTTTTAGTATTCTCACTCCGTTTGGTGTTTGGCTGAGTTCTTTATCTCTTCATTTGGTGTTCTAGGGTTTCAGGATTGTTGATTCTCTGTTTGGTTTAGTTTTTCGGATCTTTGCTGTGGAGGGATGGTGTGGTGCTTCTGCCTAGAGCGCCATCTTGCCCCGCCTCCTCTGCTGGTATCCCTTTAAACAAATAATTTTTTAGGTTATTTAAAGATAATAAAAATAAGCATACTGGATTTTACATTCTTTTATTAATTCTTTGAAGTTTTTCCTATTTATGGCGATCCAAATTTGTGACCTATATCTTTTACCTACTGCTCTCTGTATTGAAATCACTGAAATGCATACCTTGGTCTTGAAAAATATGTCCATATGGGTCTAATTTACAGAGAATTGTCTGTTTTGGATATTTAAATGTATTCATCCAGGTTGCCTATGTTAGGAGGTAAGAAAATCCTAGCGTAGATCAGGTATTAGTCCAAGTTAACACTCACCTGTAGACTCCGAGGGTTACTGGTAGATTTCCTAAGTAATCCAGTTTCCATCTATGTACCAACCTTCATACTCTGTGAATTTCAACCATAGCCATTTTCAAGCAATTTCTTTCTTTTTGACACTGGGTGTAGTTTCTTGTCATATTATCCATTTCATCAAGTGCAAGGGAAATATGCAGTCTTTTAGACTATCGTGAATGACATAGGACCTGCCTACTGGGTCTTTTCAAGGACCCTAGTAGTAAATGTGGAGCCCTAGTAGCACAGTGGTTAAGAGCTCACTTCTAACCAAAAGGTCAGCAGTTCTAGTTCGTCAGCCACTCCTTAGAAACTCTATGAGGCAGTTCTACTCCATCCTATAGGGTTGCTATGAGTTAGAATCTACTCGATGAGAATGGGTTTGGTTTGGGGTTCGAGTAGTAATTGCTAAGGATTTATTTAGACATTTGCCTTAGCATTCCTATTTCCTTTTGAGATTGCAACTGTTTTGTTGTTGTTATCTGTTTAGTTTTAGTGGACTTATTTTTTCTTACTCTAAATTCCCCGTAGAATTCTCATAGAATCGTTTATGAAGAAAATGTAAAAAAACTAAAAGCAAGCTCCTAAAAGTAGTATGTTTAACTAGAATAAAAGAAAAAATAGCTCTGCATATACATTGTACTCTAGTTAGAAAATTCGTTTTTCTTAGAGATATGGATTGGTAATGTTGAAATAACTTTACATGTAAATTACATAAAACAAATAATTGAATAACTTTTTAGATAATGGGAGCCAGGTATCTCACTGTCAGAGAGAGAAGTTACACATAAACAAAAAGAGCTGACTCATATTAACCATGTTGTCCCTAAATAGAATCATAATATATAAGAAAAATATAAATAGATATATTTATATACATGGGTTAATATACATGCTTATTTCCTTGTTTAATTCAGGGCTTCTAACTGGTCCATTCCAGTTCAAACCCCTGCTAAAGAGTTTACATTTGCACTCCACATATATTGTATCAGAATCTATATTTTAACAAGATCCCCAAGTGATTCTTATGTATAATAAATTTTGAGAGCTGCTGCTCTACTAGTGGTCCTCTAAATTGGTCCCTAACCAGCAGCATTAGCATCACCTGGGAACTTGTTAGAAATACAAATTCTCAGCAGGGCTCATGCCAAAATGAACTAGTCTGAGAACTTGGTTTGATTTGCTGATAGGGCCTTGAATCATTTTTTAAAACATATCAAAATTTCACCTGAGTCAACCTAAAAAAAAAACAAACAAACACCCAATGATCAAAGCTGGAACAATTTGAGCCAAAAAAAATAAATAACAATAGTGTTGAATTTTAACCCAAAAATAAAATAAATATCTATGAGTTCATAATGATAGAAATAAATGATTGAATAAACAAATGGGGAAGAAGGGAGAAATCATTTTTACCAAAAAGTTCCAAATAATATATGTAGATACTTGCCGCACCAGAATACGCTCTGCTCAAGAATGTTTCTCTCTCCTTGAGTGTGTGCTGGACTTTGTGACTTGCTTGCAAAGAACAGGTGGGGGCTGGAAAACTTTTTCTTTAAAGAGTACATAGTAAATATTTTAAGCTTTACAGAGCCAGAGATTGCTTCTACTCTACTGTTGTAAAAATGGGTGAAAACCACTATAGATAATATGTAAATGCATGGGTGCGCCTAGGAGACGGAGCCCACACAGTGTTGCATTAAAAACCCTGTTTTTTTTTGGTTGGCTTCCTCCCTGACAGTGTTACATTTAAAATCCTGTTTCTTTTGCTGGACTTCATTCCCCCCAGCTTTGCAGTTGAATTCTGCTTTTGCTTGAAGGTTGTATGTAAATCCCATTTTGCCTGCATAGTATGATTAAGAATGTTGCTGAAGTAACTTGTATGAACTCCCTACTTGTAAACCCCTTAAAAGTAACTTGTCTGCTCACCCTTGGGGAGCAGTCTTGGCAGCAGCAGCTCCTACGGACTCCTTTTCCTTGTACAAGGAAATAAATGTGTCTTTCCTGTTCTCCCACCTCAGTCTCTCGTTTATTGGCCAATATGAGTCACGCCAAGTAAGAACCTGGGGTTTCCACTGGGTAACAGCTATGCGCCAATACAACCAGGCTTACAAAAACAGATGATGGGCTTGATTTGGTCGGCAGACTGTAGTTTGCCAACCTTTGGAATAGAGCATGGAAAGGGAAAAATAGTAACTTTACAGTGGAAAAAACTCTCAAAAACGATTGTAACCAAGTGTCTTAGTTATCTAGTGGTGCTGTAACAGAAATACCACAAGTGGATGGCTTGAACAAACAGAAATTTATTTTCTCATAGTTTAGAAGGCTGAAAGTTCAAATTCAGAGCACTGGCTTTGGGGGAAGACTTTCTCTGTTGGCTCTGGAGAAAGGTCATTGTTGATCAGGACAACTCTTTCTCAGCTGTGTCCATTGGCCGGTCTCTGTCCCTTGGCCCCTCGATCCCTCAAATATCTATTTATATTCCAGCTGGAGAGACTTTATATCTAATTATGGGGATTGAAATTTATCATGGAAAATACTTGACCAGAGAGCTGAATGTGCCTCCTAAGTTAAAGTCTGAAAAACTTACATAGTTCAGTGAATTGCTTTTATGTGGCTTTTCTAGCCATGGTCTTATAACTCCCATAAAATGATTGACTGGGCCACAATCTTGCATATACTGCCTTGAAAATCCACCCAATAAGATTGAGCCCCTTGTGGTCTAGCTAGGGGATTGGCCACTTTTGCTATCCTGCTAAACTTATAAAGGGCCAATCCCACAGACCTCACTACCGTCAAGAATAATCTGGAACAGAGCATGCCCTTTGAACCCAGAGTCCGCTAAGAATCTCTGAGATTCTCAGAGAGAGAGCTATAATGCTGAAGATGGTGCAAGACTGCAAGAAATATGTCAGCAGTACAAGCAGCAGGAACCACAAGACTGACAGAGGGCTTAGATCAGCTTGCTGGTCCATGGTGAGAAAGCTGAGTGTCTTCGGCCAGAACGCTTGCCTGAGAAGCTGGGTGCCTTGGGCACTTGCTGGTGGAGCCAAAGGAGCTTTAACACCTGCCTGGGTAACCAAAAGCCTGAATATGCCCTGTGCAGGGGTTGTAAACCCCCCATCCTCATCTGTGGGCAGCGTGGCAAGAGCTACTTGGGCAGTGCAGGCCGAGGTAGTGAGGCAGGAGTCGTCGCAGAGGCCTAGAAGGTCCAGAGACAGAGGATCTGGAGATCTTGCGCAGGGATCTTCCCTCCAGCAAGGCAAGGCCCAGTGAGTCCCAGAGGAAGAGCAAAAGCCTCAGGATCTAGGCAGGCCCCTCTCCACCTCACCCCTCAACCCCCTGCAGTGTGGTGGTAGCTACAGGCAGCAGTGACTTGAAGACGGCATCTGACCTGAGCCACCACGATGCGCCTGCCCATGGACATAAGAATGAACACGAATAATTTGGGGAAGGCTAAGTGTTTCCCCTTTGAGAATCTGTTGTTATTGCTTACTGTTTGCTTTCTAGAAATAATAATAATGGCTTTTCCTTTGCCAACACTATGTGTCTCATGTATCCAGCTCAATCACAGGTTAACAACATAGCACCCATGGGATGGTTGATGCTGGGAAAATGCCTCTTTCTAAGCAGTCTTATGGCTGCCGGGAAGTCTGAGGCAAAGCCTGTTTGTGTGTGTAGTGCAGATAGACAGGCAGACAGATAGAAAAAGACAGGATGAGCTCTACTTTCCCAACACTTGGGGTGTGAGGATCCAAATCCTTTCACAATGGTATGAGTAAAATAGCCTCATGGTAGTATGAAAAACTGTGTGTGTGTGTGTTTGTGTGTATGATTACTTTTCAGATATTCAAAAGGGCCCAAAGTTGAAACTTGAAGATATCATGGCAAGGGACTATCGGGGATTAAACAAGTTGATTCCCCGGAACACCTCACCTTATCTGATATGGTGAAGACTATACAGATGTTGGAAAAGGCCAAAGGTGAGTGGTATGACAGAATGGACTAGGCTAATGCTTTCTTTTCATTTTCTATCTTGGGGTTCAGCCACACAAATGTAGCTTTTTCAAGGAATATTATTCAAGGTTTTCACACCAGGATATTGAATTTGCCAGCATGCTATCATAATCTAGTGTAGTGGGACTTGGATTGGATAACTACTAAAAGTAAGTTAGTGATATCTTGGTAATTCCTTACAGATATTAAATCACAGGATTTAAGAATTTTGACACCTATATGACCACTAGAGACTGATTCACATATCTCACTAAATTCAAGAGCCAGCCCAGTCTGTGAAATGCTTGTGAACTACAGTGGCAGGAGTAACTAGGGATATACATTAAACTATGAGAAATATGAATTATATTGTTGGCAAAGAATATTGGATATACCATGGACCGTCAGAAGAACAAACAAACCTGTCTTGGAAGAAATGCATCCAGAATGCTCATTAGAAGCAAGAATGGCGAGACTTTGTCTCACATACTTTGGACATGTCATCAGGAGGGACTAGTCCCTGGAGAAGGACATCATGCTTGGTAAAGTAGAGGATCAGTGAAAGAGAGGAAGACCTTTAAGGAGGTGGACTGACACAGTGGCTGCAACGATGGCCTCAAGCATAGCAATGATTGTGAAGATGATGCAGGACTGGGCAGTGTTTCGTTCTGTTGTACGTAGCGTTGCTACGAGTTGGAAGCAACAAGATGGCACCCAACAACAACAACATGAGAAATAAATTATTATCCTTTACTGACAGGACCACCACTAGACTGACCTGTTTGGGTTTTGGGAGGATCACCTTCCCCACTTAGAAATATTGCTGCCTCTATTCACAAACTCGCCAGAAGACAATGGGAATTTGAACGGAGTTGTGAGCAGAAACAGGCATTAAATGCTTCACAAAGGTTTGTGGCCCAGGCAATCCCACTTGGATCTTATGACCTGACTGCTTAGATGATTTTAAAAGTGTCCACAACTAGAAAACACAAGAGGAGATTTTGACAGAAAATGAATACTGCCACTCAGCAGAGACCACTGGGGTTTTAGATTCAAAAGCTGCTTCATGCAGCCATCCATTACAACGGTTTGAAAGATAATTGCCAGATTTTTATCGGGCATTTGTAGAAAATGTCCCCAACATGGAAGTTCATAAAATAATCCTGAGACAAGTAATACCTAGAGTGTTTTGGGTAATATAAGAGTAACAGTCAAATACATAAGAAATTGCTCAGCAGAATTTATGATAAAATGGAAATGTTATAGTCAAGATCATGAAACATAGAGGGAATCAGGGTGAGTTCACCACATATACGAGCAGGTATCCTGACACATCTATGACAGAGGCTTCTGAGGCTCTCTCTGCTCCAGTGTCTCTATTTCTGAATCCTATGATCATCTCCCAGTCGAGATAAAACAGGCTGCTTGATTCTCTGACAGGAGTTCCAGGACTGATGGTTGCCCTGCTTCTTTTTGAAATTGGCTTTGATCCTGTAGATCCTAAAACTCTGATAGAAGACAGGAAACTCAAATTTGTGCAATGGACAGAGCTGTGAGCTATTTATTTAGTGATGGTGTAAGTATTAAGTTTCTGCCCTGTGGCAGTGTTTAGATACTTACAGTCTTGTCCCTGACCCAACAGCCTTTTGGAATGGTCAGTCAAATGGGCCCAGGATGATTTGACAACAAGAAAACACTTCCGTATGTGGTAATGTGTTATAGAATTTAGAGGAAGATGGATTGCACGGAAATCATACAGGTAGACCTGGTAGGTGGGCTGCTGAGAATGGCTGTTGTAGTGTGGTGAATTACTTAATATGGCCCTTCTAGCCATAGTCTTGTAACTCCCACCAAATGACTCTGTGGGCCTATGTAAATGAGGTGCTTGTGACCCACCAAGGGGATTAAATAACTTGCTAATAATCTAAATAAGGTGCATGGCACTCTTGTGGGGGTGGGACCTTGCAAATAAAGTGTATGGAACCCTAACCAGAGGATTGGTTGGTTTTCCATCCTGCTAGACTTAAAAGAGAGTCAATCCCAGAGCAGACGGGGACCTACTACCACCAAGAAAGAGGAGCTAGGAGTGGAGCCCATCCATTAGACCCAGGATCCCTGTGCTAACACCTCCCAGACCCAGGAGAGAGACAGAGAGAGCTGTAACACCAGAGGCAGAGATGGCAAGAAGCAGTGACGGAGAAAAGAAGGCAGCAGAGGCAGCCAAACCAGAAGACCAGCAGGAGACGGTGAGGTGGGCTTCCTGGCCCATGGAGCAAGGCAGTTACAGTGGGTGTGCTGACCTACAGAGTGAGACAGTTGAGTGCTTTTGGACAGGTGGATTTTTGGTGGAGTGGGGTACCTCCAGGCATTTGGCAGCAGAGCTAAAAGGGTTTTGAAGCACTTGTCCGAGCAGGGCAGAGGCTGATGGGCGAGAGAGAGGTATGCCTGTGGGCACAGCTGAGAAGAGGCTGTCCTGATCAGAGAAGTGTGTTCTGAATGTTCCTGAACCTGAATTGTAACCTGTTACTTTCCTAATAAACCGCATAAATGTGAGTATTATCTGTGAGTTCTGTATGGCCATTTCAAAGAATTATCAAACCCAGCAGAGAAGTAGAGAGTATTGTGGGAGGGGAAGATGGTGTCAGAATTAGTAAAAAGGTTGGAGATAGGAGGTATATCTGACCTCCACCTCATAGGAATCAGTCTTGAACTGATGATCTTGATTCTTCTTCCTGCCGGTGAAGTTAGACGAGGTCAGATGCCACTCGTTCCACACCATTTTTATAGATGTTCACTGGAATTCACAGTGGATCTCATCTATGCTTTTCTTATCTTGTGACAGAAGGGCCACCAGAAGCAGTTTGCCTTCAAAGTTTCCAAGGCCAGCAATACACCTTAGGTGTCCTACCTCAGCGTATATCAGCTCTACAGCCCTATGTCATAATTTAGTCCACAGAGATCTTGGTCATCTTTCCCTTCCACAAGATATCACACCAGTCCATTACATTGATAACATTATGCTGCTTGGACCTAGTAAGGAAGAAGTGTCAATGACTCTGGATTTATCAGTAAAACATTTGGGTGCTAGAGGGTGGAAAATTAATCCCACAAAAATTCAGGTGCCTTCCACCTCAGTGAAATTTCTAGGGGTCCATGGTGTAGGATATGTTGAGATATTCCTTCTAAAGTGAAGGATAAGTTATTGCATCTGGCTCTTCCCACAACTGAAAAGGAGACACAATGCCTAGTGGGCCTCTTTAGATCTTGGAGGCAACATATTCCTCATTTGAGTGTGCGCCTCCAGCCTATTTATCAAGTGACTCAAAAAGCTGTTAGTTTTGAGTGGGGCCCAGACAAAGAGAAGGCTCTGCAATGGGTTCAGGTTGCCATGCAAGTGGCTCTGCCAATTGGGCCATATTATCTGGCTCATCCAATGGTGCTTGAAGTGTCAGTGCAGATAGAAATGTCGTTTGGAGCCTTTGGCAGGACCCTATTGGTGAATTACAGAGCAGACCCTAAGGATTTTGGAGCAAAGCCCTGCCATCCTCTGCAGATAACTAATCTCCTTTTTAGAAGCAGCTTTTGACTTGTTACTTGGCCTTAGTAGAAACTGAGCGCTTCAATATGGGTCACCAAGTCACCATGCAGCCTGAACTGTCCATCATGGGCTGGGGGTTGCCTGACTCACAAAGCCATAAAGTTGGATGTGCACAGCAGAACTCCATTATTAAACAGAAGTAGTATATACAATATCAGGGGCAGGCAGGACCTGAAGGCACAAGTAAGTTGCATGAGGAAGTGGCCCAAGTGCCCATCATCTCCACTTCTGTCACATTACCTTTCATCTTCCAGTCTGCACCTACGGCCCCATGGGGAGTTCCTTACGATCAAATGACTGAGGAAGAGAATACTTGTACCCGGATTACTGATGGTTCTGCGTGATATGTAGGCACCACTCGAAAGAACTGTAGCCCCTTTCTGGAACTTTCCTGAAGGACAGTGGTGAAGGGAAATCCTCCCAATGGGCAGAACTTTGAGCAGTGCACCTGGTTGTTCACTTTTATTGGAAGAGGAAATGGCCAGATGTATGATTGTATACTGATTCATGGGCTGTGGCTAATGTTTTGGCTGGATGGTCATGGACTTGGAAGGAACATAATTGGAAAATTGGAGAAAAGGAGGTATGGGACAGAATGTGAATAGACCTCTCTTAACGGGCCAAAGAAGTGAAGATATTTGTGTCTCATGTGAATGCTCACCAAAAGGTGACCTCAGCAGAGGAGAATGTTAACAATCAAGTGGATAGGATGATGTGTTCTGTGGAAACAAGTCATCCTCTTTCCCTAACCACTCCTGTCATTGCCCAATGGGCTCATGAACAAAGTAGCCATGGTGGCAGGGACAGAGGTTATGCATGGCATCAGCTACATGGACTTCCACTCACCGAGGCTGACTTGACTACAGCCACTTTTTGGCTGTACATGTGTTGGTTACATCATGTGAGGTACAATTATCACTTTATAATTGTCTTTATTGAGAGATTATATATGGTTTAAAGAGATGTGTACAGGTGCTAAGTTGACAAGGGATGGACTGTGATCATTAAGGTTGTGGGTCAATTTGGCTGGTCACGCTTCTCACTGGTTTGGCATTTATGATGTAGTTTGGCAGTTGTTTAATGGAAAAATCACTTCCATGATGAGATCTGATATGATGTGATTACCTCCATGATGGGATCTGCTGTGAGTAGCCAATCAGTTGAAAGGGAGTTTTCATGAAGGTGTGGCCAGCATCCAATGTAGGTGTATTTTCTGGCAAGGCTCGTGGGCTTTTGCTTGCTCTGGGTCCTGCAGCTGGCTCCAGTTCATCTGACCTCCAGTTCTTGGAACTTGAGCTAGAAGCTCACCTGCCAATCTTGGGATTCATCAGCCTCTACAGCCTGTGAGCCAGAGACCCATTGTCTGACCTGCCGATCTTGGGTTCACCAGCCCCTGCAGCTACATAAATCAGGAGAAGCCTCCAGCCTGAACCCTGGACTTGGGAGTTTCCAGCTTCTACAACATCGTGAGTCATTTCCTTGATATAAATCTCTGTCTTTCTCTCTCTCTCTCTCCATACAGATGCATCACTAGTTTTGCTTCTCTAGAGAACCCCGCCTAAGGCAAGTGTTTAACAGTTTGTGCCACCCAGAGACTCCTAAGAAAATAATATTCTCAGTTATCTCTCTGATGTCTGGTACTGCATATATTTTATAACAAGGAGAGACAGAGAGAGAGAATAGATGTGGTTATATGTGGAAATAATAAAATTAAACCTATATGTATGAAATTAAAAGTATAGACCACATGGATTATATTTAAATATAAGAAAATTATTTGAAAAATTGAAAAAAATACTAAATTTGGTAAATATTCTTCTACAGTGCTTAAAAAAAAAAAACCATAACAAATAGATTGGTTGGGCTAGGACAATGTTTTAAACTATTGCAAATTAAATTGCATAAGCAAAATGAAATGACAGTTAACAGACTCAGATATCAGCAACTGGTGAAAAATTTAAAAAGGGAATGGAAATGCTTACATCCACAATAAAACTTACAAAATTGGTCAATTATATTAATAGATAATTCTATAGCATTGAAATCTTGAATTTCTATTGGTTTACGAAAAGATGTTCAACTTCTCTAGCAATCTGGGATATACAAATAAAAACAACAATTAAAAAACTATTGTATATTTATCACTTTGCCAAAAGCTTATGTCTGAGAACGTTAAATGCTAGTAAAGATGAGGATGAGAAAAAAACTGGTATATAACATAAAATAAAATTAACAAAATTTAAAATTAACCATTTTAAAGTGAACAATTCAGTGGCATTTAGTGCATTCATAATGTTGTGAAACTGTCACCTGTATCTAGTTCCAAAGCATTTCTATCACCCCTGAAAGGAAATTCCATACCTTTTCCCATCTCCCTGAACCCCTAGCAACCAGTAATCCGCATTCTATCTCTATGGATTCACCTATTCTGTCTCTATGGATTTATTTTTTTCATAGGAATGGGATCATACAATACATAACCTTTTGTGTCTGGCTTTTGTCACTTATCATACTGTTTTTGAGGTTCATCAACATTGTAACATGCATGAGTACTTCATTCCCTTTTATGCCTCACATTCACCCACTGCTTCATATATCCTTCCACAAAATCCTAAAGATCTCTCTCACCTCATGCCATGAAATACTGGGTTCTTAACATCATCATTATCATCATCATCATCATCATAGCAACAGCAATTCCATGTGCTTTCTCTATATATGGAGTACTACTTGGAGCTGCAAATGAAATGGTGTTTCTGATATTAGCAAGGATGAAAGAAGCTCAAGATGCCCCAGATCATGTTGTATAACATACGAAGTAGGCATGTTTATTAAAGTAAGTTTCAAGATGGCATAAAAATGAACTCTAATATAATAGTCTAATTCAGTGGTCCTCAAATTTTAATGGACAAATGAATCACCTGTGTATGATGTTAATATTTGGACTCATATTGAGTAGACAGGGGTGGAATCTGAAAGTCTGCATATCTAATACACTCTCAAATGATGCCAATTTGCAGATCCATGAAACTAAACTTTTGGGTATCACGGGTCTCACCCTTAGAGATCACTTCTTAAAGTCAATGGATTACAAGTTTCTGAAAAAATAAATAGGCAGCACACCAAAACCTTTCTTGATTTATATAATAGACATACAAGCTAAACTTGAATTCCAATTGATAAAATCTGGCATTATTCTTCATGACATCACTAGCATATACAGTTCCATACTCAGTGGCTCTGACCTTATCCAAATGACAGAAACGTTCAGTTTAGAAAGTTTTGGCGTCTTAAATGAAAGGAAGGAAGATTACCTGTTATAATCTCCCAAATTCATAGAATACTTTCTCCAAGTCTCCCGTAATGATACCCATGATAATTTACTGTAGAAAGGAAGCTTCCAAATATTTAAGACAGTGCTGGATCTCTGTTTGTGTGAAGTTTAATCTTTAAGGACCCAGACACATTGCAGTCCAATACTCAGAGTAGGGGCCAGGGGTATATGGGATTAATACATTCTTACCTGAATTCACTTCACGGTAGGTCCACTGGGTCCCAGAACTCATCATACAGTTATTTCCTCAGTTCCTGAGTCTAAGATTAGAATTGCTATCCTTAGCAACTGGAAGAATTCCCACAATGCTTTTCTAACATGAAATAAGAGCCATCATTGTAGGAAGACCAACTGAAAGCCATTTTACCTCCTGCTTCCTTCCCAAACAGTACATCAAAAGCAAGGCTGAATCTCTGGGGAAATGGAGGAGATCAGAGCCACTATCAAGGATTTGAAAGCAAGTTGTTAGTTCATATTGTGCAAAAAAGCTTAACGAGTCTTAAAAAAAGACATAGGATTATTATAAATCTAATTAGATGGTTAATCTAAATTAAGCTGCTATCTCAAATGTGATATGCTTATTAGAACAAATTAATAAAAAGCTGGCACTTATATCTAGCTATTAATATGAAGAACATTTTTCCCCATGCTGATAAACAATATTCAATAATCAGGACACTTTTACTAAGTAAGAACAGTGGTGCAACTTTCCTACTCTCTCTCAGAGACTCTCAAATTTAGGTTTTGGTTTTGATTTTTATTTATTTATTGCTTTAAACTAATATAAGAACTTTGACTATACAAGCACAAAAAGAAAAAAACCTGGGTACCTGGACAGCACAAAATACCATTAAGTAACAAGGACTGTAAATGCCTTGCTAAGATCCATGGATCGCAGACAGTGGGAGATATATTCCACCCAAATTCAGAATTTTGTCACACCAGTGAGCAGTCTGGGAGTCCAAACATCTAAGGGCAAAATATTGCTTACAAACTGAAGAAAAAGTTGATGTACTTTGTAATATTTTACTGCTAGAAATGAGAAATGGCCCTTGGACTAGCCAAGTGGTCTTTCTTGTTTCCACTGGTATATATTACTTCATGGGTATTCCCTATGACAAGTTGACAAGAAAACACACGTACACACACAACAAAAAATAAATAAATAAATAAAAATGTCTGAAATCTGATATATAAGAAGCTGTAAATAATATCTAGATACCAGAGAGAAGTATAGCTTTGTAATCTTAATACCTGCTCAATACTGGAAATGAAGACTAATAAAGAAATTTCCCCCAGAAGTCAAACCTTCTAGGCAGTCATTCTAACTAACAAATTCATTCTGGGAGAAAAGTAGATTGAGAACAGCATCTCCAGTAATTTTTGGTCAGTTGCACTACTCTGGCTAGATGGACTAGTATTACCAAGAAGAAAAATTGGAGACTTCCTAAATAGAAGATTGAGGAAAACCCAAATACAGAGAGTATTGTTTCTTATGTGAATGCCTCAGAGGACCTTGATGACAGAAGAGCTTCTTAATAACCAGAATGCATGATTACCAGTTCTGTAGATTTCAAATATGTATCTTCCAAGAGTGTCCAATGATTATTTTATAGGCTCAGAAACAATGCTGCCCATATGTTCAGTATAAAATATGCATGAATTCAACAACATGAAGTTCTTCCTCACCAGGAAGAGACTAGTGAGTAATCTGTGATTACTCTGTATTAGGCAGAGCTCTTTCAGTTGCAACTCACAATTACATATGTGCAAAACAGCCATTATTAACTCATAATACTGAAAATTCCATGGATAGACCTAATTCAAAATATATCTGATTTTGGGTACAGATAGAATCTTATTAACCAAAAACACCAAATCCATTGCAGTCAAGTCAATTCTGACTCCTAGCGATCCTATAGGAAAAAGTAGAACTGTCCCATAGGGTTTCCAAGGACAGGCTGGTGGATTTGAACTGCTGACCTTTTGGTTAGTAGCTGAGCTCTTAGTATTAGACCTCTATATATTTTCATTTCATAGTTTATTTGTTGGTCTCATTCTCAGGCACATCTTCAGGTAGCTCTTTAAGTAGGGCTAACAATGGCCGGTGGCAGCTTCCACGGTACTGAAAGCCAAAGATCACAGACAGAACATGAGATTCTTCTTACTGTGGCATCAATTTTAATAGCTGGATTCCCCTGCTTGTATAATGCCCCTACCCCTGAGCAATAACTCCATTTGAGGATTTGATTCCGGGATGGTCAAGGCTGAGAGGGTCCACCATTGTGACAGTGAATATGGGGCTTACTGACTGGTAGGCCTTACAAAAACACTGCGGTTAAAGAGGGGCAGTTTATAAAATGAAAAATTGATGCACCGAAAATAAAATTACAGATAGTCATTAGACATAGAGAAATAAATGTTTTTTCCACACTGGAACAGAAATTTATTCTCTATTTTGATTTGTATTCTTTAACTGCACCTCCTCAAAAATGACTTCAAGCTGACTACATGTCATAGGTAATGTCATATATTTCACGTCACACTGTTTTTTAACTAGAAACCCAGTTGAAGGAAGATAAATGAAATAAGATATCAAAGAATAATACACTGACATCATCAATGACTTTGTCACTCAAACTATCTGGCCTTATAGGACATGAATTACTAGTGTAGAAATGATTCCTTGTGCATTTAAGTTGCAGTCCTGCAGGACATAGTTTAGGACCTGAACCAGTGATGACTATATGGTTGTATTGTGCCTGCTAGTTAGAATGTGCGAACCTGGGAAACTAAGAGTATGGTTGTTGTGTGCCAGTAATGATTATACTTAATGATCCACTCCATAGTTTGTTCCTCCTCTGTTTTATCTTTATTTAAATCATGGGTGAGCAAACTGAATCCCAAGGGCCAAATCAATCTGCTGCCTGTGTTTGTGAATAAAGTTGTTTTTGGAACAGAGGCATAAGTATTCCTCTATGTATTATCCATGGCTGCTTTTGTGCCAATACAGGAGAATAGTTATAATGGAGACTCTCTGGCCCATAAAATCTAAAATATTTACTCTTTGGCCTTTAACAGAAAAATTTGACAACGCCTGATTTAAAAATTTGAATACCTAAAGGATGAGTGCAACTTCTAAGTCCCTAATGATTCCATTAAGTGGAATCTGAGAATGCACAATAGACATTCTGAGCCTCTCCCTAATAGAGCAAGCAAAAAGTGAGTATATTGTCTTCCAGAGTAACTATCTCTCAATATCAAGAGGACTTGAGGTCGAGCCTTCACATTGGAGACCAGGAAACGTATTGATAGAATCCAAAGAAGCTCCAATGGATATTATAATGTCCAGTGGTAAAGTTTAATTGATGGAAACTTCAATTCTATAGACGCAAACTTCTGATGTCTTGAAACCTAGGAATCATGGAAAGAACACCCAAAGATCTAACTAAAGAGAATATGGAATAATGATGAAGGAACTCAAAAACCAAACCCCATTGCGGTTGAGTTGATTCCAACTCATAGCTAGAACTGCCCCATAGGGTTTCCAAGGAGCAGCTAGTGGATTCAAGCTGCCAACCTTTTGGTTAACAGCTGAACTCTTAATTACTATGCCACCAGAGCTCCAAAGATGGAGAAAGAAAGTCATATATATTAGATACATCCCAATTTTTAACATGATGGAAAATTTTTTCTCTACTTCTGTGTTTTCTCATTAACGTTCCATTTATCAGAAATGCAAACAAAAATTCTTCCTTCTATCACCTGCCCTACAAAGAATATATTACTGGTAGCTAAATTTACAAATCTATTAAATATATCAGAATATGTCATTAAATTAAACACAGAAGAGTCTTATATTAAAAGACTTGTCCCAAGACACTGCCTGTGAACACAGTGGGGTATAGCTTTGTTTCATGTCCCACTGAGCAAAGTGTTAGTCTTCTGGTTGTACCTGGAGAAGGTATTTTGTTTCAGTTTGACATTGTTAGAATTCTGCTGGTGTAAAGAGAATGTGTGTCTGTGAGTCAAGAAGCCAAAGGGTGGATTCTGATAATAACCACATTTCTTCTTCTCTTCTTCTTCTCTTCTCCCCTGCTGGTAACAGTCTTATTCTTTTGTGGAACTGCCTATTCACTGTCCTTGTTACCCTGTCTCCCTACACACCTTTAATGCCCCTTTACAGGCATATCCTCTAAAAAAAGAAATTGACTCTGGAAGGTGACATAAAGAAAGGCAATGTTCATAATCATTTAGTGTTGTATAATCCTTAGAAAATATCCTACGCATTCCTATTGCTAAGATTCTCAGAACTAAGCTGCTATATGTCTTAAATAAATTTGTTTGTTGCCTTGCTTTTCCTTCAAATCTGTGAACTACATACTTTTGCATCCCCATATTAGTTAGCCATATTTAATTTCTGTTACATTCATTCCAATTGTGGAAAAACTCCTTGATAAATTCCATCATACCAGTAATTTATATATTCTATCAAATAATTCAAAGCCTAATAACTGGGGAACAATGGTTATCCATTCATTATTCAGTTACAAATATCATCTTTGCAAATTTATGTTGGTCTACCAGACACAATAGTAAACACCAGAAGTTAAATTTTAAAAAAGGAATAAGAAATAAATTGTATCTTCCAAATGCTTGCAGAAGAATAGAGAAGCAATTAAAAAATCACATTGATGTGTGATGCAATGATAGAAGTATGCAACTCTGCTATTGGAGTAAAAAGATTGGCACATATATCAGCAAGAATAATGAAGACATGATTCCTAGGAAAGATATTATTACAGGTATCCCCTGCTTTTTTTAAGTTCACTTTAGGCCACTTCGTTTTTATGAAAGACCATTAGTACCTTGTCATGGATTGAGTTGTTTCCCCCAAAAATATCTACCAGCTTGGCTGGGTCATGATTCCCAGTGTTGTATCTGATGTGATTTTCTTATGTATTGTAAACTCTATCACTATGAAGAGACTATATGTGATCTCCTGATGTGTTGTAAATTCTATCACTGTGATGAGGTTATACTGATGAGGTTGACGAGATTAGATAGTGTCTTAATGCAATCTCTTCTGAGATATAAAAGAGAGAAGTGAACAGAGACACATGGGAACCTCATACCACCAAGAAAGCAGTGCCAGGAGAAAAGCACATCCTTTGGACCTGAAGTTCCTGTGCTGAGATGCTCCCAGACCAAGGGAAGACTGATGCATCACCCGGACTTTCCTCTAGAGCAGACACAGAGAGAAAGCCTTCTCCTGGAGCCAACACCCTGAATTTGGACTTATAGCCTACTGGACTGTGAGAGAATAAACTTCCCTTTGTTAAAGCCATCCACTTGTGGTATTTCTGTTAGAGCAGCACTAGATGACTAAGACATACCTGTTTTCACTGACCAAAATAAATCTGAAGAGGATTTTTCTCTTTTCCAAAAAAAGGCAAAAAGTGGAAATAACCTTCAGTATTTGTTTGCAGAAAGTCATTAAAGAGGCAGCAAGCACCTGAGCAGCTAGAGTGGCATTGCCAAGCTCCTTCCCCCAGAACTACACTCAGCATCTCAGCATCAAGCTGCCATAGCTTTTAACTGTGTCTGTGAACATCTGTACTTTATCTTGATTTACTTTGTACAGCCATTAGCAACATGTGTCCTAAGGTATCAGAAAAGCCTAAAACTAGGTGTATTTCTATTTTATATAGGCTATGTACTTATGCTGTCATTCCTGCTTTTACTATATGTTAAGTATTATTTTAGGTTTCATGCAATTTTAGGTCTTCTGCAATATTTGGCATGATTTGGTAGGCTATTTTATGGGTCTGGGAATGCTTAAAAATTTTTCCTATATAAATTAATGGTAATTGTGTTTTCGCTTTATGCCATTTCAACTTATGAAACTTTTCATAAGAAGACAAGAACCAAACCCATTGCTGTCAAGTCAATTCTGACTTATAGTGACCCTATAGGACAGAGGAGAATTGCCCCATAGAGCTTCCAAGGAGTACCTGGTGGGTTCGAACTGCTGACCTTTTAGTTAGCAGCCATAGCTCTAACCACTATGCTACCAGGGTTTCTAAAAGTTAGGAATGCTCTGTTTTCAGATAGCTGGGGAAACCTGTATCTGATTCATTGTGTGTTTTTTTTCTTTGAATAAGTATATACAAAATGTTATGTTTCTATTTAATATAACTGGTAGAACTCTAGAGGAGATTTTATGTTTTTTTTTTCCAAATTATTTGATATTTTATTTTTCTAATGCATTGTATTATTTTGAGCATTAGTAAATAAACTATAGCATCTATTTTTATAGGATTTCATTAAGGAACTGTTTCTAGCAGTAAACTTTTCTTAAATGTCATTTTATCTAGTCCTTAAGAAATGAGCATTTGATAGGTTTTTCTTTCAGGAGGAGGTAGCTTTTCATATTTTTTATGAAATTAAAAACGTAATTTTTCCAAGTCAGTTCGAGATTCTGTTCTAAGCTTTGTTAAAGGCTAACAGATTGCCTGTCTGTCTAACAAGTTCAAGTGTCTATGAAAGTTGTAATCATCATGGAAAATCTTGACTAATTTTGTTCTATATTAAGAAACAATGGTAATAAAGAAGCAGCTATAAGTATTATAAGATTGTTTGATAAGTCCTCCACATTTTTAGTGAATTATTTCTGAAGGTTTACTTATTTTAGCTTTACAATTTAAAACCTACTGTTAGCAGTTGTGAACTGAACTGGATCAATTCATTCACTTGAAAGGGAGAAACTCCTTAAAGTTTCTCTGCCCTTCCTGCATCAAAGTAGGTATTCCATAAACATCCATTGAAGGAGTAATCAAATAATGATGATAATTCTCTTTTCATATGCACTATTTAAATCCTCAAAGAACTCCAGCTCTCATGTGCCACTCTCAGTAGATCTTAAGTGAATCATCAGGAAAAGTGATTGATCATTCAGTGTTGTGTGACAAACTCTATTGTGTTGATTAATGTGGAGAGAGAAAAAGAAATTACCCACCTGCTCGCAGCATCGTCTCAGATGATCCTATATAACTAATTAACTAGTCTTAGTTTGAAGGACTCTCATTTCTCCGACCTGCTGTCATCTCCCTGCCAATGCATGTTATCCTTTCTTTACTTGATCAATTGCTAAAACACACTGACATCCTAGCCTGGCTTCTATGGTCTTAATTTTCCTTGGCTGAGAGAGAATCTCTTTGTAGTAGAATTTAGTGACTAGACAAACCAATAGTTTGAATTATCTACTAAGTGTAATCCACATAGTGGCTGCAAACATGGGCTCAAACATAGTAATGATTGTGAGGATGGCGCAGGACACAGCAGAGCTTTGTTCTGTTGTGTATAAGGTCTCTCTGAGTAGGAACTGACTGGACAGCACCTAACAACAACAACAATCATTCTTCCATGTGTTGATAAGGGTTGGCTTACATTTCTCTTAAGGCCTGGATCGTTGAAATTTACAATAAATTGGATAAAAAGCAATTAACCTTCTTGTAATCCCATCTGTTCTGGAGAATAAGTACCTTAAAGGAAGAAATGAATGTGGAGTAGCAAGTGTTGGATATTGAGTTAAACTTGTATCCTGGCATAGCAGTTCAAACTGTGGTTTAGAGACCTCTAGCTAGAGCTCCCTGAGATCTTTCATGGGATCTTCAAGGATAAACTATTTGCATATAATACTAATATGTTATTTGTCTTTTTCTTTCATTGTCTCATGAGGGTGTAGTTGAGTTTTCAAGGCCATCTGATGTGAGTTTTTACAAAATATTGAATGCAGCAACACATAAGAGATTCTAAATGTCTTCCATTAAGCCCGTCATTAAAGAAATTTGCAAAAATATAAAACAATGTAATTTTGCTCACTATCTTTTTCTTGAAACATATTGCTACTTTTCACAAAAGTTTGTTGTTCATTCACATGTGATAGATTTACCATTGTTATTTTGAATTAATTAATAAATTAGTATTTTTAAGCCTCAGTTTTAATTTCTAGGTCTGTAGATATTGATAGATATAATAACATGCACATATAAATGTTCTTCGGTTCCTCGATAATTTTTAGGCATGCAAAGGGATCTGAAGAAAAAGAAATAGGAGGGAGGGTGGGGGAGAGAGAGGGCATGACTTGCTTCCTTAGAACTTGATAAGTCAAGAGAGAGTCTTCAGAGTGGGAGCATAAAATGTTAAAATAACCTATAGGATCAGAAACCAAAACTAGGTAGGTTAAATTTCCTCAAAAAAAACTTCAAATTTCTTATTCTGCAAGATTTTCATGTAATAGACTATTCATATATTTTATTGTTACATTTTTTTCTTTTTCGGATCATCCTTTTTTTTTTTTTTTTTTTCTTTTAGCAAGTCTCTCCCTTTTACCTTCTACCAAAAAAAAAAAAGAAAAGAAAAGAAAAATTATTCCTGAGGACATGGAAGTCATACAAATTTAGGTTAAGACAAATTGAAATAGAAATTTTACAGCATCCATGTTATATTTATGGGCAGTTTTAAAAATTCAGCACTTCTCCTGGAGCCAGTACACACTTAACATACCCTAATTTGTATTGCTCATCATTACATTCCACTTTAGCTTTACTGAAGACATGATTACGTACTGTGAAAAAAACCCATGCTGATTATGACATCTTAAATTTACCTATTTCTCTAGCTAGTTTTTAGAGTGTGGGGAGATCAATAAAACAAGCAGTTTAAGGTATATTCTGAGAGAGCAGAGCATGCCTAAATACCATCTGTGATTCATCACCCATAAACCCTGATTATTTAAGTAGACAATTTGCTAATGGAATAATAATGCTTTCCATTTATGTTTTGCTGGCATTAATATAGAGATAATTTAAATAATATCTATAAACCTCTTCAGTATTTTTTTTGTAAGGAAAATAAAAATAAATATACTCTAGCATGATTATTGGGTCATCTCCCAAGTTTGTCTTTTTAACTTCCCTCGGGATCACAGAGGATGACTATGCGAGTACAACACTGCCCAACACTTGGTGTGGTATTTACGCAGACTCTCATATTATGCACTTTGACAATGTACTGTACAATCTACATTACCATATGCAACAGCCTTGAGGGACACCAGCAAAGACCAACGGACCATCACAGACAAATAGTTAAAGAGATTATATATACATACATATATATCATTCTATATTTTTGTTTTAGCAGAGAATCTGTCTTTTCACCCACCTTAACACTCCAAGATTGAGCATTTGGCTAGTATTATTTATTCAGTATTTCAAATGGTACTTCTCCCAAGGAAGAAAAATAGTTCCTGCTATTCCTTGAAAACATACCATTATTTTTTCACAATTAGAGACACTTATGCATAGCCATCTTGAGGAGTTCATTCAAAGTGTCCTGTAGAACCATGCACACAACATTAATTTAGCTAACACTGATGCTTGAAGCATGTAGTTGACCACCCTGAGATTTAAGCCCATGGCTGTATTCCCCTATGATTGTGATAGTGAAATCAAGATCCCCTTGAATAATTTCTTCCAGCTTCAAATTGTTCTATCACTCAAAAATACACCCATGAAAGAAATAACAAATAAATAAATGAATATACATACATATATATATATATATATATATATAAACCACCCTATTCTGGATTGGTTTGAAGCATTAAGTTCTTGATGAATTGAGTTCACTATACCTTTTGTTACCTATTAATATAGCATTTATATAATATGTGTTTAACATATGATTGAAACTTTCAGTAAAATAGTTTTATAAGCATAGTGCATTATAAGGAATCAGACTGAAGATCGTTTTGTTCCTGTTTATTACTTCCCTTAAGGAATTTTGTTTCTTTGTTTGTTTAAAACCTGACTACATCAGGAAATACTTGACTGAATACTAAAAGCTCTGACTTCAGCTTAGATGTTTCTCAACATTCTGGTTTATGGTGCACAGCAAATTGGAAATAAGAATTATTTGAACCTAACCCTAGGGTTGTATAAACATGGTCTGTTTCATAAATAGGTGTCTGGTGGAATGAGTAACCAACAAACCTATATGAGGCTCTGATACATAGAACAGAGAGACTCAGATTTTCTCTTTATCCATATGTATGGAGTAGGGTTATACATGATAATCTTTAGCACATTACACAAATTATATTTACTTCACGTAGCAGTATAGTAAAACCAAAATTAATTATATTTTGGTGATTAAAGGTACATTGTGTGATTATGCAAGGGTGTAAATTGTAGAAATATTTGGATACCACTTTTTGCTTTATTGTTTATTAATGATGTGATCTGAGACTCAATTTTTTTTTAATCATTAAAGGGGTAAATAATAAGATCTACATTTGGATCAATAAGCAACATTATGACAAACAGAGAAAATATTGAAATTGTTAAGGATTTCATTTTAAATGAGTCCACAATCAACACCCAAGGAAGCAGCAGTCAAGAAATCAAATGACATAGTGCATTGGGCTAATCTACTGTGAAAGATCACTTTCAAGTATTAAAAAGCAAAGATGTCACTTTAAGGACTAAAGGTGCGCCTGACCAAAGCCCTTATATTTTCAGTCACCTTATATGCATTCGAAAGCTGGACAATGAATAAGGAAGACCAAAGAAGAACTGGTCTTTGAATTATGGTGTTGGTGAAGAATATTGAATATACCATGGACTGCTAGAAGAACAAACAAATCTGTCTTGAAATAAGTACAGCCAGAATGCTCCTTAGAAGCAAGGATGGCAAGACTTTGTCTCACAAGCTTTGAGTATGTTATCAGGAGGGATCAGTCCCTGGAAAAAAGATATCATGCTTGGCAAAGTAAAGGGTCAGTTAAAAAGTGGAAGACCCTCAACGAGATGGATTGACACAGTGACTGCAACAATGGGCTCAAGCATAACAACGGTTGTGAGGATGGCGCAGGACTGGGTAGTGTTTCCTTCTGTTGTGCATAGAGTTGCTTTGAGTTGGAACTGACTCCACGGCATCTAACAACAACAACATAATTATTACTTATATATATATATATATATATATATATATAGAGAGAGAGAGAGAGAGAGAGAGAGAGAGAGAGAGGAGTGGTGCGCCTGGCATATTAGTATCAATAGTGTTAGTAGTAGTAGTATAGTTATTTATTTTTATTATTAGCTATTCCACTAAAATGTGTGATGGTAATTTGTCTTATAATAAAATGATAAAGAAATAACTGGAAGAATCTATGTGAAATTATCCAGCAGTGTTCCTTACATATTTTGTTTAATATATATTGGTTTATTAAGATTTATATTTTAACTTAATTTCCTTTTAGTTTATTATTTATTTTTATTAAATATATATCTTATATAAAAGAAATAATATAGCATTGGGTTATGAAATCCTTCACCAAAATCTCTGATATTTACCATCTAGGCATCTTCCAAATTCATTTGTTTTCCCCATTCCTCTATTCCAAGTGATCATAATCTCTCCCCTAGTCTCTAGATAAACTCCTCACAAGTAGTCTTTTGTTCTTATAATTTATTCTTCAATAATTTTTTTATTATCTAAATCTGATTATGGCATACATTCACAACATGATTAAAGCAAATGAAAAGCTGGTAATTTAACTTTTTATCAAGATGAAACTCCATCTTGACCCTCAATCCCGTGTATCATTCAAACTCTCTCTTATATTTTCACCTCATCTCTCATTACATCACTTTCTGTCTTTCTCAAAGTCCAGCCAGAATGATTTTCAGTTTCTAGAATGTTTGGTAACAGAAACCATGAGGAGAATCAAATGCATATGTATTCATCGTACATCAACTCTTTCACAGTAGAATAAGGTAGAATGAATTGAATCTTTTTCAGGTTATAGAGAAAAGACATGGTTATATATGAAGCCAGTGTAAATACACATTTCCAGAGAACGGTTCATGTAGTGGGTTGACATTAGACATCTTCCTGCCCAAATAATTGATGTTTGGCTTAGGGTTTACTAATTCTTTCTATATGGTGACTATTTTTTAACATGTCCAAAATTTTACCATATTTATAGTATTACCAAAAAACAGTTAAGTTTTGTTGAAATATAGCTTCTATCTATAAGTATTAGGTCCCAAGATTGGCCTGCATAAAGTGGTACTACTATATCTCAGTCCATTTTGAAGACTTGATGATGATTTCTTTTCTTTTACAAGTTCTTAATAGTGGTAAGAATAGAGGAAAAAAATGTATGACTAGTAATGTTTCTTTTGCTCAATAGTTAGAGGATGACTAACATTGAATATTTAATTCCAGTTCATGTTGTAAGGAATTAACACATCCTGATACCTCCCATTACACAGTGAATTTATTCTCACATACTAAATCTCAATTCAGTACTTAATATTCCCATAAGCTTATGCAAATATACAACTTATTGTCCTTAAAGGAATTACACATCCTCATCCTCTTTCCCAATTCTCCTTCAGCAATTAGAGAGGGTAATGAATCTGTGGATGCTCAGAAGCACAATGAGATACTATAATTCACTTAATTTTTCCATAATATTACTACTAATAAAAAATTATCATGTCACTTGGTAGACTGGTTAAAAATGTGTAGCAAGAACCTGGTAGTAAGTTGCACAGCAAATGGGAAATCTGGAAAAGTCTTCTTTAACAGCAGGGACAACATGAAGGTCTAGGGGTCACCTCAGGGTTTTTACAGAAATGACATTTGGGAACTGTAAACACTGTCCTTCTGTAGATCAGACAGGAGAGATCAGTTCTGTCATCTATCCATTTTGTTTCAGCAAGAAAGAAACAAAATAATAATTGATACTCCACAGACATATTTGGTTTTCAAAGCTGTTTCGTACACTTCAATCATAAACTGCACTCATATTAGCTTTAAATGACACAACATGATCTTCCAAAATGTGGACCTAGACAGCAGCCCATGGTAGTTGAGTCCTGTCATAACACAACTCTGCTACACTAGATGTGCAGAGGATGGATGGCAGCAAGATGCCCAACCGCTGCCAGGGGCTGAACTGACATGAGATGACACAGGGGTGGCAGACAGAATAAATTCTTTTAAGGATATGCTGAAATGAAGCATGACTTCAGATAGATGGGAAAGGCTGGAAAGTAATAAAAGACCAACTTGAATGGAGGTAATTCTTAAAAATCATGAAAGTCAGATAGAAAGTATGACTAAGTAAATGTCAGTAAGATCTGTAAAACTGAGCTAGCATTTGTTTGTTCCCAGAAGAAAGTCTGTTGGTCATTCATCTGTCTTTTCAAGCACGTCCATACACATATGTATTTTTTTACTTTGAATATATAAAAATTTCCTTCAATTTTTAGACAATTTTGGGAGGTGGGGCCAAGATGGTGGAGTAGTTAGACAGCTTCCTGTATCCCTCTTACAACAAAGAACTAGAAAAACAAGTTATTTGATTGTATATGAATATCTAGGAGCCCTGAACAAGGCAAAGTTGAGGAATCGGACTGAGTGGCAGGGGAGAGGGAGACGGTTCGGTTTGGAAGAAGCAAGCAGCACCTGAGCGGTGGCAGGACTGCAGCTCTTTAGCCGCTCCAGGTCCTCAGTGAAGCAGGCAAACAGCTGTGCGCGTGCTGGGGAGGCAGTTTCCACATTGAGAGAGATCCAGCAGCAAAGATTCCATTTGGATGCTCCGAACCAGTGAAAAGCAGCTCCCAAGTGGCTAAAGATAAGTACGTCCATGTGGCCTTTCATGGAGATTTTTTTTTTTTTTAAATGCCCATTTGGGAAAACCTCTCTCCCTTTTACCTCCTCCTTCCCCGCTCTGCACCAGGAGTCTGCTGGGCCAGAAGTAGGTCCCAAAAGGTGCCCTGACCCCTTCTCCTGGCCTTGGAGAGGGAACAAATAAGCTACTGGCTCCCCTAAGACAGGAACTCAGGGTCAGCACAGCTTCTTTGCTAGGCACAGGCATAAGGGATCCACAGACTTTGAGTGCCTTACACCCTTGTATAGACTTGTGGGGACCCATCTTAACAGCGTTAGCCCTCACTACCATGGTACAACAGGGCAAACATCTGAAGTTTAACTTCAACTGTTTCAGCTGTGAAGTGGCAGGTTTGTGACCCTCAAAACAGCCCTCCCCCTTAAGTAGGTGTCTTTACTAATCCACAACAGGGGCCTGAGGACTGGTGGCATCACCTAAGCCACCTAGTCACCTGCTACAGGAGTCAAAGAAAAAGTGGTGCCCTCGAGTCTTTACAGCCAACAAAGTCGGGTGCTCATAGTCTGGCTGCAAAACTCACCTACCTACTCATCCTAGGGAATAGGGACACGCTTTCCTTTCAGACTCTCAGGGGCAGCCGTCAGACCCCTGCCTGGCTCAGTGCGTGATCCCCTACCACAGACAGATACCAGTGGCTGCACCAATCATCCATGCCTCTCTAAGACTGTAGGTGAGAGACTGTACCACACACTTGGTAACCAACTGCCTGGACACCTGAGCTGAACCCATATAGGAAAACTTAATGGACTCCTGCAGGCACATACTTAGTTATAGAACTAACTACCTGGTGACAGGATGTTAGAGCTTCAAAGGTGCCAATAATCAATTTTTAAACAATTTTGGTTTTATTTTCTAGGTGTGATTACTTTCTGTTAAACAAAGTTTATATAAACCAAACCAAATCCATTGCCATTGAGCTGATTCTGACTCATAGCGACCCTACGGGACAGAGTAGAACTGCCCATAGGGTTTCCAAGGAGCAGCTCTTGGATTCCAGCTGCCGACCTTTTGGTTAGCAGCCAAATACTTAACCACTCCTTGTTAAATTTGTTTTAGACAAAAACGTCAAGTATTCCTGAAAACCATTCTAGAACACTAGTGCTTTAGTACCTTTTTGTGATTAATCTTGTCAGTGATAAGAATGTCTTCTTCACCTGGCAATCACAGTTTATCTTTTCTGTAAATACATTCTCTCTTTTGGAAAATTGACAAGGAGCACATCCACATTCCTTATAGCTAATGGTTGTTATCACTCTAGTTTTACAGATGATAGATTTTATTCTAAATACTCTCAATGGTGATCTTTATTGTCAGTACCTACTTCGCTGTCATCCCTTGAATTTGGATATGGTTGATTAAAGTATGGCAGCGCAGCCTCAGAAGTGCTAATGAAATTCCCACACACTATTTTTTAACGTGTCCAAGATTTAACCACATTTTATATTTATAATATTACCAAAGAAATACATTATATGTTATTGTACCAAATTATTCCTGAAAGCTATAAAAGTATACAAAATCATAACGGAACAGCAAAAATAAAGTTTATAAAATTATTTTATTTCATAAGTAAAATAAGTGCTTTCAGTATCAAAAAAAAATGGTATGTCCAATCACTTAATAATTACATTTACAGTGATGTCTCTTAGTAAATTTATTTTTTCACTGAGTTGGAAATGATAGTAGAGGAGAATGCAATCTAGTTCAATGTTTCCATTGTAACACATACTACTTAGAAACCATTGAGATATAAGTTTGTAAATTTCCTCTAACCAAACTTCTTGAATATATCCATTATGCATGTCAAAACATCACCTCTTTTTAAAAATAATCTCTAAGGGTTTAGGTTGACAAATATTTATTCATGGAAATCTCATGATATAGTGTGTGTGAAGTCCTAGATAAGAACATAAATCTGTAGTATATCAAATACAGTGTTTCACCTTAGGATATAAGAAGGAAAACACCACTGAATGTTACTGATAGTATTCAAGTCTTCATGGTAACATTATTAAGAAATAACCTCAACTTTTTGAGAGAGAGATTTATTCTGCAACACTCTAGATTAAATATATTTTGAAATGAATTCTGAATATTCTGTTTGAAATAATGTCACATTCTCTTCTGTAGCAGCCCAGTATAATGATAATATTGCCTTATTCACTGATCATCTTGACTATATAACTTCCGAAGTCTTCCATGTTGGAATATAACAACCATGATATATAATACAATCAGAGTTTGATTTTTGTGGTAGTGGTATTGCTGACTCAATTTGTTTTAATATTATGAAAATATATTTCATGTTATGATGTACATCTAGTTTTTCAGAAAGTTTCAGCTTATTGAACAGTGGAGAGCAGGAAATTGATGTGTAGTTTCAACAAACATTATATTATAATGCCTAAGTTTTTAACTTTCATACAATCTAGTATATTTTTTGGAAAAAATATTAGGAAACACAATTTACAACACACAATTCTAAAGAATGATTGACAGATGATTAAGCAAGATTTTTAACTGTTCCAACACTGGTGAGCTCCATTCAAGTCTCTTTCAAACTGTCGTCTATCTATTTGCAGGGTCAAGTGACTGCAGTTATGACTGAACTAACTCAACATTTCAGGAAGGTGGGAAAGAATCTTCTTTGGAAAAAAGTCTAGTAGTGTTTGCTCCAAGGTGGCATCCATGCACCTTGACTTGTCCTGGGGTCCTGTGAACCTTCCTCCTATGCTCACCCTAGTTGAGGATTTTCAGGGACATTTCGACCGTTTACTCAGGCACATCCTTGTAGAACAGCTAATGAAAGTCAGAAATGATGATAATATCCAATTGTGTCTTTCTGCGCTTTCCCTCTGAAGGAGGAAATGAGAGGAAGAGAGGCAGAGGAATGCAATAATATTTATTCTAAAAACTACACTAGTATATCAGAAGAGAAAGAGTTACTACCTTAAAACATTCTAACCCGTGCTATTTTGGAGAGGGTATACTTATTCATCATGGCTTCAGAAATGAGAAGTTATACTCCACTTACTTTTCCTTATATTGAGACATTTGTTTGGGTGTATTTTGAGAAAACATTAGAGGCCCAAGTTTTGAAATTTGGCATATACTCATATTTAAACAGAAGGAAAAAGAGTTGACAAAGGCTATATAGGAGCCATAGTGTTTGTTCTTGCATTTGTGAAGTCCTGGTTGGTAACTTCAGAAGGCATGCCTGACCACAAGAGGTGTACGTGTGTGTATGTGTGCGGGGAGTGTATCTATGTGCGTTTGTGATTTATTTTTTAAGCTGTGAAATAATAAGCTTGGTTGAAACTTCTAAATTTCCTCTGTATTCTAAGATGCCATGGACTTGTTGGACTATATTACAAAACTACTGATAAATGCATATAAAATTTATTTGTGATTTGCTTATCACGATTGTTTTCCTGAATTGCTTAATGGTGCTCTGTAAAAGACTTCTATGAGATTTCATGTATCTTATTTTGTAATTTCTGTAATTATTACATCTAAATACTTAGCTTCACCAAATGGTTTCATCTATCCAGGAAATTGTTAGCATTCATTACTGTATTATTCACTTTACAACATCTCGTCAATTGAAAACTGAGAAACAGAAAATAATGGTATATTATCCTAAGAAGAGAGTTCCTGGGTGGTGCAAGTGGCCAGTATGTTTGGTTGGTAACCAAAAAGTTGGAGGTTCTAGTCTACCGAGCATCACCTTGGAAGAAAGACTTGGTCATCTGCTTCTAAGTCGGAATGGACTTGATGGCAACAGGTTTGATTTGGTCTTTTTTTTCTTTTTTTATTCTAAGAAGGAATTCACCTTCTGTGTTAACAGGTAATGGCCTAATATCACTCATACAGAAGTACAAATACATGATAGATTCAGGAAAGGTTGATTTTTTTTTTTTTTAATTTAATTTGGAGGAGATTCTTGGCCAGGAATTAGTTACCATCACTATATAGATAAGGGGGCTAAATAGAAGTCAACAAAACCATATAGCCAGCCTAAGAAAGAGTAGATTTTATATTTATTTTTTATTTACCTTTTACATTGATCTAAGATTCCTTTGAATGATTTGATGATCTGGCTCCAGGGTAAATTATTTGCCTGCTATCTTCAGAAAGTTATTGCCTTGGCCATCTCACATTGTGATTGTTGCCTTTTTGAATATTGAATTGCTAGCATTTATTTTCTCCTGGACAGTAATTGCATTCATACTTGATTTTTCTGACATGTGAACAAAAATGGAACAAAACAGCAGGATAATGAGCATCTGATTCTAAGTTAATTGTGGCACTGTACATAATTTGTATACATGAATTTTCTTTCAGCATGTAATATGATCTGAGCTGAGCTTCACTAAATCTAAACTAGATGACTCATAGAAAAAAATCACCGTATTTTTATCCATTTGTTCATTGTAAACATGCCAATTTTTGAAGGTCTTTGGGCAAATCTACAGAAATAACAACATGATATTGAAATAAATTCAGTGGGTAAAATTTAAAATTATTTTATAAAATAAAACATGCAAGATCATTTCTTAGCAAGGCTTGCGACCTGAACAAAGGTTAAGCCTATCATTAAAATTAATAATCTAAACTGCTCTACCAAAGCAAATGGCTTGCACACAGACACTAGAATTCACACTGAATCCTACCCACTCAATGCTCCTCACCAAATTACCTACATCTTTAAAAATATGGTATCACAATATATCATTTGTGTATCTATAATAGCCACAACACTTATTTGATACATCATTGTAAATTACTTTTTTTCGTATATTTAAATAAATGAATAATGACTTTGGTCAAAGTATAACAAAATACCTACAATGTAGTTTGTGTATATACTAGTTAGAAGGATCAATTTTCTCTTTCCTTACAGACTATAATTTTTGTGTCAATTAATCTTATAAACTGTTTGATTATAAAATAATCTCACATATAACTACAGGCAGTTCACGGGTTATGAAAAAGATCAATTCCTAACTGTTTCTCTAAAAATTTGTAGCTAAGTCAGAACAGGTGCTTATGGTTCTTATTTGGCTTTACTTTAGTGCAAGAAAAGGCTCACAGACTTTTCGGTGATTTAAAAGCTGAACATGCAGCAAGCGAAGGTGATTGTGACATAGAATTTGTTGTGAGTAGGGACTGGGTCAATCATTTCAAAGGGAGGGCAAATTTATGTAACACTAAAGGGTGAGTAAGCATTGTCCCTAAATCGGACATTCACAACCCAGAGACTGCCTGTATTAGTTTCAAGCTTCTGCCTTACTGATATTTTGTGAGACAGTGTGATATGGAGGAAACACATAAAATGAAATAAAAATACAGGTGCTTAAAAACATAATGTTGCTATTTCACTTTGGATTGATTATTTAATATTTCATTTGGATTAGCTCAGTAGGTGAAATTTAATCTTAATTACTTAATCATTCAGAACCTCAATTTCCTTACCTGTGAATTGGGACTGGTAATATCTCTCCTATGAGGTTGTTTTGAGAAATAGAGATGTGCAAATTGTCTGAATGAGTTAAAATGCTTAGTACACTTTACATTGCTCAAGATGCTAATTACTATCATTATTATACACTCAGTAAACTGAATAGAATTAGGCAGTGGGAGGATGTAAAACTCAAATTACATATACTTTAAATATTGAAAAAATATTGAAATTGATTGCATTAACCCATACATTTAATAATTAGATAACTGATGGTAAGGCAATGAAATAAAATATCCTAAGGAGTTCCGGCAAAATGGCACTCTAGGCAGAAGCACCACGTTGTCCCTCCACAGCAAAGATCCGAAAAACTAAGCCATACAGAGAATACAACAATCCTGAAACCCTAAAACATCAAATGAAGAGATAAAGAACTCAGCCAAGCACCAAATGGAGTGAGAAAACTGACAGAGAACAGAGAGCGAGGAGAGATTCGTGCAGAGGTTCCCTACCAGCTAACGCAGCATGGATCCACCACCTTGGACTCCTATTGGAGACCAGCAAACAGGGGTATGATAAAGCAGCCTCACGGAGCGTCCAGCGGGAGAGAAAACAGCTGGTAATTTGCAGTGTGCACTTTCCCACCCCCCACTCCTCTTCGCCCCGACTCTGCCTCTTCTGCTTCCCGCGGCCACAGTCTCTTGACTGGGAAGCACCAGCTGCTTGGATTCCACACACCCAAGCGGGCGACTGTCTGGGTTCCATTTGTTGGCTGCTAGTGTTGCTTTTTTTTTCCTGCTTCTTTTGATTTCTCACTTGCCTCTCGCCACCTCCCCCTCCTTTTGCTCGAGTGCCTGGCTCCGAGCACCATCTTTGCTTCTTCCTGAGGGGCTCCAGAGCGCCGGCAATTTGTGATATACACTTTCCCACTCTCCACCCTTCTTCACCCACCCTTGGCCTCCTCTGCTTCCTGTGGACACAGTCTCTTGTCCAGAAACACCAGCCCACACTGGCTGGCTCTCTGAGTGCCATTTGTTGGCTGCTGGTGTTGTTCTTTTTTTTTTTTTTTCTGCTTCTTTGGATTTCTTGCTTGCCTCTCGCTGCCTACCCCTCCTGTCACTCGAGTGCCTGGCTCAATGCGCCATATTTACTTTTTCCTGAGGGGCTGTGGAGCTCCATTCGAGTGTGGAGCTGCTTCCTGGTCTGGGCTACCACGCTGGTGGGATCCCAGGGCTTTTGTTCGTTTGTTCGTTTTGAATTGTTTCTTTGTTTTCTTTTCCTTTTCTTGACTTGGGAGCCCTTTCTGGACAGGCAGAGCTACGTGGCAAGGAACTCTCCTTCGGCTTCCACAGACGTGAGGAGGGATCCCTGAGGACATTTCTTTTTTTCACCGTTTTTATTATTTTTATTTCTTTTGTTTTGTTTCCCTCTTTTTCCCTTTTTGTCTTTCTTCATTGCTCAGTTTCTCATCTCGCTATATCTTCCTTCTCTTTCTGATCCCTGAATACCAGGCATTGTATGCCTCTGCGCCTTCTGGCCAGGCTGTGCTGTGAAACCTGAGAGCGACTTCCCCAGACCTCACAGCTGCATCAGTGGGATCCCTGGGAACTTTGCAGTTCTTTAACCTTTCTGATTTTTATTTGTTCGTTCTTTTCTTTTCTTCCTCTTTCCCTTTCTGTTTTTCTCCATTTCATAGTCTCTCATCTCTCCATTCCAATGGCAAGCTCCCCTAGCATTCTTTTTTGTTTGTATGTTTTCTGGCTCATGTTCCTCTCTCCTCTCTCCCATATACATCTTAGCCCCACATATAACCATCTCCCCGCTGTATCCTGCCTACCTGCAATGTGCGCTTGACATCACACCACCAAGCAGTGCAGGCATGGCCTACTGGAACCTGCCTAGCACTGATTACTGACCTGCCCTGGTGGCTGTAGTGAGTGCCACAAACAACCCTTCCCAGTGGCTCCTCTTCAGCTAGACCTGCCCTGCTGTACAATATCTGAGTGAGTGACCCTACCAGTTGGAGAAGGAGGAGAAAAGTATTGAGCACACAGACAAGCAAACAACAAAGAGCATACAGTCCGCCTGCTCAGACATAGTCAATTTTTTTTTTAAAAGGGCCAAAACAAACAAATCTACAATCAATAAATGAGAGAAATAACAAAGGAATGCCCCGAAAACAGCAGACAATATCAAAACGTTTACAAAAACAGGACAGGATGGTTCCAGTAGGCGTCCAAATTAAAACACCAGATGACTGTCCTGTGGAAGAAAATACACTAGAAGTACCTGATAGTGAATTCAAATCTCTAATACTTGGAATTTTCCAAGAACTGAGGCAAAAAGCTGACAAACATAAGGAAAAAATAGACAAATTCATGGAAAATACAGACAAAATATTGGAATAATTCAGGAAGATGATGCAGGAAAAAAATGCCAAAACAAATTCAAAACTAGAAATTATACAAAAACAACAATTAGAAACCCAAAAGATAAACAACAAGATTTCAGAAATGGATGATGTCATAGAAGGGCTGAGAAGCAGATTTAAAACCGTGGAAGACAGGATCAGTAGAACTAAAGACAAACACTTGGATACAACTCTGTTTCAGGAAAACTCAGAAAAAAGACCAAATAAAAATGAAGAGACCCTGAGAGTTATGTGGGACACAATTAAAAGCAAAAACTTACGAGTGATTGGGATTCCAGAACAGGGAGAGAAAACAGAAAACACAGAGAGGATCGCTGAGGAACGGCTGACAGAAAACTTCCCCAGTATCATGAAAGATGAAAAGCTGGCCATCCAAGAAGCTCAACAAACCCCATATACCATAGGACCAAAAAGAAAATCACCAAGGCATATCATATTCACACTCGACAAAACCAAAGACAAACAAAGAATCCTGAGCGCAGCTCGTGAAAAACAGAAATCACATACAGAGGAGAAACAATAAGACTGAGCTCAGATTATTCGGCAGAAACCATGCAAGCAAGAAGGAAATGGGATGACATATATAAAATCTTGAAAAAATAGAATTGTCAGCCAAGAATAATATATCCTTCAAAACTCGTTCAAATTTGATGGTGAAATTAGGTCATTTCCAGATAAACAGAAATTAAGGGAATATGTAAAACTCAAATCAAACTTACAAGAATTATTAAAGGGAGTTCTTCGATCTGAGGACAAACAGCATCAGCCCAGAGGAAGAACCTAGGATGCAGGATCATACAAGCCAGATACCAATCTAAGATATGAACTCTTGAGGACTATCCAAAACAAAAGAAATACAACAGGGAATCAGAGCAGTCAATCGATGGATGACAACAACATCAAAACAATGAAAGAAGGAGTAAACGGCATAGGTATAGAACCTTCTAATAGAGAGGAAGGCAAGATGATACCAAGTAATGGTAGACTGCTTCAAACTTAGAAAGATAAGGCTAAAATTCATGGTAACCACAAAGAAAGTTAACAAACCAACTCATAAAAATAAAGACAAAAAACATAAAGTCTCAGCAAAAACAAACCTACAAAAACAAAAGAAATGAAAAAAAAAAAAATCCACAAACAAAAATAACTCAGCACAAGAGAGTAAGAAGAACAAAGAAAACTTCAGCACCACCAAAAAAAGCACTAAAAAATGACAGCAACAAACTCACATCTATCAATAACTACCCTGAATGTAAATGGACTCAATGCACCCATAAAGAGACAGAGAGTGACAGAATGGATAAGACAACAGGATCCATGAATGTGCTGTCTACAAGAGACACACCTTAGAAACAAAGATGTGAATTTATTAAAAGTCAAAGGTAGGAAAAAAATATATCAGACTAACAACTGCCAAAAAAGAGCAGGAGTGGCAATTCTAATCTCAGATGAAATAGACTTTAAAACAAAATCTACCATAAAAGACAAAGAAAGACACTATATAATGATTAAGAGGAGGATCCATCATGAAGACATAACCATAATAAACATCTACGCACCCAACGACAGTGCTCTAAAATACATACTCTGACAACACTGAAAAGAGAAATTGGCAGTTCCACAATAATAATAGGAGTCTTCAACACACCACTCTCAGTAAAGGACAGAACAACTAAGAAGAAACTCAGCAAAGATACAGAAGACCTAAAGGACACAATCAGCCAACTGGACCTCATAGACATATATAGAACAATCCATCCAACCGCTGCAAAGTACACATTCTTTTCCAATGCACATGGAACGTTCTCCAGAATAGACCACATCTTAGGCCACAGAGCAACCCTCAACAAGATCCAAAATGTTGAGATAATTCCAAGTATCTTCCCTGACCACAATGCCATCAAGGTAGAAATTAACAATAGAAAGAGCAAGGAAAAAAATCAACAACATGAAAACTAAATAATACCCTGCTTACAAACCACTGGGTAATAGACAGAATCAAAAATTCCTAGTATCAAATGAGAATGAAAGCACATCATAGCAAAACCTTTGGGACACAGCAAATGCAGTCCTCAGAGGACAATTTATAGCAATAGATGCACATATCAAAAAAGAAGAAAGGGACAAAATCAAAACATTAACTACAGAACTCAAACAAATAGAAAGAGAACAGCAAAAACAGCCCACAACCACCAGAAGAAAGGAAATAGTAAAGATTAGGGCAGAAGTAAATGAAATAAAGAGCAGAAAAACAATAGAAAGAATCAATAAAACCAAAAGTTGGTTCTTTGAAAGAATCAACGAAATCGACAAACCACTGGCCAGACTGACAAACGAAAAACAGGAGAGGACATAAATAACCCAAATAAGGAATGAAATGGGGGACATTACAACAGACCCAACTGAAATAAAAAGGATTAAAACAGAATATTATGAAAAACTCTACTCCAACAAATTTGAAAACCCAGAGGAAATGGATAAATTTCTAGAAACACACGGCCTAACCAAACTACAACAAAGTGATGTTGAAAATCTGAACAGACCCATAACAAGAGAAGAGATTGAAAAGGTAATAAGAAAACTCCCAACCAAAAAAAGCCCTGGCCCAGATGGCTTCACTGGAGAATTCTACAAAACATTTACAGAAGAGCTTGTATCAGTACTAATCAAGCTATTTCAGAGCATAGAAGAGGAAGCAACACTTCCAAATTCATTCTATGAAGCCAGCATAATGCTGATACCAAAACCAGGCAAACACATCACAAAAAAAGAAAATTACAGACCAATATCTCTCATGAGTATAGATGCAAAAATTCTGAACAAAATTCTAGCCAATAGAATTCAGCATCATATCAAAAAAATAATACACCACGACCAAGTAGGATTCATACCAGGCATGCACGGATGGTTCAACATTAGAAAATCAATCAATATAAGCCAACACATAAATAAAAGGAAAGAAAAGAATCACATGTTCATCTTGATGCAGAAAAGGCATCTGACAAAGTCCAACACCCATTCCTGATAAAAACTCACAACCAAATAGGTATAGAGGGGAAATTTCTCAACATAATAAAGGGCATCTATGCAAAACGAACAGCCAACATCATTCTTAATGGAAAGAGGTTGAAAACATTCCCCTTGAACACAGGAACAAAACAAGGATGGCCTTTATCACCACTCCTATTTAATGTTGTGCTGGAAGGTCTAGCTAGAGCAATAAGGCAAGAAAAAGAAATAACGGGCATCCAAATTGGTAATGAAGAAGTTAAATTGTCCCTGTTTGCAGATGATATGGTACTATACATAGAAAACCCAAAAGACTCCACGAGAAATCTACTGGAACTAATAGAAAGATTCAGCAGAGTAGCAGGATACAAGATAAACATTCAAAAATTAGTTGGATTCCTATACACCAGTAAGGAGAATGATGAAAAGGAATTCAGGAAAACAATACCATTTTCAATAGCCCCTAAAAAGATAAATTACTTAGGAATAAATCTGACCAGGGATGTAAAAGACCTATGCAAAGAAAACTAGAAAACACTACTGCATGAAACCCAAAGGGATCTACATAAATGAAAAAAACATACTATGCTCATGGATAGGCAGACTCAACATTTTGAAAATGTCAATTCTACCCAAAGCAATTTACAAGTAAAACACAATCCCGATCCAAATACCAACAACATTCTTCAAAGAGATGGAAAAACTAATCATTCAGTTTATATGGAAAGGGAAGAAGCCCCGAATAAGTAAAGCACTACTGAGGAAGGAGAATAAGGTTGGAGGACTCACACTACCTGACTTCAGAACCTACTATACAGCTACAGTAATCAAAACAGCCTAGTACTGGTACAACGACAGATACATTGACCAATGGAACAGAATTGAGAACCCAGATGTAAATCCATCCACCTACAGTCACCTGATCTTCGACAAGGGCCCAAAGTCCATGAAATGGGGAAAAGACAGTCTTTTTAACAAATGGTGCTGGCAAAACTGGATATCCATCTGCAAAAAAATGAAACAGAAACCATACCTCACACCGTGTACAAAAACTACTTCAAAATGGATCAAAGACCTGAATATAAAGCCTAAAACTATAAAGTTCATAGAAGAAAAAATAGGGCCAACACTTCAGGCCTTAATACATGGTATTAACAGGATACAAACCATAACCATCAACGCACAAAACCCAACAGATAAGCTAGATAACTGGGATCTTCTGAAAATCAAACACCTATGCTCTTCAAAAGACTTCACCAAAAGAGTCAAAAGAGAACCTACAGACTGGGAAAAATTTTTGGACAGTACAAGTCCAACCAAGTTCTAATCTCCATAATCTGCAAGAAAATCCAACACCTCTACCACAAAAAGACAAATAATTCTATTAAAAAATGGGCAAAGGAAATGAACAGACACTTCACCAAAGAAGACAGTCAACTGGCCAACTGACACTTGAGGAAATGCTCGCCATCCCTAGCCATTAGAGAAATGCAAATTGAAACCACAATGAGATACCATCTCACCCCGACATTACTGGCACGAATCAAAAACACTGGAAATAACAAATGTTGGATGGGCCGTGGGGAGATGGGAACTCTTATGCACTGCTGGTGGGAATGCAAAATGATACAACCATTTTGGAAAATGATATGGCACTTCCTCAGAAAGCTAGAAGTAGACATACCATTCGATCCAGTAATCCCACTCCTAGGAATATATCCTAGAGAAATAAGAGTTGTCACTCGAATAGATGTATGCACACCTATGTTCATGGCAGCATTGTTCACAATAGCAAAATGATAGAAACAACGTAGATGCCCATCAACAGATGAATGGATAAATAAACTATGGTACATACACACAATGGAGTACTATGCAACGAGAAAGAACAACAATGAATCTGTGAACTATCTCATAACATGGATGAAACTGGAGGACATTATGCTGGGTGAAATAAGTCAATCACAAAAGGACAAATATGGTATGAGTCCTCTATTGTAAAAACCCATGAAAAAGTTCACACACAAAATGTAACCATCTTTGTTGGTTACCAGGGATGGGAGGGGTGGGGGGGAATACTAAATAGGCAATAGATAAGTGGTATCTTGGGTGAAGGGTGAGACAGTACACAATACAGGGGAAACTAGCACAACCTGTACAAGGAAAGGTCATGAAAGCCCCATAGACACATTCAAACTCCCTGAGGGACTGAATTGCTGGGTGGAGGGCTGTAGGGACCAGGGTATTGGGGAACATCTAGCTCAATTGGCATGACACAGCTTATAAAGGCAATGCTCTACATTCTATCTTGGTGAGTAGTGTCTGGGGTCTTAATATCAAGTGAGCGGCCATCTAAGATACTCCACGGGTCTCATCCCTTTGGGAGCAAGAGAGAATGAAGAGAACAGGATACAAGGAAAAGATTAGCCCAAAGGACAAATTGTGCACAGCTTCCAAGGCCTCCACCGGACTGAGTCCAGTACAGCTAGATGGTTCCCTGCTACCACCACTGACTGCTCTGACCAGGATCACAACAGAGGGTTCTGGACAGAGCTGGAGAAGGATGTAGAGCATAATTCTAACTCACAGGAAAAAAAAAAACAAAACCAGATTTACTGGCCTAAAGGAGACTGGAGAAACCTGGACAGTATGGCTCCCAGACACCCTTTTAGCTCAGTGGTGAAGTTACCTCGGAGGTTCACTGTTCAGCCTCGGAGTGGACAGCCCCGTAAAACCAAATGAGACTAACGAGGTACAGGAGTCAAGTGACAAGGGCCAGAAGGCAGAAGCGGACAAGGAAGCCGGTGATAGGGAACCCAAGGTTGAGTAAGGATATTGTTGATGTGTTGTGAGATTGTTAACCATTGTCATAGGGCAACATCTGTAGTAACTGTTAAATGAGAAACTATTTTGTTCTGTAAACCTTCATCTTAAGTGAGAATAACAGCACAATTCAAAGAGTGTAGTCAATGTCACTGAACTGTGTATGTAGAAATTTTTGAAACGGTGTATCTTCGGCTATGTGTATTTTCACCAAAAAAAAAAAAAAAAAAAGGTTGAGAATTTAGAGGGTTAATATGTTGTGGGGTTGTTAACCAATGTCATAAAACAACATGTGTACTACTGCTTCATGAGAAACTATTTGTTCTGTAAGCCTTCACCTGAAGTACAATTAAAAAAAAAAAAATCCTAAACCATTTACTTACTTATCATCCATTCTGAAAAACTTTGAAAATTATAGAAATTATAATCCTCTATAATTTAACCATATACTGTTAATATGCTGGAGAATGTTTAGAAGGTCTTTTATGTCTAAATATCAGTTTATCCAGATATGTGTCAGAATTATATTATACTATAGGTGCACTTTCATTTCAGGTAATATGGTAGAAAGAAAAGAGAGTAAGTTTCTCATTGTTCTACTTCTGTTTATATGTTTTTAACTATAAGGAAGTCTCCAATATCTCTAAAATATCAGTAAAACTTCCACTGCCAACATTCTATCCCCACTCCAAAGACATTGTCCTTACTTATCCAAGCATGTATTATCTTCTAAAAAGGCTAAAGAAGGCAGCTGTATTTTTTATATGCAAACACAACAGTGAGTGTAGTGTCAAGTTAAGGTAAATGGAAGCCTTCCATCTGACATTGAATTTAGGCTCATTTTTTTCTGGACATAGGACTTACTCTTAGTAACAAGTATGGGCTTCTTCAATTAAACCTATAGTCTCATCATCTAGCAAGCATGGAAATAATGACATATCAAAGAGAAATATAAGCATTTCATACAAATGTAGGAATAGAGAAGAAAGGCTAAACCCTCTACTTAAAATAATGTTTAGGGCAAGGGGAAGATATAGGGTAAGAGAAGAGAAAGGCCATCTGGCTGTGTAAAATAGTGTGTAGATAGATGATCAACTGATACATCATGTAACTCTTAATGTCCTTTTATGTCCTTTTCAAGGACTGTACTCTAAATTAAACCAAAGAATCAGAATGGATGAGAAAACTAGAAGCATTTATCATATATTAATATTAAACACTGAGAAAGTAAAATGCACATCATCTAAAGTGTTAATAATAATGATGATCTGAGACCTGATTTATAAAAACTGAAATTACTATTGAATATGCAGAATGGAGGTGATAAGAAAATGAGAAAAAAAAATTAATGTGCTGTGGTTGAACTCATAGCATGCTTGATTTTGTTTTTGGTAAAGTGATATGTAATGCTAAGGTAATCACCTCATAAATTTAATAGGTGTGCTAATGATAATTTTCTTTATCTGACAGAAACTATGGGAAAATGTCATGAGATTAGAATAAGGTATTTATTAAGAATACAAACATCTACTTCAAACTACAATGTATAATTCTCAGAGGATGAATATACAACCAAACAGCTGATATAATAAGTAAAATCATTCTGAATAAGTTCTGTGTTATTATGCAATTAATTTAGCTATAATCCCTAAGACAAATCATGTAGGGCAGATAACAATGGTGAATAATTCCATTAGTGAACACTTTGAGGAGTACACAGGATTTGTCCAGAAGATGATAAGACTGGAGAAGAAACACATAATCTCCCTATAAACACTGGCTTTAGGAACAATAATTTGAGGCACCATGGATAATACAATGACACAAGAAATCATGAAAATAGCTCAAATTGCAACAAAAGATCCTCTAAAAATTCTAAAGTTTACTGAACTCTTTGTGGGCATTCTTTAAGCATAATACTAAATGAAGCTACAGCATTCATCATTAACACAACTGATTTTTCATATATTTTTCAAACATCACATCTATTAATGTGAAAATAGATGTTTACCATCCATTTGAAAATGCTGTTAAATCAAAACAATAAATCATATATTATACAACACAAGCAAAAGTTTGGGTTTGAAACAATCTCATGTAAAATGTACAAATTTTAATACAATTTTGGCATTATGCTTCAAATTATATTAATGTTTAAGGGAAGATATTTTAGAAAACACAAGTATATTCTAATACTTTTCAGAACAAGTAAATTTTTGAATAAAATTAGTGATAATATTAATTAAATAATGCATGTACTGTTATCACTAGTCAATCTCTTGACATTGATGACAACTTCCAAGACAGAATATTATGGGAAAAAAAAGATTATTTATGTTGAAATGCAAATATCATGATCAATCCATATCTTCTCTAAAATTATATTTCAGAATCAATTTTTTAAAACATTGTATACAACAAAAGTAAAAATTCAAGGTTCGAGTTGCAATATTAAAGGATTTTATGTGTAAAATACTGAACAGTGCAGGAAACATCAAAAGAAGATGGAAGGACCACACAAAGTCACTGTACCAAAAAGAACTGGTCGACTTTCAATCATTTCAGGAGGTAGCATATGATCAAGAACCGATGGTACTGAAGGTAGAAGTCCAAGTTGCACTGAAGACACTGGTGAAAAACAAGGCTCCAGGAATTGATGGAACACCAAATGAGATGTTTCAACAAACAGATGCAGTGCTAGATTGTTCACTCGTCTATGCCAAGATATTTGGAAGACAGCTACCTGGCCAGCTGACTGGAAGACATCCAAATAGACATGCCTATTCCAAAGAAAAGTAATCCAATAGAATGTTTAAATTATTGAACAATATCATTACATCACAGGGAAGTAAAATTTTGCTGAAGATCATTGAAAAGCGGTTGTAGCAGTACATTGACAGGGAACTGTCAGAAATTCAAGCCAGATTCAGAAAAGGACTTGAACAAGGGATATCATTGTTGATATCACATGGATCCTGGCTGAAAACAGAGAATACCAGAAAGATGTTTACCTGTGTTTTATTGACTATTCAAAGGCATTCAACTGCGTGGTTCATAACAAATTATGGATAACATTGTGAAGAATGAGAATTACAGAACATTTAATTGTACTCATGAGGAACCTGTGCATAGACCAAGAAGGCAGTCTTTCAAACAGAACAAGGTGATACTGAGTAGTTTAAAATCAAGAAAAATGTGGGTCAGGTTTGTATCCTTTCACCATACCTATTCAATCCGCATGCTGAGAAAATAATCCACAAAGCTGGATTATATGAAGAACGTGACATCAGGATTGGAGGAAGACTCATAACAACCTGCAATATGCAGATTACACAACCTTGCTTGCTGAAAGTGAAGAAGATTTGAAGCACTTATTGATGAAGATCAAGGACTACGGCCTTCAGTATGGATTACATCTCAACACAAAGAAAACAAAAATCCTCATGAATGGACCAACAAGCGACATCATGATAAACAGAGAAAGAATTTCATTTGACTTGAATCCACAATCAGGGCACATGGAAGCAGCAGTCAAACAATCAAACAACGTATTGCTTTGGGCAAATCTGCTTAAGACCTCTTTAAAGTGTTTAAAACAAAGATGTTACTTTAAAGACTAAGGTGTGCCTGATCCAAGCCATGGCATTTTCAATTGCCTCATGTGCATGCGAAAGCTGGACAATTAATAAAGAAGACTGAAGAACTGAGGACTTTGAATTATGGTGTTGGTGAAGAATACTGAATACACCATGGACTGCCAAAAGAATGCACAAATCTGTCTTGGAAGAAGTACAACCAGAATGCTCCTTAGAAGCAAGGATAGCAAGACTTGGTCTCACACACTTTGGACATGTTAGGAGGAGGGACCAGTCCCTGGAGAAGGACATCATGCTTGGTGAAGTAGAAGGTCCTCAAGGAGATGGATTGACAGAGTGGCTGCAATAATGAGCTCAAGCATAACAAAGATTGGGAGGATGGCCCAGGACTGGGCAGTGTTTCGTTCTTTAGTACATAGGGTCACTATGAGTTGGAATCGACTTGGTGGCACCTAACAACAACAACAACAATGAAAGTATTTTGACCTTGTCAATGTTCCACATGATATATTTAATTTGAGGAATTATGCTGGACATCTGAACTAAACACTAGTAAGGAGCCCTGGTGGTGCAGTGGTTAAAGTGCTCAGCTGCTAACTAAGAGGTTGGAGGTTCTATCTCACCAGCTGCTCTGTGGCAGAAAGATGTGGCAGTCTGCATCTGCAAAGATTACAGTCTTGAAAAACCTGTGGGTAAATATATAAAAATAAAATGGTCTAAACATATAATACTGATGGAATACTGATTCATAAGAAATCAAATGTCTTAAAATATTTTATGAATGTAGGCACAGTTTATAGAAGTATTATAGAACATTTGCAATAATAATAATATATATTCATGTTTGTGAATATTTCTATAGCTATCACAATCATTTAACTTTGCCAAGAATGACTGACAAAGTAGAATGTAGGTCAGAGAAACTGATACAATTTTTACAGTTTTCTTATTCTAATTATTTTCTCCAAAAAGTATTGAGTCTGTTTCTATTTCTGTTAACATCTTTGTTAGACCAGTTGGGACACACAGTGTAAAAAACAATAACCCTATAAAGTTCTTTAATAATGTATTCTTCTGAAGAAAGAAAAGGAAACCTACAGAGAATTAATTTATTCTCCTGGCAATTGTGAAATCACAGTGTAATGAAAGCCGAATTGAGGACCAAATGTATTAATCCACTGACAAAGCTTGAAATAAAAAGAGAAAATGGTTTGAAATTAACCAGTACTTGGAGTCCTAAGGCCTTCATCTTATAACTTCCCTTTAATGTCATACATTCAAATAATTCTAAGTTGCATTCAATATATTGAATATGCAAGAAAAATGCTTATCCTTTTTTGAGTACAGTTTAATTTACCTTAGTTTAGTTCCGGTACTGGAAAGTATGACCAAAGGTGTAATTTTTTTATGATGATTTGGTTATGATGTTTTACTATTTAATTGATTATTAAGAGAGAAAAAAAAAAAACCTGATTACTATAAATTTGTTTAGAAAGCAGAGAAGTCTATAACTCAAATCCATTTCAAGATGTTACATGTTAATTGAAGAGCTCTCAAGGCCCATAATTTTATACATAGATACAGATAGATATATATATAGAACTCATTTTTTTCAGAATTGCTCCAAATAATCTGAAAAATCAAATATTTTAAAGTCAGGAAGAGATGTATATATCTTATATTATGACATCAGAAGTAAAAAATATGCTGTCTACAAACATATTAATATTCATAAAATATTTTAATATCGATATTTCTTATAATTCAGAGCAAGTAATTATGGTGTATTTAAAGTAGCAAGGAATTAATTAAGAGTTGCTTTCCTATATGATCACTCACTAAAATACATGTTCAAATATAGGTATTAATACTTGTATCATTTATCTCTACTACCCCAATGTGGAATAATGTTAGTTGAAATTTGGCTTTTAAGTGTAGATAAATAAAATATTCAAAAATTTACATCAGAATTTTTATTTAAAAATACTCAAAATTAAGGCGGGGCCAAGATAGCGGAGTAGTCAGATGTTTCCAGTAGATCCTCTTATAACAAAGACCAAAAAAAACAAGTGACTCCATTATATATGCCAATCTGGGAGCTCTGAATATCAAAGGCAGAGTTGAAGAACCAGACTGGGGGAGGGAGAGATGGTTCGGAACTAGCGAGGAGTTGCCAGACCTGACCCAGCAAGAGCCTGAGCCCTTCAGGCCTGATCAGCTCAGGGGTGAGCATCGAGGCAGGCAAGTGGCAGTGCTCAGGAGGCGTATTCTGCACTGGGAGAGACCCAGCCACTGACAGTCTACTCAGCCATGCAGAACCAGCGAGAAGGAGCCCTCGACGAAAGATGAGTAGTTGCGTATGCCTTACCGCGCAGATCAAAAACACCTGCCTTAGGAAAAAACCTCTCTCCCATTTACCTCCCTGCTCCCTGCTCTGCACTGGGTCCTGGACCAGCTTCAGCAATTTCCAAGTCCCCTGGGCCAGAAGTAGGAACTGTCACAGGCCTGGAGCCTTTCTCCTGACCTTAGACAGTGAACAAATTAACAAATGGGAAAAAATAAACCGCCGGTTCCCCTAAGCCAGGAACCCAGGGTAGGCACAGCTCCTTTGCCTAGGCACAGGCATAAGGGATCCACGGACTCTGAGTGCCTTTCCCCCTGCACAGACTAGTATAGGCCCATCTCAACAGCGTAGGCCCTTATTACTGCAATACACCAGGGTATATACCAAAACCCTAACTTCAACTGTTTCAGCTGTGAAGTGTCAGGTTCTTGACATTTGACACTGCTCTGCCCATTAAGGGGGGTATTCACATACCCACATCAGGAGACTGAGGACTAATGGCTCCACCCACGCCACCTAGCCACCTGCGATAGAGGCCCATGAATAAGAAGTGCCCCCTAGTCCTTACAGCCAATAGCATTACATGCTCAGCGTCCAGGTGCAAAACCCACCCACCTATGCACTCTAAGGAACAGGGACTTGCCTTCCTCCTGGACACTCAGGGGTGGCCGTCAGCCCCCTGCCTTACTCAGAGTGTGTCCCCCTGCTACAGCCAGATGCCTGTGCCTACACCAATCACCCATGCCTGTGTGGGACTGAAAGTGAGAGCCTACACCACACACTTGATGGCTATCTATCTGGGCACCCGAGCTGAATCCACACAGGAGGAGTGGGCGGACTCCTGAGCCCACATACCTAGTAACAGGTATAACCACCTGGTGACAGGACATTAGAGCTTCAAAGCTGCCAATAATCAAACTATCCCATACTCTATATGCCCCCTATTTGGACATATCAAAACAAAACAAGAAGCTAGGACACAGTAAGCAAACATAAAATAAATAAATATAATAACTTATTGATGGCTCGAAGACAACAGTCAATATCAAATCACATAAAGAGGCAATCCATGATGACTTCAGCAAGCTCCCCAAATAAAGAATCTAGAAATTTTCCAGAGAAGGAAAATTTCTTGGAATTACCAGAGGTAGAATACAAAGGATTAATATAGAGAACACTTTAAGAAATTAGGAAGGAAATTAAGCAAAATGCAGAACATACAATAGAGGAAATTAAAAAGATTACAGAGGAGCATAATGACAAATTTAACAGGGTACAAGAATCCATAGAGAGACAACAATCAGAAATCCAGAAGACTAACAATAAAATTTCACAATTAGACAACTCAATAGGAAGCCATAGGAGCAGAATTGAGGCAATGGAAGTCAGAACTAGTGAGATTGAAGATAAAGCACTTGACACCAACTTATATGAGGAAAAATTAGATAAAAGGATTAAAAAAATGAAGAAACCCTAAGAATTATGTGGGACTCTATCAAGAGGAATAATCTATGAGTATCAGAACTATGAGGGATAACGGAAAATACAGACAAAATTTTAAAAAAATTTGTTGGCAGAAAACTTCCCTAATATCGTGAAAGATGACTAGATATCTACCCAAGATGCTCATCGAACTCCGCATAAGGTAGATTCCTGAAAGAAAGACACTAAGACATATTATAATCAAACTTGCCAAAACCAAAGATAAAGAGAGAATTTTAACAGCGGCTAGGGATAAACAAAAAGTGATCTACAATGGAAAGTCAATAAAAATAAGCTGGGACTACTCAGCAGAAGCCATGCAGGCAAGACGGCACTGGGATAACATATAAAAAGACTTGACAAAAAAAATTCCCAGCAAAGAATTATATATCCAGCAAAACTGTCTCTGAAATATGATGGCAAAATTAGGCATTTCCAGATAAACAGAAGCTTAGGGAATTTGCAAAAACCAAACCAAAATTACAAGAAATACTAAAGGGAGTCTTCTGGTTAGAAAATCAATAACATCAGATAACAACCCAAGACTAGAACATGGGACAGAGCAACTAGATATAACCCCAGATAGGGAAGTCACAAAAGTAAATCAAAGCTAAAACACTGAAAATAGGGAAAAAGATGTCACTATGTAAAAGAAGAAAACATTAAAACAAGAAAGAGGGACTTAAAAAATGTAGACATAGATTTTTCATATGGAGAGGAAGTCAAGGCGATATAAAGAAATAAAAGACTGGTATAAACTTAGAAAAATAGGGGTAAATAGTAAGGTAACCACAAATGAAACTTACAATCCTACAAGTCAAAATTAAAAAAAACTAGAAAAATATAAAGACTCAGCAAACATGAAATCAATGACAATGAAAAAGATGAAAAGGAAATACATAAAGAAAAACAAATCAGCACAGAAAATTAAGAGTAACAAATACACTGAACAACACACAAAAAAATGACATCAAAATGACACCACTAAACTCATACTTATCAATAATTATGCTGAATGTAAATGGACTAAATGCACCAATAAAGAGACAGAGAGTGGCAGATTGGATAAAAAAACATGATCCATCCGTATGCTGCTTACAAGAGACACACCTTAGACTTAAACACACAAACAAACTAAAATTCAAAGGGTGGAAAAACATATCAAGCAAACAACACTCAAAAAAGAGCAGAAGTAGCAATATTAATCTCTGACAAAATAGAATTTAAAGTAAAATCCACCACAAAGGATAAAGAAGGACACTATATAACGATTAAAGGGTCTATACACCAGAAGGACATAACTATAATAAATACTTATGCACCCAACAACAAAGCTTCAAAATACATAAAATAAACTCTAACAGCACTGTAAAGAGAGATAGCTTCACAATAGTAGTAGAAGACTTCAACACACCACTTTCAGTGAAGGACAGAACATCCAGAAAGCTCAACAAAGACACGGAAGAGCTAAATACTACAATCAGCCAACTTGATCTCATAGACAGATATCCAACACTCTACTCAACAGCAACCAAGTATACTTTCTTTTCCAGTGCAACTGGAACATTCTACAGAATAGACCACATATTAGGCCATAAAGCAAGCCTTAATAAAATCTAAAACATCAAAATATTACAAACTATCTTTTCTGACCATGAAGCCATAATAGTAGAAATAAACAACAGAAAAATCAAGGGAAAAAAATCAAACACATGGAAACTGAACAACACCTTGCTCAAAATCTACTGGGTTATAGAAGAAATTAAGGATGGAATAAAGAAATTCATAGAATGAAACGAGAATGAAAACACATCCTACCAGAACCTTTGGGACACAGCAAAAGTAGTGCTCAGATGTCAGTTTATAGCAATAAATGCACATATCCAAACAGAAGAAAAAGCCATAATAAAAACATTAACCCTACAACTGGAACAAGTAGAAAGAGGGTAGCAAAAGAAGCCCTCAGGCACCAGAAGAAAGAAAATAATGAGAATTAGAGAAGAATTAAAAGAAATAGAGAATAGAAAAACAACTGAAAGAGTTAACAAGACCAAAAGCTAGTTCTTTGAAAAGATCAAAAAAACTGCTAAACCATTGGCCAAACTGACAGAAGAAAAACACGAGAGGAAGCAGATAAACCATGTAAGAAATGAGATGGGTGATATCACAACAGACCCAACTGAAATTAAAAGAATCAAAACAGAATACTATGAAAAATTGTACTCTAACAAATATGAAAAACTAGAGGAAATTGACAAATTTCTAGAAACTCACTATCTACCTAAATTAACACAAACAGATGTAACACAACCAAATAAATCCATAACAAAAGAAGACATTGAAAAGGTTATTAAAAAACTCCCAACAAAAAAACAGTCCTGGCCAGGATGGCTTCACTAGAGAATTACACCAAACTTTCAAAGAAGAGTTAACACCGCTACTACTAAAGGTATTTCAAAGCATAAAAAAGGAAGGACTACTCCCAAACTCATTTTATGAAGCCAGCATAACCCTGATACCAAAACCAGGTAAAGACACCATACAAAAAGAAAATTACAGACTAGTATCCCTCATGAACATTGACACAAAAATCCTCAACAAAATTCTAGCCAATAGAATTCAGCAACATATTAAAAAAATAATTCATCATGATCAAGTGGGATTTATACCAGGTATATAGGGATGGTTCAACATTAGGAAAACAATCGATGTACTCCATCAGATAAATAAAACAAAAGACAAGAATCGCATGATCTTATCAATCGATGCAGAAAAGGCATTTAACAAAGTGCAACACCCATTCATGATAAAAACTCACAACAAAATAGGAATAGAAGGAAAATTCCTCAATATAATTAAGAGCATTTATACAAAGCCAACAGCCAACATCATCCTAAATGGAGAGACTTTGAAAGCATTCCGTTTGAGAACAGGAACCACACAAGGATGCCTTTTATCACCACTCTTATTCAACATTGTGCTGGAGGTTCTAGCCAGAGCAATTAGGCTAGAAAAAGAAATAAAGGGCATCCAAATTGGTACGGAAGAAGTCAAAGTATCTCTATTTGCAGATGATATGAGCTTATATACAGAAAACACCAAAGAATCCACAAGAAAATTACTGGAACTAATAGAAGATTTCAGTAAAGTTTCAGGATACAAGATAAACATACAAAAATCAGTTAGATTCCTTCACACCAACAAAGAGAACCTCAAAGAGGAAATCCAAATCAATACCATTTACAGTAGCCCCCAAGAAGATAAAATACTTAGGAAGAAATCTAACCAGAGATGAAAAACACCTATACAATGAAAACTACAAGACACTACTGCAAGAAACCAAAAGATACTTGCATAAGTGGAAAAATATACCTTGCTCCTGGATGGGTAGACTCAACATAGTGAAAATGTCAATTGTACCCAAAGCAATCTTTAGATACAATGCAATCCCAAATTCCACCAGCATTTTTTAATAAGATGGAGAAACAAATCACCAACTTTATACAGAAAGGGAAAAGGCCCAGGATAAGTAAAGCATTACTCAAGAAGAAGAACAAAGTGGGAGGCCTCAAACTACCTCATTTTAGAAGGTATTATACCATCACAGTAGTCAAAACAGCCTGGTACTGTTAGAACAACAGATACATAGACCAATGGAACAGAATTGAGAATCCAGACATAAATTCATCCACCTATGAGCAGCTGATATTTGACAAAGGCCCAAAGTCTGTTAATTGGGGAAAAGACAGTCTCTTTAACAAACGGTGCTGGCATAACTTTATATCCATCTGCAAAAAACTGAAACAAGACCCATACCTCACACCATGCACAAAAACTAACTCAAAATGTATCAAAGACTTGAATATAAAATCAAAAACTATAAAGATCATGGAAGAAAAAATAGGGACAACGCTAGGAGTCCTAATACATTGCATAAACAGAATAAGAAGCATAAGTAACAATGCACAAGCACCAGAAGAGAGACAAGATAAAAGGGAGCTCCTAAAAATCAAACACTTAGGCTCATCAAAAGACTTCACCAAAAGAGTTAAAAGACAACCTACAGGCTGGGAAAAAATTTTTTGGCTACGACCGATCTGATCAGCGTCTAATGGCTAAAATCTACAAGATACTGCAAAACCTCAACAACAGAAAGACAAATAACCCAATTAAAAAATGGTCAAATGATATGAACAGGCACTTTGCCAAAGAAGATATTCAGACAGCTAACAGACACATGAAGAAATGCTCACGAGCATTAGTCATTAGAGAAATGCAGATCAAAACTACAATGAGATATCACCTCACCCCAACAAGGCTAGCATTAATCCAAAAAACACAAAATAATAAATTCTGGTGAGGTTGTGGAGAGACTGGAACACTTATACGCCATTAGTGGGAAGGTAAAGTGATACAACCACTTTGTAAATTGATTTTGCGCTTCCTTAAAAAGCTAGAAATAGAAGTACCATAAGATCCAGCTATCCCCCTCCTTGGAATGTATCCTAGAGAAATAAGATCTGCCAAATCAATAGATATATGCACACCCATGTTCATTGCAGCACTGTTCACAATAGCAAAAAATGGAAACAACCTAGGTGCCCATCAATGGACGAATAGATGAACAAATTATGGTATATCCACACAATGGAATACTAGGCAATGACAAAGAACAACGATGAAGCCGTGAAATATCTTATAGCATGGAGGAAGCTGGAACTCATTATGCTGAGTGAATTTAGTCAGTCACAGAAGGACAAGTATTGTATAATATCATTACTATAAGAACTCAAGAAAAAGTTTAAACACGGAAGAAAACATTCTTTGATTGTTAAGAGGGTGTGGAGGGAGGGTGAGTGTTATTTACTAACTAGATAGTAGATAAGAATCATCTTAGGTGAATGGAAGGACAGCACAGACTACAGCGGAAGTCAGCACAACTGGACTAAACCAAAGCTAAGAAGTTTACTGAATACAATCAAACACTTTGAGGGACAGAGTCGCAGGGGTAGGGGTCTGGGGACCATGCTTTCAGGGGACACCTAGGTTAATTGGCATAACAAAACTTATTAAGAAAATGTTCTGCATCCTACTTTGGTGAGTGGCATCTGGGGTCTTAAAGGCTTGCAAGTGGCCGTCTAAGATGCATCAGTTGTTCCCAACCACCTGGAGTAAAGGAGAATGAAGAACACCAAAGACACAAGGAAAGTAGTAGCCCAAGAGACAGAAAGGGTGACATAAACCAGAGACTTCATCAGCCTGAGACCAGAAAGACTAGATGGTGCCCAGCTACCACCAATAACCACCCTGACATGGAACACAACAGAGAGTCCCGGATGAAGCAGGAGATAGGTGGGGTGCAGAACCCAAATTCTAGTAAGAAAACCAGACTTAATGGTCTGACTGAGACTGGAGGAACCCCAGAAAGCATGGCCCCGGACTCTCTGTCTGCCCAGAACTAAAACAATTCCCAAGGCCAACTCTTCAGACAAGGATTGGACTGGACTGTGGGACATAAAGTGATACTCCTGAGGAGTGTGCCTCTTAGCTCAAGTAGATACAAGAGACTAAACATGCAGCTTCTGTCCGGAGGTAAGATGGGAAGGCAGAAAGGTTTAGGAGCTGGTTGAATGGACATGGGGAATCAGGTGGATAGGGGTGGTGAGCTGTCACTGTATCTGGAGAGCAATTAGAGTCACATAACAATGTATGTATAAATTTTTGTGTGGAAAAAATAAAAAAATAAAGAAATGTTCAGGTTTGTCATGCATAAACTCTTTTAGTCATGGCAAAACACACAAGACTTTAAAACATTCATTTGGCATTGGAGAATCACAATTAACAATTACAATGTTAATTTAAATGTTAGAGTCCAAACTTTAGACTTCTGGCTTTTTCTTACCCTTGAAGAGTGGTCTTTGGAAGGAGACTTGACCACCACTCAACTCAGAAGAGGTTCACCTTAGCTAGGGGCCAAGGTTTGTTGTAGGAAGTAGTATCTCTGCAGTCTTCTCAGTCTTTAGTCGGAAAGTCAGAGAGACCTTTGTTCTTCTATCTTCTTCTCCAAAAATGAGAAGAAGTCTACAGGATTATATACAATTTGTGCTGTAATGTTGAAGTATAATTGGTATGCTTTATTGACAGTTAAGGGCATTTTTGTATGACATATTTGCATTTTGCCTATTTATGGAGATTTGAATTATTGTCCATAAAAAAACAAAACCTAAAAAAAAATATACTCAAAATTATCCTCTTTCATAAATGTACAATATATTCTAAGGTAACCAAGACATTTTAAAATAAACCTTATTTTGTTTTTTCAATTTGTTTATTAAAATTTCATATTGATATTAACTCATTACACTAAAGTCCTTCTAGAAAAATCAGACAAGAAATCACCAATTCACTCTCATACCCAGAAGCAATACAACACATATGATTTTGAAAACTGTTTTGCACAGAATTATCTTAGAGATCTTTTTTGTATGTAAACATCCATACTTTTTAATGACTACTTGCATTTACATAGAATGAAATGTTATTTATGTTTGTTTTATGTTATAAAAAAAAGCACTGATCATGGTTGTTATTGTAAACAATTCTATAATAGACATTGCTGTATCCATTTTTTCTTTGTTATTATAAACAATCTTTCACATTTATCTTTTTGTTTACACTTTTTTTCTTAGGGAAGAGTCTTGGAAATGCTAGATCAATTATTACGCACATTAAATTTTTGAACTGATATTTTTAGGTTACTCTCCCTAAAAGTGATATTAATGCTCGTTTTCTATAACAAGATATAAGTGTATGTATTTCACCACACATCTGATTTTGAAAAATCTGATGGGAAAACTGCATCTTATTTTTTTGTTAATTTGCATGTTCCTGATTAATAGTGTGTTTAAGTATCCTGACATATTTTTGTTTTTTAATATTTCATTTTTTAAGAAGTCATCTGTCAGTTTGTCATACTGTGGTGGCTTGTGTGTTGCTGTGATGCTAGAAGCTTTGCCATTTGTGTTTCAAATACCAGCAGGGTCACCCATGTTGGACAGGTTTCAGTGGAGCTTCCAGACTAAGATAGAGTAGGAATAAGGACCTGGTGATGTACATCAAACAACAACAGAACATTGTCTGTTACAAGGCCCGAAAAGGAGTCCCTCAGGTTGGAAGGCACTCAAAATATGACTAGGGAAGAGCTGCCTCCTTAAAGTAAAGTCGACCTTAATGATGTGAATAGAGTAAAGCTTCCAAGACCTTCATTTGCTGATGTGGCATGACTCAAAATGAGAAGAAACAGGTGCAAATATTCAATAATAATAGAAATCTGGAATGTACAAAGAATGAATCAAGGAAAAATGGAAGTCATCCAAACTGAAATTGACATCATAAAGATCAATATCCTAGGCATTAGTGAGCTGAAATGGACTGGTATTGTCCATTTTGAATCAATCATAAGGTCTACTATGCCAGGAATGATGAATTGAAGAGGAATAGGTTCACATTCATCTTTAAAAAGAACGTTTCAAGATTTATCCTGAAGCACAACGCTGTCAGCGATAGGATAATATTCATACACCTACAAGGAAGACAGGTTAATACAATTATTATTCAACTTACGAACTAAGCAGTAATGCCACAGATGAAAAAACTGAAGATTTTTACCAACTTCTGCAGTCTTAAATTGATCAAACATGCAATCAAGATGCGTTGATAATTACTGGTAATTGAAAAGCAAAAGTTGGAAACAAAGAAGAAGGATCAGTAAGTAGTTGGAAACTATGACCTGGGTGATAGAAACAATACAAGACATAGCATGATAGATGTATGGAAGATCAACAATTTATTCTTTGGAAATACTTTTTTCAACAACGAAAATGGTGACTATACAGGTGGACCCTCACTGGATGAATACGTAGAAATGAAATTGACTAAGTCTGTGGAAATACGCAATGGAGAAACTGAACATCATCAGTCAGAGCAAGTCCAGGGGACAACTGAAGAACACACCACCAATTGCTTATATGCAAGTTCAAGTTGAAGGTTAAGAAAATTAGAACAAGTCCACAAGAGCCAAAGTACAACCTTGAGTATATCATAACTGAATTTAGAGACCATCTCAAGAATAGATTTGAGGCATTGAACACTAATGACAGACCAGATGAGTTGTGGGATGGCACCAAAGACATCATGTATGAAGAAAGCAAGAGGTCATTAAAAAAGATAGGAAAGAAAGAAAAGACCAAAATAGATGTCATAAGAGACTCTGAAACTTGCTCTTGAAAATAGAGTGGCTAAAGCAAATGAAAGAAATGATTAAATAAAAGGACTAAACAGAAGATTTCAAAGGGAAGCTCCAGAAGACAAAGTAAGGTATTATAATGAAATGTGCAAAGACCTGGAGTTAGAAAATCAAAGGGAAGAACACACAGGACATTTTCTCAAGTTTGAAAAACTACAGAAAAAATTGAAGTCTTGATATGCGATATTGAAGAATTCTATGGGAAAAATATTGGATGCAGAAACCATCAAAAGAAGGTAGAAGGAATATACAGGGACAGTGTACCAAAAAGATATGGTTTACATTCAACCATTTCGGGGAGCAGCATATGACCAAGAAACAATGCTATTGAATGAATAAGTCCAAGCTGCAATGAAGGCATTGATGAAAACAAGGCTCCAGGAATTGACAGAATTCCAATTGAAATGTTTCAACAAAAGGATGCAACTCTGGAAGCGCTCACTCCTGTATGCCAAGAAATTTGGAAGATAGCTACCTGGCCAACTAACTGGAAGAGATCCATTTTCATGCCCATTCCAAAGAAAGATAATTCATCCGTTTGTAGAAATTATCCAATAATATCATTAGTATCACAGGTAAGTAAAATTTTGCTGAAGATAATTCAAAAGAGGTTGCGGCAATACATAGACGGGGGTCTGCCAGAAATCCAAGCTGATTCAGAACAGGATGTGGAATAAAGAATATCATTGCTGATGTCAGATGGATCTTGGCTGAAAGCCGAAAATACCAGAAAAACGTTTACCAGTGTTTTATTGACTATGCAAAGGCATTCAACTGTGTGGATCGTAACAAATTATGGATAATATTGGGAAGAATGGGAATTACAGAACACTTAATTGTGCTCATGTGGGACGTGTACATAGACCAAGAGGCAGTCATTTGAACAGAACAAGGGGATACTGTGTGGTTTAAAATCAGGAAAAGTATGTGTCAGGGTTTTACACTGTCACCATACTTATTCAAATTGTATGCTGAGCAAATAATCCAAGCAGCCAGACTGTATGAAGAAGAACGGGGCATCAGGATTGGAGGACGACTCATTAACAACCTGCCTTATGCAAATAACACAACATTGCTTGCTGAAAGCAAAGAGGACTTGAAGCACTTACTGATGAAGGTCCATGACTACACCCTTCAGTATGGATTACACCTCAGCATAAAAAAACAAAAATCCTCACAACTGGACCAATAGGTAACATCATGATAAATGGAGAAAAATTGAAGTTGTAAAGGATTTCATTTTACTTGGATCCACAATCAACACCCATGGAAGCAGCCGTCAGGAAACCAAACAACACATTGCATTGGGCAAATTTGCTGCAAAAAGACTCCCTTACAGTGTTAAATAGCAAAGATGTTACTTTGAGGAATAAGGTGTGCCTGACCCAAGCCATGGTATTTTCAATTGCCTTATATGCATGGGAAGGATGGACAATGAATAAGGTAAACTGAAGAAGAACTGATCCCTTTGAATTACGGTGTTGGCAAAGAACGTTAAATATACCATGGGCTGCTAGAAGAACAAACAAATCTGTCTTGGAAGAAATACAGCCAGAATGTTCCTTAGAAGCAAGGATGGCAAGGCTTCGTCTCACATATTTTCAACATGTTATTATGAGGGATCAGACCCTGGAGAAGGACATCATGCTTGGTGAAGTAGAAGGTCAGTGAAGGAGAGGAAGGCCCTCAGTGAGATGGATTGACACAATGGCTGCAACAATGGGCTGAAACATAGCAAAGGATTGATTGTGAGGATGGTGGATGACTGGGCTGTGTTTCGTTCTGTTGTCTGTAGGGTCTCTTGGAGTCAAAACAGACTCAAGACACCTAACAACAACAACAACAAGATATTTTCATTTTTTAAAGGTAAGTATTTTTTATCTGGCTGCTTTTCTTAATCATTAATAATGACTTCAAAACAAATGGCTTTTTTTTACTGTCAAGAAAAAAAATGTATAAACATATATATATATATTTTCTGTGAACAAGAGAAAAAGGAATTCATTGTTTTCTATAAAACTAGTGTGAATCAATTCAGGCAGGTCAGAAGGACACTACTTCAAATCAGAACCAATCTGTTCTGGATGTAGATAAAGTAAACATCTATGTGTTTAGGTAATTAATTCAGTAAAGATAACTTCTTTGTGCCTTAAAAGAGGTTTTCAACTAATAAATTTATAAACAGATTTGACAGGCTTATTTTTGCTCTGGGCAAGGGCATTTTAAATCATGACAGGGATAACAGAAGGAAAAGATCTTCAGTCCATTCATAAATGATGAGCGTAGAGTGACTGCATTTTACAACATAATCACATGGGATCTGGCTTAAGCCACATTACAAAGGTGGTAAATGAGCACATTTGAAAGCACTGGATTAAGGCATTTTAATGTAGTGGATGGATATCAGACCAATGTTAATACATGCTCAAATTACAGAGGAACTTGAGAAATGCATCTCTTCACAGTGAAACTAAAATTATCTTTGTAATTTTAGTATTAAAAAATATTAAAGATTATTTTAAATTTAGCTTGTTTTCCAATTTACTCAGGAAGCAGAAAATGTGATATTTTCACATGACATATAGATTGTGATCTTTCCCAGTTTATTTGGAAATCAATACCTATAATAGGAATTACTAGAGCCTCATTAACCTCAGATTTGAGAACTTCATTTTATAACAATTCTCTGATGATACCAGATTGATATTAAAATGTTAGAAAATTATTCTAGTAGATGAGGCAACTTAGGCACTGCATTCATTTTTAAATTATAAACTCTAACTAGTAATGCATGTTCCTATCAAGAAAACAGAGGAAGGGAAGGTTAGCTGCACTTACCCTTACAATCTTGCTCCCCAATCTTATTTGTGTGTATGCAAATAACTTTGCATTTTCCTCATATTACATTTCTTTAAAGAGTACAACTCAACCATACTTTATATACCTAAAGATCCAACAGAATAGGTAAATAATCACAAATTAGTAACTGCCTTTCTTGTGCATATAGGATAAAAACAGATTTTTTTTTCTGAATGGAATGTTCAGTTTAGTGAAAACTTTTAAGGTCAAGGTCTATTCTAATATATTTTTCTTTGAAAGGTTTTAACAGCACAGTCTCATTTGAAGTATTACTCACTTAATAAATGAGAAATACTTTTGATAAATTATGAAAAATACTTTTGCATGTTTAAACCAATGTACTTAAATCACAGCAATATAGACAGCTCCAGAGATTGCAAGAATGCCAATTCCAAAAGAGTGGTGAGTTATGAATATGTTTGCCTGTTTTATTTTACACAATAGAGTTTCTAATAATAATAAACAAGACATTTTAAGTTTTAAAAATATCACACAGGCTATATTTTAAATTGTTTCAAAGAAAAACAAGGAAACATACAAAAACTACTCCGTGGCTTCTACTAGTCAAGATTTGTTACACATATATTATTTGACAAGCTGTGTGCTCACACATTATGGAATAAAAACAGCACAGTAAAGATCCAAAGTATTTATTTAGAGAAAGTGAAAAACTATTTTACAATAGATTATTTCTAATCTGTGAAAACTGCACTAAAAATGTAAATTGATTTAACGTATCTGGTGAGTTGTCTCTTTCCAGCTCCCGAAGCCCAGATAGCATTAATCCTCTCCAGAGCCAATAACATCACAAGTTTTCTGTGTTTGTTTCTCCCTGCAAACATGTTTTTTACTTATAATCTTGTTTCTTTTTTACAGGTTGACATTCTATTCACATTGCTCTGTGTTCCTTATAGTGTTACTACAGTTTCTTATAGTGTTCCATGTCATCTTCCTTCTTCATGTTTGTGGACATGCACCTGTGTTCATACACCTGTGTGTGTTCCCCTTTTGATATTTGGAAGACTGTTTTAAGAAGAGAAAGATCAGGTTAAGAAGACAAAGCTGATTTCTTCATTGTTAAACTAGGGGAAATGGACTTGATATCGTTGTTGTTGTTGTTGATAGGTGTTGTCGAGTCGGGTTCCAGCTCATAGTGACCCTGTAAACAACAGAATGAAACACTACCTCATCCTGCGCCATTCTCGTAACTGTTGCTATGTTTAAGCTCATTGTCGCAGCCACTGTGTCAATCTGTCTTGTTGAGGGTCTTCCTCTTTTTCACTGACGCTCTACTTTACCAAGCATGATGTCCTTCTCCAGGATCTGGTTCCTCCTGATAATATGTACAAGGTACCATCCTTGCTTCTAAGGAGCACTCTGGCTGTGCTTCTTCCAAGACAGACTTGTTTGTTCTTCTGGAAGTCCATGGCATATTCAATATTCTTTGCCAATACTACAATTCAAAGGCATCAGTTCTTCTTCAGTCTTCCTTATTCATTGTCCAGCTTTCGCATGCATATGAGGTGATTGAAAATATCATCACTTGAATCAGGTGCACCTTAGTCCTCAGAGTGACATCCTTGCTTTTCAACACTTTAAGGTCTTTTACAGTAGATTTGCCCAATGCAATGATACATTCTTTGATTTCTTGACCACTGTTTCCATGGATCTTGATTGTGGATTCAAGTAAAATGAAATCTTTGACAACTTCAGTCTTTTCTCCATTTATCATGATGTTGCTTATTGGTCCAGTTGTTAGAATTTTTGTCTTCTTTATGTTAAGTTGTAATCCATACTGAAGGCTGTAGTTCTTGATCTTTATCAGTAAATGCTTCAAGTCCCCTTTGCTTTCAGTAAGTATTTAACAGCATAATAACATTTGAGTTGTTACTCATTTAATAAATGAGAAATATTTTTGATAAATTATGAAAAATACTTTTGCATATTTAAACCAACATGCACTTAAATGACAGCTGTATAGACAGCTCCAGGGATTGCAAGAATGCCTGTTCTGAAGACTGATGAGTTATGAATAAGTTGGCTTGTTTTATTTTAGACAATAGATTGTGTAACAATAATAAACAAGACATTTTAAGTTTTAAAAATATCACTACAATTTGACTTAATAGTAATGTGTACATAAAGACATAAATGGAAGTACCAAGTACCTTGAAGTTTGGTGTCTTTACTGGGGACTAGGAATGATTTAGTAAAGGAAGAGCGTGAATTGAAATAATTTATAACCTAGAAAAGGAGTATGTATTCCTAACCTGCCCAAAAAAACCAAACCCATTGACATCAAGTCAATTTCTACTTATATCGACCCTATAGGACAGAGGAGAATGGTCCTATAGGGTTTCCAAGGAGCAGATACCGGATTTGAACTGCCAACCTTTTGGTTAGCAGCTGAGCTCTTAACTACTGTGCCACCAGGGCCCCATGTATTCTTAGGAAGGGAAAATAATAAGCAAATCATTAGTTAGCAGATGCAAATCTGATACCTTATGTAAGAGACAAAATATTCAATATACATTTAATGTTTTTCTTTCAGTGTTATGACAACTTTTACTACTTCAGTGTTGCTTCATAGAAAATAAAATATGACAAATTGTCTGGCCTAATAAGCCATATTTATAATTCCAAGCGATCTGTCTTCTTTGACCTTTTTAATCTTAGAAAACCCAGACTAATTCTAATTGCTGTACTTAAGTCAACATAATGCGACACCTGATGGAAAATTCCAAAATGAAATGAAAAAAAAAAGACGAAGAATTTAAATCTTTCTTTCAATTTTGCAGTGAATTTCTTAACTTCATCTAAAGTGAAAAATATGCCTCTGGATTTCTGAAAATGGCAGCTAACTGTTTGAAAATTCCCAAAATATTTCTTTCTCTCTTCATTATATCTTATTAATTGCAAAATAGTTTTTTTTTAATTTCTGTGAAATTCAGTTGAATTTTTTTTGTTTCTACAGATATATTTGTACATTTTATCCATGTAGACGTATCACCTTAGAAATAAACCCTCAATAAAACAAGGTCTAATGAAAAAACCTTCATCTACTACTAAGAAACCAGGAGCATAGCCTTCTGAACCTGCCTAGTTTAGGGTACTTGTTCAGTGTTAACGGAAATATCATGAGCCCTGCACCAGAGTCATTTGGGTTAAAAGTCTAGCTCTGTGCATTGTTATCTGGGTGACACTAAAGTAGTTATTGTATTGGTTTCCTAGGACTGGATAACAAAGTACCAGAAACTTGGTGACTTAAAACAATATAAATTTATTTTCTCACAGTTCTAGAGGCTTGTTGTTCTTGCTAGGTGCCATCAAGTCTATTCCAACTCATAGCGACCCCATGTGACAGAGTAGAGGGGCCATATAAGGTTTTCTAGGCTATAATCTTTATGAGAGTAGATGGTCAGTTCTTTCTCCCTCTGAGTGGCTGAGTTTGAACCTCCAATCTTTCAGTTAGCAGCAAAGTGCTTTATCATTGTGCCACCAGAGCTCCTTGTTCTAGAGGCTAGAAGTCTGAATTCAGGGTGTTGGCAGGGCCATGCTTTCTCCCAAGTGTTTAGAGGAAGATTCTTCCTTGTCTCTTCCAACTTCTGGTAGCACCAGGCATTGCTTGACTTGTGGCAGTTTAACTCCAATCTCTGTCTCCATTGTTACACAATGTTCTCCATTTGTGTGTTTCAGTCTGTGTGTCTTGTTTTTATAAAGACATGGGTCATACTGCATAGGGCCCACCTTATTCCAGTATGACCTCATGTTAATTTAACTAATTACATCTGCATAGACCCTATTTCCAAATAAGATCACATTCACAGGTACCGGGGCTATTACTTTAATGCATCTTTTTGGGGGACGCAATGAAACTCATAACACTTTGTTAACTTCATTGGACCTTATTAATTAGCTTTATAAAATGTGTTTATAAAATATCCTCCATTGATCTTCATAAATTTCTCTACGTTTTGGTTTAACACCTATTTTTGAACACTTACTCTATTTCAGTCAAAGTTTTAAGCCCTAGGAATATAGCTGTGAACATAAACATCATAGCTAAGAGCTCTGCTTTCATGACATACATACCAGTGAGAGGAGAAAGGTAATAAAGCAATAAAAATAATAAGATAATTATCACAGAATGGTAAATGCTAGAAAGAAAATAAAACCAGGTAGTGTGATGATAATGACTAAGGCATGGGGAGGGTGCTATTAACTTAAACGTTGTGGTCAAAAAGAACTCTAGGAGGAATGGCGCTTGATCTGAGACCTGAAGGATAGTTAAAACTGAACTATGTAAAAATTTTGAAAACAGTAATACCCAGAGAAACCAGTTTTTTCAGGAAAGGTGGAGGAAATACGGCTTAGTCATCTAGTGCTGCTATAAGAGAAATACCACAGGTGGATGGCTTTAAGGAAGAGAAATTCATTCTCTCATAGTCTAGGAGGCTGGAAGTCCAAATTCAGGGTGCCAGCTCCAGAGGAAGCCTTTCTCTGTCTGTCAGATCTGGGGGAATTTCTTGTCATCAATCTTCCCCTGTCAAGGAGATTCTCAGCACAGGGACCCCGGGTCCTAAGGACGCACTATTCTCCTGGCTCTTGCTTCTTGGTGGTATGAGGTCCCCCTGTCTGCTCATTTCTCTCTTCTATATCTCAAAAGAGATTGATTTAAGACACAACCTAATCTTGTAAATTGAGTCCTGCCTCATTAACGTAACTGTCTCTAATTCTGCCTCATTAACATCATAGAGGTAGGATTTACAACATATAGGAAAAACACATCAGATTACAGAATGATGGGCAATCACACAATACTGGGAATCATGGCCTAGCCAAGTTAACACAATTTTGCGGGGGTGGGGGGGGCACAATTCCATCTATGACAAAGTACAAGATAAGACATGGCAAGGGGGATAAAATTGGAACATTTGGTATTTTAAAACAAAATCAGTATAGCTGGAAATATCAGTGTGGAAGAGTATAAATTAAGATAGGATTTGAGAGGATGACCTGGGCCAGGTCATGTAGCATGACCTTAAAGACCAGAGTAAAGAACTGAAATTTTATTCTGAGTGTGATAGGAAACCACTGGAGAGTGCTAAGCAGAAGAATGATACGGTATGCTTTTTGTTTTAATAAGATTACTCTGATACCTGTATGAAAAGGAAAAAGCGGACACACCAAAAATCATTACTGTATATTTTCTCATGTCATAATTTTGACTTGACAGATGTTGATTTATAACGTAAAAAACCATCTGGCATTTGCAGATCTGCCTAACTCTAACTTCCTTGTTCCTAAACTGCCTGTGATGTTGGGCTATCAACAAGGAAAAGTGACTGCTTAGCAAGGAAGAAATCAAAGACTAGAAAGATCAGTCAATTATTGCTACATAACAAAACAAAAAATGTTCATTTGAATACCCAAGTAACATGTGTTTCTTACATGTCTCTGGATAGGATGGAGAGGTTCCTCTGATTCAGCTGATTTGGTCACGTGAACGCACCCAAGAGACAGGTCTCTCATATTCCTTGTACTAGTGGACTAGCAAGGCACATGCTTCTCATGGCAATGACATAGATGCTAGACCATATAAAAACAAATGAGAGCACTCACACTTTCAGCCTTGACTCAAAAAGGGCACACTGTCACTTTTTTGTATATTCTATAGGCAAAAGTAAGTCACGCAGCCAAGTCCAAACCAAAGTTAGTAGACAAGAGAAGCAGCTCTGCCTTTAAAAGAAGGAAATGTAAAGTTACATGGGAAAAGGCATGGATACAAGGACAAGGGAAAATTGTAAATAATTACATGATCTACCTGGGAAAGAAAGGCTCTATTTTCCAAAGTGGCATAAGAGTATAGAAAAAGCTTGATAAGTCCTAAGAGTTATTTCTCCTTACTACTTACCTTCTCTTGCTTCTAATCCTCAGGTCCAAACTTCATTTATACAGTACTCTGTGTACCATCACAGGTTCAAGTTCAGAAGCCTGTGCTCATCATTTTACACCTCTCAGAAAATCTGTATTCCACACTCCCTGGTTAAAACACTATAGTAAGAAAATAAAAGCTTAACTTCCACCTCAGAGTTTACACTTAAAATACCAAACTTCCTATAGGTTCCTGCACTCACCATAACATTGTGTACTTCTAAACATTTGTTTAAGGAGCCCTGGTTTTGCAGTGGTTAAGCTCTCAGCTAACCGAAAGGTTGGTGGTTTGAACCAACCCAGCAGCTCTGTGGGAGAATGACCTGGGGATCTGCTCCTGTGAGTACAGCCTAGAAAACCCTATGGGGCAGTTCTGCTCTGTCACATGGGATCACAATGAGTTGAAATCAACTCAAAGGCACCTAACAGCTACCACGACAATGTCAGGTTGTTCCATGCAAAAGTTTTCATTGTTTAATTCAAGAAAGTATGTCCTTTATGGCTCAATAGAGGGAGGACAACTAGAGCAAGTGCTTGGCTTTTTGAACCCTTTGTTGTGAGGCATCTTTTCCCAATGCGGCACATCCTTACTTTAATGCTGCTGATGTTTTGTATCCTTTTCCTGCAATAAACTGTAGATTCAGAGGCATTGCCATTTGAGTTCCTGTGAGGCTTCTTTAGGGATCATATGTGTTTGCCACACTATCCCAAAGACAAATGTCATTACTATAAAGAAAATAAACTTGCTTGATGAAGTTAAAAAGCTTCTTTCTAACAAACACATTCCCTTAATGATGGAAGCCTGGGGATTTGCATTACAAGTAACTATTTTTCCCCATGTTGATTGTGCTGTATTGCACATCATAAAAAAGAATTCTGAGCGTACTTGGAAGTACTCTGGCTACATTTCTTGGACACTAAAAGTGTAGTAAAGCAGAAATTATTGCAAAGACTTATGAATACTTTGTTAACTAAGAAAGAATAATACACAAACTTAAAGTCAATTTACCTCGACAGATTAATTTTGTTACTCTCATAGTATTCAATAAAATAAAATCATTCCCCAAATTGGCATATGTCATTTTTGCTTCGTATTTTAAAGTTTTTTTTTTTATCATTTAAAACCAGTCATCACCTTTTATTATTGTCCAAACTGTTTTTCCCAAGCATCTGAATGTTATAATGGATACATCTCACCATTCTTTCTCAACTTTAAAACAGACCCTTATATTTTCTGAATACTTCTAATGTTTAAATTACAGGTATGTATTTGAGGTATGCGTGTTTTTTTTTTTTAACATACACAATTAGTGTTTCATTGTCATGTATTTTTTGAACTTAAAAAAATCATTAACATTATTATTTCTGTAGTCTAAATCAGTTAACTTTGACATTTGAATGTGGCAATTAGGACATATATACATTTGCCATCCAAATAACAAACCAGTCAAGACATCGTATTGGTGTATTACATGTGCATTGCACTATTAAATAAGGGTCTTTTGATTACTCTCTGGGAAATTCTACATTAAAGCTGTTATCCTTTTTAAAAAGCATTAATTGATTAATTTATCCATTTATTTCTTTTTACCTAAAATAGTCCTATGAGCGATGCTTCCTAACAGGGGCTCACAATGTGTACCTGCTTTCTTTTTTTTACCAGCAGTTTGTCAAGAGAAAAAAAAAAAAAAATCAAACAAAAAAAGCTACACTTTCAAAACAGAATGTCTCCTTTTATGTACATGATAGACCCAAGTGATTGCAAATGTAAGAGAATATGCATTTTTCAGAGAAAAATGTATAAAGAAATCTCAGCAGATTACATTTCTATTTCAGCTGTTTGCTAGGTGGTTAATAGCAATGGGTTTCAAAATGTGCTAATACTACAGAGGTGATGGCATCACATTTTAAAATAAACATACATATACTTTCCTTGGTTGCTACATTTGCAGTGTGAAGTCATATACTTTTATGGAGGTTAAGAAAAATCTTTCTGTAGGACTATCAACACGTATGATAGCATGGCTATTCAAAATATTTCCCCCATCAAGTCACAAATGTGAGTGCTGTGTCAACCTCTGTTTCTGTCTTGACAAACGAAACTCTATATCTAAAGGCATTCTGCCTAATTCATTACCTTTTCTACCAAATTTATAACCATGATTTTCCCTATTTGTTGTCGCCTCTGGTTCTGATTGATTTTACATGTTAGAAAATCAAAGAAAAGCGAGGAAGTTCTCTAAAACTATTTCAAATTTAATTTTACTTCAGAGTCACAGTTGTGAAAGTTAAGGTGCCAAATTATCCTATTATAAAAAAAAAAAAATTCTACCTCTATGGTCCCTTACACTCCCTTACAGGTTTCATCTTTCTCTAGCCAACTAAAATGTGGTTGGAGTTACTTATTCCCTCTGTCCCCTAAACTTTTCCTTTATCACTCTGTGTTGTCACCCTTGACAGCATTATCTATATCTGCAACTTTAATTCCAAACCATATGTAGATAATTCTCAAATTTATAATCCCATCCTTGAACCCTAGTTCAAGCTTCAGCCATGTGTCTTGCAATTCTTGTTTGTTTTCTACTATTAGATGTCTCAAAATATGCTCATATTTTTGTCCAAAACCAAATCCACGAGCTTGTCTTCCACCAAACCAAGACATTCTCAAGTATTATTTTATAGCTTTATCTAGAACTTTTCAACATCTTTATATATATAGAATCACAAATTGTAATTATACAATTTTTTTTTTTTAATTTGGTTGATATTGGTCTTTGCTATGAAGGTATAAACTCCATGAAGGTGAGAAACAAGTCTCCTGCTATTCAACATTGTATTCCCTTTGCTTAAGTCTGGTATGTAATAAGCATTTGAACAGCATTTGTTGAATGTTGAATGAAGTGATTCTGGAGAAAGAATAGCAACAAGAAGAAAAGATTGCAAAATACTCCAAAACTTTTGTGACATTAATAGATCTAGCATGCAAAAATTATAATTTTTAGTAGGTGATAAGTAAAACAATTTTGCAAATTTTTTAAAAAATTATTAGCCTTATATCAAATAAATAATTACTCTGCAAAATAAAATGTCTCCCTTATATGTATATCTATAAATGACAGACAGGTAGATAGATAGACAATAGATGGACTGACGGACGGACAGACAGAAAATGTTTGCAGGAGAAACGTCCCATTAGAAGGCATGTGACAACTTTAGGAAAGTATAGGAATATCAGGTTTGGAAAACACATTGAGAATTTCAACAATGATTCTTTTGTGTGTTTTTTGAATCTTCTTTGTCAAAAAATGATGTGATAATACTCAATACTTGCTGAGTATGAAATAATGCAATGTGCGTTTTATCCTTGGTTAAGTTTACGGGTCATCCTACTCTGAACATATATTTTTCAAAGCAGAGAAGTTAAAAAACTTTGGTAAGGGCATACTAGTGTCTTTTTAAAGAGATGAAAGGATAATTTAATCATTAGGCCCCTAGAGCCCTAAAGAGTTTAATTCCCTCATGTGATTAAATTCTTTATCCCTAATAATTCTCTCACTCTTTCTTTGGTTTAACATGGGATAAGATTCATAATTTGTTAAATATAAATATATATAAATAAACCCATACCTGCTTGGAATATAAGCACAGCTATAACATCTTTTTTTTGTTAAGCAGTAGGCTCCATATTTTTAAGGAAAGAATATTCAACCTTTAACACTAGGTACTAAAGAATTTTTTTTTTTTTTTTCCCCAGGAAGGAGGGGAACACCATAAAATAGGAAGTTTAGTTACATTATCCAAAGAAAATACCAAAGTAAGAAAAGATTAGTTTTTTTTTCTTTTTTAATTTGAAATTTGACATGTTCAGTTTGCTTTCTGATGGCACATAAAGAAGTCAAGTTTATGAGAGGATGATATAAAAATGTGAAATATTAATGTTAATATCATATATAATTGACCTTGATTTATCACTAACCAATTCATTAGATGAAACTGAAGTTTCAGAAAAAAATTGAGAACCTATTTCACAATCTGTAGATATTTTCAGTTGTTAAAATTCATGAAATGCATTGAGTTTCTAAGACTGTTTATATCTATTTTGGATTAAACAATATTGTGGTTACATTGTTTTAATTGTATTTACAATACCAAATAACCAAAAACCACTGCTGTCGAGTTGATTCAAAGTAATAACAGTCTCTGATTAATTTTAGTTAACTCAAAAATTATTTCCTAAAATATACTTAAAATGTAATGGATTCTTAATTTTTCCTTTTCCTATGCATTTGTTCTTTTTTTTTTTTTTTCCTTTTCTTGAGAGTATTTCTGGAGCCCTTTGTATTTTCCAGACATTGTGCTAAAAACTGTAAGAATTGTTTCACTTAATTGTCTCATATTTAGGAGATAAAAAATATTTTTCCCTAACTTTATAAATAAAGATATGGCAGTTCAGAAACTTGGGATCACACAACGAGAAAAAGGCAAATTGCTTTTCACCGGGTGTCTTAGTCCTTTAGAAATACTTCAAGCGGGTAGCTTTAACAAACAGAAATTTATTTTCTAACAGTTTAGGAGGCTAGAAGTCAGAGTTCAGGGCACTGATCTAGTGGAAGTCTTTGTCTCTCTGCTGCCACTTCTCAAGGCAGAAGGTTCTTGTCTCTTTTCAGCTTCTGTTCCTGTGTTCCTTGGCAATATTTATGTGGCATTAGTCTTTCTCCATTTGTGCTTCCTTGTTTCTGTGCCTGATCTTCTCTTTTATATTTAAAAGTAATTGGCTTTAAGACACACCTTACAATGATAGGGTCTCATTAACATAATCAAGAAAGTCCTAGTCCCGTATAGGGTTACGTCCACAGGTATCAGGGTTTAGGATTTACAACACATATTGTGTCATAAGGCTGGGGCTATCACAAGATCCACACTTCACCCTCTTAACTCTTTTTCTTTACATCTTCAAGGAAACATTTTCAAATGAGTCAAATTGACTCAACGGTAACAGGTTTGGTTTGGTTTCAAGGAAACCTAGAAAATTTATTAAAAAAAAAAAAAAATTACCTAACCTTCTAAACAACATTCAAATATAGTGTCTTAGAGTGAAACTAGGGATAAAGATAGAGCACATCATTCTACTTTTTTAATACTCCCAATTTGATTCCATATCTAACATCACCATTTTTCTTCCTCTGAATTTAAGAATATTTCTCTGCATATATATCTGAAATATATTAGTCTTTTCAACCATATACATATCCTCAAATTATAGCTATGGCTTCACATTATAGCAGCCTCTGTAATGGTCTGGATTTTGGGTTTTCTTGTTTTTCTTTTTGTCTTTAAATGGCACTTAGAACAGTTGACACTTTAAATCTATTCTCATCATGTAATGCCTAGAGTAACCTGCCATCAAGTTGGTTCTGACTCATAGCCACCCTATAGGACAAACTGGAACTGCCCCATAGGGTTTCTAAGGATAGGCTGATGGATTCGAACTCCTGACTTCTTGGTTAGTAGCCAAGCTCTTAACCACTGTGCCACCAGGGCTCAATGCCTAGAATTCAATACTGTAATTTCTTATTAATAATTGCACATTCTATAATTTTTTTTCCTAGGATTAAAATAGGATATTGATTGTAATATACAGAAACTCCCTACTTTTATTGATTCATTTTCATTTTTCAAGTATTTTAAAATAATTTCAATACTAAGACAATGTGTGAATTGCTGATTTATTCTTTTTGATGAGGCTCACTTTTATGGAAATTAAGATTTTATGAAGAAACTGCCACCTTTGAAATTTCATAAAAAAAGACTAATAGGTTAATTGATTTTTTAATTTTTTTCTGATAAATGTTTTAACAACTTAATTCACTTAAGAGTGATTTTTAAAGTATAACGCAGTAGTTTAGAATCGTATGTTGCTATAACATCATTCGATAAACTGATCACAAATAATTCTTATTCATTGACTCAACTCTATCTTCTAAGGTAAAGTTTTTAATTAAAATCAAAGGTAAATGTAAATCCTGGAAAGTAATAAAGTTGAATCTTTAATAAACATTCTATGTGTCATTCAAAAATAGTTACTGAGTTCTTATTATGCAGGAACCAGTGTGCTAAATGCACAGGTAAATATTCTACCCTCATGAAATTTACAATTTAATCAAGTGGAAATGACATAGGTTTAAATAAGCTTCATGTCAGGTAGAAAGTACCAAATGTCCTAAATTACATGTAGAACATTTTCTAGATCAAAGTAAATAGGAATAAGACATGACTTAAAATTTTCCAATATAATATTGTATTCCTCTTCCTCTCTGTCCGATAACTCTCATTCCATGCATTTGCATGTTGTCTAGATGTTTTGGTTCTTGGTTAGAGTTGGCCGAGGGAGGATCTTGTGTAAAATCTGGAAGCTAGAAGAAAGGCAGAGGCCATTATTTTTGGAAGTAGTCATTGTCATCCTCTGTGATAGACAAAGGTGGGTTTCAGTTTGTCTTATTTTTCCTTTATTCCACGTCTGGAGTGTCTCCACAACTACTGGCCCTGCTCTTCAACAGCAGCCCCTGTCCTATCACCAGGCACTGGGTTGAGGTCCACTGAGGCAACGGTTATGCAGATGAAATAGCAGTTTTCATGGATTTCTCCAGGAGCTCTTACTTTGTTATCCACATCAACAGTCAGTTTCATTTGCTTCTTGGATTTTCCTGTAAACTCTGACTTTGTCCAAACCAGGGCTGCAGACAAGCTGGTAGGTGTGACTGATCTCTGATCTTTCAATTGATTTCTTCCAGACTTTAACCTCCCCAGCATCCCCAGTTATAGTTGGTCTATATTCTATAATAAATCTCTCATTCCCAGAATACTTATGGTGGCTGTGTTTTCATGACTGTAAGAAAACAACAATAGCTACTGTTCATAAAGTGTGCACTATGTTGCAGACTCATAGGTATGCTTTCTGTTAATTGTTCCTTGCTGAATAAGCATTATCATCCTTATTATATGGATAAGAAAACTGGGAATAAGAGAGGTTACAAACTTTTTCCAAGTACAGATTACGGGTCTTAAGTATTAGGACTAGAACTCTAGTCTGAGTGTTATTTCTCTTTTACTATAACAGTTCTCTATATTATAATGTATAATGACAAATTCAATATATTTATTTTTAACCTAAAAGTCAATTGCCAAATGCTTTGTAATTGTGTGAAGTGGACGAGTACTTGACAAAAACTACATCCAAGTCAGAATAAAAGTTGGCAGTAGTTCTGCTACAAAAATTGATCTTTCTCAAGAATGCATTAAGCAGATTATCTCAGTAAAACAGTAATTTCTACATATTTAGCTTGTCCAGTTTACCCAAAGAGTAAAGTACAAAATATATTTTCTAAAATGCTTGCTTATTCTAACATTTTGGTGGGCAACAAGAACTTGGAGTTGTGCCGCACTCTGCCTGGTGGTGTTTATGTTGACAGATCTAATCCTCAGTAGAGCAGCATTTCCCGCCAACAGATATTTAGTAAGTGTTTTTACTCTGAGGATGCTTGAGTTTTAAGTTACTGACCTTTGTCCTGATGCAGAATCAAAAGTGTTTCCATACTGTTGTCTCCTTGACTCATCTCAATTATAACAAAATAAAATAAATCTTTAAGACAGAAATGCACTTAGGAGAGCTGATTTACTATTGTTCTGAGCCCATAAAAGTCTTTTTCTTTCTTCTTAGTGCATTTGAGATGTGATAATGACAAAATAAATCTCTTAGAAACAAACAAATCTCTTTGGGAACTAGAGAAAAGCTCTTAAAAGAGCCAGTTTGAGGTACCCAATTTCCTCTCTTCCACATTTGGATGTTCAGATATATTTTGGAGAGAAAGACACTTAAAAGACTAGATGTCAGAAACCTTGTCTTCTTTTTGGGACTTTCTGAAAAACAAAACACATAAATGTGCTGCCTGGTAGCTCATTTTACATTTATCTATCTCTCCCATTCTTTGGAAGGTGTCAAATGTGGTCTAATGGACTCATACCTGGACTAACATTTATATGTAATGAAAGGAAATGACTTTGTAAAAGACATAATACAGTGTTTACCTCATAAAACTCTCAAAGAGAAAAAAATATATTTCTCTTCACAATGCTTTCTCTTTTTTCCTGAATTTGCAGTTTACTCATCACCTCCTCATTGTGATATTACAGCTATCCTGCAGAAAATTTAAGCTTATTATGGTGGAAACCCAACTCCTTGTCCCCCGCCCCCATCACCACTCTCTCCAAATGCTTCCTTGTCCTGTCTAACAAAAGGCAATGAGTTCTCTGGTTTCTTTATTGCCTCCAGTATATCCAGACAGGATGCTGGAGAAGCCTGCAGCCTAGAACAACCAACAGGCACAAACAAAAGTGCTGCAATTAAAGTTCACATTATTCCTAGCCAAAGGATCAGGAAAAGCATGGTTAACGAAAGAAAATTGTTTTGGCAATACTGTTCCACTTCATCCAAATACTAGCCCAAAATCTGCAATCTCTATTCCCCTTACCCACCCCCACTTTCTATTCTTCCAGGTTTCAGCAGCTGATCTTCAACCTCACTCAACCATGGAAGCAGGCTAACCCCAAAAATTCATTGCCATGGAGTTTATTCCGACTCCTATCAATCCTATAGGACAGCATAGAACTGCCCTATAGGACTTCCAAGGCTGTAAATCTTTATGGAAGCAGATTACCCCATCTTTCTCCCATGGAGCAGCTGGTGGATTTGAACTGCCACCCTATTGGTTAGCAGCCTGAGCTCTTAACAACTGTGCAGCCAGCTCCCCACCACAAGGCAGCAATAAAACTTAATGAAGTATTGCAAAGTAGGGCTAGTTACCACTCCCCTTCACTGCCAGCAACCTCCTTACCACCACTATCGGCAGAGAACTGAGCCTCAACTCCCACCTGGCATTAACCTGGTAGAACAAGGTTATGGGAGACAGAGCTAGTTGGCACTCTCTACTTCTCCTCTCTACTCTCCTAGTGTCAGCAGGTACTAGCTGGGAGCTGAGATTAAAACCCCCACTCAGAGGCAATAAGGCTCCACAAGTCAGTGCCTCATTTTTGCCAGAAATCTGCCAGCAGATCAAGAGGGAGCAAAACTTTCACCCAACATTACACTCTTTCCAAATTCATGTTGGCTCCATGGTAAGCTAAACATACACATGCACATGCACTGTCTTGCTGCACCTCAGTGTGGGAACTGCCTGCTAAAAAAAGATTAAATAGGATCCAGAATCTCATATCATCCAAAATGTCTAGGACACTATCAAAATCATTCATTATTTCAAAAACAAGGAAAATCACAATTTGAATGAGAAAAAACAATCACCAGACATCAGCAATGAGATGAATCAGACATTAGAATTATTTGACGTTACCAGAATTTTAAAGCAGTCATATAAAAATGCTTCAACAAGCAATTACTAATTCTATTGAAACAAATGGAAAAAATAGACACTTTCAGCAAAGAAATAGAAGTTAGATAAAAGAACCAAATGGAAATTATAAAACTGGCAGGAAAAAGAAAACATGCTGGATGAGCTCAAGAGTAAAGTGGAGATGGCAGAGGACTGAATCAGTGAACTTGAAAACACATCAATAGCATTTACCCAATCCTACTAACAGAAAAGAACAGTCTTAAAGATCTGTGGGACAAAAAAAAAATTAGTAGTATTTATGTCATTGAAGTCTCAGAAAAAGAGGAGACAGAGACTGAAAAGTTTTTGGAAGAAATAATGGCTGAAAACTCCTCAAATTTGACAAAAGATAGACCAACAGATTCAGGAAGCAAAGCAAATCCCATACAGGATAAGCCAAAGGAAATTCACACCATAGCACACTTCTAAAAGTTAAGACAAAGAAAAAAAAATCTGGTAGAGAGAAATACATTTTATCTATATAGGGGAAAAATAATTCAAATTATAGTGGATTTCTCATTTGAAATGGTGGAAGCTAGAAGGAAGTAGTGCAAAATTTTTATGAACTGAGAGATAAGAAACATCAACCATGAATTCTATGTAGGGTGAAAATACATTTCAGAAATGAAGTTTAAATATAGACATTCTCATATGGCCTTGGTGCTAGAAAGACACCGAAGATGGCATGGTAGAATTTTGCAAGACCAATGAACTTTACATTGCAAATACCTGTTTTCAATAACATAAGTGGCAACTATACATGTGGACCTCACCAGATGGAATACACAGGAATCAAATCGACTCCATCTGTGGAAAGAGATGGTAGAAAAGCTCAATATCCTCAGTCAGAACAAGGCCAGGGGACAACTTTGGAACAGATCATCAATTGCTCATATGCAAGTTCAAGTTGAGACTGAAGAAAATTAGAACAAGTCCATGAGAGCCAAAGTGTGGCCTTGAGTATATATCACCTGAATTTAGAGACAATCTCAAGAATAGAGTTGACACGTTGAACAGTAATGAATGCAGACCAGAGGAGTTGTGGAATGACATCAAGGACATTAGTCATGAAGAAAGCAAGAAGCCATTAAAAAGACAAGAAAAGACCAAAATGGATGTCAGAAGAGACTCTGAAATTTGTCCTTGAATGTAGAATAGCTAAAGAGAAAGGAAAAAACGAGGAAGTAAAAGAGCTGAAGAGAAGATTTCAAAGAGTGGCTCGAGAAGACAAGCAAAGTATTGTAATGACATGTGCAAAGAACTGGAGATAGAAAACCAAAAGGGAAGAACACACTTGACATTTCTCAAGCTGAAAGAACTAAAGAAAAAATTCAAGCCCTGAGTTGCAATATTGAAGAATTCTACGGGATAATACTAAATGATGCAGGAAGCATCAAAAGAAGATGGAAGGAATACACAGAAACACAATACAAAAATAATTGGTCAACATTCAACCATTTCAGGAGACAGCACATGATCAAAAACTGATGGTGCTGAAGGAAGAGGTCCAAGCTGCACTGAAAACATTAGTGGAAAACAAGGCTCTTGGAATTGATGGAATATCAATTGAAATGTTTCAACAAACAGATGCAGTACTGGAAGTGCCCACTCATCTCTGCTAAGAAATTTGGAAGACAGCTACCTGGCCCAGTGACTGGAAGAGATCCAAATGTGTACCCATGGCAAAGAAAGATGATCCAACAGAATCCAGAATTTATAAAAAAATAATCATTAATACCACACACGAATAAAATATTTTTGAAGATCATTCAAATGCAGCTGCAGCAGTTCATCGACAGGGAATTGCCAGAAATTCAAGCCAGATTCAGAAGAGGACATGGAACCAGGGATATCATTGTTGATATCAGATGAATCCTGGCTGAAATTAGAGAATATCAGAAAGATGTTTACCTGTGTCTGGCTGAAAGCAGAGAATACCAGAAAGATATTTACTTGTGTGTGGCTGAAAGCAGAGAATGCCAGAAAGATGTTTATCTGTGTTTTATTGACTATGCACAGGCATTCGACTGTGTGGATCATAATCAATTATGGATAACATTTCAAAGAATGGGAATTCCAGAACACTTAACTGTGCTCATGAAGAACCTGTACTTAGACTAAGAGGCAGTCATTCAAACCAAATAAGGGGATACTGGGTGGTTTAAAGTCAGAAAAAATGTGTGTTAAGGTTATATTTCACCATGCTTATTCAATCTGTATGCTGAGTAAATAATCCAAGAAGCTGAACTATATGAAGAAGAACGGCACATCAGGATTGGAGGAAGACTCATTAACAACCTGCAATATGCAGATGTGACAACTTGTTTGCTGAAAGGGAAGAGGACTTGAAGCACTTACTGATAAAGATCAAAGACCATAGCCTCAGTATGGATTACACCTCAATATTAAAAAAAAAAAAAATCCTTACAACTGGACAAATAAGCAACATCATGATAGTTGGAGAAAAGATTGAAGTTGTAAAGGGTTTCATTTTACTTGGATCCACAATCAACGCCCGTGGCAGCAGCAATCAAGAAATCAAATGATGCATTACATTGGACAAATCTGCTGCAAAAGATCTCTTTAAAAGTGTTAAAAAGCAAAGATGTCACTTTAAGGACTAAGGTGCAACTGCTGGAAGCCATGGTGTTTTTGATTGCCTCATATGCATATGAATGCTGGGCAATGAACAAAGAAGACCAAAGAAGAATTGGTGCCTTTGAATTAAGGTGTTGATGAAGAATAGTGAATATACCATGGACTGCCAGAAGAACAAACAATCTGTCTTGGAAGAAGTACAGCCAGAATGCTCATTAGAAGTGAGGATGGTGAGACTTCGTCTCACATACTTTGGACATGTTATCAGGAAGGGCCAGTCCCTGGAGGACATCATGCTTGGCAGAGTAGAGGGTCAGAGAAAAAGAAAAAGACCCTAAACAAGATGGACTAACACAGTGGCTGCAACAATGGGTTTAAGCATAACTGTGATTGTGAGGATGGCCCAGGACTGGGCAGTGTTTTGTTCTGTTGTACATAGGGTCACTATGAGTTGGAATCAACTTGACAGCACCTAACAAGAACAAGACAGACATTCTCAGATGAAGGAAAACTAAAAGAATGTATTGCTAGCAAACCTGTTATTGAAGAATAGCTACAAGAATTCTTTAAACAGAAAGACAATGATTACAGAAGAAGGCTTGGAATTTCAGAAAGGAAAGAAGAACAATGGAATGGGTAAAAAGAGAGATACATACGATACGCTATCATTCTCATAAATTTTTGAAATCAAAACCAGGTTTTTGGTTTTTAGCATATCTTTTCTGTTTAAAGAACTTTCCTTCTTCATTCTTTTAGGTACATCTGGTGGTGAAAAATTCTCTTGGTTTTACTTAATCTGAGAATGTCTTGGTTTCCCTTTATAGCTAAAGAATATTTTCCCTAATTATAAGATCTTGAGTTGACAGTCATTTTCTTACAGTGCTTGGGAAACATTGTAGCAATTACTTCTGACCTCCATAGTTTCCGATATAAAATCCCATTTTTCCCAATAAGTAAACTGGCATTTTTCTTTAGTTGCTTTCAAGATTATTATGGGTTTAATTGTGTCCCCCAATAAGATATTTTGAAGTCCTGATCCCTGCACTTGAGAATGTAATCTTATTTGGAAACAAGTATTTTCTCTTGTTATCAGTTAAGTTGATGATAGGAGTAAGGTAGGTTCAATGGCCTTCTGAGTGTTATTTTATAAAAAGGAAGAACAGACATGGAAGCAGAGACAAGCACAGGATGAAGATAAATCTACAACCAGCAAAGGAATATGAGGATTGCCAACAGCCACTAGAAGTTAGAAGAGAGGTATGAAATACCTTCTCAGAACTCTCAGAAGTAACTTATATAACTGATAACTCTATTTGGACTTGTAGCCTCTAGACTGTGAGACAATAAATTTCTGTTCTTTAAGGTCACCCACTTTGTGGTTTTTTGTTATGACACCCCTAGGAAACATCTAGATTCATCCCCCACTCAGGAATGTTCGGTTGTCCCAGCACCATTTATTGAAAAGACTATCCACTGAATTCCTTTTGCTCCTTTGTCAAAGATCAGTTTACTTTTTTTGTGGGTCTATTTCTGAGCTCTGTCTACTGTTCTGTTGATGTACCTATCTGCTCTTTCACCAACATCACATTGTTTTGATCACTGTAGCTTTTTTAGCAAGTCTTGAGATTTAGTAGTGTCAGTCCCCTGACTTTGTTTTTCTTTAGTATTATGCTGACTATTCTGGGCCTTTTGCCTTCCCTGTAAATGTTAGAGCCAGTTTGTTGATATCTGCAAAATAACTTGCTGGAATTTTTTGGAAGATTGCTTGAACCTATAGATCAAGTCTGGAAGAATTGACATCTTGATAATATTAAGTCTTCTTATTCACAAATATGGAATATCTCTGCATTTATTTAGATCTGTGGTTTCTCTCATCAAAGTTTTGTGATTTTCCTCAATTAGTTCTTGTACATATTTTATTAGAGATATATAAATACTTCAATATATAATTTTTGGAGCCCTGATGGCACAGTGGTTAAGTGTTATGGCTGCTAACCAAAAAGGTCAGCAGTTCAAATCCACCATCTGCTCCTTGAAAACTCTATGGGGCCATTCTACTCTCTCCTATATGGTCACTATGGGTCAGAATTGACTTGATGGCAACAGGTTTGGTTTATTTTTTTTAAAAAATATTTAATTATTGGTGCTAATCAAAATGATTTATTATTATTATTATTTCCAATTCCAGTGGCCCATTCTTGGTATACAGGGAAGTAATTGACTTTTGTATATTAACCCTGTGTTCTGCATCCTTACTATAATCACTTAATAATTCCAGGAATTTTTTTTTTTTTTTGCTTGATTCTTTGGGATTATATACATAGATTATCATATTATGTCTGAACAATGACAGTTTTATTACTTTATCCCAAATCTGTATATCTTTTATTTTTCTTTCTTGCCTGATTACATTAGCTATGATGTCTAGTGTGATGTTGAATAGGTTTGGTGAGAGGGAACATCTTTCTTTTTCCTGATCTTAAAGGAAAAGCATCTGGTGTCTCATCATTAAGTATAATGGTAACTATATGTCTTTTGCAGATATTCTTTATCATGTTGAGAGAGTTCCCCTTTATTTCTAGTTTTCTGAGAGCTTTTATTTTTTATTTTTTATTTTTTTATTTTATTTTATTGTACTTCAGGTGAAAGCTTACAGAGCAAATAGTTTCTCATGAAATAGTAGTACACATGTTGTTCTATGACATTGGTTAACAACCCCTCAACGTATTAAGCCTCTAAATTCTCAACCTTTTTTTTTGATGAAAATTACAGCTGGCCAAAGATACACCATTTCAAAAATTTCTACATTCACAGTTCAGTGACATTGACTACACTCTTCCAACTGTGCTGTTATTCTCACTTAAGATGAAGGCTTACAGAACAAAATAGTTTTTCATTTAACAGTTACTACACATGTTGCCCTATGACAATGGTTAACAATCTCACAGCACATCAAGAATATCCTTACTCCACCTTGTGTTCCCTATCACCAGGGGGCTTCCTTGTCCCCTTCTGTCTTCTGGACCTTGTCAGTGGACTATTGTACCTCTTTAGTCTCATTTGTTTATTTATTTATTTATTTATTTTATTTTATTTAAACACCATTTCAAAACTTTTTACTTACACATTTAAGTGATATTGACTATGCTCTTCCAATTGTGCTGCCATTCTTGCCCAAGATGAAGGCTTATAGGACAAAACAGCCTCCCATTTAATAGTTACTACAAATGTTGCCCTATAGCAGTGGTCAACAATCTCACAATACATCGACAGTGTCCTTATTCAATTTGTGTTCCTTATCATCAGTTTCCTACTCTCCCTCTGCCTTCTGGCCCTTGTCACCGGACTCCTGTACCTCATTAGTCCCATTTAGTTTTACTGGGCTGTCCATTCCCAGGCTTAACATTGAACCTCAAAGGTAACTTCACCTCTGAGCTGAAAGGGTGTCTGGGGGCCACACTCTTGAGGTTTCTCTAGTATTCTTTAGGCCAGTAAATCTGGTCTTCTTTTTTTTTGGGGGGGAGTTAAAATTATGCTCTACATCCTTCTCCAGCTCTGCCCAGAACCCTCTGTTGTGATCCTGGTCAGAGCAGTCAGTGGTGGTAGCCGGGCACCATCCAGCTGTACTGGACTCAGTCCCATGGAGGCCTTGGTAGCTGTGGACCATTAGTCCTTCGGGCTAATCTTTTCCTTGTATCCTGTTCTCTTCGTTCTCCCTTGTTCCCGAAGGGATGAGATCAGTGGAGTATCTTAGATGGCTGCTCATAGGCTTTTAAGACCCTAGACACTACTCACCAAGGTAGAATGTAGAGCATTATCTTTATAAGTAGTGTCATGCCAATTGAGCTAGATGTTCCCCGAGACCATGGTCCCCAGAACCCTCCGTCCAACTCTTTTTCCTGATCTTAAAGGAAAAGCATCTGGTGTCTCATCATTAAGTATAATGGTAACTACATGTCTTTTGCAGATATTCTTTATCATGTTGAGAGAGTTCCCCTTTATTTCTAGTTTTCTGAGACCTTTTGGCTTGAATGGGTGCTGGATTTTATCAAATGATTTTTCTGCATCTATTAATAGGATCACATGATTTTTCTTCTGTATCTTGTTGATGTGATGAGTTACATTAATTGATTTTTTAGTGTTAATCCAGCCTTGGATACCTGGAATAAATCTCATACAATTGTGGTGTATACATCTTTTTATAATTGTTAAATGTGATTTGTTAATATTTTGTTGAGGATTTTTGCATCTAGCTTATAAAAGATACCAATCTGTTATTTTGCTTCCTAGTAATGTCTTTGCCTTATATTGGTATTAGGGTAATGTTGATCTTACAGAAAGAGTTAGAAAGACATTGATCTTTAGAGTTCCCTCTGCTTATATTTTCTGGAAGAAATTGTAGAGAATTAGTATCATTTGTTCTTCAAATGTTTGGTATAATTAATCAGTGAAATCACCTGGACCTGGTGCTTTACATTTTGGAAGGTTATTAATTGTTGCTTTAATTTCTTTAATAGCTGTAGACCTATTAACATTGTCTATCTTTCTCTTGTGTGAGTTTTAAAATTTGTGTTTGTACAGTTGTTTATAATATTTCTTTATTATCCTTGTAATGTCCATAGGATCAGTAGTGATCTCCATTTTTATAAGATTTTAATGCAGAGAAAAGAGAATGGCAGATGATTATTTTCTAGTTGCAGAAGTTGACTTAAAACTTGGGCGTTCTTAGAGACCGTGTTGCCTTCCATACCAAAAGAGATGGTCAAAGTCAGACAAAGGAGAGGATAAGAGAGAAGCATATCTACATGCAATTAAGTGAGAATAGAGGATGTAATTCAGTTCTTGGGTATAAAATTATCATGAGGTTCAAACACATACCTGTTCTCCCTCTGGTTTAGTTGTACAACATTGTCTTGTATCGAGGGAGTGAATGAGTGTTCTTAGTTATCCCCAAAATTAATTGGAATATTTTGATCAGTAACTGAAATAATTCTGACTCAAACAAAAATGTATGTGCAAATACCCTTATAAGAATTACTAAAAAATTAATTAACCACTTCCTATTTGATAACAAAGAAACAAAAAGAGGAATTATTATAGGTGTTGAGGTTTGGAATTGATTTTGTTACCTAATGAATAACCTCTAAAATGCAGGTATACCCTTGTCTTACTCCATCCTGAGAATATGCTTATTTTGCTATTAACATAAGGCAAGCAGTTGCTTTTTTCTGACTTTTGCTTAAGGATGTAGAAAATTAAATTTATATGCTAAAAACGAAATAATCACACATTAAGGAATTGGGAGTTTGAATGTTTCAAATGTTTCAAAAAAGCCTTAATAATCTGAAGTCTCACATACTTATTTACATAACACATGAGTTCAAAGACTTTTGAGCTTCACTTATTCCACATACTGAACTCTGTAAGCAGTATGTGCGTATTTTTGAGATTTCAAACGTATAATCTTGGAAATGATGTTTGAAGTACAAAATGCATTTAATGAGCGCAAATGACTCAAGAAGAGCATATTGCACTTAAAACACTTATACTCTACACTTTGCGCTTCTAAAGAGACATGGGTGTGATACTATGAAGAAAAGCAATTCCATTCTCAGTAGGTTACCACAGTGTATTTTCAGAAGTTTCTAATTGAAAGCATGCTTCATTTGCCTTGGCTATAAAAAAAAAAAAAGTACATTTGGTCATGATTATGTCTGTTAATGTCCTCGTAAAATTTAATCTTGCAAACACACATATACATTTGCACATGCACACACACACAGTTTACCTAGGAATGTTTAAATAGATTACTTATTGTTCTTTGTGTAGTTTTTCTGAGAACTGAAATGAAATATTTTTTAAAAAGCTAACTATTAAGTAATTTAAATTTATTGAAACGTATTAAGTAACCCCTGCATTCTGGTTTATGAAATTATTTTTTTTAATGGAAGAATGACAGAAAGGATTTCTTAAATTATTACTCCACGTCTTCATTTTTTTGACCAACAGTATGGTATTTTAAAGTGTTAATAGCTGTGTGTATATTTTTTTGAATACATATCACTATCCACATGCACACACAAGAGAATTGATAAGGAATATCTGCTATTTCAATATTTCATTTCATCTTGAAAACTTCTAGTTCATTTTTCAGTTCCCTTTTAGTAAGTAAAGAATAAAGGATGCATCATAGTTTTATCTATTTTCAAGAAAGTTGTATATTATTATTATTATTATAGGCAGAAGAATATAGAATTAAGAATTAGATATTAGTTGCACCCGCCATTCACTGAATAACAAAGTGCATTGTGTTAATCGCTAGTAATATTCAAGTTCTTCTCTTTCTCTCTTCTAGCTACAGAATATTGTACACTAAAAATGTCTCCTCCCTGAACTGCGTTCTCATTTTTATGATAGGTTATCTGCAATTCCTGATAATATCTTCCCCAAAATTAAGCTTTGAGGAATATTACCCACTTTTATATGCAGCAGCTTATTTCAAAAATTAAGAGTCATCTCAGGCTTTGTTGACAAAGAGATATATGCCAAAATCTTGCATCTGCCACTTGTTAAGCTGTATGTCCTTGGACAAATTACCTGACTCTCTGAGCATTAGATTCTTCAGCTGTGAAACTACAGAACCAACGAATGGAGTAGAAACACTGTGAGTAAAGTTCTTGGTCCAAAGAAGGACTAAATCAATGGTAAATATTGTGATTATCATTATAGTAGAAAGACTGTATTTTGGGGTTTGTGAGACGAAAGAGAGAGTTCTGTGTTACCATACAGGTTTCACCTTTGTGCTGAAAGAAATAATAGTTTATAGGTTATTTATCAGTCATGCCATCATGCCCATCAATATATTAAAAAAAAAAAAAAAAAAAAAAACCTGTTGCCATCAAGCCGATTCCGACTTATAGCAACCCATTAGAGGTGTCCAAAATCAATACTAACTTCTTAGATAACCACAAAAATTGAGTATAACCACATCAAGGCATTATATTTAATCAAAATATATCCGGAGAGAGAAAGAGAGATGGAGAATCCAAAGCTATAATCCATTTAAATAATAGAAATTTGGTTTCAAATACCCATGATTCTGTCAGCTACTCCTAACCTTTAAAATAGGGCTAGATTGGGTATAGCTATAATCTCCTTCAAGATCTTCAAACTTACCAGAGCAAGAAGAGGATATGTAGATCACAGGAAGAAAAAACAAAGTTGAGCTTTTCACATAGAAGCCTAAGACAAAAATGGTTTATATCAACCTCTAAATTGTTCACTTATTTATTTACTTATTTTTTAAATAACTATTTAAAAAGCTGTGTGGATCATAACGAATCATGGATAACATTGCAAAGAATGGGAATTCCAGAATACTTAATTGTGCTCATGAGGAACCTGTACATAGATCAAAAGGCAGTTGTTCAGACAGAACAACAGGATACTGCATGGTTTAAAGCCAGAAAAGGTGTGCATCAGGGTTGTATCCTTTCACCATACTTATTCAATCTGTATGCTGAGAAAATAATCTGAGAAGCTAAACTATATGAAGAAGAACGGGACATCAGGATTGGAGGAAGACTTATTAACAACCTGTTATGCAGATGACACAACCTTGCTTGCTGAAAGTGAAGAGGGCTTGAAGCACTTACTGATGAATATCAAAGACTGCAGCCTTCAGTATGGATTACACCTCAACATAAAGAACACAAAAATCCTCACAACTGGACCAATAAGCAAAATCATGATAAACGGACAAAAGATTGAGGTTGTCAAGGATTTCATTTTACTTGGATCCACTGTCAACACCCATGGAAGCAGCAGTCAAGAAATCAAAAGATGCATTGCATTGGGAAATCTGCTGCAAAAGACTCCTTTAAAGTGTTGAAGAGCAAAGATTTCACCTTGAAGACTAAGGTGAGCCTGACCCAAGCCATGGTGTTTTAAATCATCTCATACGCGTGTGAAAGCTAAATGATGAGTAAGGAAGACCAAGAATTGATGCCTTTGAATCGTGGTGTTGGTGAAGAATATTGAATATACCATGGACTGCCAAAAGAACTAACAGGTCTGCCTTGGAAGAAATATAACCAGAATGCTCCTTAGAAGCAAGGATGGCGAGATTATGTCTCACATACTTTGGACATGTTATCAGAAGGGACCAGTCCCTGGAGAAGGACATCATGCTTGGCAAAGTAGCGGGTCAGAAATAAAAGAGAAAAACCCTCAATGAGATGGATTGACACAGTGGCTGCAACAATGGACTCAAGCATAACAACGATTGTGAGGATGACACAGGACCAGGCAATGTTTCATTCTGTTGTGCATAGGGTCGCTGTGAGCCAACTTGGCAGCACCTAACAACAGCAACAAGAATGTGGTCATGGCACCATTCTTGACAGACTTTGGAAATACAGCCCTGTCTTACTAATGTTCACGCCCGGCCAAGCTAACATAACTGTAATGTGGATACTTAATTATTCTTCTCTGTAAGACTGAGTAGATCTCAAGTGTATAGTAGAGTGTGAGAGGAACAGAGGTTGTAACTCTTTATTTAAAAAATTATCTTGTTGTAAATAGGATACAAACCATAACTAACAATATACAAACACAGAAGATAAGCTAGATAACTTGAATCTGCTAAAAATTAAACACTTATGCTCACCAAAAGAGTAAAAAGAAAATCAATGGACAGAGAAAAATCTTTTCGGTCATGTCATATCCAACAAAGGTCTAATCTCTAAAATGTATAGGAAAATCCTACACCTCTACCACAAAAAGACAAGTAATCCAATTAAAAATAGGCAAAGGATATGAACAATCACTTCACCAAAGAAGACATTCAGGAAGCTAACAGATAATGAGGAAATGCTCACGGTCACTAGCCATTGTTGTTGTTGCTGTTAGGTGCTGTTGAATTGGTTCCAACTCATAGACCCTATGCAGAACTGAACAAAACACTGCCCAGTCCTGCACCGTCCTCACAATAATTATGCTTGAGCCCCTTGTTGCAGCCCCTATGTCAATCCATCTCATTGAGGGTCTTCTTCTTTTTTGCTGACCCTCTACTTTACCAAGCATGATGTCCTTCTCCAGGGACTGGTCCTTCCTGATAATATGTTCAAAGTATGTGAGACTTACTCTCACCAACCTCACTTCAAAGGAGTATTCTGGCTGTACTTCTTGCAAGACAGATTTGTTCGTTCTTTTGGCAGTTTACAGTATATTCAACATTCTTCACCAATGCCATAACTCAAAGGCATCAGTTCTTCTTCAGTCTTCCTTACTCATTGCCCAGCTTTCACATGCATGTCAGGTGATTGAAAACACCATGGCTTGGGTTAGGCACGTCTTAGTCCTTAAAATGACATCTTTGCTTTCTAACACTTTAAAGAGGTCTAGCCATTAAAGAAATGCAAATTAAAACTACAATGAGATACCATCTCACCCTGACATTACTGGAACAAATAAAAAAAAAAAAAAAAAAAAAGCAGAAAATAACAAATATTGGAGGGCTACAGGGAGATTGGAATTCTTATGCATTGCTGGTTGGAATGCAAAATGGTAGAACCTTTTTGGAAAACAATATGGTGTTTCCTTTAAAAGCTAGAAATAGAAATACCAAAGGATCTGGCAACCGTACTCCTAGGAATATACCCTAGAGAAATAAGAGCCTTCACAGGAATAGACATATGCACACCCATGTTCACTGCAGCATAAGTCACAATAGCAAAAAGTTGGAAACAACTTAAGTGCCCATCATTAGATGAATGGATAAACAAACTATGGTACACACACAATGGAATACTACGCAGTGATAAAGAACAATGATGAATCTGGGAACCATCTTACAACATGGATGAATCTAGAGGGCACTATGCTGAGTGAAATAAGTCAATCATGAAAGGGCAAATACTGTATGAGACCACTACTATAAAAACTCGTGAAAAGGCTTACACACAGAAAGAAACAATCTTTGATGGTTATGAGGGAGAGGAAGAGTGGGAAGGGAAAAATGCTAAGTAGACAATAGATAAGTGGTAATTTTGGTGAAGGGCAAGACAATACACAATACTGGGGAAGTCAGCACTATTTGACCACGACAAGGTCATGGAAGCTTCATAGACACATTCTAACTCCTTGAAGGACTGTATTACTGGACTGAGGGCTGGGGACCATGGTCTTAGGGGACATCTTACTGAATTGGCACAAAATATTTTATAAAGAAAATGTTCTACATTCTACTTTGGTGAGTAGCATCTGGGGTCTTAAAAGCTTGTGAGTGGTCATCTTTGCTCCCTGTCTGGAGCAAAGGAGAATAAAGAAAACCAAAGACACAAGGGAAAGATTAGTCCAAAGGACTGAAGGACCACAACTACCACAGCCTCTACCAGACTGAGTCAAGCACTACTAGATGATGCCCAGCTACCACCACTGATTGCCCTGACAGGGATCACAATAGAGGGTCTCAGACAGAGCTGGAGAAAAATGTAGAGCAAAATTCAAACTCACAGAAAAAGACCAGACTTACTGGCCTGACAGAGACTGGAGAAACCCTGAGAGTATGGCCCCGGACATCCTTTTTCCTTGGTACCGAAGTCACTCCTGAGGTTCACCCTTCAGCTAAAGATTAGAGAGGTCCATAAAACAACCAATAACACACATAGCTCAATTAATCATGTATGAGACTAAATGAACACACCACCAAGGATGAGAAGGTAGGAGGGGACAGGAAAACTGGACGAATGGAAATGGGACACCCAAGGTTGAGAAGGGGAGAGTGTTGACATGTCGTGGGGTTGGCAACCAATGTCACAAAACAATCTGCATATTAATTGTTTAATGAGAAACTAATTTGCTCCGCAAACCTTCATCTAAAGCACAATTAAAAGAGAGAATTAAGATAATAATAAATAAATAAAGATTGCCTTGTATCCCTTAAAATGGACATCACCAGATTATAACCATCTAGTTGCAAAAGAAAGTTCCTGTGTGGAATCCATCGACCTCCTAACATCACTATGCCTCTTCTAGCTGCTTCAACTCCTCCTTCCTTATGCCCATAGTCCTCTCTTAAGATTTTCAGTCTGCTGTATTTGCTTCTACTTTCTGGAAACGATGTTCCTCTCCAATGAAGATTGTTTCATGTCTCTTGATTGTTTGTACATCATGACCTGAAATGGAACTTCAGCCTTCATAAAATGAGGCTTGCCTCTGTTCCGACTGGCAGACTCTATCTGGGAAAGATGGACTCCAGTCCTACATTGGGAAAATGGATGGTTCAACTCTAGTTCAACTCTCCAGAAAGAGCCAGGCCTGCTTTCTTTGTAGATCAGGTTAAGAAATAAACACAAAACACACTTCTCCAAGACAACTCTCTCTCTTTTTTCTTAAGATATTAAGATAGCACAATGTGAAGTTTATTTTCATATTAAAAAAGAAATATGTTTTTGAGTTTTTTTCTTACCACAATAATATAACTTTTCACTAATATACTAAGAAATATTGGCACAGTTTTACTTTTTTAAAGCAAAATAAACAATTTTAGCTACAGATGGCTGTTTTATATATATATATACATGATGATACCAATGCCAATAAGATTATTTTAAAAATTGTGTTCCCCTGATGCAGATGGGGTAGCAACATTGGTGATGTGGCTCAGATAAAAACTGATAGAAAATGTAAGTAAACACTCAGGGCACTCTGCATAGAGAGGCAATAAAATATATAAAAGTATTGAATGATCACATAACAAATTAATATTTTATCTTATTTAGTCTACCCTGTAAACTTCATAGACTTACTTGTAATAGTAGGGAAAGTAATTTTCAGAATTAAAATTTCTGTATACAAATGCATTGGCTACCCTGAGGTAAATTGGCATAAGAGTATATTAAATGAAAGCTGAAATCACATTTTTGAATGGAAAACACTTCATTAGTTATGGCATGTCTTTGAAAGGGCCTACTAGTTGTCAACCTTAATATCCCTTGTCTCCTTCTTTACTGATGATTTTTAGCTGTACATAGGGCTGTCTAAAATAAAGACTACAGTTCTCTGACTTCCTTGTAACTACATGTACATGTGGATAAATTATGGGAGTTAAATGCACGTGTTTCATTCCTCGTTAGTGATAAATTCCCTTATATCAAGGGTACGTACTCTTGTTTGGTCTAACCACATTCCAACTGGAAGGAGTATGAGTGTGTTGGGTAGAACTAGAATTGCCATCTCAGGTATGAGAAACACTCTGAGGACTGCAAGATACCTAGAAGGAAGAAGGCTGGGCCCCTATGGACTATGGAATTTCTATACTAATACGTGAATGTCTAATTTAAAACCATTTTGCATGAGAGATAAATATATTTATTCTTGTTTAACCCACTGTAGTTGTGAATTTGTGTTAAATTCAGCTGGATCTAATAGTAAATTTGTTATGATTTGTAATCACATTCCAACTAGGAGTTTAAATATCACAAATCAGGCTGTGATATAAATTATAACATTTTCTGTCTGGCAAGATGTAACCAATTGCACTGCACTTTAAAAAAGGTAAAATGGGAATTGTAAGAACAGTTTAGTGTGCTTGCCTTCCTGCCTTTCCTTGTTCATAAGTTAAATGGTAAAACAGATTCATTTTTGCAAAGTGTATTCTTTTTTCCAACAATGGGTTGAGCAATAAATGTATGATGTTATTGGTTATGTTATATAGAATTTTGCTAAGTAACATAAGGGCAAGAGGTACAAAATAATTAGACTTTTTAGCAAGATAGCTTTATCTTTGAAGAACTTCACTAGTAGCTCTGTGCCCTGAAGATGATTTGTTTCTCTGCATCTCTGTTTCCTCAGTTGTAAAATGAAGATAGTGATCTTACTTCATAGAGCTGTTTTGAGAGTTAACTATAACATATAATGAAATGCTATTAATCTTGTGTCTGGCATTAAGGCTTTATTTAAAACTTCCATTCTTATTAATATTATAAATATAATCAATAAAAGGGATTAGATTAGATTTGAAATGTGCCACACATGTTTTAGCCATATCTCACATTTAGGATTAGAACTTGAATTATTTAGATACTTGCTCAATGCAAATTTCAGAATAGATTAAAAAAATGAAGGATAATTTTGGTTCTGTGCACAAAAATAACTCTAAAGGTAAATCCTGTATTAAGAAAACTTCTAGGAGTAATAAAGGGTAGTAGAGTAAATTATAATATAACCTCAGCAACATGAGTATTTCCGGGAAATTCTTTTCATTTCAATTCCTGCAGAATCCTATCTTAAAATCAAATGGGTCAGGGCTAATTTAGTGATTCTGGAATAATTTAGGAAAACCGACTTTTCTATTTTTTTTTTCCCCCTAGAATTAGAATGGACACACGCTAAATTATTCACCAGAGGTAACCTACTAACTAAAGTTGATATAACAATCGGCACCTTTACATGATAATATTTCTAAACTTTCTAATATATAATCAATTGAAATATTTGCATAACAAGCTTAATTAACTAAATTAGTAATATCTAAAAATTTATTTCAGCATTTACTTTAGGAAAAATTAAGTTTATCAACTCATGGAGTTTATGAACACATTGGCTAACCCAGGCAATCATGGTTACCAACAGTACAACATATGTAAGTTAATGATGCAATTTGCCAAAAATGACAAAAAACAGAATCCCTGCTGAACACTTTTAAGTGGAGTACCTATCTTCAGATGCTCTTAGTTTACATAATGGTTTCCCAGATGAAATAACATAGCAAGAAGCAGAAAAGACTCACTAGTAATGCTTGACTTATTCCAACTGCTTGTGAAGTAAGAGCAGCTGTGGACAGTGGGAGGTTGGTCTCTCCTTAAATACAATCTTAGTAACATGGATAATTATCTCTTCCTTTGATGCAGAATGCAAGAATTGCCAAAACAAAAGCAAAGGACTTATAAATGTTATCAAACATTTTAAGTGAAGAGTTATATTTTAAGATATTTTCAATCATTTGATTTCATCCTCTTTATTAGTAACTTTATAAAAAGCCACTCTTAAGGCACTATAAATATGCGTATCTGAGCTTTTTTTAATTAAGAAGTTTTGAACTGTGATTAATGAAGATAATTATATAACAATAGGGGATATGAGTGTACTACTTTGTCTATGGCATCAATAATCTCAGCAAACAGGCTTTTGAATTTTTTTGCTTTGAACAGTAATAGATAACACAAGAGTCTCTGCTATGCTTGCATTATTACTTACAGTTTTCAAGTTCTTCAATTTTTTGGCAGGTGTATGTTTACCAATATTATTAATATTCATAGCTCAGTGAAATTCAAACATTGCTTACAAATCAGATGTTGCTGTGCTTTTGGAATGTGATACTAAAATAGAATACAGCATCTTGCAAATTAAAACAAGAGAACACTTTTCAAGGGATTAATAGTAGTACCAAATTTTATGATTCAATAATTCATTTCATAGACAAAAAATTACAATTCTGTCTGTTACTTTTTTTTTTTAGTTTTTAAGCATGTACCCAAGAAAACTATAACTTATCTATGCAACTGTTTTGCTTTGTTTTGTTTTTGTTTTTTAAATTTAGAGTATGTTTGCTATGGAAGTTTAATATCTTGGAAGGAGAAGAGGACACTAATCAATAACGTGCATGTTGGTAGATCACTGGCTTTATGTTCAGTTTTAAAAGAGGCAGAATTGTAGGCACTGAATTGGATGGGAGTTAGATATCTTAGCGATAGTTTATTATGTGCCACTACCCAGCTATCAGATCTTGGAAAATCTTTTTAACTTTAATTTCCATTTTCTCAATAAGAGGTTTACATGACAACCTGGAATTTAAATTGTTTTGAGTTTATAATTTTATTTACATTTTTCAAAAGACCGAATTAAAAAATATATCCATCAGGAACATATATATACAAATTAAAAGAAAGAATCTTTGATTTGATTTGATTTGGTGGTGCAGTAGTTGAGAGCTTGGCTGCTAACAACAAGGTCAGCAGTTTGAATCCGCCAGCTGCTCCTTGGAAACCCTATGAGGCAGTTCTACTCTAACCTGTCGGGTCTCTATGAGTTGGAATTGACTTGATGGCAACAGGTTTGTGTTTTTTGGTTTTTTTTTTTTTTTGTAGAGCAATTCATTGTAGCAACACTGATTACATCATTCAGAAGTTATTTCAAGGTTTAATTAACAATAAGTGCAGATAGATAGGAAGATACTTATGTATGTGTACAGGTATATGTGTGTGTGAGTGTATATGCATGAACATATCTTTGATTAATTCCAAGTAGAAACATAAATTATTTCTGCATTTTTGTGCACTATAATTTCAAAACCTAGAGTGGATAGGGCAGAAAATGAGGGGCTTTTTTTTTTTTTTTTTTTAATGAAAAGGTTTGGAACTACTTGAAAGAATAATCACTATGTTCCTTGTCTATTTTACTTCTAAGATCTCTTCTCTGTCACCCACCTCCTGATTTCAATTATCACCTCAATGCTAACATGCCCCAAATATAAATCTCTCTTATTACTTTAGTTTCTGTCTCATATTTCACACTATATACTAGATATTTTAAATGTTTAATCTTATTGTCACCTTAAACAAGGATATTTACTTTGTTTTTTTCCTAAATTCCCTTTTTTTCTTCTTTATAACACTATTCTCCCAATTGCTCTGGCATAAAGTTTGGCAATCATTTAATGTTTTTGATTGAAGTATAACGTATACACAAGAAGTTGACGAGACATAATTATACAATTTGATTAATTAGCCCAATGTGCAAAAAGCATGTAATTATCACTCAGGTTGTCAACAAGCAGAAAGCAGAGGGGTTTATAAAGGCCCTGAGAGCCAGAGAACCCCAAAAATGAATTACTAACTGGTGTTGTTGTATGCTGTCGAGTCATTTCAGAGTCATAACGACCCTTTAGGGCAGGGTAGAACTGCCCCATAGCGTTTCCAAGATGTAATCTTCATGAATGCAGACTGCCACATCTTTCTCCCACGAAGTGGCTGATGAATTCAAACCACAGACCTTTTGGTTAGCAGCCAAGCGTTTAACCGCTCTGCCACCTGGGCTCCTTAGTCAACTCCATACTGTGAAGTCTTTACTCTACTTGGAAAGCTTGGCTTATTTAAGAACAGCAGACAAACCTGGGAGGATCTTCCCAGTTGAGAGTGAGATTCATAATTAGAGGATGAGTGAAAGGGTGTCCCGTTTAGAGGTGGGATGGACCCTGTGACCACCACGTAGCACCTTTTCCAGAACAAAGTCTAACATCAATAAGAACAGCTGAGAACAGAATCTAAAGTGAGCAGGACAGAAACATTAGAGGCAAGAAAAGAGAACATCCAGATAAAGCGAGGAGAAGAACAGAAAGGTAGATCTCATGAGAATATGATCATATTTTTGAAAACTTCCTGATAGCAATAGTCTCCAGAGAGTCCTCACTGTCTGCTTGAACTAAATGACACTCCTTTAGAAAATTAAAACATACCAGAAAGACATGCCCATATAACAGTGAAAGTTATAGCCTAACAGTTCAATATTAAAATGAAAATATTTTGGGAAAATAATAAATATTAGTATAAACTTTACAAAAGTTTTTAAACTATGGTCTCTCAACTTCACACCCACATGTCTATACTCTGCTTTTTGATACTAGAGCTGAGAGCTTGCAAACACCTTTCTTCATTGTCAGCTGTGTCCCTGTTATACTCTGACAGTAGAGAGCACTACCAGGGGAAAACTGGAGGATAGAACAGTCAAGTCCCTTCCTATTTACCTCCCATTCTTGTTTTTTCTCCCAGTGCATGTCAGCTTGACCTTAGCAATGCATCTTAACCATGACAAATGAAGTGTATTCTAGTAGCAGCTGCTAATACTCATTTGCATATTTTTCAGCACTCATAGAACTAGCTTTTTCACAGCCTCTTCAGAGATATAGTCCCAGACTATTGATGCTCCTTCCTGCAGAGGTCTGTGTCCCAACCACATGATGTTCCTTGGCTGAACTCAGGGAAACTGACGCCAGTTAAGCAGTGCGCTCTCAGAGGTCTGAGTTTAGTCTCTGCAGCATCATTTTTTCAGTGTTCGAATCTTTACTAACTCCAACCTCTCCTCTTTGTTCTCAGAGCACTATGGGTGGCAGTTGCTTCCTGCAATTGCTATCTCTGTGAGATAACTCAATGGGCTCCTTTTTTAATTTTAGTTCTTGAATACCTAGTTAACAAGTCTTACAGGAAATCTTTTTGTTAAAATAACTGGTGTGTTTACTGTCTCCTACTGGACCCAAACTGATACCAATTCAACAGATCAGAAAATCTCAGAAATCTGGTGAACAAACAAAGAGAAGATGTGAATGAGGTGCTGAGACCCAGATAACTCAACCAAAAATTAGAAATAAAACAGAAGAAAACAATAAAAATGATTAAACTGGAAAAAACATAATAATATCATTGATAATTCCTTGATAAAACAGACAGGGGACAATTTTAAAAATACATAAAAAAGAGAGAAATTGGATTGGAAAAAATCTACAAAAAAATGGAAGATAGGAAGAGAAAATTGAACATAAGTTGAACAAGTGTCTCCAAAACTTAAAATCCAACCAATTGAATATAATGGATATGCAAAAGTATTATTAAAGTAAACTTTCCTAATATAAAAAAAGAAAAAAAAAAACTGAAACTGCATATTAAACGACATGCTAGATTCCTAGAAAAATTGAACCTAATGGCCAACACTGAGGTGTAATCTAATAATATTATTGGAATTTATTTTAAAAAATAGTAATATGAGCATCCAAACAAAATCTGAGTCACTTATTAAGAAAAGATAAGCAGATTGAAATGAGACTTTTTGTAAGAAATGCATTACTTAGAAGATTATGTAGAACTATAAGATATCAAGCAAAAGAAAATGTGAGCCAAGAATATTGCATCAAACCAAATGGACCTTCATATTTAAAATCTTCAGACAAATTGTCCTGTCTGCAAGAATTCAGAGAATTTAAAATTTAAACCTAAATGTAGTGAAAATGTTTTTAAAGAATCAAAATTTCTGTGATAGAGTTAAAACAGTACTTGGAGGGATATATGTAGTATGACATGCATAAATTAGTAAAAGATATCTAAAATCAATAACCTAAATTTCCATCTTTGAAATATAGAGAAAGAGAAATTAAATCCGAAGCAAACAGAAGAAAGGAAATAATAAAAATGACAACAGAAGAAAACTAAATTGAAAATTGGAAAACAATACAGAAAAATCATTAAACAAAAAACAAAACACACACACAATGAGGGGTATGTGAAATGGACACATAAATCAAATAAGAGGGCTCCCAATGACCACAGCTGAAACAATTTGAGCAACAAATAAATAATGTAGTATTCGGATATAACCCAAAATATAAAATAAATATGCATGAGTTCATAATGATGTAAATAAATTATTGGAAAGAAAATAACTGGAAGAAAACAGACAAATCTCCTGTACAGAAAAAAATGCAAATAATTTATGTAGATGCTCCTTATATGTAGAGGTAAAACACAAGCCCCTCCCTTAAGTGTGAGCATAGTGACTTCCTTCTATAGTGTATGATATGGAAAAGGGGAGGATTAATTTTTCCTTGGAGAGAGTTGACAAACTGTTAGCCAGATGATGAAGGTTCACATCATCAGTGATATGTCCTCCTGAGTAAAAATTTAAAAAATACGGTATTAAACAACCCTTGTGAAAGAAGTAAAGGCCATAGATTGAAGAATTTCTTGAAAACAATGGTAACACAATCAAGGCATATCAGAATCTGTGATTAAAGCTGAAGCATGCGTCAAGAAGAGAAAAAAAAATTAAATAGCAGTATCAGAATACTGAAAAGAACAAAAGTAATTCACTCTCACACACATAGATATGCACATACACACACCCACACACACACACCTCTTGACACAAGCAAGTTAAAGGAATGAATTAAAAGACGTAAATAACTAGAAAACAAAATCAACCAAAACAGTAGAAGAGATAAATATGTCAAGAAACTAGATCTTTGAAAAAAAGTCAACAAAATAAGCAAATCAATAGCCAATCTAATCTAGAAAAAGAAAGGGGAGCAAAATTCAAAAAAAAATTAGAAATGCTAAGAATTAAATAAACATAAAAATGGAGAAAATGTTATAATCATAAATCTATTTTGCATACACTTATATTTGAAGAAAATTAGTTAAAATGCATCGTTTATTTAAGAAAATGTTTCTTATGAAAAAATAAAACTCTAGTAGGAACAGGAAATGTAAATGGAACAATTATCATGAATAAAATAGAAAAAGTAGAAATTCCTTAACAATAACAACAAAAAACTAATATGTTTTCATAATAGAATTCTTGCAAAATGTTAAACGTAAGATAATACTAATGTTCTTTCAATTTTTACAGCATATGGGAAAAAAGGCAACTTCCAAATGCTGAGTATAAAATGAGTATATTCTTTGAATCACTAAACATGACAAAAATTTCACCAAAACTAAAAAAACCACAGAATAAATCATTAATGAGCACGGGTACAAAATTATAATTAAATATTAACAAATGAATAATTTGTTAATTCATTAATCTATTGTTAAGAAATGAATAAATGTTAACAACAAAAATATTGAAAAAAGTAGTAATAGTTCATGATCTAGTGGAGTCTATGCCAAAAATGCAATGATAGTTCAATATTAGTTTATGTATTATTATAATTCATGAAAACATAGAGCTAAGGAGAAAAATCATATAATTATGTCCATTGATACAGAAAAATCATTTGACAAAATTCATCATTTATTTATATAAAACATACTCAGTAAAATAAGAATTGTTCTTGCCATGATATCTAGCATATCCATAATCTCCACTAAAAATTAACATTGTGTTCGAGGTATTATCTAAAACAATCAGATAGTAGAAGCACTGTATGACACTTAACAGCACAAGAATTGGAAAGGAACAAGTAAAGCCATCTGTAGTCACAAGACAGTATGTCCATGCTGGACAACCCAAAATAATCCTTGGAAAAATTTTATAAACAATAAACAAAAAGATAGTTTAGGAAAACAGTAGTTTGCCAAATCAACATATGCAAGTGAATAGTCCTCATATGTAATAGTAAAAATCAGTTAGAATATACAATGAAAATATAATTTAAAATTATATCTAAATTTTTAAAAAATATTCTATAACAACTTATATTGGAGAAGTAATGACCATAATTGAATTTCTTAAATACTCTTAATTTCTTAAATATTCTTAAAATAACACATTCAAAGCATATCAGAATCTATGGATTAAAGTTATCTCTATTTCCATAATCATAAGTGAATACATACATACTTAAGCACACATATAAATTTAAGAACAAATGTCTTAGGGTTTCTACAGAGAAACAGAACAAATGAAACATATGTGTATGTATGTATGTATTTATATGTACAGAAACATTTATTTTAAGGAGTAGGCTCATGTGATTGTGGAGGCTGACAAGTCCAAAATCCATAGGACAGGCATAAGGCTAGAAATTCTGGTAGTTTTGTATCTGAAAACTGGTAAACCAGGTGGTGAACTGGAAATTTTGGCAGGATGTGTATTTACAGTCTTGAGGTAGAATCCTTCTTTCCTTCAGGAAATCTCAGTTTTGCTATTAAGGCCTTCTACTGATTGGATGAGGCCCACTCATATTATGGAAGGTAATCTGCTCTACTTAAATCCTACAGATTTAGATGTTAATTACATGTAAATACCTTTATAGCAATATCTAGACTAGCATTTGACCAAACAACTGGTTATTTATATAAAAATAACCAATTGATACATAAAAATCACCATCACTACTAATTTCCAACATCAATATTTGGAAAACCATCAATCACACTGAAAAACATGAAGAATTCCCTACCGAAGAGAAAGATATACCACTTTCTGAGGTAGAGAGACTCAGCATCATAAAGATGTCAAATTCTGCCAAAGTTAATTCATAACTTTGTATAAAATAATGTAAAATCAAAGTAATGTGATCAAAATAAAAATATCATCCATCTTTTCTGGAATTTAGCAAGATGATTTAGCTTATTAGGATGAACAAGTGACCAAGACTAGCTTGGAAAACCTTAGTTAAAAAAAAAGAATAATAAATGAATAAGCAAACGGATAAAAGAAATTAAACAGTTATTTAAAAAATAAACGGGAAAGTTCTAAAACATATTCAGACTTTTTACCACTTTTAATAGGAGAAATAAAATTAGCATTTCCTCACCTCTGAGCTTGACAAAGGCCTAAAACTGAAAAATTGCTCCTTTGTATGGCTGTGGAGACACAGTCACTGTCAAACACTGCTCACTATCAAGGGCCAAGTAGTTGGACAATTTGAACATCAGTAAGAGTAATAACTGCAATCAATGGAATTACAACAAACATAGTTGGTATATAGAGACAAATGGTTACTAGTGGTTACCAAGGGCACGAGAGGTGGAAAGGAAAAGGAGAAATCACCCACTGGGATGTAGTGAATTTTTTGTCTATTGTGATAGGTAAATTGGCATCCACTAATGGCAATGGTTACACAACCGTACTAATGTACCTATTACCACTAAGCCGTACACCAGCTTAAAAACAAACAAAACAAGGCTGTGCTTGTTGATACTACTTAGGTACAACTAAACATTTCATAGGAGCCCTCGTAGTGCAGTGGTTAAGCGCTTGGCTGCAAACCAACAGGCTGGCTGTTCGAACCCACTAGCCACTCTCGGGGAGAAAGATATGGCAGTCTGCTTCTGTACAGATTTATAGACTTGGAAACCCTGTGGGGCAGTTCTACTCTGTTCTGTAGGTTCATTATGAGTTGGAATTGACTAGAAAGCAAAGAGTTTGGTTTAATTTTAATTTTATTTTTATTTTTCTGGTTAAATACGTACTGGGATTAGTTTCCTTGGTTCCAGGGTTTAGGGGCATGGCTTCATGCATCTATCCAGTCAATTGACCTAACGTTGATGACATAATATAAAGTATGTAACCAAGGTCATTGAACTGTTCACATAGAAATTGTGAAGGGATGTATGTTTGATTGTGTATTTAGCCACAAAAAATAAATAGTTTTTTTTTTAAAAGGGGGGAAAAAAAGAAAAACTGAAAGAAAATTTATGAAAATGTAAACAGTCATGTTAAGTTGATAAGATTATGAATGGGTTTTATGTTCTTTCACGTCCCAAAATTTTACTAATTGTTGTAATAAAAAGAAAAAGGCTCAAAGAATAAGTTTGAATCCAGGATTTTATACTGAAATGAAAAAAATTGAAAAAAATTATTCACCATTGAAAAATGCTAGTGAACTAACAACTTAATTTTAAAACTTATAAGTAAAATCAAAAAAGCAAATATTTTACATTCCCTTCCTCTATGGACTAGACATTAAAATAACCAGGCTCTTTTTGGATATATAGTCAAGCTAATAAATAAAGAAGGTTTGGTAGAATTAGAATATATCCATATGGCAAACCCAAGTGAAATAATTTATCTAGGCAATTATCATCAGTGCCTGCTAATATACTATGCGATTGTAGAGGCAAAAAAAACAAAAACAAAAACAAAGAATTTGATTAAATTTTAGATATAACTACTAATTTACAAGATTTACTTTTTGAGGTGGGATTATCACATTGAACTATATCATGGATAGCAATCAGCATAATAGAGACTGGAAAAATCCACAAATGAGTTTTGTTAAAAAAAAAAAAAAAAACATGTAAAGAGAAAAAGAGAGGTAGGAAGAATATGTGATTACAGAAATCTTGATGACAGATCAGCCAATCTGAGCATATTGATCCATGTGGGCCCTACTTCTTAAAAATGATCTGGAACTATATATATACATATTTGATAGTATTACGGAAATACTATATTTAAGAATAATAATAGTAATATCCATGACTTGTCTGTCAGTTTGTCATATGGTGGTGGCTTGCTTGTTGCTGTGATGTTGGAAGCTATGCCACTGGTATTTCAAATACTAGCAGGGTCACCCATGGTGAGCAAGTTTTAGCAGACCTTCCAGACCAAGACAGACTGGGAAGAAGGACCTGGTAATCTACTTCTGAAAAAACTGGCCAGTTAAAATCTTATGGATAGCAGCCGAACAGTGTCGGATATAGTGGCGGAAGATGAGCTTCTCAGGTTGGAAAAAAAAAAAACCTTGTGTTGAGTTGATTCTAACTCATAGTCACCCTATAGGACAGAGTAGAACTGCCCCACAGGATTTCCCAGGAGAGGCTGGTGGATTCTAACTGCCAACCTTTTGATTAGCAGCCGTAGCTCTTAAACACTGAGCCACCAGGGCTCCCCTCAGGTTGGAAGACACTCAAAATACCACTGAGGAAGAGCTGCCTCCTCAAAGTAGCAAACCAAAAAACCAAACCATTCCATTCTGACTCATAGCAACCCTCTAGGACAGAGAAGAAGTGCCCCACAGTGTTTCCAAGGAGCAGCTAGAGGATTCAAACTGCAGAGGCTTTGGTTAGCAGCCATAACTCTTAACCACTGTGCCAAAGTAGAATGACCTTAATGGCCTAGATGAAGTAGTTTTCCTGACCTTCATTTGCTGATGTGGCATTATTCAAAATAAAAAGAAACAGCTACAAACATCCAATAATAATCAGAAAATGGGAAGTACAAAGTATGAATCAAAGAGTAACAGGTAAGAAAAATCAAACAACTCTTCACATTGGGCAATTTTACTTTGTTGCAAAAAACCTCTTTTGAGTATTAAAAAGCAAAGACGTCACCTGTATGACTAAGATGTGCTTGACCCAAGCCATGGTCACCTCATACGCATGCAAAAGCTGGACAATGGATAAGGAAGACGGAAGAAGAACTGATGCTTTTGAATTATGGTGTTGGTAAAGACTATTGAATATACCACGGACTGCCAGAAAAATGAACGTATCTGTCTTGGAAGAAGCACAGCCAGAATACTCCTTAGAAGTGAGAATAGTGAGACTTCGTCTCACACACTTTGGCCATGTTACCAAGAGGGATCAGTCCCTGGAGAAGGACATCATGCTTGGTAAAGTAGAAGGTCAGCGAGAAAGAGGAAGACCCTCGAGATGGATTGACATATCGGCTGCAACAATGGGTTCAAACATAGCAATGATTGTGAGAATCACGCAGGAACAGGTGGTGTTTCATTCTGTTGTACATAGGGTTGCTGTGAATCGGAATCGACTAGACAGCATGTAACAACAACAATGGTACTATGTTTATATTTATTTTTTAAGGAATCTTATTTTATTGGAGATATGTACTGAAATACTCACAGATGAAAGTTATGACTAAGGATTTTCTTCAAAAGATACAGAGGACTTGGAGGATTATATGCGGGCAGTGATGGTTAATTTTATGCATCAATTTGGCTAGACTATAGTTCCAAGTGGTTTGACAAAATATTTGTCTAGTTGCTGTTCTATAAGGTAATCTAATGGAATGGAATGGAATCAGTCAGTTGATAACGGAGTTTCCCTAGGGTGATTTCTTCCTCCAAACTATATGATATATATTATAGCAGATATTATAGCACAACTCTCTTTCTCTTCTTTACACTGTACACTTTTCATCGCCTGACCTAAGAAGCTTGGGGCACAGGCCTGCAGGAGGTTCCAGCCTGCTGTCTGATCTACTGGTTTTGGATTTGTCAGCCCAAAATTGCTTGAGAAGACAGGGGCATAGATCAAACAATGAAACAATCTTAGTCTTGAATTTATCATTGATACAGCTGCCTGATATGTACACAGTGGTTTATTTTTACTATTTTCTCTACTTTTGTATTTGTTTTTATTTTCCATAATGAAACATTTCAGAAAGTTGATGCAATGAAATACAAATAACAATAAAATATACAAAATTAATATCTCATAAAGTATACTTTAAGTTAAAAAGCGTTAGTAGAGATAAAGGGATACTTACATATTAATAAAAGTATTATTTGAAGATGTAAATATTCTTAATTTGCATGCATCAAATATATAACAAAATCTATACATAAAAAGATTAACATGATTTCAACACAGAATGGAATAATTAACTATTATAACAGATTAGTTTATGCTCGCAGTAATTGATAGAAGGCTGGTTAGAGAAGATTTTCACAATATAAATCTCAAATTTATGTTCATGGGTATCTAAAACATTGTGCAGTGAGAACAGAATGAAAAATGAAAGTAAGTTCATGCAGGGCTGTAGCTCTCAGCAATAATTGGCATTAGCCAGTGGCATTTTCATAAGCTTTATTACTTGCACAGTAATTAGGAAGAAGAGGATAGGGTAAAATTTGCCTCAGACTAGTTTCTCTGATAAGTCCTTGACCCAAGGTGAGACGACAATGAAAATCTCTTGTACACATGCATAGCCCCTCAATGCATTGTAGGCAAAGAATCAAACGGCCAATGGGACTCTGGAATTAAATACCTTAGATCAGAGGGGTTTACTTGCCGGGGTGCATAGGAAAAGGAGAAAGAGGGAGGTGTCCCTTGATGCAGTCTGGGCTCAGGGTGCACAATGATCCTGTGGTGTTATCCCCAGGCTTGACAGCGTCAAAGTTAACAACGTTCCCTCCCCTTCTGGCATCTAAGGTTAGATCTTGCCAGTATGCAATTATATAATTAATTACGTACCTTGCCTCAAAAGAATCTATGAGAGGGGGGCCTCCTTCTCCTAGGGCACATTGTTTCAGTATCAGTGGATAAGTCATGCAGGCTGTGGAAGACAAAACAGCTTTCTGCTGCCCCTGCAGGCTACATCCAACAATCGGAGATAGGGAGAATGTGAACGCAAGGGCCTTTTAAAAATTGACCACCTAATAGTCACAAAGATGAACATGTTTTAAAAAATAAGCTGTGTAGAGACCATATTATCTTACCACAATTCAATTAAAATAGAGATAAAACAAATTATCTCCAAAAGCTCACATATCTAAAAATAAAAAACAAAACAAAACAAAAAAACGAACACTCAATTATCTAATTATTTAAGAAAATAATATTTAGCAACTTTTGAGTTGGAACTAAAGTGAAAATAAAAATAAAGTATTTGGCATAAATGATTATGTTAGGAAATAACAAACTAAATATTAATTATCTCAGCATCTGTGTTAGTCAGTATTTGCTTTAAAAAGAAATTATTCTTGGATTTTAAGAAAGAAAGAGTTTTAATAAAAATATTTTGGTGCTTATGAAATATTTGAGAGGGCTAAATGAGCAGTTGTAGGCCAGAACTCAAGCAATGAACCCCAAAACAATACACAATTGACCTACTGGATGAACTGCTATTACTGAGGCCAGCACTAAAGTATTCTTGAAATCAAGAACTGTCAACTCTTCTACTCAAGCTCCAATACAATTGACCCGGAACAAATCACAAATCTGAAAAATGCTAGGAAAATGAAAACCACATAAAGAGGCTACCACTGAAACTTCTTTTTTCAACTGTTATGGAGGAAATTCTATTAGATGGACCCACAAGAACATTTTAAAAGCAGGTTAAAATATCAGAGAAAAAAGAAAAAGATGGTTGAGAGCATCATACATGAACAAAAGCAGTCAGGTACAAGATATCGGTTAAAAGAAATTACTTTGTTGTAAGCCTAATGTTTCCCTTGACCCTGCTTCTTCTGTTTGGGATTATTATAAGCATGGGACAAAGAACCCTAAAGAAAGTAGAGGCCTAGAGCTTGCAGCATTTTCGTTAGGATTGGGAGACCAAAGCGGCAGTTTAGATTCACCAGTACTCAACGGGTAACATTCCAGATACAAGAAATTCACGGAGAAGTAAAGCTGACACTCTTTGCACAAATGTTACTGGAGGCATTTTGTTATTCTTAGTCTGGGCATACCCAGAGAGACCAAGAATACAGTAGCTATTAGATGGTTTAAAAATCTAAGCAGATATTTTAATAGCCTAAGAGTATAAGTGAGGGAAAAACTGGAATTTAAAAACAGTCAAGGAAATGAGGTCTTGGTAAATACACCAGTGTTTCAGTTGAGACTATCATCTAATGGCAACGTCTTAGGCGAAACAGCAAACTGGAAATAACAGCCTTGTCTGGCCCAAGGCAGCAGCCTCTGCTCTCTCTGCATACCAGAAGAAAATAAAATCATATAGAGCCTCTATAATTTTTTACATGCAATATCTAGCATTTAATTCAATTTACCTGGCTTTCCACAAAATAGGAAAAAAAAAAGAAAAAGAAAAAATACATATATAAAAAGTAAACAAATTACCAATTAATTTAGATATTGGAGTTCTCTGACTTGGATTTTAAAAATTATATAAAAATATGTATTAATATATAGAATTTCATTTTAAAACTAGATTACATGAATATAAAAAATCCTACATTTAAAATATAAATAAAATAAATTATTAAATAGGTATAACAGAATGCTAGAAATAGCAGAAGAGAAATAACTAAACATATACACATTAACAGAGAACATGTTCTTGAAAACCAAGAAGAAAATATAATAGACATAGTGGACAAGGTATAAAAATCTAAAATAAATATAATTTAACTTCTAGAAGTAGATAAGAGATAAAGTTGACCAGAAACATTATACTAAGAGATAGTGGTCAAAAATTTTCCACACTGAAAAATAATACTAAGCTAAAGATTCAAGAAGAACTATGAATGATAAAAATAAACACATTGACAATCACACTTAGGTACATTGTATTAAAAATACTGAAAGACAAAAAGAGAAAAATATTAAAAGTAGCCCAGGTAGGAGTTAGGGGACCCATTACCTTCCAAAAAGATTGATAGTTATTTTCAACTGAAATGAAAGAAATCAGAACATTATTTTTAAATTCTAAAAAAAGAATCCTCTTACCAGCAATATTAACTTATCAAAATGAAAGAGAAATAAAGATACTTTAAGAGCAAAAGCAGAGGATTGGTTTCCACTAAATAGCCCCTAAAATAAATCTGAAAGGGTTTCATTCAGTCAAAAGTTAAAAAATTGTTAAGGTACTAGAAAGAATAAATCTGTGGATAAATTTAAATGAATATTATTAAAAAATAAATAATACCATGTGGTGATGTTTAAACTATATAAAGAATTGACATAAATTACAACAAAAAACATTCACACACCTCCCTCTGTAACTGATACAATATCAGACAAACTAAATCCAACATGATTATAGAAGAGTTAAATAGCGTAGTTGATTTTTTTTTAATCTTTATGCAAAATTGCAGGGTACATATTATTTCAAGTTCACATGGACCATGGACCACATGTGATATTATAAAAGGCTAAAAAATCAAGGCCCAATAACCTAAAAATTATTCAGAATATTTTCCATTATCCATGGATAAAGGAAGAAATACTGATAAAAACTAGAACATACTTTTTTTTTTATTTATTTTGTTGTTTTTGTTGAGAATATATGCAGCAAAATGTACAATTCAACTGCTCCTACATGTACAATTCAGTAACATTGATTACATTCTTTGAGTTTTGCAAACATTCTCACCCTCCTTTTTTGAATTGTTCTTCCCCATTAACATGAACTCACTGCCCCCTAAGGTTCCTATTTAATCTTTCAAGTTGATGTTGTCACTTTCATCCATTTAAGAGAGCAGAAGGCTAAAGACACTGCTGACCAAAGGATTGGCATTTTGAATGCACCAGCTGCTCCTTGGACAGTTCTACCCTTGTCTTAGGCTGAATTCTCTAGAGAAGCAAAACCAGTAAAACGTATAAATATATAGAGAGATTTATATCAAGGAAACGGCTCACGCAGTTATAAAGGCTGGAATGTGACAAGTCCATGGATCAGGACAGAGGCTTCTCCTGATTCATGTAGCTGCAGGGGCTGGTGAATCCACAATCAGCAGATTGGAAATCAGGGCTCTTGCTCACAGGCTGTGAAGATCAATGAATCCCAACATTGGCAGGCAAGACTGCAAGACTTCTCCTGATTCACATAGCTGCAGGGGCTGGCAAACCCAAGATTGGCAGGTTGGAGAGCAGGGCTCTTGCTCACAGGCTGTGAAGATCGATGAATCCCAAGTTTGGCAGGTAAGCTGCTAGATCAAGTCCCAAGAACTGGAGGTCAAACAAACAGAAGCCAGTTGCAGTTTCCAGAGCAGGCAAAAACCAGTACATCTGCTTACATTCGGATGCAGGCCACACGCCCAAGGAAACTCCCTTTCAGCTGACTGGCTACTCACAACAGATCCCATCATGGGGGTGATCACATATAAGCACTGAGAATCATAGCCCAGCCAAGCTGACACACAATCTTAACCATCTCAACCCTGTACTACAGGGTAGCTGTGCATCAGAATCGACTCAACCGCAATGGGTCTATGGGATTGTTTGGTTTTAAGAAGACTTTAAGGGATATTTTTGGTTTGAGTTTTAAAGATTATCTCAGGGCAATAGCTTCAGGGTTTTTTCCAGCCCCAGGGCTCCAGAAAGTCTTGAGTCTATGAAAAGCTTAAATCTGTTCTACATACCCTCCCTTTTGATCAGGATTCTTCTGTAGAATCTTTGATCAAAGTGTTCAGTAATGGTAGCCAGGTACCATCCAGTTCTTCTGGTCTCATGACAAAGAGACAGTTGTTCAGGGAGGCAATTATCCACACATTCATATCTTCCTCCTTTTCCTGACTCTCCTTTCTCTGTTGCTTCAGGCTAATAAAGACCAACTGTCATGCCTTGGATGGCCACTTGCAAGCTTGTAAGACCCCAGGCACTAGGCAATGAATTAGGAGGTAGAACAGAAGCACCAAATAGGTTTTTCGGCCAATTAAAGGGGATATACCATGAAACCATCACCCTAAACCTCCAAACCAAGAAACCAAAACCCATGAGGTCACTTATATAAATATACAAGAAAGGGCAAACGTATAGAGACCAAATTTATTAGTGCTTACCAAGTGTGGGAGAGAGGGGGAGAGGGCGACAAAGGTGATGGAAAAATCACACTTTTTCAGGGTATGGTTGAATAGCCAATAATTGTAATTTCTGTCAATCAGTTGTACATCTCTAAAAAGTTGAATTGGCAAAAGTTGTGCAATAGATATACTTACAACAACAACAAAAAAATAGTAGTTGTGAAGCTGCTTATGTAAAACCAAAAACCTCATGGGTTTTGTTATTTTGATCTAAATTTTAATAAAAATGAGACATGCAAATTTATATGATAAAGCTAAACTAGTGTTTAGAGGAATATTTATAACACAGGGCATAGACAAGAAGGAAGCTGAAATATCAATGATGTGAGCATTTATCTCAGAAGCTGAAAGAAGAGAATAAATTAAATTCTAAGAAAATGGATGATGGAAAATTATAAACATAAGAGCAAAAATCAATAAAGTAAGATACAAATATTAGAATAGAATGAGTCAAAAGAACCAAAATTTGCTGCTTTGAAAGAATTAATGAAATTGATAAAACCCTGGCAACACTGATAAGGGATTAACAGGGGACATCATTATAGATTCTACTGTTATTAAATAATAATAAGATACCAGATGAATTTTATATTGAGACATATGAAAATATAGATAAAACAGACATGTCTTTTGAAAACACAACTTACTAAAGGCTCTCATTTAAACAAGTCAAATATCTGTATAGTCTTAAATTTAAAATATACCCACAAAGAATATTTCAGATGTAAATGGATTCAGTGGTGAAGTCTTTCAACTAGTTAATAAGTAACAACAACAAAGCTTATCTAGAAAATACAAAACAGAGAATATTTCCAAACATGTTTCTTGAGGTCAGCTAACTTGATTCTAAAATTTGACAAGGACATTACAAGAAGGGACTTGTACTGAACAGCACTGAAAATAAAGAGAGAATAAATTCTAAATTAAATAGTAGCATTTTTAAATATACAATATAAAAAATGTAATGAATAATAGTGTATTACAGCCAATTTGTGTTTATCATCAAGATTGGCTTAATATTTAAAAATCAATAAATATAATTGACCACATTAGCAGCATAAAGAATAGATGCATGAAAAAATTCATAAAATTCAATTCACATAAAATTCTTAGGAAACTAGGAACAAAGTGAATCTTTCTTTATCTATAAATATGTTTATTAAAAAATAACTGAATACTGTGTTTGTGATAAACTAAAATCTTCCTCTGATAAACTGGAATGAGAAAAGTTTGCCTATTATCATGTTATCCATTTAATTTTGTACTAAAGATCCTAGTTAATGGACTAAGAAAAGGGAAAAGTGTGTAAGAATTATAAATGGACAAATACCAATATCATTATTTCCAATTAGCATGCTTGTGTACACAGAAAATCCAAAATATTCTCTAACAAACTATTAGAATTAATAAATAAATTTAATACCTACAATATATGAAAAATGTATTTCTATATGAAGGTAAAAATCAAATAGAAAATAAAAATTTTAAAGATATGATGTGCAATGACATTGAAATAATGAAATATGAAGTTTTAAAACTAACAAAATTTATACAAGACTTTCATACAGAAAACTTCAGAACATTATTTAAAATAATTAAAGAATACTTGAGTAAATGGTAGGATATAACATGCTCATGGACCGGAAGACTCAATAATAAAGCAATCAGTTTTCCCCAGATTTATATACAAATTCAACACTATCCTTATGAAACACTAGCAGTCTTTATTTTCTTTTTTGTTAAGCTGACTTAACAGTATAAAACTGCAATGGGCCCAGAACAATTTTTAAAAATCGGAGAAAACTGGAGAATGAAATACAATTACTCCATTCAAAATCCTGTTTCTTTGTTTGTGCTTGTCAGCACTAATAATCAAAAAGTTGAAGAAATATGGCAATTGCTTACAAGTGCTTTCCAAATCTGTTGTATAACTTGCTTGGTACTATTAGTAACATCATGATAAATGGAGAAAGTAAGGAAGCTGTCAAGGATTTCATCTTACTTGGATCCATAATCAACATACATGGAAACGCCGGTCAAGAATTCAAACAATGTATTGCACTGGGCAAATCTACTGCAAAAGACCTCTTTGAAGTATTAAAAAGCAAAGATTCAATTTGATAACTGAGATGCGCCTGACCCAAGCCATGTATTTTCAATAGACTCACATGCATGTGAATGTTGGACAATGAATAAGGAAGACCAAAGAAGAACTGATAGATTTGAATTATGGTGTTGGTGAAGAATATTGAATACACCATGGACTTCTGGAAGGAACAAATCTGTCTTGGAAGAAGTACTGCCAGAATGCTCCTTAGAAGCAAGGATGGCAAGACTTTAGTTTGCTTACTGTGGACATGTTATCAAGAGGAACCAGTCCCTAGAGAAAGACATCATGTTTGTTAAGGTAGAAGGTCAGCAAAAAATAAGAAGACCCTGGATGAGATGGATTGACACAGTGGTTGCAACAATGGGCTCAAATATACCTATTATTTTGGGAATGGCACAGAACCTGGCAGCATTTCATTCTATTATTCAAGGTGTTACTTTGAGTCTGAAAAAACTCTATGGTACCTAATAAAAACTGTATAATGCGTGTCATGGATTGAATTATGTCCCCCAAAAATACATGTCAGCTTGGGTAGGTCATGATTCCCAGTCTACCATTTTATCATCTGATGTGATTTCCCTATGTATTGTAAACTCTGTCACTATGATGTATTAAGATGGATTAACAGCAGTTATACTGATGAGGTCTACAAGATTAGGTAGTGTCTTAAGCCAATATTTTTTGAGATATAAAAAGAGAAGCAAGCAGAGAGACATGGGAACCTCATACCACCAAGAAAGCAGTGCCAGGAGCAGAGCAAGCACATCCTTTGGACCTGAGATTCCTGTGCAGAGAAGCTCCCAGACCAAGAGAAGACTGATGACACTAAACTGCCTCCAGAGCCGACAGAGAAAGGTTCCCTTGGAGCTGATGATACATTAATAAAAATGAGTTGTATTTGCATTGAAAATTAATGAACTACAGCTACACTCATCAATATGGATGAGGCTCAAAACAACGATTGAGCAAAATACAGAAAAAATGCCTTTTAAAAAGTTAAAAAACTTGGAAAAATAAACAATTGATAATTAGGCATATATATGTGTATGGGTTGTGTGTGTATGTGTGTATACACACACACACATTTATATATATATACTATTATATAGTGTATAACACTCAAACCATACTCATTGCCATCAAGTCTATTCCGACCCGTAGAGACCCTATAGGACAGAGCAGAACTGCCACATAGGGTTTGCAAGGAGCAGCTAGCTGGTGGATTCAAACTGTCAACCTTTTGGTTAGCAGCCAAGCAGTGGTTAAGAGAAGTGGTTAAGGGTGGGGCTAAATGCTGATGAAGTTGTCACCCTTAACTGAGAGGGCATGGACATAAGGTTTTGTTTTATTATTTCTCTTTAAGTTGTTTATCTTTATTGCATGCAGCATTCAGACTTTTTTTCATATTTCACAATAAGAATGTTTTAAAAACAATTCCTTCAACAGGTTGATGTCCATGGCAATCCTACAGAGCTTCCACCAGACCTCGCTGGCCTGGCTGGACCAGTACTGCTCCCTGACCACACTCTGGCCAATTGTCCTGAACTCCCTACGTCAGCTGAGCACATCTACCTGTATCCTTATAGACCCAGACTGCATACTAGAGCAAGTCACATGGGCAGCCACCCACAGAGGGCACCCTTGGTAAACCTTTATAGTGCTGGTTAGGAGCCGTCCTGGGGCAGGCATCCCTGGGCATGGGGCTCCAGGGACAACTTCTGGGCACTTTTGATCCTTCCTGATAACAAGGCCAAAGTACTTGAGATGTAGTTTTGCCATCCTTTCTTCTAAGGAACATTCTGGCTGTACTTCTTCCAAGATAGCTTTGTTCGTTCTTTTGGCAGTCCATGGTATATTCAATATTCTTCGCCAACACCATAATTCAAAGGCATCAATTCTTTTTCGGTCTTCCTTATTCATTGTTCAGCTTTCTCATACATATGAGGCGGCTTGGGTCAGGAGCACCTTAGTCTTCATTGTGACACCTTTGGTTTTTAACACTTTAAAGAGATCTTTTGCAGCAGATTTGCCCAATGCAATGTTTCTTTTGATTTCTTTGTTATCATGTGGAAACCCCACGTTCTGCTCTGTGTGACTAGAATTGGCCAATAAAGGAGAGACCAAGGTGGGAGGGCAGAAAAGACACCTTTATTTTGTTGCACAAGGAAGGGAGTGAGTTGGAACTGCTGCTATCAAGACTCCTCCACGAGGGCTAGGGGAAAGGTAACTTTTAAAGGGTTTAGAAGTAGGAAGTTCATACAAATTACATCAGCCACATTCTTCATCATACTATGAAGGTGCAGTGGGGTTTACATATAACTTCATGCATCACCAGGCCAAGCAAAGGAATCAGGATTCTAATGCAAAGCTGCAGGGCAAGCAAAGGAAACGGGATTCTGATACAAAGCTACTTGAGGCAGTGACCTGGGGATCTCTGCCTTATCTTGACTGCTAGGTATTGATTGTGGATCCAAGTAAAATGAAATCCTTGACAATTTCAATCTTTTCTCCTTTTGCGATGATGTTGCATATTGGTCCAGTTGTGAGAATTTTTGTTTTCTTTATGTTGAGGTGTAATCCATACTGAAGGCTGTGGTGTTTGATCTTCATCAGTATGTGCTTCAAGTCCTCTTCATGTTCGGCAAGCAAAGTTGTGTCATCTGCATAACAGGTTGTTAATGAATCTTCCTCCAATACTGATGTCCCATTCTTCTTAATATAGTCCAACATCTCTGATTGTTTCCTCAGTATACAGATCGAATAAGTATGGTGAAAGGATACAGCGCTGATGCACACTTTTCCTGACTTTAAACCAGGCTGTATCCCTTTGTTCTGTTCTAATGACTGCCTCTTGATCTATGTACAGGTTTCTCATGAGCACAATTAAGTGTTCTGGAATTCCCATTCTTCACAATGTTATCCATAATTTGTTATGATCCACACAGTCAAATGTCTTTGCATAGTCAATAAAACCCAGGTTAACGTCTTTCCCGTATTCTCTGCTTTCATTCAGGATCCATCTCACATCAGCAATAATATCCCTGGTTCCATCCACATCCTCTTCTGAATCCTGCTTGAATTTCTGGCAGTTTCCTGTCCATGTACTGCTGCAACAGCTTTTGAATGATCTTCAGCAAAATTTTACTTGCAGGTGATATTAATGATATTGTTTGATAATTTCCTCACTCAGTTGGATCATGTTTTTGAAATAGGCATAAATATGGATCTCTTCCAGTTGGTTGGCCAAGTAGTTGTCTTCCAAATTTCTTGGCATAGACAAGTGAGCATTTCCAGTGCTGCATCCATTTGTTAAAACATCTCGGTTAGTATTCTGTCAATTTTTTCCTGGAGCCTGTTTTTTGCCAATGTCTTCAATGCAGCTTGGACCTCTTCCTTTAGTACCATCGGTTCCTGATCATATGATACCTCCTGAAATGGTTGAACATAGACCAATTATTTTGGTATAGTGACACTGTGTATTCCATTCATCTTCTTTTGATGCGTAGTTTAATGTTTTTCCTATTGAATCCTTCAATATTGCAACTCAAGGCTTGAATTTTTTTTTTTAGTTCTTTCAGCTTAATAAATGCTGAGTGTGATCTTTGCTTTTGGTTTTCTAACTCCAGGTCTTTGCCCATGTCATTATAATACTTTGCCTTCTTGAGCCGCCCTTTGAAATCTTCTGTTCAGCTCTTTTACTTCATTATTTCTTCCTTTCACTTTAGCTATTCTACATTCAAGAGTAAGTTTCAGAGTCTCATCTGACATCCATTTTGGTCTTTCTTTCTTTCCTGTCTTCTAAATGACCTCTTGCTTTCTTCATGCATTATGTCCTTGATGTCATTCCACAACTTATCTGGTCTTTGGTCATTAGTATTCAAAGCATCACATCTATTCCTAGATGGTCTCTAAATTCAGGTGGGATATACTCAAGGTCATACTTTGGCTTTAATATTCTTCGGCTTCAACTCAAACTTGTATAGGAAAAATTTATGGTCTGTTCCATAGTTGGTCCATGGCTTTGTTCTGACTGATGAAATTAAGCTTTTCCATCATTTCTTTCCACAGATATAGTTGATTTAATTCTTGTGTATTTCATCTGGTGAGGTCCACATGTATAGTCACTACTTTTATTGTTGAAAAAAGGTATTTGCAATGAAGAATTCATTAGTCTTATAAAATTATATCATGTGATCTCTGGCATCGTTTCTATCACCAAGGCCAAATTTTCCAGCTACTGATCCTTCTTCTTTGTTTCCAAATTTTGCATTCCAATCACCAGCAATTCTCAATGCATCCTGATTGCGTGTTCGATCAATTTCAGACTGCAGAAGTTGGTAAAAGTCTTCAATTTCCTCATCTTTGGCCTTAGTGGGTGGTGCATAAATTTGAATAATAGTCATATTAACTGGTCTTACTTGGATAGGATATTATCCTATCACTGACAGCATTGTACTTCATTAATAATAATGATCCCTAAATGCAGTATTAATGTTATCCCTTTATATTAATATAAAATTTAATTAAATTTAACTTTTAGAGGCTTAAATTTAAAGACCTAATGAATTATTATAATTAAATAAAATTTTAATATTTAATGATGAAATTTCATATTACATAAACTATTTCATTTCTCAGCTAATTATCTGTATTTTTAATTAAAAAAATAGAAGTCTTACCTATAAGAAACTCCTTGTGAACTCTGTCCTCACTATGACATACCTTCTGGAATCTCTCCATGCTACCAGCATTGACAATGCAGTGTATCCTAAGAATATGATAACTAGTTCAAAGTATTTTTAGGGAAAGTAGAGATTAAAGAGTATGGTGGGCAACAAAAAGCCCTCCTTCCAAAGAAGTGTTTACTTCCTAATCCAATGAACCTGTAAATATTACCTTATATGGCCCAAAATGTGATAAAATTAAGGATCTTGACAGGAGGCCCTTATCTTTGATTATCCAGATGGACCCCAACTGTCATCACATGTATCCTTATAAAGAGATGAGGAGAGATATCTGAGACAAAACACATAAAGCAGAAGGTCAGTGAAGATGGAAGCAGATATTGGATTGATGCTATCACTACTCCAGAAATGTCAGGGCAGCCACCTGAAGATGAAAGAGACAAAGAAAGGATCCTCCCATAGAGATCCTGGAGTGAGTGTTACACTGCCAAGACCTTGACATCAGATTAACGGACTCCTGAACTGTAAGAGAATACATTTTCATTGTTTAAGCCACCAAGTTTGTAGTAATGTGTTATGACAGTCCTATGAAACTAATACAATGTAAGCAGAATCAGTATAAAATATCAAGAACATTTTGGAATGTCTCCTAAAAAACGTTTACTTCTTAAATAGCAATTTTTTTTTTTTTTTTTTTTAATGAAGGAGCATTTTAAGGAGACCAGGAAAACATCTCCTGTAATCAGTGAAGTCATTCCCAGGGAGGTCACTTAATTTCCTTTAGAACCAAGCATAGACACCTGGTCCAAATACCTTGTAAAATTCTATGCTTTCTTTCAAATTATGGTATATCTAATATTAATTTAAAAAATATAAATATGTTCTTCTAGCCAAAGGATTGTCATTCCTGACAATGCATTCAAGGCAGGTGTCTATATTTTTAAAAAAAAGAAAAGAAAGAAAGTTTGATCTTCACTTGATGAAAATATGTCAGGAGTTGTTTAATTTTAGGACAAATCCAGCTTGCCAAAGAAGAAAGATACTGCTTCTCTGTGACAAACTGGAATATAACTCTGATGATCCCACAAGTAATCTTGAAGTAAACTTGTCACAATATTGCATTAATTTGGAAGTATAATTTAAACTGGATGCTAGAAGCTGCTTAGAAAGGAGAGCAATGTGTTGCTAGTTAACAAGATGTAGGTTCTGGTATTTTCGTTTCTTTATAGAAAGAGTGTTTGATCTGAATATCATTATTAGAATCACTACTGGGAAAAAAATTCTGCTGTAAACCATTGTATCAAGAAAATAACTATAAAGTACTTGACTTATATTTTCCTCAAAACATGTTTTATGACTGACTCAACTTGGAATAAGTACTTCAAAGCCATATTAAGGATGCAATACTTATAAAAATGTCCATTTTTGTGCACATTCTGACAACATTGTTGATAAGTTTCTTGAATTTTATGAGAACATTTCATTAATTTTAATTTGTAGGCCCATTAAAAATTTGTAATATTAGATTAAATTAGAAACAACAATTACTCAATTGTTTATAATATCATTAATCCCTATCATCAGTTCATGAGGATACCAAGATAAGCTGATTTATTTTATTTTTAAATATTGTTAATAAAGATTTTATCAAAACATCTTTGTTCTCTAGAAAGATAGATAGATGATAGACAGTGTTTAATGCTATATGAATTATCAGAAAATGAACATACTTGTATTAACACACCCTAGTCAAGATAGAACATTACTAGCAATCCAGACGCCCTCCTCATGATCCCTCCCAATTACTACCCACACGTTCTTCCTAAATGTAACCACAGCCTTACTTATAATATACATTTGCTTTCTCTGTTTTCAAAGTTTTTAATAAATAGAACATACAATGTGTCTTCTTCTGTGTCCAGCTACTATTTATATAACATTATATATGTGATATTCATTCATGCTCTTCAGGAGGCAATAGTGTGATCATTTTCATTACTCTATACTAGCCTATTGTTAAAATATACCATAACTAATTAATCAATGTTATGTGATTAATAGGCATGAACTTTTATCCAGTTTAGAACTATTATTAATGAAACTGCTATAAACATCTTGGCACCCATTTTTGATGTTTATATATGCACATGTCTATTGGATATATGTACATAATAATGAAATTATTGAACATGAAATATGCATATCTTCAACCTAATGCCAAACAAATTTTCAAAGTAGTTGTACCAGTTTATAGTCTCATCTCATAAGAAGAACATGAGTCTCCACATCCTTACCAACACTTGGTACTGTCAATCTTTTAATCTTTGGCCAGTATGAGAAGTGTATGGTGTGGTATTTCACTATGTTTTAATTGACATTTCCCTGATAAGTAAAAAGGCTGAACACCAATCCCAATATTTCTACTCTGTCCTAGAAGGTTGCTATAAGTCAGAATCGACTTAACAGCAATGTTTTTTTTTTTTTTTTCCTCTTGGTTTATGTAACTTGTTTGCCCTTTATATGTATTGCACATATCTTTTCCCATTCTGAGCCTTTCCTTTTCAGTATCTTAATGGTATCTTTTCAGAAACAAAGCTTCTATTTTAATATAGTTAAATTTATCAATATTTTTCTATCCTTTCTAAATTGTTAGACATTCTTATTTACTAAAAAAGAAAAGTAGAAAAATCAGCATAATCCATTTAAAGTGCTCCTTTTTTTCTTTATCAAGATACAAAATACATATTTCGGAATTTGTTAATACAGAATGCTATTTCTGAAAGTGATGGGGAAGAAAAAACATGTATGACTATTTAGGCTCTATGATTTGGATACTTAGAGGATAGTTACATAGATTTCAAATCTTGAGTTTTTGCTTTTAATTTTTTTTTGCTATATGTGATTGAAAAATAATCATACCTTTATAATAAAATTTTTTTTTAATCTACAAAAAGTTGGGGTAAATATCAGTTGTTCAACGTACTTTGAGATAAACATGCTTTTACTGTCAAATTTGTGAAAAAATTTCTTAAAATTGCGTTGAGGAATTCCAGGTAATAAACCCTTATTTTCGATCTAGGTTTTGTTATTTCAAGTATTTACTGTGTTCTTAAACTTCATTGAAGTCTCACTAAAGTTTTAGACTTCCCTTATGTTACACTGGAGACCTGGTGGTGAGGTGGTTAGATGTTACAGCTGCTAACCAAAAGTTCAGCAGTTCCAAGCCATCAGCTGCCCCTTGGAAACCCTATGAGGCTGTTCTACCCTGTCCCATAGGGTCGCTATGAGTCATAATCGACTCAACAGGTTGGTTACGTAACCTTGGAGTCCTGGTGACGTAGCGGTTAAGAGCTCCATTGCCGACCAAAAGGTCGGCAGGCAGTTTGAATCCACCAGCCGCTCCTTGGAAATCCTATGAGGCAGTTCTATTCTGTCCTACAGGGTCGCTATGAGTAGAAATTGACTTGACGGTGAGTTTGGTTTTGTTTGGTTTTTATGTTACACAGATCAAGACTAAGAAACTTAAATTTGGAATAAACATATAAAAATTATGAAGTGCAGAATTATCAAGCTAATAATGATATTTCCAGACAAATGTATTTATGCAGGCCCTTCCTTCCTTCATTCCTGGAAATGGGTATAATGTTGCTTATAACCTTTATTACCTCGAACTGATCAATCAAAAGGTATAATCAAAAGGCCTGATTATGGTTTGATTATTATCACCTGTCTTTAGATGGCCTTTAATTTGTGTTTCAGAATATGGCATATAAGAAGTTCTATTTATTTGTTTTCCATTTGTTTGTATTGGGGATTTGTTACCTATCCAGAAAGAGGTAAATACATTTATACTGGGAAATAAATTGTTTAATTAATCTAATAAATATTAAGAGAATCTAAACTGACTCTCCAGAGAGTGTCTTAGTCCATTTCTGCCCCTCAATGGAAGGATAGTGGTTTAGAGGAGTAAGCTATTATTGAAATAAATTGAATATATCTAAATCCTCTTATTCAGGTAAGTCGGTATCATATTCTTACATTCTAAAATAAACATTACAGTATTAAATTCTCTAGAGAAATTGAAACAATTTCTTCAGAAGAAAAGTGATGCTTCCTCTGGATAAATTACCTTGAGAAGTCACCCCAGGAAATAATTTAGTTCAGCTGTGCCAGGAATTACAGTGTGAAAGTGAGACTTTTTTTTTTTTATTTCAACAAATGAAATCTCTCTCTTTTTTTTTTTTTTGTTGGGCTTCACATTAGAGGTATAAAATACCTGAAAATATAATTGCACCTAATTCAACAACTATTTATTGTTTGTTCTGTGTTAGAATATTAGAAAGGCAGTTATTTGAAGTTACTATCATATACCCAATTTTTATCCATTTACATTCATAGTATTGGTGTCATAACTATGAAAAGATAAAATGCGTTGAATCTGCTCTCAAAAAAAAGTCTTTTATTAATTGATACTTAGACTGTTTAGATATTACAAAGGTCAAAGTATGGGCACTATATATATGTATACTAAATCTCTGATCCACAAAAGAGATATATTAATAAACAAATATATTAATGAGAAAAAAGGGTTTGTTCAATGGTAGATGTATTTTATATATTTCTAGAAATATTTAAATAAAATATTATAAATAAAAATGTTTCCAAAAATTTATTGGATACTCATCTCTTTGATATGCCCCGAGAGAGATACCTTTAATTCATAGAGCTTGTTGCATGTTATATTTAACAAAAGTAAATTATCCTTTTTTGCATAAAATCTGTGAAGCAAGTATATGAAATACATACACACGTGCATTTACATATTGTGCATCAAAATCATGCTTACCTTTATTCTATAATATTTTTATCCCTATAAAAATAAGTATTGGTTTATATAGCAAATAATAGTAAGTATGCTAAGTTTAAACCCATTGCTGTCAAGTCAATTCCAACCCATAGTGACCTTATAGGACAGGGTAGAACTCTCCATAGTTTCCAAGGAGCAGCTAGTGGATTTGAACTGCTGATCTTTTGGTTAACAGCCACAGCCTTAGCCACTGTGCCACCAGGGTTAGGGATACAATAATGGACAAAAGAGGTTAGCTCCCCCAAGAAACTTACTTTCTATAAAGATACAGAGTAGTATACTAGCAGTTATAATATAGACATTATAGGCCTGTAGAACGAGTAAGATTTAAACTGTAACAAGTTGGGATGGTTGTGTGAGGGGTTATCAGATAGAGAGGCTGACATGAAGACAAGCCTGAGAGACAGAGAAGAAATGAGAACATCTATTATTTGGAAAGACTAGAGTTAGAATGCAAGGGCAGAAGAAACAAAACATGAATGAATCTGGAAAGAGAATATAGAGCTAATAATAAACAACATAATACACATTTAACTTAGTCAAGAAGTTTTTAGTTTATGCTGCTGGCATTTAATATCCGTCATTAAAAGAATAAAATTAAAAGAAAATCACATTGGTTGCAAATGGAGGCAGCAACTTAGTAGCAAAAAGGGTAAAATTGAAGGCAAAAAAAAAAAAAAAAATTGGAAGTATTTTTATATCATTTAGGAAAGAGAAAATTTCCATAGATATCATGGATTTTTAGAGATGGGAGAATGAATAGGAAGGAAGAGTTTATGACAATGCTCATGTTTTGATTCAGAAAAATAAAGTGGGGATATCAGTCATTAAATTTGGGAAGAGAAGAGGAAAAGCAGTTTTAGCATAAATATACTATGTTTAGATACGGACATATCTTCAGACTGTGAAGGAGTGCTGGTGGCACAATGGTTAAGCACTCGGCTGCTAATCGAAAGGCTGGTGATTCTAACTCACCCAGAAACTCCACAGGAGAAAGAACTGGTGATCTGATCCCCTAAAGAATACAGCATTGGAAACCCTATGGTGGCAGTTTTACTCTGTCCCATATGACATTCCAACTCCCTATGAGTTGGAATCGACTGGATAGCACACAACAAGAAGTCTGTGAGACATTCAAAAAGAGATGTCAAAAGGGCAGTAGACTGAGGTTTCAGAAGAAAAAAAAATTACAGAAAATAGTATTATCTTGAAAGTCAATTAAAATATAACTTTATTAAAGATAAAGTATAGTTGAGATTGTCCATGAAGTCTGTTTGGATTAATGAAAGAATAAATCCTAGGGCATATTTTTGGAAAATAGAAAATTATCATGAACAGACACAGAGAGGGAGTCCTCAAAAAAGACTGGAAGGAATATTCATAAATTAAGAGGCAAACTGTGGGAATGTGACTTAAAAAGAAAGAAGTATCAAATGGTATCAAATAAACCTAAGAGTTTAAATAACATAACAGCAGAGAAAAGTCCAATGGGTTCAATCCAAAGTAAGGCAATAGTAATCTTGATGACAGCAATTTCCTTGGAAAGGGTTCAGTTTACAGAGACTTCAGGAAACAAAGAATTATGGATATTAAGTGTGAAAAGTTAAATATTTCAGCAAGTTTTATACAATTTTAGAAGGAAGCAATATAGTACTTGAGGAGGCCACGTAGTCAAGTGCAATTTTCTCCATTAGTAAGAGAGATGTAAGTTTGTATAAATGGAAGAAGCCAATGAATAGAAAAAGTTTAAAAATAAGAGAAGTGAGATAATCAATTGATATAGATGTCATAAAATAAAAGGGAGTATAAATTAAATTATGGATGGAAGGAATAACTAGGCACTAGGGACATTATCTATTCTATTGTAATAGGAAGAGATGAGGAAAGGGTGGGTCCAGGTTCTTCATTTTTAGGTTTGGCATGAAGATGCTGAGAAATTTCTCATCTAACGGTGTGTATGCATTGTGTGTAAGGAGGAAGTACAATTTTTCAGAATGAAGGGATCTTGGTAGATAGAATTGAGATGATTGAAAATGTTTTAAAATACTCATTGTGTACAAGAGAGTGCTGATGTGAAAAACAGAAGAATGGCTGCATTCAGGGTACAAACCAACACAAACTCATTGCCATTGAGTCAATTCTGACTCAAGGCACAGTGGACATTAGAGACAAAGAATTGCAGTCTTGTCAAAATTTTTGATACTGTGGTTTTCTGAAGTAGTGCCTAACAGCATGACTGCATGTATAGAAAAGGCAGAGAGCATCCACTAATTCTTTGTTAGGTTGTAACTGTTGGATGTGATTAAATTGTGTTCTTAAACCCTTCTACTTTTATGCATATATTAGAGGACACTAGCAGTGCTTATGGGAGTCACAGCCTATTACTATGAGCTATTGCAACATTTTCTTTTGCGGAGGAAGAAGCCCTAAATAATTCCTTAGGATTCTTCTTGGCTGCAACACTTTACTAAGAACAGTTAAACTATAAGAGTAGGGTAGCTTTTGATGTTGCCCAGAAAAAAGCATTGCCCAAACAGGGCTGAAAATTTTAATTGTTGATATGACTAAGAGATGGTTGTTTTGTTCAGAAGTGGCAGATGTTACAAAGATATTCACATAAAATGAGAGAACAATGTATATTCAAGGATAAGAGTAAATGAAATATATCAGAGTTTTATTTGTATGCTTGTTTTAATAAAGAAAGAAAAAGAATAAGCAGAACCACAAGAATTTACCATGGATAGTATGATGTTTTGGGCTGATAGTTACAGGGACCTTAAAAAGCAGGGATAGTTTGAAATTGAATCAAGTAATGATGGGTGATCAATAAATTCCTGTTGCTGAGATTCCAACAAGATAACTCTGTCCCCAAAGTCACTTTAGATCATTATACATTTCTGGAAACAATTTCTTTAAAATGTGTTTTTTTGCGTGGGATCTGTTCTTCTAGTGAGGTTGCTTGTATAGTTTGGATTCTGGCCAGGTAGCTCAAATTTCTAAGTCTTTGTAATAAAACTACATTACTAAGACCAACCTGAAAGAGCCTATATATGTGTTTTCTTAAAGTAAAGCCAAATAAACAGCCTTCCTTACTCCCCAGCTTTTTTCCTCAAATAAATCAATCAAAAAGTCATCATGAAACTTCTTGTTTATTCTGTGGTAGAGCTGAGGTGTGGACAGTAAAGAGCATTGCTCTCAACATTACAACAAGAAAAGACAATCAGCAAGTTTATGGTTTTTCTTCCTCCTATCAGAATATTAAAGACAACCTACTGACCAAAAAGCCAATGAAAGACAATCACTTGTAAGGTAGACAAGACAAAGATGGGTTTGGCTAGTGTGGTTGGTGAATCGGTGAACGCCAATTGTTTACTGACAAGAGGGGATAAAGCCCCTTACAGCCCCAAACAGGAAAATTCCACACCCTCTTACAAAATTTTCATCCCTGAATTCCATTGTCCACTCACAGAAAACACCGGAAGAGTACTGAGAAAGTATAAGATCCTCCTCACCATCATCCTTATAGAAGAAAACTCTTAATCTGTGGGGAGAAGGACAACAAACAGTGTTGGTCTTAGGGCAATGCTGAAAACCTATTACAGCTAGGAAAGGGAACAGGCAAATAAAACAAAAACTCTCTACCTGCCAGAGAAGAGGAACAATACCGTTGAACTAAGAATTTCAGCCAACAAGAGGACAAGAGCAATAAAAAACTCATAATCCCAAAATCTAGGCATATAATTAATGCTTGCCTAAAACAGAGACTTAATTAGAGAATGCTCACCCCCTACCATCTGGCTGAGAACTCACCAGTAACAAGTAATGTGCAAAGCAAGAGACAGAGCCTACTCCTCCACCCTCTGAGCGTAAGCACAAAAGGAAGACCAAAAGCTGAGAGTGGAGAAGATATTCAACAAAACCTTCTAGCAAACCAGACTCCAGCATAAACACAAGGAATCACTACAGGAATTTTAAGTCTTTGGTGCACTGAGGATAACCATAGCAACAGCTTCAAACACAGCCCAACTTCTAATTAGATTAACCCAACCCCTGTACTTAAAGTCTGGTTGAAAGACAGACATGCCCGTCTCAAAACAAAATATATTTATTGCAGTCTCTATTGTTCTACACAAAAAGCTTGATTTTCAATAAAAAATAAGTAAATAATCCAATGCATATAAAAATACAAGTAAACAACACATTCCCAAGAGACAAAGCAGTCATCAAAACCAGACTCAAATATGAAAAAATGTTGCAATTATCAGACTGGGAATTTAAAATAACCAAAAGTTATTTTCTAAAGTCCTTAATGGAAAAGGTGGACAACATGCAAAATCAATTTCAGGAGAGAGATGAAAACTATAGTAAAGAATCAAATAGGAATACAAAGAACTGAAGCAAAAAACAAAAAAACTGAGTAACAGAGATAAAGGATAAAGTAAGACCTTTAACCGGCTCATGAGTAGACTAAGACAACTGAGAAAGAATTAGTAAACTTCAAAGTCAGTCAATAGAAATTACCCAAACTGAAAAATAAAGAGAAAAGTGTGGGGGAAAAAAAAAAACCAAACAGAATATCCAAAGCAGTGGGACAATATCAAACCATCCAACTTAAGTATAACTTGAATCCTAGTAGGAGAGAAAGAAAAATAGAAGGGCTAAAGAAATATTTGAAAAAAAAACAGCGACTGAGAATGTTTCAAAATTAATGACAGACAACAAACCACGGGTCCAAGAAGCTCAGAGAATTCCCAGCAGATCAAATGTCAATGAATGAATAAAGAAATGAATAGATAGATAAATTATAGACAGATAGGTAGGTAGGTAGATGATGATAGATATAGATAGATGATACAGACAGATAGATAGATAGAATCCATACCTAGGCACATCATACCCAAACTGCTAAAAGCAAAAGACACAGTACAGGCTTACTATTAAGGTGCTTTTTTTCATATTCATTTTTCCTTTACTCTTTAAAATTATACTTTCTTTTACATCTGATGATAACATTAATGCTAAGTATCATGAAGAAAGTTAGTTTTCAGTGTTCTTTCTTGAGAAAAATTATACTAAATTTGAACTTTGGAATTGTATGCCTAAGTAGTTTTAACACAGTCCCGCATGATTCACTACAAATTAAGGTTTGAATGATATGACAGTGAAAGAGGTTAGAGGGTAATGCAACAAAGACACTTTAGGAAAATCACAATTATGGGAGACTAGTAGGCAATTCCGGCTTCTTGGCTGAAGATGACTTCTAGGCAGGCACTTGTCTTCACCACTTAACAAAGTAAACAAATGGAATGATCTAATGAGAGGAAATACTAATTGGTGAGTTTTCATTAAGACCGAAACTATTTACCACTTTGATTATGTGGGATCATTGATGGGATTTAAAAATAATTTCTTGATACCTATTTATAATGTAAGTCAGATCTTACTTGGAGGTCAAGTGTTATCCAAAAGTTGTTATGAAATATTAGAAATGAAAACATAATCTACATTCCTTCTTGGAACCTTCAATAAGCTGATTACATGATCAAATCCTTAAGCTCTGATTATTGGGGAGGTGAATGAAGCAAATATATGGTTAAACAAACAAACACAATATCCTGAGTTCATAATTAATTGTTTCTGTGTCCTTGAAATGTCAGTTAAACTTTCTGATTTTGTCTCCCCAACAAGGGAAAATATAGGATAATAGTATGAACCCCTTTGAGTCAACTAAAATAGGAGATAAAAAGTACATTCTAAAAGACAAAGTACCATTTGTATAGTTTTTGTAATAATATATTAATGATAAAGCATAGCAGTGGTGATAATTTTATTAGTGATAGAAATAGAGTCAGAGTGGGAAGTAGAAACCGCATGTTTATATTTTCAGCCTGATGCACATATACTGCACTGAAGCTTCAAATATGCTTTACAAAGGCAAAATAATTATCTTACGTTTCTACTTGACTTTGAATGGAAAAACTTAGTGTACCCGTTGCCAACAGGTGTCAGTTAAGATATCTACTTTCTTCAGTGCACCTATGTAGAAGATAGGTAGAGAGAGATGATAAAGAACATCTCATGATTATGAGGTGCAGAGATGAAAGTATCACTTTTTCCAAGTGTGTATTACACTGTTATAATACAGAGACATAATTCAGAACAACATTTTTATGTGTGAATTTATATACAATTTATTTTAGGATTAAGTCCCTTTCTGGTGAACATCATGGCAGTGTCAGGGTTTAAATTTATGCACCAGTGCTCCAGTCATGTCATTTTCTAACTCCACTCTGAGTTGCTCTAACTTGTGCTGTCAGTGTCAACCCCAGGAATCTGGTTCCCCTTCACTGAATCATTTTTTAATAATTAAGAGACTTCTAAGAAAGATAAATGTGATTGTGAGAATTGGAGCATTTCAGTTATGCCAGTTTTTATCTGCTTTGCCTCTGATTTCCTTAGGTCTTGGTATTCACTATTTTTAAAATTTCAGAACTATTGTTTTGAGGTTGACTGATAATATAAGATAGTTTTAAGTTATTTTTACATACTATCAAGTAATTTTTATCTAATTCACGTAGATAAAATAACAGCGCTTAAGGATTATTTCTAATTTCTAGCTTATAATTTAGTTTTCCCTGGCCCCAAGGTTAGTCACATTTTAAAAGATATAGTAACCTATCTTCTACCAAATCAAAATATTCAAACACAATGCCACAAGACAGCTTTACAATGAATTATTTCATTCATTTCTTTTAATTGTATTGAATAGAACAAAAGTAATATTTACTTGTTAGTATACGAAAACAATCTATATTCATGCTATAGCATATGTTTTGTCTTTTATGTATTTCATTAAAGTGTATTTTTCTGGCAAAAGAATAATATGTGCTTATTATAAAATAATTCAAAATAGATATATTCATGAAATATATACAAAAACTTATAGAGAAAAAATTCAAGACATCTACAAATCAACATCCAGAAATGAATACTATTAACATTTTTGTGTATCTTTTACAGTGACGTACATGCATATAAAATCTGAATATATATAATGAGTATTGTATTTTTTAATATAAATATAATAGAGACCAAATTGTATATTTTAATGATGCTTTATTCACCTATTATCCATAATTAATATTTTCTCTGTAATTATAATATTCTTATGAAGTTAAATATAACAATGACATTGTATTCTACCATATGAGTAATATTTTGGTTGCTTTTCGCTATTGTGACTATTTCAAGATCTTTGTACCATTTGGGAAATAAAGCTTCTATTATTTACTTTCTAATATTTGAAAAATCACATTGTACATTAAGAATATTCATATATATGGTATATATCTTTGTATCTATATATCTAGATATATATATATATATCTAGATATATATCTATCTATATATAGATATATAGATATAGATATATACCATATTATTTACAGGTATTTAATTTGCATCTGAGAGAGTACCACTAGTCTGTCTGTTGTAATGTGTTGGCTTGTGTGTTGCTGTGATACTGGAAGCTTTGCTACCAGTATTTCAAATACTAGCAGGGCCACCCATGGCAGACAGCTTTCAGCTCAGCTTCCAGACGAAGACACACTAGGAAGAAGGACAGGGAGATCTACTTCTGAAAAAAATGGCCAAAGAAAACCTTATGATTAGCAGAAGAAACTTGTCTGATATAGTGCCAGAAAATGAGCCCCTCAGGTTGGAAGGCACTGAAAAGACGACTGGAGAAGAGCTTCCTTCTCAAAAGAGATTCGACCTTAATGACGTGGATGGACTCAAGCATTTGGGACTTCATTTGTTGACGTGGCATGACTTAAAATGAGAAGAAACATCTGCAAATATCCATTAATAATCAGAACATGGAAAGTATGAATTATCAATCTAGGAAAATTGGAAGTCATCAAAAATGAAATGGAACACTATCCACATCCTAGGAATCAGTGGGCTGAAATGGACTGGTATTGGCCATTTTGAATCACACAATCATATGGTCTACTATGCAAGGAAGGAAAAATTGAAGAGGAATGATGTCGCATTCATTGTCAAAAACAGCATTTCAAGATCTATCCTGAACTATAACACTGTCAGTGATAGGATAATATCCATATGCCTATAAGGAAGACCAGTTAAAATGACTATTATTCAAATTTATGCACAAACCACTAAGGCCAAAGATGAGAAAATCTAATATTTTTCCAAACTTCTGCAGTCTGAAATTGTTCAAACATGCAGTCAAGGTGAATTGATAATTACTGGTGATTGGAATGCAAAAGTTGGAAACAAAGATTGGTACTTGAAAAATATGGCCTTGGTAATAGAAATGATGCCAGAGATTGCATAACAGAATTTTGCAAGACCAAGGACTTACTCATTGCAAATACCTTTCCTCAACAACATAAATGGTGACTATACAAGAAGACCTCACTGGATGGAAAACACATCTTTTGGAAGAGATGATAGGAAAGCATAATATCAGTCAGAACAAGGCCAGTGGCCAACTGAGGAACAGACCATTAATTGCTCATATGGAAGTTCAAACTGAAGCTGAAGAAAACTTAAACAAATCCATGAGAGCCAAAATACCACCTTGAGTGTACCCAACAGAATTTGTACCCATCTCAAAAATAGATCTGAAGCACTGAACACTTATGACAGAAGAGTAAATGAGTTGTGGGGTGACATCAAGGACATCATACATGAAGAAAGTAAAAGATCATTAAAAAAACAGGAGAGAAAGAAAATACCAAAATGAATATGAGAAGAGACTCTGAAACTTGCTCTTGAACATAGAGTAGCTAAAGCAAATGGAAGGAATGAAGTAAAATAGCTGAACAGAGGATTTCAAAAGGAGGCTAGAGAAGATAAGGTATTATAGTGAAATGTGCAAAGACCTGGAGTTAGAAAAACAAAGGAAAGAACAAAGCATTTCTCAAGCTGAAGGAACTGAAGAGTTGCAATGTCGAAGGATTCTATGGGCAAAAAAAATATTGAACTACACAGGAAGCATCAAAGGAAGATGGAAGGAATACTCAGAGTCACTGTACCAAAAAGAATTAGTTGGTGTTCAACTATTTCAGGAGGCAGCATATGATCAAGGATCAATGGTATTGAAGGAAGAAGTCCAAGCTGCACTGAAGGCATTGGTGAAAAAAAAGTCTTCAGGAACTGACGGAATACCAATTGAGATGTTTCAACAAACATGCAGCCCTGGAAGTGCTCACTCTTTTATGGCAAGAAATTTGGAAGACAGATACCCGGCCAACTGTCTGGAAAGGATCTATATTTGTTCCTATTCCCAAGAAAGGTGATCAAACAGAATGCAGGAATTATTGAACAATATCATTAATATCTCACACAATGAAAATTTTGGTGCAGGTAATTCAAAAAAAGGTGCAGCAGTGCATCTAGAGGGAACTGCCAGAAATTCAAGTCAGATTCAGGAGAAGATGTGAAATGTGGGATATTATTGCTAATGTCAGATGGATCTTAGCTGAAAGCAGAGAATACCAGAAAGATGTTTACTTGTGTTTTGTTGACTATGCAAATACATTCAAATGTGTTTATCATAGCAAATTATGAATAACATTGTGAAGAATGGGAATCCCAGAACACTTAATTGTACTCATGAGAAACCTGTACTTAGACTAAGAGGCAGTCTTTTGAAGAGAACAAGGGAACATTGCATGATTTAAAATCAGGAAAGACGTGCATCAGTGTCGTATTCTTTCACCATATGAATTCAATTTGTATGCTGAACAAATAATCTGAGAAGCTGGACTATATGAAGAAGAACATGGTGGAAGACTGATCTACGACCTTCAATATGCAGATGGCACACCTCTTGCTGAAAGTGGAGAGGTCTTGAAGCACTTACTGATGAAGATCAAAGACCACAACTTTCAGTATGGATTTTACTTCAACATATAGAAAACAAAAATCCTCACAACTGGACAAATAAGCAACATCATGATAAACAGAGAAAAGATTGAAGTTGTCAAGGATTTCATTTTACTTGGGTCCGCAATCAACACCCATTTGAGCAGCAGTCAAGAACTCAAATGACACACTGCATTGGGTAAATCTGCTGCATAAGACCTCTTTAAAGTGTTGAAAAGCAAAGATGTCAGTTTGAGAACTAAGGTGTATCTGACCCAAGCCATAATATTTTCAATTTCCTCGTATGCATGTGAAAGCTGGAAATTGAATAAGGAAGATCAAAGAAGGATTGATTTATTTGAATTATGGTGTTGGCAAAGAATACTGAATACACAATGGACCGCCAAAAGAACAAACAAATCTGTCTTGGAAGAAGTACAGCCAGAATTCTCCTTAGAAGCAAGGATGGAGAGACTTTGCCTCACATACTTTGGACATGTTATCAGGAGGGAACAGTCCCTGAAGAAGGATCTCAATGTTGGTAAAGTAGACAATCATTGAAAAATAGGAAGACTCTCAACGAGATGGATTGACAGAGTGGCTGCAACAATGGACTCAAGCATAACAAAGTTTGTGAAGATGACTCAGGATCAGGCAGTGTTTTGTTCTGTTGTACATAGAAATCACTATTAGTCAGAACCCAATCTACTATACCTAACAACAACAACAAATTTACATCTTGAATATGTTAATGATATTTTATATCAGAAAATATTTTAATGTTTTCATGTATTAAATATCTAGTGCCAGTATTTAGAAATGTATTTTATACAATTTCTTGTATTTTTTATTTTATTGCCATTTATCTTATTTCTTTCTTTTGAACAATCAGGAGTTTGGGAGTGGTTTCCCTTGCATATTATCCAGTAGAAAGCATGATGTTCCTTCTGTTGTAGAGTCATGAATCAGAATCTTCTCTAATGCAGAAGATTCTAGCTTCTTCATGCAACAAGATTTACACAAAGGTGATGCATGATCCTTTAAACCCTAGAATTTTAGTCACATAAAAACTACTTTATGTATCAGCTGATTTTTTTGCTGGCATCCATATGATAAACTCCAGATTTACTAAGAATTTTTAAAGTCTCTATTATACAAGAAATCTATTCTTCCTTGAAAAAAATCCAAGTTGCACCAAAAAAAAAATCATGTTTTACTATATGCTTATCTTACTTACCTACTGCTCCTGTAAACAAAGATACCATAAGTGGTTGGCCTTAAAAAGAAGAAATTTATTTTCTCACAGTTCAAGGGTCTAGAAGTCTGAGAATTCAGGGTATGGTTTGGAGGGGGGTTGTCCTTCACTACCTATTTCAGCTTCTAGCAGCTCCCGGCAATACTTTGTGTTTCTGGGTTTGTAGATGTACCTGCCATTTGTATCTATCTTCATGTGGTGTCTTCTCACTGTATGTCTCTGTGTCTGTTTATTCTGCTGTTTTTATAACTCAGAAGTGAATAGGTTTAGAACCCACACTATGCTTGTATGACCTCATTAACATAACAAAAGAAAACACTATTTCCAAACAGGGTCATATTTATTTATCAGTACAGGGATTAGGATTTCAACACATATTTTGGAGGGACATAATTCAACCCATAACAATGGCTGAACACATTTTATTATGAAGTCATCAATTTTCATATCCTGCTCATCACTCTTCTAGGCAAAAACCTGGTTAATAAAAAGACTACTGGTTGAAAGGCAAGAGGCCACAGAGAGGCAATCTGAGTAGAAGAAAAAGGGAGTAGATAGGGAACTATTCAATTATTAAAATAATTGTTCTTGGTGTTTCAGAATTTAGCATTGTGTAGGGGGGGTGCTCAAGATGGTAGAGTAGTCAGATGGCTTCCTATGTCCCTCTTACAACAAAGACCTGAAAAAAACAAGTGAATTGATTGTATATGAATACCTAGGAGCCCTGAACAAGGCAAAGTTGAGGAATCAGACTGAGTGACGGGGGAAGAGAGAGACGGTTTGGAAGCAGCAAGGAGTTGTCTGACCTGACCCAGGAGGGGTCTCAGCCCTTCAGCCCGGATCAGCTCAGGGTGTGCAATGAGGCAGGCAGACAGCTCCGCTTGCTCACTCGGGGGATATTTTCCACATGGAGAGAGATCCGGCAGCAGAGATTCTACGTGGACACTCCAAAAGAGTGAAAAGCAGCACCCAAGTGGCTAAAGGTAAGTACTTGTGTGTGACCTTTCAAGGGGATTTAAAAAAAAAAAAAACCCATTTGGGAAATACCTCTTTCCCATTTACCTCTTCCCTCCCTTCTCTGCACCTGCTGCAGCCGGCTTCAGTGATCTGTGAGTCTCCTGGGCTGGAAGTAGATCCCATAAGACACCTCTACCCATTTTCCTGGCCTTGGAGAGGGAACAAATTAACAAACAGGGAAAAAATAAGCTACCGGCTCCCCTAAGCCAGGAACTCAGGGTTGGGACAGCTCCTTTGCCTAGGCACAAGCATAAGAGGTCTGCAGACTTTGAGTGCCTTCTACCCATGTATAGACCTGTGTGGACCCACCTCAATAGCGTAAGCTCTCACTACCACATTACAACAGGGTAAATACCTGAAGTCTAACTTCAACTGTCTCAGCTGTGAAGTGGCAGGTTTGTGACACTTGACACTGCTCTGCCCTTTAAGCAGGGACCTTACCTGCCTGTATCAGGGGCTGGAGGACTGGTGGCTCCACCCACATCACCTAGCCACTTTACAGGGGTCCAAGAATATGTGGTGCGCCCCAGTCCTTACAGCCAACAGCATAGGGTGCTCATAGTCCAGCTGCAAAACTCACCTACCTACTCGCTCTAGGGTACAGGGATATGCTCTTCTTTCAGACACTCAGGGGCAGCCATCAGCATCCTGTCTTGCTCAGCACATGATCCTCTCCTGCAGCCATATACCTCTGCCTACACCAATCACCCATGCCTCTCTAAGACTTGGTGACTGACTGCCTGGACACCTGAGCTGAATCCATACAGGAAAATTTAACGGACTCCTTGGCACACATACTTAGTTACAGACCTAACTAACTGGGGACAGGACTTTAGAGTTTCAAAGGTGCCAATAATCAAACTAGTGCACACAAGCAGCCTATCTGGGCACAACAAAACAAAACAAGAAGCTAGGATACACTAAACAAATATAAAATAAAATTATAATAACTTGTTGATGGCTTGGAGACAACAGTCAATAGCAAATCACATGAAGAGGCAGTCCATGATGGCTTCAGCAAGCTCCCAAAATAAAGAATCAGTAAATTTTCTGGAGGAAGAGAATTTCTTGGAATTACCAGAGGCAGAATACAGAAGATCAATATACAGAAATTTTCAAGAAATTAGAAAGGAAATTTGTCAAAATGTGGAAATTGCCAAAGAACATACAGACAAAGCAATAGTGGAACTTAAAATGGTTATTCAAGAGCATAATAACAAATTTAATAGGCTGCAAGAATCCATAGAGAGAGCAATCAGAAATCCAGAAGATTAACAAGAAAATTTCAGAATCAGATAACTCAAAAGAAAGTCATAGGAGCAGAACTGAGGCAGTAGAAGTCAGAATTAGTGACATTGAAGATAAAGCACTTGACACCAACTTACTTAAGGAAAAATCAGACAAAACAATTTTAAAAAAATGAAGAAACTCTAAGAGTTATGTGGGACTCTATCAAAGAAATAACCTACGAGTGATTGGAGTATCAGAACGGGGGGGATAACAGAAAATACGAGCAAATTGTTGAAGATTTTTTGACAGAAAACTTCTCTGATATCATGAAAGATGAGACGATATCTATCCAAGACACTCATCAAACCCCACATAAGGTAGATCCCAAAAGAAAGTCACTAAGACATATTATAATCAAACTTGCCAAAACCAAAGATAAAGACAGAATTTTAAGAGAGGCTAGGGATAAAAGAAAATTCATCTACAAAGGAGATCAATTAGAACAAACTCGGAGAACTCAGCAGAAACCATGCAGGCAAGAAGGCAATGGGATAACATATAAAGCCTTGAAGGAAAAAAAAAACTGCCAGCCAAGAATTATATATCCAGCAAAACTGTCTCTCAAATATAATGGCAAAATTAGGGCATTTCTGGATAAACAGAAGCTTAGGGAATTTGCAAAAACCAAAGCAAAATTACGAGAAATACTAAAGGGAGTCCTACAGTTAGAAAATAAATAACATCAGATAACAATGCAAGACTAGAACACAGGACAGAGCAATCAGATAGTGACTCAGATAGGGAAGTCACAAAAATACATCAAAGCTAAAACATTGTAAATGGGGAAACAGAGATATCAATATGTAAAAAATGACAACATTAAAACAAAAAAGACGGGCTTAAAAAATGTAGACATAGATATTTCATATGGAGGGGAAGTCAAGGTGATATAAAGAAATAAAAGACTGGTATAAACTTAGAAAAATAGGGGTAAATATTAAGGTAACCACAAAGGAAAGTAACAATCCTACAAATCAAAATAAAAAAAAACTAGAAAAATGTAAAGACTCAGCAAACACAAAATCAACAACAATGAAAAAGATGAAAAGAAAATACATAAAAACGACTCAGCACAGAAAATTAAGTGGAACCAAGAAACTGTGAACAACACACAAAAAAAAACCATCAAAATGACAGCACTAAACTCATACCTATCAATGATTACACTGAATGTAAACAGACTAAATGTACCAATAAAGAGACAGAGAGTGACAGATTGGATTAAAAAACATCATCTGTCTGTATGCTTCCTACAAGAGACACATCTTAGACTTAAGACACAAACTAAAACTCAAAGGAAGGAAAAAAAAATATATCAAGCAAACAACACTCAAAAAAGAGCAGGGATGGCAATATTAATTTCTGACAAAACTGACTTTAAAGTAAAATCCACCACAAAAGATAAAGTAGGACACTGTATAATGATTAAAGGGTCTATACATCAGGAGGACATAACTATAATACATATTTACCCACCCAACAACAGGGCTCCAAAATACACAAGACAAATACTAATAGCACTTAAAAGAGAGATAGCCAGCTCCACAATCGTAGTAGGAGACTTCAACACAACACTTTCAGTGAAGGATAGAACATCCAGAAAGAAGCTCAACGAATACACAGAAGAGCTAAATTCTACAATCAACCAACTTGATCTCGGAGACAAATACTGAACACTCCACCCAAAATCAGCCAAGTATACTTTCTTTTCAATGCTCCTGGAACATTCTACAGAATAGACCACATATTAGGCCATTAAGCAAGCCTTAACAAAATCCAAATCATCGAAATATTACAAAGCATCTTTTCTGTCCATAAAGCTGTAAAAGTAGAAATCAACAACAGAAAAAGCAAGGAAAAACAAAATCAAACACATGGAAACTGAACAACGCCTTGCTCAAAAATTACTGGGTTATAGAAGAAATTAAGGATGGAGAAAGAAATTTATGGAATCCAATGAGAATGAAAACACATCCTACCAGAACCTTTGGGACACAGCAAAAGCAGTTCTCTGAGGTCAGTTTATAGCAATAAATGCACACATCCAAACAGAAGAAAGAGCCATAATCAAAACATTAACCCTACAACTGGAAGAAGTAGAAAGAGAGCAACAAAAGAAGTCCTCAGGCAACAGAAGAAAGGAAATAATATGAATTAGAGTGGAATTAAATGAAACAGAGAATAGGAAAACAATAGAAACAGTTAATAAGACAAAAAGCTGGTTCTTTGAAAAGATCAACAAAATTGATAAACCACTGGCCAAACTGACAAAAGAAAAACAGGAGAGGATGCACATAGCCTGTATAAGAAATAAGATGGGTGATATCACAACAGACCAGACCAAAATTAAAAGAATCATAACAGAATACTAAGAAAAATTGTACTCTAACAAATTTGAAAACCTAGAGGAAATGGACAAATTTCTAGAAACTCACTACCTACCTAAACTAACACAAACAGAGGTACAACAACTAAATAAACCCATAACAAAAGAAGAGATTGAAAAGTTAATTAAAAACTCTCAACACAAAAAAAAAGCCCTGGCCCAGATGGCTTCACTGGAGAATTCTACCAAACTTTCAGAGAAGAGTTAACACCACTACTACTAAAGGTATTTCAGGGCATAGAAAAGGCGGGAATACTCCTAAACTCATTCTATGAAGTCAGTATAACCCTGATACTAAAACCAGGTAAAGACACCACAAAAAAAGAAAACTACAGGCCAATATCCCTCATGAACATTGATGCAAAAATCCTCAACAAAATTCTAGCCAATAGAATTCAGCAATATATCAAAAAAATAATTCACCATGATCAAGTAGAATTTATGGCAGGTATGCAGGTGTGGTTTAACATTAGAAAAACAATCAATGTAATTCATCAAATAAATAAAACAAAAGAAACACAAGATCTTGTCAATCGATGCAGAAAAGGCATTTGACAAAGTCCAATATGCATTCATGATGAAAACTCTCAACAAAATAGTAATAGAAGGGAAATTCCTCGGTATAATTAAGGGCATTTATATAAAGCCAACAGCCAACATCGTCCTAAATGGAGAGATTTTGAAAGCACTCCCCTTGAGAATTGGAACCAGACAAGAATGCCCTTTATCACCACTCTTATTGAGCATTGTGCCAGAGGTCCTAGCCAGAGCAATTAGGCTAGAAAAAGAAATAAAGGACATCCAAACTCGTAGAGAAGAAGTCGAAGCATCTCTATTTGCAGATGATATGATCTTATACACAGAAAACCCCAAGGAATTCACAAGAAAACTGATAGAAGATTTCAGGAAAGTTTCAGGATACAAGATAAACATACAAAAATCAGTTGGATTCCTTTACAGCAACAAAGAGAGCCTTGAAGAAGAACTCACCAAATCAATACCATTTACAATAGCCCCCAAGAAGATAAAATACTTAAGAATAAGTCTAAGCAGAATTGTAAAAGATCTATACAATGAAAACTACAAGATACTACTGCAAGAAACCAAAAGAGATCTGCATAAGCGGAAAACCATACCTTGCTCATGGATAGGTAGACTCAATATAGTGAAAACGTCAATTCTACCGAAAATGATCTACAGATACAATACAATCCCGATCCCAATCCCACCGGCATTTTTTTAATGAGATGGAGAAACAAATCAGCAACTTCATATGGAAAGGGAAGAGGCCTCGAATAAGTAAAGCATTACTCAAGAAGAAGAAAGTGGGAGGCCTCACACTACCTGATTTTAGAAACCATTATACTGCCACTGTAGTCAAAACAGCCTGGTACTGGTAGAACAACAGATACATAGACCAACAGAATAGAATTGAGAATCCAGACATAAATTCATCCACCTATGAGCAGCTGATATTTGACAAAGGCCCAAAGCCCGTTAGTTGGGGAAAAGACAGTCTCTGTAACATATGGTGCTGGCATAACTTGATATCCATCTGCAAAAAACTGAAACAAGACCCATACCTCACACCATGCACAAAAAACTAACTCAGAATGAATCAGAGACTTAAATATAATATCAAAAACAATAAAGATCATGGAAGAAAACTAGGGACAACGCTAGGTGGCCTAATACATGGCATAAACACAATACAAACCATAAGTAACAATGCACAAGCACCAGAAGAGAGACTAGATAATCAAACACTTATGCTCATCAAAAGGCTTCACCAAAAGAGTTAAAAGACAACCTACAGACTGGGAAAAAATTTTTGGCTATGACAAATAGGATCAGCATCTAATCTCTAAAATCTACAAAATACTGGAAAACCTCAACAACAAAAAGACAAATAACCCAATTAAAAAAATGGGCAAAGGATATGAACAGGGACTTCAACAAAGAAGATATTCAGGTGGCTAACAGACACATGAAGAAATGCTCACAATCATTAGCCATTATAGAAATGCAGATCAAAACTACAATGAGATACCATCTCACCCCAACAAGGCTAGCATTAATCCAAAAAACACAAAGTAATAAATGCTGCAGAGGTTGTGGAGAGACTCAAACAGTTATAAACTGTTGGTGGTAATGTAAAATGGTACAACCACTCTGGAAATCGATTTGGCACTTCCTTAAAATGCTAGAAATAGAAGTATCATACTATCCAACTATCTCACTCCTTGGAATATATCCTACAGAAATAAGAGCCAACATATGAATAGATATATGCACACTCCTGTTCATTGCAGCACTGTTCCAAATAGCAAAAAGATGGAAACAACCTAGGCGCCCATCAACAGATGAATGGATAAACAAATTATGGTATATCTACACAATAGAATACTAAGCAATGATAAAGAACAACGTTGAAGCCATGAAACATCTTATGACGTGGAGGAAGCTGGAGGTCATTATGCTGAGTGAATTTAGTCAGTCATAGAAGGACAAATATTGTATAAGACCACTATTATAAGAACTCAAGAAAAGGTTTAAACACAGAAGAAAACATTTTTTGATGGTTACAAGGGTGGGTGCGAGGGTGAGTGTTATTTAGTAACTTGATAGTACATAAGAATTATCTGAGGTGAAGGGAAGGACAGCACACGCTACAGGGAAAGTCAGCACAACTGGACTAAACCAAAGCTAACTTTCCTGAATACAAGTAAACACTTTGAGGGACAGAGTAGCAGGGGTAGGGATCTGGGGACTATGCTTTCAGGGGACATCTAGGTCAATTGGCATAACAAAGCTTATTAAGAAAATGTTCTGCATCCTACTTTGGTGAGTGGCATCTGGGGTCTTAAAGGCTTGTAAATGACCATCTAAGATGAATCAATTGGTCCCAACCACTTCGAGTAAAGGAAAATGAAGAAACACCAAAGACACAAGGAAAATATTAGCCCAAGACACAGAAAGGGCCACATAACCAGAGACTTCATCAGCCTGAGACCAGAAGAACTAGATGGTGCCTGGCTACCACCAATGACAACCCTGACAGGGAACACAAGAGAAAGTCTCGGATGGAGCAGGAGAAAGGTGGAGTGCAGAACTCAAATTCTAGTTAGAAAACCAGACTTAATGGTCTGACTGAGACTGGAGGAACCCCAGAAAGCTTGGCGCCTGTATTCTCTATCAGCCCAGAACTAAAACAACTTCCGAGGCCAACTCTTCAGAAAGATTGGACTGGACTGTGGGAGATAAAGTGATACTCGTGAGGAGTGTGCCTCTGAGCTCAACTAGATACAGGAGACTAAACGGGCAGCTTCTGTTCCAGAGGTGAGATGGGAAGGCAGAGAGGGTTAGGAGCTGGTTGAATGGACACAGGATATCAGGGGTGGAAAGGAGGAGTGTGCTGTCACAGTACAGGGAGAGCAATTAGAGTCACATAACAATGTATGTATAAATTTTTGTATGGGAAAAAACTAGAATAAATAATAATTGCTCTTGTTTACTTTGTCACAGTAACATATGGATTATGTCAATCTGGGGAGGGAATTATTATCTATAACTCCTTTGCTGCAATTGATAAATTTCTTAAGTCTCTTCATGGTACTTTTTAGATCTGAACTTGTATCTGTCTAACAACAAACTCCACCTGTTTTTCTTTGAAAACACCAGGGCTCTAAACAACTTGGCACTAGAAAACCTGGATTCAAGTCCTGACACGTTTATATGTGTTGAAAGTGATTTATTCCATGTCATTTGACCTCCTTGAGAACTAGAATTTGTAGCCGTAACAAGTTTTATTTAAAAAAAATCATAACCCCTCAAGCATTGAACAAAAGTTTTGGAAGGCTCAAATAAATAACATTGAATTATTTTGTAAGGAATAAAGTGCTTTATAAATATAACATATTGTAAATACATATGCCCCCAACCCTAGCTGTACAAAATTGAACAGGTTTCATCTCACCAGGGTTTAAATTATTTTACTGTCCACCCTAGAATAAAACAGTTTAGACTAAAGAATCTCTGAGATTACGTGCAATTCTGAATTTTGAAATGGTATGATTCATTATAATACAAGCCATATAGGTAAGTATCTATTGTGTTTGGCATTCATCTCTGGTGGTGCAGTGGTTAAGCACTAGGCTGCTAACCAAAAACGGGTGATTTGAACCCACCAGCTGCTCTGTGGGAGAATGATGTGGCAAGTCTGCTTCCCTAAAGATTACAGCCTTAGAAACCCTATGGGGCGGTTCTGTTATGTCCTACAGGGTGGCTATGAGTTGGAATTGACTCCATGGCAATAGGTTTTAAATATATTTCATCTTATCCAATATGCATGGAATAAACTTAATTTGGGGGTGAATCTGTACAAAAGATGCTTGGTTTAAATTTTTTTTAGGCTTTCATTTTAGCATTGCCGTGTATGGATGTTGAGCATTCTGTATTCTAGAAGAATACATTTGCATAGGCAACCTACTTGCAGCATGAATAGCATTTAACATTTTATGCAACTGCTAATAATTTTATATGCATTAAAACAGAATTTTATTCAAAAGATATGGAAACTAAAAAGATTTCTCTGAAAGTGGATGTTAGATAGTTCTTTGTTGGATAGTTCATGATAGATATCTTCCCCCAGGTATGTGACTGTTGGGTGAAGGTCTTGGAAAACATTTCATTGCTAGAATACAGGAGACCTTTGGGGAACATACACAAATTAATGAAGAGCAGATATGCCTTTGAGGGGATTTTAGTAAACTTTAATAGCTACTAATAGCAGAAAGAACGTCTAATATTCATTAAACATCTCCAGACAGAAATTCATTTTCTCTTTATTCCCATCCATTCATCTTTCTATAACTACAAAGTGTAAATCTTGCTAAGGTACTATGCGATCTGCAATGCTTGATTAGAAATGAATCAATATTCCTGACTGTTTTAAAATTTCATTTTCAAAAATATAGATGCTTTTAAAATGTTACACTTTAATTCAAGTTCAACTGCATGCCATTTTGTACAAAAATTTCAAGTATACACTAATCTCTTACCTTTACTGCCTAAAATACATTTAACACTCTAATTAAAATTATTTATATTAAGAAATGTATGGAAATAATCCTGAGAATATTAAAGATAACAGCATGGGAATAAAAAGAAAGTGTTCCTGTGCTTTGCCTGTTTTAGCAAATGTTCAATAGGTCATTTATCTCACAAAATATAAAACCACTCTGAAATATGACTTTTAAACCTTAACTATTTTCTAATTATTATTTTTTTATATTTTCTGTGATTTCCATTTTTTTAATTTCTTTAGATATTTAAGGAGGTTTTTAATTGTGTTTTAGTGTTTGTTTACCTTTATATCTGTATGTCAATTTTTTTTTTATTTGCTTTAGTCCTCCTTCTCTTTTTAAAAATATAGTCTTTTACTATCTGGTCTGTTTTATCTTTGAATCTCACCGATTACTTATGCCACTTAGCACCAATGACTTACCCTAAGTTCCATTTTTTTCTATCCTGTCAGTCATATATTTAGCTGCATATTTCTAATTTGTTAGAACAGAAAGTATTTATATATTATTCCTCTGACTCCCTCCTTGGTTTAGTATTAGCTCTACAATTACATAAATAAAATTCTCATTATTTACTGTAATTTCCCTTGTCATCTCTTCATGGTTGAATAAGGGTTCTGTAAACTAAACACTCACTATTATTATTAGTAGTAGTAATAGTAGTGATAGTCCAGCACACAAGCTAAGATTTTGTTTTGTTTTGTTTTGCTTTAGATTTTTATCGGATTACTTGATATAAAAACAAGAAAGAGAAGAATGAGGAAGAAGAAAGAGGAGAAGAAGAATAAGGTGGAGGAGGAGAGGAGAGGAGGAAGAAAATGAGAAGAAAAAGGAGAAAGAGGAGGAAGGGAAACGGGGAGAGGAAGAGGAAGAAGGAGAACATGCATTAGGAATGGGATGTGTACCATGAAGCCCAAATTACTTATTATTTGGACCTTTGCTGAATAAGTTTGCTAATTCCTCAGACAGGGCAAATTTATAATATTCTCTGAGATCTTAAATGTTTACAATTTTGTTTATAACTTATTACTTGAAGGACAGCATGCATGGATATAATGCTCTTGGTTCACAACTTCTTAAGGGTCTTAAAAACAAGCTTCACTGTTGCTTTTTGTATTTTCTCTTTTGAAAAGTCTAATATTGTTCTTTTTTTGTTATTAGGCTGGGAGCTCTGAAGATTCATGTTTATTTTTTCCGTGTCTTTAAAGTCTAATAGTTTTTACAGGACATATCTCAGAACTGATATCCCTCTGATTATCGTGAGTATCTGGTCGGCTATTTCAATGTGAAGATACAGGCATCCTTTGTTTCTAGTAAATTTTCTTGGATTAAAAAAAAAATTGTTTTCTCATTCTTTTTTTTTTTTTTTTTGCCTCTTTCTTTATCTCATTTTTATCTTCAGTTATTGTCCTGATGTTCTTTAGCGTATTTTATTACATTTTTAATTAATTTATTCTACTCTGGGCCATCTTGTAATTTAATCTTAATTTCTGATATGGTTTTAGTTTTTTTACTTCCTTTTCTTTCCTGAGTTCTATCAATTCTTGTTTTATTTATCTTGTGTGTGTGTGTTTAATAAATTTCTGTTTTCACTTTTTGTATTTTTGGTTCAAAGACTTTTTCTTTTCCTTTTGTCTAGTTCAGAGTGTTGTGTTACAGATTTCTTCAGTTTAATGATTGTTTATTTGGTGAGAATTTTTATCAGCTGAAATGTACCCATTAGCGTTCTGGGTTTCTGTAGCAGTTTTGTATCAGTGTGTTCTGTTTTTCTTTCTATTCCTATTCATTTTTTGGATGGGGTTCCTCTTCTTTTTGAAAATGGTTTATGTTTTGAAAATGTCCTTTTCTGTCAGTTTTGTCTTCTTTCTTTTAGGTTTTTGTTTATTTCTTTGTTTTTTTGTCAGTATCATAGTGCCGATAGCGTTTTTGATGGTTCATGTTGTGTGCCAAGTTGGCCAGGCTATGGTACCCAGTTGTTTGGTCTAGCACTAGCCTAGATGCTGTTAGGAAGTAGTTACATGTGATTAAGTCATTTAGCCCTAAGTAAAGTAGATTATCTTCTATAATGTGGTTGTACCTCATCCAATTAATTGAAAGTCATAAGAGCAAAGAGGGAGTTTCCCCTAGGGTATATTCTGTCTCCAGACTATAAATAACATCTTTCCAGAATTCCTCTACTCTTCACTCTTCTCATTGCCTCCCTATGGATTTGGGGGCACAAGCCTGCAAGAATTTCCAGCTTGTCCCCTGACCTACAGATTTTGGATTTACTAGCCTTCTCCAATCACATAAAAGAGCCAATTTCTAAAAATATGTATGTATGTATGTATGTATGTATATGTGTGTGTGTGTATATATATGTTTCTGTCTATCTATCTATCATCTGTCTTATTGGTTGTGTTTCTTTAAAGAATCCTGACCAAGACAGTGTTAGGAGGAAGGAAAGGGGCTGGAATGTCTTCTTTCTCTTTTGTTTTTCCAGAATCCTTAGTTTTCCTCTCTGGCTATCCTCCTCTTCCCTTTTAATGCCACTTTTTTGAATCCAAAATGTCACAGACTCAAAAACCCCATGGAGCAATTCTATTCTGCACTCATGGGGTCATCATGAATCAGAATCAACTCCACAGCAACTAACAACAACAAGGATGACCTCCTTTTCTCTTTACACTGAAGCTCTGCCAGAAACTGTGCTACTCCTTCTAGTCCCATCCACTGTAAACCTCATCACTGTAGCCTGTGCCGTGGATTGCAATGTTTTATCAATGTTTTGGTATATATTTCCGCATTTGGTTTTTCTGGGAATAATCTTGCCTTTGCTTTATCTAAGTCTTCCATGCCCTCTAAACTGTATCATAGTTTCTTCAGCTTCTTCAGCTTGCAGTGGTGAACAGGCAGCCAGAACTCCACTGGAATTTGTTTTCAAGCAATTTGTAGGTCCTGATTAAAAAAAAAAAAGAAACATTGCCCTCAAGTTGATTCTGACTCTTAGCAACTGACCCCGTAGGATGGAGTAGAACTGCTCCATAACGTTTCCAAGGCTGTAATCTTTACAGAAGCAGACTGCTGCATCTTTCCTACGCAGAGTGGCTGGTGGTTTCCAAACGCTGACCTTTCGGTTTGCAGCTGAGCACTTAACCACTGCGCCATCAGGGCTCCTTTTATTCTCCTGACATTCCTGATTTTGCTAAAGGCAGTCATGGATGGTTTTATTCTCCCCTCTTTTTATTAGTTTGTTTTTACTTTTATTTTCAGGAGAGGGCAAATGAGATTAAAAATCAGGCAGCCATCATTGTCCATGAGACTCAAAGCATTAGTGTTTTACAGAAATTATTTTCATAAGTAGATCCATTGATGTATTACTAATAATAACAATCATCATATATGGTGCCTCCTCTACATGAAATGAACTTCCACTTTTTCCTGAGTTCTGCAGAGCAAATTCTTACATCTGTTTCCATATTCGACCACTCAGTTTCCTGTTCACTGTAAGGAGCTTATGTACACACATATTAATTTGATTCAGGATGCCTTCTAAGCTTGATTTGATAAGACTTTTATCAGGAATGGATATTGAGTTTTATCAAATGATTTTTCTAGATTTATTAAGATTAGCTAAAGAACTTTCTGCTTTATTCTGTTTATGTGATAAATAACACTGGCTGATTTTTGAATTATAAAATAACTATATGTAATGGATTGACACATATCCTACAAAAAAAGGTATGCTGAAGTCCTAACCGCTAGCACCTGTGATCTTTCTAAGTTGCCTCTAGGTAGATTCAAACTGCCAACCTTTTGGTTAGTAGCTGAGAACTTAACTGTACCATCCAAGGACTCTTTAATCAGACTCACTAGGTCCTGAAGATGATAAATTCCCAAAACTCCAAGATGTGGAATCCAAGATCTATTACTTTAGGTTATGTTTAAGAATGTGGTGCATGTTTGTGCAAGAGTGAGCACAAGACAATATAAAAGAGTGTGAATGGTAGGAGAACATATGCTGCCACATGCCATAAGAAGGCTCTGAATTTGCTTACATCTAACCCCTGCCCAGACCTGCCTATGTGACTCTAAAATGTCCAAATGCTTTGACATTAGAAACATCTGGCTATAATCCCTCCGAATTTATCCAGCAAACAAGAAAGCCTGCTTCTCTCCATACACAATACAAAGATATAGCTGGAAAGAGTAGGAACCAGTCTTATTTCCTCTTTGTTCCCATAATGCTCTCTCTGATGTTAATCTAAACTTTTTTAGCTATCTATAATGTTAAGCCTTTCACACCAGGCTCCTGCTTCTTGATGCTTCAATACTCATTTATTCATTCAACAACTGCTGAGAGGCTATTATGTGCCAGGTATTGTTTTAGGAGCTGATGATACAGTATGAAAAAAATCACCACAGGTACCTAAAGTTATGGAACTTATATCTGTGTAGGGTAGACAAAGAAAATGATAAATAATAAAATATATATTATGCTAAATGATGATAAGTGACTTAAAAAAAGTAAAGCAGGGAAGGAGAATATGGAAAAGGATGGTGGAGATTTTAGATAGTCAAGAAAACTTCACTGAAAATATGAATTTTAAATAAAGATGTAAAGAAAGTAAGGGAAACGTTCATGTGGCTATCTAAAAGAAGAGAATTCTAGATAGATGGTACACCAAGAGCAAAAGCTCTAAGGCTGGAGTTTGGCATTACAAGGAGTAGTAAGCAGTCCAGTATTGCTGAAGCAAAAGAGAGCCAGAGATGAGCAATAAGAGATAATTTCAGAGAAATTATGGGGAACCAGATCAGGTAGAACCAGATACATTATCAATAATAATTCTTATTTTACGTCAAGTGAGACGAAAACCCATTGAAGGATTTTAAGGAGGAGTTCACATGATCTGACTTTTGATTTAATAGCATCACTCTGGTTGCTATGCTGGTATGAAGCTGTAAGAGACAAAGGGGAAAAGAGACAGATGGTGTGGAAAGCTATTGTAATACTTCATGTGAAAAAAATGGAGTAGCTTGGACCAGCGTGGTAGTCTTAGGGGTTGACTTTTGATTTAAAAAGCTGTTCAGTTAGCAGCAAAGTTTTCAGGAATGAATTAAATTCATTAAGTGAGGAATAAGTATACTGAATGCCAAGTATGCTTAAGGCCTTAAGTCCATGGATATTCCTGGAAAGTTGAAAGTTGGAGCCCAATGTATGGGTGGTTATATACAAGCTCTGTATGGGCTAGTAAGTGCAGTGATATAGGTATAGCACAGGGGCCTAAGGTATAATAATGAATATAAGACGTAGTTACTCCTCCAGTTTGTATGGATGGGAATCATAAAGGTCAGGATAAGAAATATGAATTTAAATTTATAATCAAATGGGTGATATTATAAGATTTGAACATCTTAAACATGTTATAAAAAGTTTACTATGCTTTCAGAAATTAACTGCTGTTGTGTATGAATTAGAATTACCATATTTTATTATTTTCAGGTAAAATATTTTCCATAGTTTGTTTCCCTTTTTCTTAGTTTCTACTATTTATTTTATTGTAGTTAATATATAGGTAGCAAAACATTTGCCATTTCAACAGTCTTCACATGTGCAGTTCAATGATGTTAATTATGTTCATCATGCTGTACTATTTATAGATTTTCAAATCATTTAATTAAATGCAGTTTTTTAACTAATATGTTTTAAAAATAATTTTTGCCTGTTCTATATTCTACTATTGCCTTCAATTTTAGTCTTCTAAACAAAACGGTAAATTTGAAACTTCAAAGGAAGAACTTTTTCTCTTTTTCCCAAATGTAATTAAATAGTTTTATTTGCAGCAGGGCATCAAGTTAAATGTTCTTCCACACAGTTGACAAAGCAAGTATGGGGTCTACTTCTCATTCCTTCAAAGAATCTGCTAAATTACCCTTAACATCTCTTTGTTTAACTACATTCCTATGTATTCTATAGAGTTTATTTTCAAGGAACATTTGACAAGGAGTATTCTTTAATGTTTTGCTTGCCTGCTCTTTTAGTAGTGTCAATCTTGAACTCCCACTGCCCTACAAATTGTGTTTCTTCAGACAAAGTGACTTTTCTAACTAATTCTCTTTTACAATGGAATAATTCAAGTAAGCAAAGGCAGTGTATAGAATGATACACTAAGAAGACATTACTTAACTAGAAATATGTATATATTTGAGAGACATATATAGAGAAGAGAATAAAAGCATGTTTGGAGATATTTAGCAACTAAGATTTGGCATCTGAGTCTCATTTTCAAATTACTATTTATTAAAATTGACTTGCATTTTTATTTTGTGAGTAAAGGCATCTTTCAGAAACTTCACAATTTATATCAGTTATATCTTTTAATACATTTATTATCATACACGCAATAATTTTTAAAGCAATATATTTAAGAGAATACCATCATACAATCAAATGGAGCATCTTAAAAGGCTTGCAGTATGAGAGTAGAGTATAGCAACCAGTCAGAGAGTTTGACACAAATATCTTTTATATTGCATGTTAAATCTGAGGACCGGAATAATAATTAGTTTCAAAATCAGGACTCAAATTTAGGATTATTAATTGTCTAGTGATTTTCTGACTGAAATCTAGGGAATAGAAATCAATGACTTGGCTTTTTTTTACTGTTATGCTTTAAGTGAAAGTTTACAATTCTAATTAGTCTCTCATACAAAAATTTATACATACATTGTTATGTGACTCTAGTTGCTCTCCCTTTACTGTGACAACACACTCCTCCTTTCCATCCCAGATTTCCTGTGTCCATTCAACCAGCTCCTGACCCTCTCTGCCTTCTCATCTCGCCTCTGGACAGGAGCTGCCCATTTAGTCTCATGTATTTACTGGAGCAAAGAGGCACATTCTTCCTAAGTAACATTTTATGTCCCATAGTCCAGTCTAATCTTGGTCTGAAGAGTTGGCTTTGGGAATGGTTTTAGTTTTGGGCTAATAGAGATTCTGGGGGCCATGTCTTCAGGGGTCCCTTCAGTCTCAATCAAACCATTAAGTATGTTTTATTTCACTAGAATTTGAGTTCTGTACCCCACTTTTCTCCTGCTCCAACAGGGACCGTCTGTTGTGTTCCCTGGCAGGGTGGTCATTGGTGGTAGCCAGGCACCATCTAGTTCTTCTGGTCTCAGGCTGATGCCATCTCTGGTTTATGCAGCCCTTTCTGTCTCTTGGGCTAATATTTTCCTTGCCTTTATGGTGGTTTTCATTCTCCTTTGCTCCAGGTGGGTTGGGAAAAATTGATTCATCTCAGACGGCCACTCGATAGCTTTTAAGACCCCAGATGCCACTCACCAAAGTGGTATGCACAACCTTTTCTTAATAAACTTTGTTATGCCACTTGAACTAGATGTCCCCTGAAACCATGGTCCCCAGACCCCTGCCCCTACTACTCTGTCCCTGGAAGTGTTTGGTTTTATTAAGGAAACTTCTTGGCTTTGGTTTAGTCCAATTGTGCTGACTTTCCCTGTAGTGTGTGCTGTCCTTCCCTTCACCTAAGATAATTCTTGCCTACTATCTAGTTAGTGAATACTTCTCTCCCCCTCTCCCCACCCTCATAACCATCAAAGAATGTTTTCTTCTGTGTTTAAACCTTTTCTTGAGTTCTTATAATTGTGCTCTTATATAATATTTGTCCTTTTGTGACTGACTAAATTCACTCAGTATAATGCCTTCCAGATTCCTCCATGTTATGTGTCATGGATTCATCATTGTTCTTTACCATTGCATAGTATTCTTTTGTGTGAATGTACCGTAATTTGTTTATCCATTCATCTGTTGATGGGCACCTAGGTTGTTCCCACTTTTTGCTATTGTGAACAGTGCTGCAATGAACATGGGTATGCATATATCTATTCGTGTGATGGCTCTTATTTCTGTAGGACATATTCTAAGGAGTGGGATTGCTGGACTGTATGGTACTTCTATTTTTAGCTTTTTAAGGAACTGCCAAATCAGTTTCCAAAGTGGTGGTAACATTTCACATTCCCACCAACAGTGTGTAAGGGTTCAAGTCTCTTCACAACCTCTCCAATATTTATTATTTTGTGTTTTTTGGATTAATGTTAGCCTTGTTGGGGTGAGATGGTATCTCATTGTAGTTTTGATTTGCATTTCTCTAATGGCTAATGATCATGAGCATTTCCTCATGTGAGTGACTGGACTTTTACTTCAATTTGTGTTCTTTGATCCATCAAACAAAACTTTCTTAAATGAATCGGGATCCCATAAACTATAAAACCACCAAAACCAAACCCGCTGCCGTTGAGTTGATTCTGAATCAGTGACCCTATAGAACAGAGTAGAATTGCCTCATAGAGTTTCCAAGGAGCATGTAGTGGATTTGAACTGCCAACCTTTTGGTTAGCAGCTGTAACATTTAACCACTATGCTGCTGCCACTAAAAAAGTGATAATAATTATAACAAGGTACCTAGGGAATGTAGTCTTTTTGTATACTAAGGGAAAAAAGCAGTGGTTTGCTGGAATCAACTTGATGGCACACAACAACAAAAACCACAATAGTAGTAAATGGCACTAAAATTCATATCTATGGATTTTTAGACATCTCTAATTATAGTTTTGTGTAATAACTCCAGGAAAAAGAATAGAAATGCATGTAAAATACAGAAATAAATGGACCAGGGAACATGAGAGAAACAAAAAAAATTGGAGGCAGCAGGGCAGCTAGGAATATTCATTCTATGGGGAAATGAGGGTTAAAACTGGCTATTCATGTGGAAGGCGTGTTGACCAAATCCAGGTAATTTGTTGGAGCTTGCTTATCCATGATATGAACTTGGGCCAGAAAGAGCATATGAAATAGGTACAAACACAGGCCTACAGGAAGGACCTAGGCCAAAATACACTATAAGCTCATGACTGCAACATGTCCAATCAAACAACAGGATGGTATTCCAAAGCCACCAGTTATGACTTAGTTCTGCTTTTGGAAACTGGACTGTCCAGATAGAGTCTACTGTAAAACTACCAGAGAGTGACAGGGTGAATAGAGCAGAGAAAACGGAAAAGAAACAATGAAAATGAATCAATATGACAATTTTCAGAAATCTTTAGAAAATCTAATGAAAGGGGTATAGGCAAAACAAATTTAAAAACAAGATAAAATCATTGAAAGAAAAAAAAACACGGCAGAGTATTTTGGAATTGTCAAGTAAAGAAGGAACACTTGTCCTAAAAAATTTATGAAAATTATTTTTGAAAAAGAAAGTATAAAATAAGAGTTGATGTGAAACGAGCTTATTTAGTTATTCTTCTTTCCCACATCCAAAGCTAGAGGGAGTGGTAGTTGAGTATTTCTCTTTTCTCATGTCAAAAGCTAGAAGACTACTGGAGTCAAGTAATTCTCTTCTCTCTTGTCCAAGATTGGAGGGTGGGGGGTCTGGGGTTAGGTATTTTCCATCCTCCACATCAATTACCAAACCAAAAACTAAAACAGTTGCTGTTGAGTCAATTCCAACTCATAATGACCCTTTAGAAGAGAGAAGAATTGCTCCATAGGGTTTCCAAAACTGTAATCTTTATGGAAGCAGATTGCCATATCTTTCTCCTGCAAAGCAGCTGGTGGACTTTAACTGCTAACCTTTTGGTTGGCAGCCTTCTTAACCACTGTGACACCAGGGGTCCCCACATCAATTAGGCTCTGAAAAAAATCTACATTGGTTAGTCTCTGGTAAAGCATTTTCTCTTGAGGGTAGGTCATTGTTAAGGAGAACAGAGTGCTATTTCAAAACGGTTACTTTTACCCTCCTCCTGCAAGAAGCCAGAGGGAATTTTTTTTCCAGCTTCAAAGTGAGAATCTGGTGGAGCTCCTGGAGGTAAAATAGGACAGTGTGAGGGCCTCCGCTACCCTCAAGGCTGAGCCTCCCGGAAATGTTGTATCTCAAGTTTGTTTACTTTCCTTCTCTAGCAATTACTCAATTGCTCTATCTAATACTGGGTCCAATGTTGGCAGTTTCTGCTTCTCGTAAGTGGTAATTCCCTGTCTAAGCTTGCCTGTCTCCCTGGTTTCTAGGGCAGCCATTTTCCTACGACCTACATTCTCTGATGGATCTAAGAAGAGTTGTTGATTTTTTAGTTTTACAGCTTTTTCTTGTTGTGAGAACAGGAGTGATAACTTCCAAGTTCTTTACATGCTGGACCAGGGTCCCACAGCTTTTTAATACTCTGTTCTGTTTTCCTTCAACTCTTTTATCTTACAGTGTTTTTAGTTTGGGCAATTGCAATTGGCCTAGCTTCAAGTTCATTTTTTCCTGCTGTGTCCAGTCTGCTGATAATGCTATTGACAGATTTTTTACTTGTCTAGAATTTCCATTTGACTCCTATTTATAGTTTCTACGTCTCTCCTAAAATTTCCCATCTATCATGCATGTTGTCCACCTTTTCCACTAGACCATTTATTATATTTATCATAAATATTTTAAAGTCTCTGTCTGATTCTTCCAGTATCTAGGCTATCTATGTGCTTCATTCTGCTGATTTCTTTATCTCTTTACAAGGTATTTTCTTTCTTATTTGTGTATGTCTTATAATTTTTTGCTTGAATGATGGCCATTATTGTATAGGACCAGTAGAAACTCAGGTAAATAATATTTATGGCATTCATCTTGAAGACTACTACTGGTGTGGGCTGTTTGAGTCAATTTTATCAAATGCTGAAGTGAATTTGGGGTTTGTAGTTCTTATCATTACCTTCTGTGAACAACCCATTGCTGTCCAGTCAATTCCAACTCATAGTGACCCTGTAGGACAGAGTAGAACTGCCCCACAGGGTTTCCAAGGAGCCACTGGTGGGTTTTAAGTGCTAACCTTTTGGTTAGCAGCCAAACACTTAACCGCTGTGCCACCATTGCCCCTTCTGTGAACAACAGGCTTCAAATACCCTCACGACTAGATTACTGTTAATTTATGCTTATTTTGGTGTCTGTGTTGTAAAGTTTTTTTCTGTGTTCCTGATCTACTCTTAGCTTTTAGTCTATGACGTCCGCACCACAGGTATGAACTTTCTTTATGTATTTGTCTCTCTCAGCAGTACACTACTGTAGTTTGTTTCCCATTATTAAGCTTAGTATTAGACTCCTGGGCAGGACGATCTCAGTCTTTCAGGTCCAGCCTCAGTGTTAGGTAGGGCCTTTGAGACTGCACCTCAGAGTTGGTGTTCTTTCAGTGTTCCTGAAACTCTCCAACCCCCTATGGAGGTCAAATTCTGCCTTTTATCTTTGGGGAAGGAGAAATGTTTCTACCCCTCCCCAGTGGTAGCAGATGTCTCCTTTATTTTGTTACAGAATCCTATACTCAAGACTGTTTCATGTTTTTCCAACACTGGCACTTGTCTTTTACTTCTACCCTTTTCCCAAGAAGTGATGGATCTTTGTATGAGCCCTGAAGGCAAGAGGGTTTCCTACTCCTCCCCTTGATGCAGATGGGATTCTTTTTCTTTTTCTATTTTTTTTTAACTTTCTTAAAAGTATCTGATAAAGATCCATGGAAAAAAAGCTTGAAGTTGAGTGTAAATTCTCCTTGTGTCTGGTACTCCTAGTTATTCAAATGTGACATGTTAGCTGTCTTAGAGGAGAACCTGAGTGGCACAAATGGTTAAGTGTTCAGCTACTAACCAGAAGGTTGGTGGTTCAATCTGCCCAGAGGCACCTCAAAAGAAAGGCCTGGTGATCTACTTTTGAAAGGTCAGAGTCATTGAAAACCTTACTCGACACACGAGTCAAAATCAACTTGACATCAATTGATTTGCTTTTTTTTAGTTGTCTTAAGATTTCCAAGGAAAACAGAAATATGTACATATATATATATATATATAGAGAGAGAGAGAGAGAGAGAAAGAGATTTAGAGGTTTATTTCAAGGGATTAGATCATGCAACAGTGAGGACTGGAAGACTAAAATCCATAGGTCAAGCAACAGGCTGGAGATTCCTGCTGGATCACAGTATTGTGGGGGCTGACAAGTCTAAAAACCACAGGCCAGAAATTTCTAAAGGCTTGCATCTCAAAATCCGTAGGTCAGGTGAAGGAAAGAGTGCAGATTTGAGAGAAAGAGGGAGCTGCAAAATATTTATTTATAGTCTGGAGGCAGAACATACCCTAAGGAAATTTCCTTTTCAACTGATCAGTTGATTAAATAGATCATTAGATTGCATTACGGAAAGTGACTACACTATATTACATTACATTACATTGTAGAACAGCAACTAGTCTAATGTTTGGCCAAACCACTAGGAACCATAGCCTTGCCAAGATGACACGTAAAATTAATCATCACACCAGCCCGTTCTCAGTTCTTGAGGATTTATTTAAAAGTTAGCTTATTTATTATTAAATGTTTTTGTTGTGGTCAGTACTTTCTCATATGCTCTGTAAAAGTGAGAGTTCGTATGACTTGTCTTTCCTCGAAGGGTCTTACCACTCTTTAGAATTTATGGTTGCTTCATGACCTGAGTATTTTGATGGATTCAAGAAAAGTTTTGATATTGCAGGCAATAGACTCTGTTTGTTTGGGAACAAGATTCTCATGTGACTTTCTACATCTTAAGAAAATGTGGTATTCTATTTTCTTTAATTGAATGTATAACAAAGGTGAGTGACTACTTTAGTGTAAACAAGACATTTTTAAACTATGAGATAAAGTAGTAGTGAATAAGAGGAAACCAGATGTCACAATATGTTATCCTACATTGGACATTTTAGAATCAAGAGATACTAAATGCAAATAGACATGATTTTCTTTAAACTCTTCTGTTTCCCTTTCAGAGACACTAGAGATATACGTAGGAAGCAAAGACAAAAAGAACTATTTACTTCCACAGCTTCAGGGAGAATCAGTTTCAATAAGGAATGTGAAAATGTATCATTTGATTTGATTTAAAGCAGAACCTGAGGGTGCTAAATTCAAGCCTAGTTTGAAGCCTCAGGTGGTAAGGAATTATGGGAAAACCAGGAAGGTTATGAATCCATGATCTGAAAAAGTGAGCAGATTTCTTTAAAGTTTATTAGCCAGCATCACACTATTGTTGGTGCAATGCTTTGAAGAAGCACAACAGGAAATTAGACAGTATGTATTCCTAAAAGAGCTTCTAAATTTGAAAAGAATCAAGTTTTTTTTTTTTTTTTAAATTAATTTCCTTTGTAAGATGATCCAAGAGTTGCCTGGATTTAATAAGATTCATAAAATTGAGTCATTGCTTGTAGGTACAGGTGGGAAGAAATCACATCTTTCTGCCTAGTATTTCTGTTCCTATAAGCCTTATCATGGCTTAATTTCTCTATATATGCACCTGTTAAAATTGTATTATAAGAACCACATTTGCTAAATTAGTGAATTTAGTAACGAATACAGTCTCTATCGAAACAATTGTCTGGATTCCTCATACACTGTACATACACACTAGGACCAGAAACTCTGACCACAAGTTTCAGTACACCAAATTGCCTACCTTAGATAAATAAGGAGCCCTGGTAACTCAGTGGTTAAAGCACACTTGGCTGTTAACTGAAAGTCTGCAGTTTGAACCCATGAGCTGCTCCATGGAAGAAAGATGTGGCAGTTGGCTTCCGTAAAGATTACAGCCTTGGAAGACTTATGGGACAGTTCTACTCTGTCTGATAGGGTGCTTATGAGTCAAAATCAACCAGGTGGGAATGCGTTTAGATAGATGTGTAAAATGTTGATGGAATTTTCAAGGTAAAGAGGTTATCCCTCCTAGTTCTCCACTAAGTAAGTCATATAAAATATTAGGATAGAAAAGGGGGCAAGGAGAGTAGTTACTGTACCGTGCTGGTGAAGACAGGCCACCAGACAGACAACGCTGCAATGAGCCTAGTGATGGTAGGAGGGCTTAGAATCATTCTAGTATAGCCAGGTTGGGACTTCCATAAGCCTAGCCAAAGCCAGGGCAGCTAAAGTTTGGCAGCAGCCAGGCCCTGGCCCAAGTTCTATGAACATGTTCTGCTGTGGGTGGTGCCTGTGACATGGCCACATCTCTTCACTTCCTTATTTACTCCATGTTGAAAAATCCTTTGGTTGTACTGTATACCAATTTTAGTAGGGCTTGGGAACTGCAAAAATTGGATTTGGGAAGATATCCTTTAAAATCTTTTAGAAACACAACTATACCTTATCTAAAGATTTGGCTAGGAAAGGATGATTCTGGAGATAAAAATGAGAAATAATTGACTGATGGAAGCAGTAAACTAATCAGATAGTGAGAATTCTAAGTTTGAAATCAGTTGCTTCCTAAATGTAGTGACTCTTATACGTATTTAGAGACCTATAGGACATACATGTGTTCTGGAAAGAGTGAAAAATTTCTTCTTTGTTCCTCTATTTCTTTCTCCCTCCCTCCCACTCCCCTTTTCTGTCCTTCCTTTCATTATTTTGTGTTATGTGTTTGTATGTGTGTACTAGCTGGCTATCCTCCTCTTCCCTTTTAATGCCACTTTTTTGAATCCAAAATGTCACAAACTCAAAAACCCCATGGAGAAATTCTACTCTGCACTCATGGGGTCATCATGAATCAGAATCAACTCCACAGCAACTAACAACAACAAGGATGACCTCCTTTTCTCTTTACACTGAAGCTCTGCCAGAAACTGTGCTACTCCTTCTAGTCCCATACACTGTAAACCTCATCACTGTAGCCTGTGCTGTGGATTGCCATGTTTTACCAATATTTTGGTATCTATTTCTGCATTTGGTTTTTCTGGGAGTAATCTTGCCTGTGCTTAATCTAAGTCTTCCATGCCCAGATAAGCAGCAGAAATAGTAAATTTAGCATCTAAATCAAAACCTTCCTCTCCATAAAGGCATTTATAAGTACTGAAAAATTAGGCTGTTGGTTAGTCGTTCATTAATAATTTCTTTATTAACAAACAAATAACCATGCATGTTTCCCCCCCATGCATCTGTCAGTTTGTTGTACTTTTGGGGCTTGTGTGTTGCTGGGATACTGGAAGCTATGCCCCCAGTATTCAATATCAGCAGGGTCACCCAGGGTGGACAGGTTTCAGGGCAGCTTCCAGACTAAAACAGACCAGGAAGAAGGACTTGGCAGTCTACTTCTGGAAAAAATTAGCCAGTGAAAAGCTTATGAGTAGCAACGGAACATTGTCTGATATAGTGTGGGAAGATGAACCTCTCAGGTTGGAAGACACTGAAAATACGACTAGGAAAGAGCTGGCTCCTCAAAGTAGAGTCAACCTTAATGACTTGGATGGAGTCAAGCCTTTCAGGACCTTCACCTGCTGATGTGGCACAACTCAAAATAAGAAGAAACAGCTCCAAACATCCATTAATAATCAGAATGTGGAATGTATGAAGTATGAATTTAGGAAAACTGGAAGTTGTCAAAAATGAAATGGACTGCATAAACATCGATATCCTAGGCATTAGTGAACTGAAATGTAATGGCACTGGCCATTTGGAATCAGACAATCGTACAGTCTACTATGCCGGCAATAACAAATTGAAGAGGAATGGCGTCACATTCTTTGTCAAAAAGAACATTTCAAGATCTATCCTGAAGTACAACACTGTCAGTGACAAGATAATATCCATATGCCTACAAGGAAGACTACTTAATACGACTATTATTCAAATTTACGCACCAATCACTAATGACAAAAAAGAAGAAATTGAAGATTTTTGCGAACTTCTGCAGTCTGAAATTGATCAAACACGCAATCAAGATGCATTGAATATTACTGGAGATTGAAATGCAAAAGTTAGAAACAAAGAAGAATTGGTAGTTGGAAAATATGGCATTGGTGATAGAAATGATGCTGGAGATTGCATGATAGAATTTCACAAGACCAACAACTTATTTATTACAAATACCTTTTTTCACCAACATAGATTGGTGACTATATGCATGGACCTCGTCAGATGGAACACACAGGAATCAAATCAACTATATCTGCAGAGAGAGACAATGGAAAGGTTCAGTATCATCAGTCAGAACAAGGCCAGGGGCTGACTGAGGAACAGACCATCAATTGCTCATATGCAAGCTCAAGCTGAAGATGAAGAAAATCAAAACAAGTCCATGATAGCCAATGTGCAAACTTGAGTGTATCCCACCTGAATTTAGAGACCATCTCAAGAATAGATTTGATGCATTAAATAATATGACCAAAGATGAGAGGAGTTGTGGGATGACATCAAGGACATCGTACATGAAGAAAGCAAGAGGTCATTAAAAAGACAGGAAAGAAAGAAAAGACCAAAATGGATGTCAGAAGAGACTCTGAAACTTGCTTTTGAATGGAGTATAGCTAAAGTGAAAGGAGGAAATGATGAAGTAAAAGAGCTGAACATAATACTTCAAAGGGTGGCTCAAGAAGACAAAGTATTACGATGAAATATGCAAACACCTGGAGATAGAAAAGCAAAATGGAAGAACATGCTCAGCATTTCTCAAGCTGAAAGGACTGAAGAAAAATGTCAAGCCTTGAGTTGCAATACTGAAGGATTCTATGGGGAAAATACTAAACCACAAAGGAAGCATCAAAAGAAGATGGAAGGAATACACAGAGTCACTGTAACAAAAAGAATTGGTCAACATTCAATCATTTCAGAAGGTAACATATGATCAAGAATCAATGGTACTGAAGGAAGAAGCCCAAGCTGAACTGAAGGCACTGGTGAAAAATAAGGCTCCAGGAATTGACGGAATATTGATTGAGATGTTTCAACAAATGGAAGCGGCACTGCCAAGAAATTTGAAAGACAGTTACCTGGCCAACTGACTGGAAGAGATCCATATTTGTGCCCATTCCAAAGAAGGGTGATCCAACAGTATGTAGAAATTATCTTACAATATCATTAATATCACACAAGTAAGATTTTGCTGAGGTTATTCAAAAGCTGTTGCAGTAGCACATAGACATGGAACTAACTGCCAGAAATTCAAGCCAGATTCAGAAGAGGACATGGAACAAGGTACATCATTGCCAATGTCAGATGGATCATGGCTGAAAGCAGAGAATACCAGAAAGATGTTTACCTGTGTTTCATTGACTATGCAAAGAAATTTGACTGTGTGAATCATGACAAATTATGGATACATTGCGAAGAATGGGAATTCCAGAACACTTAATTGTGCTCATGAGAAACGTACTTAAACTGCGAGACAGTTACACTTAACGGAACAAGGGGATACTGTGTGGTTTAAAGTCAGGAAAGGTGTGTGTCAGAGTTGTATCCTTTCACCATACATATTCAATCTGTATGCTGAGCAAATAATCCAAGAAGCTGGACTATATGAAGAAGAATGGGGCATCAGGATTGGAGGAAGACTCACTAACAACTTGCGATATGCAGATGACACATCCTTGCTTGCTGAAAGTGAAGAGGACTTGAAGCTCTTAATGATAAATATCAAAGACCACAGCCTTCGGTATGGATTACACCTCAACATAAAGAAAGCAAAAATCCTCACAACTGGACCAGTAAGCAACATCATGATAAACGGAGAAAAGATTGAAGTTGTCAAGAATTTCATTTCACTTGGATCCACAATCAACATCCATGGAAGCAGCAGTCAAGAAATCAAAGGACACATTGTATTGGGCAAATCAGCCATAAAATATCTCTCTAAAGTTTTGAAAAGTAAAAATAACACTTTAAGGACTAAGGTGCACCTGACCCAAGCCGTGGTGTGTTCAATCACCTCAAATGTATGTGAAAGCTGGACAATGAATAAGAAAGACCAAAGAAGAATCGATGCTTTTGTATTATGATATTGGCAAAGAATATTGAATAGACCATGAACTGCCAGCGGAAAGAACAAATGTGTACTGGGAGAAGTACAGCCAGAATGCTCATTAGAAACATGTATGGCCAAGACTTCATCTCAGGTACTTTGGATATGTTATAAGGAGGGCTCAGTCAAAGGAGAAGGATATCATCCTTGATAGAGTAGAGGGTCAGCAAAAAAAAAGAAGATCTTCAACAAGATGAATTGACACAGTGACTGCAACTATGGGTTCAAGCTTCTCAACGATTGTGAAGATGGTGCAGGACCAGGCAGTGTTTCGTTCTGTAGTAAATAGGATAGCTATGAGTCAGAACTGTTTCCACAGCACCTAAAAACAACAGCAACAGTTTGTTTTCAGTTTCTGACAAACTCATTGTGAGGCAATGCATGATAATATTAGAGCTAACCTGAGAAAGCAAGAGGATTTAGAGAAGCTGATTATTATTAACATCTAGATTTCTGGATATAAGAAGCAAACAAAGGAATGGAAATTTTAGAATTTCCTTTACATTGCCAGAAATAATATACATGATAATGTCCTAAATGCATCAAGCCAGTAACAGATAAATCCACATTAGAATGAAATGAGAACCACATTTCGTTTTTGTTGCTATTATTTAGTTTTGTTTTCTTGTTTTTCCCATGACAGTATAAAAGTTGAACAAATAATGATATTTGCTACTAGGGCCAATTGGATGAGGTAAAACCATGCTGGCACAAGATGGCTAAATGTCTTGAAATCCTCTCTGGTATCTGTGGTTCTACTACTTTAATTCTTGCTAGATGCATAGCTGAAGATATGGAATTTATTGCTAAATTGCCCAGATGTCAATGGCACAGTGTGTCTTCTGGAAGAAGCAGATAAGACACAGTATGCCAAACATGATGCCCTGGTGGCAGAGTGATTAAGAGCTTGGCTGCTAATCAAAAGGTTGGCAGTTCAAATCCACCTTGGAAACTATGGGGCAGTTCAACTCTGTCCTATAGGGTTGCTCTGAATCGGAATCGACTCAATGGCAATGGGTTTGGTTTTTTGGTTTTATGCTAAACATTCACCAATTATTGGATATGGGCATAGAAAACATTCAGAAAGACTTATTAAAACCACTAGAATATATCATAGCCAATGTTCCAAGGAAAGAACCTCCCTCAACTACAGTGACAAATAGTGCAAATTGATGCAATAAACACTCTGTTTTTGTATCTGCTATTTTCAAGACAGATTTTTTACCAAGAGGTAAAATAAAAACAATCTCATTTTTGATTCCTGTCTATTCTGCAAAAAGGCCAGTGTTGGTCAAAGTGGTAAATAAAATACATTAAAATAAAAATACATATTCTGGTTTTGTCTATCAGTGTCTTATGAGCTTGTTGGCAGGAGTTTTCATCCCCAAGCAAAGTCACTTCTGGGCAATGGATGAGATGAAGAGAAAATTTAACTATACATCATATGAAACCAGAGACCACACTTATTTTAGCATGGTTCCAGTGTTTATGGAACATTGCTTTTAGTAGTTCCTTTGCACAGTCTGGCTGAGGAAACATTTCAACGCATTTTAATTGAAGCATGTAATGTTTGTATTCTTCTTTATTAAGCCTTATTCAGCATGAATGAGTATGGATTAAGTGTTAGTGAGATGGTCTGAAGTCCATAGCCATTTGGAGCTAGATGTAAAAGCAGGTGTAGGAAGCCTTTGATCCCCAAGAGAAAAACTGTTACTAAAAACAAAGTGTGATGTTTCTGATTCTAACGTTGTAGACATAGAGGTTGCCACAAAAATAGTAGGAGGAAAAAAGGAACCAACTCTGCAAAACTCCTCTGAAAGGGACTATCACTCTGGATTTGAAGATGAAGGAAACTTACAAATCAGATGATACTAACAGACATTGTTAGACTTCTAACATTATAGATAGTTTTTCCACCTATGACATAGCACACTATGTCTTCAATATAACGTTAGAGATGTTGGATCTCAAACTCTGTCAGAAGCAATTTGGATTAGAATTAGACTCTGTATATTACTGTAATATCTTATTGATTTGTGCAAAGGATATTTTATGGATATTAATGCACAGTATTCAAATTATAACAAGTGCCTTATTTTGTTTCAGTTCTTTTAAATTTTGTATTTTCAAATTCTTTATTTTATTAAAGATATGTTTTAATAAAATTCTTAGAATAGTTTTAGAAAATGAAGATATTGCAGATAACTTTAGATTTTACCCATCACTCATCTGTCAGTTTGTTCTACTGTTGTGGCTTGCATGTTGCTGTGATACTGGAAACTATGCCACCGGTATTTCAAATACAAGCAGAGTCGTGCATGGTAGACAGGTTTCAGTGGAGCTTCCAGACTAAGACAGACTAGGAAGAAGGACTTGGCAGGCTACTTCAGAAAAAAAAAAAAAAATTGACAAGTGAAAAATTTATGAATAGCAGAAGAACATTATCTGATATAGTGCTAGAAAAATGAGCCCACCAGGTTGTAGGGCACTCAAACTATGACTGGAGAAGAGCTGCCTCCTCAAAGTAGAGTCAACCTTAATGATGTGAATGGAATCACACCTTCAGGACTTTCATTTACTGATGTGGCACCACTCATAACGAGAAGAAACACCTGCAAACATCCATTAATAATCGTAACATGGAATGTACGAAGTATGAATCTAGGAAAATAAGAAGTCATCAAAAATGCAATGGAACTCATAAAGATCTATATCTTAGACATTAGTGAGCTGAAATGGACTGGTATAGGCCATTTTGAATCAGATAATGGCGTGGTCAACTATGGTGGGAAAGACAAATTGAAGAGGAATGGCATCACATTCATTGTCAAAAAGAACATTTCAAGATCTATCCTGAAGTATGACATTGTCATGGATAGGATAATTTCCATATGCCTACAAGAAAGACCAGTTAATATGAATATTATTCAAATTTACGCACTAAACACAAGTGCCAAAGATGAGGAAATTGAAGATTTTTTTACCAACTTCTTCAGTCAGAAATTGCTGAAACTTATCATCAAGATGCTTTGATAATTACTGATGATTGGAATGCAAAAGTTGGAAACAAAGAAGAAGGATCAGTAGCTGGAAAATATGGCCAAGGTGATAGAAATGAAGTGGGAGATCACATGACAAAATTTTGCAAGACCAATGACTTATTCATTGCAAGTACCTTTTATCAACAACCAAAATACAACTATATATGTGGATCCTCATTGGATGGAAAACACAGGAATCAAATCAACTACATCTGTGGAAAGACATAATGGAAAAACTTAATATCATCTGTCAGAACAAGTCTGGGGGCAATTGGGGAACAGTACATCAATTACTCATCTGCAAGTTCAAGTTCAAGCTGACGAAAATTAAAACAAGTCCTTGAGATCCAAAATATGACCTTGAGTCCATTCCACCTGAATTTAGAGACCATCTGAAGAATAGATTTGATGCATTGAACATTAATGACTGAAGACAAGTTGTGGAATAACATCAAGGACATCACACATGAAGAAAGCAAGAGGTCATTTAAAAGACAGGAAAGAAAGAAAAGACCAAAATGGATGTCAGAAGAGACTCTGAAACTTGCTCTTGAATGTAGAATACCTAAAGCAAATGGAAGAAATGAAAGTAAAAGAGCTGAAGAGAAGATTCCAAAGGGTGGCTCGGGAAGACAAAGTGAAGTATTATAATGACATGTGCAAAGACCTGGAGTTAGGAAACCAAAAGGGAAGAGCATGCTCGTGTTTCTCAAGCTGATAGAACTGAAGAAAAAATTCAAGCCTTGAGTTGCAACAGTGTGGGATTCAATGGACAAAATACTTAACAACACAGAAAGCATCAAAAAAGATGGAAGGAATACACAATGTTGCTGTACCAAAAAGAATTGGTTAACATTCAGTCATTTCAGGAGGTAGCGTATAATCAAGAACTGATGACAGTGAAGGAGGAAGTCCAAGCTGTACTGAAGGCATTGGTGAAAAAAGGCTCCAAAATTGACGGAATGCCAATTGAGATGTTTCAACAAATGGATTCAGCACTGGAAGTGCAAACTCATCTATGCCGAGAAATTTGGCAGATAGCTACTTGGCCAACCGACTGGAAGAAATCCATATGTATGCCTGTTCTAAAGAAAGGTGCTCTAATAGAGTACATGAATTATCAAACAATATCATTAATATCACATGCAAGTAAACTTTTGCTGAAGATCATTCAAAAGCAGTTACAACAGTATATGCACAGGGAACTGCCTGAAATTCAAGCCGTATTCAGTACAGGACGTGGAACGGGGGATATCATTACTGATGTGAGATGGATCCTGGCTGAAAGTAGAGAATACCAGAAATACGTTTACTTGTGTTTATTGAATGTGCAAAGGTATTTTGTCTGTGTGGTTCATAAAAATAATATGGATAACAAAAATGGAAATTCCGGGACACTTAATTGTACTCATGAGGAACCGGTACACAGATCAAGAAACACTTCTTCAAACAGAATGAGGGGATACTGCGTCGTTTAAATCAGAAAAGGTGGCCATCAGTTTTATATCCTTTCACCATACTTATTCAATCTTTATGCTGAGTAAATAATCTGAGAAGCTGGACTATTTGAAGAAAAATGAGGTGTCAGGATTGGAGGAAGACTCGTTAACAACCTGCAATATGCAGATGACACATCCTTGCTTGCTGAAAGTGAAGAGGACTTGACGAACTTACTGATGAAGATCAGACTACAGCCTTCGGTGTGGATTACACCTCAACATTAAAAAAAAAAAAAAAAAAAAAATTCCTCACAACTGGACCAATAAGCAACATCATGATAAACAGAGAAAAGATTGAAGTTGTCAAGAATTTCATTTTACTTGTATCCACAATCAATGCCCGTGGAAGCAGCAGTCAAGATTTACATTGATAAATCTGCTGCAAAAGACCTCTTTAAAGTGTGAAAAGCAAAGATGTCACTGTGAGAACTAAGGTGCTGCTGACCCAAGCCATGATATACCCAATCACCTCATATCTATGTGAAAGCTGAACAAAGAATAAGGAGGACTGAAGAAGAATTGATGCCTTTGAATTGTGGTGTTGGCGAAGAGTATTGACTATTCCGTGGACTGCCAGAAGAACAAACAGGTCTGTCTTGGAAGAAGTAGAGCCAGAGCGTTCCTTGGAGGCAAGGATGGTGAAATTTTGTCTCAGGTACTTTTGACAGAAGAGACCAGTCCCTGGAGAAGGACATCATGCTTAGTAAATTAGAGGGAAGTTGAAAAAGAGGAAGACCCTTGATGAGATGAATTGATACAGTGGCTGCAACAATGGGCTTAAACATAGCAATGATTGTGAAGATGATGCAGGACCGGGCAGTGTTTTGTTCTGTTGTACACAGGGTTGCTATGAGTCAGAACAGACTAGAGGGCACCTAACAACAACAACATAAATTTTACAATAATGTTACTTTACAAATGGGAAGAATATTTTTACAGTTTAAAAAGTATCAAGATACAACACCTCTAGGTGAAAAGCATTCACTGAGGCCAGATGTTACATACCATGTATGGCATGCATGTTTGGATCACATAGGCCTAATCTTTAGAAATAAAAGATACATGCTTGTCTTTGAAACTCAGTCTTTGTCTCATATTCCCTTTTATTCTAAAAACAAAGAAATTTTAAAATAAGGATGCATGTATCTATCTACTTTACTGTGATTAACATGCTTTCTTCAAATGACTCTGTAATCCTAGATTTACTTTGTTTCCTCTACATTTAATTACATTGTTGTTGTTAGGTGCCATTGAGTTGGTTCTGACTCGTAGTGATGCTATGTACAACAGAAAGAAACACTGCCTGGTCCTGCACCATCCTCATAATCATTGTTAAGCCTGAGCTCACTGTCGCAGCCACTATGTCTATCCATCTCGCTGACAGTCTTCCTCTTTTTCACCGACCTCTTACTTAACCAAGCATATTGTCTTTCTCTAGGGACTGGTCCCTCCTGATAATATGCCCAAATTATGTGAGATGAATTGAATTTAATTGCATAACCAGCCTGAAAAAGAAACAGATCTGTGAATACAGTTACCAGAAAGGTCTTGTTCCTTTAATTTTATATGCTTTGGGAAAAAGGTAAGCTATTGCTACTCTTATATTTCTGGGACCAGTGGGACAGCAAGTACATTAACAACAAAGAATTTCATAGGATCCATGCATCTGGTCTCACTGATTAAATGATAATCCAACTCCATTAAATAAAACATGACTTTGTCATACCCTTATCCTTGTTTTTCTCTTACTTTTTTTTTTTTCTGCATACAAATTTCTTCAAAATCTCAAAGGGCTTGCTTAAAACCTCAAAAGACTTTATTAAATTTTGTATGTAACAACAATGTATAATATGCCATGCCACCAGTTTTAGAGTATTTGGAGCCATTGCTGGCACAATTAATATATTTTGTAAGTGTTTTTGGGGGGCAGATTGGCACATTTACTGTATGGCAGTATTACATTTATTCTAAGATGAATGAGCAAAATGACTTGTGCTAAATTTATTTTCTGCATGATACACTGAATGCATTTTACTTACAAGATACATTTTATGTAGAATCAAAAGGTAAATTTGTTTAAGTAGGTTTATTCATAAAACTAAATAGCATTTTAAAATGTCAAATGTGATTTGAAAAACAGCTTAGCAGTTTTGAGTTCAACATTTGTAATTTTTCTCTAAAGGAGTTAGAGGTCATTAAGTAGGCTTTCAGGGCCAGCTGTTATTATCAGTGAAAAAAAAGCATAAAATACAGCGGTAGTCAACTCACAGTGTTAAAACTGAGGGTAATTCTACATTACTTGAGTACATGTATTTAAACAAATGTCAGTCTTTATAAAACCTTATGTTAACAAGCCTTGCTGGGAGGAGTATTGGGAAGAAAACATAACTTTTGGCAGTTGACCTATTGCTCTTGAGGTGTAAGACATACAATTGAGGTTCAGTATTATGCGTTGGCTTAACTCTGGTGAAATGGGAGGGGCTTGAATGGCCTAACTGCAAGTTTCCCTCCCTACTCTGCTCTCAGGGATAAGGTCCTCTAGCCCAAAAATACTCCTTATCAAAGGGACCAAGTACCGTTCCTGCTTATCTGTGAGTAAGAGCTTTTAGTTCCCTGCCAGCTTGCGGAATTATTTAAACTAGCCAATCACATCCTCCCAAGGACACCAGGAGCACCTACTCTTTTGATACTATAAAGCCTGCTTGCCACATCCCCTGGTTTTTCACCCTGCTCTCCGGTGCAACTCCTACATGGCCCTGTGGTGTACTGTGTCCTTCCCTATACCATGAGTACATGTGACTGATAAACTGCTGTCGGTCTCAACTGTTCAGTGTTGGGTGCCTTGTGATAGGCCATCCCATCATCATAAGGCAGGAATCCCTCCCTCACCAACAGGGTAAATAAAAGGTGATTAAAATGTTATAGTGCTAGTGATTGGATTAGTGTTGTAAGTTACACAAAGATAAAATAAATGACTTTTTTTTTTCCTTTTCTGTTGGTGGGAAGATGAAAATGAGGCATCAGTAAATAATGTACTGTTATTATAAAAAGTCTAGAAAATTATGATCAAAATAAATAATTTAATAGTAAATAATAGTCTTTATGTTTAATAAATCTATCATGATATCCAGGAATAAATATCAGATTATATTAAATCTGATACATATTAAATGCATTCGTTCTTTTTGAAATGCTCATAAAAACATCATAAAGAAAACAAAAACGAAGTTTGATAGTACGGAGCAAAATGTCTCTATATCTGGTTTACTTGAAGCCATAATCAAGATCTTCTAGAGTGATATTTTTATAACAAAAATCCAGTAATTTCAATCAGGAGTCTAAAATTTCTCGTAATCTATAATCACCCCAAACATCCAACAGCACAGTTAATGACATTTCTCTTTAATCCCATTTAGCTAAATTGCTTTCAGATTAAAAGTTAATTGAGAAAAACAAAATGTATCAATTTTTAAGAAAAATTGTTTATTTTTTGTATTTTAAAATATAACTACTACAAAAATAATGCAAAAAATGACATAGTAGCACTTGCTGTAATTGGTCATTTTTTAGGATCTGTGGCCCTAAGTTTAATTTGAACATTCCTGGGGCAAAACTCAAAAATTTGTGTTCTTAGCTCCCATTGCCATACAGGATTGTAATGTAGACTTTGTCAATCAGATAAACCTATGGTGGATTTCAGTTTGAATAGTAATCAGCCTGATGAAGATTGTGGAGTTCTGCTTAGTTCTGAGAGACAAGAAGGACCAAGGTTTCATAGTATACCTTTGTGCCTGGTCTTGGGAATGCCAGAAATAGGATTCACAAATGACACTCCCTGGCAGGGTATTTTGGGCCTTGTTCTTGGCTGAGCAGCCTCCAGAATATTCTATGATTCACTTGTATTCTAAATATGTATATATATACATATTAGTTAAAATGGATTCTGTTATCTATGATTTTAAAACCTGAATGGTAATACCTCTATACTGATCACCAAGATTCATCAAAAGATATAGTGGCTTCATTTTAAAATTAAGGCTGCATTTTAATAAATGTATAAAACTTCACATATAACTTTGAAGCCCACTTTATTTACCTTCCCAGTTGTAGTCCTCTCCCTTCTATCATGAATTTGATGCCTTTCCAGAGCCCTTCCAGACCATATTTCTGTTTTTCTGCACACACACATGCACAGGCACACACAAGCACGCACACACACACATACCACTGGTTTCCATGTGTTTGAGTCCACAGAATTGATACAGTATGTTATGTGCTACAAAACTTGCTTTTTTGCATTTATTGCAATTTTGAAACCTAGTATGATTTTGATTGTAAATCAAGTTATTTCATTTTAGGTGCTACTTTTATTCTATCATATGAATATACAACATTTTTTGATGATAGAGGTTTGAATTATTTTTCAGGTATGCAAAAAGAATTGCTTCATCAGAGAGTATGGTAATTTTTAGCTTCCATTTAAGTTCTTTATAGAAGTGGTTATACCAATTTACATTTCTGCCATCTGCACACGATAGTTACTGTTTCCCCACAACTTCACATAAACTGATATTTTCAGAACTTATTTTTTGCCAGTATTTAAAGGAGTGAGATGTTATCTCTTCTTTCGTTTTAAATTTTTATTCCTCTGATTACTAAAGAGGTTAAGTATATAAGCGTATATATATGTATATGTGTATATATATGCATATATATGTACAGAAAGTATATATATATATACACATACACACACACACACACACACATATATGGCTCATTCACATCCATAGAAGATACCCCTAGGATAGATTCCATCCCCTTGGATCTTCTCTGGTTTTAGCGGTTCAGTAGTGGCAGGTTTAAGTAGACAGTTCTGTGCAAACTCACGCAAGCTTGCCTCATACTTACAGTGAGAGACTTTGGGCACTCTGTGTCAGGAACTTGCTCAGCAGAAGGCCAGAGGAACCTGCTCAGTGGTTCTCTGGCCTTGCCCTGAAGTGCTAGATTAAACCCCTGGGGACAACTTTCATACAGTCAGTGTAGGAATGAACCAGTGCTTGAAATAAGATCTTCCAGCTTTATGTTTTATTGACAGAAAAATTTGCTAGGCATTTTCTCTGCTTCTCAGAAGTTTCAGCAGTATTGAGCCTTTGTCAATAGCATTTTGCAGGTAGTTAATGAGTCTTACTGTAATCCTGACGCTTCATTCTTCTTCATATAATCCAGCTTCTTGGATTATTTGCTCAGTATATAGATTGAATAAACCTCTCATTGCCGTCGAATAGATTCCGACTCATAGTGACCCTATAGGACACAGTAAAACTGCCCAGTAGAGTTTCCAAGGAGTGGCTGGTGTATTTGAACTGCTGACCTTTTGGTTAGAAGCCAGGCTCTTAACCACTGAGCCACCAGGGCTCCAAAGATTGAATAAGTGTGTGAAAGGATACAAACTTGACACACTTTTTTCTGATTATGAACCACACAGTATCCCCTTGTTCTGTCCAAACGACTACTTCTTTGTCTATGTATAGGTTACAAATAAGCACAACTAAGTGTTCTGCAATTCCCATTCTTCCCAATGTTATTATCCATAATGTGTTATGATTCACACAGTCGAATGCCTTTGCGTAGTCAATAAAACACAGGTAAACATCTTTCTGGTTTTTCTGTCTCCAGCCAAGATCCATTTGACATCAGCAATGAAATCCCTCATTCCATGTTTCCTTCTGAATCCAGCAAATACATATATATATACGCATAAATATATGTTACATATAGTTAATTTGTCAGTCTTTACCTGTAGGAGTTGTATTATGTCCTTCTAAGAATTTCTTTTCACAAGGTCATGAAAATGTTTTCTTATATTTTCTACTATAAATTTAAGAATTTTGTTTTCATACTAATCTGGAATTTATGTCTGTCTATTCTACCTCTTGTATTTCATCATTTCTAGTATTAATTCTTACTTTTCCCCAAAAAATATTTTCTTTACTATCCAGTTATATTGTGTTTTCTCTCTGTAACAATTCTCATGGCTGGGAAACATAAAATTATCTTTAGAAAATCAAGGAAGAAAAGATACTGAGTAGCTGAAACAACATTTACTTTACTGGTTAGAACTAAAGAAATCTGTAGTTGCCCACATATTAACAAGTTTAATAAGTTTTGTTTCAGGCACAAAAGTATATTTTTTTAAAACTCTAGAGTTAGCCCTACGCTATACTGACCTAGTAGCGCCCTAACCTGCTGAGGGTTAGAAGGTCTCTTCATCAGTAATGGGGGGCAGGGGTGTTGCTAATGATGCTACATTTGCCAATAGTGGAGAGCCACAGTAAAGGGAAGATCAGTTCTGTTACCTTTCTAATAATCTCGTTACCCTCCATAGCTGTAGACTCTCTTAGCCTACGTACTTCTTGTCCCCCACTCTCCAGTGCTAAACATATCAGATTTCTGGGAGAAGTTCAACTCTGCTCTTCCGATTGCTGCATATCCTTTCCTAATTTCCTAGGGATTAGATCCTATTTTCTATTTTTCTTGACTAAGTTAAATAAAATGCCCTTAAACTTTATCTGTCTTGAGTATTGAGTTTCCCAAGATTTTTACTCTAGGCTCCAGGAGTTTCAGCCTCCTTCTCAGACATATCACGTTCCTTCACACTCAGTTGAACTGGTGTCTATATGTGCCCTTACTACCATGGCATTCAGCAATACAGGGTAGTTCAACATTGATGACAAACATTGATGCCAAAAAACAGGAAGCTGAGAGCTTACAGGATTTATATATCTGCCCAGTCAAGCGGAGACTAACCAAGTCATGAATCTGATCAGGACAAAATTGAGGTGGGAAAGAAGTCTCTCTGAGTAGCATAGAAAAATCACACAGATTTCTTTAGTTCTAACCAGTAAAGTGAATATTGTTTCAGCTACTCAGAATCTTTTCTTCCTTGATTTTCTAAAGATAATTTTATGTTTCCCAGCCATGACAATTATTACAGAGAGAAAACACAAGATAACTGGATAGTAAAGAAAGTATTTTTTGGGGAAAATAAGAATTAATACTAGAAATTATGAAATACAAGAGGTACAATAGACATACACTATCCAGAACACTGAAGCTATCTCCAGTTTTCATTTACTTCCTTTTATTGCACTATTTTAATCTGTACTTCATAATGCTACCAGTTCCTCAAATAATGCCATCTCTTTCAAGTCTTCATGCCAATGTACAGGGATACTTAGTATGCATTGTAAATTTCAGGCCTTTAAGACTCAATCCAAGCTTACTGCCTCATTAAAGTCTTTCTTGAATATATTAAAATGCATCAGTTATGCATTCACCATCCTCTTTGATAGCACTTATCACATAGTACTCAATCATAGATTCCCTTGCTCTCACTTAGAAAAGTAAGACTTTGAGCACTGGGTTCTAATGGCAGGTGCTGTTTATATATCTCTATATCACATCCATTAACTGTGTGATAGATGTTTGTAAAATGAATGAATAAATATAATAAGACAGGTAAAAATCTAATACCTGGGGGTGAAGATGTTGAAAAACAGGCATTAACAGGGAGGACTGAAGTAGAATCTAAGAAGTCATTAAGGCTGTCATAACAATATCTCTGACAATGCTAAATTAATCATGTAATAACCTAAATGTAATAAATAACAACATCTCCAAAGCCAATTTTTACATTTTAATTAAAGTGGGTTATCTTAAAATATGATAAAAATGCACGTAGATTTTATCTCTTAAAACTAAGTAGCAATATTCATTACATAGCAGTCTGTTGACACACTAACATAACACTTTTTATGGTATTATAATGACTGGTCTAGTCTTGCTTTGCTTACCAGGACTGGTTTGAAGCTTTATTCAATGTTTGTACCCATAGCTATACATAAAACATTTATTTGAATTCAGCTAAAAATAGACCCCTTTACATTGTATGAGTATTATTATTCTCAAATACTGTGGTCAATCTGCCTTCAATATTGCTGACATATATTTTAAGTTGTTATGCGTTATCTGGGGAAATAACATAATTTACTTTCCATCACTCTTTCTGACAACGTATGTTTATAGAGTTGTACTTGTTTCATGTGGCTGTTATAACAAATGACAATACATTTAGTGACTTAAATCTATAGTTCTGGTGGTCAGAAGTCTAAAAATGATTTCACTGGGTGGAAATCAAGGTGTTGGCATGGTGCTTCTTCTGCAAGCTCTAGGAGGATTCTGTTTTGCTGCTGTTTCCAGACTTTAGTGTGTTCCTTGGCTTGTGGTCCTTTCCCTCCAACTCCAAAACCGACAGCATACTATCTTCTTCCTCTGATTCTTATTCCCTCTGCTTCCATAACATGACTTTCTTCTCTATTGTGTTCAAATCCCTCATGCCTACCTCTTATAAGGACACCTGTGATTACATTTAGGGCCCACCCAGATACTTCTCCAACCTCAAGATCCTTCACTTAATAACATCTGCAAAGTGCCTTTTCCTCAGACTCTGTGGGTTGGAACTTAGATATATTTGAGCACCATTATTAAGCCTACCACAAGAGCTTATAATATTTGTAGAGCACTGAGGTATAGGCTGGGGAAACAACAACAGCAACAAAAAAAGTATAACATAAGAGTCAATTCCTCCCTCCCCCCAAAAAATATTACTTAATATATGAACACACAATATAAGATACTATCTAAGATAAAATACAAGAATGAAATAACTAAGATCCCACTTGGAAGAGATCACATTTCCATTTGTAGTGAATGTGACTGACCTACTCACACTGGGCTATTTATTTTTAAGGTCATTACATTTATTTCTCAGAAATATCTGTCTGGCTTAGTGTGGGATAGTGAAACATTTTATTACTAAGATTTAAACAGTACAAACTTCATACCCTAGAGCTATCAAAATCTGTAAACCTAACTAAAATAATAGGCATAAACTCTTAAGTATTTGAATAATTATGATAATAAAATAAATATTTCAATATTCACTATAACTTTGCATTACTCTTAATACCAGTATATTCATTGATAATATAAAATTAATAATTATCAAGTCAGGACAAAACCTTCTAATATGCTGTGATCTTTTAAAGTGATTCATTGTAGCCACTTAAAGTCTAGTGAATATCTGTTCTTTTTTTTGTACAGGCCCCTCTACACCCGTATAGCTCAGTAATGAAGTCACCCCTGAGGCTGACCCTTCAGCCAAAGATTAGACAGGCCCATAAAATAAAATGAGACTAAATGGGCACACCAGCCCAGAGCCAAGGACGAGAAGGCAGGAGGGGACAGGAAAGCTGGTAATGGGGAACCCAAGATCTAGAAGGGGAAAGTGTTGACATGTGAAGTTGGTAACCAATGTCACAAAACAATATATGTATTGATTGTTTACTGAGAAGTTTCTTTGCTCTGTAAACCTTCATCTAAAGTACAATTTTAAAAAAAGTAACAAAAAATAGTATGTTTATTCTGGTAAAACATTCACTTAAACTTTAGAAGCTTTTGGACTTCCATCTATAGAAAGAGTAAATCTATTCTGTTAGAAGCTCTGCATTTAATTAAAAACAACTTTACATTAATGTGACAAAGTAAAAAATATCAAGAACTAAGTACTAATCATATTATAGTATAAATAAGTAGATGGATTTTATTTTACTTTATTTTGTTATACATCTTCCTCTTTCTGTGGCTTAAATTTTAACTGTTATCTCATGTTGACTTGTCGTGGGGATGTTAACCATTGTCGTAGGGCAATATGTGTACTAACTGTTTAATAAGAAACTATTTGTTTTGCAAACCTTCATGTAAGCTACAAAAAAAAAAAAATTATGTGAGATCAAAATGACAACAGCAGCTCAGAAGCCTAGAGGGTAGTGAGTTGAAGATAATAGTGATGGAATAATTTGGAAAAGGATAGTGAGAACAACAGCACAACTGGAAGAATGTAATCGATGTCACTGAACTGTACATGTAGAAACTTTGGAAATGGTGTAACTTTGGCTACCTATATTTTCACCAAAAAAAAAAGTCCTCTAAGGTCAAGAAGGGAGAGTGTTGACATGTCGTGGGGTTGTTAACCAGTGTCATAAAACAATATGTGTACTGACTGCTTAATGAGAAACTATTTGTTCTGTAAACCTTCATCTAAAGTACAATAAAAAAAAAATTTAACTGTTATCTCTAGGACCTTTGAAATTATTGTGAACAGCCCTATCTTTAATTTTTAAGCAATGAAATTTATTAAAATAAATTCTGTTATGCTTTCAAAAATCAAACTAACTCATAGAGATATATAATGAAATCTGATTCATCACTTGACCACATTTTCCTCTTGGATCAGAATAGCTAGCGTATTATCATTATTAGTTTCTTAATTATTTATGTAGTTAAATATTTTGGTTTGCATGCTACCAACTTACTAATGCTTGGCTAGCTCTTTTAAATTATTATTAGTAGTCTAATAACAAAATTAGCATGGAATTGTCAAACTTTTCATTATAAAATTAATAAATTTGGCATCGGACATTTTCCTGACTACTTGAAATGCCCTATAAATAAATAGATAAATAAAGATAAAGATATAAATAAATGGATGGATGGATGGATAGATAGGTAGACAGATAGGTAGGTAGACAGACAGATAGATAGATAAATCTATATCTCAAGAAAATATTTGAAACTGCAAGGATTGTGAAGCCTGGAAACAGGTGAACTGAATGTGAGCCTTCCTTCTCCATCACAACAAACTTGAAACTACTGTGAATTATAATCCTGGAGAATGAATATCAACAAAGCCTAGGCTCTCTCCTAAGAGAGAAATAATGGCTCTCTCCCATATAGATGAGAAACTTACTACAGAAGAGCCATGGCACCCAGGAGCAAGAACTGGAGTTTCTGGAAGAGCTGTTATTTAAGGATCTGTAGTCACTCAGATCTCCACCTGTCTGCCAGTTTGTCCTAATGTGGTGGTTTGCATGTTGCTATGATGTTGGAAGCTATACCACTGGTATTTCACATATCAGCAGGGTCACCTATGGTGAATACGTTCACTGGAGTTTCCAGACTAATGCACACTAGGAAGAAAGGCCTGGCAATGTACTTCCAAAAATCAGCCAATGAAAACACTATGTATCACAAAAGAGAGAATTGTTAGATATAGTGCTGGACAATGAGACCCTCGGTTGGAAGGTAGCAACAGGCTCAAGCATGCTGGCAATCATGAGGATGGCACAAGGTGGGACAACATTTTTTTCTGTTTCACTGGGGTCGTCGTGAGTCAGAGCCAACTTGGGCACAACTAACCATAGTCAAGTCAGAGTAAGACTGACTATGTCTCCTTGATATCTAAAAGAACACATTGTTGTTCATTGTGTGGCCCGAGTCTTCTGTGTAATGCTCAGATTTTGAAGGGAGACAAGTGTCAAAGATGCTTATGAAATGAAAAATGTCTACTGATGCATGAAAGATTTTAGCCCCATCTGCTCCTTCCCTACCCTCTTGATGAGTCCAAATGGGCCCTTTGTAAAACTGTGGCACCAGACTTGCTGTCTCTGCATCCTGTCCAACAATTAACATAATCTTAGTTTTCCCCTGTTGTTGTTTCTGTTAGCTGCTGTCCAGTTTTCCCATACATCCAATAAATCGAACACTGAAAAATTCTAAGGAGAAAAGTGAACTTCAAATTTCCCAAATTTATCTCACATGACTTTATAACGTTTTTAATAAAGATTAAAATAATGGTTTTGTTTGGGTTTTCTTCGGGTTTTCTTCTTCCACACAATATAAGCCTTCTCCAGAGCCCAATAGCCTGTTTTTACACCACAGGGCCATAGGAGCAAAAATTATTTTACCTTTCTCCATCTTTGCTAGTCTCAATTTTAAGGGTGCCAAAACAAGTGTGAGCTCCATTAAGCCAAGAGAGATAAATAATATAAATAATGCTACAGCTATTAAGTAAAGTTTGACATGCAAAACCAGTGAAATAGAATTGCTGGATAAAAAGATGACATATGCAGGGAAAAACAAGTCTCAAAGGTTAAAAACATATATTTAAATTTAAATATCATCAATTTAATAAAAAAGAAACATGAACACTATTGAAACCATAACTAATGAACAGAACAAGAAAATTATTAAACATCTCAAAGAGCAGAAAATAAAGGTAAAGGAAATTTTGAGAAAAGATAAGTGATGTGGCCAATAAATTCAAAGAATCAAGGAGTCTCACTTGTGAAAACTACATTTTTCAAAAGAAAAAAAACCAAACAAAATAAAGGTCAGATGAAGGTGAGAAAAAAACAAATAACAAATACGGGGAAAAAAATATTCCTCAGTAGGGAAGGAGAGAACTGTCTTTGAAGAATTAAAGGGTTTATATAGTCACAAATTGTACTTTTAAGAACAGACATTATTTAGGTATATTATGGTTAAAACTCTTCATTTATAAGGAAAAAAATATATATATAGATAAGCTCTCAGTCAGAAGAAAGTTTTTGTACAATGTGGAAAATGTATACCATTGTACTTCCCATCTTCTATCCTGACACCTGGATGACTGTACAATAGAATCTACACATTATTTAGAATAAGAACTGCAAACCCTAGAACTCTATATCTATCAAGATATCATTCATCTCTAAGGGTAAATGAAAAAATAAAATAGGATAATTGTGAAAATGGTGTGGGGGCAGTGTCTGACCTCCTCTAACTTCACAAGGAAGAAGAAGAATCAAGATCAATAGCCCAAGGCTGATTCTTATGAGGTGGAGGTCAGACATGCCTCTTCTCTCTGCCATCTTTACCAACTCTGACACCAACGGTCCTTCCCACAGCATACTGTACTTCTCTACTGGGTTTGATAATTCATTGCAATGGTTACACAGAACTCACAGACCATACTCATGATTATGGGGTTTATTAGGGTAGTAACCGGTTACGATTCAGGCTCAGGAATACTCAAGGATATAGTTCTTCCATCAGGACAGCCTGTTCCCAGCTGTGCTCACAGACATGCCTCTCCCAGGCCCTCAGTCTTCTCTCTCCATGGTCCGGGAAACCCACCACGCCATCTCCTGCTGCCAGGTCTCCCCTGCCACCACTTCTCATCATCTTCAGGGTTACAGCTCACTCTTTCTCTCTGTCTCCTGGCTGTTCTTCCTTGGTGGTGGTGGTATCTTCTCTTTCTTACCTCTGGGATGGCTCACTTCAAGCCCAGCAGGATGGCAAAACTGACCAATGCCTTTGGTGGGCCACAATTACCATATCTGCACAATCCTACCCAAACACTTAGGTGGAAGTTACAAGACCATGGCTAGAAAGGCCACACAAAAGTGATCTATGGCACAGCAATAATCAAAAAGAGAGAGTATACAATCTAAGTAACCCACTGAAGAAAATATTTAACAAAAGACTCTAATAAATAAATTGCAACAAGCACTTTAAAATAGGGGAAGAAAAAGAGGAGAGGAAAGATTTTATTTAGTCCAAAATGGAGAACAGTCCATTACTTCTCCTTAATTCTCCACCACATGGCAGAGACTGGGCTTAACGTATTAATAACATTTCACAAAAGAAACAAAACAACAATGCAATGAATAACTTAGAATTATTACTTCTTTAGGGATTCTTTTAAGACCAGCTCATTACCGCCATCATAGCTTGTCGCCACATAACCTAGGAAAATTTAATTCCCTAATTCCAGACATTTCTTTTATTTGAGAGAGAGCCTAGCCCAAACTGCCCCTGGCACCAAACCCACTTCTTATCCCCTTGTTTTCTGCCTCATTCTTCACCACTTCCTTAGGTGCCTAGCTGTGGGAATATCTTTTTTGTTGTGTTTTGTTTTTTCAAGAGAAAAAAATCCACCACCACTCATGGTGACATAGCCATATTACCTCAACCAAACTATCACACAATAGCCTAATACCTACTCTTTCTCCAAAATGTCACACAAAGTTCAGTCCAGTTTTGGCTTTAGTAAGTTCAGTCAATTCTGCTTTCCATTTCTTTTTGTCAAATGCTTAAAAGACTCTTAGGGTCCATTTTGTTATGCTTGATCACAAAGTTATTGAATGATGTAAGTGGTTGGTAAATAATTACCTACATAGTTTGAGGAAATCCTTAGTTAAGTTCTATGCTCTGTGAGGAGTACTAAAAACACAGGACTCACAGTAAGAGATGTCCTGAGCTGAATACATGCTGGAAGACATAGCACTCTAGACATTTCATGTGCCCAATACTTCCTTTAGGTAAAACTTGAAATAAATCAAGAAATAACGGGCTTGTACCTTCAACATGTCCTCATGTTTTAAATCAGGAAGAAACACAGTGAGAGTGAACGCTAAGGGGAGGCCTTTCCTTTCTGGAACAGCTGGCTCAGAAGTTGAGAAAAATAATGTGTTAGAACTGGTAAAGCCCCTCAGATGATTAGGGAATTGGATTCTCTACAAAGAAAAAATATATTTAAATTCAGTCTGCTTCCTTCCTTAAGAGTTCATTTTTAAAATTTCTTTATGATGCATAGTAACATTAATCTCCTATAGAGAAAAAATGCTTGTGGCATAACTTGAATGCTAAACTATTAGTAACAGTAGGAGCACATCTTTATGACTTCCATATTCTTTTCTTTTTTTTTCCTTCCTTGAGTGTCACAAATATAAACCATCTGGTATGCCAGATGCATTCTTTTCTTTTTACACATGCAGAAAATGTAGGTGGAAGGCCTCCAAAATCCCAGGCACTATTATCCGTTTTGCTTATCATCATCATCATTATTATCTTCCCGGCATTTTAATAAATGATGCTGTTTCTCTGGTTTGTAGTCAGTAAGATCTGTAGATATTGTTTAGTTCCCCTCGCCCCGTCCCCTACAAGATGCCAGCGAAATATTAGTGGGCCAGAAATATGGAATGTGGCTGATTATGGCTCTGTTGTTTGCAAGCATAAAGTTTATGGAGCATGTCCCATTTTAACTAAATGTTGACTTAAATTTTATTGTAGTATTAATCAACCAGTCTCCTCACTATAAGGCTTACTTTTTTAAACCAAAAACAATTTTAACTTAATTACATGTATTTTGGAGAATCTGCCAGGTTTTATTTATGGTAGAAAGTATTTGTTCTAACCTAGTTCATTGTACCCAAATATTTTGATCAAAAAACAGGAAATGTGTATGTGTATTGTAAGTATGTGACTACATGTATATGAATATATATGCATACATGCATGCAACAGGAAATCTTGATACATGTTATGGACATATCATAGCTAAACAGGAAAACCTAACAAAGCAATTTCAGAAGAAACTAGGAACTCACAGTACTTAGTGTATTAGTGCAGCGCTGACGTTAGAAATTAAAATAACCTCAGGCTAAGCAATTCATTTGTGGAAGGACAATTTGTTGCAAGAGCTATTTAACAAAATATCTAGAAAGAAGCATTCCAATAATGAAGGAACTACTTTGTCTCACAGTAGTTAGCTTAGAAAATCCTCTTTTCAATCACAAAGCCACATAAATACACAAAAGCACAGTAGTGAGCACTTACAGATTTTCAGATGAAGTTAGAATTTTAGGATAGTAGAGTGACATTGAAAATGAGAAATATGATTATCTATGCCTTTGTTCATTGAGTGTTATAAATGCTAAATGAAATAATATACATAGAGACTGCATAGACTCTACACAAAGTTGTAGATCAGTAAGTGGTGAATGAATCTCTTGAAGCTCTTTTTTCAAATATTTGTAAATATTTATTCTTAAAATTGAAAAATTTAAATAGCCATAACATCAGAAATACAATTGTTGAAGTGAATTGTACTCAAGGCATACCATCTAACATAGGACTAACTTGTGAAGAGTGGAACTGCTCCACAGGGTTTTCAAAGCTGTGACCTACAGAAGCAGATTGTCAGGTCTGTCTTCTGAGTCACCCTTGGGTGGGTTTGAACTTTTTTGGCTAGTAGTGAAACGCTTAACCATTTTGTGCCACCCAGGGACTCCTACTATAAAGCTACAGTTATCAAAACAGTATGATGTCTGTATAAAAATAGTTACATGGAACAATGGAATAGATAAAATGTGTAGATCCACACTTCTGGGATCAATTAATTTCCCTCAGGCAATAAACAATCCAGTGGGGAAGGGAAAACTCTTTCAATAAATGATATTTAAAAAAGTAGATAATAATATTTAAATAAATGAATCTCAAACCCTACTTCACATGACATAAAACAATTAATTAAAGATATATCATAGATCAATACATAACAGCTAAAAATATCAATCTTCTACAAAGAAAGCATAGAAAAATATCTTCTCAACCTGTGGGTAAACAAAAATTTATTAGGACTTGAAAGTAATAACAATAAAAGATAATAAATGATTAATTAGACTTTAACAAAATTAAAATTTTATCATCAAAAAAATAACATTAAGAAAATGAAAAAGCAAGACACCAACTGGTTAAGACCTTCAGAATGCATGTACCTAACAAAATATTTGTATTCAGAATATATAAAGAACTCCCAATACTCAATAACAAAAAGACAAGCAATCAATTTTAAAATGGGAAAAATACTTGGAGATACAATTTACAGGGAGGCTTTTTGAATGGCCAATGTACACATAAAAACAGTGTTCAATATCATTAATCATCAGGAAAATGAAAATTAAAACCACATAGAAATACTAACATGCATCAACTGGAACAGAGACAATTAAAAATAAAACAAAACAAAAAAAAATGTGACATAACCAAAAGTTGGCCAAGGTTTGTAAATATAAATCAAGAGGAACTTTCATAGTCATTCTAAAAAAGAGAAAAGGAAAAACAAATAAGCAAAGAACAGATGTAGAAATAAAAACACATAGCAAGTTAGTAGATTTAAACCCCATAATATCGGTAATTACATCAATTTTAAAAAGGATTAAATGGGCAGAGATTGTCAGTCTGGAAAAAAAAAGACTACAATTATGTGCTATTTATGAGAGAGATACCTTAAATTTAAAAAAAGTTTAAAATTAAAAGTGTGAAAAACACATATATCATGCAAACATTAATAAAAATTGCTTGAGAAAATCAACAAAAAAGGGCCCCAATTTTTAAAGACCTTTAGAGAATTTTTTTAAAGTTTATATTGTCAACCATGTAAACAATTTGAAGTAGTTTTAATATTAAATTTACATAATTAGTTAATATTAAGGACTATAACAGAGGATAGAAAGTACAAAGTGAGATTGATCATACTGTAAATGGAAAATAATACAAAATCTTTATCTACATAAAATCTTCAGTTCAAGTGGTTGCGATTATTCTACCTACTAGGTATAGTTCATTACAAACCTGAAAGAAATTAGGCAAAAGATATTAAGTAAGATTTATTTATAACTGTCAATGTTTTTATCTTTATTGCTGAAGTCTTTAATCAGCCTTGAACAATCATTTGTTAGGATACTGTTCTTGATTTCAATCTACTGATGGAGATCACTTGAGTTTGTAGGTGCATGACCGTCCTATTTGGTACTCAGAGTAAAATGTGAGTTTTCTCAGTTTTCTCAGTCAAAAATACACTGACCTCTCTATGAAACTGTGAGACAGAGCTATGATGATGAAAGGTCTTTGTCTCACAATTCTACGGAACAAACTCTATTAGAGAAACAAAAATAGGTATATAAACCACTCATTATATATATAGACTATGTTTACCTAGAGGGGTTTTTTATTTTCAGGAATTATTAATTTAAGAGAACTGTCAGTTTATTATAAAATATCAAATTATTAAATAAATTATACTCAATTTCAAAACAATTACAAGGCAGAAGGGGAGGAGATCATTCAATAATCTTGGCTGTTTTTTCTTTATTTTAAAATAGCAATCAATTAAAAAACAAACCAACATAATACAGTGAAATGTCTACAGGTTGGGCTTTGGAGTCAGGGTGCGATAGGACAATATATACTAGTTACGTCACCTTAGCTAAGTCTTTTAACCTCTCTCTGTCTTCAACGCCAATCTGTAAGGTGTGATAGTATACCTACCTCAGACATTCATTGTGAGGCTTAAACAGATTAACATAGGTCAAGGCTTTAGAATAGTTTCTAGCACAAAGTAAATGCCAAAATAACTTTCTATTTTCTCCTTCACTAACGAGAATTGCATAAACCTCTTGGTATATTTTTCAATCAGTTTAAAAAAGATTGCTTTGAAAGAGTCTCAGATTGATCTGACATCTCAGCCACTTAGATCAAATTACTAATTAAGATTAAATATCTACCTACATTTAATTACTTCACAAGTAAATTTAATAATTTTATGTAAAAGTAAAATAATTTTAAATTGCCTAAAAGGATGTGTTTAGATAAATAACAAAATAAATGACAGTGGCCTCATTCAATAAAAATATGCAAAGTTCAAACAGCCTCATAAATGCAATAGCATAAATACACTACACATAACTTTAATGTTAATTGTGAGAAATAATTTTGCGATAGAGATAAATAATTTTATGAAAAGTTTCCCAAGTTCACTCAGATATAACAAAAATATATTTAGAGAAACAAACAAACAAAAAGATATTTCTTACAGGGTATTTCCCTGAAGATTTTAAAAACATGAGGTTAAGAAGGAGTAGTTATATTTCATATTTGAAATATATGTAATATATATATGGATAGAAGATATGAATTAATCACGGTAGACATGGATATTGATGAGTAAATTCTAAGATTGTTTTCACCATGGAAGATATTACATAAATCTGCAAGAGAAAATTTTATGGTGATTTTCCCACATGAATTTTACATTACACTAGATGTAAAAGAGTTGAAGCATGGCAGGGATCAATGAATGCTATTTAAAAGGAAATAAATTTGAGCTCAAGAAAAAGGACAATTGTTGATTAAAATGGCAACAATTACTTCAGGAGATAGTTTACTAATCTTTGTAATTTTTTGATTGGAGATTGTAAGATCACTCATCAGGAAGTCTTTGGAGAGTTACATATGTTTAGACCAGAGTAGGATTTAGTTAGATACGATTGCTGTTGTAGATGTGTGTCCTTGAGTATGGTTGTGACCCATAGCAACCCTATGTACAACAGAAGGAAATACTGCCCAGTCATGCGCCATCCTCACTATCATTGCTATGTTTCAGTCATTGTTGGAGCCACTTTGTCAGTTCATGTCATTAAGAGTCTTCCTTTTTGCCCCTGACCCTCTACTTTAACAAGCATGATATTCTTCTCCAGGGATTAGTCCCTTCCGATAACATATCCAAAGTATGTGAGACAAAGTCTTGCCATCATGGCTTCTAAGGAGCATTCTGGCTGTAATTCTTCCAAGACAGATTTGTTCGTTCTTCTGAAATTCCACAGTATATTCAATATACTTTCCAACACCATAATTCAAATGTATCGATTCTTCTTTGGTCTTCCTTATTCAGTGTCCAGCTTTCGCATGCATATGAAGAGATTGAAAATATCATGGCTTGGGGCAAGTGCACCTTAGTTCTCAAGGTGATATCTTTACTTTTTAACACTTTAAAGAGGTCTTTTGCAGCAGATTTGTCCAGTACAATACATTGTTTAATTTCCTTACTGCTGGTTCCATGGGTATTGATTGTGGATCCAAATAAAATGAAATCCTTGACAGCTTCAATCTTTTCTCCATTTATCGTGATATTGCTTATTGGTTCAGTTGTGAGGATTTTTGTTTTCTTTATGTTAAGGTGTAATCCATACTGAAGGCTGTAGTCTTTGATCTTTATCAGTAAGTGCTTCAAGTGCTCTTCACTTTCAACAAGTAAGGTTGTATAATTTGCATATTGAAGGATGTTAATAAGTCTTCCTCCAATCCTCATGCTGCATTCTTCTACACATAGTCTGACTTCTCAGAGTATTTGTTCAACATGTAGATTGAAAAGATACAACACTGACAAAAACTTTTCTTATTTTAAACAATTCATTATGCCCTGGTTCTGTTTGAAAGACTGCCTCTTGGTCTATATGCAGGTTCCACGTGAGCACAAGTAATTGTTCTGGGATTCCCATTCTTCTTAATGTTATCCTTAAGTTGTTATGATCCACAAAGTTGAATGCTTTTGTATAGTCAATAAAATGCAGGTAAACATCTTTCTGGTATTCTCTGCTTTCAGTCAAGAGCCATCTGACACCAGCAATAATATCCCAGATTCCATCTCCTCTTCTTACCAGGTTTGAATTTCTGGAAGTTCCCTGTCGATGTACTGCTTTAATCTTTTCTGAATTTTCTTTCAGCAAAGTTTTACTTGCATGTGATATTATTGATATTGTTCGATAATTTCTTCATTCTGTTGGATCACCTTTTTTTGGAATGGGCACAAGCATGTATCTCTTCCAGTCAACTGGCCAGTTAAATAGACAAGTGAATGCTTCCAGTATTGCATCCTTTGTTGAAACATCTCACTTGGTACGCCATCAATTACTGGAGACTTGTTTTTTGCTAATGACTTCAGTGCAGCTTGGAATTCTTCCTTCAGTACCATTAGTTCATGATCATATACTACCACCTGAAATGACTGAACATCAGCAAGTTCTTTTTGATATAGCGACTCTTTGTGTTCCGTCCACATTCTTTTGATGCTTCCTGCATCATTCAATATTTTGCCCATAGAATCCTTCAATATTGCAACTTGACATTTGAATTTTTTCTTCAGTTCTTTCAGCTTGAGAAATATCTTCCCTTTTGGTTTTCTAACTCCAGGACTTTTCACATTTCTTTATAATACTTCGTCTTCTTGAGCTGCCCTTTGAAATCTTCTGTTCAGCTCTTTTACAAGATCATTTCTTCCATTCACTTTAGCTACTCTACCTTCACAAGCAAGTTTCAGAGTCTCTTCTGACACTCATTTTGGTCTTTTCTTTCTTTCCTGTCTTTTTAATGACTTTTTGCTTTCTTCTTGTATGGTGTCCTTGATGTCATCCCACAACTCATTTGGTCTTCATTCAATAGTGTTCAGTGAGTCAAATCTATCCTTAATATAGTCTCTAAAGTCAGGTGGGATATACTCAAGGTTGTTCTTAGGCTTTCGTGGACTTGTTTTAATTTTCTTCAGCTTCAACTGGAACTTGAATAATTAAGCATTAAGTAAGCCTATATTGTATTAAAAAATTCCAATTTTCAGACACTTAATAGTATTTTCAAGATCAGTAAAATAATTGCACAATTAGTCCCTATAGTAGGTCAAAATATCAATAATTACCAACAAAACAAAAAATAATCACATAGCATAACCATGGAGTGGTTATATTTTCAATAGTAAATTTCAAATGCTTTTACATATGAAGCACAAAAAACTACTTCTATTTACTTGTTATTAAAAAGTTTTAGAATTCTCTCCCTTTGACCTACAAAGAATTTACAGAATAGTTAAAGCAAAGGGAAACATAAGGCTATTGGTAAATTTGTTTACTTTGGACACCTTTATACCTGGAAAATAATAAATGAACTATTTTTGATTTATATTTAATATAGCAAATATGTTTATTCAATAGAAGATACAAATGAAATTTACATATTTTATAAGCCAGATGAAATGAGCCATCATATCCTTTCAGTAGCCCAATTTACAACTTTTTGTTTGAACTACACTTCAATACAGAGCACTCAACTACAAGGCTTAAGGACTGTATCACAAAATATAGATAACAGGAAAAAGTAGTATTTCTTTTCAAAAGAGAATATTTCTCCAAGCTTAGTTTTGCTGGTTTAAAATTTGCCTAAGAATATTTAAAGAATATTGACTAGAAAACTATTTTCCATCACAATAACACATCTAAGAAAAACAATATTTGAAGAGATAATGTATACAAAAGATCATACACTGAATATATATTCTACTATGATTCTATTGAACACATTGCTTCATGCTGTCCTTACTTCTAAACCAAAATACTTCCCAGTGTTTAAAAAAGGAAATTTAGAAACTTACATTTGTAGGATTTTGGCCTCTTTACCAAGAAATGCTACACTTGTGTCTTTATTTTGCTGCTATACTTTGAATCATTAGTAAAGTTTATTGCTTGATCAGATGTACTATTCTAGTGAGTGTGTTTTGATATTTGACATTTTGTGGTAAATAAGGAAATACATAGGAATATTCATCCTGCAATTTTATAATAGCATAAAAATAAAAACCACTTAAATGCCCATTGACAATGGAAAAAAAATAATGTTTTTCTCATACAGAATATAAGACTGTGAAAGAAAATGGACTAGGGCTACAGGAATCAGCATGGATGACTCTTACAAATGTAATGCTAAGGGGAGACAGCAGTAACAGAAATCTCCATACTCTATGATAACAATGTTATAATGCTTAACAACATAAAAACTATAGATAATCATAATGTAAGGATATGAGAAATATAGCACTTAGTAGATCTATTATCATTAAGGAGCCCTGGTGGCTCAGTGGTTAAGAGTTTGGCTGCTAACCAAAAGGTTGGTAGTTCGAATCCACCAGCTGCTCCTTGGAAACACTATGGGGTGGTTCTACTCTGTCCTGTAGGGTCTCTATGAGTCGGAATCAACTCGATGGCAAAGGATTTTGTTTTGTTTTTTATTATCACTAAAGTAAAAGAAAACTGATGAAATTGGGAAGAAGACCACAGCTACTGTTAATCATAATGGTAATTCAGGGTGGATTTATAAGTATTAATTTTATTAGCTTAGTTTATAAATACTTACATCCATGAAGACAAGTTTAATGTGCTGGTGAATATTCATTTCCAAAGTTTAGGAAAAGCTGGGCTACAAAGGCAGATTTGGGAGGACTTAACAAAAAGATGAAAATGAAAACAATGGAAATTAATGAGACAGCCTGGGGAGTATTTGCAGTATTAAGAGAAATTTTTAAAGTGCACAAATAGAAGTTTGAGAAGTTTGGGAAAAAGTGTTTAAAAGTATGTCTCTGTCCACCCTGACAGGAAACACAATAGAGAGTCCCTAATGGAGCAGGAGAAAAGTGGGGTGCAGAACGCAAATTTTAGTAAAATGACCAGACTTAATGGTCTGACAGAGACTGGAAGAACCCCAGAAAGCATGGCCTCCAGAGTCTCTTATCAACCCATAACTAAAACCATTCCATAGGCCAACCCTTCAGACAGATTAGACTGGACTATGGGACACAAAATGATACTCATGAAGCGTGTGCTTCTTAGCTCAAGTAGATACATGAGACTAAATAGACAACTCCTGTCCAGAGGTGAGCTGAGAAGGCAGAGAGGGTCAGGAGCTGGTTGAATGGACACGGGAAATCAGGGGTAGAAGGGAGGAGTGTGCTGTCACATGATAGGGAGAGCAATTAGGGTCACATAACAATGTATGTATAAATTTTTCTATGAGAGACTAACTTGAATTGTAAACTTTCACTTAAAGTACAATAAAATAAAAGAATAAAATAAATAAAAGTATGGATCTGCAAAAGTGGCCAGAGATGTAAGAGGAAAAACAGGTATTTGTGTTCTTGCTTAAAGTAAATGAAGAACATTAAGCATGTCAGTGTAGTAAACTGTAACACATTGCTAAGTAGCTAGGGAAAGAAGGTACTGGGGAGACTGACAAATTGTCAGATGGTGCTGGGGAGTAGTTATCTAGGGAAGGATAGTATTTATATTTTTAACACTGGAGCAACTTGAATATTTTTGACTACTTAGAGAGAAATACAAAAGAGAAGTAGATAAATTTGCTTGGGAGTGGGATAAAGTTGCTTGAGAACGTTAGAGATAAAGAAGTCCCTGTGATAGCAGACAAGTATGTGGAACAGGGCATAACTGAAGAAATTAGATTTTGGTTGCAGGAGAAATATTTACTTGTTTTAGTAAGATGAAAAGGTTTTAAAGACAAGGTTAATATATTTTCTTTTTCTGTTGTTGAGTTTTTTTTTCTGTTTGTTTTGTTTTTGTCTCTTAGATAAATTTTATTTTCTCTGCAAAGAAGAAAAGTCATCTTCTGCTAGTAAGAGCATTAGATAGCATTTAAGAGAAGGAGGGAAACAGTTACTGTAGAGATTAGAAAATGCACATCAGTAGAGTGACTTAACAGGGTTTCCACAAACCAAAAAAATCAAACCCATTGCCATCGAGTTGATTTCAACTCAAAACGACCGTGTAGGAGTAGAACTGCCTCATTGGATTTACAAGGAGTGGCTGGTGGATTTGAATTGACTACCTTTTGATTAGTAGCTCCAGCAGGGTTTCCAGCTGGTGTTTAAGTCTGATCTGATGCCATAGTCCACAAAACATCACGAAGAAGGCAAATCCCACAAGAGAAGAGTGAGAGCTGAGAACTAGGATCAGAAACCTGCTCTTTGTTTATCTGGAATATGGTCCTGCAGAACTTTACTGCCAGGCTTTTTTTTTTAAATTGTCTATCACATATTCACAATACCCAATCAGTATCATCATCAGAAAGTAGTAAATAAATAAACAAATAAGAGCTGTTTCTATCAGCAAAGAGATACATAAACGTTGTAAATTCCCTTTTTAATTTTGCTAACTGAATTCTCCCCTTAATAGTTTGCACCATACCCAAATACTTACATTTCATTGTTTACTTATTATTCATTTACATTATGTGTACATAGAGACATCCTCAGACTAGTAATTATGTATATAATTATATATAAATTGCATATATATGATGTGTGCTATATGATATATATGTACATGTCTATGTGTACATGATATGTAACTATACATTTATATCAGATTATACATGTATATCTCAGAACTAAACTTCTTTATCTTCTTCTCATTTTTTAAATACTTAAGTATGTATAGTATTTCTAACTTTTCAAAGTTTGTTGTAGACTATATTTGCATAGTCACTGCTTTTCCTGAGTATTTTGCTATTAGCAAACTTTGTAATCTTAGCATCTGTTCAATTAAAAAAAAATTCATAGGTGTTACAAATTTCTGTACCTGTTCCTCATAACTATAGTATGTAACGAAGAATTTGCTTAATTATAAACAAATTATCTTTTCTTTTAAACTACTAGAATGTAAGATTTCGATAGGTAATAAAAAGAACATCTTGCTATATAAGCATTTCCAGAAAACAAAGCATCCACTTCCTCAAAACTCAAGTGAAGATATTAGAATGAAGAATAAGAAACTCACAAAGTTTCTAACCAAATTATTCACATATAATTTACTGATTTAAATTTCTCAGTATACAGGGTTACATAAAATTAACAGTAATTAGAATCAGTTAGTTGTATTTTGAATTGAAGGTTAATACAAGAAGTTATTCCAAGGTCATCACCGACAATGTATAAAAATAGAATTGCATGTACTGTAATAGAAGATATATCCCATAAAGTATCATCTTCAGCATTAAACTTTTGAGATATTATACATAGTCAACTAGAGAGCAAAATAATTATTCTCAAAATTAGGTTTCCCGGAAAAATTTCTTTATCTGAATACTTTAGGGAATTATAGGAATCAAATGAAAAAATCAGTGAATTTGAAGTGAATTTACATATGTGGCACAAGAAAGATGTTTAAAATGTAATCATAAAAATAGTTTCCTTGATTTCAAAATTCAATAATTTGACTCCCTAAATAAGTCAATGTAATAGACAATTAAAAAATCTAAGTCATTTTAATGTTAAAAATATTCCATACCAATTTTTAAAATAAAACCTATTCCTTAACCCAGATCATGAAATCAGTCAAATTATAGATGACAGGGTCCATCCAAAAGATTTTATTACCATTGTTCATTCATGTATATTTCATAATTAACTAACATTCATAGATTACTATAGAGTCGCTATGAGTCTGAATCAACTCAAAGGCAATTTTTTTTTTTTTTTTTTGACATTCTATACAAGGAGCCCTGGAAGCACGATTGTTAAGTGCTCAACTAATAACTGAATGGTCAATGGTCCCAACTCACCAGCCGCTCCACAGGAGAAAGATGTGGCAGTCTACTTCTTTAAAGATTACAGCCTTGGAAACTCTATGCGGCAGTTCTACTCTGTCCTATAGAGTCGCTGTAAGTCAGAATCCACCTGGCAGCAGTTTTTTTTTTTTTTTAATGTACCATGTGAAGTAACAGAAATAGTGAAAGCTGTTCTTACTCATACATTGCAATCCCATACTTGTAGGAACATATATACCACAATAGTAAGACACATTTCATAACAGGTTTGTGTATAGAAGCACATGGATTAGATGAGGGATTAAGTCACATTTACAGCAGTTCTACAGTAGGTCTAACAGGACTTTCCAGAAAGCTTGATATTTATTTGTTCATTCAAGAGTTAGTCACAGAAAAAGATGGAAGTAAAAGAATATTGAAGAGACAATGCTTAAGGGACAGCAAAGTTAGTTCATAATAAGTCAATTGTAGTTAATTACAAACAGGTAACTCTGGAACATTAGCATTAGAAAGATATAGGTGCTGAAATGTGAGGAAACTGTCCACAAACCTACAATGAACTAATAGTAAATATCAAAGTCTGACTTATTAAAAATGGAAAATCAAGAAAACTAGAAGATGTTTTTGTATATTTTCAAATTTACAGGAAATTGCAAAAATACTACAGAGAACTCTGTTTATTCACCACAAAGCTTCTGCCAGTGGTGGTACCTTATGTAAATATACTATAATAACAAAACCATGAAATTGACATTAGTACAATACTATTAACTAGATTTCAGATTTCACCAGTTTTTACATGCACTCATGTGTTGTGTAATTCTCTGCAATTTTATCACATGTAGATTTTTTCTTACCGCTACCCTGTCAAAAACCAGAACTATTTCATCACCCTGAAGAAACTCCCTCAAGAACCCTTTTATAGTTCCATGTACCCCACCATTTCTAAACCCTGGCAACAGCTATCTATTCTCCATATATGTTATTTCAAAAATCTTATAAATCTTATATACGTGGAACTGTATAATATGTAACCTTTTGAGATTGACATTTACACTTATCATAATGTATAGAGATCCATGGAGGTATTTACATGTATCAGTAGTTCATTCCTTTTTATTGTTGATGGGTGTACGAGAGTATATTTAATTATTTACCAGCTGAAAGATGACGTGGCTGTTCCCAGTATATGATTATTGCACGTAAAGCTTTCAGGAACATTCATATACCTTTTTTTTTTTTTTGCCTGCTTGAACATAAGTTATAATTCCCCTGAGGTGAATCCTAGGACTGTGAAAGTGAGATCATTATAATTTTTTTTGAATTTTATAGGATACTGCCAAACTAATTTCCAGAGTGTTGTACCATTTTAAATTCTTACCATCAATGTGTGAAAGATCCAGTCACTCTTTTGGTACCCATTGTGTCTTAGGCTGGGTTCTTGAGAGAAGCAAAACCAGTGAAGTGTATAAATATATTTATATAAAGAGAGATTCATATCAAGGAAACAGCTCATGCGATTGTAGAGGCTAGAATGTCCCAAGTCCGTGGATCCGGGTAGTGGCCTCTCCCAATTCACACAGCCACAGAAGCTGGTGAACCCAAGATCGGCAGGCAGGAAAACAGGTCTCTTGCTCACAGGCTGTGAAGGTCGTTGAATTCTAAGATCAGCAGGCAAGACCACAAGGTTTCTCCTGATTCATGTAGCTGTGGGGGCTGGCGAACCCAAGATCAGCAGGCTAAGCAGCAGGACTCTTGCTGGCAGGTTGTGAAGACCGACGAATCCCAACATCGACAGGTAAGCTGTTAGCTCAAGTCCCAAGAACTGGAGGTGAGACAACAAGAAGCAGCTGATGGATCTGGAACAAGCCAAAAACCTTGGCAAGACGAGCAGGAAAGAAGTAGCCAGTGGAGGGCAGAGAGATGAAGGCTGATGGGGCCGTGAGCTGCCACAGGCCCTGCCCCTGCCAGTACCACTTAGCAGATTTCATCATGGGGGTGATCACATATCAAATTTCAACAAGGAAGTGATCACGTATTAAATTTCAACAGGGAAGTGATCACACCATTATACAACTAACCAAGTTGACATACAATCTTAACCATCACACTCTGTCATCTGCATGTTGTAGGTTAATGAGTTTTCCTCCAATCCTGACACTCGTTCTTCGTCATACAGTCCAGCTTCTCAGATTACTTGTTCATCATACAGATTGAATAAGTATGGTGAAAGGATACAACACTGATGCACACCTTTCCTGACTTTAAACCACACATTATTTCCTTGTTCTGTTTGAATGATTGCCTCTTAGTCTATGTACAGGTTCCTCGTGAGCACAATTAAGTGTTCTAGAATTCCCATTCTTTGCAATGTTATCCACAATTTGTTATGACCCTCACAGTAGAATGCCTTTGTACAGTCAATAAAATGCAGGTAATCATCTTTCTGATATTCTCTACTTTCAGTCAAGATCCATCTAACATCAGCATTGACACCTCTGGTTTCATGCCCTCTTCTGAATCTGGCTTGAATTTCTGGCAGTTTCATCTAGATATACTGCTGCAATTATTTTTGAATAGTCTTCAGCAAAATTTTACTTGTGTATGATATTTTTCAATAATGTCTGCATTCTGTTGGATCTCCTTTCTTTACAATGGGCACAAATATGGATCTCTTTCAGTCAGATGAACATGTAGCCGTCTTCTGTATTTCTTGGCATACAGGACTGAGTGCTTCCAGTGTGGTATCCTTTCCAATAGGTATATAGTGATATGTTATTGTGGTTTTATCTTTTGTTTCCTTACTAGACAATGATGTTGAACATATTTTAATGTCCTTATTCACCATCACTATACTCTGTTTAATGGATTGACACAGTGGCTACAACAATGGGCTCAAGCATAACAGTGATTGTTAGGATGGCTCAGGACCAGGCAATGTTTCCTTCTGTTGTATATAAGGTTGCTATGAATCAGGACCAACTAGACAGTACCTAACAGCAACAATATACCTTCTTTGGTGAGATGTCTGTTTATGTTTTTTTCATATTTTCTCATTGATTTGCTTGTTTTTCCACAGTTGAGTTTTAAGTATCATTAAATATTCAAGATACTAGTCCTCTGTCAAGTATGTGGATTATGGCTTGTTTTTTTGTTTGTTTTTCACCCTATCAACAGAGTCTTTCAAGGAATATATGTTTTTAATTTTGATAAAGAGCAATTTATCAATATTTTATTTTATTTGTGTTACCATATTTAAGAATAGTCTCTTCTATAAGTTTTATACTTTTATATTTTATACTTAAATATTTTCCATTTGAGTTCATTTTTGTATAAGACGTAAGGTATAAGTCAATTTTTTCTCCCCCCTTTTTTCCCCCTCTCTTGATAGTCAACTGCTCCAGCAACCATACTTCACTTAATTGTCTTTAAAAATTTATCAGGATTCAGTTGCATATACTTGTGTGGGTCTATTTCTTGTTTTTCTATTCCTTTAATCTGTGTGTATTTTTCTGTAATATCACACTGCTTTGATTACTGTAAGATTAGGTAGAGTGTTTTTCCCACTCTATTGTTCTGTAAAAATTCCAGGACCATTTAATTTCTATATAAATTTAGAGTAAGTTTGTCATTATCTACAAAACATCTGGCTGGGATTTTAATAGGATTAAGCCTAAAGATCAATTTGGGGAGAAATGATATCTTCCTACCATGTTGAATCTTCCAAAACATGGACATGGTATGTCTTTCCATTTATTTATTTCATTAGCATTTTTGTAATTTTGCATACAAATTTTGCTAGATTTATACTTCAATATTTCATTTTCTTTGGAATAATTTTAAATGGTATTGTCTTTCAAACCTTACTTTCCATAGTTTTATTGATAGTATATAGAAATAAAATTGATTTTATATATTTATCTTATATGATGTGACCTTGTTGAACTCAATAGTTCTAGATTTTTGTCAGTTTCTCATGATTTTCTATGTATACAATTAAGTATTGACAATTGAATCTGACAATCACATGGTCTACTATGCCTGGAATGACAACTTGAAGAGGAGTGGCATTACATTCATTGTCAAAAAGAACATTTCAAAGATCTATCCTGAAGTACAACACTGTCAGTGATAGGATAATGTCCATACACCTACAAGACCAGTTATTACGACTATTACTCAACATTATGAACCAACCACTAAGGCCAAAGATGAAGAAATTGAAGATTTTTACCAACTTCTGCCGTCTGAAATCCATCAAACATGCAATCAAGATGCACTGATAATTACTGGTGAGTGGAATGTGAAAGCTGGAAACAAATATGTGCAGTTGGAAAATAGGGCCTGGATGATAGAAACGATGCCAGAGATCTCGTGATAGAATTTTGCAAGACCAACCGCTTACTCATTGCAAATACTTTTTTTCAATAACAAAAACAGTGACTATTCATATAAGCCTCCCCCAATTGAATACATAGGAATCAAATCCACTACATCTGTGGAAAGAGATCACTGAAGGATTCTATAGGCAAAATATTGAACAAGGCAGGAAGCATCAAAAGAAGATGGAAGGAATACACACAGTCACTGTACCAAAAAGAATTGGCTGGCCTTCACTCCTTTCTGTAGGTAGCATATGATCAAGAACAAATGGTACTGAAGACTGAAGGGAGAAGTTCAAGCTGCACTGAAGACATTGTTGAAAAACAAGCCTCCAGGAATTGACGGAAGACCAATTGAGATGTTTCAACAAGCGGAAATAATGCTGGAAGTGCTCACTAGTCTATGTCAAGAAATTTGGAAGACAGCTGCCTGTCAAACCTACTGGAAGAGATTCATATTTGTGCCCATTGCAAAGAAAGGTAATACAACAGAATGCAGAAATTATCGATCAATATCATTAATATCTCATGCAAGTAAAATTCTGCTGAAGATCATTCAAAAGCGGTTGCAGCAGTGCATTGACTGGGAACAGCCAGAAATTCAAGGCAGATTCAGAAGAGGACATGGAACCAGGGTTATCATTGCTGATTACAGATGGATGCTGGCTGAAAGCAGAGAATATCAGAAAGACATTTACCTGTGTTTTATTGACTATGCAAAGGCATTCGACTGTGTGAATCATAACAATTTATGAATAGCATTGTGAAAAATAAGAGTTCCAGAACACATAATTGTGTCCATGAGAAACCTGTACATAGATCAAGAGGCCATTGTCCAAATAGAACAAAGGGATACTGTGTGGTTTAAAGTCAGGAAAGGTGTGCATCAGGGTTGTATCCTTTCACCGTACTTATTCAGTCTGTATGCTGAGTAAATAATCTGAGAAGCTGGACTATATGAAGAAGGAAGAACACCACTTCAGGACTGGAGGAACACTCGTTAATGACCTGTGTTATGCAGATTACACAGCCTTGCTTGCTGAAGTGAAGAGGACTTGAAGCACTTACTGATGAAGAGCAAAGACCACAGCCTTCAGTATGGATTACACCTCAACATAAAGAAAACAAAAATCCTCGTAACTGGACCAATAAGCAACATCATGATAAACGGAGAAAAGATTGATGTTGTCAAGGATTTCACTTTACTTGAATCCACAATCAACACCCATGGAAGCAGCAGTCAAGGAGTCAAATGACACATTGCATTGGGCAAATTTCTTGCAAAAGACCTCTTTACAGTGTTAAAAATCAATGATGTCACTTTAAGGACTAAGGTGCCCCTGACCTAAGCCATGGTGTTTTTATTCACCTCATATGCATGCAAAAGCTGAACATGACTAAGGAAGACCAAAGAATAATTTTATGCCTTTTAATTGTGGTGTTGGCAAAGAATATTGAATATACAATGGACTGACAAAAGAACAAACAAATCTGTCCTGGAAGAAGTACAGCCAGAATGCTCCTTAGAAGTAAGGATGGAGAGACTTCATCTCATGTACTTTGGACATGTTATCAGGAGGGACCAGTCCCTTGAGAAGGACATAATATTTGGTAAAGTAGAAGGTCGGTGAAAGAGAGGGAGACTCTCAATGAGATGGATTCACACAGTTGCTGCAACAATGAGCTCGAGCCAAACAAGGATCATGAGGATGGCGCAGAACTGGGCAGTGTTTCATTCTGTTTTACACAGGGTCACTATGAGTTGGAACCAACCCAAGTGCACCTAAGAACAACAACAACAACAACATACCTGTGAGAGCAGGAACTCCATGGTACTGCCTCATTTTTCAGGTCTCACAAGTTTTCTGCCTTTGACAAGAGTGCAGCCTTACAACTTTTGTGTTGCTCTTTAGTGGAAATTATTTGAATCAGTGTTATCACTAGGTAGATGGAGGAGTGTGGATTGCATTGGGTGACACTGTCTGAGGGAGTGGCACCAAAATGACTGTCTATAAAATTTTTGTGCAGTGTTTCAGCAGATATTTATTATTTTTAATAAAAATACCCCCATAGTCATTTATAATAACAAAATATTTTCATCAGCCCAATTTACATGTATCAATAAACCTACAAAATTAAAACTCTATGCGAATTTACTTTTTGAATCTTCTTATGCACTCTGGTCAGAGCTGTCATTATTACCCACTTACAATGATGCTTCCAATCACATGCTGTTATTTTGGTTGCTGCCAGTGTTTTTATAGTCCCTGATTTTATCAAATTTTCTGGTGTTTTAGCTACAATGTTGTGGTAACTAGTGTTTGTGAACCTACATCAATAACTTTTCTGAGAATTAGGTAGTAACTAAAGGAAAAGAGGGAGAAAAATTTAAAAAAGGCTTCTTCTCAGTTACTAATAATGTAATTAATAATGTTGTAATTCAATATAGAAAGATTTTTACATAATTATTTTGTGGTTAATATTCATATCATCTAAGAAATATTACATTTATGCAATTTATAACTATATTGTATATTATTCTATGATGAAAATTGATAATAAACATAACTAAAGATTCTGAAAATAATCCAAGAAGCTGGACTATATGAAGAACAGGGCATCAGAATTAGAGGAAGACTCACTAACAAATTATGCTATGCAGATGACACAACCTTGCTTGCTGAAAGTGAAGAAGACCTGAAGTGCTCACTGATGAAGATCAAAGACCACAGCCTTCAGTATGGATTACACTTCAACATAAAGAAAACAAAAATCTTACAACTGGACCAATAAGCAACATCATGATAAATGGAGAAAAGATTGAAGTTGTAAAGGATTTCATTTTACTTGGATCTACAATCAGCACCCATGAAAGCAGCAGTCAAGAAATCAAAAGACGCACTGCATTGGGCAAATCTATTGCAAAAGACCTCTTTAAAGTGTTTAAAAGCAAAGATGTCACTTTGAAGACTAAGGTGCACCTGATCAAAGTGATGGTGTTTTCAATCACCTCCTACACATGTGAAAGCTTGACAATGAATAAGGAAGACGGAAGAAGAATTGATGATGCCTTTGAACTGTGGTATTGGCGAAGAATACTGAATATATCATGGACTGCCAGAAGAATGAATAAATCTGTCTTGGAAGAAGTACAACCAAAATGCTCCTTAGAAGCAAGAATGACGAGACTACGTCTTACACACTTTGGACATGTTATGAGGAGGGATCAGCCCCTGGAGAATGACATCCTGCTTGGTAAAGTATAGGGTCAGCAAAAAAGAGGAAGACCCTCAATGAGATGGGTAGACACAGTGGCTGCAACAATGGGCTCAAGTACAACAACGATTGTGAAAATAGTGCAGCTCTGGGCATTGTTTCTTTCTGTAGTACACAGGGTCGCTATGAGTTGGAACCAACTTGATGGCGCCTAACAACAACAACAAGGATTCCATATAGTCTGGTATGGGAGGAGGTCCACGGGGGAGAGGGTGACTTCATGGTTTGAATTTTCCTTCTCTGACAGGTTTCTGCCTTACACAGCTTCTCACTTTTGCAGGTTTTACTGTATATATTTCAAAAAGAAAATATGGTTGCTGTCAAGTTGATTCCAACTCATGGCAACTCCATGTGCTTCAGAATAGAATTGTACTCCATAGGGTTTTCATGTCTGTGAGGTTTTGGAAGCAGATTGCCAGGTCTTTCTTCTGAGGCACCTCTGAGTAGGTTTGAACTGCCACCCTTTCAGTTAGCAGCTAAGCACTCAGCCATTTGTGCCCCCCAGGGATATATATATATATATATTTTTTTTTTTTTTTCCTGAATTTACTTTGCATGTATTTTTGAGGATTTTTGTGCCTATATTCATGACAGATGTTGGTCTGTAGTTTGTATGTGTGTCTGTTTTTAACTTTATCCAGTTTGAATATCAGAGTAATGCTGGCCTCATACAATTAGATAGTAAACACACTCTCTTCTATTTTCTGTATAGATTGTGTAGAATTAATAATAAATCATTTTTAATGTTTGATGGAATTTCTCAGTGAAACTACGTGGACCTGGAGATTTCTTTTTGGGAAGTTTTTAAGTACAAATTCAATTTCATTAATAGTTATAGAATTCTTTATGTTGTCTATTTTTGCCTTGGGTGAGATTTAGTAGTTTTTATTTCTTGAGGAATTGGTGTATTTTATCTAAGTTGTCAAATACACATGCTTGAGTTGCTAGGAATATTACCATATTGTACTTTAATGTCTACATGATCTATAGTGAAGTATACTGTTTTCATTCTTGATCTTGCTAACTTGTGTCTTCACTCTTTTTCTATGTCAGTGTTGCTAGAGTTTTGACAATTTTATTGATCTTTTCGAAGATTTAGCTTTTTGTTTCATTTATTTTTTCTCTACTTTTTCTCATTTTAATTTTATCTATTTCTTCTCGTATCATAATTATTTCTTTCCTTTAGTTTGGTTTGTGCATATTTTGTTCTTACTTTTCTGTTTTCTTGAAGAGGGACCTTAGATTAAAGACTGAAGACATTTCTTCTTTTCTAGTGTATGTATTTAGTGCTGTAATATTTTTATGTCAGCACTACTTTAACAGTAGCCCATGAATTTTGTTATGTTGTATTTTTATTTTCATTAGCTCAATGTATTTAAAAAAAATTTTCCTCAACACTTCCCCTTTGACCCATGAATTATTTAGAAGTGTTTTTTAGTTGTTTGGCTAGAGACAACAAGCTTTACTTGGGGCTTTTTTGTTCGCCCTTACGATCTGCAGATTTTGTGCTTCATCAGAGCCCAGTTCAGGGTACGATGCATAAAGAATATCCAGGGAATACACTGTCATGAACTTGAATATCCAGGTAATACACTGTCATGTACTTTGTCAAAACCCAAGGTCCCTAACCTCTGATATTTCCTTTCATCTTTCAGAGTCTCCTTATGTTTATTTGATGTAGCAGTTCAATCATTTTATCACTGGGCTCAGCAGGAGGACTAGGGGAAATTGTTTTATTCCATCTTGTCTGGGACCAAAAATCTAGTATATTAATTTTAAGGGATAACCAGATGTAAAAGAAACAACAAATGTTATTGAGTACCTTAAAAAAAGAAAAAGAAACCTGGAAGTCAAGAAGACTGATATATTAAAAAAAAAAAAAAAGATTTCATGAATAGAAGAAATGGTCGATATTATTAAAGGTCATGGATAGGTGTTCATTGGATAATGCAGTTTGAGAACAGTGATAAGAGCATTTCTATCAGCATGATTTGAATGATTAAAAAATTATTTGACATTTTTGAGATTCTTGACCATTATTACAATGAATTTTCAGAAAGGGCTATAATTTGAATGGAATTTTAGGTTTTATTAGAAAATAATCTTTTGGGTTGTATTAGGAATTTGCTGGAGATACATTAAACATCAAGGGAGTATTTATTATTAATAAATATCACTCTTATTGAATACAGGAACTGAAATAGGAGTATAGAAATTGACTGAGATTAGGACCTGGTGTGCTGTAAAGGACTCAGCTGATCCTTAGTCTTCCATCTATATATTTTTTTCTCTAAGTGAGACTCATTGTTTCTTTTAAACATGCATTTGCTTTCTCTACTTCCAAGGTCATCTGAAAATAAATGTCTATTGGCAACCATCCTAAAATTATATTTCCATAGTTCATGAGAAGAGTGAGCCTGAGTCCTAAAATTCTAAACATTCAGTTCAGGTTGGGTCTGAGGCTAAACAAATTGTGACTATAAGACAGAGTGACATTGCACAAAGATAGTTGCTCAGAGCACCAAAGCTATAAGAAAATTAGTGAATCCAAGAGATATTTATTTCTCCAAAGGTTTATGAGGGCAACTGTAACACATTTGCTCATGAAAGCTAACAGGCACAAATCAATAGTTAAAGGATACGCATATTAAATAACACAATACATGAAGATACACGTATTGTTGTTAGGTGCCATCCAGTTGGTTCCAACTGATAGTGACCCCATATACTACAGAATGAAAAAATGCACGGTCCTACACCATCCTCACAATTACTGCTATGTTTGAGCCATTGTTGCAGTCACTGCATCAGTTCATCTCATTGAGGGTCTTCCTATTTTTCCCTCAACCTCTACTTTATCAAGTATGATTTCTTTCTCCAGGAACTGGTTCCTCTTGATAACATGTCGAAAGAACATGAGACGAAGTCTTACCATCCTTGCTTCTGGCTATACTTCTTCCGGGACAGATTTGTTCATTTTTCTGGCAGTCCACTGACACCATAATCAAAGGCATCAATTCTTCTTTGGTCTTCCTTATTCATCGTACAGCTTTCCCATGCATGTGAGACAACTGAAAATACCATGGATTGGGTCAGGCACACCTTCGTCCTTAAGATGACATCTTTGCTTTTTAATACTGGAAAGAGGTCTTTTGCAGTAGATTTGACCAATGCAATGCATCCTTTAATTTCTTTCTTTCTTTCTTTTTTGTACTGTAGATGAATTTTTACAGAGCAAATTGGTTTCTCATTAAACGGTTAATACACATTTTGTTTTGTGACACTGGTTGCCAACCCCATGACATGTCAACACTCTCCCCTTCTCAGACTTGGGTTTCCCATTACAAGCTTTCCAGCCCCCTCCTGCCTTCTCGTCCTTGCCCCTGGGCTGGTGTGTCCATTTAGTCCATTTTGTTTAGTGGGCCTGTCTAACTTTTGGCTGAAGGCTGAACCTCAAGAGTGACTTCCTTACTGAGCGAAAAGGGTATCCAGGGGCCATACTCTTGGGGTTTCTCCAAGTCTCTGTCAGACCACTAAGTCTAGTCTTTTTTTTTTTTTTTTTTTGTGAGTTAGAATTTTCTTTTACATTTTTCTCCAGCTCTGTTCAGGACCCTCTATTGTGACCCCTGTCAGAACAGTTGGTGGTGGTAGCCAGGCACCATCTAATTGTGCTGGACTTAGTCTGGTGGAGGCTGTGATAGTTGTGATCCATTAGTCCTTTGGACTAATCTTTCCCTTGTGTCTTTGGTTTTTTTATTCTCCCTTGCTCCAGATGGGGTGAGACCAGTTGATGGCCTCTCACAAGATTCTAACGTCCCAGATGCTACTTACTAAAGTAAAATGTAGAAAATTTTCTTTATCAACTCTGTTATGCTAGCTGAGCTAAATGGTCCCCATGACCATGATCCCCACAGCCCTCAGCCCAGTAATTTGATCCTCAGGGAGTCTGGATGTGTTTATAGAGCTTCCAAGACCTTGTCTTGGACAAGTTGTTCTGGCTTACCCAGTATTGTGTACTATCTTACCCTTCACCAAAGTTACCACTTATCTATTGTCTATTTAGTGTTTTTCCATTCCCATCCTTCCTCTCTCACACAACCTTCAAAGATTGTTTCTTTTTGTGTCAATCTTTTCATGAGTTTTTATAGTATTGGTCTCCTACAACGTTTGTCCTTTTGTGATTGACTTATTTCACTAGCATAACTCCTCCAGATTCATCCATGTTGTGAGATGCTTTGCAGATTCATCATTGTTCCTTATCATTGCATAGTATTCCATTGTGTGTATGTACCATAGTTTGTTTACCCATTCATCTGTTAATGGGAATCTAGGTTATTTCCATCTTTTTGCTATTGTGAACAGTGCTGCAATGAACATGGGTGTGCATAAGGCTATTCGTGTGACGATTCTTATTTCTCTAGGATATGTTCCTAAGAGTGAGATTGCTGGATCATATGGTATTTCTATTTCTCACTTTCTAGGGAAGCACCATATCGTTTTCCAAAATGGTTGTATCATTTTGCATTCCTGCCAGCAACGCATAAGAGTTCAAATCTCCCCGATAGCTCTCCAGCATTCGTTAATTCTTTTTTTTTTTTTAATTTGTGCCAAAATGCCAGGGTGAGATGATATTTCATTGTGGTTTTGATTTCCATTTCTCTAATGGCTAGAGATCGTGAGCATGTCCCCATGTCTGTTATCCACTTGAATGTCTTCTTGATGAAATGTCTGTTCGTATCCTTTGTCCATTTTTTAATTGGATTATTTGCCTTTTTGTTGTAGAGGTGCTGGATTTTCCTATAGATTTTAGAGATTAGAAATTCGTTGGATTTGTCATAACCAAAAATTTTTTCCCAGTCTGTATCTTTTCACTCTTTTGGTGAAGTCTATTGATGAGCATAAGTGTTTAATTTTTAGAAGATCACATCTATCTAGCTTGTCTTATTGTGTTTGTGTATTTTTAGTTATGGTTTGTATCCTGTTAATGCCGTGCATTAGGGTCTCTAGCATTGACCCTATTTTTTCTTCTAGATCTTTATAGGTTTTTGTTTTATACTTAGGTCTTTGATCTATTTTGAATTAGTTTTAGTGTAGAGTGTGAGATATGGGTCCTATTTCATTTTTTTGTGATGGACATCCTGTTCTGCCAACACCACTTGTTAAAAAGAACTGTCTTTTCCCCATTTGATGGATTTTGGGGCTTGGTTGAAAATCAAGAGACCATAAGTGGCTAGATTTACATCTGGTTTCTCAGTTCCATTCCATTAGTCAATGTGTCTGTCATTGTACCAATACCAGGCTGTTTTGACTACTGTAACTGTATAATAGGTTCTGAGATCAAGTAGTGTAAGCTGTTCTTTAATCTTTTTTAATAGTGTTTTACTTATCTGGAACTTCTTCCCTTTCCATATAAAGTTAATGAGTAGATTTCCATCCCTTTAAAGAATGCTGTTGGTATTTAGATTGGGATTGCATTGTATATGTAGATTGCTTTGGGTAGAATTGACATTTTCACAATGTTAAGTCTCCCTACTCATGAACATGGTATGTTTTCCATTTATGTAGGTCTTTTTTGTTTCCTTGCAGTAGTGTTTTGTAGTTTTCTTTGAATAGGTCTTTTACATCCCTAGTTAGATTTGTTCCTAATTTTTTTTTTCTTTGTTTTGTTTTTTTAGGTGCTTTTATAAATGGTATTATTTTCCTGATTTCGTTTTTGTCATTCTGTTTGTTGGTGTATAGGAAGCCAACTGATTTTTGTATGTTTATCTTGTATCTTGCTACTCTGCTGAATCTTTGTGTTAGTACCGGTAGTTTTCTCTTGTAGTCTTTTGGGTTCTCTCTATATGGTATCATATTATCTGCAAATAGGGACAGTTTTACTTCTTTGTTACCAATTTGGATGCCCTTTATTTCTTTTTCTTGCCTTATTGCTCTAGCTAGGACTTCCAGTACAATGCTAAACAGGAGTGGAGGTAAAGGGCATCCTTGTCTTGTTCCTGTTCTCAAGGGGAATATTTTCAGCCTCTCTCCATTAAGAATGATGTTGGCTGTTGGTTTTATATAGATGCCCTTTATTACGTTGAGGAATTTCTCTTCTATACCTATTTTTCAAGAGTTTTTTTTTCAGGAACATGTGTTTGACTTAGTGAAATGCCTTTTCTGCATCAGTTGTGATGATCATGTGATTCTTTTATTTTATTTATGTAGTGAATTATGTTGATTGATTTTCTAATGTTGAACCATCTTTGCATACTGATATGAATCCCACTTGGTTGTGGTATATATATATGTATTTAATGATACTGAATTCTATTGGCTAGAATTTTGTTGAAAATTTTTACATCTATATTCACGAAAGGTATCGGTCTGCAATTTTCTTTTTTTTGTTTGTGGTGTTTTTCCTCATTTTGGTATCAGGGTTGTGTTGGCTTCATAGAATGAATTCAGAAGTATCCCTTCCTTTTCTCTGTTCTGAAATATTTTGAGTAGTACTGGTGTAAGCTCTTCTCTGAACGTTTGGTAGAATTCTCCAGTGAAGCCATCTAGGACAGAGCTCTTTTTGTTGGGGGGGTTTTTTAAAATTATCTTTTCAATCTCTTCTCTTGTTATGGGTCTGTTCATATTTTCAAATTCAGTGTGTGTTAGTTTGGGTAGGTAGTGATTTTCTAGAAATTTGTCCATTTCCTCTAGGTTTTAAATTTGTTAGAGTATAGTTTTTCATAATACTCTGTTAGGATCCTTTTTATTTCTGTTGGGTCTGTTGTAAAGTCCCCCATTTAATTTCTTATTTGGATTATTAGCTTCCTTTCCTGGTTTTTTTTTTTTTGGTCAATTTGGCTAGTAGTTTGTTAATCCTTTCAAAGAACCAACTTTTGGCTTTGTTGATTCTTTTTATTATTTTTCAGTTCTCCATTTCATTTATTTCTGCTCTGATGTTTATTATTTCCTTTCTTCTGGTGGCTATTGGCTTCTTTTGCTCCTCTCTTTCTATTGGTTGGAGTTGTGTAGCTAATGTATTGATTTTGTACCTTTCTTCTTTTTTGGTGTGTGCATCTATTGCTATAAATTGACCTCTGAGGACTGCCTTTGCTGTGTCCCAAAGGTTTTGGTATGATGCGTTTTCACTCTCATTTGATTCTAGGAATTTCTCGATTCTATCTTGGAGTTCTTCTATTATTCAGTGGATTTTAAGCAGGGTGTTATTCAGTTTTCATGTGTTTGATTTCTTTTTCTTCATCTTCCTGTCATTAATTTCTACTTTGATGGCACTGTGATCAGAGAAAGTACTTTGTATTATCTCAATGTTTTAGATTTTGTTGAGGGTTGCTCTGTGGCCTAAGATGTGGTCTATTCTGGAGAATGTTCCACATACATTGGAAAGAATGCGTACGTTGCTGCTGTTGTGTGGAGTGTTCTCTATATGTCTGTGAGGTCAAGTTGGCTGACTGTGACCTTTAGGTCTTCTGTATCTTTGCTGAGTTTCTTTCTAGATGTTCTGTCCTTTACCAACAGTGGTGTGTTGAATTCTCCTACTATTATTACGGAACTGTCAGTTTTTCATTTCAGTTCTGTTAGAGTTTGTTTTATGAATTTTGGAGTGCTGTCATTTGGTGTGTAGACATTTATTATGGTTATGTCTTCATGACGGATTGTCCCTTTAATCATTATATAATGCCCTTCTTCTTCTTTTCTGGTGGATTTTGTTTTAAAGTCTATTTTATCTGGGATTAGTATTGCCACTCCTGCTCTTTTATAATACCTGTTTTCTTGATATATTTTTTCCATCTTTTTATTTTTAATAAATTTATGTCTTTGTTTCTAAGGTGTGTATCTTGTACACAGCATATTGAAGGGTGCTGTTATTTTATCCATTCTGTCACTGGCTGTCTCTTTATGGGTGCATTTATGCCATTTATGTTCAGTGTGATTATTGATAGGGGTCAGTTTATTACTGACATTTTGCAGTATATTTTTTGTGGTGCTGACATTTTCTCTGTTCCTCTTTCTCTTCTGTGCTGAATTCTTTTTGTTGGTAGATTTTTTTCTCATTTCTTTCATTTTTGTAGATTTTGTGTTTACTGAGGTTTTGTGTTTTTCTTCTTTATTTTGATGAGCAGGTTTGTTAACTTTCTTTGTGGATACCTTGACATTTACCTCTATCTTCCTAAGTTTCAACCAGTCTTTTCTTACTTGATATAGCCTTTACTTCCTCTCCATTTGAAAGTTCTATACCAACAACATTGTTTATTCCCTTTTTTATTGTTCTGACACTGTCGTAATTTACAGATTAATCTCTCTGGTTCCTTGTTGTAAATCTTTTAGTTTTGTTTTATCCTTAAGAGTTCATTACCAAGATTGGTATCTGGCTGAGGTGGTCTTGTGTCCTATATTCAGGTTGTTGTCTTATGTTGTTTGTTCTCCAATCAAAGGACTCACTTTACTTATTTTTGGTTTGGTTTGGTTTTTACATATTCCCTTAATTTTTGTTTACCTGGAAATGTTCTAATTTTGCCATCATATTTGAGTGAGAGTTTTGCAGGATATATTATTCTTAGTTGGCAATTTTGTTTTTCAACTTTTATATATGTCATCCCATTGCCTTCTTGCCTGCTTGGTTTTTGCTGAGTAATCAGAGGTTAGTCTTACTGTTTCCCTTCTGTATGTGACTTTTCATTTTTTCTCGAGCTGCTTTCAGAATTCTTTCTTTGTCTTTGATTTTAGTAAGTGTGATTATGATATGTCTTGGTGATTTTGTTTGTGGGTCTATCCTATATGGGCTTTGTTGAGCTTCTTGGACAGCCAACTTTTCATATTTCATGATATTAGGGATGTTTTCTGTCAACAATTCTTCAGTGATCCTCTCTGTGTCTTCTGTTTTCCCTCCCATTCTAGAACTCCAATGACTTGAAAATTTTTCCTTTTGATTGTATCCCATACCTTTCTCAGGGTTTCAGACCTGCTCCTCAAACCTTCTATGACTCTGTCCATTTTTGAAATCTTGTTGTTTATCTTTTGGATTTCTAACTGCTGTTTTTGTATGATTTCTGGTTGTTTGTTTATTTTGACATTTTGTTCCTGTATGTTTTCCTGAATTCTTCCATTGTTTTGTCTGTATTTTCCATGATTTTGTCTATTTTTTCCTTATTTTTGTCTGCATTTTCCTTCCTCTCTTGGAGAGCCCTGAACATTAGAGTTCTGAATTCCCTATCGGGTAGCTACAATGCCTTTTCTTCTATTGTAAGGTCATCTGGTGTTTTATTTTGGACTCTTACTGGAGCCATCCTGTTCTTATTTTTTTTTTTTAATATGCTTTGATATCGTCTGATGTCTTCTGGACATTCACTATTTTCTCCATTTATTGATTGTAGATTTGTTTGTTTCATCCTGCTTTTTCGTTTTATTTGTTTATGTCTAGGCAGGTGGACTGGGTGTTCTTTGTTGTTTGCTCATCTGTGTGGGCATGATAGTTCTCACCATCTTGTCAGTGGGGCAGGGCCAGTTGCTCAGGTAAGGTGCAGCAGGGCAGTTCCAGCAGTGGAGGAGGGGTGCTGAAGGGTCATTTGTGACACATACTGGAGCCGACAGGCCAGGTCAGTCAGTCCATGCACAGTGGGGACTGGTGGTCTGCACATGTGCTGCTAGGGGGTGTGGTGCTCTGTGCTCTGTGGAGATAGTCAGGAGAGAAAGGGGAGGATGTGACGTGTGGAGCTAAATGGATGTGGAAGGAAGAGAAAATAAGACAGAGAAACAGAAGCCAAAAAAAGAGCAAAAGAAAAAAAAAAGGTGCTGAGGGAGCCTGATGTTGAAGTGGCACAGGCCCAGGGAAGCTGAGTCCCAGTGGCTTTCTCACCAGGCCGTGAGGCATAGCCCATCAAGAAGTTGCAGAGATGGCACAGCAGCTAGGTGAGCGTGAGAAATGAAAGAAAGGAAGAGAGAGAGAGATAAGAAACTGGAAAAAGAAAGAGAAAGGCACACATGGCCAGATGGTTTGGAGAAAGGAAAGGAAGGAAAGTAGAGAGGGACAAGAAACCAAGAAAAGAAAGAAGAAATAATGCCCTGAGAGAGCCCACCAGCACGGTGTCCTGGACCAGGAAAGTGGTTCTTCAGCCTAGTGGCACTGCACAACCAGTCAAGAAGAACAGAGATGGCACACGCTGCCAGGTGTTCAGGAGAAAGGAAAGGAAGGAGGTGAGAGATAAAAGAAACCCAAAGAAGCCAAAAAAGCAACAGCAGCAACAAAAAATGGTACTGAAGGAACTGGCTGGTGGGAGCAGGGCAAATTCAATCAGCAAGGAGCTGGCATCTTCCCGGTCAAGGAACAACTCAAAAAGATGGTGCACATTTAATTATTTTTCCAATTTTTGATTACAATCTGAGCTTAATAGTGCCTTAAAATTAATAAATCCCTTTTAAAAGTTTTCTCAGGAAGCTAAGAAAGCAATGTAATATTAACATTTTCTTTTTAATAAAAAGAAAAGTAATGCAAGCTCAATATGTGCATCTTTATTTATAGTCTGGGGGCTAGTCCTAAACAAATTACTGACTTTATGCCCCTCAGTATGTAATTCACATTGTGCTAAATATAACTTTATTTCACATGTTATTAAAATAGGAATATATAAAGGAAGAGAGTTCATAAATTAAATATTACATAGTTATACTAGAGGTAAATTTACTTTTAGGTATGTTTGGCCCTGGAGAGGCATTCTGTTTGAAAAAGACATTAAATAAACATGTTCAACCCTGTGTGCATGCACACACACACACACACACACACATTCACAAACACAGAAAATAAGTCATTGTTTAGGTGATTGAATAGTTAAATTTTAATATTTATTAAAAGCTGTGGTAGAGAAACTCCAACTCTGCTTTAAGATAAAACAGAGAGGTTCATTAAGGGTTTTTAAAAGCAGTTCTGATGGGAACAACACAGCTTATGAGATTGAAACCAAGAGTCCATGTCTCAATAATTACAGAAATCTTTTTATAGTATTTAGAATAAAATAGAGGTAAAATAGAGGGTCAGCAAAAAGAAGGAAGAAATTCAACCAGATGGATTAGCACAGTGGCTGCAACAATAGGCCCAAACATAGTAACAATTGTAAGGATTGTGTAGGACCAGGCACTGTTTCGTTCTGTTGTACATAGGATCACTATGAGTCGGAATCGACTTGAAGGCATCCAACAACAACAACAGAAGAACAGGGCTTGTACTATTTTGATTGGTGGGTAGTGAGATAAGGGGACTAAGAATGAGTTACAGAAGTTACAGAGATTACAAATTATAGTCACAAGATGACATGCCATAAAACTGTATGTTTAATGAGAATTATTTCTAAGGATAGTTGAGGACCAGATTTATGATGAACATTTGATGGCAGGATTTTCTTCTCAGAATTGCTTGCTTAACCAAAATCTGTTAAGGTTACTCGAAAAATTTCAGATAAGCTGATTCTGAGTCCTGCTCAAAACATTGTTATCACATCTTTGTCATAAAGAAATATGTTCTGGACCTACTACACACAAAATGCATCTATGTCTTTATTCTCTTTTCAGCTTGCTTTGCTTTGACTTCTCAACGTTGGCCCAGAGAAAACAACATTCTCCTGTGTTTTATGATAGCTAAGCAATTAAAAGTGTTGAATGACAGGGCTTGTGAGCATACTGGGTTGACTCAGTTAATTAAATATAGAACCCTGTGTAAGCAGGTCAGTGTAATTCGTAAAATATCGAGTTTAATTCAATCATCTAGTCATGGTTAAAAAAAAAAAAAATTCATGAACTTTCTCTCCACCTTTACAAAACCATAGACTAAATTTTGATTAGCTTGAGCAAGAACAATTAGAAAAGACAAATTAAAAATCAGGCTTCAGTGCTAAAGTTGAAAATATAGTTTGTTTTAGTTCCAAAGTTAGAAATATGCTTGTGAAAATCATTTGAGTAGTTTAGAATCTCCATGTGGGTTTTTGACTAAAGCAATGAAAAACATCCAGAGTATTTTGTTTTGTCTTATTTTGTTTTTAACAGCTTTGTGTAAATAAAGGCCATTTTACTTTTATATTTCTAAACTGCATGTCTTTCATTTCTTTTTCTTGCCATATTACATTAGCTAGAACTTCTTAAAGTTTGAACAGAAGTGGTGAGTGTGGTTGTTCTTGTTTTGTTCCTGATGTTATGGTAAAGCAATCAGTTTTCACTATTAAGTATGATGTTAGCCGTTGGTATTTCATAGATGCCATTTATCAGGTTGAAGAAGTTTCTTTCCAATCCTAGTTTACTAAGAGTTTTAATTAAGAATGAGTGTTGGCTTAAGAACAAGAAGACAAACAATCCAGTCAAAAAATGGGCAAAGGACTGGAATAGACATTTTACCAAAGAGGATATTCAAACGGTGAACAACTACGTGCAAAGATGTTAAATGTCATTAGCCATTACCAAAACACAAAACCAAACCTGTTGCAGTCAAGTGGATTCTAACACAAAAGGGACAATATAGGATAGAGCAGAACTGCCCCAGAGGGTTTGCAAGGCTGTAAATCTTTATGGAAGCATACTACCTCATCTTTTTCCCACAGAGCAGCTGGCAGGTTCAAACTGCCAACCTTTTGGTTAGCATTTGAGCACTTTAACCACAGTGCCACTAGGGCTCCTCGTTAGCCATTAGGGAGATGTAAATCAAACTATCAGCAGATACCAACTCACCTGTATTAGAATGGCAACTATAAATAAAAAATAAAAGGAAAACAATAGGTGTTGGTGAGATTGTGGAGAGACTGCTACCCTCATCCATTGCTGGTGGGAATGTAAAACGGTAGTTACAGCTACTGTGAAAAACATTTTGACATTTCCTTAAAAATTTAAACATAGAACTACCATATGATCCAGCAATCCCAATCCTAGATACATACCCAGAGAAGTGAAGGCAAGAGCACAAACAGAAAACTGCATGCCAATGTTCGTTGCAGTACTTTTCACAATAACCGAAAGATGGAAACAAGGGAAATATCTATCCACAGAGGAATGGATAAACAAAATGTCGTATAGACACACAATGGAATACTACTAATCCATAAAGAGAAATGAAGTGCTGATGTATACCATGACATGAATGAATCCTGAAAACATCATGCTGAGCAAAATAAGTCAGTTACAAAAGAACAAATACTGTATAATCTCACTTATATGAAACAAGCAAATATATTAAAAAACCAAAGACTATTAGTAGTTACCAGGATTTGGAAGGGGACAAAGGTGGAGTTCTTGTTTAGAGGGCATTGAATTTATGTTAACGGTGGTGGAATGATTTGGAAAGGGATAGCAAGAATGGTTTCACAACTTGAATAATGTAATCAGTGTCACTGAATCGTACACGTAGACATTGTCAAGATTGTGTATGTTTTTCTTATATATATTTTCACCATAATTAAAAAGAATGAGTATTAGATTTTATCAAGTGTTTTTGCTGAGTTTATTGAGAAAATTACAGTGTCAACCTGAGGACTATTTTAAAGGACATTAATGAGTTATGGAGGCGTTAGAAAGTTTCTTTCAGGAAAAGAATACCAGTGAAAGTAAAGAGGAGTAACACATATCAAGCTTTCTCCTTTTCTCCCCTGATGCTATGGAATTCTCATAATATTCTTCTGTGTTTATATCTGTATATTTTTCAAAGTAATAGTTACTTTAGAAAAGTATCTTTAACATACAAGAAGCGTTCTTAATATTACCTTCGCTATGTAAGTATCTGTGACGCAGTTAGTTTTGTGGTTGTTGGTAGTCGCCATCGAGTCAGTTCCAACTCATGGTGATCCCATGTTGTGTCAGAATAGAACTGTGCTCCATAGGGTTTTCAAAACTGTGACCTTTTGGAAGCAGATTGCCAGGCCTGTCTTCTGAGGCACCTCTGAGTTTGTTCAAACTGCCAAATTTTCAGCTAGTAGTTGAGTTCTTAATCATTTGCTATGTATTAAATGTCTTTTAAATGTGAATGCATTTCATCTACACTTAAAATTATATTTTTTTTACATGACCCATCAATATAATTTCTTGTGTTAAGCTTCATTTACAAGTATGTTCTTCCAGTGTTCCAACCTTGCCTTCCTCAAAGAATTATTAAAAATTTTCATTTTCTCAGTTTTTATTTCATTTATTTATTAATGATGATGATAATATTCAAATAATATTTTGTAATACATTTAGGTAGAGTGTTAAATGCATAACATATGTTATTGCATAGAATTTCCACGTAGGTCCATGACTAAAAAAAGGAAAAATAGCCATACTTTTTTTTTGTTTTGTTTTGCTTTGTTTTTAACAGCTTTATTACAAAGAAAGACAGCTCTACTTGCAGACATCATAAAGTTAGTTGCCATCAAGTCCATCCTGACTCATGATGACCCATGTGTGTCAGAGTAGAACTGTGCTATATAAGATTTTCTGTGGTTGAGTTTTTGGAAGTAGATTGTCAGGGTTTTCTTCCAAAGTGCCTCTGAGTGGACTTGAACCTCCAACCTTTCGGTTAGAAGCCAAGCACATTAACCATTTCAACTACCCATGGACTTCTTCCAATACCACAAAGGGTAGAAAAAATTTTGCTCATTTTATAAATAAGTTTCTTATTTTCTCCCCTGAAGTTATGGACTTTTTATACAGTGAAACCTGTGAGAGACAGAACTCCACAGGCCTGCCTTGTTTTTCCGGGTTTCACCCGTTTTCCACCTTTGACAGGGCAGAAAATTTTTTTATAGCGAGTTGTAGTGGAAAATATTTGAGTTTTCCTTCTCTGACAGCTTTCTGTCTTTCACAGGTTCTGGTTTTCACAGGTTTTATCGTAACAAGCTTTTTATATATGTATATATGTATATTTTCTAAATTACTGCAAACAAAAGTTAACTAATTGCCCATATTTGCACAGTTAATAATTTCAGATATTAGTAATTGAATCTGCATTTGTTGCCAAACCGATTTTCTGTCTATTTCTATATTCAGTAAAGTATTAGACGTGCATGTTTGCAATATAATTAGAATATTTTCTAAATATCTCAGAACGATATAATAATTTAGTCTTCTGTATCAGTTATTTATCATCACAATAATGCTCTGTAACAAAGCACCTTGAAACTGAGCAATTTGAAACAATAATTTATTGTTCTTCACAAGGCTGGGGAGAAGGCATTCTTCTTGTCTCAGCTGGTATCACATAAAAGGCTACTGGTCAGCTAGATAGCTCTGCTTCTCGGGTTGTATTGCTCTTGGGTGCTCCAGCTGTCTTCCATGTGATGTTTGTTCTATAGCAGGGCAGCTCTGGCTTGCTCTCATAGTTAGGCAGAGGTCTGAGAGAAAATTTGGAACTATGTAAAGTCCACTGAGGTCTAGTTTCAGAACTGTCACACTGACATTTTCTGCCATATATTGTAGTTAAAATAAGTAATCTAGTTCAGATTCCAGGGGTGAAATAGACTCCGCCTTTTGATGGAAAAAGTAGAAAAGCTATATTGTAAAGGGCATGAATTCAGGGATGTGTGGAGAATCGGGGCAATCAGTTGAATACCTCTGACAAAATTATACCGTGTCTTAAGCTATTTATCCAAACTTAATTTTAACCCTTTATAAATTACATAAATGACATTCACTCTTATAATTAATTAGTCACACTTTTTATCAAAGGAACAGATTCAAGAAAGCAGTGAAGGCTTTCAGATTTTGTTTTTATAAATTTATATATTTTATAATTTTGCATTTTGTTGGGGAAATGTGATATTTCTGTTTCTAAAATTGTGGCCAACACTCATGGAAGCAGCGGTCAAGAAATCAAAAGATGCAATGCATTGGGCAAATCTGCTGCAAAAGACCACTTTCAAGTATTAAAAAGCAAAGATGTCACCTCGAAGACTAAGATGGACCTGACCCCAAGCCATGGTGTTTTCAATCATCTCATATTCATAGGAAAGCTGGACGATGAATAAGGAAGACTAAAGAAGAATTGATGCCTTTGAATTATGGCGTTAGCAGAGAATGCTGAATACACCATGGACTGCCAAAAGAACAAGCAAATCTGTCTTGGAAGAACTACAGCCAGAATGCTCCTTAAAGCAAAGACGGTGAGACTACATCTCACATACTTTGGACATGTTATCAAGAGGGATCAGTTCCTGGAGAAGGACATCATGCCTGGTACAGTAGAGGGACAGCAAAAAAGATGAAGACCCTCAATGAAATGAAACAGTAGCTGCAACAATGAGCTCAAGCATAACAATGATTGTGAGGATGTCGCAGGACCAAACAGTGTTTTGTTCTGTTGTACATAGGGTTGCTATGAGTCTGAACTAACAACAAAATTGTGGAGGATTAACGATTAATAATAAAAATAATATACCTTTCTCTCCAACATGTATGTGGAAGTCATTTGTTTTTTTTCACCTAAAAATTAATTTCATCAAATGTATACATGTTCTACCATTATTAATTCCATTCATCTTAAGCTGTGCCAGAGAAAATAAGACAAAAAGAGCACAGGCATCAGGGACCCCTCAGATTTGTGTTTGAACTTCAGTTTGTGTATACTAGTTGTGATATTAGGTAAGGCATTTACCTCTATGAGATTTACATTAGGACAACTGAAGTAATTCTCTGCCTTTTTCTTTAAATTTTTCCAGTTTGGAAAATTGAAATATAAGTTCTCCAAATACACAATCTTTGAATGTATACTTTTTGCAGAATTTGAGCTGCGTTTGCTCATTGGGAATTTTTTTTTTTTTTTAAACTTTGTTATGCATCCTTTACTGCAGTGCTGGAAAAGATTTTACAATTCACTCTTGATTCTGCTAAGAAATATGGAGCTTCAAAGGCTAAGAATGACCTGAAAGCAATTCTCAACCCCAATTGTATCAGCAGCTTCCATTTTTATTGATTAACTATGCGCTGTCCAGTATGTGTTGGCTGCTTAAGAATTTATATAAATGACCTAATTCAGATTTTTCAAACTTAAATAATGTTTTATACATTGTGAATTATATTTGTCAGCTAAGAAGAGTGATATAAATAGCACTGAAATATAAATGAAGTCTGAGGGGCTCCAGAGCTGTTATGTAAACTCCATGATATCATCAATACACCAGTTCCCTTCTCTTATATCCATCACCTTACTGCATGGTTCTATTGCTAAGCTCATATCTGATTATGTGTGTTCCTTTGAAGCTTCAGCCATCATCTCCATATTTCAAACATAAAGCAAGAGGAGAGAAGGACTTTAAAAGAGTCGGAAAAACAAACAAACGAACTGCAACAACAGACATTTTTCTTTAAAGAGCTTTCTTGGAAGATCAACTCAATGTTTCTCCTTAAATCTCATTGGTTTTACCAATCTACAAGTAAGGGTGGGAAATTGAGGAAATAGCTACCTTAAAAAAAGTCAAATTTCTGATTCTAAGGAAGGTGGGGAAAGCAATATCGTATAGTCACTTTGTGCCCCAAATGCTGATTAACCAGTCTGTGTTCAGTAAGACCTCAGCAGCTGATAATTTATAAAAAGAGAATCACACAGATACCATGTGGCATGATTCTAGCTAGAACACTTAATATAGGGATGCAGAAATTACACACAGCATCACTCCAGGAGGGTGCCATTAACTTAGACTAGTATGTAAATAATATTTATAGAAGTGGGTAATACACAAAATGCACGATCATATGTGACATCTCCAAATCTATCTAATTAATTCCACTGAAGATTAAAGTCAAAATTGCTTTCACGCTCCCTCTGAAGTAGTTTTGTTATAGCTGAAACAAAGATAATATGTTGGTGTATGCACAAAGCAGAGATTATGAATAGTACATTAAAAAGAAATTTGGAAGTTTAAGTAGTTTTATAGAAAATATATCTGAACTGTGGCTAAGCACTGAGGATTACGAAGTTTTTTGGGAAAAAAGTAAATAACTAATCTTCAAATATTTGCCTCTAGGAAATATCTGACATACTCTTATACATAAAAAGATTATTTATAAATAAGAAGCAGTTTGACAAGCCCACACTCTGAGTCACACACATTTCATATCATTTATACACTGGTTTTTACTCATGTCTATCATAATTTTCAGTTGGTAAGCATATCAACTTTTGTACTGACTTTTTAGCTAAAGTTGAAGATTTTCAATTGCTGCAATTTTTGCAGTTAAAAACACAGTATCGATGTCTTGTATTATACAATGACTATCTCCAGCTTAGCATTCTTCATTTCTGCTTGTGATCTGCAAACACATCGTGAGCATACACACTGAGAAGTGAAACTAGGAATTGAATTTTCTTTTAATTACCTATCTTTTTTTATTTATTCTTCTAAGAGAGATACTGTCTGGTGGCTCCCTATAGATCTTTTCTCTAATCATTAAGGATTTCAAGAAGCTGTTGGTGTATATTAAAAGTTCAATAGGACGTAACTATTTCTCTTCATTTTCTGAGGCAAAATAATTCTCTCTTGTTCAGGTGTTATATGAGACACCATTTCATTGAAGAGGCATAGAAAATTAATAAGTTTGAAGGTAACTGGGCTGTATTTTCAAATATTAAAAGCAATAAACTAGACATACATTGTTTATTTTCTGCTCCAAAGGTATCATAACTGTATTCTATATTGGTCTGTGAAAAAAATAAAACCACAGTATAGTGACCCTCAGGTCAACAAACATTTAGACTACCAAAATATTGCCAGTTGTAGCCTGCCTGAACCCAGAATTGAAAGACAGAATCCAGGGCGTACTGACACCTGAGATTTTCAAAGAACTGTAATGAAAATAACAAATCTAAAGTCTAAAGGTTTTTTTTTTTAGAAAAATCAAGTTTTATTTGGCATATATTCAAGGGAACAAAAGTGGGAAACAGACAACCATACTGCCACAGCCGTGTCTATATGAGTCCAAGGAAATATCACAGAACAGACAAAATTGGGAAAATGGACTAGCATGCTGCTAGAGGCATGTCTATCCAAGACCAAAGAATATTACAAAATAGGCAAGAATGGGAAAATGGACAAGCTTGCTGCCACAGCCATATTTGCCTGAGTCCAAAGACCATTACAGAGTCATCAGTATTTATTAACATTATAAATGGGCAAAACCATTGAAAGCTTCACCTTTTCACAGAATGGCTAGAAACTGTGATCTTACATTTTGAATTGTCTTTCTTAACAGTCATTGATACAGATTTCAGTAACGACAGTCAGGAGTGTCTTCACTGATCCAACAAATTTGTGTTCACTAACTGCTAATAGAAAAAGGTAAGAGTGAAAAGTCTTTCATGTTCTGTTTGATTGGCTTGTTTCCCTGAAAGATACCCTAAAAGATATTTTTATTCCCCAAAAGATAATTTCCAAGATTGCCCCATCTGTTATCTTTATCTCAGGGTCCATTTGATGTGTCCTTGCCAGCCGAGCTCCAAGTGGAGCTCAAGGAGAGGGAATAAATGGTTCCAATATTATTTTCTAAATCATTCCTTCCTTTTGATCAGAGATTGGTGATAACATATCAATGATCAATACCTGGATTTAGTCGAGCTCTTAGATGGTGACCATGGCAGGTTCTTTAAACTCATGGTGCCGGTTTTTCACTGGATACCATCTGGTTCTTCATCAGGTTATTAAGTAATAGTGATGTTTTCAACAATCACATTGCCGAAGTGAGCAGACTCAATGTACGTCAACATTTTAGCCCAAAGTCTTCTTTGACTTTTAAGTGTGTAAGACAATAGAAGATAAATTTTATTATGCCTAATACTATCAGGATGTAGACTAAGAATATTACTACTCCTTGCAATAGTGATCTAGCCTATGTACTTTTTCCTAATGGTAACCAACCAAGCAAATCTGATGTTTGTAAGAGTGTTACAATGTGTAAACAAGTACCTTGGTCTCTAATTCTACAGTACAGGCTATACTATCTTGGACTAATAAAAAAATCTAAGGCTATTCTCTTATTTCATGTCAGTTTGGTTTATGAGATCAGAGATCACTGTTGTGTTTTCATCTCACTAGCAACTTCTTCTGTTATTTGTCTCATAGTGATTTGACAAATTTATTAAAGATTTCTCCAATTCAACTCTACCATAAATAGGAATTGAAGCTATCAACCATACCCTGATTGTTGGACCAGTGAGTTTTCTTCTGACTTTCCTTTTACAATGTGTAACAATTTAACATTAAGTTTCCAACATTCACTAGCATTATTACTATGAATATCTAAAGGTAATCCTAAAGTTCTGAAAGTTCATCGCCCACACCATTCATCAGGAATCTAAACAAGTGATTTCCCACATAAATTCACTATCAGTTGGAAAGGGATCATCTAAATTAGTATAGTTGGATCTACCACACAGAAACACATATCCATAAGGAGCACACGAAGTTTGTCTAGAGAAACAGAAAATATAGAAAAATTTACAGGTGACAACAAAGTTTCCATTAGAGAATACATGATTAGGAACATAATACAGGATGGACCTTTCCTGTAGGAGCTCTTTGGTTAGTCGGTTTAAAACATACTAAGTGTTCTTGCCAAGGGCAATCTGCCTCTCCTTGGTTTATCTATTAACAGTCATGGGTCACTTTCTCAGAAGCAGAAGTGGAACTTCAGATAAAGTAGAGTTGGAGCCATGAGGTTGTTCTCCTCTGAGAACCTGGTTTCTTTTGATCCTTAATTTTTTGCATCCTAAGAAGGTGACAGTTTGATTACAAACATTAGACAGGTATTTCATATGACATTGTCTTAAAGACTAATTAAACGAATCACTTATTTACCTTAAACATAACTCTCAGTCTAATCTTTGAAGTCAGTTTCCTAAAACAAACAGAATTCTTCAAAAAAAAACACAATGTCCAGAGCAAAATGATCCTACTAGTCTATCTGGATTATTGTTTGACTCAAAGTGGCTTCAGGAACCAGTTTTTTCCTCAAAGCTCGAGGTTCAAAAGGACATCCAAAGGCAGTAGCCTGTGTGGGTTACCCTAACCGCCACAAAAGCCAGAAATCTGGATTCCAGGAGAATTGCATGCAACTCACTCATCATTGTTTCCTTTGGATCTTGATCTTGCTATAGAATCTTTTATCAAAAATGCTCAATAAATGGTAATTGGGCACCATCTGGTTTTTAAGATCCCAGGCAGCATACAGCAAACTAAGAAATAAAACAGAAACACTAATAAAAGGTCAATTGTCTGAAATAATTAATGAAACCATGACCCTGAGGTCTTTGAACCAAGGAAACAAATCTCATGAGGTGTTTGTCTATACATAAGCAGCATTAGTAACTGTTTTTCATATGCCTCAGCACCACCTAAATTCTGTAAAACATCAGCTTGTGTATCAATATAAATACAGTAACATTTATCTATTAAGGCACAAACTGTTCCTTGAAAGACTAAGAAATCTAATGCTGTTCTATTTTGTAAAATCATAGCTCAAATTTCAGGCAGTTATCTGGTTATGATAGTTACAACTTTTTAAGTTTACCAACAGGAACTTCTAATTCAAGAGTTACAGTATCTAAGAGTCCTGCACGATGGCGCTCTAGGCAGAAGCACCACGCCGTCCCTCCACAGCAAAGATCCGAAAAACTAAGCCAAACAGAGAATCAACAATCCTGAAACCCTAGAACATCAAATGAAGAGATAAAGAGCTCAGCCAAACACCAAACGGAGTGAGAATACTGAAAGAGAACAGAGAGCGAAGAGAGATTCATGCAGAGGTCCCCTACCAGCTAACGCAGCACGGATCCACCATCTTGGACTCCTATCGGAGACCAGCAAACGGGAGAACAGGAGAGCAGCCTCGCGGAGCATCCAGTGGGAGACAAAACAGCCGCTTAGCTTCACACATAACCATCTCCCTGCTGCATCCTACCAACCTGCACCGTGCACTTGACATCACACCACCAAGCTGTGCAGGCATGCCCTATTGGAACCTGCCCAGCACTGACTACCGACCGTCCTGGTGGCTGCAGTGAGTGCCACAAACAACCCGTCCCAGTGGCTCCTCTTCAGCTAAACCTGCCCAGCTGTACCACAAGGATGAAACAAAAAAAATCTACAATCAATAAACGAGAGAAATATCTACTGAATGCCCTGAAAACAGCAAACAATATGAAAACATTTACAAAAACAAGACAAGATGGCTCCAACAGGCGTCCAAATTAAAACACCAGATAACTCTCCTGTGGAAGAGGGTGCACTGGAAGTACCTGATAGGGAGCTCAAATCACTAATACTTGGAATTTTCCAGGAACTAAGGCAAAGAGCTGACAAACATGAGGAAAAAAAAGACAAATTTATGGAAAATACAGACAAAAAATTGGAAGAATTCAGGATGATAATGCAGGAACAAAATGCCAAAATAAATTCACAACTCAAAATTATACAAAAACAACAATTTGAAATCCAAAAGATAAACAACAAGATTTCAGAAATGGATGATGTCATAGAAGGGCTGAGAAGTAGATTTGAAACCGTGAAAGACAGGATCAGTGGAACTGAAGACAAACACTTGGATACAACTCTGTTTCAGGAAAACTCAGAAAAAAGAACAAAGAAAAATGAAGAGACCCTGAGAGTCATGTGGGACACAATTAAAAGCAAAATTTTATGAGTGATTGGCATCCCAGAAGAGGGGGAGAAAACAGAAAACACAGAGAGGATCATTGAGGAACTGCTGACAGAAAACTTCCCCAATATCATGAAAGATGAAAAGATGGCCATCCAAGAAGCTCAACGAACCCCATATAGAAGAGACCCCAAAAGAAAATCACTAAGACGTATCATATTCACACTTGCCAAAACTAAAGACAAACAAAGAATAATGACAGCAGCTCATCAAAAACAAGAAGTCACATACAGAGGAGAAACAATAAGACGAAGCTCAGATTATTCAGCAGAAACCATGCAGGCAAGAAGGCAGTGGGATGACATATATAAAATCTTGAAAGAAAAAAATTGTCAGCCCAAAATAATATATCCTGCAAAACTCTCGTTCAAATATGATGGTGAAATTAGGTCATTTCCAGATAAACAGAAACTAAGGGAATATGCAAAAGTCAAACCAAACTTACAAAAATTATTAAAGGAAGTTCTTCAATCTGAGGACAAACAGCTTCAACCCTCAGGCAGGACCTAGGACACAGGATCATACGAACCAGATACCATTCTAGGAAATGAACTCTCAAGGACTATCCAAAACCAAAAGAAATACAACAGGGAATCAGAGCAATCAATCAAAGGATGACAACAACATCAAAACAATGAAAGAGGGAAAAAATGGCATAGGTATAGAGCCTTCTAGCGGAGAGGAAGGCAAGGCAATACCAAGTAAGGGTAGACTGCTTAAAACTTATAAAGATAAGGGTAAAATTCATGGCAACCACAAAGAAAGTTAACAAACCAACTCATAAAAATAAAGACAAAAAACATAAAGTCTCAGCAAAAACAAAACCTACAAAAACAAAAGAAATGAACACAAAATCCACAAACAAAAGTAACTCAGCACAAGAGAGTAAGAAGAACAAAGAAAATTTCAGCACCACAAAAAAAAAAGCACTACAAAGTGACAGCAACAAACTTCCATCTATCAATAATTACACTGAATGTAAATGGACTCAATGCACCCATAAAGAGACGGAGAGTGGCAGAATGGATAAGAAAACAGGATCCATCAATGTGCTGTCTACAAGAGACACACCTTAGAAACAAAGATGTGAATTTATTAAAAATCAAAGGTTGGAAAAAAATATATCAAGCTAACAACTACCAAAAAAGAGGAGGAGTGGCAATTCTAATCTTAGATAAAATAGACTTTAAAACAAAATCTACCATAAAAGACAAAGAAGGACACTATATAATGATTAAGGGGACGATACATCATGAAGACATAACCATAATAAATATCTACGCACCCAATGACAGGGCTCCAAAATACATAAAAAAAAAACTCTAACAGCACTGAAAAGAGAAACTGACAGTTCCACAATACTAGTAGGAGACATCAACACACCACTCTCAGTAAAGGACAGAACAACTAAGAAGAAACTCAGCAAAGATACAGAAGACCTAAAGGACACAATCAGCCAACTGGACCTCATAGACATATATGGAACAATCCATCTAACCGCTGCAAAGTACACGTTCTTTTCCAATGCACATGGAACGTTCTCCAGAATAGACCACATCTTAGCCCACAGAGTAACCCTCAACAAGATCCGAAATGCTGAGATAATTCACAGTATCTTCTCTGACCACAATGCTATCAGGGTAGAAATTAACACTAGAAAGAGCAAGGAAAAAAAAAAACACTACATGGAAACTGAATAATACTCTGCTTACACATCAATGGGTATTAGAAGAAATCAGAGATGGAATTAAAAAATTCCTAGAATCAAATGAAAATGAAAACACATCATGCCAAAACTTTTGGGACACAGCAAAACCAGTCTTCAGAGGACAATTTATAGCAATAGATGCACATATCAAAAAAGAAGAAAGGGACAAAATCAAAACATTAACTACAGAACTAAAACAAATAGAAGGGGACAGCCAAAAAAGCCTACAACCACCAGAAGAAAGGAAATAGTAAAGATCAGAGCAGAAATAAATGAAACAGAGAACAGAAAAACAATAGAAAGAATCAACAAAATCAAAAGTTGGTTCTTTGAAACAATCAACAAAATCGACAAACCACTGGCCAGACTGACAAAAGAAACACAGCAGAGGACACAAATAACCCAAATAAGAAATGAAATGGGGGACATTACAACAGACCCAACTGAAATAAAAAGGATTATAAAAGAATATTATAAAAAACTATATTCCAACAAATTTGAAAACCTAGAGGAAATGGATAAATTTCTAGAAACACATGGCCTACCTAAACTACAACAAAGTGATATTGAAAATCTGAACAGACCCATAACAGGAGAAGAGATTGAAAAGGTAATAAAAAAACTCCCAATCAAAAAAAGCCCTGGCCCAGATGGCTTCACTGGAGAATTCTACAAAACATTTACAGAAGAGCTCGTACCAGTTCTACTCAAGTTATTTCAGAGCATAGAAGAGGAAGCAACACTTCAAAATTCATTCTATGAAGCCAGCATAACACTGATACCAAAACCAGGCAAAGACATCACAAAAAAAGAAAATTACAGACCAATATCTCTCATGAACATAGATGCAAAAATTCTGAACAAAATTCTAGCCAATAGAATTCAGTATCATATCAAAAAAATAATACACCACGACCAAGAAGGATTCATACCAGGTATGCAAGGATGGTTTAACATTAGAAAATCCATCAACGTAATTCACCACATAACTAAAAGGAAAGAAAAAAATCACATGATCATCTCAATTGACACAGAAAAGGCATTTGACAAAGTCCAACACCCATTCCTGATAAAAGCTCTCAATAAAATAGGTGTAGAAGGGAAATTTCTCAACATAATAAAGGGCATCTATGCAATACCAACGGCCAACATCATTCTTAATGGAGAGAGGCTGAAAACATTCCCCTTGAAAACAGGAACAAAACAAGGATGCGCTTTATCACCACTCCTATTTAACATTGTGCTGGAAGTTCTAGCTAGAGCAATAAGGCAAGAGAAAGAAATAAAGGGCATCCAAATTGGTAATGAAGAAGTTAAACTCTCCCTGTTTACAGATGATATGATACTATACATAGAAAACCCTAAAGACTCCACGAGAAATCTACTGGAACTGATAGAAAGATTCAGCAGAGTAGCAGGATACAAGATAAACATTCAAAAATCAGTTGGATTCCTATACACCAGTAAAGAGAACGATGAAAAGGAAATCAGGAAATCAATACCATTTTCAATAGCCCCTAAAAAGATAAAATACTTAGGAAGAAATCTGACCAAGAATGTAAAACACCTATACAAAGAAAACTACAAAACACTGCTGCATGAAACCCAAAGGGATCTACATAAATGGAAAAACATAACATGCTCATGGATAGGCAGACTCAACATTGTGAAAATGGCAATTCTACCCAAAGCAATTTACAAATACAATGCAATCCCAATCCAAATACCAGCAACATTCCTCAAAGAGATGGAAAAACTAATTATTAACTTTATATGGAAAGGGAAGAAGCCCCGAATAAGTAAAGCACTACTGAATAAGAAGAATAAAGTTGGAAGACTCACACTACCTGACTTGAGAACCTACTATACAGCTACAGTACTCAAAACAGCCTGGTACTGGTACAACAACAGAGACATTGACCAATGGAACAGAATTGAGAACCCAGATGTAAATCCATCCACCTACGGTAACCTGGTTCTCGACAAGGGCCCAAAGTCCATCAAATGGGGAAAAGACAGTCTTTTTAACAAATGGTGCTGGCAAAACTGGATATCCATTTGGAGAAAAATGAAACAGGACCCATACCTCACACCATACACAAAAACTTCTTCAAAATGGATCAAAGACCTGAATTTAAAGCCTAAAACTATAAAGTTCATAGAAGAAAAAATAGGACCAACACTTCAGGCCTTAATACATGGCATTAACAGGATACAAACCACAACCATCAACACACAAAACCCAACAGATAAACTATATAACTGGGATCTTCTAAAAATCAAACACCTATGCTCTGCAAAAGACTTCACCAAAAGAGTAAAAAGAGAACCTACAGACTGGGAAAAAATTTTTGGACAGTACAAGTCAGACAAAGGTCTAATCTCCATAATCTACAAGAAAATCCAACACCTCTACAACAAAAAGACAAACAATCTTATCAAAAAATGGGCAAAGGAAATGAACAGACACTTCACCAAAGAAGGCATTCAAATGGCCAACAGACACATGAGGAAATGCTCGCGTTTACTAGCCATTAGAGAAATGCAAATTAAAACCACAATGAGATACCATCTCACCCCGGCATTACTGGCACGAATCAAAAATACTGGAAATAACAAATGTTGGAGGGGCTGCGGGGAGATGGGAACTCTTATACACTGCTGGTGGGAATGCAAAATGATACAACCATTTTGGAAAATGATATGGTGCTTCCTCAGAAAGCTAGAAATAGACATACCATTCAATCCAGCAATCCCACTCCTAGGAATATATCCTAGAGAAATAAGAGTCGTCACTCGAATAGACATATGCACACCTATGTTCATGGCAGCATCTTTCACAATAGCAAAACAATGGAAACAACCTAGATGCCCATCAACAGATGAATGGATAAACAAACTATAGTACATACACACAATGGAGTACTATGCAATGAGAAAGAACAACAGTGAATCTGTGAACCATCTCATAACATGGATGAAACTGGAGGACATTATGCTGAGTGAAATAAGTCAATCACAAAAGGACAAATATTGTATAAGACCTCTATTGTAAAAACCCATGAAAAAATTCACACGCAAAATGTAACAATCCTTGTTGGTTACCAGGGATGGGAGGGGGGGAAATACTAAATAGGCAATAGATAAGTGGTATCTTGGGTGAAAGGTGAGACAGTACACAATACAAGGGAAACTAACACAACCTGCACAAGGAAAGGTCATGGAGGTCCCATGGACACATCCAAACTCCCCGAGGGACTGAGTTGCTGGACGGAGGGCTCTGGGGACCATGGTCTCAGGAAACATCTAGCTCAATTGGCATGACACTACTTATAAAGATAATGCTCTACATTCTACCTTGGTGAGTAGTGTCTGGGGTCTTAAAAGCCTGTGAGTGGCCATCTAAGATACTCCACTGGTCTCATCCCTCCGGGAGCAAGGGATAATGAAGAGAACAGGATACAAGGGAAAGAGTAGTCCAAAGGACTAATTGTCCACAGCTACCAAGACCTCCACCGGACTGAGTCCAGTACTGCGAGATGGTGCCCGGCTACCACCACTGACTGCTCTGACCAGGATCACAACAGAGGGTTCTGGACAGAGCTGGAGAAGGATGTAGAGCATAATTCTAACTCACAGAAAAAAAAGACCAGATTTACTGGACTAAAGGAGATTGGAGAAACCTCAAGAGCATGGCCCCCAGACACCCTTTTAACTCAGTGGTGAAGTTACCTTCGAGGTTCACTGTTCAGCCTGGGAATGGACAGCCCAGTAAAACCAAATGAGACTAACGAGGTACAGGAGTACAGTGACAAGGGCCAGAAGGCAGAAGGGGAGTAGGAAGCTGATGATAGGGAACACAAGGTTGAGTAAGGATATTGTTGATGTGTTGTGAGATTGTTAACCATTGTTATAGGGCAACATTTATAATAACTGTTAAATGGGAGGCAATTTTGTCCTGTAAGCCTTCATCTTAAGTGAGAATAACAGCACAATTAGAAGAGCGTAGTCAATGTCACTTAAATGTGTACGTAAAAAGTTTTGAAATGGGGTATCTTTGGCTATGTGTATTTTCGCCAAAAAAAAAAAAAGCTGAGAATTTAGAGGGTTAAAATGTTGTGGGGTTGTTAACCAAAGTCATAAAACAGCATGTGTACTACTGTTACATGAGAAACTGTTCTGTAAGCCTTCACCTGAAGTATGATAAAATATTATAAAAAAAAGTAAATAAAAATAAAGATCAAGATTGAAAAGAAAAAAAAAGAGTTACAGTATCTAAACCCATTAATTAGAAAATTTAGGGGAAAGGAAAATAGTTTCTTATATCCAGAAATTAAGACCTTAAAACATCAGCAATATTCCCACATAAAAACAAAAACAAAAACAAAAAAAACAGTTTCCTTTAGTTCACTCAGTCTTATGTAGTTAATTTTTGTTCCACATGATTCTGGATCAGCCACAGTGTATGAACTCATCAGCTTCTGCACAAGAGTTCTGGAAATCTTTACTGAGTCTAGTCACAGTTCTTTTTTTAAGTCCCATATAGTACATTTTTTTGTTGAGCTTTTTCGTCAAATGTTTTCAGCAAATCAGCAAAGTTAATAAAATCTTATAGTAAAGTAAAAACTTATCTGCAGGTGACAAAACTTAATATGGCATGATTAACTTATAAAAATAATACTTTTATAGTGAAAGACCTGATAGAAATTAATTACAAGCCCAATGTAAATATCCAATAAAAAACCAGGTAAAGACACCACAAAATAAGAAAATTACAGACCAATATCTCTCATGAATATTGATGCAAAAATCCTCAAGAAAATTCTAGCCAATAGAATTCAGCAACTTATCAAAAAAATAATTCACCATGATCAAGAGGGATTTATACGATTTATACCACTTATGCATGGATGGTTCAACATTAGAAAAACAATCAAAGTAATCCACCACATTAGTAAAACATAAGACAAGAACCACACGATCTTAACAATTGATGCAGAAAAGGCATTTGACAAAGTCTAACACCCATTCATGATAAAAACTCTCAACAAAATAGGAATAGAAGGAAATTCCTTCACGTAATTAAGGGAATTTATACAAAGTCAACAGCTAACATCATCCTAAATGGAGACAGTTTGAAAGCATTCCCCCTAACAATGGGAACAAGATAAGGATGCCCTTTATCACCACTCTTATTCGACATTGTGCTGGAGGTACGAGCCAGAGTAATTAGGCTAGAAAAAGAAATAAAGGGCATCCAGATTGGTAGGGAAGAAGTAAAAGTATCACTATTTGCAGATGATTTGAACTTATAGACAGAAAACCCCAAGGAATCCACAAGAAAACTACTGGAACTAATAGAAGATTTCAGCAAAGTATCAGGATACAAGATAAACATACAAAAATCAGTTGGATTCCTCTACATGAACAAAGAGAACTTTGAAGAGGAAATCACTAAATCAATAACATTTAAAATAGCCCCGAAGAAGTATTTGATCTTAGGAATAAGTATTTGATCTTCAGGTAGCGTGAAGCCTGATCTAATCAGAGACGTAAAAGATCTATAAAATGAAAACTAAAAGACACTACTGCAAGAAACCAAAAGAGACCTGTATAAATGGAAAAGCATACCTTGCTCATGGATAAGAATTCTACCCAAAGAGAGCTACAGATACAATGCAATCCAGATCCAAATTCCAACCGCATTTTTTTAATGAGATGCAGAAACAAATCACCAACTTCATATGGAAAGGCAAGAGGCCCAGGATAAGTAAAGCATTACTCAAGAAGAAGAACAAAGTGGGAGGCCTCACACTACCTGATTTTAGAACCTATTACACCACCACGGTAGTCAAAACAGCCTGGCACTGGTACAGCAACAGATACATAGACCAATGGAACAGAATTGAGAATCCAGACATAAATCCATCCACCTATGAGCAGCTAATATTTGACAAAGACCCAAAGTCCATTAATTGGGGAAAAGACATTTTCTTTAACAAACTGTGCTGGCATAACTGGATATCCATCTGCAAAAAAATGAACCAAGACCCATAGATCACAACATGCACAAAAACTAACTCAAAATGGATCAAAGACCTAAATATAAAATAGAAAATGATAAAGATCATGTAAGAAAAAATAGGGACAATGCTAGGAGCCCTAATAGATAACATAAACAGAATATGAAGCATAAGTAACAATGCACAAGCACAGAAGAGAGACTAGATAACTGGGAGCTCCTAAAAATCAAATGCTTACACCCATCAAAAGACTTCACCAGAAGAGTAAAAAGACAACTTACAGACTGGGAAAAAATTTTTGGCTATGACAAATAGGATCGGCATCTAATCTCTAAAATCTACCACATACTGCAAAACCTCAACAACAAAAAGACAAATAACTCAATTAAAAAATAAGCAAAGGATATGAACAGACACTTCGCCAAAGAAGACATTCAGGCGGTTAACAGACACATGATGAAATGCTCATGATCATTAGCCATTAGAGAGATGCAGTTCAAAACTACAGCGAGATATCATTTCACCCCCAACAAGGCTAGCATTAATACCAAAAGCACAAAATATTAAATTCTGGAGAGGTTGTGGAGAGACTGGAACACTTATACACTGTTGTTGGGAACGTAAAATGGTGCAACCACTTTGGAAATCCATTTGGCACTTCCTTAAAAAGCTAGAAATAGAACTACTATCTGATCCAGCAATCCTGATCCTTGGAATATATCCTAGAGAAACAAGAGCCATCACACGAATAGATATACGCACACCCGTGTTCTTTGCAGCACTGTTCACGAAAGCAAAAAGATGGAAACAACCTAGGTGCCAATCAATGCACAAATACATAAACAAATTATGGTATATTCACACAATGGAATACTACGCAATGATAAAAAACAATGATGAATCCGTGCAACATCTTATAACATGGAGGGATCTGTAAGGCATTATGCTGAGTGAATTTTGTCAGTCACAGAAGGACAAATATTGTATAAGACCACTATTATAAGAACTCAAGAAAAGGTTTAAACGCGGAAGAAAACATTCTTTGATGGTTGTGAGGGTGAGGAGGGAAGGAGGGGGTATTCACTAACCAGAATGTAGACAAGAATTATCTTAGGTGAAGGGAAGGACAGCACACACTACAGGGGAAGTCAGCACAACCGGACTAAACCAAAGCTAAGAAGTTTCCTGAATACAAACACTTTGAGGGACAAAGCAGGGCCGGGAGTCTGGAGACCATGCCTTCAGGGGACATCTAGGTCAACTGGCATAACAAAGTTTATTAAAATGTTCTGCATCCTACTTTGGTGAGTGGCATCTGAGCTCTTAAAAGCTAGCAAGTGGCCATCTAAGATTCATCAATTGGTTCCAACCACCTGGAGTAAGGGAGAATGAAGAACAACAAAGACAAAAGGGAAGTATTAGCCTAAGAGACAGAAAGGGCCAAATAAACCAGAGATTGCATCAGCCTGAGACCAGAAGAAACTAGATGGTGCTGGGCTACCACCAATGACCTCCCTGACAGGGAACACAGCAGAGAGTCCCTGATGGAGCAGGAGAAAAGTGGGGTGCAGAATTCAAATTCTAGTAAAAATGCCAGACTTAATGGTCTGACTGAGACTGGAGGAACCCCAGAAAGCAAGGCCCCCGGACTCTCTGTCAACTCAGAATTAAAACAATTCCCGAGGCCAACTCTTCAGACAAAGATTGATCTGGACTGTGGGACATAAAATGATATTCATGAAGATAGTGCGTCTTAACTCAAGTAGATACATAAGATTAAATGGGCAGCTCCTGTCCAGAGGTGAGATGAGAAGACAGGGTTAGGAGCTGATTGAACGGACATGAGAAATCAGGGCTGGAAAGGAAGAATGTGCTGTCACAATACAGGGAGATCAATTAGGGTCACATAACAATGTACGTGTAAATTTTTGTATGAAAGACTAACTTGAACTGTAAACTTTCACTTAAACTACAGCAATAAGAAAAAGAAAATGGAAAAAGAATGATCAAATAAAATCAGTTTAAAAAAAGTTAGTTAAACAATATTTCTAAATATAACCATTAACCGTATTTTTAAAGAGCTTCAGATATAATACATAGTAATTTTGAGACAAAATACCACATAGTCAGGATATACAAAGAATATATCAAGATTATCAAATCTCTAAATACCTGAATAGTACTGAAAGAACTTCATAGGTAAATGATGTGAATTCCTCAATCAAACTATTGGCTTTAATAATGCTAGATTAAAAATAAATAAATAAATTTGTGACCAAGTTAACAATAAAGAAATAATAATAAAATTATGACGTAACTTATGTATTTGCTGTCTAATACCAGGCGAAAACATAAGAGGAAATACTAACATACAAAAATTTTTGTGGTTTTCCATGAAGTTTCGGAGTTGTTAGGAGTTTATTATAGGTCACCAATTTAACCAAAGATCTTAAAGTAAAAACCTTAGCTTTTTTTCTTCTAAAAGCCATGCAGCTTGCTTTTTTTTTTTTTTTTTTTTTTTTATGTATTTTATTGAACTTCAGGTGAAAGCTTACAGAGCGAATAGTTTCTCATGAAATAGTAGTACACATGTTGTTCTATGACATTGGTTAACAACCCCACAACGTATTAAGCCTCTAAATTATCAACCTTTTTTTTTTTGATGAAAATTACAGATGGCCAAAGATACACCGTTTCAAAAATTTCTACATTCACAGTTCAGTGACATTGACTACGCTCTTCCAACTGTGCTGTTATTCTCACTTAAGATGAAGGCTTACAGAACAAAATAGTTTTTCATTTAACAGTTACTACACATGTTGCCCTATGACAATGGTTAACAATCTCACAGCACATCAAGAATATCCTTACTCCACCTTGTGTTCCCTATCACCAGGGGGCTTCCTTGTCCCCTTCTGTCTTCTGGAACTTGTCAGTGGACTATTGTACCTCTTTAGTCTCATATGTTTATTTATTTATTTATTTATTTTTATTTTATTTAAACACCATTTCAAAACTTTTTACTTACACATTTAAGTGATATTGACTATGCTCTTCCAATTGTGCTGCCATTCTCGCCCAAGATGAAGGCTTACAGGACAAAACAGCCTCCCATTTAATAGTTACTACAAATGTTGCCCTATAGCAGTGGTCAACAATCTCACAATACATCGACAGTGTCCTTATTCAATTTGTGTTCCTTATCATCAGTTTCCTACTCTCCCTCTGCCTTCTGGCCCTTGTCACCGGACTCCTGTACATCGTTAGTCCCATTTAGTTTCACTGGGGTGTCCATTCCCAGGCTTAACATCGAACCTTGAAGGTAACTTCACCTCTGAGCTGAAAGGGTGTCTGGGGGCCACACTCTCGAGGTTTCTCTAGTATTCTTTAGGCCAGTATATCTGGTCTTCTTTTTTTTTTGGCGGGGGGGGTTAAAATTATGCTCTACATCCTACTCCACCTCTGCCCAGAACCCTCTGTTGTGATCCTGGTCAGAGGAGTCATTGGTGGTAGCCGGGCACCATCCAGCTGTACTGGGCTCAGTCCCGTGGAGGCCTTGGTAGCTGTGGACCATTAGTCCTTCGGACTAATCTTTTCCTTTTATCTGTTTTCTTCGTTTTCCCTTGTTCCCGAAGGGATAAGATCAGTGGAGTATCTTAGATGGCCGCTCATAGGCTTTTAAGACCCCAGACACTACTCACCAAGGTAGAATGTAGAGCATTATCTTTATAAGTAGTGTCATGCCAATTGAGCTAGATGTTCCCCGAGATCATGGTCCCCAGAGCCCTCCGTCCAACAACTCAGTCCCTCGGGGGATTTGGATGTGTCTATAGGGCCTCCATGACCTTTCCTTGTGCAGGTTGTGTTAGTTTCCCCTGTACTATGTACTATCTCATCTCTCACCCAAGTTACCACTTACCTATTACCTATTTAGTATCCCCCCCCCCCATCCCTGGTAACCAACAAGGATTGTTACATTTTGCATGTGAATTTTTTCATGGGTTTTTACAATAGAGGTCTCATACAATATTTGTCCTTTTGTGATTGACTTATTTCACTCAGCATGATGTCCTCCAGTTTCATCCATGTTATGAGATGGTTCACCAATTCATTGCTCTTTCTCGTTGCATAGTACTCCATTGTGTGTATGTACCATAGTTTGTGGATCCATTCGTCTGTGGATGGACATCGAGGTTGTTTCCATCGTTTTGCTATTGTGAATGATGCTGCCATGAACATAGGTGTGCATATGTCTATTCGAGTGATGACTCTTATTTCTCTAGGATATATTCCTAGGAGTGGGATTGCTGGATCGAATGGTACGTCTATTTCTAGCTTTCTGAGGAAACGCCATATCATTTTCCAAAATGGCTGTATCATTTTGCATTCCCACCAGCAGTGTATAAGAGTTCCCGTCTCCCCACAGCCCCTCCAACATTTGTTATTTCCAGTGTTTTTGATTCGTGCCAGTAATGCCGGGGTGAGATGGTATCTCATTGTGGTTTTAATTTGCATTTCTCTAATGGCTAGTGATCGCGAGCATTTCCTCATGTGTCTGTTGGCCATTTGAATGTCTTCCTTGGTGAAGTGTCTGTTCATTTCCTTTGCCCATTTTTTCATAGGATTGGTTGTCTTTTTGTTGTAGAGGTGTTGGATTTTCTTGTAGATTATGGAGATTAGACCTTTGTCTGACTTGTACTGTCCAAAAATTTTTTCCCAGTCTGTAGGTTCTCTTTTAACTCTTTTGGTGAAATCTTTTGAAGAGCATAGATGTTTGATTTTTAGGAGATCCCAATTATCTAGTTTATCTGTTGGGTTTTTTGTGTTGATGTTTATGGTTTGTATCCTGTTAATGCCATGTATTAAGGTCTGTAGTGTTGGTCCTATTTTTTCTTCTATGAATTTTATAGTGTGAGGCTTTATATTCAGGTCTTTGATCCATTTTGAAGTAGTTTTTGTATATGGTGTGAGGTATGGGTCCTGTTTCATTTTTCTACAAATGGATATCCAGTTTTGCCAGCACCATTTGTTAAAAAGACTGTCTTTTCCCCATTTGATGTATTTTGGGCCCTTGTCAAAAATCAGGTGACCGTAGGTGGATGGATTGACATCTGAGTTCTCAATTCTGTTCCATTGGTCAATGTCTCTGTTGTTGTACCAGTACCAGGCTGTTTTGACTACTGTAGCTGTATAGTAGGTTCTCAAGTCAGGTAGTGTGAGTCCTCCAACTTTATTCTTCTTCTTCAGTAGTGCTTTACTTATTCGGGGTTTCTTCCCTTTCCATATAAAGTTAATAATTAGTTTTTCCATCTCTTTGAAGAATGTTGTTGGTATTTGTATCGGAATTGCATTGTATTTGTAGATTGCTTTAGGTAGAATTGCCATTTTCACAATGTTGAGTCTGCCTATCCATGAGCATGGTATGTTTTTCCATTTATGTAGATCCCTTTGGGTTTCATGCAGCAGTGTTTTGTAGTTTTCTTTGTATAGGTCTTTTATATTCCTGGTCAGATTTATTCCTAAGTATTTTATCTTTTTAGGGGCTACTGAAAATGGTATTGATTTCCTGATTTCCTTTTCATCGTTCTCTTTACTGGTGTATAGGAATCCAACTGATTTTTGAATGTTTATCTTGTATCCTGCTACTCTGCTGAATCTTTCTATTAGTTCCAGTAAATTTCTCGTGGAGTCTTTAGGGTTTTCTATGTATAGTATCATATCATCTGCAAACAGGGAGAGTTTAACTTCTTCATTCCCAATTTGGATGCCCTTTATTTCTTTCTCTTGCCTTACTGCTCTAGCGAGAACTTCCAGCACAATGTTAAATAGGAGTGGTGATAAAGGGCATCCTTGTCTTGTTCCTGTTTTCAGGGGGAATGTTTTCAGCCTTTCTCCATTAAGAATGATGTTGGCTGTTGGTTTTGCATAGATGCCCTTTATTATGTTGAGAAATTTCCATTCTATACCTATTTTATTGAGAGATTTTATCAGGAATGGGTGTTGGATTTTGTCAAATGCCTTTTCTGCATCAATTGAGATAATCATGTGATTTTTTTCTTTCCTTTTATTTATGTGGTGGATTACGTTGATGGATTTTCTAATGTTAAACCATCCTTGCATACCTGGTATGAATCCTACTTGGTCGTGGTGTATTATTTTTTTGATATGATACTGAATTCTATTGGCTAGAATTTTGTTCAGAATTTTTGCATCTATATTCATGAGAGATATTGGTCTGTAATTTTCTTTTTTTGTGATGTCTTTGCCTGGTTTTGGTATCAGCGTTATGCTGGCTTCATAGAATGAATTTGGAAGTGTTGCTTCCTCTTCTATGCTCTGAAATAACTTGAGTAGAACTGGTATGAGCTCTTCTGTAAATGTTTTGTAGAATTCTCCAGTGAAGCCATCTGGGCCAGGGCTTTTTTTGGTTGGGAGTTTTTTTATTACCTTTTCAATCTCTTCTCTTGTTATGGGTCTGTTCAGATTTTCAATATCACTTTGTTGTAGTTTGGGTAGGCCGTATGTTTCTAGAAATTTATCCATTTCCTCTAGGTTTTCAAATTTGTTGGAATATAGTTTTTCATAATATTCTGTTATAATCCTTTTTATTTCAGTTGGGTCTGTTGTAATGTCCCCCATTTCATTTCTTATTTGGGTTATTTGTGCCCTCTGCTGTTTTTCTTTTGTCAGTCTGGCCAGTGGTTTGTCGATTTTGTTGATTCTTTCAAAGAACCAACTTTTGGTTTTGTTGATTCTTTCTATTGTTTTTCTGTTCTCTATTTCATTGATTTCTGCTCTGATCTTTACTATTTCCTTTCTTCCGGTGGTTGTAGGCTTTTTTTGTTGTTCTCTTTCTATTTGCTTGAGTTCTGTAGTTAATGTTTTGATTTTGTCCCTTTCTTCTTTTTTGATATGTGCATCTATTGCTATAAATTGTCCTCTGAGGACTGCCTTTGCTGTGTCCCAAAGGTTTTGGTATGATGTGTTTTCATTTTCATTTGATTCTAGGAATTTTTTAATTCCATCTCTGATTTCTTCTATTACCCATTGATGTGTAAGCAGATTATTATTCAGTTTCCATGTGTTTGATTTTTTTTCCTTGCTCTTTCTAGTGTTAATTTCTACCTTGATGGCATTGTGGTCAGAGAAGATACTGTGAATTATCTCAGCATTTTGGATCTTGTTGAGGATTGCTCTGTGGCCTAAGATGTGGTCTATTCTGGAGAACGTTCCATGTGCATTGGAAAAGAATGTGTACTTTGCAGCGGTTGGATGGAGTGTTCTATATATGTCTATGAGGTCCAGTTGGCTGATTGTGTCCTTTAGGTCTTCTGTATCTTTGCTGAGTTTCTTTTTAGTTGTTCTGTCCTTTACTGAGAGTGGTGTGTTGAAGTCTCCTACTATTATTGTGGAACTGTCAATTTCTCTTTTCAGTGCTGTTAGAGTTTTTTTTTATGTATTTTGGAGCCCTGTCATTGGGTGCATAGATATTTATTATGGTTATGTCTTCATGATGGATCATCCCCTTAATCATTATATAGTGTCCTTCTTTGCCTTTTATGGTAGATTTTGTTTTAAAGTCTATTTTATCTGAGATTAGAATTGCCACTCCTGCTCTTTTTTGATAGTTGTTAGCTTGATATATTTTTTTCCAACCTTTGATTTTTAATAAATTCACATCTTTGTTTCTAAGATGTGTCTCTTGTAGACAGCAAATAGTTGGATCCTGTTTTCTTATCCATTCTGCCACTCTCCGTCGCTTTATGGGTGCATTGAGTCCATTTACGTTCAGTGTAATTATTGATAGATGTGAGTTTGTTGCTGTCATTTTGTAGTGCTTTTTTTTGTGATGCTGAAGTTTTCTTTGTTCTTCTTACTCTCTTGTGCTGAGTTCCTTTTGTTTGTGGATTTTGTGTTCATTTCTTTTGTTTTTGTAGGTTTTGTTTTTGTTGAGACTTTATGTTTTTCGTCTTTATTTTTATGAGTTGGTTTGTTAACTTTTTTTGTGGTTACCATGAATTTTACCCTTATCTTTATAATTTTGAAGCAGTCTACCGTTACTTGGTATCACCTTGCCTTCTTCTCCTTTAGAAGGTTCTATACCTATGCCGTTTGTTCCCTCTTTCATTGTTTTGATGTTGTTGTCATCCTTTGATTGATTTCTCTGATTCCCTGTTGTATATCTTTTGTTTTTGGAAAGTCGTCTGTAGTTCAGTTCCTAGAATGGTATCTGCTTCATGTTAACCTGCGTCCTAGGTCCTAGGTCCTGCCTGAGGGCTGAAGCTGTTTGTCCTCAGATCGAAGAACTCCCTTTAATAATTCTTGTAAGTTTGGTTTGACTTTTGCATATTCCTTTAGTTTCTGTTTATCTGGAAATGACCTAATTTCACCATCAAATCTGAATGAGAGTTTTGCAGGATATATTATTCTTGGCTGAAAATTTTTTTCTTTCAAGATTTTATATATGTCATAACATTGCCTTCTTGCCTGCATGGTTTCTGCTGAATAATCTGAGCTTAGTCTTATTGTTTCTCCTCTGTGTGTGACTTCTTGTTTTTCACGAGCTGCTCTCAGGATTCTTTGTTTGTCTTTAGTTTTAGCGAGTGTGAATATGATATGTCTTGGTGATTTTCTTTTGGGGTCTCTTCTATATGGGGTTCGTTGAGCTTCTTGGATGGCCAGCTTTTCATCTTTCATGATATTGGGAAAGTTTTCTGTCAGCAGTTCCTCAATGATCCTCTCTGTTTTCTCCCCCTGTTCTGGTATGCCAATCACTCATAAGTTTTTGCTTTTAATTGTGTCCGACATAACTCTCAGGGTCTCTTCATTTTTCTTTGTTCTTTTTTCTGAGTTTTCCTGAAACAGAGTTGTATCCAAGTGTTTGTCTTCAGTTCCACTGATCCTGTCTTCCATGGTTTCAAATCTACTTCTCAGCCCTTCTATGACACCGTCCATTTCTGAAATCTTGTTGTTTATCTTTTGGATTTCTAATTGTTGTTTTTGTATAATTTCGAGTTGTGAATTTATTTTGGGATTTTATTCCTGCATCATCTTCCTGAATTCTTCCAATTTTTTGTCTGTATTTTCCATAAATTTGTCTATTTTTTCCTCATGTTTGTCAGCTTTTTGCCTCAGTTCTTGGAAAATTCCGAGTATTAGTGAGTTGAGTTCCGTATCAGGTACTTCTAGTGCATTTTCTTCCACAGGAGAGTTATCTGGTGTTTTAATTTGGATGCCTATTGGAGCCATCTTGTCTTGTTTTTGTAAATGTTTTGATATTGTTTGCTGTTTTCAGGGCATTCAGTAGATATTTCTCTCGTTTATTGATTGTAGATTTTTTTTTTTTCGTTCTTGTGGTACATCTGGGCAGATCTAGCTGAGGAGGAGCCACCGGGATGGGTTGCTTGTGGCACTCACCACAGCCACCAGGACGGTTGGTAGTCAGTGCTGGGCAGGTTCCAATAGGGCGTGCCTGCACCGCTTGGTGATGTGATGTCTAGTGCATGGTGCAGGTAGGTAGGGTGCAGCGGGAAGATGGTTATGTGTGAAGCTAAGCGCAGTTTACCGGTCGTTCTGTCTCCGACCAGATGCTCTGCAAGGCTGCTCTCCCGTTTGCTGGTCTCCGATAGGAATCCAAGATGGTGGATCCGCGCTGTGTTAGCTGGTAAGGAATCTCTGCCTGAGTCTCTAGGCTTAATTTTTCGGATCTTTGCTGTGGAGGGACGGCGTGGTGTTTCTGCCTAGAGCTCCATCTTTCCCAGCTCAAGAATGCAGCTTGCTTTTTGACTCAGGAATCTTATTCTAATGAGGGACCAAACCTTTGTCGTAGATGCAGATTACATAAATAAATAAAAGTTTTAACTCAGAAATCAAAGAAAATTTTGTTATTTTAATAGCAAGAAACCTAATTCATTGTTTTATATGCTATGTAACATTAAAGCTCCTACAATTTTTCTAAGTTAAACTTGTAAACTTTAGTCAGATGGATAAAACTTCTTGATGATATCAAATAAATTTCTTTTTAATAAATCTCTTAAATGTTGTCTTGTGGCATATCTCTTACAGTGCATCCCTTTAAATGGCAAAAATAAACACATTCATTTGCAGACTTAAATATATATCTGTCTATCCTTTCTCTTGTGGCATAAAAAGCAAAAGTATATAAGGTTAAATTATGACAAATATCTATTAACTCAAATTAACATCAATAAGTTACCTAACATGTCTTGGTAATTATTTTAAGCCTGTATATCATAAAACATAACTGTTGTTGAAAGAAAGTCTGTTTAAACATTCTAAGTTTTCATTTAACTTTTACTATTTTTTATATTTTTCCCAATCTAACTTTAGCCCTTAAAGATTTTATCAACTGGCTTTGGAAATCTCAAAGTATCTTCTCAATTGACCAATTCATTGATATGGATATAGCCTTAAGTCTCTGGCTACTAGCTGGAAACATTCTTCCAGGCCATTTCAGGTGTGTCTCATAGTGACTTCAATTTTTTGACTTCTTAGAGTGCCCCTATAATAGAGAGAACTTGTTTACAGGTCTCTGATTGGGGTCCACCCACTTTCTGATAACTATAGCAAAGCAGCAACGTTTCTTATCTTTTTCTTGAAAGGGTCTCCACCTAGTTGGAAAAGGTCTTTCAAAAGCTTCCCTGGAGTTATATGACCTTGGAGACTGGAAACTGGGGCTGAGGAGGCCTGATCTTGCCAAGTCCTCACTCTCTTGACTCTCTTGATATTTACATAGATTTAAGTTGACCTATACATTTTGAAGGGCAAAAGAGAATTAATTTATTTCTGTTCTGGAACTTCTACTTTTACTTTAAGACGGAAATATCCTTGTTCCTTAAACAAAACACATTTCATGTAAAATCTAGCTTAAGTTTCTTAGAAAAATTTCACCTTTAAGATTGACATAGTATACTTTTTAAATAGACCAATTTATATCAAAGTTTCTCCAAGTAGCTATTAAAAATCTAAAACATAAGACAGACACAAGATGCAGTTTTTGTTGCATGAAGAAAGAACTGGAAGTTCTAAGACAGCCTTACAAAAAACAGCAATTCTCAGCCACAACATCCAACCTGATACAAAACACAGTGCTCTAAACCAGAGGCAAGCTCTTAGAGCAAAAAGATAGAAAGACCACATAAACCCACCGAACAACACCACGCAAAACAAGGATACGAGGATCCTAGTTTATTAAAGTGTATATAGCAATTTCTGGTAAGACGGATTCGATTCAATGGAAAGAACAGGTTCTAGATAAAACTTAATAACTTATCAGAGCCTCAGATGGAGGAATATTAGACCTTTTGACAAAATCTGAGCATCAAGCATAGTTCCCTAAAGAAGAAAGAACAACACAAATGAAAGCCCATTTTCCCAAAATAGTCACTGAAATTCCAACTTACTTCTAGTTATACTCAGTTTATAGTACTTTTAAATATGAACCCTAGACCAGTGTCTTGGTACATTTATCAAAGATGTTAAGCTCTAGGGTTCAAACTTTTGGTTTCCTTCCTTTTGAACTTAATTTGTTCTGCTGGCTAGAGACCTAGTCTCTTATTTTAAATCTTAAATATACTAGTTCTTCTGATTGGAAAGCACTTTAAAGTAGCTACTTGTGATTTTAATTTTAACATTGTGATTCTTTACTGAGAAACTATTATAAAAAAAAGGTATGAAACTACCACTTCTACCTTAAATTTCATAACACAGGTCAGGAACTGCCACCTCCCCCTGAGAATTTGGCAAAACAGAGCACTGTTTTCCAAGTTTTCTCTCAGCCACAAATAGACTCGAATTTTGTGGCTTATAGTGACTCAAACTCTTTGAAAATAGAATTACCTCTTCAATGTTTCAAATGCCCGAATCCAGACCTAAACTGCAGTACACCTAAAGAGTTACTAAATGTCACTCTTAACCAAACAATCAAGCAAAAATCTAAGAAAGATTCTCCTTAATCATACAACAGTTTTTCAAATAAATATGCCAAACAGAACTTAAGAAAATATGAGAAAGAGAACAAAAAAGAATAAGCAAAGACTCACTTTCCGAGAGCACTCACGCTCAGTCTCAAAGGGACATGGAGTGGGAACGCATGGGTCCAGATGACAGGACCTCTTTCTGCTAGGTCTCCTCGAGGTTGACTGGATTTGTAGTTTCGGAAATCCTTGAAGACTACACCATTTATTGTTGTCAGGGAAAAAAAAAATCACAACTTTAGTAAAGCAAAAAGAAAGTTTTATTCGGCATATATTCAAGGGGGCAAAAGTGGGAAACAGACGACTATGCTGCCACAGCCATGTCTGTCCGAGTCTAAGGAAATACCACAGAACAGACAAAAGTGGGAAAATGGACAAGCATGCTGCTAGAGCCATGTCTGTCCAAGTCCAAAGAATATTACAGAATAGGCAAGAATGGGAAAATGGACAAGCATGCTGCCACAGCCATGTTTGCCCAAGTCCCTAAAGATTTATTTTTAACTTAAAACAGAAGAGGAAGAAACATCTCCAGAAGTCACTTTTGAAAGCATTACATATGTTAATCATATTCAGAGATAATCCTATCCCAGAAGAAAGGAATACTTGGCTTGAACAGAGCAAGAAGAAGAAAATATTTATTTATTTTACTTAAATAAGAGTAGCTACTTTGTAAGAATGTATTTTCTATCACTGTGGTATCTCTCGGGTTGGTGTCACCCAGTGCTGTAACTCATGGTGTCACTCCCCCCTCTATAGCCCTCCTCCAGTACCAGACCAAAGAGCAATACTCAGCAATGTTTATATCAATTTTAATCATAGAACAATATGTGATAAATATAGTTGTAAATTGTTTAAATGTAATATTTCTTAGATTATATGAATACTAACAACAAAATTGTTTTGTGAAATCTTTCTGCATTGAATTACAACAATATTAATCACATTATTAATAACTGAGCAGAGGCCCTTTTTGATTTTTCTCCTTCTTTTCCTTTAATTACTACTTCATTTCCAAAAAGCTATTTATATAAGTTCACAAATACTACTTACCACAATACTGTAGCTAAAACACTAGAAAATTGGACAATATCAGAGACTATAAAAACACTTGCAGCAAGGAAAACAACAGTGTGTGTTTGTAGTGCATGCAGACATAACCATGTGATTTAAAACGTCGTTATAATTGGATAATAATGACCACTCTGACTGGAGCATATTAGAAGGTTCAAAAAGTAAATTAGCATAGAGTTTTATCCTTGTAGATGTATTGATACATGTAAGCTGGGCTTACAAAAATGTTTTTGTTGTTATAACTAACTACAGGGGTATTTTTATAAAAAATAATAAATTTCTGCTGAAACACTGCACAAAAATTTTAGAGACAGTCATTTTGATGTCACCCACTCTGACAGTGTCACCTGGTGCAATCTGCATCCCCAACGCTGCCCTAACAATGCCATTGATCTATAAAAAAAAAAAAAATACAGCAAAATATCCTTTTTTTCCAGATCTTTGGAGGCAAGATGAGTTTTAAGTTTCTGACACTGATTATTTGAGTTTGAGTAATTTTACTAATACTTTCAAACTATTTTACTGATTTTCAGAATACATTTAATAGTTTATTCTTAAGTAAATTTTTAAAAAAATCACCAAATCTGCAACTCTTAGTTGTTGTGGTACTTAGTTTGTGTATGTGTGTGTGTGTATGTGTGTGTGCGAGTTTCTAAATTCTTCCAAAGTTCTTTAATAACTGTAGTTTTTTATAGGTACTGGAGATAATTTTTGTGGTTTATAAAGTTATCCATATTAGTTATTATTATTTTTTATAATCATGAAAGAAGAAATCTAGTAACCTAAGGATAAATTATCATTAGAAATTTTTTTTTCATTTCAAATGGCTCTTACAAGCCCAAGTTTTGAAATAAAACAAAACAAACAAAAACTATTGAGTAGTTTAGTGAGAAAATTTCACTTTTCATATAACAATCTTTTCTGTTAATGATTGACTAGTGATAATTTTTTAAAAGAATATTAACAGAACACAATTAAAGAGAAAGTTGTCTCATTGTGAAAAATATAACTAATATCACTAAACAATTCACATAGCAATTGTCAAATGCAAACCTAATTTGCTGTGTAAACTTTCACCAAAAACACAATCAAATATTATTTAAAAAAGTAAAACAAAACAAACACAAATAATATCAATAGCTCTGTTGGGTGTATTGCCATGTTGTTAATGAAGTAATGTATTTCTAAAAAAATATGTAATTCAAAGATCAAGCGATTTAAAAGTATCCTACTAAAACCGTTTCCCAAATCAAGTTTCCTAACTTCTACACATAATTCATCCTGAGAAAATAACTGTTAATATTTATTAACAATAATATTCCTAATCTAATCCTTCTCTACCACTCTGCCTTTGCACTTTGCTTGTCTGGCTGTGTTAACGAGCTTCCTTGTTTTCTTTACTTCCATTTGAATTTGGTTGAGAGAAAACACTAATAAGAAACTAGATACTGCAGGATAGTGAGTTTAAGGTATTTATTCTCAAGGTCCAGTTTCTGCCAAGTAAAGACTGATTGGTTGGTAGTATCACAGTGAAAACCAGCACTCCTGTCAGTGGTCCTCTCCATATAATTACTTGACTTCCCCTTGCTCTTGATGCCTAGGGTGGTAATAGCTTTAAGTAGCTCCTCCTGTCCTTGAGGTATTCATCAATCTTTGTGGCATTCTCTTAATCTTGCCTATACCTTTTCAAATGAGCTCTTCCTTCAATTTTCCTTTCCGTTTTAGTGAAACTTCTGTTTCCTGCTGAGACCCTGACTGATACAATTTGATTCAGTTTAATAGGAACAGATTTTCAATTTCTAGAAAAGAGAAACTTTTCAGTCTAATTTGGGTTGTGGGTTCACCTTTGTCTAGTCACTGTGCACAGGAATATAGAGTTATCTCCTACAACCTTGACAACCTAAGCCCACTGTTTTTTTTTTGTTTAGTTGAGGGCAGATTCTTAGTATAGATGTGGGAAGGGAGGCAATAGTGGATACCTCAATTAAAATATTTGTGATAAATTCTTAGTAGTGAAACTTGGACAAAATAGTTAGTTGAATAAAATCCTTTTAAAATTTATTGCTAAAGTGTCATATCAAGTATTTGCACCAGTTTACATTTCTATAAGCAGTGTATAAAAGTTCACATTTCCCATCTAGATCCAGCTCTGTCCAATAGAAACATTTGCAGTGATGTAAAAGTTCTACGTTTGCACAGTCCAATACGGCATCCACTAGTCATATGTGGCTGTTGAGCACTTGAAATGTTGCTTGTGTGAAAGAGACTATTAATATTTCAGTTTATTTCATTTTAATGAATTTAAATATAAATTTAAATAGTTATATAGGCTATTGGATACCATATTGACACTATAGCTTTACTGATGTTGTTGTTATATAATTATATACATATATAATTTAAAACATTATTTAAATGCATAGTAAATAATGTATTTTAATGCTTTAAAAAATGTGATAATATCCTTGGTTAAAATACAGACATACTTCATTTTATTGCACTTCGCAGATATTGCGTTTTTACTAATTGAAGGTTTGTGGCAACCCTATGTCTAGCAAGTCTATCAGTGCCATTGTTTCAACAGCGTGTGCTCACTTTGTATGTCTGTGTCACATTTTGGTAAGACATGCAATATTTCAAACTTTTTCATTATTATTGTATCTGTTACGGTGATCGGTGATCAGTGATCTTTGATGTTACCATTGTTTGTTTTGGGGCGCCACAGACCATGCCCATATAAGGCAGAGAAGTTAATCAATAAGTGTGGTGTGAGTTCTGACTGCTCCACCAACTGGCCATTCCCCCCTCTGTCTCCCTCTCCTAAAAAAAAAAAAAAAAATACCACTGCCATTGAGTTAATTCCAACTCAGCAATTCCATAGAGTTTCCAAGGCTATAAATCTCTAAGGAAGCACACTGCCACATCTTTCTCCTGCAGAGCCACTGGTGGTTTTGAATCACCGACCTTTCAGTTAACAAGCCCCCCTATTTCCTGAGACATGACAATATTGAAATTAGGTCAATTAATAACCTTACAATGGCTTCTAAGTGTTCAAGTGAAAGGAAGAGTCACATGTTTCTCACTTTAAATCAAAAGATAGAAATGATTAAGCTTAGTGAGGAAAGAATATCAAAAACCTAGACAGGCCAAAAGCTAGGCCTCTTGTGCCAAACAGCCAAGTTCTGAATGCAAAAGAAAAATTCTTGAAGGAAATTAAAAGTCCTACTCCGGTGAACACATGAATGATAAGAAAGCTAAACAGCCTCATCTTTGATATGGAGAAAGCTTTAGTGGTCTGGATCCAAGAATCAAACCAGCCACAACACGCCCTTAAGCCACACCTAATCCAGAACAAGACCCTAACTCTCTTTAATTCTATGAAGGCTGAGCGAGGTGAGGAAGCTGTAGAAGAAAAGTTTGAAGCTAGCAGAGGTTGGTACATGAGATTTAAGGAAAGAAGCTTTCTCCATAACATAAAAGTGAACAGTGAAGCAGGCAGTGCTGATGTAAAAGCTGCAGCAAGTTATCCAGAAGATCTAGCTAAGATAATTGAAGGTGGCTATACTAAACAACAGATTTTCAATGTAGACAAAACAGCCTTATATTCAAAGAAGATGCCCTCTAGGACTTTCATAGCTGGAGAGAAGTCAATGTCTGGCTTCAAAGCTTCAAAGGACAAGTTGACTCTCTTGTTAGAGGATAAGGCAGCTAGTGACTTTAAGTTGAAGCCAATACTCATTTACCGTTTTGAAAATCCTAGGGCCCTTAAGAATTATGCTATATTTACTCTGCCTGTGCTCTATAAATGGAACAACAAAGTCTGGATGACAGCTTATCTGCTTACAAAATGGTTTACTGAATATTTTAAGCCTACTATTGAGATCTACTGCTCAGAAAAAGATTCTTTTCAAAATATTACTGCTCAGACAAGATATCTGATGGAGAAGTACAATGAGATTAATGTTTTTATGCCTGCTAACACAACACCCATTCTGCAGCTCATGGATAAATGAGAAATTTCTACTTCCAGGTCTTATTATTTAAGAAATACATTTTATAAGGTTATAGCTGCCATAGACAGTGATTCTTTAGATGGATCTGGGCAAAGTAAATTGAAAACCTTCTGGATAGAATTCACCAGTCTAGCTGTCATTAAGAACACTTGTGATTCATGGGAGGATGTCAAAATATCAACATTAACAGGAGTTTGGAAGATGTTGACTCTAACCCTCATGGATGACTTCTAGAAGTTCAAGACTTCAGTGAAGGAAGTAATTGCAGACGTGGTGGAAATACCAACAGAACTAGAATTAAAAGTGAGCCTGAAGATGTGACTGAATTCCTGCAATCTCATTATAAAAGAGTAGCAGATGAGGAGCTGCTTTTTATAGATGAGCAAAGACAGTGGTTTCTTGAGATGAAATCTATTCCAGATAAAGATGTTGTGAACATTGTTGAAATGACAGCAATGGATTTATACTATTACATAAACTTAGTTGATAAAAGCAGCAGCAGTTGAGAGGATTAACTCCAATTTTAAAGAAGTTCTACTGTGGGTAAAATGCTATCAAACAGCATCACATACCACAGAGAAATCTTTCATGAAAGGAAGAGTCAATCAATGCAGCAGAATTCATTGTTGTCTTATATAAGAAATTGCCAAAGCCACACCAACCTTCATCAACCACCACCCTGAAGAGTCAGGAACCATCAACAGTGAGGCAAGACCCTCCTTCAGCAAAAAGACTTGCAGAAGGCTCAGATAATGGTTAGACCTTTTTTTAACCAATAAATTATTTTTTAATTAAGGTAAGTAGACTGTTTTTTAGACATAATGCTATTGTACACTTAATAGACTACAGTATAGTGTAAATATAACTTTTTTATGCACTGGGAAACCAAAATATTTATGTGACTGGCCTTAGCATAATATTTGCTTCACTGCAGTGATTTTGAAGCAAACCCCCAATATCCCTGAGGTACGCTGGTATAAAATTTATTGTTAAACTATATAGCCTAGTATATTCATTAGAGTGTATATGAATTATATGGTTTGATATATAGATACTTGTTGTAATTATATTATGTCTAGATCTGTGCTCTTGGATTAGTTATTTCTCTGTAAAATGACATCAATGAAATAGAGTAACTCTGAACTTTCTTCAAATTTCAAACTCCGGGATGTCATTTTTCTCTTTCTCTCCTTTTCTAATATACTGTGCTTCTCATATACCAGTACTCATCTGTCAGTTTGTCATACTGTGGTGGCTTGTTTGTTGTTGTGATGCTGGAAGCTATGCCACCAGTATTTTAAATACCAGAAGGGTCTCCCATGGTGGACACATTTCAGCACATCTTCCAGACTAAGAAAGAGTAAGAAGAAGAACCCACTAGTCTATTTCTGAAAAGAATCAGTCAGTGAAAACCTTATGAATAGCAGCAGAACATTGTGTGATATAGTGCTGGAAGATGAGCCCCTCAGGTTGGAAGGGACTCAAAATACAACTGGGGAAGGGCTGCCTCCTCAAAGTAGAGTCAACCTTAATGACGTGGATGGAGTCAAGCATTCAGGATCTTCATTTGCTGCTGTGGCACAACTCAAAATGAGAAGAAATAGCTGCAAAGATCTATTAATAATAGGAAGGTGGAATGTACAAAGTATGAATCTAGGAAAATTATAAGTTGTTAAAAATGAAATGGAATGCATGAACATCAATATCCTAGGCATTAGTGAGCTGAAATGGACTGGTATTGGCCATTTTGAATCAGACAATCATATGATCTACTACCTTGGAAATGACAAATTAAAGAGGACTGGTGTCACGTTCATCGTCAAAAAGACCATTTCAAGATCTATCCTGAAGTACAATCCTATCAGTTATAGGATAATATCTATATGCCTGCAAGGAAGACCATTTAATATGACTATTATTCAAATTTATACACCAACCACTGAGTACAAAGATGAAGAAATTGAAGATTTTTACCAACTTCTGCAGTCTGACATTGATCAAACATATGATCAAGATGCATTGATACTGGTGATTGGAATGTGAAAGCAGGAAACAAAAAAGAAGGATCAACGGCTGGAAAATATAGCCTTGGTGATAGAAAATACTCCAGAGATTACATGATAGAATTTTGCAGGATCAACAACTTAGTCATTGGAAACATCATATCAAGACCATAAAAGAATAGATTTGATGCACTGAACACTAATGGCCAAAGACCAGATGAGTTGTGGAATGGCATGAAGGATATCATACACGAAGAAAGAAGAAGGTATTAAAAAGACAGGAAGAAAAAAAAAAAGACAAAAATATACGTCAGAAAACAATTAGGAAAAAGTATATATGTCAGAAGAAACTCTGAAACTTGCTTTTGAATGTAGAAAAGCTAAAGCAAATTGAAGAAATGATGAAGTAAAAGAGCTGAACAGAAGATTTCAAAGGGCAGCTTGAGAAGACCAAGTAAATTGTTATAATAAAATGTGCAAAGACCTGGAGTTATAAAACCAAAAGGGAAGAAGATGCTCCACATTTCTCAAGCTGAAAGAACTGAAGAAAAATTTCTAGCCTCAAGTTGAAGTATTGAAGAATTCTATGGGAAGCATCAAAAGAAGATGGAAGGAATACACAGAGCCACTATACCAAAAATAGACATTCAACCATTTCAGGAGGTAGCATATTATCAAAAACCAATCGTACTGAAGGAAGACGTCCAAGCTGCATTGAAGACATTGACAAAAAACAAGGCTCCAGAATTGACGGAATACCAATGAGATGTTTCAACAAAGGGATGCAGCACTGGAGGTGCTCACTCGTCTATGTCAAAAAATTTGGAAGACAGCTACCTAGCCAACTGACTGAAAGAGATACATATTTGTGCCAATTCCAAAGAAAGAAGATCCAAGAGAATGCAGAAATTACCAAACAATATCATTAATACTCATATAAGCAAGACTTTGCTGAAGATCATTCAAAAGCAGTTGCAGCAGTACCTTGACAGGGAACTGCCAGAAAATAAAGCCAGATTCAGAAGAGGATGTGGAACTAGGGCTATCATTGCTGATGTCAGATGGCTCTTGCCTGAAAACAGAGAATACCAGAGAGATGTTTACTTGTGTTTTATTGACTATGCAAAGGCATTCGACTGTGTGGATCATAACAAATTATTGATAACTTTTCAAAGAATGGGAATTCTGGAACACTTAATTGTGCTCATAAGGAACCTATGCTTAGACCAAGAGCCAGTTGTTTGAACAGAACAAGGGTATTCTGCATGGTTTAAAGTCAAGAAAGTTGTGCATTATGGTTTTATAGTTTCAGCATACTTATTCAGTCTGTATTCTGAGCAAATAATCTGAGAAACTGGACTATATGAAGAACATCAGGATTGGAAGAAGACTCATTAACAACCTGTAATATGCAGATGACACAGTTTTGCTTGCTGAAAGTGAAGAGGACTTGAAGATCAAAGACTATATAGCCTTCAGTATGGATTACACCTCAACATACAGAAAAAAAAATTCTCGCAACTGGACCAATAAGCAACGTTGTGGTAAGTGGAGAAAATACTGATGTTGTCAAGGATTTCACTTTACCTGGATTCACAATCAATACCCATGGAAGCAGCTGTCAAGAAACCCAGAGATGCATTGCCTTTGGCAAATCTACTGCAAAAGACCTCTTCAAAGGTTGAAAAGCAAAGATGTCACTTCAAGAACTAAGGTGTGCCTGACCCAAAACACAGTATTTTCTATCGCCTCATATACATGTGAAAGCTGCATAATGAATAAGGAAGACCAAAGAAGAATTGACACTTTTGAATTATGGTGTTGGAGAAGAATATTGAATATTCTATGGACCGGCAAAAGAATGAACAAACCTATCTTGAAAGAAGTACAGCCAGAATGTTCCTTAGAAGTAAGGAAGGTGAGACTTCCTCTCACATAATTTGTACACGTTATCAGGAGAGGCCAGTCGCTAAAGAAGGGCATCGAACTTAGTAAATTAGAGGATCATTGAAAAAGAGGAAGACCTTCAACAAGATGGATTAACACAGTGGCTGCTAGAATGAACTCAAGCAGAACAACTATTTTGAGGAGGGCACAGGACTGGGTAGTGTTGTACATACGAGTTGAAACTAACAATATATGGTCAAAAGGATAAACCTCTCAGAAAATGTTGTTTTATTATTTTGCAGATTTTACTTTTTCTGTGATTTTTAATTCCCTTATGAGTCAGAAACAGCTTGAAGGCAGTGGGATGAGATATTTTTCATTTGTCGTTTTTTAAATATTCCTTCAGAGTATTGAGGAAAGAAAGCCCACTCTTGCAGTTATAGCAGAACACAGATATAATATTCTTGAATATTTTTAGTTTTTTTAGGTAACTAGCTTATGCATAAGTAAAGTTAATAATGCCCATGATACTTCAGTGGACAACTGCTTTAAGCATTTGTCATAATAAGGAGTGCATTTCTTTCCAGTGATAATGCAACTTCACTGATACTTAAAATAATTAATGACAGAAAAATTTAGAACACCAAAAGGGAGAAATATGTCAAACTGACAGTTGTACATTTTTCTTTATTCTACTTGCAAGAGAATTTTCAGTAATTTTTTTCTCATGAGTTTTTTTCATTTTATTTTAATGATGAAGCAATTATGTACTGTAACATCTGTTCAGTCAAGGATATAGACAAGAAGGGTTTTCCCTTGGTCAAGTGGCTGAGGTATGCTCCATTTACTACTATTAACTTAGTAAATAAGTGCACAATAAAAAATTATTTTTTAAACAAAATGGAAATGCTGGCTCATTGTCCATTTTTAGCTTTAGTGTCTTTAAGAAAGTCACTCAAGGAATCTGAATCATGCAGATTATGCAACACACCCACATCCAAAGAATATTAATCGCATAGCTCAGGTGTTGAGCCCAGGTAATCAGGGTACTTGACAAAATATTTGAAAAAATAAATGTAAGAGGGAGAACTGTAGTGGACTGGGATCGTATCTAGTCTTAAGCTTTAGTCCTATTTCTCTCAGGCTGTGTGATATCAAAAAAGTTTCTCTAACTCTTTAATTGTTATTACTATATTTATAAACTGAAGAAGGTTTACTAAACAATTCCAAAATCCTTTTGAACAGCAGGTTTTCTATGAATCTCTAATGGTAGGATTCCAAGGATATTAGGCAAATAGAAGAGAAAAACAGACTTTATGGGGAGAAAATGTTAGTGTAATATCTTTTAAAAATATCTCATTATAATAAGAGCAACCAATTATTAAGGGGTTATAGTGTACCAGCTATTGTTTTAACTGCTTTACATGAATTAATCCATTTTATATGCGCCAAATCAAAACCAAACCCATTGCTGTTGAGTTGAATCCAACTCATAGTGACCCTATAGGACAGAGTAGAACTGCCCTATAGTGTTTCCAAGGAGCAGCTGGTAGATTCGATCTGCCAAGCTTTTGGTTAGCAGCCTAACTCTTAACGTTACATTGTGGCACCAGGGCACACATTTTTAAAAAGTGATGTTATTTTCCCACACATTATACTAAAAAAAAAAAAAAAAACCTAAAGAAGTAAGATGTTTAATACGGTACTTAAGGAAATACAATGACTAAGAAAGCTAGGATTTTAACCCAGGCATTCTGAGTTAATCAAGGGCTATGTCTTATGCTCAAAAGCCCCATACATAGCAAATGCTCAATACAGGTTTGAGGTTATTATTGTTTTTATTTTTATTGTTGTTATGTCAAAGTAATACTTACTGGTTTTGCAAGACATCTGAAAGGGGTTCAGAGATCAACTTATTTCTTCTAGATATATGTAGAAGCTGAAGTCTAACTGCTTTAATCTTAGATTTGCTCAGGATTTTTAGCAGTCTGTTCTGATAGACCTGTATATTGTACAAGAGTATTTCTCAAAAAGGAATCCACAGACAGTCTGCGTTAGCATAAATATGAGTGTGTTAAAATTCGGATTATATGAGAAGTGGGGTCCAGAAATGAATATTTTAATTGTCATTCCAGATGATGGTTATATAAAATTTGAGTAACACTACCGTAGGTGAAATGCAGAATTCCTTAGTTTCCATTTTAATTTTTGACATCCAATGACAATTTCCAATACCAAGATCTTGAAGAAAAAACTCAGTCACCAACCCAGGCAGGCAATCAGAGAGGCCTTCTTCTCACCATCCAAACATCCATTATTAAAAATCTACATGACTATTTACTGTATGACAGCTGTTACAACAGAAACTGAGAATTGAGGTGCAGCCTCTGTGGAGCTTATTCTGATATGATAAAAACAAGGAAATAAACCAAATATTTTGAAAATATTTTTGTGAGAAAATATAGTTGAAGAGATGACAGTCCTTCATTGTTAAACATTCGTTCCTTTCATGTTTCTTGCCTGCTTGTGTCGAGTTCTGAATGGAGCGTAAAATGATTTTTTACCAACTAGATTAAATCAAGTGTATTTCTTGACTCTCGTGGTTGCTGAAATCAAAACAATAGACAAGATTCCAATCCTGAATTTGACACATTTTAGCCGTGAAGACTTGGACAAGTCAGTTTCGTTTGTACTATAGATTTCATTGCACATTGTTAATTTCACAGAATTATTGTGCTGTTATGGGATAGAAGAAATATTTATAAATAGGTTTTGGAAAAATGTAACATGCTGAATATATTTTATTATTAGTAGTAGTAATATAATCTATGGAACACATTTCTAAAATTCTGAAGGTCTTGTACAAAGCACTAACTGACCAATTGTACTTTTGCTAAGATTCCTAAGACTCAGCAAACAGTGCAGTAAGGGGAGTCTGCCTTGTGGCTGTGTCTTCTAACATATTTTAAACATTCCTACTCTTACTGTGTTACTCTTGCTACTGAGGTCTGCAGTTGTATAATTAATTTCAATATAATAAATAATAAAAAAGCTAGAAATAGTTTATGTTTTTTGATGATACATGCCTTTCGTGGACTTGAAATAGTTGTGGTAACAGTTTTCTATTACCTTGCTAATTTTAAGGTCAATGTTAATCAAAGCTGAGATGAGTTTTATAACAACGAAGGTGGCTGATGTCAGGGATAGTACTTGTAGCATCCATTTTGAGTGTGGCAATTTCAGTTATAATAGCAAAACTTCTGTTTCGATGTAAGTGGTAAAAACAAAGGAGAATGGAGAGCCAAAATGGTATTATATGAGCAAAATGGAAATAAAAAGAACTGTAAACAAGTATTCAAAATAAACATTCAGAGTCTATTTTAACTTTCACAACTCACTGTATCCATGGCAATAAGCTCTTCTAGGTTATCCAGCAACGTGAAATTCAGCGTTAAACAGAGAATTTATCAAGTGGAGCTCTCATGATCCCAATTCTATTTCTCACTGTTTTTTCTCAGCTTATCAGTCAGGTGCAATAGTTCCTCTAGGTACTCTTGTAAGTCCAACAGATCACCATCAGCGCTGTCATTTATTGACTGCCAGATAAATACTTTGCAGAACATGGTGTAAACTTCTTCTCTGGGAAATCTGGCTCCACACATAAATATATCTTTCTTTTCTAAAGTGGCACTCCAGTAGGTGCTGCTAAGCAACAGCTCTCTCTGAAAGATCTAGTGTTCTTTTAAAACTTTTTCATGGGTCATGAAATGAAGATGTGGGACAAAGTTTATCTTTTTTTGATTCACAGATTCTTTTATGGACACCTGAAGTTTAAACTCAAGAAACTGAAGTATCAGCTAGCTTTATGAGGTAGACAAAAAGTTCTACATTGCATGCCTTTGAGTAGCAGAGTATGAGCAAGGTAACAGGGAGACATTGCAAATCTCTTCAACTGTTCAGAGTTTCTATGTGAACTTGCTAGACTTATTTTCCATATCTTGACCTAACTTATGCTTTATATGATTGTCACCTATTTTCCTCAAGGTATTGCACAGAGAGCAATTTGTTTTGGTTACTTGGCAATGGCCATTTCCTTTTGTGCTAATTAACAAAGTACAATCAGACACTGCTTTCAAAACTTATACTGGTTCTGGTGTTCCTAAAGTTGACTTAGGAGTATCGGTTTTATCTATTTTTGATTGTTACAATGATTATTATGAAATCAATACAGACTTAGCTATGCAGCCGCACTCCCTCTCTTTACTGGCGTCCTTAACCAAGAGAAAAGTTTTTTGGTGCTTCCTCCGTTTTGTATCTGTGCTCACTATAGTGGTTAAGATGAAGTTTTAAGGCACCATAAAAATTAGACCCCAAAAAACAATGGCTTAAGAATCCTAGAAGCCAATTTTGTGGAATAAATGACCTCAACACTTAATGCTTTTTAACAGCAAACATTAATTATTTCTCAGTTTCTCTGGGACAGGAATTAAAAAAAAAATTCGTAGCAACTGTATTACTTAGATTTCATTGTTTAGCAACCTCAAAACAATAAACATCTATTTTTCTTATGATTATATGGTTTAACAATTTAGGTGAAGCTCATCTGGTGTTGCTTGGGCACAGTCATGTGTTTTTGGTTACTTGCTGGTCATTAGGGGACTGCTGCTCTAGGTGGTTGTGGAATGTCTTAAATGGGACAGTTTGTGTCTTCTCTATATAATTTAACATTTTCCGTTGGCCCAGACTTGATTACATGGTGGAATGTGGTTCCAAGAGAGAAGGTAGAATCATACAAAGCCTTATAATAAATCTCTATCTTAGAATTGTCACACTGTCCCTGCTGCCACATTCTACTTGCAAAAACAAGACAGAAGACTATCCCACATTCATGATATGGAGATATAGAATCACATGTATAAATCACATTGCAAAGTTGCATGAACACAGGGAGGACTGGGGCATTACGCCCATCTTAAGATTATGTCATATAAGGCACCAAAGTGAATGTATTTTTTAAAACATATTCAGAACTTTTCGGACTGTATGCTCTTATTCATCTACCATTCCACAAAATGTTAAATAAATTTTTGTTACATACGAAACACAATTCTAACCTTAGAAAAATAATTGTAAACAAGATACCAAAAAAATTTCTGGCAGAGCCATGAGCAATAAAGACAATAAAGATAATTTTGTCTAAATAAAAATTTAAATATTTGTGATATTCAGCTTTTGATGCTTCTCAAAGATCTCTAACTCCTGATACTCATTCCCTTGTGCAGTCCTGTCTCTGTTTGTTTGGGCTGGACCTAGTGACTTGATTCTATGGAATATAATATGGCAAAAATGATGGGATGTCACCTTTGAGATTAGGTTACTAAAAGACTTAGACTTCTGTTTTACTCACAATGTCTTGCTTTCTTCCGTCCTCACTATGATTGAGGCCAGCTACCACAAAGTGAGCTGCCTTATGGAGAAAGCCACATATCATTAGACTGAAGGAGGCCTCCGGCCAACAGCCAGTGAAAAACAGGCCCTCAGTCTAACAGCCAGGAAAAACTGAATCTTGCCCACAATGTTGCAGATGAATTTAGAAGTGAATCCACTCTTGGTTGAACTGTAAGATAAAACTGTAGACCCACCACTCACCTTGATTTCATCTTTATAAAAGACCCTGAGTCAGAGGACCCAACTATGCTGTGCTCAGATTCCTGTCCTAGAGAAACTGAGACATAATTAATATTTGTTGTTTTAAGCCACTAACTTATTACACAGAATTGGATAACTAATATAACATTTATAAATACATTTAAAGTGCAAGACAATTTAAACAAAATTAATAGCTGATGAGAATTAAATGTTTCCAACATATATAACAGAAGAAAGGTTAATACATGTAATAATATTTTAAGATTGATGTTGTTAAGTGCTGTTGAGTTTGGCTGCCAACACTGTGTATCCCCAAACACAACTGAACTAAATGCTGTCCAGCCCTGTGCCATCCACGCGATCATTTGGGGATTTGACCAGTGTGATCCATAGGGTTTTCATTGATTGTTTTTCAAAAGTAGGTCACCAGACTTTCTTCCTAGTCCTTCTTAGTCTGGAAGCTCCAGTGAAACCTGTTCAGCATTATAACAACATGTAAGCCTCCACTGACAGAAGGTTGTTCTACATGAGGTGTATTGGCCAAGAATCAAACCTTAGTCTCCCACATGGAAGGTGAGGATTCTACCATTGAACCATCAATGCCCCTTATTGATTGATGAGTAATTCTTAAAGGTTAATTAACAAAAGATGAACAAATTGCCAAAGAAAAATATGAGAATATATTCAAACTAAGAATAATATGTAAAAATATAAAACCTGAAAATAGTGTTGGAGAATTAGACTTCCATACCATTGATTGCTCTTGTAAATGTAAATAATGACATAATTTTGGTGGGCAATTTTGTCCTATCTGTCAAAAGATAAAATCTGGTTAGTCCTTGATTCTGAATGCTGATTCTAAGAGTTTAACTACACGATAGTGTGCAAGATTATATATAAATATGGGTTCAGTACAGAATTATTTATTTAACAAAAATATAGAAAACAAACTAATTTTCCAACAGTGGAGAAATGATTACATAAGTTAAGGAATACTTATATAATGGAATACCATGTCACTATTGAAAAATAAGGTCCCTGGGTGGTGAAAATAATTCCCACTTGACTACTAACCTAAAGGTTGAGGGTTTGAACCCACCCACTAGCATCATGGAAGAAAGGCTTAGTGATCTGCTCTTGTGTATATTACAGCCAAGAAAACCCTATGGAGCAGTTCTACTTTGTAACACATGGGGTTGTCATGCGTAGGAATTAACTCAATGGAACGAGTTTGTTTCCTTATTGAATAATGAGTTATAATATAGATAGATTATTATGTGAAAACAAACAGAGAAGTATTTTTCAAGGTAGTATATGTTAAGTCATAAGACATAAAAAAAAAACTGCCACAGGAATTCAGAGAATAAAGCTTCATTTCTGGATATAATATACTTTTTCTTAGCCACTTAGATAGCACTGCATCCATAAAAATTTCCCTTTGCCCACTCACTGAAACTCATCATTACCTCCTTGAAGCAGGAGGACAAAATTTTTAAAAAGAAAAATGTTTACAAAGCAATGCCCTTACTTCTTAATATGAAATTTTAAATATATTTAAAAGCATTCTCATAATGTATGAACAATTTTATTTTTGAACAAATTATTACTATATAATCACTCTCTGATGAAATAATTTTCCTGTTATTTTATAAGTGACATTGAGAACCCCTACAAAAAACAGGCAATGGATCTTTGATTTTGACAAAAGTAATTCTCTTCATTTACAATGGTAAAGAATCACCATTTTCTCCAAAGAATTAGAAAAGATTTCCCACAAAGCTAGTGCACTTTGTACTTTAATTTCCTTCTTAACTGAGTAACATAGAAAATGGAAAATTAATGCTTTATCTGTGAATGTTAACAAAATTGGTTACTAAATAGTTACAGTAATCTAATATTGATTTTATCCATATAGGAAGAGTAAAACAGAACATTTATGTAATTAAATATATAATTTATCTTCATCTTCAACTGAAATGAGTGATTGGAATTAGACTGACAGCAGGTAATGCAAAAATAATTTCTGTCTATGAAACTTATTTTGTCATTTTTCTTCCTCCAGCAACAGATTTACCACCTTAATCACACTTTGCTAATGCATATTTTAAAATTAATTTTAATTCTCCAAATACTTGCTAACTGATATAGTGAAATTGAAGGTTAAAAGATCTTGTGATGTGGACTTAAATTGTAGTAATTTTTACTTTCCTCAATTGTACTAGAAGTGGATGAATCAGGTATAGGAAAATAGAGTCAACTTAGCCATGTAAATTTTTTTTATAATGATGCACCTTTTAAAGGTAGTATAGAAATATAATGATAGCATTCTGCCAATCGTACCTCAAGAGAATTATTAGAAGAAATGACTGGCAGATTTGGGAAAGAATGAGAAGGCCAGTGTGGCTAAAACCAGGTGATTGAGTGTGGGAACCAAGGGAGATGAAGTCGGTGAGGTAAAAGGGGAGCTAGATTAGAAATAGCTTTAGGGAGCTTGGACTTTTACTTTGAGTGAGATGGGAAGACACCGGAAAGTTTGGCACTGAGGAAAGGCAGAATTTGACTTGCATTATTAACGGGATCTTTCCGGATGTTGTGCTGTGAACAAATTGTTTAAAGCAAGAGCAGAAGCAGGGAAATCAGTAAAGTGATTATTAACTTTCTTCCATAGCACCTTTGGGTGGATTCGAACAGCCAACCTTTTGGCTAGTAGCTTAATGCTTAAATGTTTGCACTACCCAAGGACTCCTTCAGTTGTTGCATCAATCCAGGCAAAAACAGAAATGGTAGATTAGACCTGGATGTTAATAGTTAAAGTGGGAGAAGTGGTTGCGTTCTGTACATGTTTTCGAAGTAGAACTATCCAGATTGCTGACAGATTCAGCATGGTATTGTCTTTTGTTCTTGGACTCACACTTGCTCCATGTCCTTGAAAGAAGAAAGTATTAAGGTCCCCAGCTGGTAAGGACATAAATAGGCAGACTGTGACAGTAGCTGTGAAGTTAGTCACCGAAATGAGTAATAGGATGCAATCAAATCAGCGAAAAATTAAACAGCAGGGTCTCAGATGAGTGATATGTGTCATTGAGACTATTGAAACAATGAAACTACACAAATATAATATGCCACAAGATAACTGTCCAGGAAAGTCTAACAAAAGAGGATCTGGATACTCTAGGAGCAGCATATAGGAGAGGCCTAGGGAGGTATGTGATCAGTATTATGGAAACCAACCAGATGACGGCAGGTATATGATACAAGATGTTAGTCAGTTTTGAAAAATCGACTAAAAGCAGTAAAATTCACAATCATTGTCTAAAAAGAGTAGAATACTTAACAGTATGCCAAACTCAAGGATTAGACAATGAGGTAAAGGGAAAACTACTGAGATTAGACCATGTTAGCAATATGTTAAAGAGACAAAAGAAAAGGCTCCACGAATTTGTAAGAGAATACAAAAAACAGCAAATGGGCAGAAGTTCTGGGAAAATAAAATTTTCAATCTAGAGTTCTTTGGATTTTTGAAACTGGCTGAATTCCAGAAATGAAGGCAGAACAGACCTTGCAGATGAGGACAAGTATCTGTTATATGCTATGTGAGAAATGTAGGGACAGACATTCAGGCAGGAAGAAGTTTTTCCATGCACATGTAGATGAGAGCAGGTATTAAACATCTGCAAAATAAGTAGAGGAAATATAGAAAAGAGTAGTAGCCCTCTAATACCAAAAATAAATAAATAAATAAAATAAAAACACTTAAAGTGGTATATAAACCAAAAAACCTAACCCGTTGCCCATGAGTCGATCCCAACTCCAGGAACTGTGATCCTATAAGAGTAGAACTGCCTGGTAGGTTTTCCAAGGCTGCACATCTGCACGGATGTGCTGATAGGTTTGAACCACTGACCTTTCAGTGAACAGTTCAGGGTTTAACCACTGCACCACCAGGTTTCCTTCCAGAAAAACACTAAAAAAAACAAAAAACAAAATAAACCTGCCATCTAGTCAATTTTGACTCACAGCCACCCTATAGAACAGAGTAGAACTCCTCCATAGGGTTTCCAGGAAGCGGCTGGTGGATTCGAACTGCCAACCTTTTGGTTAGCAGCCAAGCTCTTAACCGCTGTGCCACCAGAGCTCCAGAAAAATAAATAAATAAACACTACTCATTAAATATTCAGTGATCTACTTTTCCACTCATTTGTGGTTGTTATGCAACAAATATCCTTTCAACAAACAAAATCATAAATTGATAAATATATGAAAAAATTAAAGAGGAAATACTCTGGTTAAGGTAGGTATAAAAAACAAACAAATGAGAGTTACACCTCTGTTTACCCTTTTTCTAGTGGTGGCCCTTGAGGCTACTGGATTGTTGTTGTTGTTAGGTGCTCTTGAGTTGGTTCTGACACATAGCGACCCTATGCACAATGAAACAAAACACTGCCTGGTCCTGTGCCATCCTCACAGTCGTTATACCTGAGCCCATTGTTGCAGCCTCTGTATTGATCCATCTCATTAAGAGTCATCCTCTCTTTCTCTGGACGCAATACTTTACCAAGCATGATGTCCTGCTCCAGGGACTGGTTCCTCCTGATAACATGCCCAAAGTATGTGAAACGTAGTCTCACCATCCTTGCTTCTAAGGAGCATTCTGGCTGTACTACTTCCAAGACAGATTTGTTCCTTCTTCTGGCAGTCCATGATATAGTCAATATTCTTCACCAACACCATAATTCAAAGGCGTCAATTCTTCTTAGGGCTTCATTATTCATTGTCCAGCTTCCACATGGTTTTGAGGCAATTGAAAACACCATGGCCTGGGTCAGGTTCACCTTCGTTCTTAAAATGACATCTTTACTTTTGAACACTTTAAAGAGATCTTTTGCAGCAGACTTGCTCAGTGCAGAGCATCGTTTGATTCCTTTACTGCTACTACCATGTGCATTGATTGTGGATCCAAGTAAAATGAAATCCTTTACAACTTCAGTATTTGAATGGACCCAATACCGGATGGACCCTCAGAATTTTCAGAATGTGCATTAATGACACAGCATGTCATTATGCTGTTTACTTTATAAGGAGCTGATATTGTTTGAATAATATTTCATTCCTAAGTATTTAACAGTTTTATAAAGAAATAAAAGAGAAAGCGACATGAAGTTAACTTTTGATTTATTTCTGGTATGGACCATGGAGCCACATGTAAGTCCTAAGTCAGCATATGATCAGTATTATCTTTTTTCCTTGTTTGTGTGATTGAGCATAAGATGCAGTTGTCTGACATTTAGGAATCTCTTTTATTAACACGAAACATATTTAAACTCCAGAGCCTTCTGAGTACGATGGTATTGGAGGGACAAAGCCATTGAAGCCAACGGATGAGTGGAGCTCCATGTCTCCTATCTTTAACTCCATCTTGAATAGATCTGTGTTAAATGAAATGGTAACTGGCATCTCATACACTGCTTAAATCATTTTCTTACTTTTTTCTCCCTTTCGTATTCTTTTTTTCCTCTTCATGTGTATGGTTAAACTTCTCTAAATAAAGTGACCTTATGACTCAAGCTCGCTATACGTGAGCTCTTCAATTCAGTTAATTATACTTCTAAATTAAAAAATAAATGAAAAATAAAAGCCTCTTTTAATCATATTTGGATGTCTAGCCCTTTAATATGATGGCCTGAAATTGAGCAATAAAATTCTAGAAGTCTTTAAACATGCATGTGTTATGTGGTGTATGTGTGTGTACACTTACTTTAAAGCCACAGGTGAACTAGAAGTTTTTGATAAAATAATTTAAAAAAGTAAACTAGGCAAAACTTAGGTTAAATGACTAAAAATTCATAAATATGCAAATGAGGACAATGCTAGTATCTGAATTCATAGGGAAAAATAGGAACAGCCTATTTCTAATTATCACCTCTCTAGTATAATCCTCACTTATTAATCACTTCCTATATTTAAAACAGAGCTTTTTATAAAATAAGAAATGCTTTCGTACCTTAGTTTTTGTCTCTTTTTGTGAAATCTGTCCTTTTCAATGCCTATTCCTACCACCTTTTCTTTAATTTCTCTAAACATTTCCTTTGTCATTGTTATCTTTTATTGTCCCTTTACTATTTTTTTTTTAATTCCCTAGCTTACCTTTCTAAAACTCTGTTGTTCAAGACAAGCCTCAAAGTCAGAATGTCACATTTAATCTACTTTTCTACATCTAGCTCCATTTTTCGTCTTTTTAATTTTTGATTTGTGCAATAATACACTAGTTGTATTTTCAGTTTGAGCCTCAACACCTTCAAGTTTGTGAGCAGTCAGAATTGTTCACTGTGCTAAGACTTGTTAACAAACTAGCACCCTTAAAACAATACATTTTTGCATTTTCAATTATGATAAGCAAAAGTTTGAATATTCTGCGTTTTACCTTATGTGAAGCCTTTTCTTAGAAGCTTGATTTTTGTATTAGTATTTATGAGCACTCCAATATATCCTTAAGAAATACAATCAAATTTACATTTAGTATTTCAGCTTTAGAAGTACATATAAACATGATGATCTTACTAACATAAATTTAACATTGCAGAGCGTATAAGTTAAATTAGCACAATGGTGTCAGGTTTCCCTTTAAGATTACTTCACTCCTTGGAGGCAACTAATTTAATTTCTGATCTGTTCACTGGCATTAAGGCTTTCTCAGAACCACAACCAATCACAGCCATAGAAAAAAACCTTTGAGTAGATGAGGACTTCCATATGCACCAGACAGTTCATGTGAGCTCAAGGCTAGATGTTTTACTTCATGGTACCCTTATTCAGACTCAAGCTGTCATCTCTAGTCTTTCATACTCATTCCCCACTGCTTCCTCTCATCTGACCCTATCTCACACTACTCCCTCATCTAACAAACCTTTCATTGTGCCCCTTATGCCACGGTAAATACACTTTCAATTCCTTCAAATATTTCAATGAATTGTCCCTTCATCTCTGCTTTACTGAACAAGCAATCAGGAATTGTAGGAAACGTTACCTTTTTTTTCCACACACCGTATACAGGTGAGACTTACTGTCTTTGTATTCAAATGCTATATTTCCCCTTCTCTGAAACATCCTTCTGCTTAGAGACAGATTTCATCCACTTTCTAACACTTCTTGTGACAACAGACAGTAAATCTCCCAATCATATGCCATAATTCGCTGAAGTTTTTGAAATTGGCTTATGTGCTTCCAAACCAGGTCTCTCATCTTCCTTGGTGAAAAAAGCATTCTTAGCTATGATATACTTAGTGCTTCAAATTCTCTCTCTCTCTCTTTTTCTTTCTCTCAGTAGTTCTCAGTTCTAATTACCTTTACCTGAATTTCACTCTATCCTCTCCTTCTTGCATCCATGCTCAGGATGTTTTATCTCTAATATTCATTCATTTTCTGTGGTTTCAAATTTAAAAATCTCACTCATTTTTACACAAACTTCAATCCTTCCAGACCAGCAATAGCTATCTGTTTTCTTTTTTTCTTGTTGACAACTCACTGTTGTAGACATGTCAGTTCTTCATATAAAACCCATTGCCGTTGAGTCAATTCTGACTCATAGCAACCCTGTAGGACAGAGTAGAGCTGCCCAATAGGGTTTCCAAGGAGTGGCTGGTGGATTCAGACTGCCAACCTTTTAGCACCATGGCCTCATGAGCTATAGATACAATAAAATGTAAATAAAACTCCATCAGATATTTTGGCAAAAAATTGGCAGCACGCTTACATAGGGTTGTCACTGTCCAATTTTTTCAGAAGTAGAGTGCCAGGTCCTTCTCCCTAATCTGTCTTAGTCTGGAGGCTCTGCTGAAACCTGTCCACCATGGGTGACTCTGCCGATAGTTGAAATACCAGTAGCAAAGCTTCAATTACCACAGCAACACGCAAGACACTACAGTACAACAAAGTGACAGACACCTGGTGACAGGAATGAAAGAAATGACCAAAATGGATGTCAGAAGAGACTCTGAAACTTGCTTTTGAACATAGAGTAGCTAAAGCGAGAGGAAGAAATGAAGTCAAAGAGCTGAACAGAAGATTTCAAAGGGCAGCTCAAGAAGACAAAGTAAAATATTATAAGGAAATATTCAAAAACCTGGAGATAGAAAACCAAAGGGGAACAATATGCTGGGAATTTCTCAAGGTGAAAGAACTGAAAAAATATTCAAGCCTCGGATTATTATATTGAAGGGTTCTCCGTGGAGAATACTGAACGACACAGGAACTGTCAAAAGAAGATGGAAAGAATACACAGTGTACCAAAAAGAATTGGCTGACTTTCAACAATTTCAGGAGGTAGCATATGATCAAGAACCAGTGGTACTGAAGGAAGAGGTCCAAGCTGCACTGAAGGCATGGACTAAAAATAAAGCTCCAGAAATACACAGAATACCAACTGAGACGTTTCAAAAACCAGTGCAGAACTGGAAGCCCTCACTTGTCTATGTCGAGACATTTGGAAGACAGATACTTGGCCAACTGACTGGAAGAGATCCATATTTGTACTCATTCCAAAGAAAGGTGATCTAACAGAATGCAGAAATTATCGAACAACATCCTTAATATCACAAACAAGTAAATTTTTTTTTTTTTAATTGTACTTCAGGTGAAGGATTACAGAACAAATAGTTTCTCATGAAACAGTAGTACACGTGTTGTTTTATGACATTGGTTAACAACCCCACAACATATTAACCCTCTAAATTATCAACCTTTTTTTTTTTGGTGAAAATACACATAGCCAAAGATACACCATTTCAAAAATTTCTACATGCACAGTTCAGTGGCATTGACTGCACTCTTCCAATTGTGCTGTTATTCTCACTTAAGATGAAGGCTTACAGAACAAAATAGTTTCTCATTTAACAGTTACTACAAATGTTGCCCTACGACAATGGTTAACAATCTCACAACACATCAACAATATCTTTACTCAACCTTGGGTTCCCTATCACCAGCTTCCTTGTCCCCTTCTGCTTTCTGGCCCTTGTCACTGGACTCCTGTATCTCATTAGTCTCATTTGGTTTTACGGGGCTGTCCACTCAGAGCCTGAACAGTGAACCTCAGAGGTAACTTCACCACTGAGCTAAAAGTGTGTCGAGGTTTCTCCAGTCTCCTTTAGGCCAGTAAATCTGGTCTTCTTTTTTGTGAGTTAGAAATATGCTCTACATCCTTCTCCAGCTCTGTCCAGAACCCTCTGTTGTGATCCTGGTCAGAGCAGTCAGTGGTGGTAGCCGGGCACCATCTCGCAGTACTGGACTCAGTCCGGTGGAGGCCTTGGTAGATGTGGACCATTAAACCTTCAGACTAATCTTTTCCTTGTATCCTGTTCTCTTCATTCTCCCTTGTTCCCAAAGGGAAGAGACCAGTGGAGTATCTCAGATGGCCGCTCACAGGCTTTTAAGACCCCAGACATACTCACCAAGGTAGAATGTAGAGCATTGTCTTTATAAGCTGTGTCATGCCAATTGAACTAGATGTTCCCCGAGACCATGGTCCCCACAGCCCTCCACCCAGCAATTCAGTCCCTCAGGGAGTTTTGATGTGTCTATGGGGCTTCCACACCTTTCTTTGTACAGGTTGTGCTAGTTTCCCCTGTACTGTGTACTGTCTCACCCTTCACCCAAAACACCACTTATCTACTGCCTATTTAGTATTCCCCCCTCGCCCCTCCAATCCCTGGTAACCAACAAAGGTTGTTACATTTTGTGTGTGAACTTTTTCATGGGTTTTTACAATAGAGGTCTTATACAATATTTGTCCTTTTGTGATTGACTTATTTCACTCAGCATAATTTTGCTGAAGATAATTCGAAAGCAGTCGAAACAGTACATAGAAAGGGAACTGACAGAAATTCAAGCCAGACTCAGAAGAGGATGTGGAACAAGGGACATTGCTGACAACAGAAGGATCTTGGTTGAAAGCAGAGAATACCAGGAAGATGTTTACTTGTGTTTTATTGACTACTCAAAGACATTCGATCTTGTGGATCATAACAAATGATGAATAACTTTGGGAAGAATTGGAATTCCAGAACACTTAATTGTGCTCATGAGGAACCTATGCTTAGTCCAAGAGGCAGTTGTTCCAACATAACAAGGGGATGCTTTGTGGTTTAAAGTAAAAAAGTGTGTGTCAGGGTTGTATCCTTTCACCAAACTTATTCAATCTGTATGCTAAGCAAATAATCCAAGAAGCTAGACTATATGAAGAAGAATGGGCTTCAGAATTGGAGGAAGACTCATTAGCAACCTTCCATATGCAGATAACATTACCTTGCTTGCTGAAAGTGAAGAGGACTTGAAGCACTTACTGATGAAGATCAAAGACTACAGCCTTCACTATGGATTACACCTCAACATAAAGAAAACAAAAATCTTCACAACTGGACCATTAAGCAACTTCATGATAAATGGAGAAAATATTGAAGTTGTCAAGTATTTTATTTTACTTGGATCCACAATCAATGCCCATGGAAGCAGCAGTCAAGAAATTAAATGATGCATTGCACTGGCAAATCTGCTGCAAATGATATCTATAATGTGTTATAAACAAAGATGTTACTTTAAGGACTAAGGTGGGCCTGACCCAAGCCATGGTGTTTTCAATCTCCTCATATACATGTGAAAACTGGACAATGAATGAATAAGGAAGACTGAAGAAGAATTGATGACTTTGCATTATGATGTTGGAGAATAATACTGAATAGACCATGGACTGCGAGAACGAACAAATGTATCTTAGAAGAAGTACGGCCAGAATGCTTCTTAGAAGCAAGGATGGGGAGACTTCTTCTCAGATACTTTGGATATGCTAAATTAGAAGGGACCAGTTCCTGGAGAGGGATATCATGCTTAATAAAGTAAAAGGTCAGTGAAAAAGAAGACTCTCAAAGACCTGGATTGACACAGTGGTTGCAACAATGGGATCAAGCATAACAATGATTTTGAGAATGGAGTAGGATCGATCAGTGTTTCATTCTGTTGTACACAGGGTCGCTATGAGTCAGAACCATCTCCACAGCACCTAACAACAACATGTGTATATAATTCATTTAGAAACACAAAGGTATACATATTTAAATCAAATACTTTAGTGTGGTATTGGCTCAAAGATATACAAAGAGAACAGTGGAGCCAAATTGAGGAACTGAAACAACATCCATGAATATATAGATATTTTATTTATTTTAGACAAAATGATACTATGGATCAATGGGCAAAAGACACACATTTCAATAAATATAATGAGACAAATAAGCAGTGACCTAGAAACATAAAATAGATTCCTCTTGCACAACATGCCCCAAAATAATAAATATATGAAACAAAATAATAAAGCATAGAGATATAAGAAAATATCTATATATTCTAGACATGAGAAAGATTTTTCAAACAATACACAAAAACAACAATCTTAAAGGGAAAACTGGCAAATATGGCCACATTATCATTAAGAAATTCTGTTTATCGGGTTGTTTTATAAATTTTATTGTTAAAATAACATTTTTAAATTTTACTTTATTGATTGATTATAGTCTCAGCTAGAATTAGTAGTTATGTGTGGGAGGGTTAGCATGAAAGGAGCTTTCTCAGTTATTCTGGAAAAAATATCTTTTATAATAATTATTCTGCACTATTCTTTATTATGCTTTTTTTTCTTTCTTACTTCTTCAATTACATACACTTGACCATTTGATCTGGATTCATAGATCTCATACTTTCTGTTTTTGTTTTGTTCTTTTACTGTTTTTTCCTTTGTGTGTCAGTTCAGATAAATTGTATTGATCTGTCTTCAAGTTCACAGATGATTTTCTTTCCTCTTTACAGTCTTCTGATATGTCTATCAAAACATCTTTATTTTTGTTATCTTGATTTGGGGTCCTTTTAAATATTTCTCTTTGGTCCTGAAATTCTCCATTTGTTCATGCATTTTGTAAACCATTTCCACTATTTTTAAATATATATATATTTATCATACTTAAAAAAAAAAAAAAACCCTTATCTAATAATTCTACCACAATTATCTTCTTTCACTCTGATTATTTTGACTATCTTAACCTCTTGACGATGGGTCCCATTTTCTTTCCTCTTTCATGTCCTATAATTTTTTCCTTTTTTTATTGTTTTGTCAATTGGGTAAAGGAATCAGGGTGATGGAATCAATTACTAATACCCATAAAAGGCATGCCTTTTCTCTGTCAGGCTCTTTTGTGTGCTTCTTTTTTGGGGAAGGAGTGTTTTGAATCAACCCAATGTGTATTTTGAGGTGGGACTAAAATAACAAAAGGCTTTTTGTTACTTTGGTACATTAATTCTTTGAAGTCAGAATAAAAAACTTCCCTTTAACAGGGCTCAAGATCTAATAGATAGAAAATATGCTTAAATAGATGGCTTCTTTTTCTTTGAATTCTTCATCTGCAATTACCTGACCTTGACCCTATCTCTGCCAACCAAAAAAGACACCTACTGCTGTTGAGTCAATTCTGACTCATAGCCACCCTATATGACAGAGTAGAACTGCCCCATAGAGTTTCCAAGGAGCACCTGGTGAATTTGAAACTGTCGACCTTTTGGTTAGCAGACGTAGCTCTTAACCACTATGCCAATAGTGTTTACCATAATTATCAATAATGCCAACCTCTCCATAGACTGAATTTCATGCATCGTACTCTCTTGCCACACCCTATATTTTCTAGCTCATTCCTTCCACTACACTGATTCGTAGTATTCTTTAATTCTACTAATAATCCCAATTCATTGATCTTACCACATTGATTACTGTACTAAAACTACATCCATGACTAATCCAGGTGTCTGCCTTCTTTACCTCTGTACCATGTAACTGACCATGACTAAAAGAAAACATTTCAAAGTCAAGACCAAGGAGATCTAATGGATCATAGTAATGCTAGGCAATCACTTCTCCATTTAGTCTCCTAACCTTCTAGCCAATGATAATATACTTTTTCTTTGCTCCACAATTCTGTGCTATATCCTCCTCCATTCTCACTGTCTGGTGATTTCTTCACTTTCTGTTTTACTGAGAAACTTAAAGCCACCAGAAGACAACTTCCCCAATCCCCACCACCAAATTTACCAACCTACCAGTCACTGCACTCACATTCTATGCTCTCTTCTATTTTTCTGTAGTGGAATATTTATACTCCTTCTAAAGCCAATTCTTTTTTCTTTTTTTTTTAAACTAGATTAAAATCCCTCTCTCTTACCCAAGAATATTGATGCAGATTTCTATCTCCTATCTCTTTAATTCTTTACGCTCTACATTCTCATTAACATAAAAGCATTGTTTGCTGTTGCTTTTATCCGAAAGGGAGAAAACAAACATATTTGTCATGATGCCTACAGTACCATCCAGTTCTTTGTTTCTATAGGCAACGAAACTCCTCAGAGTCATTTACATTCACTGTCTCTAATTCTTCTCTAGCTTCCTCCTTAAACTAACGTCAATCTGAAATTTCACCCCCCACTCCCTTACCTCTGTTGTGCATGTCAAAGTCACCAGTGACCTTCCCAAATTTAATGGTCATTCTGATTTGTCATCTTATAAGTCAATAACATTTGACAAAACTCATCACTCCCTCTTCTCTTGACTTTCAGAACATCTCATTATTATTTTCACTCCTATCTCACCTGTGCTCTTCTCAGTCTCTGTTTTCCTTGGCCTCTTAATGCTGCTTGCCCCTTGCCCCAGACTTCAGTCCTTGATTTTTTTTCTTTCCTTTCTTTTCCTTTCCTTTCTCTTCCTTCCTTCTTTCCTTCATTTCCTTCTGTCTCTCTCTCTCTCCCTCCCTCCTTCCCTCTCTTCCTCCCTTCTTCTTTCTTTCTTTCTAACACTCACTACTTTGGTTCTAGATGCAAAGTTATTGTGTCTTTTAATAAATCATCACAGTCATTAGCAAGATGTGAAGTTTTATGGATCACTAAAATTAAAATGTTCTGCTGTTTTAGAATATAAAATAATGTGTTTTTAAAACTAAAATGCTGGTCTTTTAATTCTTTGTGGTATATTTTAATGTTGGCAAGAGTAATTGCATATAGGCTTTTAAATTGAAAAGAGCATTACTTTTTCATTTTTTATATAATATTAATTTTTATCTTTACTAAATTTTCTTGTGACTAACTAGTAAATCTATTTATATATAGATTTACTTTTATAGGATTTAATCAAAAATTTTATATCATATAAAAGTATTCTTAGACAAGGCCAAGGAGAAATTATAGAAATATATTAAGCTATTCATTCTACTCTATAGTTAGAAATTAACTCAGTGGGCTAGGGCAACAATTTGGCACCCGAGTAGTACAATGGCACCCAGGTAGATAAATCAGAAGCAGTATTTCATCCTGCATTGATACAACCACTTGAGGTCAAAAATATCAACATAAATAATTATCATATATTTTTCAAAGGACTTACTGTGCCATAACAAAAAAAGAAATGAGAAGAGTCTGCTTTTTTTAATATGTTGCCTGATACAACTGATACTGTATGTTAAAGGAGTAGAAGCAATTTTTTTTTTTTATTTTGATTTTAGAATATGTTGTATTAAAAGTTTCAAGATCTTAGGTATAAATAATTTTTAGTGTCAGAATTATATAATAGAAAATTTGTTAGAAAACAGATTAAAGTCTAAAATTTCAGTGCATAAATCCCTCCTTTCCTAAGATTTAATTGTCTAACATATTTATGAAATTAAAAAATTGTTGACCATGATACATTCAAACTTCCTTTTCATTTTTGCTATTTTTATAAGAAGAGAGATTAACATTTTAACTCCCAAGAAAATTTTGCACCATATCTCTGCAGTTTTGCTTTTTGTTATCAAGACATAGAAATAATTAGAAATGGGCTAAATAAGTTAAAATCATTTGAATATAATTAAACACAGAGGATGATAGCAAGTTCAATTTTTTAAATTTATTATTTAGTATTTAATATCACACTTGGATTTGATGCAATACTTAATTTAAGCAGCCAAAATACATTCAGAAGAGTTTGATGGGTTAGACGTCTTGCCTTTGTAGGGTTTTTAAAATTTTTTAAAAAATATTTTAATGTGCTTTAGGTGAAAGTTTGTAGTTGAAGTTAGTTTCTCATTCAAAATTTATACAGATATTGTTTTGTGACATTGGATACAATCCCCACAATGTGACAACTCTCTCCCCCTTTCCACCCCAGTTTCCCTGTGTCCATTCATCCAGTTTTCCTGTCCCTTCCTGCCTTCTCGTCATGATTTTGAGCAGGAGTTGCCCATTTGGTCTTGTATATTTGATTGAACTAAGAAACACATTCCTAACATTTGTTATTGTTTATTTTATAGGCCTGTCTAATCTTTGTCTAAAGAATGGATTTCGGGAGTGGTTTCAGTTCAAAGTTAGCAGAGTGTCCGGGGGCCACTGTCTTGCGGGTTCCTCCAGTCTCTGTCAGACCAGTAAGTCTGACCTTTTTTTGTGAATTTGAATTTTGTTCTACAATTCCCCCCACCCTCTCTGTCCAGAGCCCTCTATTGTGATCCCTGTCAGAGCAGTCGGTGCGGGCTCAGGCTGTTGAAGGCTGTGGTTCAAGTGGTCCATTAGTCCTTTGGACCAATATTTCCCTTGTGTCTTTGCATTTCTTCATTCTCCTTTGCTCTGGATGGGATGGGACCAGTATATGTATCTTAGATGGCCCCTCCCAAGCCGTTAAGGCCTCAGACACAACTCACCAAAGTAGGATGTAGAACATTTTCTCCATGAACTGTTATGCCGATTGACCTTGCTGTCCCCTGTGACTATGTTCCCCAGCCCTTAGCCCTAGCAACTTGGTTCCTCAAGGTATTTGCATGTGCCCAGTAAACTTCTATGACTTTGCCTTGGTTAAATTTTGCTGACTTCCTCTATATTGTGTACTGTCTTTCCCTTCACCAATGTTAACACTTATCTAGTATCTAGTTAGTGATTTCCTCTCCCCACTTTTCCCTTTCCTCATAACCATCAAAGATAGTTTCTTTCTCTGTGTAAACGTTTTCTTGAGTTTTTATAATAGTGGTATTATACAGTATTAGTCCTTTCGTGATTGATTTATTTCATTCATAATGCCCTCCAGATTCATCCACGTTGTGAGATGTTTCACAGATTCAAAATTGTTCTTTATCGTTGTGTAGTATTCCATTGTATGTATGTTCCATAATTTGTTTATTCATTCATCTGTAGATGGGCACTTAGATTGTTTCCATCTTTTTTTTATTGTGAATAATGCTGCAATGAACATGGGTGTGCATATGTCTATTCGTGTGATGGCTCTTATTTCTTTAGGATATATTCTTGGGGTGGGATTGTTGGATTGTATGGTATTGCTATTTCTAGCTTTTTGTGATGCCATATTGTTTTCCATAGTGGTTGTACCATTTTGCATTCCCACCAGCAGTGCATAAGAGTTCCAATCTCCCTGCAACCTCTCCAACATTTGTTATTTCTATATTTTTTGATTTGTGCCAATATTGTCAGCGTGAGATGGTATCTCAATGCAGTTTTGATTTGCATTTCTCCAACGGCAAATGATCATGAGCATTTCTTCATGTGTCAGTTAGTCTTTTAAAGTTTTTAATTGTTATTAACACAGACATTCTCTGGAGAAAGCTGAACACTAAAGAGTCAGCTTAGACCCTTCTCATTCGGTGATGAAATATTCACGTCTGCTCTTCCATCCTCTTTTCCTCCAAATTCTCACAAATAATGAGTAGGAATAATACCCTTCTTTTATGAGTCTTGTACCCAGTTGTTGTTTGTGCCACTGAGTTGATTTCAACTCATAGGGAGTCTATAGGACAGAGTAGAACTTCTCCCATAGGGTTTCCCAGGCTGTAATTTTTACTGGGATCAGATCTCCAGGTCTTTCTCAGATGGAGCAGCTGGTGGGTTCGAACCACGAACCTTTTGGTTAGCAGCTTAGCACTTAACAATTGCATCTCCAGGGATCCTTTGTATCCAGAAGGATAAACTAATTTATAGTTATATAAGCATGAGCGTACAATGCTGTTGCATTAGAGAGAGTAGTATCTTAATAGTCTATGGTCATTTGGAACAGATCTTGAGAACAAACATACAAAAAGTTCAGGTTAATCCCTAATTATCTTCCTAATATGTACATTTTGAAAGGAGGACATTCAATAGTTTCTCATTAAAGAAAGTAGTTAATGATTTTTGAAATGTTACATGATTTACTACTAGGAAAAAAGAAAGTTGTAATTTTTATAGACTAGAAGTTTTTTGCAAGATGTATTTAAATAAAAGACAGATGGCTTCTTAACAAGTGCCTCCCACATCAATGCCCTATGGTATTATAAGGATATAAGTCATGATTAAATTTTGTGTTCACTGTAAGTGTTAGAATTAGGATTTGACTATGGGGATTTAAAAAAAAATCTTGAATAATTATTGTAGAGCATGTACTCTATGTAGTGACATAAGTCTAACTCATTTAGTCCATCTCCAGTATTACTTTCAAAGATTAAAGTCCAAGTTTAAATATTACTTCCATACAAACACATACACATGTATACAAATACAGACACATATATTCATCCTAGAAAAGTTTATCCCAAGATTATCATTTTATTAAGATTATATCTCGGGAGGATTCAACGACTAAGATTAAACTACCCTTCATTTTTGTATGTCAATTGTATCCATCTTTCATTTTAAAGATGTCTTAGATCTCAACTTCCTCTAGAGGTTTTGTCCACAATGAGCAAGAGCAGATACCACAGTGGGGACATGCTTTCCCATGTCTCATTCTTGACTTACATTTCTAGGGCATCCAGAATTTAATTCCAAACTCTTTTGAATCAGATCAGGACAGTAGTTGAAACTGTAACTTCATATCATGACTTATTTTAATGCATGCAACTCCAAATATAGTATTGTTTGACCCTCTATATTATTATTTTAGATATTCATGCATGATTTTGGATTTTCTTTTTCATTTCAAAACTGTTCATATAATTAAAAAAGTGTTTTTATTTAGATTTTTTTGCAAGAATACTTTAATGTAGTTTTCAAAATAGTTTGTAAGCAATGATCCTTTTAGCTTTTCCTTGGCAACAATTTCCCATTCCATTGCTTCAGAATAACATAATCTTTGCATAATGGCTTACTACTGTATCATTTCATTATTTTACAGCTAAGGAATTTAACTTTAGCTCAGCAATTTTGGTTCTGTCAAGATTGCAACTGTTACATCTCCCTGCATTGATTCTGGCAATTCCAACTAAACATGTTTGTTTCATGCAAGACTTCCCTTAAGAAAAACCTTTCAAGTAGTAAATTGTCTTTTTCTGTCACTAATGAGAAGGACACTATTGATTAATCCCTTATGATTCTCTCTCTGTCTCTCTCTCCCTTTTGATTTGCATTTCTTCCTTGCCTCTCTTTCTCTTTCTTCTTGGAGTTTTTCTGTACCTTTTATTTTATGAATTTTTGTTTTAGATATATTTTGCAATTAAGCCTACCCTTATCAGATTAAAAAAAAAAAACTTCAATACTAAAAACAATTCATTTTAAAGCATGTTTTTCAATACTTCTACTGTAAAATGAAGTAAAAAAAAAAAACAAAACAGCTATATCTAACGGCCAATATAAGAAAAAAATCATACTCTGTACTCTTTTTTAACTGCATTATCTTTCTCGCTTCCCCAAGTTACCTGCTAGCAAGAGAACTTATATCATTCTCTTTGAATTTCCTTACATTTTTCTATGAATGATTATGAAAGAGTGTATGTATATTATTATTCTGCCTCTTCATTTTTAAATATTTTATACTAAACTCTTTATGAGAATCATCCAAGTATAAACTTATGAAGTATTTTTTTCTTTAATTTTCAGAATTCTTAACTGTTTACCAGGACTAGATATTCTGAAAGTATACAAATAATGATCAATTCATTTTCAAATTTTCCCAAGAAAAGGGAAAATGAATGTAAAAAAAAGAAAAATAAGTGACAAGGAAATACCTTTGGACAAATATGAAGTATCATTGTAAATGCTAATGATCTCTTCTCTGTAAAGAATGGAGAAAGTTTAGATTCGTGAAACTCATTTTGAGACATACACAAAAAAGAGAGCTATTACAGCTGTCTTAAGTAATGTGATTTCCTTTCTAAGTGATGTCTCTTTTTTAGACAGATATACAATCTCCTAATGGGGGTTTCTTTCTTTTTACTTTAAGGCACCTCTCAGAAGAACAATCTTGTTCATGTCAAAGTAATAAAATTAAGTAACATTGCTGGATATTAGACCAATACACAAAAAACATTCAGCAGTTCTATGCATTAGAAATAGCAATTTGTATAATAGAAACAATCGATTAAAAAAAAATAAAAGAATCCAGAATTCTATTAATAAAGACTCATTCAAATTTTGTGGTAGAGAATTTAAGATGATACTGAATCATCTCAATTTTGGGAGTAAGCACAATGCTTTCATTCATGCCTGCTTGTAGTAATAGTTTGGAGTATATCACACTGGAAAATTCTTGAAATTTTTTTCTTGAATAGAAAACAATGATTATAATCATTTGGAATCAGCTGAATCTATAAAAGTTCATGATTTTCTGAAGATGTAAAAAAATGGACAATAATATAAAGTGCGTTAAGTGGAAATTCATAAATACCAATAGGTGGTAATTACTGGTGCACAATAATAAAATATGATTAAAAGTACATAACTCTTTGAAGATGAATGCATGACCATAAACCAAGGGTTAGAGATCTGACCCAGGAATATGGATTTCTAATCATGATTCTTGGAATAAACTCAGCATCTAAACTTTTCATGTACAAGTGTTTTAAAGCATCAAGAGGACTTCAGTACATAGGAAACCAGGAGACTGGAGTATTGTCCAGAGGTAACTGAGCATCACCTCTCCTTTCTTGCCCCAATGGGGTTGTTGACTCACTTCTGCAGAGATTGTTCCAAAACCAGAAAAGTCTGATATTATAAATGTTATCTTAAATAGAAGTACATAGTCTTCAATATTAAAGCGCATGCCAAAAAAAGAAACAGGCATTTTTCTTAATACTGGCAGTCCTATATGCAACAGCATGATAGAGGAATTCAATGGGAAGAGGGGAGTTCTACTATGATCACTTAACTGTTTTTACCTACATAGTCACTTCACTTCCATTAAGTTCTGTATCCTTGGCCAAATAATAATAATAAAGCCACTTACAAAACTGTGTGTTGTCTCTTCCTAATAAGCTATGATCCTTTCATATAACACTTAAATTGGTATACTTAAAATTATTCCATTCTCTATTCACCTAGAGCAGCGAAAGAAGACGGAGAGTAAAGAATAGGAGTCCATGGAATGTGTGGCTAATTGCATCCATAAGCAACTGCCTCCTTTGCCATGAGGCCGGAAGAACTGGACGGTGTCCAGCTACCCATTACTGAACATTTTGACCCAAGATTCCATAAAAGAATTCTGATCAAAAGGGGGAAAATAATTTCAAATTCTCATGAACTCCAGACTTTCTGGAGCCACGGAGGCTGGATGAACCCCTGAAACTAATGACATGAGATAATCTTTAAACCTTAAACCAAAAATATCCCTGAAGTCTTCTTAAAACCAAACAATAGTTTAGTCTAACTAGTAAAAAATGTCTGCCTTGAGCAATATGCTGTTTTAAGATCGGTCTATACAGGATCAAACTGACAAAAGCAACTAAAAAATTAGATTGAAATCTTAGGGGGAAGTGAGTTTATCTTAATAAGGGAGGAACAACTCAGAAAAGGTGGATAAGAATGTTAGCAAAACTTGAAGAATGCAATCAATGTCACTAAATTGTACATGTAGAAACTATTGAATTGGTGTTATGTTTTGCTGTGTATATTCTCAACAACAACAACAAAATAAATAAAATTTAGAGGAAAAAAGATTATTCCAGTAAAGTATAGATAATGGTCTAATATAAAGCAGGTTTGGTAAAAATTTTCTAAAGTTAATTATTAAGGCAGTTTTAAATTCTTTAAGTAGATATTCCCTTTTAATGGTATTTCAAGTCAATTTTCTTTAACTATTTAGCTATGCTGGTGGTTACACTTATTCTTATTATTTTCTTAATTTACAATTTTATTTTCTACTGATGATAAATATCCTGCCCATTAAACACTAGTCTTAGCTATATTTTTACGTTCTGGGCTTTTGAATTGTGCTGAAGTACACTTGAGGCATTCTGCAGCGAGCAGCATGACTTTCCAATGGAAGTGTTGATGGATACTACACATCCCATCTCTTTTCATCTTCTGATCCTTCCTCCAGGCAGCAGAGTTACTGTCTGTTTCACTGCTCTGTTATGGTATCAATACCAAGTTGTTGTTGTTGTTGTTTTTAAATTAATTTAAAATGACTTGTGAGCTAGGATAGTAAAATAAATAATTAAATAAACCCCATTTAACAACATTGACGCTATATTGCCTCTGTACAGGTCTAACATTTATCTTTGTCTGAAAAAATAGGTAATTATCAATCTGCATCTGTATTTCTATATTTGACTTCCTCATTCCATTCACCCCAAAATATCTAAATTGATCTTTTAAAATATTTAAGTTTGATACCTTCATTTTCATGTTTAAAACCCATCAATGGCTTCTCTGTTTCCCTTAAAATAAACTACAATAAAATTACAGTGGCCTTCAAAGTTCTTGTCTTTTCTTATTTATGAAAGAAATATAGTACATTTAAGTGAATGCATTTCCCCAGTTTATATACTCTCAATCTAACCTTTTGGGAAGAATATTAAAAATACAAGCTATTTGGAATCAAAGAAGGAAACAAAATAAAATTATTATATTTAATTCTGTAGAGATTTCAGATAAAACAAAACACTCATGCATTTTTCACTGGTAATGTTAGTTATCACAATGCCTCAGGAGGGAATTTTTTATATGAATCCAGGGCTTTAAAGTGTGAGAAAACAACAAATTTCAATTACAGGAAAGTCTATCAATCTTAAATTTGAACAAAAGCTATATAATTGATATTCATTGTGGCATTATTAATAATAGAAACAATGGAAACCACAAATAAACGTCCATAATTAAGAACACAGGAAATCTTAATATGATATTTAGTTTAAAAAGTTATAAAAACTTTAACCAATGTCATAAAACAATATGTGTACTACTGTTTCATGAGAAACTATTTGTTCTGTAAACCTTCACCTGAAGTACAATTAAAAAAAGTTATAAAAACCGTATATGTAACATTATATTAAATTTATTAAAAGTATACTATATATACACTATATATCAAAGTATATAAATGTATGCATATATACACACACACTATACCATATTTTATGCAAATAATGCACACATTCTGCATTTTTCTTCAACCAGGCCCTCTTGTTGTGATTTATTTTTTCATAAGTGCACTATGCTAATCTTTTTTACAGCAACATGTAATTTTTTTTAACAGCAACATGTAAAAAATTAGCATAGCCCACATACGAAAATATCTTGCACGAAGAAGGCACAGTTGGCAAAAAAACATGGAACATGCATGCTAGTTGCATGAAAATATGGTACACACTGATATGAAAGCAAAAAATTATTAATGGACAGTGGTTTATGGGCTTCTAGTTAAATATATTCTTTAAATTTGCTACAATAGACATATATTTATTTCATTATAAAAAGGGACAATCACCTTTAGTGTAAGGTCCCATTTTTGAAGAAAAATAAAACATAGAAACATAGATATTCTATAACAAATAAATATTTCATTCTATTGTTATGCTTTAGAGGTAAATTTTAAGATAATAACATATATAATTAAAATAAATATCTTCTCTTCACAGGGTTCTCTTCTCAAATGCTCTGACTAAATGCTGTCTCAGTAATATTTTGACAGTACAAAACCAGGCTTATTAAAATTGAGATTAAGTCTGATGCCTTAATTTGAGCATTTTAATTTTAACTCAAGAAATTATTTTATATTAGACATTAAATTAACTCTACAATCTCAGATGTATCAAAATTGCAATGCTCTGCTTGATTAGCAGTACAATTTAGTTTTTTTCCAGCGGTGGATATTCCCAAATTTTTGTAGAAATTGCAATATGTCCCTTATACTTTTACCATATATAAGAATTCAGACTTACTTACTGTAAGATGAACCCCGTTAGTTAATTACTAATAATAATGGAATCAACTTTATGGCAACAGATTTTTTTTTTGTATTTATCTTCTTTTTATTTTATACATAAACTTTTTAAAAATTTAGAACAATTTTAACAGAAAAATTGTAAAACTAGTACAAAGAATACCCATATACCCCACACTCAGTTTACCCTATCATTAACATCTTCCATGAGTATGGTTTATTTGCTGCAATTAATAAACCAGTATTGATACACTGTCATTAATTAAAGAACATACATTATTCAGATTTTCTCAGTTGTTAACCAGATGTTCTTTTACTGTTCCAGGATCAAATCCAGGATACCACGTTACATTTAGTCCTATGTTCCTTTAAAGTCCTTCTGGCAGTGGAAGTTTCTTCTACCCTCCTTGTTTTTGAGAACTTTGGCAGTTTTGAGGAGTACTGGTCAAGCATTTTGTAAAACATCTCTAAATTGAGATTTGACTAATGATTTTCTCATGGTGAGATTATGTGTTTTGGGGAGGAAAACACAAAGCTGAAGTGCCATTTTCTTTACAACATACCAAGGCCACAAACTGTTAACATGATTCATTGATGATGATACTGACCTTGATCATCTGTCTGAGGTAGTGTTTGTCACGTTTCTCCTAGGTAACTTTACTCTCACCTATACCTTTTCTGTGTATACTCCTTGGAAAGACATAGAAAGGAATGTTCTACCTCCTTAAAGCCATAGTATCTAGATAAGTTGGAATTCTTCTGCACGGGAGATTTGTCTATTATTTAATCATTTATTTATATCAGCATAGAATAATTAATATTTATTTTATACTTTGGGTTATAATTGAACACTACTTTATTTCATTTGCAGCTCAAATTGTTCCAGGTGTGGACATTGGGGGTTCTTTCATTTGGCTTCTGTATCCTTTTGGCATAGCCTCATCTTTTGTGTGGGTGTGTGTGTGTGTGGGTGTGTGTGTGTTGTTTAGTTTTTAGCATTTCCTTACTTTATGGCACTGCAAAATGCTCCAGGCTCACCTTGTACGTTTCCTGCCCTAATCCTAGAATTAGTTATTTCTCCAGGGACTGCAGGTTCTTACTGGAGAATGGTACTAGAAACCAAGATCTGGATGCTAGATGTGCTCATTGCTACTTTAGGGTCATTGCTTACTGGCTCTCTAAACTGACAGAGTTTCCAAAGTTACTTAAATCAGTACATTTTTCCCATACCCATTCCATGATGGGATCTCCTAAACTTTTAAATTTAAAAAAAACCTACATACATTAAAATTCACTCTTTTTGCTGCAAATTTTTATGTGTTTAAACAACTGCCGTTCATCCATCACTATTACAAAATCATACAGAATAGTTTCACCACCCTAAAAAAATGCCCTGTGTTTCACCCATTAAACCCTCCCTCTAACCTGAATCTCTGGCAACCACTGATCTTTTTATCATCTATGTTGTTGTTAGGTGTCATCAAGTAGGTTCCAAATCATAGCAACTCTATGTACAACAGAACAAAACCCTGCCTGGTCCTGCACAATTCTCATGATCATTTCTGTAGTTTTATTCCAGAATGTCACATAATTGGAATCATACAGTATGGAACTTTGGCAGAGTGACTTCTTTCACTTAGAAATAAACAATTAATATTCACCTATGCCTCTTCCTACATTGCTAGACTCTTTCCACAATTTGTTTATCCATAAGCTATTGAAAGACATCTTGGTTGCTTCATCTTCTGGAAATTATGAACATAGCTGCTATAAACATTTTCTTGCAGGCTTTTGTGTGAATAGAAGTTTTCAAATCAGTTGGATAGATACTTATGAGTACAGTTGTTGGAACACATGGCAAGATAATATTTAGTGTTATAAGAAACTGCCAAACTATCTTCCACAGTGGCCATTTCATTGTGCATTACCATCATCAATGAAGGAGAGTTCCTGTTACTCCTCATCCTTTCCAGCAATTGATGTTTGCAGGTTTTTTTTTTTTTTTTTTTTTTTTCTTGCTTACTAGCCATTTTAATAGACACTCAATGGTAAATCATTACTGTTTTAATTTGCATTTTTCTAACTATAAATGATGTTGAACATCACTTCTGCTTATGTGTCAACTGACTGTCTTCTTTGTTGAGAGGTCTCATCAAATCTTTTGTCTGTTTTTAAATAGGGTTTGTTGTTTTATTATTGCCGAGTTTTAAAAGCTTTTGTTTTGATTTGTTTAAACTAGGAATGTCTTAATTTCGTCTTCATTTTTCAAGGATAGTTTTGCTGGATATAGAATTCCTGGTTGAATCTCCCCTTCTCCCCCCTTGTACTTTGATTATGTCATACCATTGTGTTCTTTCCTTTGTGGTTTCTTATGAGAAATCAGCTGTTAATATTATTGAGGTGAGCCAGTGGCACAATGGATAATGCGTCTGACTACGGATCAGAAGATTCCAGGTTTGACTCTTGGCTGGCTCATTACTCCCTCTGTTTGGAAACCCTGTGGCATAGTGGTTAAGAGTTTGGCTGTTAACCAGAATGTCAGCAATTTGAATCCACCAGGTGCTCCTTGGAAACCCTAAGGGGCAGATATACTCTGTCCTATAGGGTCGCTATGAGTCAGAATTGACTCAATGGCAATGGGTTTTGTTTTGTTTTGTTTTAATATTACTGAGATTTCATTTTATGTGATGGGTAACTTCTACTAGCAACTTTCAGGATTTACTCTTTGTCTTTTTCTTTCAAAAGTTTGATTATGGTGTGTGCCTCTCTTTTAACTTGGTTTTGTTGGCATTGCTGAGCTTCTTGGATGTGTAGGTTAAGTTTTTCATTGAATTTGGGAAATTTTTTCACCTTTATTTCTTCACATATTCTGTGTGTTCCTTCTCTTGGTCCTCTCCATCTGGGATGCCCATTTTGTGTATGTTGGTGTGCTTGATGGTATCCCATGGGTTTCTGAAACTCTGTTTATTTTCCTACATTTTCTTTTCTTTCTATCCTTTGGACTGCATAATATCAATTGATTTATCATCAAGTTTGCTGATTATCATCTTCCTGGTCACATCTGCTATTGAGATAATCTAGTGAATTTTTCATTTTAGTTAATTGTACTTTTCAACTCATAATTCTTTCTTTCATTCGTTCTTCCTTCTTCCTTTCTTTTGTAATTTCTCTTTTTTTATTGATACTCTCTTTGGTGAAACATTGACCTTATACTTTAGTTTTTAAAATAGTTTCCTTTAGTTCTTCATACAATTTAAAACAGTTGATTTAAAATTTTTGTTTAGTAAATAAAATGTCTGAGGCTACTCAGGGAATGTTTTCATTCATTATTTTCTTTCTGTTTATTGGCCATACTTTCTTATTTATTTTTATGTCCCATAATTTTTTGTTGAAAACTGAACATTTTAAATCATATAATTTGGTAACTTTGGAAATTCTCAGGATTTGCTGTTTTGCCATGTGTTTTGTTTGTTTAGTGACTTTTTGAGTTAATTCTATGAAGGTTGTTTTCTTTGTTATGTTTGGGCACTGAAGTATGTGTTCAGTTAGCTAAGTAGTCATCTAATGATGGATCATAGATTTCATTAAATGTGTAAAATCAATAAATTTCTGAGTTTTTGCTGTGGGTACCTGTGCATGTTGGGATATACTTTTAACACTCATTCATGCAGTTAAATTCTGCTTTAGCCATTACTTCCTGGTTATGCAGATACTATACATTCCAGCAATATGTCAGAGCTTAGAGCCTTCTCAGGTTTTTCCTAAGCACATGAACAGCCTTGCGTATGCAATTTGCATTCCAGTTTCCCAAGAATATGTCATAGCTTTCAAAGTCTCTATGATATGTCATTCCACAGAGTTTCTTTTTAAACTTTGTGATTAGCCTATTGTCTTCCTCAAATATTGTACACCACCTCAGGCACTCACAGAGTTACTCAATTGCCTCTGCTGGTTTTTAAAATATGTCCCCATTGAAAGGCTTTTCAGAGTGAAATATTTATACACTTTGAGAGAAATGTGCAAAAATAATTATATAAAGGAAATATTAGTAATGGACAAATTAGATGAAGCTTAGCTGTGATTTCTACCCTTAAGGAACTTAAGCCTAACAGGAAAGATAAGATATTTAAATTGATAATTATAATTTACTTATCAATATATTAACTCAGAAAGCCTAACACAAAAACAAAAATAAACAACATGACACCTGTTAGGAGTCAATAAAATATTTCTTGCTACTTATTGAAAGTGACAGCTTATATGAGAGATTCAAACTGGTACTATATAAGCCACATTAATAATGTTAGACTAGAAGTATATTAAATCCTTCAGCTGCTCTCTGTTATCGTCAGTGATATAATGAATACATTAAATGCCATGAAATGCTGTCAAAATATCTCATTTACAACTACAGACAAAATATCTTTCTCAAATAAAATTTTATTTCATGTTACATTTTATACATTTTGTTACATTCATGATGTTACTTTCTTCATCTACCATTTTATACACAAACATTTAGGTTTATTATTGTAAAATAGAAGCTCAAAGAGTATTGGTTTGAATAAAACTAGAAAGTTAGGTTCTAAATGTAAGAATCTTTTCAGGACAGGGGTGGCAAAGGATTGAATCAGGCAAAGTGTATTATCAGTGCTGATATAATATAGGTGTAAGGGAGATACGCAGACACCAGATTAAAAGATGTGCAGAGCACAATGGCAAAATCATTGGTCATTTGTTAGGTTCTGGCAAGTATACAGGTGTCAGGAATCCTTGAAAACATATAATGCTACGTAGTTATAAAACCATATAATGTGAAATTAGTCATAGATTAATTCCTCAGCTAATAGTGAGTTAATAAAAAACAAAACTCTGTTGCCATAGAGTCGATTCCGACTCATAGCAATCTTATAGGACAGAGTAGAACTGCCCCATAGGGTTTCCAAGGAGCACATGGTGGATTCAAACTGCCAACCTTTTTTGATTAACAGCCATAGCTCTTAACCAGTATGTCACCAGGGTTAGTGAGTAAGTTTCTGAAAAGGTAGTTAAGAACTAGTGAAAGTTTCACAAGGAGAATAAACTAGGTAGAACTTTTTTTTCTCCTACTGTACCATGCTAATTTATTTCCAAAAAAACACATTGTTATGAAGCATAGAACTATGAAAATAATTGAGTTAGAAATATAAAAAGGGTATAGAATATAGTATGCTTGAGAGTGGTTATTTTTCCCAAAGCTGTTTTAATAATAAAGATTTCATATGTACAGATAGAAAAGCTGAACATATCTGAGCACAACTATTGTTTGGTAACTTCTAACCATTGCTTAAGAGTAGCAGCCTTTCCTTTACCATAACAACCCAGGACTAGCAAAAACTCATTGCCGTACACTTAGCACCTTACGATCCACCTGGATGGTACATAAAACATACAACTAGTTAGAGCAATTGGTTCTCATAAAGAGCAGAGTAAGAGGGTTTTCATTAGTCTTGTTTCTCTAAAACCATAAACTGAAAAACTTTTATAAACAATAGTTTATAACAGTGGAAAAAGTTATAAAAATTGGTAAACTTTGATAAATAGTAGAAAACTGTTATAAATATTGTGTGCATAATGAAAATTGTGCTTACAAATTAATAAGACTAATTGCCATCAATTTTTGTTAAGAGTGGTGTAGTAAAAGACCTATGCTAGGCAAGTTATTAAATCAGATACTAAGAAACTGGGTTTACAGCTTGGTTGATTGGTTTTCAATTAACATAGCCATCAGTGTAATTACTATGAATGTCTATTACTGGCAAGGTATAACTAGACATCTTCTGAACATTTATCATATATGAAAAATATATGCTATGCTTAAATAGTTGTCTAAAGATGAAAAACAGTCATCAGGGAATCCGTTTAGTTGTTAGCAGAACAGGTTCAGGACAATCAAACTCGCTGAGGTTTATTGATTTATTCTTCTCTTCTGTAAATAAATCTTGCTTGTAACCCCTTCCTTCTCTCTCTCATCTCTTTATCCTGCTTTAGCCCTTATTAATTTGTCTGCTTCTTTTTTTGCTTTTTCCCAAACACACCTGAATTTAATGTCTTTAGAACAGGAAAGTAAGCAGTAAAAACTAATTCTTTTTCTTGAAAATAGACAAAATCAAATGCATTAACTGTTCTGTTGTAGGTGCCTCCTAGGCCATAAAAGGAAATAAAAGGTAATCAAACTATAACCAGCACAAGAAGGCATAAATCTAGATATACAGACTGTAAAAGTCTGACAGAAGGAAAAGAGAAATTTAATTGTTATGAGACTTTAGGCAATTCTTAGCCATCATGCCAGTCTTCTTTGCAAGAGGACATATTCGATTTCCTCAGAGAGGCATCACAGATATTGCTGGAATTTTCAGTCTCTTTATGAATAACTATTACGAGTTTTGAAACGAAAGAAGAAACAGATTGCCAATAATTTCTGAGTAGAATACTGACCTCGAGGAAGAAGAAAATCTAAACACGTAGACTAGAGGAGTAGTCACTGCTCAAATTCACTCCTGAGTGTGACTATTAATTAACTCCATATAGTCCCTGAGTGACACAAATGGGTAAATGCTTTATTACTAGCTTAAAGGTTGGCAGTTCAAACCCACCAAGAGGTGCCTCGGAAGATAGGCTGGGTGAACTACTTCTAAAAGTTCAGAGCCTTGAAAACCATATGGAGCAGTTCTGCTCTGCATATATGGAAGCACCATGATTTGGAATCAACTGGATGGCCACTAAAGATAACAGTCCCTGGCAAAAGTGCGTAAAAATCAGGAACCACGGCTATAAAGGCTAATGGTGTTAGCAAAACTGACTTTTCTGTATGATTCCAGTATAAATGAGTTGTGAGGGGAGAAAAAGTACTTCTATTTCATTTGTGTAAATTCATGCTGAACAACAGGAATCACACTGTCGTTAGGAAAAGCCAACATATCATCAATAGCTCAGAGTAACCCTAAAATATAGTAGCAAATACCAGGAGATTGATAAATGCAAAAGTGACATAACCTTATTTTGGCACCTAAAGGAAGTCATTGTAATTATTGCATGAAGTCAGTATAGGCTACGGGGGAGTAAGAAATCTAAGAAGAATAGTCACAACAGTGAGTGGAACGTCTGAAGATACCATTCTTTTTTTTCTTTCACATTTAACATGTCTAAAATCAGGATGCATTGTTTGATCAGCAGCATCTCAAAATTGTTAGTGGTCAGATGGTAGTCATGAAATTATTATTACCTGCCCATGCATGGATTTAGATATTTGTTCTGGTACCATAACAGGATAATTGCAGCTCTTTTTTTGTTTGGCAGTAATTTTTTTTTATACCGATAGATAAAATACAATGTGTGTTACAAACCATGCTACGTTGTTGTTGTTGTTGTTGTTGTTAGGTGTCATCGGGTCGATTCTGACTCATAGTGACCCTATGTACAACAGAACAAAACACTGTCCTGTCCTGCATCATCCTCACAATCGTTGTTATGCTTGAGCCCTCTGTTGCAGCCACTGTATGAATCCATCTCATTGAGGGTCTTCCTCTTTTTCGCTCACCTCTGCTTTACGAAGCATAATGTCCCGCTCCAGGGACTTATCCCTCCTAATAACATATCCAAAGTATGTGATATGAAGTCTCACCATCCTCGCTTCTAAGGAGCATTCTGGTTGTATTTCTTCCAAGACAGATTTGTTCCTTCTTACAGCAGCCAATGGTATATTCAATATTCTTCGTCAACACTGTACTTCAAAGGTATTGATTCTTCTTAAGTTGTCCTTACTCATTGCCCAGCTTTCACATGCATATGAAGTGATTGAAAATACCATGGCTTGGGTAAGGAGCACCTTACTTCTTAAATTGACATCTCTGATTTTTAACACCTTAAAGAAAGATTTTTCGGAAAATTTGCTCAATGTTATGTTAATTTGATTTCTTGACTTCTGATTCTGTGGGCATTGATTGTGGATCTAAGTAAAACGTAATCCTTTACAGCTTCAATATTTTCTCCATTTATCATGATGTTGCTTACTGGTCCAGTTGTGAGGATTTTTGTTTTCTTTATGTTGAGGTGTAATCCCTACTGAAGGCTGTAGTCTTTGATCTTCATCTGTAAGTGCTTCAAGTCCTCTTCATTTTCAGCAAGCAAGGTTGTGTCATCTGCATATGAGTCTATCTCCAATCCTGATGTTGTATTCTTCTCCATATAGTCCAGCTTCATGGATTATTTGCTCAGCATACAGATTGAATACGTATGGTGAAACAATACAACCCTGATGCACATCTTTCCTGACTTGAAACCATGCAGTATCTCCTGTTTCTGTACAAACAACTGCCTCTTGATCTATGTACAAGTTTCCCATGAGCACAATTAAGTGTTCTGGAATTCCCATTCTTTGCAATGCTATGTATAAATTGTTATGATCCACACAGTCAAATGCCTTTGCATAGACAATAAAACACACGTAAACATCTTTCTGATATTCTGTGCTTTCAGCCAGGATCCATCTGACACCAGCAATGATATCTCTTGTTTCACATCCTCTTCTGAATCTGGCTTGAATTTCTGGCATTTCCCTGTCAATGTACTGCAGCAACGGCTTTTGAATGACCTTCAACAAAATTTTACTTGCATGTGATATTAATGATACTTTTTGATAATTTCTGCATTCTGTTGAATCACATATCTTTGGAATGGTCACATATATGAATCTCTTCCAGTCAGTTGACCAGGTAGCTGTCTTACAAATTTCTTAACATAGACAAGTGGGTGCTTCCAGTGCTGCAGCCATTTGTTGAAACATCTCAATTGGTATTCCCTCAATTCCTGGAGCCTTGTTTTTTGCCAATGCCTTCAGTGTAGCTTGGACCTCTTCCTTCGGTACCATCGGTTCTTGATCATATGCTACCTCTTGGAATGGTTGAATGTTGACAAATTCTTTTTTGATAGTGACTCTGTGTATTCCTTCCATCTTCTTTCGATGCTTTCTGCATCGTTTAATATTTTCACCATAGAATCCTTCAATACTGCAACTCAAGGCTTGAATTTTTTCTTCAGTTCTTTCAACGTGGGGAATGCCGAGTGTCTTCTTCCCTTTTGGGTTTCTACCTACAGGTCTTTGCATATTTCTTTATAATACTTTCCTTTTATCTTTTCGAGTTGCCCTTTGAAATTCACTGTTCAGCTCTTTTACTTCATCATTTCTTCCTTTCACTTTAGATACTCTATGTTCAAGAGTAAGTTTCAAAGTCTCTTCTGACATCTACTTTGTTCTTTTATTTCTTTCCTGTCTTCACGTATGAGATCCTTGATGTCTTCCCACAACTCATCTGGCCTTCAGTCATTAGTGTTCAATGTGTCAAATCTATTCTTGAGATGGTCTCTAACTTCAGGTGGGATATAGACAAGTTCGTACTTTGGCTTTCGTGGACTTGTTCTAATCTTCTTCAACTTCAACTTGAACTTCCATAAAACAATTTATGGTCTGTTTTACAGTCTAGTCCCTGGCCTTGTTCTGACTGATGATATTGAGGTTTTCTATCATTTCTTTCCACAGATATAGTCTATTTGATTCCTATGTATTCCATTTAGCAAGGTCAACGTGTATAGTTGCTGTTTATTTTGTTGAAAAAAGATATTTTTAATGAAGAAGTTGTTGGTCTTCCAAAGTTCTATCATGCAATCTATGGAGTTGTTTCTATCACCAAGGCCATGTTCTCCAACTACCACTCCAACTTCTTTGTTTCGAACATTCACATTCCAGTCACGAGTAATTATCAATGCATCCTGATAGTAAGTTTGATCAATTTCAGACTGCAGAAGTTGGTAAAACATCTTCAATTTCTTCATCTTTGGCCTTAGTGGTTGGTGTTTAAATGTGAATAACAGTCGTATTAACTGTTCTTCCTTGTAAATGTGTGGTTATTATCCTATCACTGACAGCTTTGTACTTCATGATAGATCTTGAAAAGTTCTTTTTGACTATGAATGGGATGCCATTCCTCTTTAGTTTGTCGTTCCTGGCATAGTAGACCATATGATTGCCTAATTCAGAATGGTCAATACCAGTCGATTTCAGCTCACTATTGCCTAGGATATCTATATTTATGCACTCCACCTCGTTTATGACAACTTCCAATCTTCCTAGATTCATACTTCATATATTGCACATTCCGAGCATTAATGGATGTTTGCAGCTGTTTCTTCTCGGTATGAGTGGTGCCACATCAGCAAATGAAGGTTTTGAAAGCTTGAGTCTATCCATGTCATTAAGGTCCACTCTCCTTTGAGCAGTCAGCTCTTCCCCTGTGGTATTTTGAATGCCTTCCAACCTAAGGGGCTCATCTTCCATCACTATATCAGATAATGTTCCTCTGCTGTTCATAAGGTTTTCACTGGCTAATTTTTTCAAAGGTAGACCGCCAGAAACTTCTTCGTATTCTATCTTAGTCTGGAAGCTCAGTTCAAGCCTGTCCACCAAATGTGACCCTGCTGGTCTTGGAAATACCAGTGGCAAAGCTTCCAGTATCACAGCAACAAGCAAGCCACCAAAGTATGACAAATGACAGACAAGTGATGGTACCTTAGATTTAATGACTAATGATATTTAAAAAAGTACTAGATGAGTAATGTGGAAGACCTACGATGACTGTTGAAATAAAGAGAGAGATCTGAAGAAATGAAAGGTTACTCTTAATGAGCTGATGTGCAGTGGGGAAAACAACTGCCACAGAAATTGCTTCAAAGTGATTAAGTAGGAAGAGAATTTACAGAGGTGGGGGTAGACAGAAACACTTTGAGGACAAAATACAAAACAAAGATTCAAACTCTCAGGCATGCAAATTTAGAGCCAAACAATATATCTGTTGTCAGTAGCACAAAAAAAACAAACAAACAAAAAAAAAAAAACTGGAGTTTACCTGAGAAATATATGAATAGCCATTTCTCAGCAACATAGATTTAATTAGGAGTCAAATAGAGTTTTCCAGCTGAGGTAAATAAATCCAGAGGAAAAAAGTGTTATGAGAATAAGATTATTCAACATAGTTCTGGAAAATACAATCTTTCAGTATAGAAACTAAGCCACATGATGATAGAGATAGTGTATATTTTTTACTTAAAGTCTTGGAGAATATTGGGCACATACTAGGTATTTAAGAAATATTTTCTTAATGAATGATTAAGTGGAAATATAAATGAGGTTAATACTTAAACTATAGTCACCTTCTCACTTATCTACTATCTGTTATCTGATACTTTGTATTTAAGACAATAGTAAAAATCTACTATCCAATTATTTTGCCCATTAATGATGTATGTCTGGCAGTAACAAAAACAGAGGTGTGAAGCAAGAGTAATGCTGGCTGTGATGATTAAAGTTATGTGTCAACTTAGCTGGTCTGTGATTCTCAGTGGTTTGACAGCTATGTAGTGATAGAATTTGGAAGTTATGTAATGATGTAATTTGACAGTTATGTAATGATGTACTTTGGCAATTGTGTAATGATGTAGTCATCCTCCATTTTGTGATCTGACGTGGTCATTCTCCTTTTTTTTCCTACTTTCTTACACTTCACCAAATTTACCAAATAGTCCTCCATTTTCACTTAATGCTGATTTTGCATAACAACCTGGTATTTGGAACCTAACTATGTTGATAAGTGAGGTGAGGATGTGCTATGTTCTCCTGGTATACATGTATGCAATACAGTTGAACCAAAAATTTGTCTTTGATTATCCTAGAGTTCAATGGTATAGATGAAGACATAACTAATTATATGATTCATAATGTCCATAGGATAAAGGAGGAAGCAAAAGAAGAAAAGAAAATTTTTCCAAAATGAAGCAAACAATTTTTAATCCTATGGCTAGACACTTGTTTCTCATTCAGGTTATTATAAAGAAGATTGTGCAATTTGGAGAACTGTATTTTCAATAATATCAATAAATATATATTAAAACAAGTTTCACTGTTTCAGGTGTACTTCAATTTTTGCAAATGGTATAATGTCAAAACATTCAGTAAAATAAGTTTTATGGGGTCATGAACAATGCTGTATTCTTATACAGTATTATTATAACTTTTTTTTTGTTTGTTTAGAGTCATTTACTGAGAGTCATTATATTCTAGACATTAGTGTTAGAGAAAGAGCAAGCAATGAGTGCCTAGGTTTTTGAGCTCATAAAACTTATAATTTAGCATGTATATCCCTAGTTTTTTTTCACTGAACAGTCATGGTAAACATGATGTTAAGAGCCATTTCATGAAGAGTAAAATAAGCAAAAAACATTTCATTTTAGTTAATACATCTTCAGAGGGTGAAATTAAAGAATATGTGTTTATAAAATATATACCTATTTAAAATATACATAATAAAGAATATTAAATCATTTTGTTTAAAGAATGTTTCTAAATATGCCATTTTGCCAATTACTAATAAGACATTAGATTCATTAAGATACATTTCTAAGATTCTATTTTTCATTGACTCAGATGTTTGAATAAATAAATCCCCTAAATTAATGCAAACTTTATTACTTTGTTATACCTTTTCTTTAAGAATGTTTATGTAAGTTTTCTTGCATAGTATGGCATATACTATGTCCTGGTGGTGAAATGGTTAAGTGCTTGGCTGCTAACCAAAAGGTCAGTTGTTCAAACCTACCAACAACTACATGGGACAAAAGACCTGGCGATCTGCTCCCAGAAAGATTGCAGCCTAGGACACCATATGGGACTGTTCTACTCCGTCATATATGGTCTGTATGAGTCAGGATTGTCTTGATGAGCACACAACAACTTCTTATGGTAAAATTCTAGTCTTAAAGAAACCTGATAACAAAGTGATTCTGCAAAGTGATATATATACATCACATAAAATTAGATAAGCACTTAAAATTATTTTTAAATGGTAATATTGATAAAAAAGTATTTATATTTCAAAGCTGTGTGTAGAATACTCAGAAAATTACAAAATATATATATATAAAATGATTCTAATCACCATCCTATTCTTTAAACCTGTTACTTACTTCAGTTTTTAAGTCTAAAATGACATTAAAATATTCTTCTTTGAAAGTAAGATTTGACGGTCAGTTACGTAAATATGTGTGTTCCAAAACCATAAATATTAAATTACAATACGCATATTCAGTTTTAATTAAAATTTTGTGTTTTGATAATATTTTCAATTTTCCATTAAAACAAAACTTATTGTCTTCCATATATACACTGCATTTGTAAAGAGTAGTTATATTCATTTTTGGAAAACTTCACAGGTGATCTGACATATTCACCTACTTTCAAGGATCTTGTTTTGTCAAGATTAAGTTGAATTGTCTCCTTTATGTCTTGTATATCTAACATGATTATCTTTGATCTTTCTCTTTTCTTTACTGTCTTTTCTTCCTTTGGATTTTTGTAAAGGATGCATTCACCCTCATATTCATTTAATTTTTGACTGTGCCTTCCTCTGCATCTTTGTTGTCATGTTCCTTATGTTTCTTTGTGGTTTTCTTTTTATCTGAATATTCTATTCCACTCAGCTTTTAATCTTTTAAACCTATCTTACCAGCACTGCCTCTTTTAATCTTCTCTTGGTGTCCCTTTTTGTGGTGGTTCTTGATCTTTTGGTTTAGTTTCCACTTTATAAAAAATGATTCACTACCCTGCTTTGTTTGTTTCTTTTTCCTAAGAAACTTACACTAAAATTATTTTATAATAACTAGAAGAAAGTTAGCAAAGATTCAAAACTTTTCAATGACATATACTAATTCATTAGTATATAACTCAATTTAATTACTACATAGTCTCTTGTATTGATTGAAGTATTTCACATGAATAACAAACCTATACTTCATCCATGGACTGCCTTTTATAGAAAAGAAAAAAAGATTGTCCAGAAGGGTAGATTCGGCATAGGACAATCCAGTTACTAGTTACTTGAAGTATGAAATTGGAAAACCATAGGTAAATAGGTTAGATAGAGATAGATATGTACACAAGCATCCATATATTCTTTGAAATCAAATTTCAGTGGTTGAACGTAGGTTGGAAAATAGTAACTTTTGAATTTATAGTAAAACATACCTGTTGCTTGGTATCCAGTTGTTGGGCCTGACTTCCAAAGCATTTAATGACGAAAGGGAGTATCCTGCAGTTCCTCTCATCTGCAATGCTTTAGCATGTTGTGACTTAACTATATGTTATAATTTAGCTATACACATGATGTGTACTATATGCTGATCACTGTGCTCAACACTGTTATCCATACAGTAGTATGCTAAATGATTTTAACTTCCATTTTGTGTTTATACCTTCAGAAAACCTCCTACAAAGAGGCACTGGGCTATGTTTTGACACCTACAAATGAATGAAGGAAAGTTCTTGTTGCTACGGTGCAGGAAATCTAAGAGGAAAATGGACATTGAGTCATAGTGTATCCTGTGAGCAGTGCTGTATAGAACAGAGACGAGTGATGTGTTTTGGGAATATTGGCTAGGGAGAGATTGAATTTATATTGTTATGGCAACACATTTATTGAAGATTGAACAGTTGTACAGATATTCAGTGGTTAAGTGTTTGACTGCTAAACAAAAGGTGAGCAGTTCGAATCTACCAGCCACTCCTTGGAAGTGGGGCAGTTCTACTCTGTCTTATAGGATCACTATGAGTTAGAATTGACTCAATGGCAATGAGTTTGTTTTTTTGTTGAAAAAAGGTTTAGAAATTTTAAAATAAAGTGTTTTTTTTTTTTTTTTTGGAGGAAGGGCTTATGTAATCTTTTCAATAATAGTTTCAGCATTTTGTCTATTATTTTAACCTTTGATTCATATATGTTTGATTCCTGTGTTATTTGTAGTGATAAGCACAATGACATGTTTAAATAAGAAATAATTTTTAGTGTTTTCAACATATTGCTCCCATCATGAAAGAGCTCTGGAGGTGCAGTGGTTAAGCATTTGGCTGCTAAACAAAAGGTTGGAGCTTCGAACCCACCAGGTGCTCCATGGGAGAAAGATGTGGCAATCTGCTTCCATAAAAATTTACAGCTTTGGAAACCCTATGGGGTAGTTCTACTCTGTCCTATAAGGTCGTTATGAGTTGAATTTGACTTGACGGCAACAGGTTTGGTGTTTTTGATTTTCTAACCATCATCAGTCTACTTTCCCCTCCATATACAGGTTTAATTTTTTTTTTTTTGAAGAGATTTATAGTAAAAATTTATTCATCTGAGATGCATCATGAGTTATATTTGAGGATTAAAAAAAGACAATTCTTGTGTCCAGAGATACAAATATTTTAAAGATTTCTGTTTCAAGTTAGGCAGAGCCTACTTACATTGTTCTACCATTGGTTCATTATTTCTGGTTTAATGCCTAAAGCAAGAACCAGATTTATCTACTGTGCTTTTAAACTTCTCTTTAGAAGTGAGTATTGGTCTACTCTTGAGGATGGATACCGTGTCTTATTTATTTATGTAATTTCCACAGAACCTAGCACAGGGTTTTGCGTGGTAGTTGTGCACGCTACATTAAATTTGAATGAGAACATGTAGATACATCCTCTTTACTATACTGTCATTTTCTCACTTTCTTTTAATAATTTCTTACTAAAGGCCCAAACAGAAATTGGCAGATTAAGCTGCATTGCACTAATCTCCTCACCCAAGGTGCTCAAGGATAGGCTGGAAGATATCTTGGTGAGATTGTAAAATCAACATATTGTTGACATATTTAATCTTCAGATTCCTATTTTAATAACAGTGGGGACCTGGTGGCACAGTGGTTAAGAGCTCAGGCTACTAATCAACAGGTTGCCATTTCGAATCCACCAGCCTCTCCTTGGAAACCCTAGGGGGCAGCTCTATTCAGTCCTATAGGGCCGCTATGAGTCGGAATCAATTGGATGGCAATGGATTTTTGTTGTTGTTATTGTTATTTTAAAAACTAACATATAAGGAGCTTACACTATGTTCTAAGACTGTGTTAATTGATTTACATATTTTACTTCACAAAAACCTAACTTCTACTGTTCCTATGTCTTCCAAATATAACTAACTTTTGAGCAGCTGTTTCCAACATGATATATGTGTAAGCTCTTACTATCTATAAATCAGTTTCACAGTATAGTCATAGAAAATATTTTTTGAACAGAATTGTTTTAAAATATACCATAAACAATATAATATTGGCCAGGATGAATAATAAATTAGAACCAAACTCTCTGTAACCTATTCTACTTTAACTGAAGAGGTATAATTCATGCCAGTGAGGAACTAACTTTCTCAATTTACTGTTTCACTTCAAAATGGCTTCTGGGAATTGGAACTAGGAAAATGGAATTCTAACATTTCCATAGTTCTACAAAAATGGTTTCTGGAGTTAGTAACAGTCCATATTTTAGTGAGTCTTTGAGTATGCAAATTATGCAAAAAATTAAAGACAGTGTGTTCAGATAAATTGTTCTGAATTATACACAGTGGATACTTGAATAACAGGGAGAATTCCAAGAAAGGTCCCCCCGCAAAAGGGAACACAAAATCCTGCGAGTCATAGAAGATAAGAGAAACAGCAAGTCAGGCTTAGGGAATTATGAAGGACATTTTATGTTATTCTTGTTGATGAACTGTAAATGTCTTTTGTGGCCCAAACTTTCGACAGAATATGCTAGATAGCCTGCTACATAGTATGTATTTGTTAGTTTTGGTGGAAATTAAGGAAGTACCATGGTTCCATTTCTTAAGTAGAGTAATATAGAACGGGAAGAGTTGCCTCAGATACAGATACAATACAAACATTAAACATATATGACAGTTAGAAGTTCATATGCAGATATGACTCCCCCCCCCACAAATAAAAGCCTCAAATATCCTTTATTCACCAGCAATCTCTGGAGAAGTTAGGAAATTATGAAGATATGGGACTTCCTCTCTGAAATAAGGTATGATTAAAAGTATTTTGTTTGAATCTCAAAGGCTACCTCATCTGGAAAATATGTTATTGGATTTATTAAATAATCCTAATATTTAAATAAGCACTTGGGTGGCACAAACAGTTAAGTGTTTGAATATGAGCTGAAGGTTGTTGGTTTGAAGCCAACAAGAGATGCCTTGGAAGATGGGCCTGGTGATCTTCTTCCAAAAGGACATGGCCTGGAAAACCCTATGGAGCAGTTCAACTCTGCAAACATGGGGTCACAATGAGTTCGAATAGACTCAACAGCAACTAACAGCAAAAAGAACAACATATTTATATAACAATAATTTCCTATATTCAAAATTCTTAAATGTTAATGTTGATCCAGATTATTTGGAACTTTGAGGAAACTTGACATAGGGTTTTATCTTTATACCAAATACTATATCAAGTCCTTGAAGAGTGATAAGCATGACTTGAAATGAATTTTTCATAGATCACAGTGTGAAAAACTGATTGTAGGGAGGGTCACACTGGCTGCTGAGAGCCCAGCAAAGAGGTATTGCATTTGTTGAGGTATAGAAATAATAAGGACTTGGACTACATTGAGGAAATAGCCAAATCCCCACTCTAGTATAGACAGAAGTGGTGTATGTGTATGTGTGTATAGACACTGGTGAGTGAGAAGAGTTGGTAAAAGAACAACTAGCATTAAGAAAAAAAAAATGACATAGACATAAAACTTTAAAAACAATAATGAGACCTGTGCCTTTAGCTTTGGCAACTAAAGAGATTGAAAGTCCTCACTTCCATATTTACAAGGAAAATATGGAAAAACTAAAAAAATCAGTAATATTTCTTGGACCTGTCTGAGAATTGAGATTGCAAAGAAAGCCACCACCCCAAAATAAGGAGGGAAGGGAAAATCCAAACTCTCACAGCTTAGATCTGTTTACCAGATCAGAAACTACCGCAGCTATAAACTGGTAGGAACACTTGAACTGTTACTATGACTACATGCTAGAGGCTGAGTGTGAACTAGTGTGAGAGCTAGACTCCTGGAACCACAGTCTTAGGGGGCCCTCAAACTTGTGTGAGCTTACCTCCATGAACCCCATGGAGGGCAGAGCAGAACTGCCCCATAGGGTTTCCAAGGCTGTAAATCTTCACAGAAGCAGACTGCCACTTTTTTCTCCCTCAGAGCAGCTGGTAGGTTCAAACTGCCAACCTTCCGGTTAGCAGCCGAGCACTTAACCTCTGCACCACCAGGGCTCCCGTGAACCTTAAGATAGTCAATAGAAACTTCCCAAACCCAAATGCAAAGATAAAAAAGAATGAAAAAAAAGGACAGAACATTCAAGAAATGTAAGACAATGTCAAAGGTGTAACGTATGAATAAAAGGATTACTAGAAATAGAACAAAAAATTAATGGAACAGAACAAATATTTGAAGTAAACATGGCTAAGAATTTTCCAAAATTAATACCAGAAGTCATTAGTTTGTAGTTACTCAGGTATATGCAAATCTGCTGCATTTAAACTAAGAGAAAGCATTAGACTTTATTCTGGTCTCGTTTGTAGTCTTACCTAGTCCTTACCAAGACCTGGTTTTCACATCTCTCTGCCTTAAGAAAACCAAACTTTGAATCAACATACTATTCCTCTTTCTCTTTTCTATACCTCAAAAGTTGACCTCAAAAGAAAAAAAAGAAAAAAAGTCAGAAACCAAGATAATAAGTAATATACTGTGGCCCCATATCATTGAGGTCTCAAATAAATACCCAGTTCATTATGGGCAGATCAGATCTCATAGTAACTTGATGGCCCATAGTTAAGTGTTCATTCTCTAGTAAGGCCTAGTAGTAAGGTGGCACAGTGGTTAAGAGCTACAGCTATTAACCAAAATTTCTGCAGTTCAAATCTACCAACTGCTCCTTGGAAACCCTATGGGGCAGTCCTACTCTGGAGCCCTGGTTGCATAGTGGTTAAAAGCTCAGCTGCTAACCAAAATGTCAGCAGTTCGAATCTATCAGCTGCTCCTTGGAAACCCTACAGGGCAGTTCTACTCTGTCCTACAGGGTCGATACGAGTTTTCTGGTTTTTGCTCTAAAATCCTAAGGGTCTGCACTGTGATTCACCAATAAGGGCCTGCTAAAGGTGATCCATGTTTCAGCCAGCCAAAGAAATAAAGTATTAGATCCCTTTCTAACTCTTCGTGCTGAAATATTAAATGCAGAAACTCTGCTTTGGGGCCCATATTAATCAATTCGGAATGATCTAACTTCATGTTCTTTCCAGCATTATCCTACACCTTTAATATCCATTCCCACACATATTTCTGTCTGTATACATCATAAAAATCACGTAGTTCTTTTGGATATACCTCATCTTTCAGAGCCTGCTAGGACCTGAGTCTAGTTATAGTTCTGGAAGCAGAAATAAGTGTGTGTGTGTGGTGGGGGGAGGGGGGGTCTCCTGAGAACAATCAGCAGTGTTTTGCAAGGCATCTGCCTCAAAAGACACTTCAAGAGTAGATTCCTCTGGGAAAGAATAATTAATCTTGTCAGAGGGGTCTAAAGGGCTGATTCTACTGGTAAATGTGACTCAACAGAATTTAGAGCCTCAGTGTCCCCAGTTTCCTCAGTATCTGCCCATATGTCCCTAATTCCAATTTTCAGGATCTTATTTCTTCCAATCAATGCCCTCACTTTAACATCAGACACTTTGTAAGGTAGAGAAATCAATTGACATGGTAATGCAGTCACTTAGGATGAGACTCTGGGTTTGGATTTTAGCAATCTCAGCTCTACAGCTAAAGGAAATAACTAAAGTCTGAATGGTGTTAACCTTTTCCTTCAAACTAAATGAAAAATCTTTAAACACCATCACCAAAACATTTTTACTTATCTCTATAAATTTGCACATATTTTCTTAAATACTTTATCAGGTAATTTATGGGTTTTGTTTCTATTGTAAGTTAGAATTTTTATTTTTTGTCATTTTTTAGTTGTTTTTTTAAAAGGTGTATAGGAACATGATTTTTATATATTAATATCTCGTTGAAATATTATTAGTTCTGTTAGTTATTAGCCTTCTATCCCTTTTCCATCATCTTGGGTAGATTTTATATTTTTTAATTCATTTCCAATTATTAAAACTCTAAGTACTTTCCTTTAAAGAAATATCTATGTTTCCTTTTAGTTAGTGTTTCTTAACAGCAAACAAATAACAAGAATGTATAATTTCATATGTAAGTGAACCAAGGGTTTCTTATTCATATTGGATGAGGCATTGGAATTTGCAATATTTGATTCATATATTGAACACAAGTCTTATAAAGGGAAAAAAATAAGTTTTAACCACTTTCATTGTGAATCACTGAAAATAGAGCATACTATAATAATTTAAACTTTATGATTTAAGGAATTATTATATTAAACCCATTCTGAGTTAGTAATCAACAATAACATTTTAGGAATTCATTAGAAAAATACATATTAAACAAATCAAATAACTATTACTATAGATAAAAACTGGAAAATTTGATAGATTTTTAAAAAAATTTTTTTTGTTGTACTGATAGCTTTTTTTTTTTTTTTTTTTAAAGAAATTGGTATGGATTGAATTGTGTCCTCCAAAAATATATGTTGTAAGTCCTAACAGGGGCCTTGGTGGCACAGTGGTTAAGAGCTCAGCTGTTAACCAAAAGGTTGGCAGTTTGAATCTATCAGCAGCTCCTTGGAAACTCTATGGGGCAGCTCTACTCTGTCCTATAGTTTCGCTATGAGTCCAGACGGATTTGTTGGCAATGGGTTTGGTTTTTATATATATCTATATATATCTATGGATGTAATCCCTTTTGGAAATAGGATTTTCTTTGCTGTGTTAATGAGGCCACACCAGTGCAAGTTGTGTCTTATACCAATCACTTTTTTTTTAATTGTTGTAATTAAATGAGGTTTACACTTCAAGTTAGTCTCCCATACAAATTTTTTTTTTACTTACATTGTTATGAGACCCCAACCGCTCACCCCATTCTGCGACAGCACACTCCTCCCCTCTGCCCCTGATTCCCCATGAACATTCAACTAGCTCCTCACTCTTTCTTCCTTCCCATCTCACCTCTGGACAGAAGCTGCCCCTTGGGTCTCTTGTATCTACTTGACTAAGAGGCATATTCTTCACGAGTATCACTTTATGTCCCACAGTCCAGTCCAATCCCTGTCTGAAGAGTTGGCCTCGGAAATTGTTTTAATTCTGGGGTGATAGAGAGTCCAGGGGCCATGCTTTCTGGGGCGCCTCCAGTCTCAGTCAGACCATTAAGTCTGGTTGTCTTACTAGAATTTGAGTTCTGCATCCCATTGTTCCATTGCTCCATCAGGGATCCTGTGTTGTGTTCCCTGTCAGGACGTTCATTCAATCACTTTTGAAACATAAAAAGAGCAGATTAGGAACAGAGATAAAGAAGCACTAATGTGGAAAGATTGATGCCACCTGGATATTATAAAGGATCCTCAATGGAGAAGCTGAAAGAGACAAGATTTTCCCCCAGATTGGACAGAGAGCCTTTCCGGAGAGCTTAATTAGGACTTCTAGCCTCCTTAATCTGTGAGGAAATAAATTTCTTTTCTTTAAAGCCACCCACTTGTGGTATTTTTGTTACCACAGCACTAAGAAACTAAGATAGAAATTATTTATATATTGTTTTGTCAGGCACATAAAATATTTTGAAAATTTCATATTTTATAAAATAACAAAAACTCTATGTCCGAAATATAAACTTAAAAACATGCCCTAGATTAAACAACCACTGTCCTGTTACAGTTAATATATTTTTTGTGCCTGTATAATTATAGTGACAGTATAAGAGTTTTATATTTTATAATTAAGTGACAGTAATAAAAGTATCTTTGGGTAATCTTATTTGAAGCATGATATGAAATTTTCCATTGTCTGTTAAATGCAAGATATTTACAAATATATCTGTATGCTGTATCTATGTAATATTTTTTATAAACTGGAGAGCCATAGTTCCTTTCTGAAATTCAGGTCAAATACACTGCATATATTATTAAGGAAATATCTCTAGTAATAAAATTTTTAAGAAGCAAAGGCAATAGAATAAGAGAATATTTTTTCATTCAAAGAGTAGTATATAATAAAGATTAAAGAGCATCTGTTACTTTCAGTAATGTGTGCACTGGTAAAATTATGTCGCCTGAATATAGCTCCCCCTTCCCCCTAGTTAATGTTAAATGGATAATATATTCTTGGTGACTTACAAAATTTCTTTTTCCTTAGGCTTTTCTCTTATTATAAGAAGGAAGTTAACAGCAAGTATGAAAGTTCAAAGTAAATATGAGAACACTTGAACATTTTCTGTATTTCTTTTTATGTCCTACAAATTACTGTCTTAGTGGGAAACTTTCATGATTTTAAATTAATCTCTTCAGAATTACATGATTTCCTCATTTCAGGGAAGACTTTCCTTACCAGTCATTATTCAAGACATATGAGCCTAAGTATTTTATTAAATTTTAGCTTTGTATTATAGGATAGCACTGCAGGTGGATACTAGGTATTGACTTGAAGTTTGAGTATTAGGGATGGAGTGACTCATTAGAGCATTATCATAGGTGGCATACTGTGTGATGATTTAGTAAAACTATGTTAAAGTATTCAGCTTTTCTATAGTGTTTCATGAAAGTAAACTAAAATAAAATTTAAAAACAACTTCTATCTAGATATTCTGATAATATTGTTTCCTTCTTTCAAACATACATACATACATATTATGTGTATGTGTATACATCTATCATCTATCTGTCAATCTACCTATCTGTCTAGAAAAGATAGTGTAACTACCTTCTACCCTTGTTTTCCCTTTGTTACACCTTGCTTCATGTCTTTATGCTTGTTGTGACACCTCCACCAAACTGTAATTTCTGAATTGAGGACTCATTGGTTCACCAAAGCATCAGGTGTAAGTTTTGAGTGATTTTGCATGAGTGTTTAACTTTAGTCTTTTAGGTATTTGATGTAAACCAATAAACTCAATAAACCTCACTGGTGAGAATCCATTTGTTCTAGTCATGGTTCACCAGAGAAACAGAGTCAATAGGATATTGGCAATTCCAGCTTCTGTAGGTCAGGTGACAGGCTGGAAACTCAGGCAAGATATCCATATTATACTCTTGAGGCAGAATTCTTTCTCCTCTTGGAAACCTCATTTTCTTCTCCTAAGGCCTGCAACTGATTGGATGAGGTCCATACAGATTATGAAGAGATTATGGAGAGTAATCTCCTTTACTTAGAGCCCAAAGATTGTCAATGTTAATCACATCTACAAAATACCTTCACAGCAACATCTACACTAGTGTTTGGCCAAGCAACTGGGTTTCCATAAGCTAGCCAAATTGACACATAAAATCAACCTTCGCACCATTATAAAAGTATTTGATTTTATTTGAGAGAAAAATTGTTTATCATTAATAAATACTTTAACTGGTACGCTGATACCTTTGCTTTACTTCATGCAAACTTATCTGAAACACCAGTATTCATCAAAATAAATTTAAAGAGGTAAGTATTTTCAAGAGTTTTTTTTTTTTTTTTTTTTCTGGTTTACAGTATTTTCAGCTTTGGGTCATAGTATATATATTGTTTAAACTCAGTTCATTGAACTGTAAAGTATAGGTGTGTATCTGAGAGCTGTTTAAAAAGGCTTTCCAAAGAAATGCCTATAGGAACAATCTGCTCATGTTCAAAATAGCATCCCTGTTACTTGCTCTGTGGATCTACGTATAAGACATACGGACTCCATTTCTGTGTATATCTAAGGCTGTTACTCAAATGAAAATAAAATTCTTTCTTCCTCCTGTTTATCATCACAACAGTAAAAAATAACACATATTCTATTTTCTTTTTTTAATTTAATTTTTATAAGCACAGCATTCATTTGATATTTCATTTCACACACTATAATCTAGAGGTAATTATTAGTTTAAATTTCCTTTCTTTTTTTACTGTAGTACTTGAAGGACTTTGTAAATTGAAATTTTAGAAAATACATAATAATAATTCAATATTAATAATTTTATATAAGTAATTTGAGTGATTTTTCAATGTCTTTTAATTTGATGAATGAATATATATTTTGAAATAAGATTTTTAAATTGCTATGACCTAAAACCTTCACAAAGTCTATTTTTATATTTTAAACAAAAAAAAATTAATTGTAAAACTCTAAATGTTAAACATCTACATATTATCTGCAAAATGCATTCATCTCTAATTTACCAAATAGTGAATGCTGACTTCCGGAAATTTAATCATCTGGAGAACTAACGATTTTTTTCATATTCCGTAGTAGAGAAGGAGAGAATGTGCTTTAGTTTACATATCTTCACATTGGTAATCTATCAAAATCTCATATTTGATGTTCTCATTTAACAGAAGAGAAAGTGATAGGCTATGGGAAAGATTTTTAAGCTTTTAACTAATTTCAGTCTTTTATTAATGGTAACACCAAAGGCATCTGGTAGGGCCACCATCTGTTGCAACGGGAAATAAAATCCATTAGACAGTGTTCTAAGGTTCCATTTTTAATATCTTCCAGTACAATTTATCAGAAGTTATAATTTTGTTTCCCTTTCTAACAACTATTTTCCAATTTCCTGATGTTATTCCAACCTTTTTTAATTTCTCCTTATTTCCTACATATTCTGTGTTTTATTACTGTCAGTTATCACCCATCTAAAATATAAGCACTATGTCCATATTCTCTGAAGAATTTCTTCAACATTTTTAATATTTTCACTGGCCTTGTTACCTATATTTTCTCCTTCTTTGATAACCCAAGTCTTAATATTGATTTACTTCAATAATTTGAATTTTAACATTGGAGTTTGCCAGAGAAATGCTTTCTCTGAGCCTTTATTTACTAGGTTATTGATATCTAGAATATGTCATAAGGTAATGATGCAACGTTTGTGTAGTTAGTGCCATAAACATTTTAGGAGTCTCTATTATAGAAAAACGACCAAATAATGAACACATTACTATGGCCTGGAATTTGCTGGTTCATCTGACCAATAAGTAAAATGATAAATCCCACAGGTGAAATTAAAATAAATATTTGACCGACTTTATAAAATATATTCAGTGATATTGATTTCCTTTATAAGACCCCGATTCATACTGAGGCTACCCCATTTTGGTAAATTGCACCACTCTTCCTCATTTGTTCAGCGAAAATCTTTTTGTCATCCCAAATAGCTGTTTTACTTTCCCTTCGCTATTGTATTATTGTATATTACTGCCCAGGCAACATCAATCACACTGTTTACCTTTCTCTATCTCAAACGTCATCACACAATTCCAAGCCACTGAAATTTCCTGCCCAGCTGTTTACAATACTCTTCTAATTGATGTCCCTTCTTATAATGCTGCTGAATAACAATTAATTTTCCTAATATCAGGTAGAATAATCTCTTTAAATCAAATTTTAATTTTAAGAAGGTGGTTAACTTACAGGTCTCTTTTTAAATGTCAACTCAGAAATGCTTTCCTTGAAGATCCAGTGTAAAATAAGTCTCCTGCTGCTATTCTCTAATGAATTTATTTAATTCATCAAAACATATTTATTCAGTCTTGTATACCTAATTTCTAGTGTTAAAAATAATGCTCCATAAAAGGTAAAATCTTGACTGTCATACAGATATAAAAATTAACATGCATTAAATATTTTTATTCTACTTAATTATCAGTGAAGGAAACACACAGAAGTTGTAACCTGTTTAAAGGAGAATGTGAGGAATGGACAAAATTATAGATAAGTAATACTGAAATAAATACGGAAAGGAGGGCAAAATTTGTTTCCACAGGGTGGGAGAAAAAAAAAAAAAAGAAACAGACAGGACAAAATCTACATATTTCTCATTTATCTACAACTTAAGAGTTCCAAAATGGCTCAAAAGCAATAGACAGGGCTAGTACCAGATATCCTGGGAATGTGTGTTGTATGTAAACAATGTATAGTTTTCCATTGAAACACACATTCTCTCTATGACAACAACATGCATAGTGAATAGCTGGCACCCTAAAAATATCTCATGATTCTGTGAGGGGTTACTTCTTTTATGGGACAATCTAAAATCTATTGTCTATTTTCAAATTTCTAAAAGCATTTTCTGGTTATTCACAGTGATAAGACTATACAGATAAAGATTTTTTTTTTTCCTTTAAGTTTTTGTGAAAAGAAAAAACAAAACAAGTTTTGTAAATCTATATTTAAAAAAGATCAACTATATTAGATAATTTAGAAAAGGAAATAAACTTTGGTAGTAATCTATTAGAATTTTTCATTTTATAGATAGCAGAAATTTAATTAGAAAGGTGTTAACTTATTCAATGTTACATATAGTAAGTCAGTTTCAAGACTTTGAATTGTCCATGTCTTCTTGTATCTCAGGTTACTGCTGAAAAGGCACTGATATGTAGATATCCCACACTGAATGAGCCCTGTAAAATGAATAACCAAATGATTATTTAGAATATTAAATAATACCTCAAATACTTTGGCTCTGAATGAGCTGTAATACTTATTCTATTAAATAGATTCCAGGTATTTATATATTTTTTTATATATTAATAAAACATGTTCTTAAGTATCATTCACTTCAGCTGCTGAATTAACCAAATATGTTCTATTATTCATGAATTTGTAAAGTGTTGTTATTGTTAGGTGTTGTTGAGTTGGTTCCAACTCATAGTGACCCTATGCAAAACAAATTAAACACTGCCCGGTCCGGCGCCATCCTCACAATCATTGTTATGCTTGAACCCATTGTAGCAGCCACTGTGTCAATCCATCTTGTCGAGGGTCTTCCTCTTTTTTGCCGACCTCTATCTTACCAAGCATGATGTCCTTTTTCAGGGACTGGCCCCTCTTTATAATATGTCCAAAGTATGTGAGACGTAGTCTCACCATCCTTGCTTCTAAGGAACATTTTGGTTGTACTTCTTCCAAGACAGATTTGTTCATTCTTCTGGCAGTCCATTGAATGTTGAATATTCTTTGCCAACACTGTAATTCAAAAGCATCAGTTCTTCTTCGATCTTCCTTATTCATTGTCCAGCTTTCATGCACATGTGAGGCGACTGAAAACACCACAGCTTGGGTCAGGTGCACCTTAGTCCTTAAAGTGACATTATTGTCAGTTTGTCATACTGTGGTGGCATACGTGTTACTGTGATGCTGGAAGCTATGCCACCAGTATTTGAAATACCAGGATGGTCACCCATGGTAGACAGGTTTCAGCGGAGTTTCCAGACTAAGACAGACTGAGAAGAACGACCTGGGGATCTACTTCTGAAAAACATTGGCCAGTGAAAACCTTATGAATAGCATCAGAACATTGTTAAGTGAGTTTGCAAAATTTCTTATTGCTTTTGCTCACTGAGGTTTTATTTTTTAAATTAATTCATCTCCACTTAAATCACTGGTTAAGAGCTCAGTTGCTAAATAAAAGGTTGGCAGTTCAAATCCGCCAGCTGCTCCTTGGAAACCCTATGGAGCAGTTCTACTCTGTCCTATAGGGTCACTATGAATTGGAATTGACTTGACTGCAATGGGTTTGGTTTGGTTTTAAATAATTCTTATTATTATACCATTCAACAAATGTTTAATAATTTATTCTATGAGTGGCACTTGACTGTTAACCTGTAAGTTGATGGTTAAAACCCATTCTGTGGTTCCTAGGAAGAATGGTCTGGCAATCTGCTTCCATAAAGATTATAGCAAAGAAAACCCTATGAAGCAGTTCTACACTTTAACCTGTGGGGTCGCCGTAAGTCAGAACTGACTTGATGGCAACTAATAACAACAAAAATGGCTATACTAAGTGTAAAGTTTGTAACTGGAAGAAAAAAGAAAGAAGGGCATAGAGAAAAATGACAGATTCACAGAAATATATACATGATACTTGTCTTTTAATTGGCTGTCATGGATAGAATCATGTCCCTCAAAAATATCCATCAACTTGCCTAGGCCATGATTCCCAGGACTGTGTGATTGTCCACCATTTTGTTACCCAATGTGATTTTCTTTTCTGTGTGTTGTAAATCCTACCTCTATAATGTTAATGAGGCAGGATTAGAGGCAGCTATCTTAATGAGGCTGGACTCAATCTATAAGATTATGTTGTGTCTTAAGTCAGTATCTTTTGAGATATAAAAGAGAGAAGCGAGCAGAGACACAGGGGGACCTCATATCACCAAGAAAGTAGTGCCAGGAGCAAAGTGTGTTCTTTGTACCCAGGGTCCCTGTGCTGAGAAGCTCCTAGACCAGGGAAAGATTAATGACAAAGATCTTCCTCCAGAGCCAACAGAAAAAGCCTTCCCTTGGAGCTGGTGGCCTGAATTTGGACTTCTAGCCTACTAGACTGTGAGAGAATAAATCTCTGTTTGTAAAAGCCATCCACTTGCAGTATTTCTGTTACAGCAGCACTAGATAACTAAGACAGGGAGTAATCATAGAATTTAGAATACGAATGCCTACTATGTTAGGTGTTCATTAGTTCCAATCTGATTCTTAACCTAATTGGAAGTCCAAGTGATTTGTCCAAAGACACCTGGGCTTTCTGTGATACAGTGGAGCTATACAAACCATGCCTGTTTACATCATAATATCCCTTTGGCTTTACTTTCCATTCTAATACACTAATAAATATTTACAGCACTGGAACTGAGTCTTGGATGATTGGTTAAATTTTAATACACTTCAATAAAAGAGTGGGAGTAGAATCTAGGTCACAATATTGTTGGGCTTTCCTTATAAGCAGTTGTAAAATTCCTAGTCTGCTTTGGGCCTCTTTAATATTTGGTCAATAAGCAGAGTAGAATGTTAATGGCATATCTGTCCAGAAGATAGTATATACAGTAAAATCTGCAAAAGCTAGAACCCGTGTAAAGCAGAAACTTGTCACAGAAGGAAAACTCAAATATTTTCTACTAATAGAAAGCAACAGAAAAGTGGTAAGACTGCACCCTGTCAAAGGCAGACAACTTTTGAGAGCCAGAAAAACATGGCAGTCCCCTTGAGTTCTGACTTTCCCAGGTTTCACTGTAAAAGCCCAGTTCTCAAGGTGTAAAATCTTAATGCTTACAAGGTCAAGGCAGTATTCAGAAATTGAGTTTTGTTGATGATTTCTGAACAAAAAATTTAAAATTTTCTTATATGTTATTAATTTATAATATAATAAATTTCTGGGTTAGATATAAAACTGTTGAATTTCCAACAAAGCCATAAAGTGTAACCTTTAGAGTATTCCCTTCCATTCAAAGAGAAATTATTGTTATCTCTGTAATAAAGAGTCTGACCTCAGTGTTGATGTTTGACTGCTGATTTCTTTTTAGGCCTCACATCTGGACATGCTGATAAGAAGATCAGTGATTTCCTCTCCTCCTTTGGTGTAGGTGGGATATTTAAATCTCTTGTGCCAGGGAGAATTTTTCCTCAGTCCCATTCCTTAGCAAGTATAAACCCCCAAACCCACTCCCTCTGCTTTCCCAAGACAACCCAGACCAACTTGTGCCCACCCAGTGCTTCCTGGGAATCAGCCAAGTGAGCAATAACCTTCCTCTCAAATTCTCTTAGGGCATGTAGTGCCATTAGCCTTGATGTCCATACCAAATTTTGGATGGGCGTCCCTCCTGCTTTTGTAGGGGGACTATATAACGATTTCTATGCGACAAAAGTTTAAATGTTAAACTCTGACTCTTCTGAGTGGCAAAATAGCTCAGATAGTAAACTCAAGCCCAGCATTACACTTAAAACACTCAGGCATCTCTTTTGCCTATTTCTAAGATTTGGATAATGTTTCCGACATATTTCAATAACAATTCATGGGAAAGATCTCATCTATAGTTTGAATGTTTCTCTGTGTCTCCCAGATAAATTTATATTCATACTTCAAAACATCTTTATCAAATTTTACCTTATTAGTGAGCTCTTCCCTGCAACCTGTCCCTCTAATTTCATCACAATTTGAGATGATCCCATAATTTTTCTGTGATTCCACAGAAATTTTTGCATACTTTTATAATATTTTATAATTTGTTGTGAGAGGGACTATATTTTATTCATTTTGTATTCCCTGCATCGCATGATATGTCTGGCACATTACCTGTTGCAGTCGAGTTGATTAAGACTCATAGTGACTCTATAGGACAGAGTAGAGCTGCCCCATAGGGTTTCCAAGGAGTGGCTGGTGGATTTCAACTGCTGACATTTTGATTAGCAGCCAAACTCTTAACACTACACCGCCAGGGCTCCATCCAGCACACAGTTTGTGATTTAATTTTTTTAAATGAATAAATGACTCATCTCATTCCAATTCAAGAAAGTTCATGATAAACATAACTAAATACCTGAAGAGTCAGATAAATACCATATTTTTACACAAATGACACGTACTTACTACGTTGTTTTCTTTCTTCTTGTTTCATTCTATGTTTTTTTTGCCAACTGAACCCTCCCCCAGGAGGCCTTTTTTTTTTTTTTTTTATAAAAGTGCTATGCTAAGTTTTTTACATGTTACTGTAAAAAATTAACATATTGTGCTTACAAAAAGATCTCACTGGGACAGGGTGGTTGGCAAAAAAAACATAGGTGCCTTTGTGGAAAAACACAGTAGTTAACAGAACAGATGAGATAGATACATATATACATGCATACATACATAGATACATAGATAGATAGATGGATGGATGATAGGTAAGTCAAGTGTTAGGATAGCTATATATAATAGACCAAAATAGACACAGAGACATAGAAAGTGAAAGACAGAAGCTATGGAAGGATCGTCTAGAAGCCAAGGAATGCCAAGGAACTGAGAAACACCCAGGGCTACTGACAAGGAAAGAATCAACTTGGCTGAAATCCTGATTTGGACTTTTATCCTCTTGAAATGTGAGAAAATAAATTTCTGTTTTTTAAAGCCACTTGTGGTATTTGTGTTACAGCAGTACTAGGTAACTAAGGCCGCCATGCATCTGTCAGTTTGTTGTATCATGGTGGCTTGGGTGTTGCTGTGATGCTGGAAGATGTTCCACTGGTATTTCAAATACCAGCAGAGTCATCCATGGTAGATAGGTTTCAGCTGAGCTTCTAGACTAAGACTAGGAACAAGGATCTGGTAGTCTACTTCTGAAAAATTTGCGAGCAAAAACCTTATGAATAGCAGTGAAGCATTGTCTGATATACTATTAGAAGATGAGCCCAGCAAAAAGATTGGAGGAAGACTCATTAACAACCCACGATATGCAGACGACAGAATCTTGTTTGCTAAAGTGAAGAGGACTGGAAGCACTTACTGATGAAGATCAGAGACCACAGCCTTCAGTATGGATTACACTTCAATGTAAAGACAACAAAAATCCTCACAACTAGACCAGTAAGCAACATCATGATAAATGGACAAAATATTGAAATTGTCAAGGATTTCCTTTTACTTGGATCCGCAATCAACACTCATGGAAGTAGCAGTCAGGAAACCAAACAACGTATCGTACTGGGCAAATTTGCTGCAAAAGACTTCTTTAAAGTGTTGAAAAACAAAGATGTGTGTTTGAGGACTAAGGTGCGCCTAACCCAAGCCATGATATTTTCAATTGCCTCATATGCATGTGAATGCTGGACAATGAATAAGAAAGACTGAAGAAGAATTGATGCCTTTGAATTATAGTGTTAACTAGGAATATTGAATATACCATGGACTGCCAGAAGAACTAACAAGTCTGTCCTGGAAGAAGTACAGCCAGAATGCTCCTTAGAAGCTAGGATTTTGAGACTTTGTCTCACGTACTTCGGTCGTATTATCATGAGGGACCAGTTCCTGGAAAAGAACATCTTGCTTGGTAAGGTAGAGCATCATGCTTGGTAACGGTCAGTGAAAAAGAGGAAGACCCTCGACGAGATGGATTGACACAGTGGCTGCAACAGTGGACCCAACATAACAATCGTGAGGATGGCGCAGGACAGGGCAGTGTTTTGTTCTGTTGTACATAGGGTCGCTAGGAGTTGGAATAGACTCAGCGGCACCTAACAACAACATGGTAACTAAGACAGTAACCAAAATGCCGACATGGGTGTGGAGTGTGACAGGAAGTGAGGTATTAAAAACAGATATCTAAAAACTTTTAGGGTGAAAGAGATTATAGTATCCTCTAGTTCAGGAGATATTAAGATAATGATGATTTCATATCAAAATTCACTTGCCTTCAGGACTTGTAAATTACTACAAGAAAGATACAGATCAAGAAGGGTGAAGCAAAGTAGATAAAGTTGACAAACACGGATACATAGGATAATGATAATTTAGTGAAGATTTGAGAGCCAATCCTTTTGAGAACTACGAAGTGACGTGTACACTAAAAAGTACTAGAAAAGTGTAGCAAAAGATATAAAAATAGGAAAAAGTATTAATGTAGCTAATTATTGTCAAATGTGAAAAAGAAAATAATATAGAATGTTTGGCTAGTATTAGTTATCATTTTATCATGATTATAAATAATAATGCTGACAGCTACAGTTATTTACACGTATAATCACAAGTAATTACAATGGGCAAATAGGTAGAATTACAGCTCTGCTTATGTATGGGAAAATAGGTTCAGAGAGGTTAAGAGTAATCAGTGTCCTTCATACCTGAAATGTTCATTCTAAGCTCTGAATCAAAATTTGTCAGGCTCCAGATTCTATGTTCTTTACACCAACATACATAATCCATGGAAATTAGTTTGTACAGTTCCTGCATTATGTAATAAAATCTATGTAATAAAAATTATATAACAACAACTTTGGTAATGATAAAGGTGATAATGATAAAGGTGGTAATGATAAAGGTGAGACACACTGGCCATCTGTCAGCAGAGAAGAGACAGTCATGGTTTGGGGTGTCACCTAGTCTCTAGCTCCTGGGAGCTAAGAAACTGAACACCTAGAGGAAGGCAGTAGGATAGTAGTGTACATTTCTACCCTTCCTACCTCTTTCTGTGACATGGCCTGGAAACCCTCTCAAGGTTATAACTTGGGAAAACTATAGGCCTCAATTTATTTCCCTTCCCTTACTTGCCTGATGTCTAGTGACTTGAAAATCTTTGTTTCTTATGTTTTTGTCTGTTTTTGTCGTTGTTTCTGGAAGAAGCATAAATTCAATTCTTGTTACTCTATCTTAACCAGAATTGGAAGTCACAGTCTACAAATATTTTTGAGAACAATGAGCCGGGTTCCTTTCTGATTAGCCAGTGTCTGTATCACACTAGAAATTAAGTATTTTGAAAATCAACACTGTATGCAAATATATGCACTTTTGTAACTGTCTCCTTATGTAAGTCTCTGCTTAATATAGAAGAAAATTTAGCTTCATAGTAAATTTCCCAAATCTTGCTACTACTGCACATCTTTATTTTTAGAACTATTGTTTTGTTACTTGTTAATCTAGAGAACTCAAAGAGCTATCTCTCCTTTATAAATCAAGTCAATATTAGGTGTTTACTTCCTCTAGAAAAAGAGAATTCAAACTTTTTTTTTAAATCTTACTTTTCACTAAGGTATGCTCATTGTCCTAAATAACTGAGTCACTTTCAATAGAAGTGAATTTCTATGTTTAGCTGCATGTGAAACACTTTAGAATCTTCTTCAAAGACATGCTAAATATAACTTATTAAATTTTCAGAGGCTATATACTAAGGCAGTCCATACTGTTCTTTTATGCATAATTGACTGTGAACCTTAATCTTAAAGGGATAGCTGAGTGGTAGCCATATTCAAATAACTTTATTATTTGGTCTTAATTTATTTCTTCAGATTAATTGATTGCTATCAGCCCTCTTAAACTTAGTGTTCCATTGACATCAAGCACATCATTGATTATGCTCCAAATATTGGCAAATTTTTTTGTAATAATATTTTTTTCTGTTTTTGTCATATTCATAGGGAAAATGGTAGTCCAATTATTATGCAAGCAAAATTAGAAACATGTAGCATTTTGTATATAATTGGAATTATTATACTTATTCTTGATGCTTTTCTTCCCACTATAATCTTATCAAGTACCCATGTAAAAAACCAAAATCTTATTTATTTTTGTGCCCCAAGTCCAACAGACTTAGTCTCATGTAAAATAGACCAAACATTGAATCAATTAATAGATGAGATGCATAGTCACCACAAATCTGTAGTTTTACTTAAAAGGCTTTTATCTTTATAGCTGAGTTGCATCAATTAATGTAACAATATGCCAAAGATTTATTTGCAGGATAGCCTGTACATCCTTATGTTATTAAGTAATAAGGTAAGTGTCCTGTAATTTTTCAATTGAAAAATGCTCTGTAATTGAGCTGTCTTTGCCAATGTCATATATTTTCTTACTTCATTATATGCTTATTTTGTTACATGGCCTGGTTTTGTAAGATAAAGTAGGACAGGATGATAATATCCCTTATTTTAAAGACAGAGTAATCTTGAGTAAATGGATCCTGATTTAACAAAATGGACTCAAATTTTATATGTGACCTCAAACAACGTTCTCCATCCATAGATGAAATCATTTATAAAAAAAGAGGAAGAAAAAAACAGGCAAAAAAGAAAAGAAATGACCTATTTTTTACTACGAAAAACTCAGGAGGAAAAAAACCAGTCATTTGACAATATAGAATTTTTTTTTCTTTTTAATCAGACTTCAACAAAGTGGAGAGGAAATTAGTATATTTCATGAGCTCATTGTTCTCAAAAATATTTGTAGACTGTGACTTCCAATTCTGGTTAAGATAGAGTAACAAGAATTGAATTTATGCTTCTTCCAGAAACAACGACAAAAACAGACAAAAACATAAGAAACAATGATTTTCAGGTCACTAGACATCAGGCAAGTAAGGGAAGGGAAATAAATTGAGGCCTATAGTTTTCCCAAGTTATAACCTTGAGAGGGTTTCCAGGCCATGTCACAGAAAGAGGGAACACGAGCAGAGCATGGCAGATATCTTGACTTAAAGATACAGAACTGATAGCCTAAAGAAACCAAAGTGACCTGATTTCACAAGACAAAGTAACACAGAAGAGACAATAGCACAAAGAATACCAAAGATGTGCAGAAGATCCCCCTTGAGTATTCATTAAAGGACTCGTCTGATCTATACATGTATTCGAGAACAAAGGAATGTCTGAAAGTATTAGAGTTAATATTGCTCAGTGTTTACACAGGGTTGGGAATAGTGCCTGTTCCCTCCAGCAAGACTGGATCATTGGCAATAATACAGAGAATATCCTTTCCTCGGTGGGGACAAACGTAATTTGTCCTAGAATGAGCATTGCTTTTATTCTGCCTAACAAAACTAATGGAGCATTGGTGGTGTAGTGGTTAAGAGCTCAGCTGCTAACCAAAAGGTCTGCAGTTCAAAACCACCAGCAACTCCTTGGAAACCCTATGGGGCAGTTCTACTCTGTCCCGTAGGGTTTCTATGAGTCGGAACCGACTCGAGGGCACTTAACAACAACAACAAAACTAATAAGAGACTTGTGTCTAGAATATATCAAGAACTCTTACAACACAATGATAAAAGATAAATAACCCAGTTTTTTTTTTAAAAAAGGGCAAAGATTTAAATAGACATTTCTCCAAAGATATACAAATGGCCAATAAATATATGAAAAGATGTTGAATATCATTAGTCCTGAGGGAAATGCAAATCAAAAACAAAATGAGATACCACTTCACAACCACTACTAGAATAACTAGAATCTAAGTAAGATAATAACAAGCATTGATAAGGATGTGGAGAGATCGAGGACCCTCATACACTTCTGACTGGAATATAAAATGAGGCAGTCATTTTGTAAAATAGTCTGGCAATTTCTGAAATGATTAAACATAGTTACCATTTGACCTAGTAGTTCCCCTCCTGGATATATTCCCCAAAGAAATGAAAACATATGTCCATACAAAAACATGTACATAAATATTCATAGCAGCATTATTCATAATAGTCAAACACTGGAAACAACACGATGTCCATGTATGGAAGAATAGATAAACAAAATGTGGTTTAACCATACAATGAAATATTATTCAGCTATGAAAAGACATGAAATACTGAAACATGCTACAACTTGGATGAACCTTGAAAACGTTATACCGAGAGCAAGAAACCAATCATGAAAGATCACAAATTATATGATTCCATTTAAATGAAATTTCCAAAATGACAAGTACAGAAAATAGTGTTTAGGGCTGAAGAATGTGGGGAATAGGAAGGCGACAGCTAAAGGTTACGGGGTTTCTGTTTGAGATGATGAAAGTGTTCTAAAATTGGTTATGGTGATGGTTGCACAATTCTGTGAATATATTAAAAACCATTGAATTGTATACTTTGAATAGGTAAATTTTATGATATGTGAATTATATCTCAATTTTTAAAGAGAGACCATTATGTAGAAATTATGGATTGATATCTCTAAAGAGGAAAAATTAACTCAGCTCCACCAGTTCTTGTCCAGCTACATACAAGTATTGTCATATGTTATTTTTTAAAGAAAATACACTAATAAGAATCCTTATATGAAATTTCCTGATTTAAAAATATTGAAATTTTGAATACCAATTCAAATATTCAGAATACCATGTCAGCCACATAAAATATTTGCAGATGTATTATCTGCCAGTTGTAAACACTTGCATTCTATTGAATTGACGTCCAGTTTCCCCACTCCTCCTCAAAAAAAAAAAGATGAAAAACAGCAACAAAAATATTCAGTATAGTGAGAAGACCTCATAGCTCCACCTTTCATAAAGATTATATGCCATTTTCTCTCTTCAGGGTGACCAGTATTTCTCCCTTTTCTGTGTAGGCTACAGTACCAATTTAATGGAGGTTTTACAATTGAAAGACAGTAAAATTTGAATTGGGTACGTGACTCAAGCCTAAATCATCAATTCCATAACAGTATCTCTAATTATTAAAAAAAAAAAAAAAACTACCTATCTATCATCTATTGAGTGGGTTAACACTTGATTGAATATTGCAAACACACACACACTTTAAAAATATTAATTTTATACATTATTTTGTGGTAATAGTTGACTTAATCATTTTTAAAATTTTATTATTATCATTAATTTTTAGTTTAAATGGTAGCTTGATTTGAATTTAACACAGTCTGAACAGAGAACATCAAAAAAATCATGAGAAAAATTACATTAATTATGGACATTGTTAGGCTATAACAATGGAATTCAGCTATGCCTTTTAGAAGCAAAGGTTAGAGAGTGGAATCTCTTAAATTCAGATACTCTTAAATTATTAATGATAATTTACAGACCAACATTATTTCTGACTGCTAACTATTTTTGAAAGAGAAAATTTTGGAAACTGACATTTTGAACAGAGAGGAATCAAAATATCTGTCTGATGAAGGAATAAATTCTGGTGGGGATAGCAAAACCCTCATGGTTTTAGGAACTAGAAGTGCCAGGCTCCAAGATTCTGAATTTCAAAATTGAGTTTATCCATGAGTCAACCTGACCAGTCATCTATCTTTCGCACTTTCTTATTTAGAGAAAAAACTTAGACTATCTATTATTTCAGGAGTTGCAATACACATTTAAAAAATATAGAGAGGTCCAGGCAACGTGGCACTATAGGCAGAAACACCATGCCGTCGCTCCACAGCAGAGATCTGAAAAACTAAGCCAAACAGAGAAAATGGAAATCCTGAAACCCTAAACATCAAGTGAAGAGATAAACAACTCAGGCAAGCACCAGATGGAATAAGAAACTCACAGAGAATAAAGGGAGAGGATAAATACATGCAGAGGTCCCTTATCAGCTAATGCAGCACAGATCTGCCATCTTGGACTCCTATCAGAGACCAGCAAACAGGGAGTATGAGAAAGCAGGTTCACAGAGCTTCCAGCAGGAGACAGAACAACCAGTAACCAGCGATACATGTTTTCCCATCCCCCACACTTCCTCACCCCCACTCGGGCTCCTCTGCTTCCTGCGGCCACAGTCTCTTGGCTGGAGACACCAGTTTTACCCCAGTGTTGCTTGGATTCCACCCTCACACACTGGCTGGCCCTGTAAGTGCCATCTATTGGCTACTGGTGTTGCTTTTTTTTTCTAACTCTTTAGATCTCTTCCTTACCTCTCACAACCTCTCCATCCTTTCTCTCAAATATCTGGCTCCGTGCGCCATCTTTGCTGCTTCCTGAAAGGCTGTGAAACTGCTTACCTGCCCATGCTGCTACACTGGTGGGAGCCAGGGCTTTCTGTGGTTTGTTTTGAACTGTTTGTTTGTTTTCTTTTTCTTTTCTCAAATTGGGAGCCCTTTCTAGCCGGGCAGTACTGCACAGCTTGGGACATACCTCCTTAGTTTGTGCAGAAGCACAGAGGGATCCCTGAGAGCATTTCTTTTTTCTTGATTTTCTTTCTGTTTTATGGGAGGTTTTTCTTGTTCTTTTTAGTTTGTTTGTTTTGTTATTTTTTCCCACATTGTCCTTTTTTGTCTTTCTTTATTACTCAGTTTTTCATTTCTCTATACTGTCCTTTTCTTCCTGTCTCCTAAATACCTAGCACTGAGTGACACCTGTATCCCTTCTAGTCTGGCTGTACTTCATGGCCTGGAAGCAACTTCCCCAGAATTCACAGCTGCACCGGTGGGATCCCTGGGAGCTTTGATTTACTGTTTTCTTTCTAATTACTATTTATTCATTTATTTATTTTCTTTTTTTTCTTCTTCCTCTCCTTTTTGTTTTTCTCCATTTCATAATCTCATCACTCCAATGGAAAGCTCCCCTAGCATTCTTTTCTGTTTGTATATTTTTGGCTCCTGATGCTCTCTCCTTGCTCTCCTCTCTCCCATACCCATCTTAGCTCCACACGTCACAATCTTCCCCCTCCATCCTGCCTACCTGCACTGTGCCCTGAACATCACACCACCAAGCAGCACAGACATAGCCTACCTAAATCTCCCCTGCACTGAATAGCAACCCACCATGGTAGCTGAAGTAAGTGCCAAAAACAACCCACTCTAGCAACTCCTCTTCATCTAGACCTGTCCTACTGTACCGTATCTGAGCGACTGACCATGCCAATTGGAGAAGGAGGCAAAAAGTATTGTGCACACAGATGAGCAAACAACAAAGAACACAGCCTGCCTGATCAGACATAGCTGAATAAAACAAAAAAGCCTGATCAGACATAGCCGAATAAAACAAAAAAGCAGGACTAAACTAACAAATCAATGAATGAGGAAAATAACTACCGAATGCCCCAAAGACAGCAGAAAATAACAAAATATTTACAAAAACAGGAGAGGATGGTTCCAGTAAGTGTCCAAAATAAAACACCAGAAGACTTTCCAGTAGAAGAAAAGTCACTAGAACTACCTGATAGGGAATTCAGATCTCTAATATTCAGAGCTATCCAAGAGTTGAAGCAAAAAGCAGACAAAAATGAGGAAAAAATAGACAAATTCATGGAAAAGACAGAAAAATTCATAGAAAATGCAGACCAAAAAAGGGAAGATTCAAGAAAATAATGCAGGAACAAAATGCAAAATAAATTCACAACTAGAAATCATACAAAAACAATTAGAAATCCAAAGATAAACAACAAGATTTCAGAAGTAGACAGTGTCATAAAAGGGCTGAGGAACAGATTTGAAACAGTGGAAGACAGGATCAGCAAAATTGAAGACAAACACTTGGATATAACCTTGTTTGAGGAAAAATCAGAAAAAAGAATTAAGGAAAATGAAGAGACCATGAGAATTATGTGGATGCAATCAAAAGCAAAAATTTGCTAGTAATTGGAGTTCCAGAACAGGGGGAGAAAACAGAAAAAACAAAGAGGATATTTGAAGAACTGTTGACAGAAAACTTCTCCAATCTCATGAAAGATGTAAAGCTGGCCATCGAAGAAGCTCAACAAACACCATATAAGAGACACCCCAAAAGAAAATCACCAAGGCATATCGTAATCACACTCACCAAGACCAAAGACAAACAAAGAATCTTGGGAGCAGCTTGTAAAAAACAAGAAGTCACATAAAGAGGAAAAACAATAAGACTAAGCTCAGATTATTTGGCAGAAACCATGCAGGCAAGAAGACAACGGGAGGACATATAGAAAACCTTGAATGAAAAAAATTGCCAGCCAAGAATAATATATCCTGAAAAACTCTCATTCAAATAAGATGGTGAAATTAGGACATTTCCAGATAAACAGAAGTTAAGGGAATATGTAAAAACAAAACCAAACTTACAAGAATTATTAACGGGAGTTCTTCAGTCTCAGAACAAACAACTTCAGCTCACAGGCTGAATCTAGGCCACAGGATCATACCATCCAGATACTAATCTAAGAAATGAACTCTCAAGGACTATCCAAAACCAAAACAAATAAAACAGGGAATCAAAGCAGTTAATCTGTAAATAACAACCACATCAGAACAATAAGAGAGGGAATAAATGGTGTAGGTATAGAACCTTCTAATGGAGAGGAAGACAAGATGATACCAAGTAATAACAGACTGCTTCAAACTTAGAAAGATAAAGGTAAATTTCTTGGTAAACACAAAGAAAGTTAACAAACTTACTCATCAAAATAAAGAGGAAAAACATAAAGTCTCAGTAAAAACAAAGCCTACAAAAACAAAAGAAATAAAAAAAAATCCACAAACAAAAGGAATTCAGCATAGGAGAATAAGAGGAACAAAGAAAACATCAACACCACAAAAAGAAAAGCACTACAAAAAGACAGCAATGTACTCACACCTATCAATAACTACAATGAATGTAAATGGCCTAAAAGCACCCATAAAGAGACGGAGAGTGACAGAATGGATAAAGAAACAAGAGACACACCTTAGAAACAAAGACATAAATTTATTAAAAATCAAAGATTGGAAAAAAACTATATCAAGCAAACAACTACCAAACAAGAGCAGGAGTGGCAATATTAATCTCAGATAAAATAGACTTTAAAACAAAAACTGCCACAGAAGTCAAAGAAGAACACTATATAAAGATTAAGGGGATGATCCACCATGAAGACATAATCATAAAAAACATCTATGCACCCAAAGACAGGGCTCCAAAATACATAAAGCAAACTCTAACAGCACTGAAAAGAGAAATTTACAGTTCCACAATAATAGTAGGAGACTTCAACACACCACTATCGGTAATAGACAGAACATCTAAAAAAAAACTCAATGAGGATACATAAGACCTAAAAGAGATAATCAGCCAACTTGACCTCATAGACATATATACAACACTCCACCCGACTACTGCAAATTACACATTTTTTTTTCCAATATACATGGAATGTTCTCCAGAATAGACTGTGTCTTAGGCCACAGAGAAATCCTCAAGAAGATCCAAACCGTTGAGATAATACAAAATATCTTCCCTGACCACAGTGTCATCAAGGTAGAAATTAGCAACAGAAGGAGCAAGGAAAAAAAAAATAAGATACATGGAAACTGAATAACACTCTGCTTACAAACCACTGGGTAATAGAAGAAATCAGAGATGGAATCAAAAAATTCCTAGAATCAAATGAGAATGAAAACACATCATACCAAAACCTTTGGGACACAGCAAAGGCAGTCCTCAGAGGACAATTTATAGCAATAGATGCACACATCAAAAAAGAAGAAAGGGTCAAAATCAAAACATTAACTACACAACTCAAACAAATAGAAGGAGAAAAGCAAAAAAAGCCCACAGCCACCAGAAGAAAGGAAATAATAAATTTCAGAGCAGAAATAAATGAAATATAGAACAGAAAAACAAAAGAAAGAATCAACAAAACCAAAAGCTGGTTCTTTGAAAGAATCAACAAAATCGACAAACCTCTGGCCAGACTGACAAAAGTAAAACAGGAGAGGATGCAAATAACTCAAATAAGAAATGAAGTGGGGACATCACAACAGAGGCAACTGAAATAAAAAGGATCATAACAGAATATTATGAAAAACTATACTCCAACAAAATTGAAAACCTAGAAGAAATGGATAAATTTCTAGAAACACACGGCCTACCCAAACTATCACAAAGTGATGTTGAAAATCTGAAGAGGCCCATAACAAGAGTAGAGATTGAAAAGGTAATAAAAAAAAGTCCCAACAAAAGAAAGCCCTGGCCCAGATGGGTTCACTGGAGAATTCTACCAAAGATTCAGAGAAGAGAATTGTACCAGTACTACTCAAAATATTTCAGAACATAGAAAAGGAAGTGACACATCCAAATTCATTCTATGAAGCCAGCATAAACCTGATACCAAAACCAGGCAAATATGCCACAAAAAAGAAAATTACAGACCAATATCTCTCATGAATACAAATGCAAAAACTCTCAACAAAATTCTAGCCAATAGAATTCAGCATCATATCAAAAACATAATAAACCACGACCAAGTAGGATTCATATCAGCTATGCAAGGATGGTTCAACATTAGAAAATAAATGAATGTAATCCAACACATAAATGAAAGGAAAGAGAAGAATCACATGATCATCTCAATTGACGCAGAAAAGGCATTCGACAAACTCCAACACCCATTCCTGATAAAAGCTCTCAATAAAATAGGTATAGAAGGGAAATTTCTCAACATAATAAATGGCATCTATGCAAAACCAACAGCCAATATCATTCTTAATGGAGAGAGGCTGAAAACATTCCCCTTGAGAACAGGAACAAGAAAAGGATGCCCTTTATCACCACTTGTATTTAACACTGTGCTGGAAATTCTACCTAGAGCAATAAGGCAAGATAAAGAAATAAAGGGCTTCCAAATTGGTAATGAAGAAGTTAAAGTGTCCCTGTTTGCAGATAATATGATACTATACATAGAAAACCCTAAAGGCTCCACAAGAAAATTACTGGAACTAATAGAAAGATTCAGCAGAGTAGCAGAATACAACATAAACATACAAAAATCAGTTGGATTCCTATACACCAAGAAGAAGAATGATGAAAAGGAAATCAGGAAAGCAATACCACTTATAGTAGCCCCTTAAAAAATAAAAAACTTAGGAATAAATGTAACCAGGGGTGTAAAAGACCTATACAAAGAAAACTACAAAACACTACTGCAAGAAACCCAAAGGGATCTACATAAATGGAAAAACACCATGCCCATGGATAGGTAGACTCAACATAGTGAAAATGATAATTCTACTCAAAGCAGTTTACAAATATAATGCAATCCCGATCCAAATACCAACAACATTCTTCAAAGATATGGAAAAACTAATCATTAACTTTATATGGAAAGAGAAGAAGTTCTGAATAAGTAAAGCACTATTGAAGAAGAAGTATAAAGTAAGAGGAATCACACTACCTGACCTCAAAACTTACTATACAGCTACAGTAGTCAAAACAGCCTGGTACTGGTCAAACAACAGACACATTGACCAATGGAACAGAGTTGAGAACCCAAATGTAAATCCATCCACCTATGGTCACCTGATCTTCGACAAGGGCCCAATGTCCACCAAATGGGGAAAAGGTGGTCTTTTTAACAAATGGTACTGGCAAAACTGGATGTCCATCTGCAAAAAAATGAAACAGGGCCCATATCTCACACCATATACAAGAACAAATTCAAAATGGATCAAAGACCTAAATATAAAGCCAAAAACTGTAAAGTTCATAGAAGAAAAAATAGGACCAACGTTACAGGCCCTAATTCACAGCATTAACAGGATACAAACCATAAACAACAACACACAAACTCCAGAAGATAAGCTAGATAACTGGGATTTTCTAAAAATCAAACAATTATGCTCTTCAAAGACTTCACCAAAAGAGTAAAAAGAGAACCTACAGACTGGGAAACAATTTTTGGAAATTATAAGTCAAAGGTCTAATCTCTAAAATCTACAAGAAAATGCAACACCTCTACAACAAAGAGACAAATAATCCTGTTAAAAAACTGGCAAAGGAAATGAACAGACACTTCACCAAGAAGACATTCAAGAGGTCAACAGGTACATGAGGAAATGCTTGTGATCACTAGCCATTAGAGAAATGCAAATTAAAACCACAATGAGGTAGCATCTCACCCCAGCATTACTGGCATGAATCAAAAAACACTGGAAATAACAAATATTGGAGAGGCTGAGGTGACGTCAGAACTCCTATGCACTGCTGATGGGAATGCAAAACAGTGCAACCATTTTGGAAAATGATATGGCACTTCCTTAGAAAGCTAGAAATAGAAATACTGTAAGATCCAGCAATCCCACTCCTAGGAATGTATCCTAGAGAAATAAGAGCCAGCACATGAATAGACACATGCACACCCATGTTCATTTCAGCATTGTTCACAATAGCAAAAAGATGGAAACAGCCTAGATGCCCATCAACAGATCAATGGTTAAACGAACTATGGTACATAGACACAATGGAGTATTATACAATGATAAAGAAAAATGATGAATTTGTGAAGCATCTCATAACGTGGATGAAACTGGAAGACATTATGCTGAGTGAAATTAGTCAATCACAAAAGAACAAATATTGTATGAGACCTCTACTGTAAAAAGTTATGAAAAAGTTTACACACAAAAAGTAACAATTTTTGTTGGTTACGAGGGATGGGAGGGGTGGCGAGGAAATACTAAATAGACAATAGCTAAGTGGCAAATTTGGTGAAAGGTAAGACAGTACACACTACTGGGAAGCCAGCACAACTTGTCCAAGGAAAGGTCATGGAAGCTCCATAGACACATCTAAACTCTCTAAGGGACCGAATTGCTGGACAGAGGGCTGTGGGAACCACGGTGTCAAAGAACATCTAGCTCAATTGGCATGACACAGTTTATAAAGGCAATGTTCTACATTATCTTGGTGAGTAGCGTCTGGGGTCTTAAAAGCCTGTGGGCAGCCATCTAAGATACTCCACTAGTCTCACCCCTTTGGGAGCAAGGGAGAATGAAGAGAACTGGATACAAGGAAAAGATTAGTCCAAAGGACTAATGGACCACAGCTACCAAGGCCTCCACCAGACTGAGTCCAGTACAGCTAGATGGTGCCTGGCTACCACCACTCACTGCTCTGACCGGGGTCAGAATAGAAGCTCCCAGACAGAGCTGGAGAAGGACGTAGAACAAAATTCCAACACACACAAAAAGACCAGACTTACTGGTTTGACAGAGACTGGAGAAATCCTGATAGTATGGCCCCTGGACACACTTTTATTTCAGTAGTGAAGTCACTCCCAAGGTTCACCATTCAGCTGGGTTTGGACAGCCCCATAAAACAAAGTGGGACTAATGAGGCATAGCATTCCAGGGACGGGTACTGGAAGGCAGGAGGCGACGGGAAAGCTGGTGATAGGGAGCCTAAGTTTGAGAAGGGACAGTGTTGACATGTCGTGGGGTTGTTAACCATTGTCATAGGGCAATATGTGTGCTGACTGTTTGATGAGAAACTATTCTGTTCTGTAAACCTTCATCTAAAGTACAAAAAAAAAAAAAAGTATTATCTATGTGAGATCAAATTGACAACAGTAACTCAAAAGGTTTGATGGGAAGCCTAGGGGCCAGTGATTTGAAGACAATGGTGGTGGAATAATTTGGAAAAAGATAGTGAGAATAGCAGCACAACTGGAAGAACGTAATCGATGTCACTGAATTGTACATGTAGAAATTTTTGAAATGGTGTATCTTTGGCTATGTATATTTTCACCAAAAAAAAAAAAAAGAGGCCCTCCAAGGTCGAGAAGGGAGTATTGACATGTTGTAGGGTTGTTAACCAATGTCATAAAACAATATGTGTACTGACTGTTTAATGAGAAACTATTTGTTCTGTAAACCTTCACCTAAAGTACAATTTAAAAAAATTTAAAAAAAATATAGAGAGGTACTATGCAAACATATAAATACCATTATCATGAAATATTATAGAGGATACATTTTAATAAAGATAAACTTTTTTCTTTTGATAGCTGAAATTGATAATCTTTATGTAAGAATAAAAAATTTGATTTTAAAATATAAATTTATGCCTGAAATGTTTATCTGAATGATGTTAATTTGGGTCATTTGTTTGCCCTATTAATCCTAGTTGCTTACTCAAAGAAAACTCAACAAATTGCCTTAGTAGTATGATTAATTGATAATCAGAGGTCAAATGCATAGGCTTTCTAAAAATGTGTATTAAAATTTCATAATCTGATTTTCAAGGAGAAAGACTAACATTTATGAGTAGACATATTCATTCTTATAATAATTTCTAAATCTCCTATTTAGAGCAGTTTTTTTAAAATTAAAAGTATTTGTTTATTGATTATAATGAATAAGCTTAGATAAATTGATAATACAATAACACACAAGCAAAAATTGATCAATTGATTTGTTAAAACGATCATAATGTAAGAATTAAAGGATTAACTTTCTAATGTGATAACCATGATTTCTAATTTCTTGTGATTTACATTCTCTGGCTCAAGTATTTTGTATTTCTTCATTTCTTTCTTTAGGTTACATTATTCAAGCATATTACCAGTAGGGTTGGTTTTACATATCTTTAATTTAAACTGTAAAATAAAGACTCTTAAGAATTAATTTCCATACTAATCTAATGATATATTTGTACCTGAATGGATGAATATGCTTACCTGCTTGACTGGCTTTGAACTTACATTGCAAAATCAACTCTATTCAACGTTAAGTCAACCTATATTGCATGATTTATCAGGAATTGTGAATATACTAACAGTTTATACTTCTAATTAAATGATAATTTTCTTTCAGGATTAATGAAAGTCTAATCTATTTCCTTGAGCATAGTTATAAATAGTATAAAACTATGGAGAATACTTATGACTGACAAGACATTAAAGAACACTTCCTGACTTTCAGAACTAAAACCAACTCACTTCCTAATATTCATTGTCATTTACCATATTTAGAACTAACGCAGTAACTGCATCAAATATACTCAAAGTTCCCTAAAAGAGATTTAAAAATAATAACATTAGCAAAAAAGGAATTCATTTTTTTAAATCTAAAATTTTATTTCTTGTGGGTCACAGCTACACTAACATTGTAATTACTATAAGAATCACTTCTGGCTTAAAATAAAAAATACATAAGAGTTATATAGTAAGTTAGTGATTGTGTACAAGTGACAAACTCAGTTACCTGCTCTTAATGGGGACTTAATCATACATTGCTTAATTTTCCAGAAAATCAAATGCTGCCTCTTGGTCCCTGAAATTTAGTATTGTTAAGTCATGTTGATAGTTTTTCTTCTAAATATAATACCTATTAATTTCACTTTAAATTGGATATGCTGAACATTTATAACCAGTATGGCCTTTAAGTTCTCTTTTAGTACTAACATTTAATATTTTATGTTTCCATAGCTGAAAATTAATGTTAGGTTATTATTTTAAACTGCTTTACTGTTTCAATAAGAAGCCCTGGTGGTGCAATGGTTAAGCGCTCAGCTGCTAACCGAAAAGTTGATGGCTCAAGCCCACCAGCCGCTCCGCAGGAGAAAGACCTGATGATCTGCTTTCATAAATATTACAGCCAAGAAAACCCTATGGGGTAGTTCTACTCGGTCATATGGGATTGCTATGACCTGAAAGCAAGCCACCACCACCACCACCAACAACAACAACACAAATCTTTGTTTAACAGCCAGAATGACTCTGAACTCATAGGACCAGATTTACAATGCCAGCCTTGCCACCTGAATCTTTCTAATTTTCATCATTAATAAATAATAAAATAAAATCTCCTTCCGATGGATGTTTTGAAATTTAATGAGAAAATGCATTAAAAACTCTTAGCACACACAAAAAAAGACCAGACTTACTGGCCTAACAGAGACTGGAGAAACCCCAAGAGGACAGCCCCCGGACACCCTTTTAGCTCAGAAAAGAAGTCACTCCGGGTATTTACCCTTCAGCCAAAGATTAGACAGGCCCATAAAACAAAACAAGACTAAAGGGGTACATCAGCCCAGGGGCAAGGATAGAGGGCAGGAGGGGAAAGGAAAGGTAATAATAGGGAACCCAGGATCGAGAAGGGAGAGTGTTAACATGTCATGGGGTTAATAAGAAACTAGTTTGTTCTGTAAACCTTCATCTAAACTACAATTAAAAAAAAAAAAAAAAAAAAAACTCTTAGCACAGTGCCGTGTACATAATATCAGCTATTAAAAATTTAGTTAATTACTGTTCTTATGGGAATTCTTGTACCCTTTTTAATCAGAAACTCTATTTTCTCACATATTTTAATCTATTAATATCATCTTAAGTTGTTCCAAGTGTGATACCTTCTAACATAAAGAAAAATATCCAAACATTAAAAAATGTGTTGCTTCTAGTATATTGTTTTCTGCAAATAATCCAATAAAACATGTGATGATTAGACATAAAGAAAAAAATAAATATGATTTTAGGATCTAGAGTTTCTCAGATAAAAGAAATTACAGCTGCACTACAGGGACTTTTTATTTCCTTTAAGGGAAACATGCGTTTTTCTTCTTTCTTTCTTCTTTCCCTTCATTCTTTCTGAGAATTAAAACCGTTAAACTCCTCACTCCCTGTGGTAAACAATTTTAGGACTAGGCAAAAAATAAGTGGCTGTGTGCTGCTGGAAATACTTGCTTCTAGAAGACACACCTGTGTACAAACTGAAATTGCTTAGTTATTAAGACTAACAGCTTGTACGGCATGGATCTCTTCAAGAACTTCACCCATTGTGTCCATGAATCCAAGACTATTATGTCATGCACTCTGCTCAATCTAAACTAGATTCAAGATCCTCTTTAAAAATACACAACTCAGGTCCTAGCAGAATTACATTTAGAATCAAAGAGTTATAGAAATATCATGGTTTGGAATAACCTGAAGTTTAGTTAGTCCATTTAGTAATCTGGTACTTTAATATTTCTGTCAGGTTATCAATAATTTTCTCTTTAAGTGTACCTAGCAATGATGAAATCATTACCTCCTTGAAACAAAACTTTATTATAGGACACGTCTAATTTTGAGAGCGTATTTTCTGATATTGAGCCAAAATGTTTTTTTTATAATTTATTTCTTCTGATTATATCCTTGATGACTCACAGAGCACCCTAGTTCTTCTTGTAATGGATCTTGACGTGTGTGTGTGTTTTCTTTCTTTCATTTACGGGGTAGACATGTAAATTCTTGTATATGAGTATCATGTCCTTATTAAGCCTATTGGTATATGTTTCTATCTACGGATTCCCATATTAATAATTCCACTTCTGAAAAGTAAGAGAGGTATTGTGAGGGAAAAGAGCTAATTCCCTGGTGATGACCCACCAAAACCAAGCAATGAGAAGGCCTAATAGTATATTGCAGAATGATGGATTAGCTACATATACTTAAAAGAGGGGCTTGCAAAACAATTCCCTAAACTGTCGGGAGATGGATGACCACATGAATTACAGTGAGATGCAAAAGGTACACTGAAGTGAATAATAAACTGAGGTGAGGCATTCTAACCAGGTCATGATGGACAAGTCACTCAAGGCAAAAGTCAGCAGAGGATGCTTTGAAAATGGAGAAGATGGAATTTATGTTTTTACTATCTTTGAATCAGAGTTTGTTGGCTAAACATTCCATTAAAGAACAAGAACTCTCATATGGGAAGACATTGAAAGTATTTTTTGATTTATAATTCTACCGTATTTTTCTTGGAGTCTTCCAAAACACAGTATATGACTGGGAGATAGTCTTGGTAAATAAAGAAGAGTCAAATTTAGGGAGAAAAACAACTTTATTGATTAGTTTAAATGCTGACTAGTTTTTGCTCTGTGGCTATTAGGGTTACACTAAGGAGAGACTTGTTCTTTTCTTTCAAAAAACTTCTTAATTTCATTTGACAATAAGACAACAGAACAAACAAACAAAGTAGATTTTTACTACCAAATAAATCAACACAAATATTGGAGTTTCTTCAGAAGATGAAAGAAGTCATCCATTGGGGAAGAAACGTTAATAATGTGGAGACCACCAGTGAGAACTTGTCTGTGGAGGAAATGGTTCAGGGATGTGCTTTCCCTAATACTTAATGCTAAATTTAAAATTGAATATTATTCTAAGATTTCATCACCATCCATTATCCACAAGTCCGCAATAAAATCACATTCCACTCCAAAAAATTACACTGTTAATGACATGGGAAATGAAGGCAGAAAGGCAAGTCATATTTTAAGCAGAGTTCAGGAAATTAGATATTAAGAGGAAAACAAGAATTACGAATGACTCAGAAATTTGGAGTGTTGGTTGACAAGGACAATGTTTATAAACCATCACCACCTCACCAATAACTCCCCATCTTCACACTGCATTTAATCACAAATATTAAGGGGGAGGAAGACTCTGGAATGTTGACTGTAGTAAAATTATTTGGAGATTAAAGAAAAGGTTGCCTACAGAATGCACGAGGACTTGGGGAAAACTGAGTGACTACCCTTAACATAATAATTGGCAAGAATTTACGAGGCATTTAATGGGTTTTCAGTATTTTTCAGAAAACAGATAGATATTGACACATAACTGGAGGAGAGTTCAGTCTTTCAGGAGAGACTGGTAAGCACAGACATTATAATAGCTCAATCTGAAGTATAAAAAGAGATTTAGGAGAAGAATTATATATTAAAGTTTGAATACATCTGTATGACTCAGACTAGGTGCAGTGTAAAAGTTTGTTTTATTGGATAAATACACGTTCCTGATCTGTGGTAAATCAATTAGCAATGGCCAGAAAGCAGGTGCAATTGTAGATTGGATAGCAAAAGAAAAACTGGAATTAAAGAGGAAGATTTTCCCAATTATCCAAATATCATAGTTGAAACAGCAGTTTGGATAAAATTTAAAAGAGAATGAAGGAGAAATTTTGCTAAATATATAATTTTTGTTTGGCAATTTTTTTTTTCTTTCAGGGTTTTATATATGTCAGCTCGTTGCCTTCTTGCCTGCATGGTTTCTGCCAAGAAATCAAAACTTAGTCCTATTGGTTCTCCTTTGTAGGTGATATTTTGCTTTTCCCAAACTGCTCTCAGGATTCTTTCTTTCTTTGGTTTTGGAAAGTTTGGTTATGATATGTCTTAGTGATTTCTTTTGGGATCTATCCTGTATGAGGTTTTTTGAGCTTCTTGGATGGATACCTTCTTGTCTTTCATGATATTAAGGAAATTTTTCTGCCAGAAAATCTTCAAAAATTCTCTCTGTGCATTTTTTTTTTTTTTTTTTGTCTCCTGTTCTGGAACTCCTATAACAAATAGATAATTCCTCTTGATAGTGTCCAACATAACTCTTAGGCTTTCTTCATTTTTCTACAGTCCTTTTTCTGATTGTTCCTCAATTTAATGTCAAGGGGTTTGTTCTCTATTTCACTAATTCTGTCTTTCTTTGATTCAATTTTGCTTCTATGTCCTTCTATTACCTATTTCTGACAATTTATTGTTAATCTTCTGGATTTCTAGTTGCTGTTTTTGTATGGTTTCTAATTGTATATTTAGTTTGTCGTTTCATTCTTGTATTGTTTTCCTAAATTCTTCTAGAGTTTTGTTTGTGTTTTCCATGGTTTTCTCTGCATTTTCCTTGATCTCTTTCATGATCTCTTGGAGGATTCTATATATAAGTCTTTTGAATCCTTTATCAGGTAGTTCTATTACCGTTTCTTCCTCAGGAAGATTTTATGGCCCTTTATTTTTGTCACTTGCTTGCACCATCTTGTCCTGCTTCTTTATATGATTTGAAATTGTTGTTTCCGAGGCATTAAGGTATTATTTATTTATTTTTTTATGTATTGATTATCTGTTTGTGTGCTTTGTCCTGCTTTTTGGTTTTGTTTTGTTTTGCTCTATCTAGGCAGGCAGGGTTGGGTTATTATGCTGGTTGCTAGTCTGGCAGCACTGGAGCACTTGCCATCTGTCTCTAGGAGAGCAGGGCAGTGGCTGGCAGTGTGAGTGTGGGTCTGTATTTACTGCTTGTGCAGGGTGGCAGAAGGTAAGCTGGGTGGGCTTTGGCTGCCCTCTGCCATTGGTCCAGTGGTACAGGAATGGGCAAGGTCGCTCACTGAGTGGGTGGAGCAGCAGGTGTGGTGGGTGTGGTGGGCGAGAAGAGATGTGGGAATGGGTTCTTCTTCACTTGCCAGGTTGGCAGGTGGGGGTGTGTGGTGTGTGTGTGGGCATGCAAGAGTGTGCCCTCTGTCACTCTCCAGATCAGTGAGTGGGGTGTCTGGCAGGAGCTGTCTCTCTACGGCTCATGGGCTAGGGGGGCGGGCATGGGACTGTTCTCTCCTCTTAGCTGAGTCAGGAGAATGGGTGGCTGGCAAGCAGGAATTCAGGAGTGCTTTTGCTGCTTCTCTCTGGGTCAGGGGTGTAGTTTGCAGAATGGTGGGGGCATGATCTCCTCTTCTCACCAAATTAGGAGGGTGGGAGGTTGGAGGGCAAGCATGTAGGAGCACCTTCGTTGCCTCTTGCCAGATAGGAGGAGGAGGGGTGGGTGGTAGGGGGAATAGACCCATGGGACTGTGTCCTCCACTGCTTACCAAGTCAGGGGTGTGGTTGTCAGTCGAGTTGGTGTGTGAGACTTGCCCACAACCAAGTGCTAGGAGGGTGGGGGACCTCCTGCTGACACTCTATGGATCTATTGCTTCATGCTCTCCACCTATCTTAATGGTTAGGAACTGCCACTCATGAGTATACCTGACTGAATCCTGGCTCCCTCTCTACTCTGTGGACACCAGGATTCCTGGAACTCTCGTCCTTCTTCCTGTGCTTTCCCTCCTTAGATTTGGAGCATGTTCTACTCACCTTGTTTCCCTACAAGTGTGTCTACGCAGTTTCTCTGTCTCTTATTGGGAATGCCATGAAGTTGTCTTTCTGTGCTCCTCTCCTGGAGCTGCCACTTTGTCTCAAGATGACCACACTGAGCCAGGATAGTTGGCAGAGCACCTCTGTTCCATATCACTTGTCATTTGTTGTGTTCTTTCAATTTCTACTTCCAGTCAGTGTTTGATTCTATTCTTTATCCTTCCATTTGATGTCCAGGGTACCAGGGTTGTCATCTGCATCTGTTATCTCACTATTCTAGAGTTGCTATGAGTCAGAATCGACTAGACTGCAGTGGGGTTTTTGGGTTTGGATTCTAGAAGTCACTCTAAACTCTTCTTAACTGACAAAGGTCTTAGGTGATAAGATACTTTACTGTACCTTGACCTAAAAAAATCACCATAAAGTTAGAATTTTTACTCTAGCTTTTTAAGAAAAATGAGATTTTGCTTTTTAGGTCTAGTAAGAACTATTTATGACTAATTTGCATATTTTCTAATTATTCTTTCTTTTAATGGACTTTATTGATGTCTAATAAAACTTAAAGCAAATATATATATATATAGTTCAAGCTTTAGTCAATGAAAAAGAAAATGTTTGTTATTATATGCCTTTGCTTTTATTCTTTTTTTTGATGCCATAGAGGTCAAAAAAATTAATTAGTGAAAGGTTAGTTCAGGTCTTCACATGCTAACTTTTCATTAATCTCTTCTAAGTACTCAATAAGGATTCAGATTACTCAATCAAAAGTGTAAAAAATGTTTTTAAATTCTAGCGTCTAAAATTCTGAGATCAGTGGGTGTGATAACGTGTATGTTATTAGTTACTGCTGATCTGAAGGCAATTAGTTTATTACGTCTCAGTTAACAACAGTAAAGAATGCCACTTTAAAATGCTAAACTTCTAGTTTAATTCACATTAATTTTACCTGACAAAGACAAAAGCTACAGTTAGAAAATAAGCTTTCAACTTCCATAAGAAAATTAAAATCAGAATTGTTCTATTTCATTGTAGACTTCCGTCTATCATTGGATTAAAGCTATTAATAACCTCTCAAAAAGGAAAAGTTAAAGCTTTGAAATTTGTGAAGCTATTCTACAGAGCTATGATCCCAATAAATTTCAGAGAGTATTTAAGGAGGGAAGATGTTACACATTTTAAAATCCATTTCTATATTTTTTCTAGTTCACGTAATTAAAAGTTTATAAGTGGTTTTCCCTAAAGTGATGATGTGTGTTCGCAAAAAGATAAAAATTTTTGTAATTAGTGCGTTTTCTCTTTTCCTTGTGATGTACTTTTAAAAAACAATCATGCAAAATAATTTCAAATTCTATAGAGTCTTCTCTAGGTATTAGAAACTGCATCTGGAATAAATTCTTGCATTTGGTTTTTAAACTTGGCTAGATTTTATTGGACTTAATCACTTTTACAAAGTCTTCATTTTTGCTGGAATACATTAGAGTGTTGTATGTGTATACATGTGTATGTGTATAAAATAACATGAAATTGACCTTGAACAATTGAATTGCTTTCACTGCATAAGTTATGAGGAAGTTTATTTAGTCAAATCCTGATTTAAACTGTAAAGTCCATTATGCAATGGCCTATTGAAAACTGAACCCAGAATTCCCACTTGAAGGGTGTTCTAGAGAAATCTCCCATTAGGTAAAACCAAACTTTCCTCCCCAGGTGTATGAACTTCAAATCATGCTGACTAAATTGAACAATAAAAAGCATTATAACAAAAACCATTGAAAATAATTAAAAACTAAATAAGTCACTAAGGTCAGAACTCCATGAGGAGCACTGTTTAAAATATTTATGGTACTTACTTCTATTTTATTTGGAGTCTGGGACTCCTTTATAGGCAAGAGTAGCTGATGCATCTGATTTTGGCCCTCAGCTGGGTGTCTATTCAATAGCACAGGCCTGCTGCCCTACTTCCTCAGGTCTGTTTATTTAATATATAATGAGTCTTCTTTACCGATTTGACAAAATAAAAAATTACAATCTAAACTTATTATTTTTAAATTATTACTTTAAACTAAAAGAGTACTTGCTACACTAGGGACGCCACACATAGCAGCATTGTGTCTGTCTTGACAGACTAGCACTGCTGTCTTTTTGACATTTTTGAACAATTGTCCATGGTCTGCTGTTTGCTTAACTTTGAGGACAATGAAAAAGAGAATACGGAGGTGGTGGTCTGAATGTAAGTCAATGTATTGAGTATGCAGTCCCTAATCATAGCAATTCCATTAATTTCTTTAGACCATTTCTCTCTCTCTCTCTCTATATATATATATGTATTTTGCATAATTGGAGCAGATAATCACTCAAGATAACCCCTGACTACTTGTTATTGTTCAGTATGACCATGAAATTCAATGCTTCCTCTAATTGTTAGCAAATGTAAGGGTGTGATAGGCCAGGTAGTGACTCAAATTCAGATCAGAAGCAAAACTGGGATTCGTTTGTGCATGTGTTTGGAAGTTAAGAACAAAGACACACTCAAAGTATTACATTGCAATTAGTCAACTCCACTTAATCTAAGACATCTTCCTCACTGTTACTAATCATATATAGGTAAGTATTCATGTAAGCATGTGTTTTCTAAGCATTGGCTACTAGAGGTCCCTTTTCAAAAGTCACTGGCCTGCCTTTTCTTTACTAAAATATTTCCTGGAAAACTGATTTCTGTGTTCATTCATTCAATCAATATTGATTGAGTGCCAACTATATCATGCACACTGTTCTAGGCACCTAAAGATATATCAATGACTAAAGCAAACTAACTTCTTTTCTTCCATGATGCTTGAATTCTAGGGTGTTAGAGGTGAGGTGGGAAAAGGAGATAGATAATAACCTAAATAAATGTTTAGCATTTTTTAAATGCTGAATAGTTTTATCCAGGAAAATAAAACAGAAATGCTACATGAGGTTGTGCATAGATGCAATTTTAATAAATAGGGGATTCCTCACTGAGACTGTAAAACTTCAGTGAAGATTTGAAATAAGTAAAGGTTAGTACATCTGAGGAGAAGCATGATCCATACTTAGGAAAGATCCTGAGGAAGGAGCATGCTTGCAATGTTTGGGGAATAACATGGGGGCCAGTGGGGCAACATTAGATTGAGTGGGAGACTTAATTAGGAGATGAATTCAGAGAGTTAATGGACATTTAGGATGTATAAGTAATGGACATTTAAGGTGTATAAGTGTTAGATTTTTCTTGAGAGAGATGAGAAGCCATTGGAAGATTTTGAGAACAAGAGTAACATGATATGACCTATATTATACTAAGAATAGTATATCTGATTTGTTAACATACACCACAAGAAGGGCAAGGGTTGATCTACATGTCCAGTTGTGAAATTACTGTGACAATTTTAGCAAGAAATAAATGATAGATCGGACTAGGTGATAGCGGTAGAGGTGTTGAGAACTAATTTCTCCTGGATATGTCTTGAGGCATGTCAGCGTTTTCTTAGCCTTTTTTGAACTGCTCAAACCACTACAGGCCAATACGCTTATTTTTCTAGTAGAGACTTATGATTGCCTTTACTACTTTCTGTATTAGTTTTCAACCTCTGCATAACAAATTAACACAAAATCAGCAGCTTAAAACAAGACAAATTTGTTTTCTGACAGTTTCTGTAGGTCAGGAGTGTGGGCATTGGCTGGCTAGGTAGTTTTCCCAGGCTGAAATCAAGGTGTAGGTCTGCTGCTTTCTCATCTAGAATTTGACTTGGAAAAGATACGCTTCTTTGCTCCCTCAGGCTGCTGGAAAAATTTGGTTCCTTACGGTTGTAAGACTGAAGTCTCCCCCTGCCCCTGCCCCCCTTTTTTTGTTTGTTTTTTTGGTAGCTATTAACCAGAGACTACTTTCAGCATCCTCAGTTTCTTGCCACACAGCCTCCTCCACAGATAATTTAGACAAGATAGATTTTTACTTTGTCAAGGTAAGTAGAAGAATTTTTCTTTCTTCAAATATCTCCTTTCAGGAAGGGCTGAGTCCCTTTAGAGGTCTCACCGGTTAGATCAGGCCAACTCAAGATAATCTCCTTTTGGTTAACTCAGAGTCAACTGATTTTGAACATTAATTATACCTGCAAAATTACTTTCCTTTTCCTAACGTAACCTACTGACAAGAGTGAATACCATCATGTTCACAGTCCCACCCATACGCAGGGGAACATAAAAGCAGATGGTGGTAATGTTGGGGACGTCTTATAATTTTGCCTACCACATTCCTTGAAACAATGCATAACCAGTGTGAGTATAAATGATCCCATGTTATAGGATTCTAACTGCTTGGCTTAGAACATTCGGTTTTTCCAGGGATTACCTTCCTTAGATTTCTTTCTAAGGCTCCCTCTTACATATATAAATCTCTTAATTAGTGTTGGTAATTGTTATTGACCACCAATGTTCAGGAGGAGTAGAAATTTAGAAGGACCATGCAAGGTCGAACTTTATCAAAACTTATGCCCAACTTCCCCAACAGTGTTATATACTAGTACAGTTAGGTCACAGCTTCCCCCTGGTATCACTAGCCTGAAGGAGCCCCGGTGGCACAGTGATTAAGCTTTTGGCTACTAACTTAAGATTTGGTTGTTCAAACCCACCAGCCACTCAAAGATGTGGCAGTTGGCTTCCGTAAATATTACAGCTTTGGAAACCCTATGGGGCAGTTCTACTCTGTCCTGTTGGGTCGGTATGAGTCGGGATGGACTTGATGGCAAGGGGTTTGGTTTTGGTTTTAGATCACTAGCCTTGAGCACTCAAGTGGCGATGATGTGCTACCATCATCAGAACTGTAATTGCTCACCAGTGCTGTAATGTTCGAACAAGCTAAGCCCTATGGTATACTTCCTGGGCCTCCTCAGACATGTGGGATAATCTAGCAGATATATCTGAACCTATATTTAAACCTATGGTTTAAGTTCTTGCCCATGGAACGTTTGGGCCCCTTTCAAATCACAAGGCAGTCATGTTTTTAAGTGTCTCTGAGTCTTTAACTTTTCATCTCTTTCACAAAGTAAATTTATGACCTCGTTATAAAGACACATATTTATACCAACTAAAATTAAGCTATTTCTTATCTTAAAAAAAAAAAAAGTAATTTATCTCAATCTTCACTATCACAACCTGTGATCAAAACAAATATACTCAAGATTTATTGGATGATAATGCTAAATAGTTTTGATATTTATGAAAGACTAAATCATTCGACACATTTTATTCTTTTTCATTTTTTCCTCATTCTAGAAAGCTTTTTACTTGTCCTCAGTGTATGTTTCTCTTTATTACACTGTATAAAGTGTCAGAATCAATGCAAATTTAATGCCAGGCAAATTGTGTAAGAGGCAAGTTCTGGATTTTAAAAGGGACATCACAAGCATTCAGATTCATTGTGTACATAAGAGCATTTTTTATGTAAACTGTTATACAGGAGACTTCTGGATACTACTCTAAATGCTTAATGAATATGTTTTTATTTAATGTCCCTTGATACTCAGTAAACTATAAGAAAGATACTCTTAATAATCCCACTTTGAAGCTGCAAAAACCAGGCACAGGAAGATGAAGTTACCCAGTAAGTTCATTAATGTTAGGACTGGGATATGTGATCCTGGCCACTATGCTCCGGCACTTCTTTGGTCAGCACAACTGCAAGAATAATGACAAACCAGGAGCGCAAGGGCCAGAAAATCCTAGATTCAAGAGACCTCAGTATGAACACTAAAAAGTGGCAGACGGAGGGCATGAAAAGTTTACAGGAAAAGAGAGAAAAGTGAAAGAAAACTCCTCTTACTTTCATCTGTTTTTTTGAAGTGGAAGAACTTTATATATCTCAGAACTTTTTTCAGGCTTCTTGAAATGTGTTTCTCATTATGCTATGATAAAAAAATTTTTGACAGCCTCTGAGAAAATATAATGGTAGAGATCAGCTCAGCTCATGGTATAATTCTTTTTTTTCTTCTGTGTCTGTGTTCATGATACATCAACTACTTTGCCCAGAAAATTCCTTGCTGTGACCGTACACCTTTTCTTTTAAGAAATATGTTAATGAGATATTTTGACAGGAACTGCATTAATTCCCCATTATTTATGAGCTTGTTTGTCTCCCTCAGACTTATTTTTTGTTATTGTTGTTTACTTATTTATTTACTATAGGAGCATGTAATGTAAAGGAAACAGTTATATTTGCTGTGTCCTCTGCATATCTATATTATGATTTTCCTTTTTGTAAATGATTGTGATTGCCTTATAGACAATTACAATTCAAAGAAACAGATTGCTGTCCGCAGGATTTTTATTCTAATCTAAACTCATTATCTTAACCCCCTCTGATACAAACCAATTTGTAGTGAGAGGTGATGGCAGAGTGATAGTGAGGAGAATCAATAAGCAGTTATAGAATACTTGAGAAATTTACTTCCTGGTGTCTTTTGGCAAGATTCAAATACAGAAAGTTAATAGGAGGTAAGATAATGAATCTAGACTGCTTAACTATTACTTTATAAAGTAATTGAGATAGAATTAAATTTGCATTCAGTGTTGGTTACTGGTGAGAATAATAAGGATAGAAGTATAATCCAGTGACAAGAACCTGAGTACTTAGACATTCTAATTTTCCCTGACTTGCTGTGCCTTTCATAGGACACTACACTACTCAATGATGCTGGATGCCTATTCTTTTCTCTGCTCATACGTCACTATCAGGAATTTCTTCCTTCGTCAGTTATTTGTTCAAATTTTGAGATGGGAAAGTAAGAATTCTTCTACATTATATCATCTTGAAATTGCAAAAGCCTTGTTAAGATTAATTCCAAAAGTGAATGCAATCTGCAAAACTTCTAGAGCATGATCAAATCTATGTCTTCATGTTAAGAAATACATTTTCTAATATGATCCCACCACCCTTAACTACTTAATCGCAAATAATGGTTGAATTTCAGAGACAGCCTGACTGATGGAAAATGAGTAACATCGGCATAACACCTTGTAATATAAAGGTATATTAAAGGTTTTTGGCACACAGACAGAAGAACAAAACACTACTCCACAACTGATCTTTTTAAAGGTTTTCACACTCATTATCTAAATTGCTTTTTAAAACACACTCTGGGATTGAAATGAAAATTATTTTTATTCTCATTTTTCAGAGAAAAAAATGACTGAAATTCAAGACAGGCTAGGATGTTTATCCAAGAAGACATGTTAGAGCTTTGACTAGGGTCCCTGTTTTCTGATTCCATATCAGGTACTCATTACACTACACTATGCTTTCAAAAATTAAATTACTGATATTGATTATAGTACACTCAATCAATCATTAAGACATTCAATAAATATTTACTGAATATATGCCAGGCATAGGTATAGGTTTTGCGCTTACAGGAAAGACAAAGCAAAATCCTTAACTTCTTGGATCTAACATTCTTATGGAAGAACAGGTAATTAAGAAATTAATGTATCTATAAGTGCTATTGGAGCCCTGGTGGAGCAGTGTTTGGGAGTTTGGCTGCTAACCAAAAAGCTGGCAGTTCAAATCCACCAGCCACTCCTTGGAAACCCGATGGGGCAGTTCTACTCTGTCCTATAGGGTCTCTATGAGTTAGAATCAACTCAATGGCAATTTCTTTTTTTTTTTTTTTTTTTTTGGTATAAGTGCTGTACGGAGCCACAGTGGCACAGTAGTTAAGTGCTTGGCTGCTAATTGAAAGATCACAGGTTCAAACCCACCAGCCACTCTGTGGTAGAAAGAGGTAGCATCGGCTTCCAAAAGATTTACAGCTTTGGAAACTCTGTGGGGAAGTTCTGCTCTGTCCTGTTGGGTCGCTATGAGTTGGCATTGACTCGCCGGCAATGTGTTTGGTTTGGTTTTTGGTTTATAAGTGCAATGAAGAAAAATAGAGCATCACACAGACTTGTTATCATATTTAATACCTTAAAAAACAAAATATGTCTGTTTCTAGCCAGCATTCTTCTTTTTGCTAATTTTTATAGAAAAAGCTCTCCATAATGTTGCATATTGTTAGAGGAGGAAAGACTGCTTTTGTTTCCTAATGTTTCCTTCATCTCTGCTTTTTTTTTTTTAAACTCTTCTTCAGAAGTGGTGTTCTGATTTATCTGATTTGATAACTGCATTCAACATAACTACCTTTTTATGCTTTTTGTGGATGAATGGTCAGCAAGAAGCCTCTATTCCACTGATTTTTCAGGGGCAGTGCTTCTAGAACAACCTAAGACTGAGTAGTCAAATCTGTGTACTATTCTGAGATTCAATTGGGAAACTCATCTGGCCAACCAATCTAAAGACACATGATCCAATTCAGTTTCTAGAATTAATAAACGTGTTATCTTGTTTCCATACCAGCTGTTTTCCTTTATTTTATTTCTCAATTTGGCCAGAATCTAAGTAGAAAAGAGAATGCTATTATGGGGATCCTCAGAGACCTCAATATCTATTTTGCTGTCTCTTTTTCCTTCCTTCTCAATCTCTCTTGAACCTACTCCAATAGGGCATTCATCGCCAGTAACCCATTTACACTGCACTTGTCAAAGTCACCAATGCATTACACAGCACTAAATCTAATGTTCAGTTTTAAGGCTTTACCTTACTCACTGTCTTAGCTGCATTAAAAACAGCTGCGCACTTTGTCCTTCTTAAAACACTTTTTCTATGTGACTTCTTAGAAATCACACTTACTTGGTTTTCCTTCTACCTCAATGGACACTGTTTTTCAATTTCCTTTGCTGTTCCTTCTTATTCTCCACTTTAAAGCATGGGATATCTTAGGACTCAGTCTTTGGCCCTCTCTCTTCTCTATTTACATTTACTCTGCAAGTGATGCCATGAGTTGCAAGACTTTATTACCAACTTTATGTTGATTACTCAAAATGTTATCTTTAATACTGACTCTCCCCTCAACTATAGAGTCATACTCAAGTTCCTACTTGACATGCTCACTTGGATCTCTACTAGACTTCTCAAAACTAATATGTTGAAATACTAACTCTTCCCTATCCCTCCTACTCAAGCCTGAATCTTTTTTTAATAGTTATATATCAGTAAATGGAAAAACTATCTGATAGTTTAGGTCAAAAGGATTGGGTTCACCTCTAACAATATCACCCTATTTCTAAACTAAGGCCAACTCTCATCACTGAACTTCTATGATAGCCGTATAAATGTTTTCACTCTTACTCTGTCAGAGTCGTTCTCTACATAGCAGTTAGGCCAAGCCTTCATAATTAAGTACCTGACTCCTGGCTTAAAACCTATGTGTAATTTTTCAGGCTGGCCCATAGGCAATTACAAAGGCTCTACCTGGCAGACTTCAGGGGGGAAGCTGCCCTCCCTAACTAGACTTGGTGCATAGACATTGCATTGCAGTCTCTGACGGGAGTTAGCAAAGGACTTGGTCCCTTACACCCACTAGTCACGTTCTTTCACAATTCCTAGCCAAGACACCTCCATAAGGAGCCCTTTTATTTGGGGACCTCAGCTGAAGCTTCCTTATCAGGAGAAAGAGATGGAGCTTGAAGACACTTTTGCCCATTCTGACATAGTACTCACTATTTTTCTACCTCTAGCCCTTCAACCTAACCCTTCCCCCAGTGCCAGGGTTCATGAAATTGCAGAAGACTTTTATTCTGGGCTTCCTGGGCTGTGAGATGTTCTCCCTATCTGATCCTCCTGACCCTTGCCTGACCCTCCCCAGGGCTCCATTCCTGGGGAAATATTAGGCAGGGAAGAGCCAGATGCCATTCTCTGGATTTGATCTCCTGCCTATACCATCCCAGTAAGTGATTAAAGCCTTCGTTGTTAACTTTCATTTTGGCTCATTGTCTTAATCTGCTACTTGGACACCTGTCAGCCCAGTTCAGCTCACTCAGCTCAGCATAACTCCATGACAATAACTGTAATTCAAATTATGGCACTGTCTTGCCCACAAGCTTCCACTGGCTTCTCTTTAGACTCAGAATATCACAGAAGACCATGCCATAAACTGTTACAGCTTAGTGCTCTTTCCCAGACCTACCTTCTAATTTCTCCCTCATGGTCTCACTATTGTTCACTGCCTTGCAGCTACATTAGTCTCTTTGCTACTTCTTGAATATGCCAAAATATGTCCCCATCTCAGGACCTCTGCTAAGGGAATTTATTCTTCACCCCAAGCCTTATTCTCTCTCAAGGTCTGCTCAGATGTAATCTCCACATAAAGACCTTCACTAACAGCCTATCTAAAATAGCACAGTCTGTTGCTCCCTATGCCCATCTTCATTTTCTTCAAATTCCTTATCACTACATGATTTTGTATCATATATTTTCTATAGTTTTTATCCATCTATCTCACTAGAATATAAGATTTATACTGGCAAGTAGTTTGTGTTGGTTCCTTTCTGTATCCACAGGGTTTAGAACAGCTATGGACACATAGTAGGAACACAATAAGTACTGACTGAATAAATAAATGAGGGAGATCTCTAAGTAGGTGAACTCATAAAGAAATTGAAAGGGAATAACAGTTCAGAAGAAGAGCCCTGGTGGTGCAATTGTTAAGTGCTCAGCTACTAACCAAAAGGTCAGCAGTTTGAATCCACCAGCTGCTCTGTGGAAGAAAAGACCTGGGGATCTGCTCCCATGAGGACTTCAGCCTAGGAAACTCTATGTGGCAGTTCTACTCCGCCGTTTAGGGTTGCAATGAATTGGAATCAAGTTGATGGCACACAACAAAAGCATAGAGAAAATGAAAAATACCCAATTAGTAAAGAATAGATTACATAACTAGCTTTCACATATTGGAGGCCCAATATATTTACACATATACACACACAGTCTTGAGAAACTTTTGGTTTATTGAAAATGACTTCAATTCAATAATATTTTTACTCTTTTATTTCCTGTTATGAAGGAAGACACCACCGCTAAGCTGACTCATAAAATGCTGCCACAGTTACCTGCACTGTTAGAGTTAATCAACAATTGAAGAGAGACCAAGGATACATTTATCCCATACCTGTACTCCCTTGAAGGTCTGGCTAATAATTCTTTACATCTCATCATAACCTAAGTTCATCTAATTATAAGATAGTTCAAATGAGAACATGATACTTATGAACTATTCAGGTAAGTCCAAACATCAGGGTAGTGTTGGGTCCAAATTATCTTATGTCTATAAGGAATGATACAGTGGTAAAAGAGAATAAAAATACTGAAGCTTGGGAAGTCAATAAGTCAGAACAAAGTGCTTAAGTAATTTTAAGCAAAGCGGATTATGGGCCATTTATAGTGTCCTCATGTCTCCCCAGTCCTTAAACTCAAGCGGGCTCTACCAGAGTGTCATGGATTGAATTGTGCCCCCCAAAAAATAGGTGTAGCAACTTGGCTAGGTCATGATTCCCAGTATTGTATGATTGTGTAATCTGATGTGATTTCCTTATGTGTTGTAAACTCTATGACTATGATGAGGTTATATGTGATCTCCTTATGTGTTGTAAATTCTGTCACTGTGATGAGGTTGTGCTGATGAGGTTTACAAAATTAGATAGTGTCTTAATCCAATCTCTTTTGAGATATAAAAGAAGAGAGCAGAGACACATGGGAACCTCATACCACCAAGAAAGCAGTGCCGGGAGCAGAGCGCATCCTTTGGACATGAGGTTCCTGTGCTGAGATGCTCCCAGACCAAGGAAAGACTGATGACAAGGACCTTCCTCCAGAGCTGACAGAGGGAGAGAGAGGCTTCTCCTGGAGCTGATGCCCTGAATTTGGACCTGTGGCCTACTGGACTGTGAGAGAATAAACTTCTCTTTGTAAAGCCATCCACTTGTGGTATTTCTGTGAGAGCAGCACTAAATGACTAAGTAACAAAAAACAAATCAACCACAATAATGAGATTTAAGGATGATACCAGAACAGCAAACATACATTTTGTGAGCAATGTACTATTAACAAACAAGGTAGTAAAGAGTTTTTCTCTCCTTCAGTAGGATGACAATATTGCTGAAATGGGGAGCAGATAAGCCTACTGACCTGCACATGAGCATGAGGCTAAACTTTCCTTAATAGGGAATACAGAGAATGCAAAAAAAAAAAAAAAAAACACTGGGGATTAAGGGTGCTGAGGAAGTTTTTTCAACATGGAAGATTGACCAGGGGTAAACTCCACCTGGAAAACCCCCTTGATAGCCTAGAGGACTAAAATTACAGGACAAAAGTGGCTCTTTGACTGCTTTCTAAACTATTCGAGAAAATTTAGGTTGAGGATGAGCTTAAAAACACCCCTCTGTTATTATTTTACTCTATCAAATCACAATATTAGTTTATCTGAGAAAACTTGCTTTAGGTGACTTTGGATCTTAGTTAGGTTGGGATATGCATATTTGCTTTTATTTCTCCCTTCATAAGTTTTTAGTAAGATCTCCTCATTCCTCAGCTGTTCATTAGGTTTCTACTATATACATGTCAATTTTCTTCCAGCTACTTATAGTCTGAGTATACTGTTTCTCAAAATGTATTAGGTTCTGTATGTGCATCTGCACTATTATTTCAGAATATTTTATTCTACTCTAGAAAATAAGAAAAGTAAACATATAAGAAGGATAGATAAAACTAAGAAACTAAGTATGAATCAAGAAGCTTAGGAGCTCTGCTAGACATAGACAAGCTAAGTAGAGTATGTGTGTGCTGAACATAAGTAAAAAGATAAGAAAGGGTTCAGAAATACCAAATATTCATGATATACTTACATGAGACACGTGAGTCACAGGATGATAATGACATGCTAAGTACTTGTGAAGTTCATGAGACGTTCACTATTTATGCTCCTCATGGTGGTCCTCATTCTGACCATACCAGTTCTGGCCCCAACTGTCCTCTACTAACTAATCTGCAGGTGTTCCTTTGGCTTTGTGTCTCACAAAGAGAAAGTGCATTCTGTCTGTCAAGCCCCTTGTTCAACCTTAATTTACCATCAGAGGAGAGAGTTGATGTGGCAGAGAGTGACAGGGCATACTAACACGGCTGATGAAGCAAGGATTCAGGTAGTGAGGCATTTCTAAGTCTCTTCTCTTACCCATTCGCTTGTCCCTAGATTTTAGCTTTATATTTTAAGTTGATTCAATAAACCATGTGACTCATGAATCTTGATTTGCTCAGTGACTCTGTTCTGTAACCTCTGGGATATTATGTTTGGTAGCATACATGGGGGCTACATTGCATCATTGCAATTTCTTACAAGACAACCCCCCAATATGGTGATCAACTGCAATGTCTCCTGTCATTTATCATCATAATATAATAGATTTGTTACTGCATGTTTGATGGTGCACGCCACATAACAAAAATATAAGAAAACTAACATTCGTAGAGTGAATTGATCACTTCAATCACTTAGCAATTGGTCCCAGGAAGTATTTTTCAGTGAAAAATGAAGTGCTTGTGCTTTAACAAGTACATATTTTCTTTCCAATTAAATAATATTCATATTATAGCATAATGTTACTTAATAGGTTAGCACAAGATCTAGGAAAACTAATAAATCTAGCTGAAGAACAGATTAGGGCACACTGTGAGAGACAGGCAATCACAAAATGATCCAAGGCATTGATTAGACTAATTGAGGTTACCAGCAAAAAAATAGGATTTAAAAGTACACAGTGAAAAGTCAATTGTTCTGTATTAATCTTTGCAAAAAGAATTTGGGATGACAAAAATTGTGTGCCCGCTTGCACATATGTATGTGTTTGTGTTTCTACAGTATAGCAAAGATTCAGACTAACATTACTCAAAGCTACTTGTTACTATTTATCCGAACAAGGTTGATGGAGATTAGGATGATGAATGGTAATTTTTAGAAAGAGTGGACATGTCAAGTTCATGATAAGAAAGAAAGGAGAATAGTTTAGATTAAGACATCTAGCATACAGGTGAAGATATTCCTCAACCAAGAACCAGAATTAAAATTTAAGAAAAACAATAAAGAAATACAGAAAGAAAGAAAATCAGAGGAGAGGGAGAGAGGGAGGAAGGGAGAGAGGGAGAAAGAAAAAAAATAGGAAGGAAGGAAAGAAGAAGAGAGGGAAGAAAGTAGGGAGAGAGGGAGTAAAGGCGGTATAAAGGGAAGAAGACAGGAAGAAGGACTGGAAGGAAAGACTCCAGATGTGTGTGCCCTGAGATGACCGCCTTTGACTCTACAAGCCCTGACAGAACTGTAGGTACACCTTTGTGCTTGAAAGAATAATGAAAGCCTAATTTGGCACCTTAGTTAATGAAGCTTAAAAGTTTTAAAATTGTACTGCAATTTTTTTTCTTTCTTCCTTTTTTTCTTAACTCGGATCATAAAATACAGATGGTATCAAAAAGCATTGTCTTTTGAATTTTTAAGAGACTGATTATTTTGTTAGGTTACCAAGCTTCCTACTTCTTTTCCTTATACTTCCTGATGTCAGCCTTTGGGACATTTTACTGCTCATTAACACCTCCGCCAGTGCTGGTAACAGGAAGGGAGACTAGCCAATATTCCTTTTACTCCAAAATACCTTGAATAAAAGGAAGGATCAAACCAAACCAAACCTCAGAGGTTATTAATAGAAAATTGTATTTGGGGAATGTTTTAGTCACATAGTGCCACTATAACAGAAAGTAGATGGCTTTAACGAACAGAAATTTGTTTTGTTACAGTCTAGAAGGCTATAAGTCCAAATTCAGGGCACCAGCTCCAGGGGAAGGCTTTCTCTCTCTGTCTGCTCACTCAGCGGAAGGTCCTTGTCATCAATCTTCCCCTGGGTCTAAGAGTTTCTCAGTGCAGGGACCCTGGGTACAAATATGCACTCTGCTCCCTGTGCTTCTTTCTTGGTTTTAGGAGGCCCCCCTCTGTCTTCTTGCTTCTCTGTCCTGTTATTTCTTGCAGTATAAAAGTTGATGCAGGCCACACTCCAGGGAAACTCCCCTTACATCGAATCAGGGCTGTGACTTGCATAAAGATGTTTCATCCCACCCTACTTCTGTTAACATAACCTAATCTTGCCTCATTAACCACAGGCAGAGATTAGGATTTACAACACATAGAACAATTACATCAGATCATAAAATGGAGGACAATCACATAATACTGGGAATAATGGCTTGGCGAAGTTGACACATATTTTTTGTGGACACAATTCAATCCATGACAGGGAATCAATATGAAATTCAAATATCCTGATTTGTTCTCTCCCTATTTCTATGAGCAATTGAGAAATTCTTGCACCAGTATTTTATTCAATTTCCCACATATTTTTCTCCAAAATTGATAATGTTAGTAGGGAGCCTGAGCATGGATTATGGTTAGAACAGCCAGGATTGCATTCACTGCTTCAATACCATCAACTATTAGGTATGCGATCTTGGCGAGTTATGTGAACATTCTGATATTCAGTTTTCTCTATAAAATTCACACCTTAATACACTGTGAAAAATTAGGCTGCATTTGTAACAGCTCTGTTGTTGTTGTGTGTGTTGAATTTGATTCCCATTCATAGCAGCCCTATAGGTCAGAACAGAACTGCCACACAGGATTTCTTAGATTGTAATCTTGAGGGAACAGATCAACAGATCTTTTCTTCCATGGAGCAGCAGGTGGGTATGAACTGCTTACTAAAGAGGCTGAAATACATTAGGGCTCAAAACATGTTAGGCTCGCAACGTTCTACATTCTACCTTGGTGAGTAGTGTCTGGGTCTTAAAAGCCTGTGAACAGCCATCTAAAATACTCCGCTGGTCTCACCCCTTTGGGAACAAGGGAGAATGAAGAGAACAGGATGCAAGGAAAAGATTAGTCCAAAGGACTAATGGCCCACAGCTACCACAGCCTCCACCAGACCAAGTCCAATACAGCTAGATGGTGCCTGGCTACCACCACTGACTGCTCTGTCTGGGATCACAACAGAGGGTCCTGGACAGAGCTGCAGAAGAATGTAGAACAACATTATAACTCACAAAAAAGACCAGATTTACTGGCCTGACAGACTGGAGAAACCCCAAGAGTATGGCCCCTGGACATCCGTTCAGCTCACTGGTAAAGTCACTCCTGAGGTTCATTGTTCAGCCAAAGATTAGACAGCTCATAAAGCAAAACAGGACTAATGAGGCACAGCAGTCCAGGGACAAGGACTAGAAGGCAAAAGGGGATAGGAAAGCTGGTGATAAGGAACCCAAGTTGAGAAGGGACAGTGTTGACACGTTGTGGGGTTGTTAACCATTGTCATAGGGCAATGTGTGTACTAACTTTTTAATGAGAAACTATTTGTTCTGTAAACCGTCATCTGAGGTACAAAAAAAAAAAAAAAAAAAAAAGAATTATCTATGTAAGATCAAATTGACAACAGCAGCTCAAAAGGTTTGATGGGAAGCCTAGGAGCCAGTGAGTTGAAGATAATGGTGATGGAATAATTTGGAAAAGGATAGTGAGAATAGCAGCACAACTGGAAGAACATAATCGATGTCACTGAACTGTACATGTAGAAATTTTTGAAATGGTGTAAATTTGGCTATGTATATTTGTATATTTTCACCTAAAAAAAAAAAAAAAGGTTCTCCAAGGTCAAGAAGGGAGAGTGTTGACATGTCATGGGGTTGTTAATCAATGTCATAATACAATATGTGTACTGACTTGTTTAATGAGAAACTATTTGTTCTGTAAACCTTCATCTAAAGTACAATAAAAAAAAATTAAAAAGAAAAACATGTCAGGCCCTTCTCTTCCTCTCTTTCCTTCTTTGTCTAAGAAGAAAAATAATGAAATTTGATCTTTTCTTGTCTCCACTTTATTAGTTTTGTTTTGCATTGTTTTTAATTTTAAGGCTAAGACTTTAGTACTCTATGTTGATGAAGAAACTTGAGCAACTCTGCAGCATAATTCATACAAATGTCTTTTTGTACAAGTTCTTTTAGAAGTTCTTGCTCAGTTACTAACTAGAAGGTTGGCAGTTCAAGTCTACTCAGAGGCACCTTGGAAGAAAGGAAGACCTGATCATTTACTTCTGAAAGTACTTCCATTGGAAAGTCTATGGAGTACAGTCCTAATCTGAAACATGTAGAGTCGTTGTGAACCAGAATCAACTCCACAACAACTAGTTTGGTTTGTTTGTGTTTTCAGTGCCATGGGTTAAGGCTGCTTTACAAAAGAGACAGTGTAAAAAGAGACTTTCATTCCAAAGATCATAACAAAAATACGTATTTTCTGCCAAAGACTAATTAACACTAAAAAGGACAAATTTTTTTTTGAGTACCTGGAATAACAATGAAATGTATTGCATACTTTCAAAGATGTTCAAATTCTGATGCTTATTTTATGGGTATGTAATATTTATTTCAATTTTTTAAAATATTTTATTCTTTAGTGTTTTATTTTAAACAACTTTATGACAAAATATATTGAACCTATCAAATTTGAATGTGTCCTATGTAATAAATCTACTTGCCAGCAACTATCAACAACAACAACATGTAATTTCCTAGGCATTTTAATTTGCTTTCTCTTTCTGCTATGACACAATACCACAAACTTAACAGTTTAAAACAATGCAAATTATTATCTTACAGTGCTGTAGGTCAGAAATCTCACAGGGCTAAAATCAAGATTTAGGTAAGGGTGTGTTCCTCTCTGGAGGCTCTGGGTGAGAATTTGTTTCCTTTGGTCATGCAGGTGGTTGTCAGAATTCAGCTCCTTGCAGATGTAGACTGAGGTCCCTGTTTCCTTGCTGTTTGTCAGCTAGAGGTTACCTGCATTCTTTGACATGTGGCCCCTTCTTCCAACCTTCAAAGTGAGCAACAGCATATCAAATCCTTCTTATGCTTTTTACCAAAAAAAGGGTTAGCTCTAGCTCAAGCTGCAGGTTAACCAGTGGTCAGTTGTGGTTGTACTACGTGCGTTTTCTTTATTCCAGGATCCAACCGTCTTTGGGACAGTTCATTCTTAAAGCTGAAAGAGAGTGAATGAACTATGTTTTGGCTATTAAAGCTTCTGCTCAATAGTGACATATGTAACTTCTCACATTTCACAGGACAAAGCAAATCAAATAGCCAAGTCTGGTATTCAATAAGAAAAAGTGCACCTTTCGCATAAGAAAGCACCGAAAACCAATGAAAAGAGATCTATGGTGCTCTCAAAAGGAAGGAAAAAAATAATTGGTGAAAATAATAAAATTTTCTTTAAAAAATGTTTAATGATCCTTGGTTTTCAATTTAGATTTTGAATATGAACACAGGTTGAATAATATTCCTGTGTCTAGTAGATTAGTCGAACTCACGTAAAAACCATGGAGTGTCTGAAAGTATATGGGATTAGTAAATTCAGCAGTTTGGTTGAATGAAAGGAGAGATATAGGGTTTCAGGATTTTTTTTCCCAGAAAGTAAAGTCTTTACACCTCATGATGACTAGAAGTTAAGAAGTGCACAGCTTCTCAAACCTGCCTATTGCCCACATAGGTGTCACCAAATACATCCCTTTAATTAGAGAGCTATTCTTCCTGACTCTACCCTGGGGTAAAAATCTTGGTGTTATCCTATCTGGGTCCAGTGAATGTCTTTGTTTTTGGAAGGTGGGGTAAGGCTGGGGACTCAAATGGCTGTTTGAAAGTACTTTTATTAACACTCATGTGTTAAGCCTAGTCTCAATTGTTATTGATGATAAGGTTCTGAAAGATTCTACAATCCCTTCTTTTGGGTTTTGACTGCTCCACATCTGTTTGATTTTAATATGAATCTGGATAAACACTAGTCTAGTTGCTTTCATGGACTAGTTACCTGTGATTATATCTGTTGGCCTTGGGAGGAGCAGATTACTTTCTATAATGTAATCTAATGTTACAGAGTAGGATGGATCCTAAACCTAATCACTTATGAGATATAAAAACACCAGAAAAGACACAAAAACACATACATAGAGGAAGACAGACAACATATGAGAATTTTCTATAAGCAAAGGAACACCAAGGATTGCTAGCAGACTCCAGAACGAGAGGAGAGCTGACAGAACGAATTGACTTGGCCAAGACCCTCATCTGGACTTTTGCCTTCTGAACTATGAGAAAATAAATTTCTGTGCCTTAGAGCCACTCACCTGTGGTATTTCTGTTAAGGCAACACTAGGTAGCTTAGACAACTTTTTATCTAATTCCAGATAAAAGTTCACCTTTGAACAGAATTTGTATGCATAATATTATAATTTTTTTAAAAGAGTATTTAAATGTTGTGTTAAAATTATCCAAATTTGGAAATAGGGCAAACAATAACCTTATTTTTTAATTAATGTGTTAATTAATTATAAATGGAGAAAAGATTGAAGTTGTCAAGGATTTCATTTTACTTGAATCTACAATCAACACCCATGGAAGCAGCGGTCAAGAAATCAAAAGACACATTGCACTGGGCAAATCTGCTTCAAAAGACTTCTTTCAAGCATTGAAAAGCAAAGACGTCGCCTTGAAGACTAAGGTGTGCCTGACCCAAGCCATGGCATTTTCAACTGCCTCATATGCATGTGAAAGCTGGACAATGAATAAGGAAGACTGAAGAAGAACTGACACCTTTGAATAGTGGTGTTGGTGAACAATATTGAATATACCATGGACTGTCAAAAGAACAAACAAATCTGTCTTGGAAGAGGTACAACCAGAGTGCTCCTTAGAAGCAAGGATGGCGAGACTTTATCTCACCTACTTTGGACATGTTATCAGGAGGGATCAGTCCCTGGAGAAGGACATCATGCTTGGTAAAGTAGAGGGTCGGCGAAAAACAGCAAGATCCTCAATGAGAAGGATTGACACAGTGGTTGCAACAATGGGCTCAAGCATAACAATTGTGAGGATGGCACAGGACTGGGAAGTGTTTAGTTCTGTTGCACATAGGGTCGCTATGAGTTGGAAGCGATTCGAATGAACCTAACAGCAACAAGGAGTTAATTAATTGTTATTTTGTGTTTACAAGTATAAGAGTCATGTTTTTAACTATTTTGGAAATTATACTTCACAAGTTTTATAAAATTCAGACTTCACAAAATCCAGAACTACCCTACCATAAATCATTTGAATTTTAGTTTTTATTCTTGTTGCCCTCCTTTTGAGTAAAACAGGAATGCGTCATTAAGGTTATTTTTATCATCAATTATATATTGACTAATCACATAAGATTACACTGACTAATTTAAAAAAATGATAGCATATATATGTGAAATAACATAAATTGCATGTATTCTTATGAACTTCATAAGGATATATATATATATATTACCTTAAAAATAATCAATAGCCAACATATTCATTTTAATGCTATAAGGATGCCCCATTTTAAGTAAAAAAAAAAAATGTGTGTGAGTCTGTGTATATTTGTATGTATTTTCTTCTGTTTTATGAGAAATATTAAAAATGATACGCAGTTCATATGCCTAAAGCATACCTTCCTTTTCTGGGAAAGATTACTTTGCTTCCTTTTTAGCAAGTATATATGAAAAAATAAAATAATTCAGAGTATTTTAGAAGAAGGTTAAATAACTTTGGAGTTACTGCCTGGATTTGTTCTTCCCTAGTCTTTTAAAGGTATTTCTATCAGGTCCTTTATTTTTTTTTTTTTAACTTTAATTATTTGTGGTGGGGAAGGCTATAAACCATTCCAAAATTTTCCCTTATTTATTAAATTAGTATTAATTAGGTTAAATGGATTTGTTATTTCCAGATAAACAGCATAACTACACCTGTTTCCCCCTGGCTTCCCCAGTTGTTGCTGATTTTGTTATTGTTATTATTGGTTTTATAGTCAGTGGTTTAACTCCTTTATCTCTGAAGGCAATTTGATTGCCTGGGAGAAAAAGTGGGAGAGTTAATTTTGGTGTAGCAGATATTGTGTCTGATGGTGATCCAGCACCTTAGAGAGTACCTTTTACCTGAGAAGTGACTGTCTTATAAACAAAAACAGCTGATTTGCTAAAAGCTGTCACATTGGACTAAGGCTTATTTGGGTGAAAAGTTACTGTACTGACTGTAACTTTAAGAGATTCCTGCCTCAAAAAAAGAACAAGTACTACTCCCACCTCTACAGTAGTAGACATATGAGAAGAAGTAGTCTCACCTGCTATGCTTCAGACCTGATGTTCCTAGAGAGAAGACAAGGGACAGTGATTCATCCGCAAATAGATGGCCACATTTGCTGAGGAGCTAAAGCCCATTCCACAACCTTCAGCCTGACCATTCCCTGAGACTGGTGCTTTGGTGCTCAGTTGTACTATGCACAGCAGCCTACATGTCTATCTGTTCACATTTCTGCAAGTGATACAGAATTAAGATTTAACAAAAAGATGCTGGATAGTTTGAAAATCCATCTCTCCTTTGAGTGTAACTTTTAAGAGTAAGCAGTTTAGTCCAATTGTGGGAATCTGCTGTATAAGGACTGTACATATTCTAGCAACAGCAGATTCTAATAGACTTAGCAATTTTACCCAGGCATTCCTGAATTTTCAAAGGCACACTATAGGCAGTATCAAGCACCTCTTGCCATATCCAGCAAATATGAAATAGAACAATTTGTAAAAATAACAGAATAAGCAACGAAAGTTTGGAGAGTTGTTTGACTTCCAAATTATACACAGTAACTTTCTATATTTTTGCACATATATATGAACATATATACACATAGATGCAAACTTAGTCTGAGTTTTACTGTTCTAAAATAGTTTTTATCTATTGAAAATCATTATGCAGAGTTCACATGTGCTACAATTCATTTTTATTCCATTTTCTTACATTGAAAATATATCAAATATGTTTAGATTATCCCATTTGCCACACTAAAATTCTTGGTGGACTTTGAAATAATGCTTTTTTTTTTAAAATCACAACTTAAGAATAAACCTAGATACTCTCAACATATTATGTAATAGATTTCTTTCTTTTTTTTTTTCTTGTAACTCATCAGCTCTATCAGTTATACTATGAGGTCAGGGGTTATTTCTACAACAAGGTTCTGAAAGTAACCACAAATATCTTTATTGTTAAGTTAGTTTAACTGAATAATATAAACCTGTATTCCTATCAATAAACAGTATTCAGTATTTCAGTTTTCTTTGCTTAAATCTTAACTTATGGAGAATTATAAAGATGAATTCATAGGAAAATACAAAATATCTTTGTTTTCCCCCTTTATGTCTATAATTTATAAAATGTTGTCATAGTAGAAACATGCTCTACATTACTTATTTTTTAAAAAAAACATGTCTGCTTATAATACGTCATGGTGACCTATATGCATTATGTTCAACATTCAGAAAAGCAGTGTCATTCCAATAAACAAATTATTCAGTACTATCCACTGTGACCTTGCAGAATATATTAATATTAGTTTCTTCCTCCAAGACATTTTCACATGCCATAAATATTATTTCCTGTGGCATTTTTGGAAAAGCTATCCAATCAGCTGTAAACATATCAGTCTACAAATAAAAGTTCACTATCCAAAAGGCAATTCCATTCTCAGTTTTCTTTGGTAAATAAACATTAAACATTCGGAACAGGAAGCACTTTGAAAAGTTTAAGAAGATGAAAATGGCATTCTGATTGTATAGCTCCTTTTACTCTGATGGACAAAATGTCATTTGGGAAGTTACCTTGATGCTGTGGTGGCCTCAAGTACACTGCTAGTCAGTTTATCCTAGAAAAAATGGTTTACAGGCCAAATTAAGATGCTCAGATCACATGGCTTGTTACTTTAAAATATATAGCAAGAAACAAAGGGAAAAAGAAAAGGTAGGCTAACACTCTGGGACAGAGGGAAAGTGGGACAAAATCAATGTTCTACCTTTATCTTGTATTAGCCAAAATTCTTATGTTCTGCCTCTCTCTCTGCCACATCAGACTTTTCTGATCTAGTGGGTACAGACTACAGTTAAAGTTGAACAAGGGAGTTTAGCAGGCAGAAGTCACCCCATACACTTTTGCTCTATGTGAATGATTGAGGGCAAAATATTTCTTACCATAGTCAGAGCTTCCCAATTATCCCATGTGCAGTCATGTTTTTTACCTGTTTCTGTAGCACAGTACGTAACGAGCCACAGTGAAATCATACCAGTTGTCACAAGGAAGGGGAGCTATACAGAGGTGACGTAGCTATAAATCTGGAAGTAGCATGATCTGTATTTTATGATGAGAACTTTCCATCCTTTTCCACCTATATGTAACATTTTCGTTTTTTCTATCCTTTTAATCATATTTTTATTTCTTTTAACTTTAACAGATCTTACAGGTTTATGATTTACTGTATACACTTCACACATTTTATGAATTCTGCCTACATATGACAAACTATTTGACAATTTTATATCTGCAATTAGTACTTTTTAAGAGTTTCATCCTTCTATTTTTTTGTTTGTTTTGTCTTTGTCCTTGACAACAAAGTTGAATATTTTTAAATAATTGTACATAGATATATTTGAGAAAGGCATTTGGCCTTCAAATAAATAATTACAAATTATATAACATTCATTATATAGTCCCTTGCCAATGGATTGAACAGTCATTCACAGTAATAATGATCACACATCTGCATAGCTCTGGACCAATCTGGCATATATTGAGCAATATCATCTAAATCCTAACAGAATATTGAAGTGGCTTAACATGGCTGCTGCAAGTGTTTCATTGCCATGTTAAAAATGTGCAGAGTACATGAAGTATAAGAGTCTGTTTCGATGATTTTTCCTGTTTTTGCACTATAATAAGATGGAGGAGTACCTAAGGAGTGTGCCTTTGGCTTTGTTTAACTTCTTCATTAACTAATTGCTCACTAAGTTAAATAAACTTACACACAACAATCAGATTGAAATTCCCACAAACTTCCATAATGGAATACCATAAACAGAATGTTATACTCTTAAAGTAAATAATAAAAAAATAATAAAGGCATCTGAAAGTCATTCCTTTTGGCTTGGTTCAACTAAGTAACTACTTCAAGCACTTTGGGAATTGTCAGAATTAATTTTGAACCTATGTTATAACACAAACTTTTTACCCTGTACTGTTCTGTTCAAAATATTATTCTGTTCAGGGACTCAGATGAGTGCCTGGGTGGTACAAATGGTTAAGCGCTTGTCTACTAACCTAAAGTTTGGCCATTCACAGCTACCCACAGGCCCCTGGAAGAAAGCCCTGGTTATCTACATCTGAAAGATCACAGCCATTGAAAGCCCTACAAAGCACAGATTTACTCTGACACACATGGGATTGTCATGAGTCAAAAACAACTTGATGGCAACTGGTTTCAACCAGTTTATTCTGTTTAAAATTCCTGACTTCTCTCCTCGCTGCCAGTTGACTGGCCATATTCTGTGCTTTTCATTTATAGTTTAATATTTGTGACAATCTCTCAACTAAAACAGCTGGCATTTTCTAGAAAACTATGTTATCTTTCCAGTGATACAGCCTAGGTGTTTCTTGGCATATACCTTTTTTTTTTTTTTTTTTTTTGAAAAAAATTTTCCTCAACCCCATAGTCTTTCCTCTGGTCAGAATATAATTACCCAATATATTTCAACTGTATAAGAGAAAATTAAGCAGAATTATATTTAGTCTATACATATTATTTATTAAATTGGCTAACTTTAAAATTTGCAAGACACAGACTCCTCAGACATATTTTTTCCCCTCATAAATTGCTGTTTCTGAAGGTAGAAATAAATGGACCGTTGATGGACATTTTTGCTGAGGTGATCATTGCTGACTCTGAAGCATTTCCCAATTTCCAGTTATCAGAAGCTGATAACGTACGCTCCTCAACATATCTCAGGCTACTATCAAACAGCAGGGGCAGGAGAGCCTTTCTCTTTCTGATTATTTTTTTCCAGCATTTTCTCATTTTTCTTTAGGATTTGGCCATCATGGAAAGTGATAATATAAGTAGCAACACAGTTATCTAAGGAGTAACCATCAGGATTTGTTGGTTGAAAAGGTTGAATTAGTTCACTCTAAAAATACATATGTCATGATTGGAAATAGAAAGAAGATATCAAAAGATACACTATTTCCATAATCTTGTATGTTTAATTTGGATATTGAAATCAGGTGACAGTATAAACGACCAAATAAGTATTTTTATTCATCTGCTTTATTCACTAATTTAAATAATCCTCAGTCATTTCAAAATATATATTTAAAAAATTAGATTTTCTAGTACTTATACAGATAGTCTCTGTCCTAAGACATACTCAAGTTATAATGAACCACATTTACAACCTTCTGTTTTTTGTTTTTGCTTTTTTTTGTGCATCTTATCATTGGTAATATGTACTACAATGTTGCAACACGTAATTTGCTGATGTTATCGTTCTCCAATGTTCACTCACAGATGTTCAAAAACCAAATCTATAAAGATACTGATAATAAAAGGCAATAATAATGAAAGCAAAGAATTATTCCACTTAAATCAAAACCGACTTAAGATGGAGTCTTCGAAACAGCCTCGTCGTAAGTTGGGGACTACATTTTTTCCACGTTGTAATTAAATCTTAGTAACTGAAGAAAAAAGAGCCTTGGTGGTACAATGGTTAAGAGCTCAGCTGCTAAGGGAGAGGTTTGCGGTTGGAACTCACCCAGCAGCTCTGCAGGAGAAAGACCTGGCGTTCTGCTCCTGTAAAGATTAAAGTGTAGAAAACCGGATGGGGCAGTTCAACTCTGTTACATGACGTCTCTATGAGTCAAAATTGACTGTATAGGACCTAACAAGCAGTTAGGGAAATAATCAGCAATACTGTATTTTGTATGCAAATAACAGGCGCCTTCTGTTTGTTCACCAACTGCGCCCTCCCCCTGGGAGGTATTTTTGTAAATGTGCTATGCTAATTTTTTTTTACAGCAACATGTAAAAAAAAAAAAAAGTTGGCAGCAGTGCCTATGAAAATACTTCCTGGGGTGGGGAGGAATTGGTTGGCAAAAAAAACAGAAGGTGCATGGTATTTACTTAAAAATACAGTAATTAGAAACAACATAAACATAAAAAGTAAGCCATTGTCGTTTTTAAAGAATGTCATCAACCTAAGTTGAATGACTTATGTAAACTTTTAGTGATTGTTTAAATTTGTAAAATTTTATATGAATATTTAATAAATAGATATTCTTCTTGGTATACTAGTATCTTTAGATAAATACGTCGATCAATAAATCTTAAGCCAACAACTGATATTTTCTTATCCACCGTGAAAGTTCAAAAAATTGTAGGTTTTAAGGCGGGGAGGGGATCAAGTCAGTGAATTCATTATTTAATGGAATCTTACCCTTTTATTATAATCTTGAAGCTACCACTCTGAGGGTTGCAGTTCAGAATAATACTTTCTTGAAGGTATTGCTCGATAGCTAGGTAGTTGTATTTTTTGTTTGTTTGCTTATGTGCAGTCATTTCCATATTGGGGCTAGCAAATGTCTACCGGCTTGGAACTAACCAGTTTGTGAATTTCTGAGAAGAAGCACAGTAGAATATTATGAACCCCTTCTCCTCAACTCAGTGTAGTAAGGAATTTCTGTTCTTATGCACTACTCATGATTCCTGGATCAATATTCCCTCCATGGTCCTAGAAGTGTCAGTCTTTGAGGTCATTTTATAAATCTCAACAACTATATGCATTCCGATTACCTGCTGGCCTGGAATCCATCCATTTAGTTAAACTCAGTAGCAGGGGTTTCCTGAGTTATTTCCTACATTCACTTTCTTAGTATTTCCTCCCAAGGAATGTACTAATACATGATTCAAACTCTACTGTGTGGATAGGAAAGACAGCCCAGTTTAGTCCTTAATGAACTACATTTCTTAGGATATAAGGACGGACTGTGTATGTGTGTGTGCATGAGCATGAGTTCCCAGGCAGTTAATAGAACAATGCTGGAACATAGGAATTCTATAAGTGTTTGTAGTGAGTGGTTGAATCAATATTGATTAATTAATTATTTCCTGAGGGCTGAGAAATGTAATGGGAGTTGAAAATTAGAAAATGAGTCATATAAGATCACTTTGCCTAAGACAACCTGCTTCTGTCTCTAGCCCTTCTATGTTCCAAACTTACTGTTAAAGCAGATTGTTGAATAAATATATTAGACACAATTAAATTTCCTTGATAAGAGGCATGCTAGGAATTATAGAAATTAAATTTTTATTAGCTGTATAAGTAGTACTGTATTTATATGTAACAAATAATCAATTCTTATCAGCTGAAGACAACACATTTATTAGCTCATTGTTTCTCTGAGTTAGAAGTCCAGAGAAAAGCTTATATCAGGATACTCTGTTCAAGGTTTAACAGGGCTGAAATCAAGATGTTGGTCAAGCTGCATTCCCTTCTACAACTTGAGGTCCTTCTCCAAGCTTACATGGGTGTTGGCAGAATTCGTCTCTTTTCTGAGGGCCCTGTTTTCTTGCTGGTTATCAGCCGAGGGCTGCTGTCAGCTTGTAGAAGCTGCCAAAATTCCTTGCCTCCTGGCATTGTCACTGGCTCTCTCAGAACATAGCAGCTTACTTTTCAAAGCCAGCAATGAAGACTCTTTTGCTTTAGTCTGCTAAGAAGGGTCTTACATAATGTAACATAATCTTGAGGGTGACATTCCATCACCTTTATCATATAACATAACTTGCTCAGGAGAGAGAGATTCTGTCACCTTTTCCATATCTTATTGGCAAGAAGGCAAGGCACAGGTTCCTTGCTCCATACTGAATTGGAGGGGATTACACAAGGGCATGACTCATTGTGGGTAAGGTTAGCCACATAAACTTTAGAATAAGAAACAGAAATATTCATAGAAACAAGATTTCATAATTGGAAAAGAAATTATCTTAACCGATAGTCTCCTTTTACAACCAATGAGAGGGATTATTAGACTCCAGGTATTACAAGTCTAGTCAAGGCTATTTGGTATACATTCCACAATAAAACATTTTGCTAATTTCTTTAATCTATGTAGATACGTCAAAACTCTAGAAGTAAAATTTAGATAAATTAATTTTAGGCATGAAATAACTTTCTGAAAGAATGTGTTTTGATTCACAGTCTCAATAGTTCATTAAGTTCCAGTCTCAGTGTGCTCCAAGTCAAGATCCTGTTAATTCAGATCACAAACTGAAGCTTCCTTTCATTTTAAAGTCATGCTCTATTATTAACGAGGAAACTGCTGTGTAAGCCACTAGCTTCACATGTTAGATCACCACACAGGGTATAAATGCATCAACAAGTGAAGAGTCAGATTTTGACTGTGTTGTTTGCTGGTGGTGTGAGGTCTCTGCGATTCAGTTTCTGCATTTGCAAAAACTTACCTACTAAATGTATTGGGAAGATTAAAGTGAATTAATACATAAAAAGTGCCTAGCCATTGGTAAGTGACATTTAAGTTGCTGTTATTAATACTCTAATTGTTGTGGTTGACATTTTTAAAGTGTGCCTCTTTAAATCTGTAATTCCTCATATTTAGATAAAAAAGATTAGCCCAATTACTCCTAACAAGGAACAATTGATCGTGCCCATCATATGTACCTTTTGTTCACTTACCATCTCAAGCTGTTCCTTTGATCGTTTTAATTTAGGGTTAGAAGAAATCTTTAAAATAATGTATGGTACGCATTTTATTCTTGCAATTTTAATACATAATGTGCTAATTGTCCACTCCTGGCCTGAATTTTCTTTTAAAAAAGAATCAAAGATGCTTAGATCCTTTTGAAGAATTTTCACATTGCTTTAGTACAGGACTTCATTATGTTTGTTTTAAAGAAAAATAATTTTTGAACATAATATGCTACAGGAGTGTTTTGTTTGTTTTTTTAATTTAAGATAATGATTATGATTGTAAGGTGATGGACAAACCCAGAGTAATATATTATAATGTAAAGTGCAGGATGTTTATATTCAGTAAATGTACTAGAGCCTCAGATTAGACACTCACACAGCTCTTGGTAGTGACTGTGATAGGTGATCACGTTGACTCCTGTCAGATTTTTTTGTGAAAATTAAATGTCAAAATACACGTGAAACTCCCATGAACAAAAAATGTATTTCTTCAATGAGACACAAGGGTCAAGAGACATTTCTAGAAGGATAAGAAGACATTTCTAGAAGGATAAGAATGTAGTTGCCAAGATTTGTTATGATTAGAACAGACTTGGGCTTTGTCTTTAGAAAGCTTAAAGGAGAGGAGTTAATACGTGTACTTTGTGGCCTATAAAAAGCTATAGAAATAACAATAAAATCTCTCAGACAAACAAACAAAAGTACAAAATATTATATTTTAGGAAAATATATGATTCACAACCAGTAAATTAGGGGGCTGCAAAAATAGAATATGGAGTTCAATACTGGTTCAGTTGTTACTAATTTTCTCTTTTAAATTTGCGTTTTTGAAGCTGTTTCTTGATGAATGGTCATTCACCACTCAACTATATGATGTGTTAATATAGAGAATATATGTAAGAAGCACCTGTAAATATGCTGAGCCTCAATGTTTGTGCCTAATGGGTTTGATTTTATAAAAATTACAAGCAAACCATGACTAGTCAGTCACTTTCATTATATTACTACTGGGGATCCAGTGCTGATTAAGCCTCAGGAAACATGATGTATACTATCATAACCACATGGTGAGGACAGTAAAGGCCTTGGAAGACAGCTTAGTGGAGCTTCCTGTGGCGAGAGTGAAGGTTTGCTCTGGGGAGGGTAAACGAGTCCTTTGGGGAAGTGGATGCTCTACACCGAGATCCTCTAGGACTTTGCCTTGTGTTTTCGTATTTTTTTTTTTTCCTGATAGATTAAAGATAGCCCTTTCTCTGGAGTTTCTGAATCACTTCAATGGATTATCAGACCTAAAAAATAGAGAAGGGGCTGGTACCCAGTGTCCTAGACCTTGGTGAATGGGGATGAGAGAGGAAGGGCTGCGTGGAAAAGCTGGAGTCTCAAGTGACCAGGGAAGGGAAGTTGAGATTTTCAAACAATGCAGCTGGTGTGTAGAGTGGGATTTGTTATACGCCACACACTTTGGAATCAGAAGTGGATGATCTTATCCTCCTTGTACTGGTTTGCAAAGTTGGTGCTGTGAAAAGGGTTAGCTAAACAACTTTGATAGCTCAGAGTGGTTTTCAGCTGGCAGAGAAGCTGGGATGAAAAATCCAAGATAGTACGCCTCACATGTTGAGTGCCTTGGCAGGGCTATTTGGATATTAGGAACGTTAATCAGAGTACCTGCAAGTGGCCACACTAGTGTTGTAGCCAGACTTCTTATATGAAAGCTGACTTTCATGACAGTGCCCTGAATGTTCTAAGAGGCCAGGGTAGAAGCTGGAGAGATTCTTATGTTCTTGCCTCAAGTGTCCCAGAATGTCAGTGATGCTACATTTGATTGGTCAAATCATAAAGCTAGCCCAAATTCAAGATAAGGGAATTAGATTCCATCTTTCAATAGTAGAAGTAGCAAACAGTGCACGGCCATTGTATTTTAACATAGCAAAATATCACTTCTCAGATTTTAGTGTTTGCCCCACCTCTCTTCCAGGAAGACCACGTTATAAAGGTAAAATTAAAAATTAGCTTACAGTAAAATGCTGTAAGTCAATTATTATATTGAGTTATTTACTGCTTAATTACTGCTGCTTAGTTTATTCTTTCTGTAGCTATAAGTCAAATGTTGTTTTATCTCTTTCATGCACTGAGCCATAAAGCTAGGACATTTCTCAGGGTTAGGAATTCTAATTTGAGTTTGACATACGTTTTACATGTGCTAGTTATGAAGCCATTTGAGTCTTAGTTTTAAACTCATACCTCCATGCTTTGCATTTTGATGCTAAGGATGTGGGGTGAGCTTCTACAACTACAATTCTTCTTTTTTATGTGGATTCCTCGTATGCTTTTTCAGTACGGGCACTGGAAAGAGACTGAAAGGCAGCAAAAGAAAAAAAAAAAAAAAAGGGATTCACATATTCCAGTGGCAGAGATTTCCAATGTTCAGCAATGTTCAGCTTATTTTAACTCTTCCAGATCATCCTCATCACCTTTCCTTCTCAAGCATTAATATGACTAGGCCAGCAATATCCTTCTCTCAGAGGAGTCCCAGCTCCACAGGCCACATCTTCTGAGAAAATGTGATACCTGCACTGACCAGATGGTGCTACCTTCTGAGAGTTGCCATCCCTTGCTCTGTGAGACCCTTACATTGAGTTCCTGAAGTACAAGGACCATTCAGGTGGCACTCCCTGATCAGAGGTCTACGAGGTCTACTTTCCCGCTCTTCATTTAACAGACAAGTTGGCTGATACTCACTCTTCCCATATCTGATTTCCAACTCTGTGGGGGACCCTCTTCTTGCCTTCTTATTTCTGAAAACACTGAAATTTTTCCTTTTTCTCGTCTCTAAGGGTAATATCCACTTTTTCGTTCATTACCTCTATACTAGTCCATTTCTTCTCTTATTGCCATTTTAGTTCTCCAAAAAGTATTTAATCAATTTGTTATATTAAATCACCTCTGTTAAAATAGCTAGTGTAGTTTGTTGTAACAGTTAGTGTTGTTTTATTTTCCTAACTGAACTCTCACTGAGACACTGTACCTGCACACCTTTATTCTTCATTCCCTTATCAGTTGTCTCAGGAAAACAAAGGTGAACTTCTCAGACATTTGTGGAGACTCAATTTTCTTCAATCTATTTAATAATTCTAAAAGAACCTAATTTTTGCATAAAATCTCTTTCTGCTTAAACAAACATTAGTACTTTCTTCATCATGAAACTAAACCCAGCTTAATACAGATCTTAACTGGAGAAAACAGAAAAATGACTGGGATCAGTACCTAAGAGAGGATACTTAATAATAATAAAATGTAACTCCTTACCTTTATTTGTTATTTTTACTCTTTGTCCATTTTCTTTGTGTTCGTAATGATAAAATCTTTTAGAAATATTTTACAAAATAATTTCTGTATTTTTTAGGAATTATTCTACCTCCCTGATCTTTACTAACCAACTTTACCTGTAGCACTAAAATTACTCTAGGCTTCTTTCTTCCCTCTCATATCTAGTTGAGAGTTGCATTAAAATAGACTATGCATTGAGTACTATAAAAGGTGGAATTGCAATTTCAGAAAGCAAGTATGTAATTCTGCATGAGGGCTTTCAGATATGCCTTTACAGGTATGAATATAATTTGCCATAACTGTGTGTTAGAATTACCAGAGTTAAGGGGATAAAAAAATGTGGGATTGAAATGAGTGTAAGGGAAATGAATTCTTGGATCAATCCTGTTTTATTTATATAGTCTTTGAGAAGCCTTATATCAATAATTCAGGAATTTGGCATCTAATCAGATTTAATAAGCTTTGCTTATCATACTATTCTGACACTGGACTCTAATCCTCACTTCTCAAATATTATTATTATTATTTTGCTTAAGGTTTTACCTTGTCTTCTTATTCTAGAACCAATATCTCTGTCATATCTTTGGCAAATACTTGATCTCCTCATTGACTTGATCTTTTTATCCCCTTTCCCCACCAAATATGACATTAATTCTATACCTAAATGTTGTGATTGTCTTATTATACCTCCTGAAGGATCTCTCAAATGCTAACTGTTGTCCATTCAAGCAAGTTCTTATGGTATTATAATGATTATATAGTTAGTACACCAGATCCAATCTAAGGTATAAAGGGAAATGAATAAAACTAAATACAACTTTCCATTGCTCAGTGGGACTAAAATATAAGGAACAGAGATGGAGAAATTATGAGAAACAACTAATAGAGACAAAATTTTGGATACTATGGGAGAAAAATAGGAGAGAAATGCAGATTCAATATGGAATTCAGATGGGTACTAACGATACTAAGTGAAAAACAAAATCTGCCTGTGGATTTTATTACTTAGGCAAAAGGAAAAACTGGAAAAATAAAAGTAATACAAATGCTGTTTTGTAAAATGCAGTTATTCAGGACAGTGGTTCTCTAACATCCCGTAAGAATATAAGTTACGAAAACACTACAGATACTAAGATTTTAGCACCACTTATACATTCTTCTGGATATCAATTTATGATAAAATCATTAAAATGTCCTTGTAAGTCTATCAGAATAGCATATACACTATAACTATTTTGATCTGGTCATGAGACTAGAATACCTCAAAGTCAAGTACACCTTATTCCAAATCCCATGGTGCTTTTCCCTCTAAACCTCACTTCCTAATATAGTGTATGGAGACACAGACCATGCTATAGTATATTGAAGGTGAGGGGAAGAATAAAAATACTATCCAGATACATTCTACTTTGAAATTTCATATGGCAAGTACATTTAGCACTGTTTTGTTTCAGTATCTCAAATTACTTATTATTCAATTCACTATGCAGTGATATGAAAAGGAAAAAAAAAAAAGTTAACATCATCCACTGATCTGGCTTCCCCACTAGAGACCAGCTTTCTAATTTCTTAATTCATTCATCCTCCTCTTACTAGATAAATTTGTGCAGCCACTCAGTCTTTTACGTTAATTGAAAAAATGCTTATTTTGTGCACTGATGGACTAAAAACTTCATTGGAGATTTTCTGTGATCATAAGTACATTTGATCATTTTAAATGGAGCTCAGGGAATAGATAGCAGAGAGACTAATTCATCTCTGGAAGGTCTGTACCCAGGACAAAGAGGCATTTCTAATTCTACTCATTACTTCTTTTGAGAAAGAGATTTTTAAGTATTTTAACAGACCTCTAACAGGGAAAAACTCACTTAAGTAATGCAGTCTAAAACCTGTATATGACTTTTAGATATCATAATTAGAATGGGTAGAAAAACACAATAAATAAAATTATGGAAGGGTCTTAAATTTATCTTATTTTTATTTACGTTATATAGGAAAATTATTTTTTAAGAGTATACAATTCATGCCTTCATATCTGACCAACTCTTGGATACAAATGATGCTAACATCATAATGTTCACATAAATAGCATTTTTTTTGTCTTTACAACTATGGCTCAAACTGCAGATCCTCGTCCTCTTTGCCACTTAAAGGAATCCCACAGCTGCTTACTAAAGACATCAATGGTTTCCTGGTACTCCTAAGGCAGATAATACTTGAGAAGTTTTTCCCCAAAATATAAGCACTAGTTGGAAATAACTGGCTTTCTTCAAATGTTGTATTTTTCATTGGACCTTAAGCAGTACTGACTTTTTTTTTTTTTTTTTTGGAACAGCAATGTGACAAGCTCTACATTTTAGATGCTAGGGATTGAAGATGAATAAGAAAATCAAGAACTCTGCTCTCATAAACTTTATATCCATGGAAAAGGATGAGAGAAAGACAATAGACAAAGACTTACAAAAGGAAAAGGAACATAGTTGTAAATTAGACAAGAAATAAACAGGTAACTGTGAGAAAGAGTGGCAGGGTGGAAGATTGTTTATATAGAAGGAGAAGGGAAGGTCTCTCTGAGAAAATGATATCAGCTGAAACCTAAGGAATGGAAAGGAGGTAGCAGCAGAAAAGAACTGGAGAAAAAGTGGCTGATACAGAAGAAGCAGCTAATGCAAATCCCCTGAAGAGTGAATAAATGGGTTGAGTTAAAAACAGAGAAAAAATATTAAAGGAGGTGAGTGATACAGTAACTAGCACCTCAGAATCACTTAAGAAAGCAGTTAAACAGGAGATCTGGTACCACAAATCCCTGCCATGGTATCCTTTCTCTAACTCTACTGGAAATAAGCAAACAAACTTCTACTTTCTTACCCTTTTTAAAAGCAAATCTCACATGATTTATATGTATCTTTAGGATCTAAGAAAATAGAATCTGATGAAGATTATTCAAGGTAGTGTAATAGAAAACTTTCAGACCTATGGAGAAAGTTGAGGGATTCAATGAGGGATGCTAAGTCATCCAGAAATTACAATAGCTGAAAGCTGTTACCACCCTTATGACTAAAAAGATAAAATGAGTACACACAACTAATAGCAATGTTATTGAAATCCAGGGAAAGCTGGAACAATTGAGTCACGGCTACTAAAAAAAAAAAGATGGGGAGGCGTGGTCAACATGGTGGACTAGTTAGACATTTCCTATACCACTCTTACAACAAAGACCTGGAAAAACAAGTGATTTGATTCTATGTGAACATCAGGCAGCCCTGAACAAGGCAAGGTTAAGAAATCCATCTGAGTCATACTGGAGAGGAAGACCTTTTGGAAGAGGTGAGGAGCACTAGAGCTGCAGCAGAGATACTGCAGAGACACAGCCACGCAGGACCACGGTGAACCAGGCAAACAACTGTGCTGTGCGTGCACTCGAGAAGAAGTTTCCACATTGAAAGAGACCCAGCAGCAGAGATTCTGCTTGGACACTCTGAACCAGTGAAGAGCAGCTCCCAAGAGGCTAGGATAAGTACATGCACGCACCTTTTCTCAGAGATTAAAAAAAAAAAAGCCCATTTGGGAAAATCCGCTCTCCCTTTTACCTCCTACCTCCACACTCTGCACCAGATTTGGAAAAAAACCTATCTTCCTTTTACCTCCTCCCTTCCCGCTCTGCACCGGGAGTCCACTGGCCCGGAAGTGGATCCCAAAAGGCGCCCTGACCCATTCTCCTGGCCTTGGAGAGGGAACAAATAAGCTGCTGGTTCCCCCAGTCCAGGAACACAGGGTTGGCACAGCTCCTTTGCTGGCCATAGAAGTCAGGGGTCTGCAGACTCTGAGTGCCATACATCCCTGTACAGACTTGTGGGGACCCATCTCAACAGTGTTAGCCCTCACTACCACAGTACAACAGGGCAAAAATCTGAAGTTTAACTTCAACTGCTTCAGCTGTGAATGGGCAGATTTGTGATCCATGAAACAGCCCTGCCCCTCAGGTAGGCACTTTTATTGATCTGGAGCAAGGTCTTGAGGATGCTGGTAGCACCTAAAGTGCCTACTTACCTGCTACAGGAGTTCAAGAAAAAGTGGTGCCCTCGAGTCTTTGCAGCCAACATAGTCGGGTGCTCTTACCCTGGCTGCAAAACTCACCTACCTATTCACCCTAGAGAATAGGGACATGCTTTTCTTTCAGAACTCAGGGGCAGCCGTCAGCCCCCTGCCTGGCTCAGTGTGTGATCCCCTACCATAGCCAGAGTCCAGTGGTTGCACCAATCACCCATGCCTCTCTAGGACTGGGGGTGAGTGCCTGCATCACACACTTGGTGACTGACTGCCTGAACACCTGAGCTGATCCCTTATAGGAAATTTTAATGGACTCTGGCAGCACATACTTAGTTACGGAACTAACTACCTGTTGACAGGACATTAGAGATCAAAATGTGTCAAAAATCAAACTGGTGCACACGAGCCGCCTATTTGGGCATAACAAAACAAAACAAAATAAGAAGCTAGGTCTCACTAAGCAAACACAAAATAAAATTATAATAAATTATTGATAGCTCGGAGACAACAGTCAATATCAAGTTACATAAACAGGCAGTCCATGATAGCTTCAGCAAGCTCCCAAAATAAAGAATCAACAAATTCTCTGGAGGAAGAGAACTTCTTGGAATTACCAGAGAGAGAATACAAAAGATTAATATAAAGAACTCTTCTAGAAATAAGAAAGGAAATTTGACAGAATGCAGAAAGAACCAGGCAACATACAGACATAGTAGTAGCAGAACTTAAAAAAGTTATTCAAGAACATAATGCCAAATTTAATAGGCTGCAAGAATGCATAGAGAGACAGCAGTCAGAAATCCAGAAGATTAACAATAAAATTTCAGAATTAGACAACTCAATAGAAAGTCATAGGAGCAGAATTGAGGCAGTAGAAGTTAGATTAGTGACATTGAAGATAAAGCTCTTGATGCCAACTTATTTGAGGAAAAATCAGATAAAATAATTAAAAAGAATGAAGAAATTCTAAGAGTCATGTGGGACTCTATCAAGAGAAATAACCTACGAGTGATTGGAGTACCAGAACGGGGGGGGGGGGGGGGGGATAACAGAAAATACAGAGAAAATTGGTGAAGATTTATTGACAGAAAACTTCCCTGATATCATGAAAGATGAGAAGATATCTATCCAAGATGCTCATCGAACCCCACATAAGGTAGATCCCAAAAGAAAGTCACCAAGACATATTATAATCAAACATACCAAAACCAATGATAAAGAGAGAATTTTAAGAGCAGCTAGGGATAAAAGAAAAGTTATCTACAAAGGAGAGTCAACTAGAATAAGCTCAGACTACTCAGCAGAAACCATGCAGGCTAGAAGGCAATGGGATGACATATTTAAAGCCTTGAAGGAAAATAACTGTCAGCCAAGAGTTATATATCCAGCAAAACGGTCTCTCAAATATGATGGCAAAATTAGGGCATTTCCAGATAAACAGAAGTTCAGGGAATTTGCAAAAACCAAACCAAAATTACAAGAAATACTAAAGGGAGTCCTACGGTTAGATAATCAATAACACCAGCTAACAACGCAAGACTAGAACACAGGACAGAGGGACAAGATATTGACACAGATACGGAAATTGAAATTACATCGAAGCTAAAACATTGAAAATAGGGAAACAGATACCAATATGTGGAAAAAAAGGATAATATTAAAACAAAAAAAGAGGGACTTAAAAAATGGAGACATTGATTTTCTATATGGAGGGGAAGTTAAGGCGATATAAAGTAATAAAAGACTGGTATAAACTTAGAAAATTAAGGGTAAATATTAAGGTAACCACAAAGGAATCTAACATTCCTACAAATCAAAATAAAAAAGTAGAAAAACATAAAGGCCCAGCAAACACAAAACCTACAACAAAGAAAAAGATGAAAAAAAAATACATAAAGAAAAAAAGACTCAGCACAGAGAATTGAGGAGAACAAAGAAACTGTGAACAACACACAAAAAGAGATATCAGGATGAAAGCACTAAACTCATACCTATCAATAATTACACTGAATGTAAACAGACTTAATGCACCAATAAATAGACGGAGAGTGGCAGATTGGATAAAAAAGCATGATCCATCTATATGCTGCCTACAAGAGACGCACCTTAGACTTAAAGGCACAAACAGGCTAAAACTCAAAGGATGGAAAAAAATATATCAAGCAAACAACACTCAAAAAAGAGCAGGAGCGGCAATATTAATCTCTGACAAAATAGACTTTAAAGTAAAATCCACCACAAAAGATAAGGAAGGGCACTATATAATGATTAAATGGTCAATACACCAGAAGGACATAACTATAATAAATATTTACACACCCAACGACAAGGCTCCAAAATACATAAAACAAACTAACAGCTCTGAAGAGAGAGAGAGACAGCTCCACAATAGTAGTAGGAGACTTCAACACGCCACTTTCGGTGAAGGACAGAACATCCAGAAAGAAGCTCAACAAAGACACAGAAGAGCTAAATACTACAATCAACGAACTTGATCTCATAGACATATACCAAACTCTGCACCCAACAGCAGCCAAGTATACTTTCTTTTCAAACACACATGGAACATTCTCCAGAATAGACCACATATTAGGCCATAAAGCAAGCCTTAACAAAATCCAAAACATCAAAATACTACAAAGTATCTTTTCTGACCATAAAGTTATGAAAGTGGAAATCAACAACACAAAAAGCAAGGAAAAAAAATCAAACACAAGGAAACTGAACAACACCTTGCTCAAAAATGACTTTGTCCCCTGTGCACACTATTGCATATATAGGTATATTTGCAGCAAAGAATCTTAACTGAAAAAGAATTTGGTACGAGGAGTAGGCTATTGCAAGGAACAGACCCTAAAATTTTGGAATCATTAGAGATAGCTAGAGAATCATGAAGCTCCCCAATGTCTGTAAATATTCCCTTGAAAAGATTGTGTAAGTTCTTCCTGAACAGTGATGGAAATTCCAGGTATAAAAGGATGTGGTAAAGCATAAAGTTAAGATTATAGGATGCAGAAAGATCCTGCCTTATATGGATAGTATATCGGATTATAGAAGAAATTAAGGATGGAATAAAGAAATTCATAGAATCAAACAAGAATGAAAACACATCCTACCAGAACCTTTGGGACACAGAAAAAGCAGTGCTCAGAGGTCAGTTTATAGCAATGAATGCACACAACCAAAAACAAGAAAGGCTCATAATCAAAGCACTAACCCTACAACTGGAACAAATAGAAAGAGAGCAGCAAAAGAAGCCTACAGGTGCCAGAATGAAGGAAATAATAAGAATTAGAGCAGAATTAAATGCAATAGAGAACAGAAAAACAATCGAAAGAGTTAACAAGTCCAAAATCTGGTTCTTTGAAAAGATCGACAAAATTGATTAACCATTGGCCAAACTGACAAAAGAAAAACTGGAGAGGAAGCTGATAACCCATATAAGTAATGAGATGGGTGATATCACAACAGACCCAACTGAAATTAAAAGAATTATAACAGAATACTATGAAAAATTGTACTCTGACAAATTTGAAAACCTAGAGGAAATGGACAAATTTCTAGAAACTCACTACCTACCTAAATTAACACAAACAGAGGTAGAACAACTAAATAAACCCATAATAAAGAAGAGATTGAAAAGGTTATTAAAAAACTCCCAACAAAAAAAATAAGCCCTGGCCCAGATGGCTTCACTGGAGAATTCTACCAAACTTTCAGAGACAAGATAACACCACTTCTGCTAAAGGTATTTTAGAGCATAGAAACGGATGGAATACTCCCAAACTCATTTTATGAAGCCAGCATAACCCTGATACCAAAACCAGTTAAAGACACAACAAAAATAGAAAATAACAGACTTATGTCCCTCATGAACCTTGATGCAAAAATCCTCAACAAAATTTTAGCCAATAGAATTCAGCAACATGTCAAAAAATAATTCAGCATGACCAAGTGGGATTTATACCAGGTATGCAGGGATGGTTCAATATTAGAAAAACAATCAACGTAATCCATCACATAAATCAAACAAAAGACAAGAAACACAGGATCTTATCAATCGATGCAGAAAAGGCATTTGACAAAGTCCAACAGTCATTCATGATAAAAACTCTCAAAAAAATAGGAATAGAGGGGAAATTCCTCAGTATAATTAAGGGCATTTATACAAAACCAATAGCCAACATCATCCTGAATGGAGAAACTTTGACAGTATTCCTCTTGAGAACAGGAACCAGACAAGGATGCCCTTTATCACCACTGTTATTCAACATTGTGCTGGAGGTCCTACACAGAGCAGTTAGGCTAGAAAAAGAAATAAAGGGCGTCCAAAATGGTAGGGAAGAAGTCAAAGTATCTCTATTCACAGATGATATGATCTTACACATGGAAAACCCCAAGGAATCCACAAGAAAACTACTGGAACTAATAGATTTCAGCAAAGTTTCAGGATACAAGATAAACATACAAAAATCAATTGGATTCCTTTACACCAACAAAGATAAACTTGAAGAGGGAATCACCAAATCAATACAATTTACAATAGCCCCCCAAAAGATAAAATATTTCAGAATAAATCTAACCAGAGATGTAAAAGATCTTTACAGAGAAAACCACAAGACACTACTGCAAAAAACTAAAAGAGACCTGCATAAGTGGAAAAATATGCCTTGCTCATGGATAGGTAGACTCAACATAGTGAAAAGGTCAATTCTACCCAAAGTAATCTACAGATACAATGCAATCCCGATCAAAATTCCAGCAACGTTTGTTAATGAGATGGAGAAACAAATCACCAACTTCATATGGAAAGGGAAGAAGCCGTGAATAAATAAAGCACTACTCAAGAAGAAGAACAAAGTGGGAGGCCTTACACTACCTGATTTTAGGACTTATTATACCGCCATGTTAGTCAAGCCAGCCTGGTACTGATACGATAACAGATACATATACCAATGGAACAGAGTTGAGAATCCAGATATAAGCTCATCCACCTATGAGCAGCTAATATTTGACAAAGGCCCAAAGTCCAACCATTGGGGAAAAGACAGTCTCTTTAACAAATGGTGCCGGCATAATTGGATATCTATATGCAAAAAACTGAAACAAGACCCATATCTCACACCATGTACAAAAACTAACTCAAAATGGATCAAAGACTTAAATATAAAATTGAAAACAATAAAGATCATGGAAGAAAAAATAAGGACAACACTAGGAGCCCTAATACATGGCATAAACACAATACAAACCATAAGTAACAATGCACAAGCACCAGAAGTGACACTAGATAAATGGGAGCTCCTAAAAATCAAACACTCATCCAAAGACTTCACTAAAAGAGTGGAAAGACAAGCTACAGACTGGGAAAAAATTTTTGGCCATGACAAATCCAATCAGCGTTTAATCTCTAAAATCTACAAGATATTCCAAAACCTCAACAGCAAAAAGACAAATAACCCAATTAAAAAATGGGCAAAGGATATGAACAGGCACTTCACCAAAGAAGATATGCAGGTAGCTAACAGACACATGAAGAAATGCTCATGATCATTAGCCATCAGAGAATTGTAGATCAAAACTACAGTGAGATATCATCCTACCCCAACAAGGCTAGCATTAATCCATAAAACACAAAATAACAAATGCTGGAGAGGTTGTGGAGAGACTGGAACACTTATACACTGTTGGTGGGAATGTAAAATGGTACAACCATTAAAAAGCTAGAAATAGAAGTACCATACAATCCAGCTATCCCGCTCCTTGGAATATATCCCAGAGAAACAAGAGCCGTCACACGAATAGATATATGCACACCCATGCTCATCACAGCACTGTTCACAATAGCCAAAAGATGGAAGCAACCTAAGTGCCCATTGATGGACGAATGGATAAACAAACTATGGTATATTCACACAATGGAATGTTACACAAAGATAAAGAACAATGAAACATTGAAACAATGAAACAATGAAACAATGAAACATCGTATAACTTGGTGGAAGCTAGAACTTATTATGCTGAGTGAATTTAGTCAGGCACAGAAGGACAAATACTGTATAAGACCACTATTGTAAGAACTCAAGGTTTAAACACAGAAGAAAACATTCCTTGATGGTTACAGGGGGAGGGAGGGAGGGTGAGGGTTATTCACTAACTAGATAGTAGATAAGAATGATATTAGGTGAACGAAAGGACAGCACACACTACAGGGGAAGCCAGAACAACTGGACTAAACCAAAGCTAAGACATTTCCTCAATACAAACAAATACTTTGAGAGACAGACTAGCAGGGATGCAGGGTCTGGGGACCATCCTCTCAGGGAATATCTATGTAATTTGGCATAACAAACCTTATTAATAAAATGTTCTATGTCCTCCTTTGGTGAGTGGCGTCTGGGGTCTTGAAAGCTTTCAAGAGGCCATCTAAGATGCATCAATTGGTCCCAACCACTTGGAGTAAAGGAGAAGGAAGAACACAAAAGACACAAGGAAAGTATTGGCCCAAGAGACAGAATGGGCTGCATAAACCAGAGACTTCATCAGCCTGAGACCAGAAGAACTAGATGGTGCCCGGCTACCACCAATGAATGTCCTGACAGGGAACACAACAGAGGGTCCCTGATGGAGCAGTAGAACGATGGGATGCAGAACTCAAATTCTAGTAAGAAGACCAGACTTAATGGTCTGACTGAGACTGGAGGCGCCCCGGAAAGCATGGCGCCTGGTCTCTCCATCACCACAGAACTAAAACGGTTTCTGAGGCCAACTCTTCAAACAGGGATTGGACTGGACTCTGGGACATAAAGTGATACTTGTGAAAAATGTGCCTCTTAGACAAGTAGATATAAGAGACCAAGGGGGCAGCTTCTCTCTAGAGGTGAGAGGGGAAGGCAGAGAGATTTAGGAGCTTGTTGAATATTAATGGGGAGTCAGGGGCAGAGGGGAGGAGTGTGCTGTCACAGAATGGGGTGAGCTGTTGGGGTCTCATAACAATGTATGTTAAAAAAAAATTCTGTATGGGAGACTAACTTGAAATATAAACCTCATTTAATTACAACAATAAAAAAAATTTAAAAAAGATGTATATATACATATATATATAAAGATTAAATACATACATATATATATATGGGAGCCCTGGTTGTGCAGTGGTTAAGCACTCAGCAGCTAACTGAAAGGTTATCAGTTCAAACCAGTCAGCTGCTCCATGGGAGAAAGATGGAATAGTCTGCTTCTGTAAAGATTACAGCCTTGGAAACTCTGAGACACTTCTACTCTTTCCTTCCTATAGGATCAGTATGAGTTGGAATCGACTCGGTGGCAACAGGTTTACATATATATATTCCAAGAGAAATTTACCCACAGCCTAAACATGTCTAGAGCAAAGAAGGGGGTATCATGGATTGAATTGTGTCCCCCCAAAATATGTGTATCCATTTAGCTAGGCCATGACTCCCTGTACTGTGTGATTGTTCACCATTTTGTCACCTGATATTAATTTCCTGTGTTGTAAATCCTATCACTATGATGTTAATGAGATGGATTGGTGACAGTTATGTTGATGAGATCTGCAAGATTGGATTGTGTTTTAAGCCAATCTCTTTTGAGATATAAAAGAGAGAAGCAAGCAGAGAGATATGTGAACCTCATACCACCAAGAAAGCAGTGCCGGGAGCAGAGTGCATCCTTTGGACCCAGAAATCCTGGTGGAGAAGCTCTGAGACAGGGGAAGATTGATGACAAGGACCTTCCTCCAGAGCCGACAGAGAAAGACTTCTCCTGGAGTTGGGGCCCTGAATTCAGACTTCTAACCTACTAGACTGTAAGAGAATAAACTTCTATTTGTTGAAGCCATCCACTTGTGGTATTTCTGTTATAGCAGCTCTAGAAAACCAAGACAAGGAGCAAGAAATAGCCAATCTGATTGTGTCTCATCTGTAAGTATTTCCCATTGGCTAAACACAATAGGATGCCAGTTGCCACAAGAGCACAAGAAATGTGATGTTTTATGGTCAGCCTCTGAGGCACAGAACAATAAGAGAACAACAATGAGAATGAATTTGGAGTGTGAGATGTGCTAATTGAAAAGTATAAGCACAGTATGCAGATAGACACTTGTGGATAAAATAAAGAAAGATATGCCCTAAAAAATCAGTGTCTGACAACCAGATTAAGACAAATGGATTTCCCTGTTTCACATCAATGAAATTCAATAAAAAGGAGGTCAAAATGTATCCTTGGTTTGGAAGTATATAAAGGAAACACGTCCTACTAAAACTGAAAATTATAGAACCACCTTATTGATTGAGATTAGTCATTTGTCTAAATCCAGCTTTAAGATATAATTTGCAGTGCTGTTAATGACATAAGTTAGGGAGACATTAGTTTATCTTTGAGAGGAAAATTGTGAGGTGAACAACAACAATGAAACAACAAGAAAAAGAACAACAACAACAAAAAAAAAACTTGTGGCAACAATACATGAAGTTGATTTGGTGGCTGATTAATATTTATTAGTTTGAGAAGGAAAATCTGTAACTGTGACTATCTTGAACATCCCTGGAATAAAGTATGTCCCACATGATTGAGTACGTCAGAATATTATAGCTTAATGATACAAGTCATGAAATTCTTTCACTATCTCTAGTCTTAATAAACACATTTCTCATTCATTAATTCAGTTTTGTTTCAGATCCTTTCCACCAAGGTCAATCCCAGAGAAACTATAGGGGTGGGGATGATCAAAAAAGAAGAAAACAGTGAGAAAACTCAGTGGAGATGGGAAGTTATTTTAAACTAGTAAAGGTAGACTAGTAGTTATAAACTTGGGCAGGAGGCTTCTGTCCTAGCTGTGAGATTTAAAAACTGTCTATGTATATATATGAATGAAAAGAACTGTTCCAGTTCTGCTCTTGCTTTTCTACCATCTTTGCTTGAAACAATTAGTGCCTTCTTCTGTACGTGCATATACTCAAAACAATGGCGCAAGTGACCTAATGGGTAAAACCAAGGCACTGCAAAAGCCCTTCAAAAGTGAAGAGCTGAGAAACACAGTGAAGGACTTTAACTTCCCAAACATAGTGATTTCCACATCCTTCCCCTTCCGGACTGCTAGAGAAGATGGACTAAAACCCTAGAAGTGAAGCTGTCGCCTAATATAATCATTGTGATCCCTGACAATAACATGAACCCTAAGATGGCCTTGGTTTTCTTCTTGGAAGAATTTCCAGACCACAGTGTAAGGAAGGAGAGTCTAGGGAAGCAGAGGTTCAGAGTGAAATGGAGAACAGTAAAAAGTGAGATTGATGATTTTGGCAGAGTCCAGACCATGCAGTCTTTTGAGAATGGCATCAATATAGTTCTTTGTCCATGTACCAAACAATTCTGGGAACACAAAAAATAACTTAGTTACTTTTTACAGAAAATATCTGATCTTAAAAAATAAACTTGCACATCAAACAAAATACCTTACATATCAAGACTTTCAGCTTCACGTCACAGTTTGGGTTCCCCAGTACGCAAATGCTAAGAAAGAAACTAGCATGTAAGATATTTATTAAGGAGTGCTCTTGGGATCAACAGGAGTACTTGGGTGGTACACATGATTAAGGGCTTAACCACTAAATGAAATTTGGTGGTTCAAACCCACCGAGAGGCACCTTGAAAGAAAGGCCTCACTATCTGCTTCTGAAAGTTCGTAGCCTTGAAAACCTTAGGGTGCAATAGATGGGGTCACTGTGAGTCGGAACCGAGTTGACTGCAACTGTTTTATTTTTGTTTATGTGTGGTGCGGGGGGAGGTCAACATCTGTAGAGAGAGGGACACATGCATGATAATTACGTAGAGGAAGAAGTCAAGCTGCAATGTAATCTCAATTAACGCCTCAAACAACCCCGTGGGGAGCTTTGGAGCTGGGATGATGCTTCAGAGTTGTCTTGTGTAGGGACAAAAGGGGCCAGGACTGTACACTCTTGTGCTGATCAATCATTACAGAGGGCCTGCCCAAGGAAAGAGATATAAACATCTATTGAGGCAAGTTTTATTTGACTGGGGCTACATCCAAAGAGGGGTGAAAACTGAAGGTAATTTTCAGACAGCCCTCCCAGCAACCGAAAAATTGATCCTTCTTTGTCCCACATCACAGAGTACACCAAGATCTTGTGTACATTTGGATCTATTTCTTCATATAAATCTTGAAAGTTGGCCCTTCTGAATCCTAGAGGGACTCTCTGTAGGGGAAAATGTAGAATTTGCATGGAAGGAACTATAGCTGTGCTAATGATTCTTATCACGAGGACACTCATCAGCTCCTTCTTCTACTATGCATTCTAGACTCCCCTTACTCCTAGATGGTATCCACGTCTTACTTGTTGATATAACCCAGACCTTTATCCCTAAAAGATCTGAGACTCAGGTCACCATACCAATTTTAGGCCAGAATTACTTCACTAATACATTTAACACCAAGTTTGAGCAAGGGAGTATAAACTGGGAAACTCTTGATGTTTCCTGTGGCAGAAGTTTTCTCTATGGAAAATAATCTCTAAATCCACAGAGCCTAAAGTTGTGTGGATGTGAAGTAAACATTTGTTACTGTAAAATGAGGCAGTTACTATGTGCCCAGATAAAACAGGCTGCTTTCTATCACCCAAATATGCTGCTAATTCTCTTAACATTTTGGCTTACTCCTAGAATTATTTAGACAAAAAACTTTTATTGAAAAAAAACTCACATTTCTAATTATTATTTTACTTTTTTGTGTGTGACTTCAAAATATTACTTGTAACTGTATCTTGTCTTATAATTTACCTAAGTATCTTATCTCTTCTGACACTATTACTTGATTTTGTTTTTGTATTAGTTTTTTACTGCTGCTGTGAAAAATAACTATAAATTTAGTAACTTAAAGTAACACTCAATTATTTTCTCACAGTTCTGTAGGTTAGAAATCAGACACTGATTTGCTAGGCTAAAACCAAGGTGTGGCAGGGTTGCATTCCTTACTAGAGATTTCTGCTTCCAGCTCTTTCAGGTTGTTGACTGAATTTAGTTTCTTGGGATTGTAGGACTAAGTTTTCCATTTTCTTGCTGGCTGTCAGCCGAGGGTTGTCTCAGAATCCAGAGACCTGCATTCCCTAGTGCATGGTCCCTCTCCTCCATTGTCAAAGCCAGCAATGGTGGGTTAAGTTCATCTCACACTTCAAATTTCTCTGTCCTCCCCTTTTGCCTCGTCTTTCCTCTGCTGTCCTCTTCAACTGAATCTCCATAACTCTTTTCTGCCTTCCCCTTCTTTTAAGGGCTCGTGTGATTACATAGGGGTAAAGCATCTGTTCCATGATAATCTCCCTATCATGATAGTTTCCCTATTTTTAAGTCAGCTGGTTATACTCAGATTAGTGTTTATTGAGTAATCGGGGGGCAGGAATCTTGGAAGGACATCTTTAGAATATTACCTGTCACAGTGTTTTCCAAATACAGGTCTCAAATTTAGAATAATCATAATGTTAAAAAGTCTCTTACAGTTCTACTATCTTTGGATTTTCTGAAAAGGCCACCAAGTAACTCAGTGATTTTCTCCTTCACATTATAAAAGGAAGGATAATAAAATGGTTGTTTGGCCTTCTCCAATTTCAATTAAACTCAAGGCTATTTTGAGGGCTCTTTTATTTACTCACTGTGGCTTAAAAAAAGAAGAAGAAGAAAAGGACAAATCAAAGGGGAAATTCAATTTTCCTAGGTTTAACATTTGTTCAATTATTGTGCACTTCACAGGAATATATTGATGTTCATGTATAAAGATTGTAAAAATAACTTTATAAAAAGTTTTACTTCTAAGATACTAAATTTTAATATCATTGTCGACAAGGGACAATTATAGCACATTTTGATGTAAATCAAAAGACCCTGAAGGTTTGTCCATGTCCTCACTGTTCATAATATGTTTTAACTCCAGGGAAAACATTGATGATATTTTAATAAACTAATTTCATTCTATACCTCAAGAAAGAATTATGCTTTCTTCCATTTTGATAATGTCCCACAAGATTTTTGTCTTCTGAAAGAGACATTGAAGAGAAATCTCCTTTGAGCCTCAATGAAAAACACCTTATCAATCATTTTTAAAAACTGGAAAAAAAAACAAACTGCTAAAACTCTAGAGGGTGTATCGTTTATTCACAGCTCTCAGTTAAGAAGTCATAACTTATCTTTAAATCACAGAAAACTATCTCAGCCAGAGGCTTTATTGTGGTTCTTAGGAATCCTTGAGAGGCAAGTATTTAGAAGAAAACAATTTAAAAAAACCAAAAAACTGTTGCCATCGAGTCGATTCCAACACATAGTGATCCTGTAGGACAGAGTAGAGCTGCTCCAAAAGGTTTCCAAGGAGTGGCTGGTGGACTCCAACTGCTGACCTTTTGGTTAGCAGCTGAGCTCTTAACCACTGTGTCACCAGGGCTCCAAGAAAACAATATCCACCTCATTATTTTTAGTCCAGAAGCCTACTCACTGAAGTAGACAACTTCGACCCAAGAAGTATAGAATAAGATGTACATAAGATCATAAGATACAAGTTTTAATATTCTAATCTTCATAATTTTCTTATCTTTCTGACACTTCAGGTTAAGATTTTTCAATTGTTATCAAACTTTTTTTTTTTTTTTAACCACTGAATTCTAAAGCTATCGAGCAGCCATCAAAGATGCATCCATTGATCTGAATTCACTTGGAGAAAAGAAGAATGAAGAACATCAAAGACACAAGAAAAATATTAGCCTAAGAGATAAAAAGGGCAGCATAAACCAGAGACTCCATCAGACTGTGTCATGGTTTGAATTATGTCCCCGAAAAAATCTGTGTATCAATTTGGTTAGGCCATGATTCCTGGTACTGTGTGATTTTCCTGTATGTTGTAAACCTGCCTCTATGATGTTAATGAGGGAGGATAGGTGGCAGTTGTGTTAGTAAGGCAGAACCTGATCTACAAGACTGGATTGTGTCCTGAGGCAATCTCTTGAGACATAAAAGACAGAAGTGAGCAGTGAGACAGGTGGACCTCATACCATCAAGAAAGCAGTGCCAGGAACAGAGTGCATCCTTTGGACTGGGGTCCCTGTGCTGAGAAGCTCCTAGTCTGAGGGGGAACTCTGATGAGAAGGCCAACAGAGAAAAAAAGCCTTCCCCTGGAGCTGATAGCCTGAATTTGGACTTTTAGCATACTTTGACTGTGAGGAGATAAACTTCTCTTCGTTAAAACCATCCACTTGTGGTATTTCTGTTACAGCAGCACTAGGTGACTAAGACAGACTGAGACCAGAAGAACTAGATGGTACCTTGCTACCACCAATGACTGCCCTGACGGGGAACACAACAAAGAGTCCCGGACAGAGCAGGAGAAAAGTGAGGTGCAGAACTCAAATTCTAGTAAAAAGACCAGACTTAATGGTCTGACTGACACTGGAGGAACCCCAGAAGACATGGTTCCTGGAATCTCTGTTAACCCAGAACTAAAACCATTCCTGAAGCCAACTCTTCAGACAAAGATTAAGCTGGACTATAAGACGTAAAATGATACTCATGAAGAATGTGCTTCTTAGTTCAAGTAGATACATGAGACTAAATGGACAGCTCTTGTCTGGAGGTGAGATGAGAAGGCAGAAAGGGACAGGAGCTGACTGAATGGACACTGGAAATCTGGGGTGGAATGGAGGAGTATGCTAACATATTATAGGGATAGTAACTAGGGTCACATAACAGTGTGTGTATAAATTTTTGTATGAGAAATTAACTTGAGCTGTAAACTTTCACTTAAAGCACAATTGAAAAAAAAAAAACATTTAATTCTGATATCTTTGATGTTCCTTGCCTTAATACTGCTTTTTAAATTCCCTGTCATTGTTTTGCATGAGTCCAATACATGACTGTAATTTGCTCATAGTTTGGCTAAACCATAAAACTGAATCCACTAACTATTGGGTTTGCACTTCTTCAGGGGCAGCTCAGCTTCCTTTTAATCAGTTTTTTGGTTAAAAAAAAAAAAAAAGAAAGCTCACCTGGATAGTTGAAATCAACCACATAGTGACATGTTAGATGTCAAACCCCACCACAGGTCAGATAGTTAAAAAACTAAAATCCCTGTATCTGTTCTTCAGATTCTTAGATTAGGACTGAAATCCGTTCTATTGGTAATTTGAACTTTCTTGGTTCCGTGTTTAGGGATAAAAGCAAATTTTAACCATGACCCTTCCGTTAACATTTGTCTGTGTTGTTGTGCTCAAAAGTGTGATCACCAGAATCTTCATTACTGATACATAATCACTATCCTCTTAATGATGCAATAAGTGAATTTTCAAAGAAGAATAGGAAAATCTGACACTTACAGAAGTTGGAACAAGCATCATCCAAAACTCCACACATGACTGTGACACACTGAACAATGGTGCAGAACCATATCAATCCTATCCTGTTACGGGAATGGCCTACTGGCCAAAAGCAACTGAGAATTGCAATCAACACTCCAAACAATATTTGCACCAATCGTATTTCCTCTCTTTGTGTTAAACAATTCTGGGACCAAGCAAAAGTGTCTGCTTCTATGATAAATAATAAATGTAACTGATAAAATAAATACCTGTTCTAGGTAATATATTTGCTTCCAAAAGATTGAGCTATGAAAAAACTAAATTAGTTTATTTTCCTAGGTGGACATCTTGCTTATTCTCACTAATCCAAAGTATGTGCCATTAATTGTTCAATTCCATCCATCCCTCTACCTTGGATGATCTGTCCTCAAACTACTGAGCCAGATCATAAACCCCGATAAGAATACTTCTATAAATTACCTACTTTGAGAAAAAACTAATATTTGCTTAATGTGGTGTTTTTCATGAAGAGAGTAACTCTAATAAACTCAGGTTTGCTTGATGAACAAATCAATGAATTCAGGCAATGTCTTTGGGAGCAATAGACAATTCTGAAGAATTTTAACCAGGATTATTACAATCAAATCTGTATTTTAGAAAAGATTACAGCAGCAAGATAAGATGTGCAGAGGCCAATGAATAAGCTTAATCTTCTAAACTTTTATTGTAATAACACTTAACTTCTCACAATTATTTTTCATGTAGACTTTTTTTTAGAGTTAAAATGGTAGACTTTTTGGATAGCATTTATTGGTATGCTTAATACATTATATCTCAGTATAAATTAACTACTGCATTATGTAATCAGATCATCAGTAGATTTTTATGAAGTTAAAAAAAAAAAAAAAAAAAAAAAACACTGACTCAGAGTGATCCCATTGGACTTCCAAGGTTGTAAATGTTTAAGGAAGCAGACTGCCACATCTTTCTCCTGGGAGCCTCTTGGTGGTTTCGAACTGCCAATCTTTTGGTTGGCAGTTGATTGCTTTAACCACTGTACTACCAGGGCTCCTTTTTATGAAGTTACTTGCATAATAATATTGAGATTCTTGGTTACTAGAGATGAATAAATCAAAAAACGTAACTCATTGCCATCAAGTCAATTCTGACTCCTGGTGACTTCATGTGTAACAGAGTAGAACTGCCCTGTACAGTCTTCTTGGCTGTAATCTTTAGGGAAGCCGATCATCAGGACTGTCTTCTTCAGTGTAACTGGGTGTGTTTGAACCACCAACCTTTAGGTTAGTAGTCAAGCACAAATTATTTGCGCCACCTAGGAACCAGATCCCAGTTTCTAATGACTGTAATCAGGAACTTCCTACCTGTAAGGACCTAGAGAAATCAGCCAGCCTGCTTTCCACCTCCTAACAGCAATTTTAGGAACAACCAATATAGTTTATTCATTCTTAAAGATAAAAAATTGACATGAAAAATAATTGAATTATTTAATGGAAAATCTTCCATTTTATTGCTTGCCGAATGATTTTATATAATTCACTAGTCAAGAACTTCCCTTAAATTCTCACTTATTTCAATGTATATTCAATTCACACCACATTCAAGAGCATTTGAAATCCATTCTTACACACTGACCTATGATCCTGATATTGACTGGCTTGTATTCATGTTCAGAACTTGTGATTACTGAGAACATTTCTCCTAGAATTGCCCAGCCCCTAAGGCTATTGATTTAGTGCCAAGCCTCACTGCATAGCTCTATCTATTTTCAACTGATGTGCTGGATCTGACCTTTGCTTTGCTCTGTAATTTTGCTTCTCTGTTTTTTCTTATATCTGTATGTCTATGACAATAAATCTCTCCTGGAATGTAGTTCTTGAATTAAGTATAATTTATAATAGAATAGAGTACCTTATTTACCACAGATTATTCTTGATACTTCTAAATGATTATTTTAATATTCTTAACTACCAGACTTTCTTTTTTCTTTATTAAAAAAAGTATGTAATCACATATTACCTGAAGTTTTTGTGATTTATTTTCATGTATGCATATGAGATTTTGAATTTGAAAACTATAGAAAAGTACAAATCATTGTACAAATACTAGGTGTTGTATTACCAATTTCACTACAGTATGGATTTTCATTTTTCAGGTAAGTTATATAATATAAATCCATCTGAAGAAATTCTCTTGTGTTATGATGTTATGGATTGAATTATGCCCACCAAAAATGTGGGTATCAATTTGGCTAGGCCATGATTCCCAGTATTGTGTGGTTGTCCTCCGTTTTGTGAAAGTAATTTTTTGTTAAAGAGGATTAGGGTGGGATTGCATAACACCTTTACTAAGGTCACATCCCTGATCCAATGTAAAGGAAGTTTCCCTAGGGTGTAGCCTGCACCACCTTTTATCTTACAAGAGATAAAAGGACTGGGAAGCAAGCAGAGAATTGGGGACCTCATACAACCAAGAAAGCAGTACTGGGAGAAGAGCATGGACCTGGGGTCCCGGTAAGGAGAAGCTCCTAGTCCTGTGGAAGATTGATAACAAGGACCTTCCTCCATAACTGACAAAGAGATAAGCCTTGCCCTGGAGCTGATGCCCTCAATTTGGACTTCTAGCCTACTAGACTGTGAGAAAATAAATTTCTCTTTGTTAAAGCCATCCACTTGTATTTCTGTTATAGCAGAACTAGATGACTAAGACAGGACCTCATACCACCAAGAAACAAGACCAAGAAGAATAGTGCATCCTTTGGACCTGGGGTCCCTGTGTTGAAAAGCTTCACAACCAGGAAAGATTGATGACAAGGATGTTCCTTCAGAGTCAACCAAGAGAGATAGACTTTCCCTGGAGCAGGCACTCTAAATTCAGACTTCTAGCTTACTAGACTGTGAGAGAATAAGCCAACCACCTATGGGATTTCTGTTACAGCACCACTAGATAACTAAGACATGACGATGAAATGGAAGTATTTAAGATGGATGAAGTGAAGTTTATGAAAGGAGCCATACTTCATTCCTATATTGCTGTGCAACTTAGTTGATTTCTTTCCCTTGACCCTATAGCAACATATTGTCAGACCTAAACCTAAGCCAAGGAGCCCTGGGCTTAAACACTTGACTGTTAACCAAAATATCAGTGGTTCAAACCCACCAGCCACTCTGCAGGTGAAAACATTACAGTTTAGGAAGCCCTATGGGACAGTAGTTCTACTATGTCTATAGTGCCACTATGAGTCGGAATTGACTCAATGGCCCATAACAACAACAACAACCCTCAGTCATTACAATTCCACTCACACCCATTTCTATGACTTAGGGCTATTGCCATATTTAATTTCACTGAAGATTCTGTTATTGATGGATTATTTGAAGATAATATGTAGCCATTGTTAGGGATGGCTATGAATTTTATATGAAGGAGGGTTTAACTTTTCAAAACTGCTCAGGTAGTTTTAATATTTTAATATTAAAAATTGATGGATCTTTATTTTGGGTATTTCTAATAGGCTAAAATAATATCTGAACTTACTAAAAGCTTAGGACAGACATTTCAAGGGAAGCTGATAAATTTAATTTAGCTCGACAGCACAACTTTGACTTCCATAGTTGGAGTCAAAACAAATCTGATGTAGCCTGGACTCTGGTGTCTATATCAAGGGAAGAATCGAATTTCCTCCTGGACAAGACCATGGCAAACTGTGTAATCTAATGGTCCTTATACTTTTAGGTGGAAGTTTTAGCCTCATTTGGAATCATCCCAGCCTTTTGAATACAATTAGATGGGAAGATTTTTTTGGATGTGCTGGGGTGGAGTTGAGGGTCAACAGAAGAAGATAGTATACCTCTGGTAAGATTTCTCTAGTAAAACAGAAAACATGTTGATAAATTGTAGTTATCATTCAGCAAATATATATATATGGTTGCCCTCTACCTAGGCATCTTTAAAAGTTATGCAAGGCCATGTTACCGAATTTGACCAATGAGATGTCATTGGAAGGTAGAACCTTAAGAATCTGAGCTATGCACCCATCTTCTTTTCCCTGCATTTACAATCATGGAAACATATGTCGAGATAGAAATTACTGACTGTATCCTTCCAATGTTCATGTACATTCAGTGATAATTCTCCCCGTGGTTTTTAAGCCATTGATGTTTATAGTATTTTATTCCTGAAATCTAGCTTAGCCCACCCTGACTGGCACAAATTTTTGTTAAATTCCACTTATTTTTATAATTATCTGTAAAACCTTTAGAATGTTTATTTGATTTGACAAATCAGTTGAGTGTTCAAAGAGTGTGTTTCCTTTGTAAACTGTATAGACCCACCTTGCACTCTCATTCTCGTTTCCTTAATGGGGTTTCTCTTGCTGGTAATTTTCAAAATGTTAATGTTTCTCAGGATCTCATCCTTAGCAGAACTTCTCTCATCAAACATTGCTTTTAGGCAACCATATCTACAACATGGTCTGCAGCTGTCCCTTAAACACTTACTTTGGCTTTCTCCATTCCTATGAGCTGCAGATTAGAATTTATCACTGTTTAAAGGATATCCTTTATATTATGAGACGACTTACTTATCACTCCTACCATTTTTTTCCCATTATCTGCACAATCATTTTAGCTTCAAATTAGGATTAAATTCTGTATTTCATCTTCTATCAGCTGTTCCCCTTAACTCCTCGTATCTAAAGTTCGTAAAAACAAGTTATTTCTACTTTCTTAACATGTCTTGAATTTGTTCCCGCTTTAGATCACCATTGCTACTTCATTTTTGTAGAACTTTATCTACTACTTTGAAATATTTCGTTCCTCTCTATCCTGGATTAGTACCTCAAGTTACATCATTTTACCCTCATGAGGCAGAGGGTAATGTTATCATCTCTTTCTTGCTTATACTAAATTCATGGCTGTCCAATTTTTGTAAAAGTTTTTAAATCCATATTCTATAGACATATAAGCAAATAAAATGCTTATACTAGTAACTTATCTGATTGACAATGGGGATATAGAGCCTTTATTTCTGACCTCTTGCTCCAACCCTATTCCTGCTATGTACTGAAAATAAACCTAGAAATCCACAGGACTCTTTGTGATTAAATTTTGAAACTACTGGTCTACTAAGTAGAAACTAGATGCCTCATGTTACTTTTCATGACCCAGCTTTATTTTTGTATCTTCTTTGGTGCATAAAACATACAGCACTTATTTTAGTTTTACTTGTCATTTTATCAACCTGAAGTGATTTCCCTCTTTCTTGGTTTACTCTTACTAGAATTAGTTAAAATTATTTGAAAGATTTTCTCTTGGATCTATAATAGAGGTTGTTATATGTTCAGCCCCTCTTCTTCCATTTAGTCTTTCCATGAGGCTATCTTTAGAAACAGGTTGATTAAATCTTAGTTCAATGTAAGACTGTTGTATTCAAAGGAACAATATCTTGACTTTTTGAAGTTTATTCTAAAGTGAGCAAGAATGTGGGTCTCTTCTTATTCTGTAAGACTAAAATCTCTTCAGCTGTTATTTTTTCATTTCTTGGGTGAAATTCTGCAATAAGAGAATATAAATTCACATGCAGAGAAATGAATGATGTAGAGATAATCAAGGAATTATTTGAGTCTATGTTTTAGTGATTTCTGAGGTCTAGCTCAATCTTTGTCCTTTCCATGGATTGAGTGTTTAACCTTTCCTTCTATTATGTAAACTGCTCCAGTATCTCTAAAATAAACACCTTTTGTGTATTAGCTGATTTGAATTGGGTTTCTATCACTTATATCTTAAATTTCCTAAATACTACACGCATAACCACAAAAAGTTGCATAAATTTCGGCAAGTTAAAATTTCCCTAGACCTTACTAAAAACCCCAACTTGAACAACTCTATACTAGGCAAAACTCATGCTGTCTTTCCTCTGAATCCCAGTAGTGTCTCATTCGGAAGTCCTTAGTAGCTTAAATAACAGTTCTTTAACTTAAACGGTAACAGACACGACTGGATGGTGCAAGCGATAACACACATGACTCCCAACTGAAAGGTTTAAGGTTTCAGTTCATGCAGAGGTTCATGGGAAGAGAAGCCTGCACAACGGGCTTTCAAAAAAAAATCAGCCATTAAAAACTTATTGAGTTTCTGTTTAGAGTGATGGAAAATTTGGTAATGGGTATTGCTGATGGATTCACAACACGATTAATGCCAAATTGATTGGTGTCACTGAATTGAACACATGAAAAATGTTGACTTGACAAAGACTGTGTTGTATATATATTTACAACAACAACAACAAATGGAGCACAGTTTTACTCTGACACACATGGGGTCACCATGAATCAGAATCCACTATAAACCAAGTTTCTAGTTGTCATCACTCTCCTCCACACTCTGGACCCTTGAATTGAAGATATTGTGTTATATTCATGTTAATTTCTGTAATTCTCTTTATTTTATGATTTTGTTTTTATGTTGGAATCTAGATGACAGTAAAGAAAGTTTATGTTATGAAGTACTCTTAAGATTATTCCTGACTTTTGAAAGTTAAAAGGGATACTAGAGAACAGGTTATTTTGTGTTCCATCCTATATAAACATCTAATCTTGAAAGCCTTGAAAGTTGGCCATTCATCTCTGCTTTAATATGGAATTGATGCAGGAGACAGCTTGATCTATCAATGGACAGCTCTAGTTGATGTAAATTGACACAGATTTTTAATGTTAGTTTTTAATTTACACAATCATAGAAAATACTGAACTCTTAAGTACAAATAATCTGTGAATGCACCTACTCTTCACTTATCAACTCTCTCATTATCCAACATTACACATTTATGACAATAGTAAAAAATCTACTATCCAACCATTTTGCAAATTAGCTATATATGTCTGACAGTAATGAATGCTGAGTTGCGAGGTGACAGTTAACACTGGCTTTGATGGTTAAGGTTATGTGTCACCTTGGCTAGGCCATGATTCTCAGTGGTTTGGCAGTTACGTAACAATGTAGTCATCTTCCTTTTTGGATCTGACATGGTCACCTTCCACTATACCATAATACTGCTTTTAGCGTAACGACCTGGTCTTTTGCAAACTAATCATGTCAATAAGTGAGAAGTGCTTGTAGATTGCTTTCCGCTTTTTAGGGTCTCCTATTGATATTTTAATTTTGAAAGATAATCCTGAAAAATTTCCATTTGTTTTATAAATTTCATATCAATCTCCTTAATTCAATCTATTACTATTAATGAACCATTCTATGCTTTGTACAATTTACAAATGTCTTATTATCAGATATAGTGGCAAAATAATTCTGTTTCCCTTATCACTTTTGTCATAATATATGTTCTTCAATCATCTTTAAGAAGCATGATCCATTTCCTGTTGAAAGGTACTAATTTTATGAAGTATAAGTAAAATAAAGTAAGGAGAACAATTTCTCTGAAGAGTCACTTCAGTTTTTATTAACCAAATACAAGCCAGTGCACGAAGCACAACTGCCTAAATTTCCACTGAAATCATTTTGGTTATAAATTACACAGAGTGTTTGTTTGAAATCAAATATACATATTTCATCTTATTCTGAATGACAGCAACTATATGTAGCTTTTCAACCACATAAATTATATTAGAAATGAATATACAACATGGCCAATTTAATGGTATACAGTTAGCATCATATTTCCTATATTTTTAGAATGAATATTTGTGTCATAACTAAAATTGATGTCATAATAATTTAAGCGTTCATGTGAATATGTCAATAACGGTCTCTTGACATTAATTTTATAGAGATTAGGCTTATTCTTTTTATAAAATTTCAGAAATTCTTAGAGAAATGAATATAAGAAATTTAAGATTCAGTGTTTAATTTCAATTGACAAGGTGATTATAATGCTTCACTGCTTATAATACTTAACATATCCCCACACTTTAGTAACCGGTACTATTCCTTTATGCCTTAATAACAGTAGTAATTTTATTTGAGTGTTGTCTATACAGAGATAGAAGCCATATGAAACCTATTACATTAACACTCCTTGTGCTATGGCAGTGTCTGAAACAAGCCAGGGAGTCAACATTAGTTCAGATTTAAAAGAACTATCATATAGAAGAAGACCTGGTGTCACAGTGGTTAAGCATTTGGCTGCTAATCAGAAGGTCAGCAATTCGAATCCACCAGCTGCTCCTTGGGAGTTCTATGGACAGTTCTACTCTGTCCTATAGGGTCCCTATTAGTTGGAATTGACTCAACGGCAATGGGTTTTGTGTTTTTTGGTTTTGATCATATAGAAAAAAGGAAACAGACATTAACTAGATTGTCAAAAAAGATGTATATTTACCAGATGAAAATTTTAGGAAAGAAATACCCTTTATTATTATAAAAAAGTTTATTTGAATTACTCATTGTTGAATATTATCTTTTCAATAGTGACTTCTTGCTACTTAGGTAAAAAGCAACTTTTTAATGATTTGGGTAAGTAAAGTTAGATATTTTTAATGAAGTCTATAACCAATGTATAGAATGAGGTTTTTCTTTTTAAATGATTAATAAAAAGGAGTCCTGGTGGCCAAGGGGTTAAAGCTATCGACTGCTAACAGAAAGGTTGGTGGTTCAAAACCACCAGCGGTTCCACAGGAGAAAGACGTGGCAGTCTGCTTCTGTAGAGGTTTACAGTTGGAAACACTATGGGTCTCCATGAGTCCGAATCAACTTGACAGCAGTGGGTTTAGTATTTTTGTTTGTTTGTTTTTTAATAAAAATTATAAGATGGTTTATACATCCTGTAATATTAGAGCTTAATTTTTTATATAAAATTTCTATTAAAATAGAAATAACACTTGGCAACATGTAATGACAAACACCTTAAACAATTATTCAACAGTAAGGAATCTCTATTCTGTCACAATCTGGCTGAATAATCTTAAAAATCTCAACCTCTCAGAGTAACAAGAAGATTTGTGGGAGTAATTCCCTATGCCTAAGACTGGAAGAAACACAAATGAGAGTATTGAAAGGGCTTTAGGTCTCGACAGATCTTAGGTGTTTACTTAGACAAACACATGTGGAGGTAGGAGGGGTCTCCTGTGGAGACTGTGGTAGAGGTAACTTGAGGTCTTTCTCCTTTGGGACCTGTGATGTTTTTCTGAAGATTTTAACTACCTGGCATCTCCATAAGGAATTTAAGATACCTTCAGAGGTGGGGACAGTGTGTATGCTTTTGGAGGTCTTCTAGCTACTTTAGATCGAACGTATGCAAGCCCTGTTACATTGAAATAGTCAAGAAGTTATTTTGTTGATTTCTTTTTCTAGGTATTTTCAAGTTACAGTGTTTTCACACGGGGCCACAGTATATGAATTCAGGAACATAAGATTATGATTTTTTAATGCTTTTTTACAAGTTTTAGGTAAATTGTGGCTTTAAAAATGATAGAAGCTGTTATAACAGAGAAAGAACAATGTGATGGTTTCTTTTGATTAAGGCAAACATCCACATTATTTCTGAAAAATATCCCCACATGTGTAGAGAAACTAGGTTAACTGGAAAGAAAAAAAAAAAAAAAAAATCATAGGAGAATCTGTTACTGTGGAAACACAATGAACATGTACTAGCAAAAATATCAAACAGGCAGATTAACTTGTCTTTTTTAATATTAAATAATTCTATAATTCCTTTTAATTGCTTAAAACTAAGATTTTCTTTCTAAAGGCAAATCTATAGCAATATTATATTCTAGCATGCTTTCTTTTCTTGCTAATTTTTACTAAACAAAAAAAAAGAATTTGTGTAGCATAAATATTTTTATGTACTATCCTCATAAAGTCTCTGAGTAGCACGAAGGTTAAATGCTCGACTACTAGCCAAAAGGTCGGTGGTTCAAACCAACCCAGAGGTGCCTAGGAAGACAGGCCTACCGATCTGCTTCTGAAAGGTCATGGCCTCAAAAATGCTATGGAGCAGTTCTACTCTGCACTCATGGGGTCACCGTGAGTTGAAATTGACTCAACAGCAACTAACAACAACAGCATCCTCATGTTATGTACTAATCAAAGATCCAACACATTATCAAATAAATGACCTAGGCAGGTAGCTTTCTCCTCCCAAGAGAAAATATGCATGTGGTATTTTAAGGTTAAATGAACATGATGGGTCACTGTTTTTAAGTATGTTTTCTACAAATTTCTGGATATATAATTTCTGTTGGTTTATGTCTTAAGTTTTAAGCTCATTGATGCTCATCACTAACTTAGACATTTATTATTTCTGTCTGAAAGTTCATCAGGTGACTATTTTTCGATCTGAGTCTCCATTTAGGGGAAAGAAAATGTTTCTTTAAGTGAATTCAATCTCAATATAGATTTTTTTTTATTTTAGTGTATAATAATTTATACTTTTCTTGCATAATTTATTTTAAAGTAAATAAAAGAAAAAGTCAGATAAATTATTTGCTGCAAGATACTGTGTTATATAACTTCTGAATATTTTTAAACTTAGTAGTTTATAAGTATTAATAGGGTTTAGGGGTCATCCAAAAGCTTCTATTAAATATTTTATCTATGCCTATGATATATGTGTGTCACGTTTTATGTAGGTATATTATTTGCATTCATGTTTGCTTTTCGGTCAGTAAAGCCTGTAAAAAAAAAAAAAAGCTCATGTGAAGGAGGAAAAAAACCCAGTTTTTAAAAAAATTACTACTAGCGTGATTTAAAAAAAAATTTTGTAAAGATTTATTCTTCCCTGAGTTGATTCCCTGAATATCTTAGGAAGAACTGGAAGCTAAATGAGATTCTACATAATAAAATTAATATTTATGATTATATAAAATATGAGAAATAGGGGTAGAATTTTTACATAAATCAACCAATGTGTTCAAACTTACCTATCAATTACTCATGCAAATTCAAGGTAATCATGACAGTTATAAATAAAATCAGTGTTTTACTTAAGTAAAAAATACTAGAATCAGTGAAAGAGTAAATTAAGGTTTTATATTTTTCAAATATATTACTTATGCTTGTTTCAAACATTTTCTTCTGTAAACAAACCCCCTTGGGAGTCAACAAGATAATGAATAATAGTCATTAGTATCAGCCTGCATTTATATGTGCTGACACATTTTTCATGTCACTGCTAATCTCTTAGTATTTACAACCCAATGAAAACCTATTTGGCTGGAAAATTACAGAGGCATAGAAAAGTAGATTATCATCTTTCTGGGCAGTCTTTATTTATAAGGCAATTCCTTTAGTAGTGTTTCTCATTTGATTAGTTTAATGTGGGTATAGTGGTATAAATATTTAAGTACATTATGAAAACAAGATGGTAGGTAATTATTGGGAAGGCTTTTGTTTTTATGACTAACTTCTCCTAAAAGGGGTTAGGTAACAGAATAATTTCAATGGATACAGAGAGACTCAGGTTAAGAGTGCTCAGTACTTTCTGCTTCACTAAGGGAAACCAAATCAAAAGAGGGCTGCTGAAAAAAATAAAATAGACTTTTGAAGTCAGTCAAGCTTTTCCTTCATTAACCTGGTAACTATGAATGAGAAGAAAGAAAACAGTGTCTAGTTCCAAGAAATGTCAGTAATATTGAGACATTGTACAAATCAAGAAACACAGGTATTTTTTGAAAGAGGGTTACATATGAATATTCAAATAACTTACCTTTTTTTAACAGATCAGAACTTTCATAGTAGTTAATATAAATCATCTAGTTTGTCCCTCACAACGATCCTAACATCTTTGGTCTGTTTGAAGAACTACATCAGAGAGATATATCAGAAATGGCTGTTATGCTTTCAGAGAGTTTTCTGAGAGATAACTCAGTGATCTTTACACTCATGCCAGGATTCAATCTTCCACAGAGAGATGATAATAGCTTTAGTTAGCGAAACACCAAGAGAGAAAGATGTAAATGTGAACAAAAGGCAGGCTTTCTGTGAGTTAATTAACCAGAATAAGTCAGACTAGGAACATAGACAAGGCAGCCTTATTTGCTTATCCATTTAAGTTTGTATTCTTTGGCCTTGACTCATAGACACAAAATGCTTTTATTGTTTTTAAAATCAGGAAAACGAGATAGATGTACCTTCTTATCCCAGTGGAAAAATGCTTTTTCTAGATTTTCTTTGCATTCCCTTTGTAAAACTCTGTACAGTGGAGTATAATTACTGCTTCTTTTACTAGTGGTAAATGTAAATAATAGGTTACTATCTAGTCTTATTGTTGTTATTAGTTGCCAAGGAGTGGCTCCAACTCACAGTGACCTCATGTACAACAGAAGGAAACATTGGCACCATCTTCATGGTGGTTGGTGAGTCCATTGCTGCTCCACTGGGTATTTTGAGTGCCTTCCAACCTAGAGGGCTTATCTTCCAGCACTATATGGGACAATATTTTGTTGTGATCCATAGGGTTTCATTGGATAATTTTCAGAAACACTGGATAATTTTCAGAACTATATTACCAGGCCTTTCTTTCTAGTCTGTCATAGTGGGGAAACTGCAAAAATCTGTTCACCATGGGTGACCTTGCTTTATTTAAAATATCAGTGGAGTAGCTCCCAGCATCATAGCAACATGCAAGCCACCACAGTACATCAAACTGATAGAAGGGTGATGTAATGGCTAGTCTTAGTTTAATGTAAATAGTATTACAGATATCTCAATGTCTACAAGATTAAGGAGAAAAATAGAGAATTATGAAATTCTAACTTTATTTGTTGACCTTTGTATTTGAAGCCTAAACCTCTAAAAACTTCTCCAAAGGTCTGTATTTCAATTACTTCTCATTTTAACATTTAATTAATATTCAACATTATAGATGTAACAAGATGCAGCTCTTTTGCTTTGGAGAAACCTCACAATTTAGAGGGCTGGGAAATGATCCACATGTATACATTCTGGAAAGAAAAGTTTCTTTAATGAATAAGTGAGAAAATAAAGAATATTTATTCTTCTGGTATCAGAAGCACACAATATACTGACTGAGCTCTGTAGGAATTTCCAAATAAGATACCTGAGGGAGGATTTGTTCATGCTTTAAAGCACGTGTATTTATTTAGAGGGACAGAAAAGAAGATGCAATCTGTCACAGAGCAAGCCGGAAGTAAGGTATGGCTTTGAAACTACCGGATGGGAAAAATCTTGAAATATATGTATTTTTAAAAGTATCTATCAGACAAAATATTAAGAAAAAAGGGAAAAAAATCAAGTATTTAAGTATTTTTTAAAGTTTATTTTAGAACTAAAAAAGTATAGATTTATCAGGAACATGTATGGTAGAATAACAAACATTCTGACTTTTAATTTTTATTCGAAAGCATTCTTAAAATCAATACTCTATAAAGAGCCAGAGAAGTTAAATAAATCTCTATTAAGTGCTAATATGCACAGTTTAATAAATTTTTAATATTACTAAATATGGCAAAACAACCCATGGCTTGATAAAAGGTTCCTACATTAGTCTAAATATTTCAAAATGTGTTCTTAATATAGTACGTCAAGGTGACCACTGTTTATTTAAACTATGCCATGAAACAATATTTTCCATAATTAAATTGTGTAACTGCTTAGCACAGGTGAAAGGTAATCCAGCAATATATGTGGTCTGTTCCTATTATGCTTCATCTCTTACTTTTAAATAAATTTTTCCATAGTTTACTATTATGATGAAGAACCTAATTTATGGCTCATTTTCCTACACATTTTATGTAACAAGTGCACCAAAATTCAACTATGATGTAAAACAATATCATAGTCACATATGAATACATTGGGATGGAATATATATAGCAATTTGGAAATATGTATATATATTAAATATATCTATAATATTTACATACTGTTTTCAAAATTACGTAAAATATAACTAACATCTATTTTATTGTTATTATTTTTAATTTTACACTTAAAATTTGCCATAGGTAAGATGCAAATAAGGAGCCTTGCTGGTGCAATGGTTAAGTGATCGACTGCTAATCGAAAGGTTGGTGATTTGAACCTACCCAGCAGCTCCTCTGGAGAAAGACCTGGAGATCTGATTCTGTAACAATTACAGCCTAGAAAACCCCACGGGGAAGTTCTACTCTGTCATATGAGGTCATTATGAGTCGAAACTGACTCAGGGGCACACACCAACAAGTAGTTGTTTATATTTCCATAATTATACACATACTAACATGAAAAATGAACCAAAAGTAAAAAGAAAAACTTTCATATGTCTACATGTTTATTTCAATATCATTTTTTCATTCCCCTTTATTCCTTCTTTTTACATTTTATGTAGATAAGTTTGCTCAGTGTCTTAGTATTATTTTAATTTGGGGCACCTGTTCTCATAGTTGCTCTTTTCAGTTTTTTTGAAGTAAATTATATTCTGCAATATTTGTCACACACACACACAGATATACACACTTATACTTGAGAAGCCACTAACAAATTTAAAAACTAGAACATTGCCAATACTATTGAAGCTACCTGGGCACTCTTTAATTCTAGCCTCCAGTCTTCTCTTTTCAACATCCAAACATAAACACTCTCCTGTTTTTAAATGATCACTTGCTCTTTTTAAATTAAAAATGGATGGACTTTTACATCTGACCGTAACCAATAGATTTGGTTTTGTTGTTTTGAATTTATTGAAATAGAATCACATTATATGCAATATTAGGCACCTTGTTTTTTGTTCATTCAACACTGTGTGTCTAAGATTTCCCCATGTTATTATATACACATCTCTGGGTCATTCATTTTCACTATGTATAACATTTCACTTTGTCAATAAACCTAATTTTATATCCTTACATTAGATATTTGGTTAGTTGCTTTTTTTTTTCTTTTTCTTTTTTAGTATTAGAAACAATGGTGCTGTGACCATTCATGTTCCCAGGTCCTGACGTATATGTGCTAGAGTATCTGTAGAGAACGTTGAGAGAATGAAATTGTTGAGTCTTAGACTGTGCTCATGTTCAGTTTTAAAACATAAGACCAAATTGTTTTCCAAAGTAGTTATAACAATTTTCCCAGAACCCAGCAGATTTTGGAATATCCTTGTTCCACACCCTCATTGAAAACTATTGCTGTCAGATTTTTTAAATTACTACCAGTCTACTGCTTGTAAAATGGTGTCTCACTGCAGATTTAATTTGCATTTCTGTGATACTAATTTTTATTTGTATATTTATAATTTTTGTTTCTTTTTCTGTGAAATGACTGTTCACGTTTTACCCTGCACTATTTTGGGAGAAAAATTATTTTTTATTTGAAGTAATTGAATTTTTAAATAATCCCAAATAATATTTTCTGATTCATTATATATAATACAAAATTCCCAGTAAGTGTGTTGTGTTTTTACTTTCTAAAGTGCCTTTTAGTGAACAAAGGTTCTTAATTTTAATTTGCTTAACTGTATTCATTTTTCCCTTTAAGTTTGCTTTTTCTTTTTTGGTTTTTTGGTAGGGCTTTTTAAGAAATCTTCCCTTTCACAGAGAAAGGGAAGATGTCACAGATAATTTCTAATATATTTATTTCCATTTGATTTAAAATTTTTATTTATCTTGGATTGGCACTGATTTATAGGTGAAGTAAAAATCGAATTTTATTTGGATATGGTTTATCACTCATTACAGTACCATCTAGTAATTACTGCATTCATTTTCCTCTTATTTGCTATAGCAACAATTCCATATATCAAATTTTCACATGTACTTTAACCTCCTTTGGCATTCTACAGTCTGCTAAAATTGATATCCTTTTCTATCACTGTCCCAACATCACACCATCCTAATTATCATAGTTTTATGGTAATTTTGATATCTAGTTAGGCTAGTATTCTTACAATATTTTTATTCATTAAATGTGTGTCCATTTTTATATAGAAAGAACTTTTTCATTCTATATGAATTTTAGAATCTTCATAGCAAGTTCTGAGAAAAAGAATCTTCTGAGATTTTGACTGGAATTTCATTAAATATATAGATACTTTGGGGAATAACTGACATTTTTATATATTGAGTCTTCTTATTAAAAATACGGAGTTTCTCTACATCTTTTTAGGACATCTAAAATTTTTCTCCTGAAATAATTTTAGATATAAAAAGTGTTGCAAAGATATTACAGCAGGTTCTTGTATACCTTTCACTTGGATTCCCTTAATGTTAACATCTTAAATAACATTGTTTTTTTAAATCAAAACTAAAAAAAATGATAATAATTTGGTACAATACTATTAACTGTACAACACATACGATGTAGATTCCCCTAGTTTTTTTGTTAATATACTTTTTCTGTTCCAGGGTATAATTCAGGACACTGCATTGCATTTAATTGCCATATTTCATTATTGTAGTTGCTGTCGTTAGGTACCAGCAGGTCAGTTTTTGACTCATAATGAACCAACGGGACAGAGTAAAACTGCCCCATAGGGTGTTCCAGGCTGTAATCTTCACAGGAGCAGATCGCCATGTCTTTTCTTCTGTGGAGCTGGAGCCACTTTATGGGTTCAACCTGCCAACCTTTCAGTTAGAAGCCTAGTGCTTAAACTTTGCACCACAGGGCTCCTCATATTTCTTTAGTATCCTCTAATTCTGAGTGTTTTTCGATTTTTCTTTGTCCTTCATGACTTTTACACTTCTGAAGAGTAGTAGCCTGGTATTTCATAGGATGTATCTCAGTTTCCCACCACTTGTCTGTGAGTTTGTCGTACTGTGGTGGCTTGTGTGTGGCTTTGATGCTGCAAGCTGTGCCACCAGTATTGCAAATACCAGCAAGGTCAACCATGGTGGACAGGTTTCAGTAGAGACTCCAGACTAAGACAGACAAGGAAGAAGGACTGGGCGATCTACATCTGAAAAAAAAAAAGGCCAGTGAAAACCTTATGAATAGCCATGGAACATTGTCTGACATAGAGCCAGAAGATGAGCCCCTCAGATTGGAAGGCACTCAAAATATGACTGGAAAAGAGCTGCCTCCTCAAAGTAGAGTTGACCCCTTAATGACATGGATGGAATGAAGCCTTCAAGACCTTCATTTGCTAATGTGGCATGACTCAAAATGAGAATAAACAGCTGCAAACATCCACTGATAATTGGAACATGCAATGTACAAAGCATGAATCACATAAAATGTAAAAATGACATGGAATACTTGAAGATCGATATTCTAGGCATTCGTGAGCTGAAATGCACTAGTATTGGCCATTTTGAATTAGACAATCATATGGTCTAGTATGTCAGGGATGACAAATTGAAGAGGAATGGCATCACATTCATTGTCAAAAAGAACATTTTAAAATATATCCAAAAGTACAACTCTGTCAGTGATGGGATAATATCCATACACCTACAAGGAAGACCAGTTAGTATGCCTCTTATTCAAATTTACACACCAACCACTGATGCCAAAGATGAAGAAATTGAATATTGTTACCACCTTCTGCAGTCTAAAATTGCTCAAACATTCACTCAAGATGCATAGATAATTACTGATGATTGGAATACAAAAGTTGGAATCAAAGAAGAAGGATCAGTAGTTGGAAAATATGACCTTGATCATAGAATTGACACCATGACCAACAACTTATTCATTGGAATTATCTTTTCTCAACAACACAAATGGCTACTATACATGTGGACCTCACTGAATGAAATACACAGGAATCAAATCAACTACATCTCTGGAAAAAGACAATGGAGAAGGTTAAAAACAAGGACAGGGGCTGACAGCAATAGTTCACATGCAATTTCAAGTTGAAGCTGAAGAAAATTAGAACAAGACCACAAGAGCCAAACTACTACCTGAATTTAGAGACTATCCCAGGAATAGATTGGACACTATTGAACATTAATGACCTAAGACGACACTAGTTGTGGGATGATATCAAGGACATCATACTTGAAGAAAGTAAAATGTCACTAAAACGACAGGAAGGAAAAGACCAAAATGGATGTCAGAAGAGACTCTGAAACTTGCTCTTGAACATAGTTAAAGCAAATGGAAGAAATGGGGAAGTAATAGAGCTGAACAGAAGTTTTCAAAGGATGGCTTGGAGAAGACAAAGTAAAGTACTATAATGAAAGGGGCAAACACCTGGAGTCAGAAAACAAAACTGAAAAACATGGTTGGCATTTCTGAAGATGAAATAACTGAGTTGCAATATTGAAGGATATGATGGTCAAAATATTGAATGATGTAGGAAACATCAAAAGAAGATAGAAGGAGTACACAGTTATTGTACCAAAAAGATTTGGTTGACGTTCAACCATTTCAGGAGGTATCCTATGAACAAGAAACAACGGTTTTGAAGGAAGAAGTCCAAGATGCACTGAAGGCATTGGCAAAAAACAAGGCTCCAGGATTTGATGGAATACCAGTTGAGATATTTAAACAAACTGATGCAGCACTGGAAGCATTCAGTAGTCTATGCCAAGAAATTTGGAAGACAGCTACCTGGCCAACTAACTGGAGGAGATTCATATTTATGTCTGTTCCAAAGAAAGGTGATCCAAGCGAATGCAAAAAGTATCGAACAATATCATTAATGTCATAGGAAAGTAAAATTTTGCTGAAGATAATTCAAAAGTGGTTGCAGCAGTACCTCAACAGGCAACTGCCAGAAACTCAAGCCGGATTCAGAAGAGGACTTTGAACAAGGGATACCATTGCTAATGTCAGATTGATCTTGGCTGAAAACAGAGAATATCAGAAAGACGTTTACCTGTGTTTTATTGACTATGCAAGTTCATTGGATTATGTGGATTGTAAGCTATTATGGATAACATTGCAAAGAATGAGAATTCTAGAGCACCTAATTGTGCTCACGTGGAACCTGTACATAAACCAAAAGGCAGTCAGTCATTCAAACAGAACAAGGGGATACTGCTGGGTTTAAAATCAGGAAAGAGGTGTATCAGGGTTATGTTCTTTCACCATATTTATTCAATCTGTATACTGAGCCAATAATCCTAGAAACTGGACTATATGAAGAACGGGGCATTAAGATTGGAAGAAGAGTCATTAACAACCTGCTATATGCAGATGACATAACCTTCCCTGCTGAAAGTGAAGAGGACTTACTGATGAGGAGCACAGACCACAGTCTTTAGTATGGATTACACCTCAACATATGAAAACAAAAATCCTCACAACTGGACCGATAAGCCAGGTCATGAAAAAATGGAGAAAAGATTGAAGTTGTCAATGATTTCATTTTACTTGGATCCACAATCAACAGGCTTGGAAGCAGCAGTCAGGAAATCAAAAAAGTATTGCATTGGGCAAATCTGCTGCAAATGTCCTCTTTAAAGTATTAAAAAGCAAAGTTGTTACTTTGAGGACTAAGGTGAGCCTGACCCAACCATGATATTTTCAATTGACTTATATTCATGTGAAAGCTGGACAATGAATAAGGAAGATAGAAGAAGACTGATGCCTTTGAATCATAGTGTTAGTGGAGAAGATTGAATATACCATGGACTGCCAGGGAGCTCTGGTGGTGCAGTGGTTAAGATCTTGGCTGCTAACCAAAAGGTTGGCCGTTCGAATTCACTAGCCCCTTCTTGGAAACTCTATGGGGCAGTTCTACTCTATCCTATGGGATCACTATGAATAGGAATCGACTCAACAGCAATGGGTTTGCTGTTGTTGTTTTGTATGGACTGCCAGAAGAATGCACAAATCTGTCTTCTTGATTAAAAAAAATTTTTTTTTAATTTTTTTCTTGATTAAAAAAAAATACAGACAGGAAAGTTTACTCTTTGTGTCGTACAGGGACAACCAGAAATCTTCTTAGAACAAGGATGGCTTTACTTCATCTTAAATATTTTGTACATGTTATCAGGAGGGACTAGGCCCTGGAGAAGGACATTGTGATGGTAGAGATTGTGTGTCAACTTGGGTGGGCCATGATTCTCAGTGTTTTGGCCGTTGTATAATGTTGTGATCACTTCCCTGTTGAGATTTGATATGTGATCACCCTCATGATGGGATCTGCTGTGAGTAGACAATCAGTTGAAAGAGTGTTTCCTTGGGCATATGGCCTGCATCGAATATAAGCAGACATTCTGGCAAGGCTCAGGGTGTTTTTGCTTGTGCTGGATCCTGCAGCTGTGTCCTGTTCGTCTGACCTCTGGTTTTTGGGACTTGAGCTAGCAGGTTACCTGGGTCTTGCCTGCCCATCTTGGGATTCATCTATTTTCGCAGCCTGTGAGCAAGAGCCCTGCTCTCCAACTTCCCTATCTTGGGTTAGCCAGCCCCTGTAGCTATGTGAATTTGGATAAGCCTGTATCCTGACCCACTGACTTGGGACATTCCAGCCTCTATAACTGCGTGAGACATTTCCTTGATATAAATCTCCCTCTCTATACATATTTACACTTTACTGGCTTTGCTTTTCTAGAGAACACAGCCTAACACAGACATCATGCTTGGTAAAGTAGAGCATCAGTGAAAAAGAAGAAGACCCTCAAAGAGGTGAATTGACACGGTGACTTCAAAAATGAGGTCAAACAGCAATGATCTTGAGGATGGTGCAGGAACAGGCAGTGTTTCCATCTGTTTTACATAGGATTGCTATTAGTCGGAACCTACTCGAGGGCACCTAACAACAACAATAATAACATTTGTTGGAAGTGAGTTACTAAGAATCAAGATTTCTGCAAAGAGTCTTGGTTCCTTTCATTAGAGAATCATGTTTAGAACCAAGATCGAGGTGTTACCTTTGCTTGTTACTTCTCGGGTGTCACTGTTTCTAGGCCTTCTTAGCATATAGACTAAGAACATGTGTTTAAGAGCCTTGCCTGGCTGACATCTTCATTTTGGTCTGTGAGACCTTAAGCAGAGAATTTATTTGAGTTTGACTTGACTTCTGTCCTACACAACTGTGAGCTAATAAATAAGTATTGTATTAAGCTGCTACATCTGTGATGATCTGTTATGCCGTAATAGGAATTGAAGACAACATGCAAAGCAGTTTCAGAACTGCTGTTTGTACCCCTGCAAGTAATAAGTCTTTCAAGTATAGTGTTGGTGTACAGCTTTTTCCCCCATAGTTAGCCTTAAAGTGTCTCATCAAAATAAATGTTTTCCAAGATTTCTTATGTCAACTCCTTTTTCCTCTTCTCCCTTCAGTGATGTTTTGTCATTCATTTGTATTATAGTTAGATTCACTTGTCATAGTCTGTATTCCATCCTGAGATCTCCCAACATGTTTCTTGATTTAAAAATAAATAAATAAAGACAGTAAAGTTTACTATGTATTGTACAAATGCATATTGTCATATATCTACCACTACAACACTATAATACATTTCGATCACTCTAAACTTTCTCCTATGTGTTCCCTTAATTCAACCTCTTCACCTGTCATTAATTCCTGATTTTTTTCCTATATTTTTGCCTTTACCAGAACATTACATAAATGCAATCAAGTGATATATAGTCTTTTAGATCCAAGTTATCTTATTTAGTAAAGTACATTTAAGATTTATCCACCTTGCTGCATAAATCAATACTTAATTATTTTATATTTCTAATTATTAGACTATAAATAGATATGTCAGAGTTTGTTTCTCAGTTCACCTGTTGAAGGTCTATTGATTGTTTTCATTTTTTTGTTGTTTGTTTTTTCTTTTGCCTATTATGGATAAAACTGCTATAAACATTAGCATACAGATTTTCCATTCACTTGGGTAAACAAGAGTGTTATTGCTGGTCATGTAGTAATTATATGTTTACATTTATCAGTAACTGCCAGTTGAGAGGTGTAGATGATAGATAGATAGATAGACAGAAAAAATAAAATCGCCCAAGATTGTGGCAAAGATCTCCAGGAATAGCAGTAGGGTTGTATTATAGTATAATATAGTATTAGTTTAATTACTTTTTCAAAGCATTAAATATATTTGATTTTTGAATATTAATTTTATTTTCAGTGAACTGTCTTACTCTTGATTATTTAACACTTTTTCAGTAATCCTTGGGGTTTCTGTGTAGAGAATCATATCTTTCCTAAACAGTAACATATACTTCCTTCTATTCCAGTCTTCCCCTTGCTTCCTTCCTTCCTCTCTGCCTCTCTTCTTCACTTCCTCCCTTACTGCCTCCTTCCTTCCCTCTATCCCTTCTTATCTTCCTTCCAGCATAGATTATCAAATACCTAAAACACAATGCAAATAGATAGTAAAATAGTAGCCATCCTTGCCAGGAATGGTCTGATGTTTTCCTCTTGTTGTTGTTGTTAGGTGCTGTTGAGTCGGTTCCAACTCATAGCTACCGTATGTACCATAGAACGAAACACTGCCCAGTCCTGTGCCATCCTCACAAGCGTTATTAGGTTTCAGCCCATTGTTGCAGCCACTGTGTCAATCCATCTCGTTGAGGATCTTCCTCTTTTTTGCTAACCTTCTACTTTACCAAGCATGATGTCCTTCTCCAGGGACTGATCCCTCCTGATAACATATCCAAAGTATATAAGATGTAGTCCCACCGTCCTTGCTTCTAATGAGCATTCTGGTTGTACCTCTTCCAAGACAGATTTGTTTGTTCTTTTGACAGTCCATGGTATATTCAATATTGTTCACCAACACCAATATTTAAGGTGTCAATTCTTCTTCGGTATTCCTTATTCTTTGTCCAGCTTTCACATGCATATGAGGCAATTGAAAATACCATGGCTTGGCTACAAAACATTTACAGAAGAGCTCGTACCAGTTCTACTCAAGTTATTTCAGAGCATAGAAGAGGAAGCAACACTTCCAAATTCATTCTATGAAGCCAGCATAACGCTGATACCAAAACCAGGCAAAGACATCACAAAAAAAGAAAATTACAGACCAATATCTCTCATGAATATAGATGCAAAAATTCTGAACAAAATTTTAGCCAATAGAATTCAGTATCATATCAAAAAAATAATACACCACGACCAAGTAGGATTCATACCAGGTATGCAAGGATGGTTTAACATTAGAAAATCCATCAACGTAATCCACCACATAAATAAAAGGAAAGAAAAAAATCACATGATTATCTCAATTGATGCAGAAAAGGCATTTGACAAAGTCCAACACCCATTCCTGATAAAAGCTCTCAATAAAATAGGTATAGAAGGGAAATTTCTCAACATCATAAAGGGCATCTATGCAAAACCAACATCCAACATCATTCTTAATGGAGAAAGGCTGAAAACATTCCCCCTGAAAACAGGAACAAGACAAGGATGCCCTTTATCACCACTCCTATTTAACATTGTGCTGGAAGTTCTCGCTAGAGCAGTAAGGCAAGAGAAAGAAATAAAGGGCATCCAAATTGGGAATGAAGAAGTTAAACTCTCCCTGTTTGCAGATGATATGATACTATACATAGAAAACCCTAAAGACTCCACGAGAAATTTACTGGAACTAATAGAAAGATTCAGCAGAGTAGCAGGATACAAGATAAACATTCAAAAATCAGTTGGATTCCTATACACCAGTAAAGAGAACGATGAAAAGGAGATCAGGAAATCAATACCATTTTCAATAGCCCCTAAAAAGATAAAATACTTGGGAATAAATCTGACCAGGAATATAAAAGACCTATACAAAGAAAACTACAAAACACTGCTGCATGAAACCCAAAGGGATCTACATAAATGGAAAAACATACCATGCTCATGGATAGGCAGACTCAACATTGTGAAAATGGCAATTCTACCTAAAGCAATTTACAAATACAATGCAATTCCGATACAAATACCAACAACATTCTTCAAAGAGATGGAAAAACTAATTATTAACTTTATATGGAAAGGGAAGAAACCCCGAATAAGTCAAGCACTACTGAAGAAGAAGAATAAAGTTGGAGGACTCACACTACCTGACTTGAGAACCTACTATACAGCTACAGTACTCAAAACAGCCTGGTACTGGTACAACAACAGAGACATTGACCAATGGAACAGAATTGAGAACTCAGATGTAAATCCATCCACCTATGGTCACCTGATTTTTGACAAGGGCCCAAAATACATCAAATGGGGAAAAGACAGTCTTTTTAACAAATGGTGCTGGCAAAACTGGATATCCATTTGTAGAAAAATGAAACAGGACCCATACCTCACACCATATACAAAAACTACTTCAAAATGGATCAAAGACCTGAATATAAAGCCTCAAACTATAAAATTCATAGAAGAAAAAATAGGACCAACACTTCAGACCTTAATACATGGCATTAACAGGATACAAACCATAAACATCAACACAAAAAACCCAACAGATAAACCAGATAATTGGGATCTTCTAAAAATCAAACATCTATGCTCTTCAAAAGATTTCACCAAAAGAGTTAAAAGAGAACCTACAGACTGGGAAAAAATTTTTGGACAGTACAAGTCAGACAAAGGTCTAATCTCCATAATCTACAAGAAAATCCAACACCTCTACAACAAAAAGACAACCAATCCTATCAAAAAATGGGCAAAGGAAATGAACAGACACTTCACCAAGGAAGACATTCAAATGGCCAACAGACACATGAGGAAATGCTCGCGATCACTAGCCATTAGAGAAATGCAAATTAAAACCACAATGAGATACCATCTCACCCCGGCATTACTGGCACGAATCAAAAACACTGGAAATAACAAATGTTGGAGGGGCTGCGGGGAGACGGGAACTCTTATACACTGCTGGTGGGAATGCAAAATGATACAGCCATTTTGGAAAATGATATGGCGTTTCCTCAGAAAGCTAGAAATAGACGTACCATTCGATCCAGCAATCCCACTCCTAGGAATATATCCTAGAGAAATAAGAGTCATCACTCGAATAGACATATGCACACCTATGTTCATGGCAGCATTATTCACAATAGCAAAACGATGGAAACAACCTCGATGTCCATCAACAGACAAATGGATACACAAACTATGGTACATACACACAATGGAGTACTATGCAACGAGAAAGAACAATGAATCGGTGAACCATCTCATAACATGGATGAAACTGGAGGACATCATGCTGAGTGAAATAAGTCAATCACAAAAGGACAAATATTGTATGAGACCTCTATTGTAAAAACCCATGAAAAAATTCACATGCAAAATGTAACAATCCTTGTTGGTTACCAGGGATGGGAGGGGGGGGGGAATACTAAATAGGTAATAGGTAAGTGGTAACTTGGGTGAGAGATGAGATAGTACATAGTACAGGGGAAACTAACACAACCTGCACAAGGAAAGGTCATGGAGGCCCTATAGACACATCCAAACCCCCCGAGGGACTGAGTTGTTGGACGGAGGGCTCTGGGGACCATGATCTCGGGGAACATCTAGCTCAATTGGCATGACACTACTTATAAAGATAATGCTCTACATTCTACCTTGGTGAGTAGTGTCTGGGGTCTTAAAAGCCTATGAGCGGCCATCTAAGATACTCCACTGATCTCATCCCTTCGGGAACAAGGGAGAATGAAGAGAACAGGATACAAGGAAAAGATTAGTCCGAAGGACTAATGGTCCATAGCTACCAAGGCCTCCACGGGACTGAGCCCAGTACAGCTGGATGGTGCCCGGCTACCACCAATGACTCCTCTGACCAGGATCACAACAGAGGGTTCTGGGCAGAGCTGGAGTAGGATGTAGAGTATAATTTTAACTCCCAAAAAAAAAAAAAAAAAGAAGACCAGATACACTGGCCTAAAGAATACTAGAGAAACCTCGAGAGTGTGGCCCCCAGACACCCTTTCAGCTCAGAGGGGAAGTTACCTTCAAGGTTCGATGTTAAGCCTGGGAATGGACACCCCAGTAAAACTAAATGGGACTAACGATGTACAGGAGTCCGGTGACAAGGGCCAGAAGGCAGAGGGAGAGTAGGAAACTGATGATAAGGAACACAAATTGAATAAGGACACTGTCGATGTATTGTGAGATTGTTGACCACTGCTATAGGGCAACATTTGTAGTAACTATTAAATGGGAGGCTGTTTTGTCCTGTAAGCCTTCATCTTGGGCGAGAATGGCAGCACAATTGGAAGAGCATAGTCAATATCACTTAAATGTGTAAGTAAAAAGTTTTGAAATGGTGTTTAAATAAAATAAAAATAAATAAATAAACAAATGAGACTAAAGAGGTACAATAGTCCACTGACAAGGTCCAGAAGACAGAAGGGGACAAGGAAGCCCCCTGGTGATAGGGAACACAAGGTGGAGTAAGGATATTCTTGATGTGCTGTGAGATTGTTAACCATTGTCATAGGGCAACATGTGTAGTAACTGTTAAATGAATAACTATTTTTTCTGTAAGCCTTCATCTTAAGTGAGAATAACAGCACAGTTGGAAGAGCGTAGTCAATGTCACTGAACTGTGAATGTAGAAATTTTTGAAACGGTGTATCTTTGGCCATCTGTAATTTTCATCAAAAAAAAAGGTTGAGAATTTAGAGGCTTAATACGTTGTGGGGTTGTTAACCAATGTCAAAAAACAACATGTGTACTACTATTTCATGAGAAACTATTTGCTCTGTAAGCTTTCACCTGAAGTACAATAAAATATATATAAAAAAAAAAAAAAAAAAAAAAAAAAAAGAAAATACCATGGCTTGGGTCAGGCACACTTTAGTCTTCAAGGTGACATCTTTGCTTTTCAACACTTTAAAGAGATCTTTTGCAGCAGATTTGCCCAACGCAATGTCTTTTGATTTCTTGACTGCTGCTTCCATGGGTGTTGATTGTGGATCCAAGTAAGATGAAATCTTTGACAACTGTTGGTCCAGTTGTGAGGATTTTTGTCTTCTTTATGTTGAGATGTAATCCATACTGAAGACTGTGGTCTTTGAACTTCATCAGTAAGTGCTTCAAGTCCTCTTCCCTTTCAGTAAGCAAGGTTGTTTTATCTGAATAACTCAGGATGTTAATAAGTCTTTCTCCAATCTTGATGCCTCGTTTTTCTTCGTATAGTTCAGTTTCTCAGATTATTTGCTCAGCATACAGATGGAATAGGTATGATGAAAGGATACAACCCTGACACACACCTTTCCCAACTTTAAACCACGCAGTATGCCCTTGTTCTGTTTGAACAACTGCCTCTTGATCTATGTACAGGTTCTTCACGAGCACAATTAAGTGTTCGGGAATTCCCATTCTTCATAATGTTATCCATAATATGTTATGATCCATACAGTTGAATGCCTTTGCATAGTCAACAAAACACAGGTAAACATCTTTCTGGTATTCTCTGCTTTCAGCCAGGATCCATCTGACATCAACAATGATATCCTTGGTTCTATGTCCTCTGAATCTGGCCTGAATTTCTGGCAGTCCCCTGTCGAGATACTGCTGCAGCCCCTTTTGAATGATCTTCAGCAAATGTTAATTGCCTGTGATATTAATTATATTGTTTGATAATTTCCGCATTTGGTTGAATCACCTTTCTTGGGAATAGGCATAAATACGGATCTCTTCCACTCAGTTGGCCAGGTAGCTGTCTTCCAAATTTCTTGGCATAGATGAGTGAGCACTTCCAGCTCTGCATTCATTTGTTGAAACACCTCAGTTGATAGTCCATCAATTCCTGGAGCCTTGTTTTTTGCCTAACAACAACAACATATTAAACAATGATTCTATGTAGTAGGGATTATTTCCATTAAGCAAAATAGTAAAATTTAATTTCATTATTGTTAGTTGCACCGTGAATCAGAATCTAAGGGAAGGTAACTAACAATAGCAGGTGCTATGGAGTTGGCTCTGACTCATGGCATTAGCAGCAAGCTTAAAAGTCATTTTCCAAAAACTCCTGGCTGCGAAGTAGAAGTTCTAGGCACTGAATACCTGGTTTTTGACACCAATTCCAGTCATTTTGCATTCACTTGCTAACTATGAATCTTTGTAGTTTTATTAAATACTTTGTACCTAATATTTTTCTTAGAAATATACTACTCAAGGACATGAAATACATAAAACAAGCCTAAAATTTTGGTAACTTCTATTGTTGTTTTTGTTGTTATTGTGTGCAATCGAGTTGATTCCAACTCATAGTGAACTTATGTAACCTCTAGTGATTTTGAGTTTTTACTTTGACAAAATTACCATTTGAAATATATAAGTAGGTAATAATAATATATTTTTATTTGATCTATTAATTATTTGGGGGCTTAATAGCTCCAGGGATTCGTTATATTTGAATCAGCTGACAGTCTGTTTGCATTAATCCTTTACTACTAAAATGGCAATTAGAAGTCTTTGTTGAGAAACTAATTCATTTTTTTGTTTGTATTTATTCTGCTGCTATTTAAAGATGGCTAATAGTTAATGTGAGACCACATCACTACTTAGTGTTTATTTTGTATTAACAGTCTAAGAAATCTGTCTCTATTGTTCTTTTCCATTTAGCCAAGTGTATACAGTACATACTCTTTAAACTTGTCAGTGCATATTAATGTGCACATTTGATTTTACAGTGAATAGAGAAAGATGTGGCCATCTGCTTCTGTAAAGATTTACAGCCTTGGAAACCCTAAGGGGCAGTTCTCCTCTGTCCTATCAGGTCACTAGGAGTCAGAGTCGAGTCCAAGGCAGTGAGTTTGGGTTTGGGAGACAGTGTAACAGACATACATCTTTTACCCAAAACAGCTATTCTCTTTCAAAGATCTGAAGATTAACTGAAATGTATTGAGAAGACTATTTTTTTTTTTATTTCAGTGCCCCAAAAGTGAATGACAAATGGCCTCATCTATATTTACTTTTAATGAATCTTTTCTTACTAAATATGTTATGCTTTAATATCCTCCCATATGGCAAATAAGAAAAAGAAATGTAGTTTACCTTTTCAAATCTTTTTAAATTTCAGCTTTTAATTTTGTGTACGTTTTAAAGAAAAGGATGACATTAGAGATGGGTTAAAAAGAAAAGACTTTTGTTTCCAAGGTAACTGCTCTAAATTAATAGCAGTCCTACAGAACTTCATGTTCAGAATATAATGTAAAAGGTTCAATCTGTAGTTCAGAAATGAAAGCCAAATTTCTGTATTTTGGGACTGATTTCAAAACATATTTAAATTCTAGACTTCTAGACTGAAATTTTTAGTTTGGATCGGACAGTAATATTTCTTTCTCAGTTTGAGAAGGAACATTTTATTGAAAAATTCAGATAGAGGCAGAAATGTCAAAGATTTCTATCAATAATTTCATTATCTATAGAACAGAATGTGAAACAAGCAGATAATAATTCTCCAATGAAATACTCTGGGAGATAACAAGCACCAAGTCATTGTCCCCAAAGATTGTGTGGCCTTCTTTTACTCCTGTGCATATATTTACCCCTTCCTTTGTTCTGTCATTATATATCTATGTATGTATGTGTGTATCTCTCTCTCTCTGTCTACTGATCTTCTGGTGTCCTCCTAGGTTTTATTGGCAGCATCACAGAGCTAGTAAACAGATGGATGTCAAAGTTGATTCCATGCATTCTGATCCCAAAGGCTGAACAGTTAGTTCTGATCTTTAAAATGCCATGCAAAATAAAGTGCAGAAGAATGAGTGATTGTAAGAATTTACAGAGAGGGAAGAACTGACCTAGTATACTTGTTATTTATCAAGGCATTGCTGCAGAGGGAGACTTTAAAATTTCTTAAGCACATATTAATAAGACAAAGGCTGATAGAAAGATGAAATAGAAGATAACAGTGAATAATTAAGACTATAGATCTGAAACTCTAATAGCTGTTCCTTAGCTGTGAATATTTTCCTAGGGTAATAATGGTCAAAACCAAGTTTACGTTTGAATAGTTTACCTTTATTAAGTTTGCATGTGTCTGTGTGTGTGTGTGTGTGTGTGTGACTAAGAGACTTAGTCTTATATTGAGACTCTTATACTGAGGGTTTTGCACATAACATTTTCTTCATAAAATACCTAAAGTACTCTCAAGAAAGCCTATTCATGTTGAGTACCCCAGTCAGTAATTAGTCAAAATCAAGCATATTAATTTGGATGGAACAAATTAATATCACATCCATCGTGTCCAACTGCTCCATAAGCTTTTTGTCATATATGTGAGAGACATGTTTCCTTTCCTATTTGGAGAGAATCTAGAAGGGGAAGGATGAGTGGTTAATTCCCTGATTGGATAGCACTAGATAAATAAGCCGTATCAGGGGAAATGTGGATAAGAGAAAAAAAGAGGCTTGATTCTAAGGTATAAGGTGGACATGACAGCTCTCCCTTTACATCACACTGTGGATGGCAACTCCTTTAACTTGAGACATTAAAGTAAACGTGTCTATATACCAGTAATCTTAAGAATCCAGCTTCTCCTTGAAAGGATAACAGCTTATGAAGAAATAACTTTTTTTTTTTTTTTTTTTTTTTAAATCTAAAGGCCTGCAGCTTAATAGAGTAGAGTTAGCAGGATCCTTTACGTGAAATTGTCCTGAAATGAGGTACTTTAATTTCTGAATTTTCGTGGCTGGAATACATGTGAAAACTCTTTTATGCCAAATTTCTCTTCATAGTCTATAGTGTTTAAAACGAATAACAAAAATATTATTTAAGTACTGTAGTAGATTTCATTCATCTTTGTATACTTAGAATATGAATAATTGTTGAAATAAAATGACTATCTGCTGAAATCCTGAGATAGCTATATAATATTTAGAAGTCATAATTCTGTCCAAATTTACTTAACCATTCTACCTATGAATTGTGATCTGCAGTGTAAGAGATATGAAGTAATTTAAGACCTGCTCTCTGGCTAATGAGAATAAGGAAACCTAGTTAAGTGTGATAAAGCTACAAATTTTACAGTAGAAACTAGAACGCAATTTATAAATTTCCTCTTCAATATTCCTAATAAAAAAAATAAACTCCCATTCCCTTGCTGATGGATTCTAACTCTGTAAAATTAAGCAGCCCATCCCATATTTTGAACACTTTTCACTCACAGAGAGTTTTGAGTTGAGTGAAATTCTACCTGTTAAAACTTGACAGTTCTCCAAGTGTCCTTCTGGCGATCTTCTAAATAACATCTGCTTTCTCATTTGCATTTAATGCTTTTCTCTTTCTGTTGGTTCTTTATTTTCTACATGTAGACCTGCCACCAGCTTTCGTTAAAACACATTTCTTGAATCCTGTATTCTCTTCTGTTTCCCTTATCCTTTCACAGCAAAAGTAGGCAAAATTGTTCTATATTTCTTTAACAATATAAGTGTGATTTTACCCATACTTATAAGGCCATTGTTAATCACCACTGTAAGTCATGCAAATCAAATAAAAAAGAATTTGGAGAAAGAAGACAGTTACAAATAAATTGATCATTAACAACATAAGTCAGTAGGTTAAGAATTAAACAAATTATAGAAATGAGTGCTCTATATATCCAGAGAAGAGAGATAGAGCCCACATTCAGAAAGCAGGGAGAGATTTATATGAGATGCAGTTTAAGGCAGTGACTCTTAAAGATAGAATAGAAATTCGGTGGAGAAAAAGGCAGTATTAAAATCTATGCCTATGAAAATTGTGTGTGTGTTTGTGTATGCACAGCATGAGAGAGAGAATTTGGTAGGAGGAGGGTAGGGTATCATAAAAAGCATAATTTTTTTCTCTTTTTTCTGTTAAAATTTATTATGTCCTCCAAGGTAATTAATTGGATAGACTGATTGACACTTATGAGTGCTGGTGCTAGTCATTGTGTGTGTGTGAGTGTGTGTGTGTGTGTGCACGCGCATGTGAATGTATAATGGCATATTTCAAGCTTAAACTTTAAGAATGCTGAAATGAAAGAAAAATTATTTGGGGTATATGTTATTCTTACAATCACAAAGATAACATTTGTGTGCCTCATCCAAGTTTCTGATCTGTTCTAAATCAGCAAATTACCATATGCTGTGAAGACAAAAGCTTGGTTTCTAAATAGTTATAACAACTTTTCTGACTCTTTGATCCTCTTTTATGTTTACTTTTTCTGCCACTGACTCCCTGAAAGCCAGGTAATGCATATTTTCTTCTGAGAAGTATATTAGAGTGGAGAAGTAATAGGGATCAGTTCAATTAGACACTACATACAAGGCATTTTAATTATTAATTGAACCTTTCATAATATTAATGATATATTTAACAATGTAAGTGTGTCAAGGATCCTAAGCATCTAGCCATATAAATTGATTTCTAAAAATTTACTTTACATTTCTAAACTGCGATCAATGTGCAATGCAATTAAGATGCAGACTTCATTTTTTTGTGATTTATGCATGCTATTATAATTCCCTGTAATTAATTTAAAGCTAACTATTACAATTATTACTCATTAATATATTATTTATGGGTATATTAGATTATTCAAAATGAAAAATTTTTGATGGAAAAGATATGTTGAGAAAATTGTCAAAATTAATTTAACGTGCATATAGCTTCTAATGAATAAATCCTTTTTTTATTTTTTATTTGTCTACAGGGGTGATGTTGAGTGTATACTAAGCAAGATATAATGAAAACATGTAAGTGTTAATAGTTATATCTGTGAATATACTTTAAAGAAATGAATGAAATAAATAATTTTACAAATATTGGTTGATTTTAGATAATAACTGTTGGCAGGAATGGAGAACTGGACCTCTAATACATTGCTGGTGGAAGTGTAAAACAGTACAATCATTTTGGAGAATTGTTTGATTGTTTCTTACAATGTTAAATGTATACTGACTACATAATTTGGCAATTCCACTGCTAAGTATTTAAGTATATATATCACTACAAAGTCTTGTACAGAATGTTTCTAACAGCCTAGTTCATGATAGCCCCAAACTAGAAACAATCCAAATGTTCATCAACAGATGAATGAAAAAACAATGGAACACTACTCAGTAATGGAAATCAACTATTGATACACATAAAAAGATGGATGAATCTCAAGAACACCATGTTAAGAAAAAGGAGCTACCTCTGGGTCACAGGGTAGGGGAGTCAGAGTCATGTTCAGGGGCATGGGTGTACCTTCTTAATGATAGAAATACTCTATATCTTGTTGTGGTTGGTAGCTACATGGGAGTATACAATTATCAAATCTCATGAAAATGAACACTTAAGTTCTGTGCATGTTATGTTACATAACTTATACTCAATTAAAAATTACAATAAAAAATACCTCAATTAAAAATTACAATAAAAAATACCTCAATTAAAAATTACAGTGAAAAAACATCTGAACGGAACTTGCAAATTATTTCACACAAAATGTAAAATGTTTTGCCTACATATTGAAATGTTTTTCAGATTAAAAATACTTCTGAAATTTTGCTCATAGAGTGATTTTTCTGTAAAAGTGCAAAAAATGTTAGCTTGGAAGGTATTACCTTTTTTAATTAAGATAGCTGATTTAAACAAGACCAGTAAACTATAGTGTAATATTAAAGGGACAGGATTTGAAATAGAGAACTCTAATTTTAGTGTTTTACCTGTATTATAGATTTTGTCTGTACTATAGTGGAATTACCATTTTGCTTTGTAATTGTCCTTTTTACCAAAATATATTTAGTACTTCATCTTATGATAAAAAATTATTTTCCAGGAAGAGAATTTCATTTATTGGAAATGTGACTGCATCAGGAAATGTTAATTTTGGTGGGATAAAAATACAATTCAACATAAGTGAATAAAAATACAGATTCTTTAAGTAAATTAAACAAACAGAAATGCAGATAGCCAGTATTGCCCAAAGAATTTAGTTGACTTCTGAAAGATGTCCTAATATAAGTAAAACAAAACCAGTCTTCAGACTAAAGGCACCACTGTATCATTCACTTACCTTAAAGTACAAACAAAATTAAAAATTTGTAAACATTTTTATCATTTAGAGAGCCTTGGTGGTGCAGTGGTTAAGAGCACAGCTGATAACCAAAAGGTGGGTAGTTCAAATCCACCAGCCGCTCCTTGGAAATTCTATGGGGCACCTTTACTCTGTCTTGTAGGGTTGCTATGAGTTGGAATCGACTGGAAGGCAAGGGGTTTGGTTTGATTTTGGTTTTGGAGTATACGGAAAATGAAGTTTTCCTTTCCAACTAGGGGATTAAGATATCAGAGCCCTACATGCCATTGACTGACTCCTGGCCAAATTTGATACTACAGAATTTATGACTATCTCTTTAATGTAAGAAGTAAATAGAAATTGTATCTATTGACTTTGTTCTTACTCAAATCAAAATAAGATGTCTACACAGTACATAAATTATGCATATCATAATAAGTAAAATGAACATGTTATGTTTGTCAAACTTTATGAGAAATCTCTTTTGATTTTAAAATTTTTGAACTTTTTGTTTTATGTTTCTACTAAAAATAAAGGAAGTGTCCTCTAAAGATGCCTCAAATGAGATAATGTGGTTTTTATTAGGTTTTACCACAGATACCATTTTTACCCATCATCAAAGCAAAAAAATAAATACATAAACACTGCCAAAGAAATCTTGCTTGCTAAAGGAGGACTTGAAGTACTTACTGATGAAGAACAAAGATCATAGGCTTCAGTATGGGTTACACCTCAACATAAAGAAAACAAAAATCTTTATAACTGTACCAATAAGCAACATCATGATAAATGGAGAAAATATTGAAGTTGTCGAGGATTTCATTTTACTTGGATCCACAGTCAACATCCATGGAAGCAGCAGTCAAGAAATCAAAAGATGGATAACATGGGACAAATTTTCTGCAGAAGACCTCCTTAAAGTGTTGTAAAGCAAAGATGCTACCTTGAAGACTAGGTGTGCCTGACTCCTGCCGTGGTATTTTCAATCACCTCATATGCATGCGAAAGCTAGACAATGAATAAGGAAGACTGAAGAAGAATTGATGCCTTTGAATTGTAGTATTGGCAAAGAATATTGAATATACTACGGACCGCCAAAAGAATGAATGAATCTGTTTTGGAAGAAGTACAACCAGAATGTTCCTTAGAAGCAAAGATGGTAAGACTACGTCTCACATACTTTGGACATATTATCAGGAGGGATCGGTCCCTGGAGGTGGACATCATGCTTGGTAAAGTAGAAGGTAAGTGAAAAAGAGGAAAACACTCAATGAGATGGATTTACAGAGTGGCTGCAACAATGGGCTCAAGTATAACAACTGTTGTGAGGATGGCACAGGACCAGGCAGTGTTTCTTTCTGTTGTACATAGGGTCACTATGAGTCACAACCAACTGGAGAGCACCTAATGACAACAATAACAACAACTTTTTACCTCCCACCAAGCCAAAAAAACAAATCACTGTCATCAAATTGATTCTGAGTCATAGCAAGCCCATTGGGCAGAGTAGAACTGCCCCATAAGGTTTCCAAGGCCGTAAATCTTTATGGAAACCTTTCTTCCCATTAGCTGGTGGGTTCACATGGCTGATCTTTTGGTTAACAACATGGCACTTTAACCACTGCACCACCAGGGCTCTAGTTTTAGCCCCCTGACCAGGGGATAAAAAATGCAGTCAGAATACTTACCTCCTCGGAAGTTATAAAGCTTGGCAGTAGTTGTTGGCCAAATCTCCTTTTGTTTATATCCTTCCCCCATATTTTGTGCAGTCTGTATTAAAACAGCTTTATTGAGAAATGTATTGACTGTAATAAACTGTACAATTTTTTATTTTATTTTTTATTCTACTTCAGGTGAAGGCTTACAGAACAAATAGTTTCTCATGAAACAGTAGTACACATATTGTTTTCTGACATTGGTTAACAACCCCACAACATGTCAACCCTCTAACTTCTTGGTGAAAATACACGTAGCCAAAGATACACCATTTCAAAAATTTCTACATGCACAGTTCAGTGACATTGACTACACTCTTCCAATTGTGCTGCTATTCTCACTTAAGATGAAAGCTTACAGAACAAAATAGTTTCTCATTTAACAGCTGCTACAAATGTTACCCTATGACAATGGTTAACAATCTCACAACACATCAACAATATCTTTACTCAACCTTGGATTCCCTATCACCAGCTTCCTTGTCCCCTTCTGCCTTCTGGCCCTTGTCACTGGCCTACTCTACTTCATTAGTCCCATTTGGTTTTAAGTGGCTGTCTACTCCCAGGCTGAACGGTGAACCTTGGAGATAACTTCGCCACTGAGCTAAAAGGGTGTCTGGGGCCATACTCTCGGGATTTTTCCAGAGTCCTTTAGGCCAGTAAAGCTGTTTTTTTTTTGTGTGTGTGTGAGTTAGAATTATGTTCTATATCCTTCTCCAGCTCTGTCCAGAACCCTCTGTTGTGATCCCAGTCATAGCAGTCAGTGGTGGTAGCCTGGCACCATCTAGCTGTACTGGACTCAGTCCGGTGGAGGCCTTGGTAGCTGTGGACCATTAGTCCTTCAGACAAATCTTTTCCTTGTATCCTGTTCTCTTCATTCTCCCTTGCTCCCGAAGGGATGAGACCAGTGGAGTATCTTAGATGTCTGCTCACAGGCTTTTAAGACCCCGGACACTGCTCACCAAGGTAGAATGTAGAGCATTGTCTTTATAAACTGTGTTATGCCAATTTAGCTACATGTTCCCTGAGACCATGGTCCCCACAGCCCTCCACCCAGCACTTCAGTCCCTCAGGGAGTTTGGATGTGTCTATGGGGCTTCCATGACCTTTCGTTGTACAAGTTGTGCTAGTTTCCCCTGTACTGTGTACTGTCTCACCCTTCACCCAAGATACCACTTATCTACTGCCTATTTAGTATCCCCCCCCCCCCAACCCCTCCCATCCCTGGTACACAGCAAAGATCGTTACATTTTATGTGTGAACTTTTTCATGGGTTTTTACAATAGAGGTCTCATACAATATTAGTCCTTTTCTGATTGACTTATTTCACTCAGCATAATGTCCTCCAGTTGCATCCATGTTATGAGATGCTTCTTAGATTCATTGTTGTTCTTTCTCATTGCATAGTACTCCATTGTGTGTATGTACCATAGTTTGTTTATCCATTCATCTGTTGATGGGCATCTAGGTTGTTTCCATCGTTTTGCTATTGTGAACAATGCTGCCATGAACATAGATGTGCATATGTCTATTCGAGTGATGACTCTTATTCCTCTAGGATATATTCCTAGGAGTGGGATTGCTGGATCTAATGGTATGTCTATTTCTAGCTTTCTGAGGAAGTGCCATATAATTTTCCAAAATGGTTGTATCATTTTGCATTCCTACCAGCAGTGCATAAGTGTTCCCATCTCCCCGCAGCCCCTCCAACATTTGTTCTTTCCAGTGTTTTTGATTCGTGCCAGTAATACCGGGGTGAGATGGTATCTCTTTGTGGTTTTAATTTGCATTTCTCTAATGGCTAGTGATCGCGAGCGTTTCCTCATGTGTCAGTTGGCCATTTGAATGTCTTCTTTGGTGAAGTGTCTGTTCATTTCCTTTGCCCATTTTTTTATAATAGGATTATTTGTCTTTTTGCTGTAGAGGTGTTGGATTTTCTTGTAGATTATGGAGATTAGACCTTTGTCTGACCTGTACTGTGCAAAAATTTTTTCCCAGTCTGTAGGTTCTCTTTTTACTCTTTTGGTGAAGTCTTTTGAAGAGTATACGTGTTTGATTTTTTAGAAGATCTCAGTTATCTAGCTTATCTATTGGGGTTTGTGCATTGATGGTTATGGTTTGTATCTTGTTAATGCCTTGCATCAAGGCCTGTAGTGTTGGGCCTATTTTTTCTTCTATGAACTTTATACTTTTAGGCTTTATATTCAGGTCTTTGATCCATTTTGAAGTAGTTTTTGTATACGGCGTGAGGTATGGGTCCTGTTTCATTTTTTTGCAGACGGATATCCAGTTCTGCCAGCACCATTTGTTAAGAAGACTGTCTTTTCCCCATTTCATGGACTTTGGGCCCTTGTCAAAGATCAGGTGACCATGGGTGGATGGATTTACATTTGGGTTCTCAATTTTGTTCCATTGGTCAAGGTATCTGTCATTGTACCAGTACCAGGCTGTTTTGACTACTATAGCTGTATACTAGGTTCTGAAGTCCGGTAGTGTGAATCCTCCAACTTTATTCTTCTTCTTCAGTAGTGCTTTACTTATTCGGGGCTTCTTCCCTTTCCATATAAAGTTCATGATTAGTTTTGCCAACTCTTTAAGAATGTTGTTGGTATTTGGATCAGGATTGCGTTGCATTTGTAAATTGCTTTGGGTAGAATTGTCATTTTCACAATGTTGAGTCTGCCTGTCCATGAGCATGGTATGTTTTTCCATTTATGTAGATCCGTTTGGGTTTCATGCAGTAGTGTTTTGTAGTTTTCTTTGTATAGGTCTTTTACATCCTTGGTCAGATTTATTCCTAAGTATTTTATCTTTTTAGGGGCAGTTGTAAATGATATTGTTTTCCTGATTTCCTTTTCATAATTCTCCTTATTGGTGTATAGGAATCTGACTGACTTTTGAATGTTTATCTTGTATCCTGCTACTCTGCTGAATCTTTCTATTAGTTCCAGTAGATTTCTCATGGAGTCTTTAGGGTTTTCTATGTATAGTATCATATCTTCTGCAAACAGGGACAGTTTCACTTCTTCATTACCAATTTGGATGCCCTTTATTTCTTTTTCTTGGCTTATTGCTCTAGCTAGAGCTTCAAGCACAATGTAAAATAGGAGTGGAGATAAAGGGCATCCTTGTCTTGTTTCTGTTTTCAAGGGGAATGTTTTCAGTCTCTCTCCATTCAGAATGATGTTGGCCGTTGGTTTTGCATAGATGCCCTTTATTATGTTGAGAAATTTACCTTCTATACCTATTTGATTGAGAGCTTTAATCAGGAATGGGTGTTGGACTTTGTCAAATGCCTTTTCTGTGTCAACTGAGAGGACCATGTGAATCTTTTCTTTCCTTTTATTTATGTGGTGGATTACATTGATTGATTTTCTAATGTTGAACCATCCTTACGTATCTGGTATGAATCCTACTTGGTTGTGTTGTATTATTTTTTTGATATGATGCTGAATTCTATTGGCTAGAATTTTGTTAAGAATTTTTATCTATATTCATGAGAGATATTGGTCTATACTTTTCTTTTTTTGTGATGTCTTTGCCTGGTTTTTGTATCAGCTTTATGCTGGCTTCATAGAATGAATTTGGAAGTGTTGCTTCCTCTTCTATGCTCTGAAATAGCTTGAGTAGTACTGGTACGAGCTCTTCTGTAAATGTTTTGTAGATTTCTCCAGTGAAGCCATCTGGGCCTGGGCTTTTTTTGGTTGGGAGTTTTTTTTATTACCTTTTCAAAATCTTCTCTTGTTATGGGTCTGTTCAGATTTTCAACATCACTTTGCTTTAATTTGGGTAGGCCGTGTGTTTCTAGAAATTTATCCATTTCCTCTAGGTTTTCTAATTTGTTGGAGTCTAGTTTTTCATAATATTCTGTTATAATGCTTTTTATTTCAGTTGGGTCTGTTGTAATGGCCCCCATTTCATTTCTTATTTGGGTTATTTGTGTCCTCTACTGTTTTTCTTTTGTCTGTCTGGCCAGTGGTTTGTCGATTTTGTCGATTCTTTCAAAGAACCAACTTTTGGTTTTGTTGATTCTTTCTATTGTTTTTCTGTTCTCTACTTCATTTATTTCTGCTCTGATTTTTACTGTTTCCTTTCTTCCGGTGGTTGTGGGCTTTTTTTGCTGTTCTCTTTCTATTTGTTTGAATTCTGTAGTTAATGTTTTCATTGTGTCCCTTTCTTCTTTTTTGATATGTACATCTATTGCTATAAATTGTCCTCTTAGGACTGCCTTTGCTATGTCCCAAAGGTTTTGGTGTGATGTGTTTTCATTCTCATTTGATTCTAGGAATTTTTGGAGTCCATGTCTGATTTCTTCTATTACCCAGTGATGTGTAAGCAGGGTATTATTCAGTTTCCATGTAATTGATTTTTTTTCCTTGATCTTTCTGTTGTTAATTTCTACCTTGATGGCATTGTGGTCAGAGAAGATACTTGGAATTATCTCAACGTTTTGGATCTTTTTTTACTATTTCTCCGTGGCCTAAGAACTGGTCTATTCTGGTGAACTTTCCATGTACATTGGAAAAGAATGTGTACTTTGCAGATGTTGGATGGAGTGTTCTATATATGTCTATGAGGTCAAGTTGGCTTAATGTGCCCTTTAGGTCTTCTGTATCTTTGCTGAGTTTCTTCTTAGTTGTTCTGTCCTTTACTGAGAGTGGTGTGTTGAAGTCTCCTACTATTATTGTGGAACTGTCAATTTCTCTTTTCAGTGCTGTTAGTTTGTTTTATGTATGTTGGAGCCCTATTATTGGGTGCGTAGATTTTTTTTATGGTTATGTCTTCATGATGGATCATCCCCTTAAACATTCTATAGTGTTCTTCTTTGTCTTTTATGGTAGATTTTGTTTTAAAGTCTATTTTATGTGAGATCAGAATTGCCACTCCTCCTCTTTTTTGGTAGTTGTTAGCTTGATATATTTTTTCCAACCTTTCACTCTTAATAAATTCACATCTTTGTCTCTAAAGTATGTCTTTTTAGAGAGCATATTGATGGATCCTGTTTTCGTATCCATTCTGTGACTCTCCGTCTCTTTATGGGTGCATTGAGTCCATTTACATTCAGGGTAATTATTGGTAGATGTGAGTTTGTTGCTGTCATTTTGTAGTGCTTTTTTTTTGTGGTGCTGAAGTTTTCTTTGTTCATTACTCTCGTGCTGAGTTACTTTTTTTTTTTGGATTTTTTTTTTCATTTCTTTGGTTTTTCTAGGTTTTGTTTCTGCTGAGATTTTATGTTTTTACTCTTTTTTTTTTTTTATGAGTATGTTTGTTAACTTTCTTTGTGGTTACCATGAATTTTACCCTTATCTTTCTAAGTTTGAAGCAGTCTACCCTTACTTGGTATCGCCTTGCCTTCCTCTCCATTACAAGGTTCTATACCTATGCCATTTATTCCCTCTTTTATTGTTTTGATGTTGTTGTCATTACTGATTAACTGCTCTGATTCCCTGTTGTATTTCTTTTGGTTTTGGATAGTCCTCGAGAGTTCATTTCCTAGATTGGTATCTTGCTGGTAAGATCGTGCATCCTAGATTCTGCCTCTGAGATGAAGTTGTTTGTCCTCAGATTGAAGAACTCCTTTTAATATTTCTTATAAGTTTTGTTTAACTTTTACATATTCCCTTAATTTCTGTTTATCTGGAAATGACCTAATTTTACCATCAAATTTGAATGAGAGTTTTGCAGGATATATTATTCTTGGCTGGTAATTTATTTCTTTCAAGATTTTATATATGTCATGTCATTGCCTTCTTGCCTGCATGCATGGTTTCTGCTGTATAATCTGAGCTTAGTCTTATTGTTTCTCCTCTGTACGTGACTTCTTGTTTTTCATGAGCTGCTCTCAGGATTCTTTGTCTTTGGTTTTGATGAGTGTGATTATGATTTGCCTTGGTGGTTTTCTTTTGGGGTTTCTCCTGTATGGGGTTTGCTGAGCTTCTTCTATGGCCAGATTTTCATCTTTCATGATATTGGGGAAGTTTTCTGTCAGCCATTCTTCAATGATCCTCTCTGTGTTTTCTGTTTTCTCCCCCTGTTCTGTAATTCCAATCACTCAAAAATTTTTGCTTTTGATTGTATCCCACATAACTCTCAGGGTCTCTTCATTTTCCTTTGTTTTTTTTTTTTTTTTTTTTTTTGGAGTTTTCCTGAAACAGAGTTGTATCCAAGTGTTGGTCTTCGATTACACTGATCTTGTCTTCCACCATTTGAAATCTGCTTCTCAGCCCTTCTATGACACCTTCCATTTCTGAAATATTGTTGTTTATCTTTTTGATTTCTAATTGTTGTGTTTGTATAATTTCTAGTTGTGAATTTATTTTGGCATTTTTTTCCTGCATTATTTTCCTGAATTCTTCCAATGTTTTGTCTATTTTCCATGAATTTGTCTATTTTTCCCTTATGTTTGTCAGCTTTTTTTTGTCTCAGCTCTTGGAGAATTCTGAGTATTAGAGATCTGAATTGCCTATTAGGTAGTTCTAGTGCATTTTCTTCCACTGGAAAGTCATCTGGTGTTTTATTTTGGATGCCTACTGGAACCATCCTGTCCTGTTTTTGTAAATGTTTTGATATTGTCTGCTGTCTTTGGGGCATTCAGTAGTTATTTTTCTCGTTTATTGATTGTATATTTGTTTTCTTCATCACTTTTTTTTAAAAATTTGACTATGTCTGAGCAGGTGGACTGTGTGTTCTTCGTTGCTTGCTCTTCTGTGGGCCCAATACTTTTGCCTCCTTCTCCAAATGGCAGGGTCAGTCATTCAGATATGGTACGGCAAGGCAGGTCTAGCTGAAGAGGAGTTACTGGGATGGGTTGTTTGTGGCACTTACTACAGCCACCAGGGTGGGTCGGTAATCAGTGCAGGACAGGTTACAGTAGGCCATGCCTGTGCTGCTTGGTGGTGTTCTGTTAAGCGCTCACTGCATGTAGGCAGGTGTAGTGGGGAGATTGTTATGTGTGGAGCAAAGATGGATATGGGAGAGAGGAGAGAGGGACAGGAGCCAAAAAAATGCAACAAAAAAAGAATGCTAGGGGAGTTTGCCGTTGGAGTGGGAAGATAAGAGACTATGAAATGGAGAAAAACAAAAAGGGGAAGTGGAAGAAAATAAAAGAATAAATAATTAAAAATCAGAAAGGTTAAAGAACTGTAAAGTTCCCAGGGATCCCACCTGTGCAGCTATGAGGTCTCAGGAAGTCACTTTCAGGTGTTGCAGTACAGCCCAGTTAGAATGCGTAGTGGTATACAATGCCTGGTATTCAGGGAACAGAAAGAGAAAGAAGATATAGAGGGACGAGAAACTGAGTAATGAAGAAAGACAAAAAGGGAAAACGGAACAAAACAAATTAAAAAAGAAACGAACAAGAAATGCCCCCAAAAAAACAGAAAAAAAAAAATGAAAAAAGATATGCCTTCAGGGATCCCTCTGCACATCTGTCCAAGCCGAGGGGGCAGTCTCCCTGCCACGCAGCACCACCCAGCCAGAAAGGGCTCCCAACTCAAGAAAAGGAAAAGAAAACAAACAAACAATTCAAAACAAACAAATGAACAAAAGCCCCGGGATCCCACCAGCACGACATCCCAGACCAGGAAGCAGCTCCATGCTCAAACAGAGCTCCACAACCCCTCAGGAAGAAGCAAAGATGGCGTACGGAGCCCAGTATTTGAGCAAAAGAAGGGGGAGGTGGTGAGAGGTAAGGAAGAAATCAAAAGAAGCAGGAAAAAAAGCAACACCAGCAGCCAACAAATGGCACTCAGAGAGCTAGCTAGTGCAGGCTGGTGGAATCCAAGCAGCCGGTGTTTCTCGGACAAGAGACTGACTGTGTCTGTGGGAAGCAGAGGGGGCCGAGTGTGAGTGAAGAAGGGTCGGGAGTGGAAAAGCGTATATCACAAATTACCAGAGCTCTGCAGCCCCTGAGGAAGAAGCAGAGATGGCGCACAGAGCCAGGTATTTGAGCAAAAGGAGGGAGAGGTGGTGAGAGGTAAGGAAGAAATCAACAGAAGCAGAAAAAAGCAACACCAGCAGCCAACAAATGGCGTTCAGAGAGCTGGCCCATTCAGGTGTGTGGAATCCAAGCAGCCGGTGTTTCCCGGACAAGAGATTGTGGCCGCGGGAAGCAGAGGATGTCGAATGGGGTGAAGAAGTGTGGGGGGTGGGAAAGCATATATCGCAAATTACCAGTTGTTTTGTCGCCCGCTGGAAGCTATGTGAAGCTGCTTTCTCATACCCGCTGTTTGCTGGTCTCCGACAGGAGTCCAAGATGGCTGATCTGTGCTGTGTTAGCTGGTATGGGACCTCTGCATGAATCTCTTCTTGCTCTCTGTTCTCTGTCAGTTTTCTCACTCCATTTGGTGCTTGGCTGAGTTCTTTATGTCTTCATTTGATTTTTTAGTGTTTCAGGATTGTTGTATTCTCTGTTTCGGCTTAGTTTTTTTTGATCTTTGCTGTGGAGAGAAGGCGTGGTGCTTCTGCCTAGAGTGCCATTTTGCCGGAAGTCCTAAACTGTACATATTTAAAGTACAACAACTTGATAAATTTGCACATATGTATGTACTGCGAAATAACCACCACAATCAAGTCTGTTTTTTTGTTTGTTTTTGACCATTGTAAAAATGTTAATTGATGTCTGTCTCAATTCTGTATCCTATTGGGCAGCACTGTTAATTATTCTGCAGTTAAACAGGACTCATTTACTCCTACTTTTTATTACTTGCATTTTAGTCAGTTCCTGTTTGTGCCAAATTTGTGTTTGTGTGTATATCAAAGATAAAAAGAAAATTAAGGCTAAATATCACATACTTGTGTACACTATTTGTAAATATTAAAAAAAAAAAAAAAAACTGTTGCCGTCCAGTTGCTTTCGACTCACAGTTATCCTACAGGACAGAGTAGAACTGGCATATGTGGTTTCTAAGGAGCGGCTGGTGGATTTGAACTGCCTACCTTTTGGTTAGCAGCCAGGCTCTTAACCACTTCGCCACTAGAGCTTCTTTGTAAGTATAGTCAAGCACAATTTCTTCTATTAGCAAGCTTTTTTTTTTTTTTTAATAATATTATATTAGTTTTGGTATTATAATCATTTATTTTTCATCTGTTTGCTTGGTATAAGGAGCCTTGGTGGCACAGTGATTAAAACAGCGGACTGCTAACCAAAAAGTCGGCAGTTCAAAATCACCAGTTGCTCTGATGGAGAATGATGTGGAAATCTGTTTCCATGGAGATTTACAGCCTTGGAAACCCTATTAGGTTGCTATGAGTTGGAATTGACTCAACGGCAGTGAGTTTGGTTTTTGGGTTGGTTGCCTGATAGAGATACCAATGTTAATAATGCTTTTGGCCCATTTTTAAATATTTTAATATGTGAGTTTTAGAAGGAAATTGTTCACCCCACTGAGGGGCAATTAGGTTAAGATTTAACATTTTTTATCCACAAATAAAATATCTCACACGACTTTCTTCAAAAAATGCTACGTATATGCCATCACATTCAGTACAAGAGTTTATACCAAATAATCATGTAGATGCAGAAAATCCTCTACCGCATAATAAAAATCATCACAAGATTTTACTAATATCAAAGTGACTGAAACAGTTTTATTAGGGCAACTTTTCTGGATTTTTAGAAATAATAAAAAACTAATAAATATGTTTTAAAAGATATAACAAAGAATATAACATCTTTCATCTATTACTGCAAAAACAAACTAATATATGAGGTGTTCCCTAAGAGTGAGTATACTTAATATGTTAAATTTTTTAAGTCAAAACTTTACATACACATATATATGTATATTTTTTAAAACAAGCTTATACTTCATAGAAAATTTCCAAATGTATTCAATGTAGATAAAATATGAAAAACATTTCATTTATATATTTGTGTACTGGCTGAAACTGTTTTTCACCTATCTTCTTTACTGTTACTGCTAACAGATAAAAATAAACAAAAATTTTAGCTCTCAATGATTCTTCTGTCTCTTATTCTCTGCATATTATCCTAATCCTTTCTTTGTGAGTTTATTATCATTTGCAGAAGACATAGCATTTTGAATCAGGTAGGGAAAAGATTAACTGGAATACAGAGAAAGCTTTCATGTGGCTAATCTGAGAGAATGGGAGTATGGAAGAGGAGATAAACTTAGGGTATATAAATATGATTGTGACAGTTATATTTAAAGGTATCCTGATTATTACAGAGTTTCTCAACCACAGAAAAAATTTTTATTTGTTCAACACATTTACCACAAATAGCTTTGAGAAATATTATTTTTCCAAGTCAGTGTCTAAATTTTTTTTTAATTTTTCCATTTAAATATATTAGGGAAAAGACAAAGACTAAAAGTTAAGAGAACGTCTATGAGGTAAAAAACATCTGAGCATAAACTGAGTAAGAGTTAGTTTAAATAAGGGTCTATGTCAGTATGAGAAAAAGACTCTAGAGGATTTCTCTAAGTTTGAGGGTGTTAAGCAACAGTAAACTCGGTTTGAACAAAACTAACTACATGAACATATTAAAAAGTACTACTTTTAAGATTTGATGAGTGATTAGGTTTTATTCTTACTGTATGAGTGTACCCTGCATTCATAGCAGGTAACCAAAAATTAGAAAACATGTTGTAATAATCTATGACTATTATGGAAGGGGTCATATAAAGAGGTTAATTGATTTTGTGGTGTCATACAGAGGAGTAATGTGGTTGCCCTCTCTCTTCTTTAGAACAATGTTATGATGGCAACAATGACAATCGTCAAATATAATAATTAAAATTTATGAGTCATTTACTTTGTCTCAGTAATTATTCTGTTTCATATACGTCAGGAGTCCTTGTGGCACAATAGTTACTGCACTTGGCTGCTAAACGAAACGTCAGAGGTTTGAACTCGCCAGGCCTTCCATGAGAGAAAGATGTGACCGTCTGCTTCTGTAAAGATTTATAGACCCAATAACCCTATGGAGCAGTTCTAGTCTGTCCTATGGAGTCTGTATGAGTCGGAATTGACTTCATGGCAATGGGTTTTGTTTTGGGTTCATGTGACTTAACGCTTTTTTTTTCCTTTTAATCCTCACAACAATCTATGAAGTTAGTGGTATCTTTACTGCACTTAACAGTTGAAGAAATAGAGGCAGAGGGATGTTAACTAACTTGCTTAACCTGTTAACGATAGCTAGGATATAGTGGGGCAAAGCTTTGAGTCTAAAAAATTTGGTGCCAGAGCCTTGTTCTTACCACTATGATAATGAATTCTTATTCCTTGGCTCCAAAATTCCTTTCTGAGGTGTTTTTGCTTTTTTATTTTTGGGGCAGAATGTTCTTCCTTCATGTTTTCCTTTTTTTAGCAAGTAGTCCTTTCTCTTTTTATTTTTATGAAAAGTCACAGATCCATATGAACATCTCTGATAGCTTTCTACATATTTTGTTGCAGTATTTTCCAATGCAAGTTTGTCTTGTGCTGTCTATGATCTAAGTCCATCCTATCACTCCAGCCTTGTATCCTGACACTTTCCTCTAAGCATACGATGTTCTAGTTACATGGTACTGCTCTGTATTCCAAATATTGTTTATAATATTCTTTCAGTCTTTCATGTATGTTCTCCCTTTTCTGTTTATTAACTTAGCACAAATGCCATTTTCCTGTAAATTTTTTCTAAGTACCTCATGTCAGAATTAGTAATTTCTTTTCCTGTTTTAGCTTATCTTCTTGCCTATATCCTTGTTATAATTCTTGTTTTATTCTTCTTTTCTTGTAATTTTCTCTCTAAATTTCTGAGTCCATAAGAAAGCAGATACTCTTGGAGTTTGTACCTTTGGAACAAATTCAAAAGAGCCAAACAAAGAACTGTCAGACCCTGAATTATACCTTCACTCAGGCTCTCATCAGGAGTGTTCACTGCTAGGAGTTATGGGAAGAGGACTCCAAGATTGAATTGCCTTCCAGTTGAACCCAATAACACAGTATTATCCCAAGAATACCTTAGAACGGCTTAGTTTTGGCTCCCAAGCTATTAATAGGGTGAATGAAATATTTCCAAAGCTTGGTGGAACTCAGTTCTGATAGAGTGACTCTAGAGCACATACTGGCAGCCTGAATGGAAACGGGGGCTCCATTTTATTTATACATTAAATATTATTTTAAACAAAAGTGCAATAGGATTTTGTAGGATCTTAAAAAATAAAAAAATGTGTTTGGAAGAAAAAATGGCCAAGAATGTACGTAACAGGTAAAGTAGAATATTTGTACAGCTTAAGATAAAAATTGACTATATGATATTGGCCAAGAAAAAATTAGATCCAACGAAGTAAGTAGAATATGTAGAAAGAGACTCAGACATATATCAAGACAAAGGCAGTGACTGAGGTTATTTCTAATTACTACTGCTTTGAAAATGTGAGTCTATTCCAGCCTAATTGATACGTTATGGAACAATTTTAACACAATGCAAATTTTTGTTTGTTAATGAATAATTTCATCCAAAACAAGCATTAAATATACTCAGAAAACTGCACTAGGCTGAAAGAAGTCTTATAGGAACACACAAAACACACTAACACACGTCAATTATCAGCTACCTCAGTTCATCATATGTGTTATAGGTTACATTCATCCACATCTAGATTACAACTTTCCTTGTGATTTTGAACAACCCTACTTCCAACACTTCACAATAAGTTACAAGTTGCAAACTGCAATCCTTCCGATGATCATTTCATGAACTATCCTTTTTTTTATGCCCTGTGGTAAAGTACCATATTTATTGTGGTATTTATGTGTTTGTTAGCCATTTAACCTGTGTAAAATTGTGTCACTGTCTTTATTAACTTCCTGTTTTATGTGTAACTAGTAAGGTTTGTAAGCATGCTTTAATCTAATCCAGTTTTTCCAATAAAACTTATGGTTTTATTGGGCTATTTTGCATAGCACAATTATTTTTAAGAATGCATACGTTGAGTTATAGCAGAACTGACTGCATATGGATTAGGGAAATTGGTTATTCATTCTAAACAGCCAATCTCTAAATCATGTTGTAAGCACTACTCTTCTAGGGAAATCCTTATGATTTAATTATTAAATAAAAAACAAACATGTACCATAAATAAATACAGGACATGCAAAGAAAAAACAATCAAACAATAAAAGAAAGTATTTTTTACTCCTGACTTAGGAAAACAAAACAAATAAACAAAGAAAATCACACAACAAAAGCATAAAAATCAACAATAAACTACTTCCTAAAAAAATAAAAAACCCAGACAGGCATAAAGGTAAAGACTGACAAAATTGACAACCTAAAATTTAAAATCCTACATATGATAAAAGGATCCATAATCAAAATAAAAATACAGGTGATAGGCTGTAAGTAATTAATTGCTAAAAACAACATAATTTAAAGAAAATAATCAAATTTAAACATAAGCAAAAGTTAAAATCAGCATTTTATCCTAAAAATGATTACAAATGGCCAATAAACATAAGATAAGGCAAAAGGCAAATTGAACAATGAAATAGTTTTTTAAAGCTTCAGATGAACCAGCATTAAATCATTCATACTATTTAACTTAAAAATTGCTAGGGATATGAACATTGTTTGAATTATTAATGCATTAATTGTAACCAATTTCAGATGGGAATTTGGTAATGATCCAGAAACTCCATATCTATGTATCTATCCTATAGGTATACTAGCATATGTGCATAAATATAGGTATAAAATTGTTACTTGCATTATTATTTATAATGACAAAAGATGTAAACCAATAATCCATCAAGAGGGGGGTGTTTAATTAGATTAGTCTATAGCCATATTCTAGAATACTATCAAGTTTTTAAATGTAATCAATTTAATCTTTGTGAAAAAGAAAATCCTATATGAAGTGTTGTTAAAGGGAAACAAACAAACAAACAAACACAAACTGAACATATGATGTGATTTTTTTAACAAAATTTAAAAAAAGTTTGAATACACTTTGTGCAGCAGGCTCTCTTAAAAATGCACATACACTAATCCTTAAAAAACAAAAACAAAAACAAAAAAAAACTGTTTGCCATCTAGTCAATTCCAGCTAACAGCAACCCTATAGGGCAGAGTAGATCTACCTCACTGTTTCCACGCAGCAAATGGTGGATTTGAACTGCTGACCCTTTGGTTAACAGCCAAGCTCTTAACCACTCTGCCACCAAGGCTCCAATCCTTGGAAAGTGTGACTATATTACTTCATATGGCAAAAGAGAATAAAAGTTGCAGATGCAACCAAAGTTGCTAATAAACTGACCTCGAGATGGAGAAATTATTCTGGATTATCCAAGTGGGCCCAATCTAACCACCAATAAACCAAACTTGTTGCCAGCAAGTCAATTCTGCCCCATAGTGTTTCCAAGGAGCAGCTGGTGGATTTGAACTGCAAACCTTTTAGTTAGCAGCCAAGCTCTTAAACAGAGCACCATCAGGGCTCCAATCTAACCACAAGAGTCCTTGAAAGTAGACGAATAGGCTCCATAAAGTTCTATGGGAAAGAACCAGAGAGATGACATCGTGAGAAGGACTAGATCGGCCAATGGGGCTTTGAAGATGGAGGGAGGGAAGTAGCCTGTAGAAGTTGCAAAAGGAAAGGAAACATTTTCTCCCATAGAGCCTCCAGAAAGGGGCACAGCCCTGTTGACTCTTTGATTTTAGTACAGTGATACTCTTGTCTTACTTCTGACGTACAGAACTATAATAAAATAAATTTATGTTGCTTAAGTCACAAAGGTTGTGATAATGTGTTATAGCAGTAATAGAAAACCAATTCACCTAGAAAGAGAAAAATGCCTGGAACTGTATACCAAACTGTTCGTTGTGGTTTTCCATTGGAGCTGGAATGATATTTGCAAAAGAATTAAGGGGTTCTGTCATTTATATATTTGCATAACTGTTGTTGTCCTTGTTAGGTGCCTTCTAGTGGGTTCCCACTCATAGCTACCCTATGTACAACAGAACGAAACACTGCCCATCCCTGTGCCATCCTCAGAATCATTGTTATGCTTGGGCCCACTGTTGCAGCCACTGTGTCAATCCGTCTCATTCAGGGTCTTCCTCTTTTTCGCTGACCACTACTTTACCAAGCATAACGTCCTTTTCCAGGGACTGGTTTCTCCTGATAACATGTGCAAAGTATGTTGGACATAGTCTCACCATCCTAGCTTCTAAGGAGCATTATGGTTATACTTCTTCCAAGACAGATTTGTTCGTTCTTTTGGTAGTCCATGGTATATTCAATATTCTTTGCCAGCACCGTAATTCAAAGGCATCAATTCTTCTTTTGTCTTCCTTATTCATTGTCCAGCTTTGCATGCATATGAGGTGATTGAAACACCATGGCTTGAGTCAGGTGCACCTTACTCTTCAAGGTGACATCTTTTCTTTCTAACACTTTAAAGAGGTCCTTTGTAGCCGATTTGCCCAGTGTAATGCATCCTTTGATTTCTTGACTGCTGCTTCCATGGTCGTTGATTGTGGATCCAAGTAAAATGAAATCCTTGACAACTTCAACCTTTTCTTTTATAGTTGCTCATTGGACCACATGTGAGGATTTTTGTTTTCTTTATGTAGACATGTAATACATACTGAGGCTGTGGTCTTTGATCTTTATCAATAAGTGCTTCAAGTCCTCTTCACTTTCAGCAAGCAAGGTTGTGTCATCTGTATATCACAAGTTGTTAATGAGTCTTCCTCCAATCCTGACGCCCCGTTCTTCATAGATTCCAGCTTCACGGATTATTTGCTCAGCCTACAGATTGAATAAATATGTTAAAAAGATACAACCCTGATGCATACCTTTCCAGATAGTATCCCTTTGTTCTGTTTGAACAACTGCCTCATGATCTATGTACAGGTTCCTCATAAGCACAATTAAGTGCTCTGGAATTCCCACTCTTCATAATCTTATCTATAATTTGTTATGACCGACACAGTTGAATGCCTTTGCATAGTCAATAAAACATAGGTAAACATCTTTCTGGTAGTCTCTGCTTTCAGCCAGGATCCATCTGACACCAGAAATGATACCCCTGGTTCCACGTTCTCTTCTGAATTGACTTGAATTTCTGGCAGTTCCCTGTCGATAAACTGCTGCAGCCGCTTTTGAATAATCTTCAGCAAAATGTTACTTGTCTGTGATATTAATACTGTTGTTTGTTAATTTTTGCATTCTATTGGACCACCTTTCTTGAGAATAAGCATAAATATGGATCTCTTCCAGTCAGTTGACCAGGTAGCTGTCTTCCAAATTTCTTGGCATAGACTAATGAGCACTGCCAGTGCTGCATCCCTTTTTGAAACATCTCATTTGGTATTCTGTCAACTCTTGGAGCCTTGTTTTTCACCAATGCCTTCACTGCAGCTTGGACGTCTTCCTTCAGTACCATCAGTTCCTAATAATATGCTACCTTCTGAAACAGTTGAACATCGACCAATTCTTTTTGGTATAGTGACTCTGTATTCCTTTCATCTTCTTTTGATGCTTCCTGAGCCGTTTAATATTTTCCCTGTAAAATCCTTCAACATTGCAGTTCAAGGCTTGAATTTTTTCTTCAGTTATTTCAGCTGGAGAAATGCTGAGCATGTTCTTCCCCCTTTGGTTTGCTATCTCCAGGTCTTTGCACGTGTTATTAAAATAATTTACTTTGTCTTCCTGAGCCACCCTTTGAAGTCTTCCGTTCAGCTCTTTTACTCCATCATTTCTTCCACTCGCTTTAGCAACTTGATGTTCAAGAGCAAGTTTCAGAGTCTTTTTTGACATCCATATTGGTCTTTTCTTTATTTCCTGTCTTTTTAAATAACTCTTGCTTTCTTCATGTATGATATCTTTGATGTCATTCCACACCTGGTTTGGTCTTCAGTCATTAGTTTTCAACACGTCAAATCTATCATGAGATGGTCTCTAAATTCAGGTGGGATATACTCAAAGTTGTACTTTGGCTCTTGTGGACTTGTTCTAATTTTCATCAGTTTCAACTTAAATTTGCATATGAGCAATTGAGAGTCTGTTTTGCAACTGGCCTCTGGCCTTGTTCTGACTGATGATATTGAGCTTTTTCTTTGTCTCTTTCCACAGATGAAGTTGATTTGATTCCTCTGTATTCCATTTGGTGAGGTCCATGTGTATAGTCGCTGTTTATGTTGGTGAAAAAAGGTATTTGCAGTGATGAAGTCTTTGGTCTTGCAAATTCTGTCTTGTGACCTCCTGCATCTTTTATATCACCAAGGCCATATTTTCCAACTACCAATCCTTTATCTTTGTTTCCAACTTTTGCGTTCTAATCTCCAGTAATTATCAATGCATCCAGTCCATTTCAGCTCACTAATGCCTAGGATATAGATGTTATGCATTCCATTTCATTTCTGATGATTTCCAATTTTCTTAAATTCATACTACATGCATTCTGTGTTCTGATTTTTAATGGATGTTTGCAGCTGTTTCTTCTCATTTTTGAGTCATGCCACATCAGCAAATGAAGGTCCCGAAAACTTGACTCCATCCACATCATTAAGGTCATCTCTACTCTGAGGAGGCAGCTCTTCCCCAGTCGTATTTTGAACGCCTTCCTACCTGAGGGGCTCATCTTCTGGCACTATATCTGACAATGTTGCACTGCTATTCATAAGATTTTCACTGGGTAATTCTTTTCAGAAGTAGACCACCAGGTCCTTCTTTGTAGTCGCTCTTGGTCTGGAAGCTCAGCTGAAACTGACCACCATGGGCGATCCTGATGGCATTTGAATACCGGTGGCATCGCTTCCAGCGTCACAACAACACACAAGCCCCCACAGTACGACAAACAGGTATAATTAAAAGAAAACAAATCAACATAGAAATACAAAATATATTAAAATATGACATCAGAAGAGCATACACAGTAGCTAACATGATTTACTGTGATTGAAAATAGGGGAATGATATAAAGTCAAAGCATGGTTAATTCACATATGATTTTTCCTATCAGCTTAGTATTTTGTGCCACAAAGAAATAACGGAGGAATGCAGAAAGCTGTAGAGAAATATAGTACTAAAAATGATGCAGTCATCATACTTCCTTTTTGGCTGGTTAGGCCACCTGATTTGGCTCAAAAGTGCTCATTTCATGGTGCTTCCTGATTTGAAGCATTTTGTGTGTCTCCTTAGTCATATAATAATTTGGAAGATGTGTATTTCTTCTTATTCTTATATTGATTACCTTAAACATACTTAATAAAGCATATTTCTTAATTGATCCACTTAACAATTACACATTATTTTCCTGGTAACGAAGCAGAAAATTATCAAAGTTTTAATCCATACTTCTCACACACACTAACAAGCCACATTTGGATTCTCTTTAGCAATCTCTAGGATAATAGGGATGCCAGAGGCAAGTTTTTTTGATTCTCACTATTCCAGCTTCCCCAAACCACTGGGTACACTTTGGTTTGGATCTCAGACCACTCTAGTCCATAGAGTCTTTCAGGAATTTATCTGTTTTCCTTTTCATCTATGAGATAAAAAAAGGCTTATCCCAACTCTTCTTATTGCAGAAATTATTGTAGATTGGAAATAGAATATTTGTAAAAACCACAATAATAAAAATAATCCAACTAGCAGTATTTTCCACATACCCTTTAAATGCTAAATGTTGATTTTTTTCTTCCATTCCTGAAATTTGGTTGACTCCAAGTAGTCTAAAGTCTACAAAGACAAGAGGCTCGTTTCTTCCAGTCCCATGACTCCTAACCCACACGAGAGTCAAAAATGCTGTACCTTAATCGGAAGTGTTTATCCTCCAAAAGTTGTCCAAAGTCACTCTCTAGGACTTTTGAAAACACCACATGAAAGAAAAATAAAACATCACAAGTTAAAATTCTACAGACTACGCTCACTAAAATGAGTTCCTGCAAACTCCTTGTTCAAAATGTCAACAACAAATCTCAGAGTTGTTTATTCTTTATTGATTACACTGAAACATGTTGCATCTTTCGAATCTGCAGAATAAGGTTTTTATTTCAGAAATATTTATTACTATTATATCTTGTTTAATTGTAAGCAAAACATTTATTAATGCAGACCTTTTGCATAGTGTTACATTATTTTTGTTTTTTGTTTACTAATCGTGCTTGAAGCTCTTTTTCTAGAACTCCATGTCAACTAAAAAGGCTATTGGTGTCTTCCTCCCACATGTAGTTTCTAAATATTTTCTCTAACATGGGATTCAAGATCTTAAAATGTGAAGTTTAAATATCTTTATCCTCCTTTTCTCTAAGAAATTAACCAACATTGCCAAGGAGAATGAGAAGTATAAATGCAATTTAATTTTACACAAGTCTTGTATATATCTGTAACCTCAAACCACAGTATATAAAAAAAAGGCTGTTAAGAAATGAAGATCAATAAAGGATATGAAAAGACGTCAGGAGAAGAAGTCTAGCTACAAATTACGGTTCTCTACAATAAATAGTGCATCTATAAAAAAAAGAAAAAAAGTTACAATTAATGAGTAAAAAGGATAGAGGAGGAAATTGCTTTCCATTTGCCACCTTTTTAAAGCAGAATGTCTATAGTTATTATTTTATGTTTGTTAGACCATTGTGTGTTGGGTGTGTTGGGAACAGATAACTTGTCTCTTTAGTTACACATACCCAAAAATGAAGAGAAATTGTACCCCAAGAGCTACACTTGATGAACCAAGAGACTCATCAGCACCTGGAATTAATTTAGATGGCAAAGTTTCAATCTTTGAGCTGATGCTATAACGTGATGTATTTGTCAGAGAAACAGAACCAGCAGTATGTATCTAGTAAGAGATTTATTGAAGGAATACACTTACATGATTACATCAGCTGGCTAGGCAAGTCCAAAATCCCTAGGGCCTACTGGAATCCTCAGGCATGAGCTGTAGCTGCAGTTCACAGCAGAAAGTTTTCTTCATCAGGGAAACATCAATTTTGCTCTCAAAGCCTTTCAATTTATTGACTCTTTTCCACCTGGATTATCTAGGATAATCTCCTTTACTTAAAGTTAGTTGATATAGATGTAATCATATCTACAAAATACCTCACAGCAACACCTAGATTTATGTTTTATCGAATAACTGAGAAATATAGCCTAGTCAGTGAGGCATTGGTGGTTTAATGGCAAAATTCTCAATTTCCATGTGGAAATTCTCTATTCCTGGCTAATGCACCTCAAGTTAGGCACTAGTCATCTGTCAGTGGAGGCTTGCATGACTAAGATGGACCAGGAAAAAGCCTGATGATCTACTTCCAAAAATCAGCCAGTGGAAACCCTCTGGATCTCAATAATCCAATTTGAAACTGATTTTAGGGATGGTGCAGAATCTGGTAACAGTTATAGTGAAAACTACGAGAGCTGGAATTTGATGAGACTGCCTTGTTTTTCCACTTCTTCCAACTTTTTCTACTTAGACAGGGTGCAGTTTTACCACTATTCTATCACTCGTTTTGCTACTCTGACAGGTTTCTGCCTTAAACAGGTTCCAACTTTCTCAGGTTTTACTGTACTTATGTTGTGCGTAACTAAAAGAAAGGTGATCCAACTAAATGCAGAAATTATCCAACAATATCATTAATATCATACACAAGTAAAATTCTGCTGAAGATCATTCAAAAGTGGCTGCAGCAGTACATTGACAGAGAACTGCCAGAAATTCGAGCCAGATTTAGAAGAGGACGTGGAATGAAGGATATCATTGCTGATGTCAGATGGATTCTGGCTGAAAACAGAGAATACTAGAAAGACGTTTACTTGTGTTTTATTGACTATGCAAAGGCATTCAACTGTGTGGATCATAAAAAATTATGGAAAACATCACAAAGAATGGGAATTCCAGGACACTTAATTGTGCTCGTGAGGAACCTGTACATAGATCAAGAGGCAGTCATTTGACCAGAACAAGGAGATACTGTGTGGTTAAAATCTGGAAAGATGTTCATCAGGGTTGTCTCCTTTCATCTTACCTATTCAATCTGTATGCTGAGCAAGTAATCCGAGAAGCTGAACTATATGAAGAAGAATGCGACATCAGAATTGGAAGAAGACTCATTAACAACCTGCCTTACACAGATGACACAACCTTGCTTGCTGAATGTGAAGAGGACTTGAAGCACGTACTGATGAAGAGCAAAGACCACAGGCTTCAGTATGGATTACACCTCATCATAAAGAAAACAAAAATTCTCACAACTAGACCAATAAGCAACACGATGATAAACAGAGAAAAGATTGAAGTTGTCAAGGATTTCATTTTACTTGGATCCATAATCAATACCCATGGAAGAAGCAGTCAAGAAATCAAATGAAGCGTTTCATTGGGAAAATCTTCTGCAAAAGACTTCTTTAAAGTGTTGAAAAGCAAAGATGTCACTTTGAAGACTAAGGTGCACCTGACCCAAGCAATGGTGTTTTCAATCGCATCATATGCTTGTGAAAGCTTGACGATAAGTAGATTAGATGGAAGAAGAATCAATGTCTTTGAATTGTGGTGTTGGAAAGGAATATTGAATATAACACGGACTGCCAAAAGAACGCACAAATCTGTCTTGGAAAAAGTACAACCAGAACGCTCCTTAGAAGCAAGGATGGCGAGACTACGTCTCACATACTTTGGACATGTTATCAGGAGGGATCTGTCCCTGGAGAAGGACATCATGCTTAGTATATTAGAGGGTCAGCGAAAAAGGGAAAGACCCTCAATGAGATGGATTGACACAGAGGCTAGAACAATGAGGTCAAGCATAACAAGGATTGTGAGAATGACACAGGATCAGGCAGTGTTTCGTTCCTTTGTACGTAGGGTCACTATGTGTCAAAATCGACTCAATGACACCTAACAACAACAACATGTTGTGCATGAGGTCACATGAGTCAGTGGACAACTTGAAGGCAGCTGATAACAATAGCAACACAGCCTGGCCAAACTGACATAGAAAACTGACCATCCCGCTTGGGGGGTGATGTTAATGTATTTTGCATGTGGGAGGGACTTGAATCCTGAGGGTCAGAGGATGGACTGGCAGAAAAACCCTAAGGTGACCTCTAATGCTCCTGGCCTTCTGGCATTCACGTCTTTATATAATCCCTGCCCCTTGAGTGAGAGCAAGAACTGTGACTTGCTTCTAACCAATGAAATATGGCTAAGCTGATAGGTTGTCTTTCCTATGATTATGTTATATACGCCAGAAATGTTCTCCCTTACTCTCTTTGAATAATTAAGTGATGATGTTAGGAGAGCCACATGGCAGGAAGCTGAGAGTGCCTTCCAGCCAATATGCAACAAGAATCCAGGATCTTCAATGCTACAACCATAAAGAAATTAATTCTGCCAACTATGTTATTGAGCTTAGAAGTGAAACTTACCTCACTTGAATGGTCAAATGAGAACACAGTCATAGCTGGTACCTTAACTGCAGTCTTGGGAGGACTAACTCCTCCTGACACACAAAAATTGTGAAATAATGAATATGTGTTGTTTGAAGGTACTCAGACTGTGGTACCACCACGTATCTGTCAGTTTGTCATGCTGTGATGCTGGAAGCTATGCCACTGGTATTTCAAATATCGACAGGATCACCTATGGTGGACAGGTTTCAGTGGAGCTTGCAGACTATGACAGATGAGGAAGAAAGATCTGGCAGTCTACTTCTGAAAAAATTTACCAGTGAAAACCTTATGAATAGCAGTGGAATAGCAGTTTATAAAGTGCTGGAGGATGAGACCCTCAGGTTGCAAGATACTCAAAATATGACTGTGGAAGAGGTGCCTCCTCAAACTAGAATCGACCTTAATGATGTGGACAGAGTAAAGCTTTCAGGACCTTCATTTGCTGATGTGGCATGACTCAAAATGAGAAGGAACAGCTGCAGACATCCGTTAATAATTAGAACATGGAATGCATGAAGTATGAATCTAGGAAAATGGAAATTTGTTAAAAATGAAATGGAAGGCATAAAGATTGATGTCCTAGGCATTAGAGAGCTGAAATGGACTGGTATCGGCCATTTTGAACCAGACAATTCTATGGTCTACTACACCAGGAATAGCAAAATGAAAAGGAATAGCGTCACATTTATTGTCAAAAAGAACATTTCAAGATCTGCCCTGAAGTACAAACCTGTCCGTGAAAGGATAGTATCCATACTCGTACAAGGAAGACCAATTAATAAGACTATTATTCAAATTTACACACCAATAACTAATGCTAAAATAAGGAAATTGAAGTTTTTTTTTTTTTTTTTACCAACTTCTGCAGTTCAAAATTGATCAAACATGCAATCAAGATGCATTGATAATTATTGATGATTCGAATGTGTAAGTTGGAAATAAACAAGAAGATTGAGTAGTTGGAAAATATGGCCATATGATTTGGTAATAATCTCAGTACCATTTAGTAATTAGATTACCTTTTTTTTTTATATATATATTTTATTGTACTTCAGGTGAAAGCTTACAGAGCAAATAGTTTCTCATGAAATAGTAGTACACATGTTTTTCTATGACATTGGTTAACAACCCCACAACGTATTAAGCCTCTAAATTCTCAACCTTTTTTTTTTTTTTTGATGAAAATACAAATAGCCAAAGATACACCATTTCAAAAATTTCTACATTCACAGTTCAGTGATTTTGACTACGCTCTTCCAACTGTGCTGTTATTCTCACTTAAGATGAAGGCTTACAGAAAAAAACAGTTTTTCATTTAACAGTTACTACACATGTTGTCCTATGACAATGGTTAACAATCTCACAGCACATCAAGAATATCCTTACTCCACCTTGTGTTCCCTATCACCAGGGGACTTCCTTGTCCCCTTCTGTCTTCTGGCCCTTGTCACTGGACTACTGTACCTCTTTAGTCTCATTTTTTTTATTTTTATTTTATTTTATTTTATTTTAACACCATTTCAAAACTTTTTACTTACACATTTAAGTGATATTGACTATGCTCTTCCAATTGTGCTGCCATGCTCGCCCAAGATGAAGGCTTACAGGACAAAACAGCCTCCCATTTAATAGTTACTACAAATGTTGCCCTATAGCAGTGGTCAACAATCTCACAATACATCGACGGTGTCCTTATTCAATTTATGTTCCTTATCATCAGTTTCCTACTCCCCCTCTGCCTTCTGGCCCTTGTCACCGGACTCCTGTACCTCGTTAGTCCCATTTAGTTTTACTGGGCTGTCCACTCCCAGGCTTAACATCGAACCTCGAAGGTAACTTCACCTCTGAGCTGAAAGGGTGTCTGGGGGCCACACTCTTGAGGTTTCTCTAGTATTCTTTAGGCCAGTAAATCTGGTCTTTTTTTGGGGGGGGGTGGGGGGAGTTAAAATTATGCTCTACATCCTTCTCCAGCTCTGTCCAGAACCCTCTGTTGTGATCCTGGTCAGAGCAGTCAGTGGTGGTAGCCGGGCACCAGATTACCATTTTTATCACCTATATTTGTTTTTCTGTTTCAGAGATCCCTGCCTTGTTCCACAGTTCTATTCTCTGATAACACATTTTCTTCCTCATAAGTCATCTTCAAATTTGTGTCTTTCTTTTTGACACTTCCATCTTCAGTATAAATTTTAGATCAGCCTGTCAGATTCACTGAAAACTGCTCTGACACTTTCACTGGGGTTATATTACATTTATATGCTAATACAGGTAGATTTACCATTTTCATAATAGCAGGTCTTAATCCTTTATATGTAATATCTGCCCATTTATTTAGGTCTGATTTCATATTTTTCAATAAAATTTCATAATAATGCATATAAAGATCTTATATTTTTAAAATATTTATTTCTAGGTATGTTTTTAATAGTCATTGCTAATGTGAAAATAATTTTGTAATTAGTAATTTATTTGATTGCTATTGTTTAGTAATACTATTGATCTTGACGTATTGATCTTGAAACCAGCAATCTTCTGTAATTTTTATTGGTCTAATAGTCTTTTTATAGCTTATTTGAGATTTTCTCTGCATAAAATTATTTTATCTCATATCAACAGTTTTGTTCATTGATTTCAAACTTTTTGCTCTTTTAAAAAATTTATATTGACTATCATGGGTAGTGTTCATCTATTCATTGAACAAGTAATTACTGATAAGTTCTGATATCTAGGTTTTGTCTAGGGCTAGATGATGAAGACAAAATGAATAATGAAACAGGAGGATTAAAGAAAATAAAAAATAAAATATATGTTTGAAGAATAAAATTAAAATAAGAAAGCTGCATTAACAGAGGAAGAAGGAGAGTCAGGAATAGGAGGAGGAAATGGAATGTGTGGCTAATTGCCTCCATGAAAAACTGTCTTTTTTGCCATTATTCCAGAAGAACTGGAAATTCCCTGGCTAACATTATTGAAATTTTGATCAAAGATTCCATAAAAGATTTATGATCAAAAGGGGGAAAATGCAGAACAGAATTTTAAATTCTAATGAACTCCAGACTTCCTGGAACCATGAATGTTGAACACCTGAAACTATGGCACTGAGATAATCTTTAAATTTTAAACCAAAAATATCCCCTGAAGTCTTCTTTAAATAATAGTTTAGCTTAACCAATGAAAAAGTTCTACCTTGAGTTTTATGCTCTTTTAAGAACTATGTATATGGGATCAAACTGACAACAGCAACTCAAAAGATTAGATAGGAAACTTAGTGGACAGTGGATTTATTTTAATGGGGGAGGAACGACTCAGAAAGAGAGGGTGAGAATGATAGCACAACTTGAAGAATGTAATCAATGTCACTAAACTGTATATGTAGAAACTTTTGAATTGTGTATGTTTTGCTGTGTATATTCTAAACAACAACAAAATAAATAAAATTATATAAACAATAAAATAAAAATAAAACCATAATGATATGTTGTTGTTAGGTGCCTTCGAGTCGGTTCCAGCTCACAGTGATCCTATGTACAACAGAACAAACTGCCTGGTCCTGTGCCATCCTCATGATCATCATTATGCCTGAGCCCATTGATGCAGACGTTGTGTCAATCCATCTCATTGAGGGTCTTCCTCTTTCTCACTGACACTCCACTTTACCAAACATGATGACCTTCTCCAGGGACTAATCCCTCCTGATAGCACGTCTAAAGTACGTGAGATGAAGTCTCGCCATCCTTGCTTCTAAGGAGCATTCTGTAATTCTTCCAAGATAGATTTGTTCATTCTTCTGGCAGTCCATGGAATATTTCAATTACAACCTTGGTGGCATAGTGTTAAGAGCTATGACTGCTAACCAATCCACCAGGCGCTCCTTGGAAATCCTATGGGGCAGTTATACTCTGTCTTATAGAGTCGCTAGCAGTAGGAATTGACTCACGGCAATGGGTTTGGGTTTTGTTTTTTTTTTTTTTTTTGGTGTATTCAATATTCTTCACCAACACCACAACCCAAAGGCATTAATTCTTCATCGATCTTCCTTACTCATTGTCCAGCTTTCACATGCCTATGAGGTGATTGAAAACACCATTGCTTTGATCAGGCACACCTTAGTCCTCAAAAGTGACATCTTTGCTTTCCAACACTTTCAAGAGGTCTTTTGCAGCAGATTTGCCCAATGCAATGCATAGTTTGATTTCTTGACTGCTGCTTCCATGGGTGTTGATTGCTGATCCAGGTAAAATGAAATCCTTGACAACTTCAATCTTTTCTCCATTTATCATACTGTTGCTTATTAATGCAGTTGTATTTTTGCTTTCTTTACACTGAGGTGTAATCTGTACTGAAGGCTGTGATCTTTAATCTTCATCAGTAAGTGACTCAAGTCCTCTTCAATTTCAGCAAGCAAGGTTGTGTCATCTGTATAATGCAGGTTGTTAATGAGTCTTCCTCCAATCCTGAAGCCACGTTCTTCTTCATATAGTCCAGCTTCTTAGATTATTTGCTCAGCATACAGATTGAATAATTATGGTGAAAGGATACAACCCTGACACACACCTTTCCTGACTTTAAACCAAACAGTATCCCCTTGTTCTGTTCCAATGACTGCCTCTTGATCTATGTACAGGTTCCTCATGAACACAATTCAGTGTCCTGGAATACCCATTCCTCACAATTTTATCCATAATCTGTTATGATGCACACATTGGAATGTCTTTTCATAGTCAGTAAAACACAGGTAAAAATCTATCTGGTATTCTCTGCTTTCAGCCAGGATTCATATGATATCCCTTGTTCCATATTCTCTTCTGAATCTGGCTTGAATATCTGGCAGTTCCCTATCAATGTACTGCTGCAAGCGCTTTCGAATGATCTTCAGCAAAAGTTTACCTGTGTGTTACATTAGTGATATCGTTTGATAATTTCCACATTCTGTTGGATCACCTTTCTTGGGAATAGGCATAAATATGGATCTCTTCCAGTCAGTTGGTCAGGTAGCTGTCTTCCAAATTTCTAGGCATAGATGAGTGAGCACTTCCAGTGCTGCATCCATTCGTTGAAACATCTCAGTTGCTATTCTGTCAATTCCTTGAGCCTTATTTTTTGCCAATGCCTTCAATGTAGCTTGGACTTCTTCCTTCAGTACCATTGGCTCTTGATCATATGCTATCTCTTGAAATGGCTGAAAGTCACAACCAATTATTTTTGGTACAGTGACGCTATGTACTCCTTTCATCATCTTTTGATGTGTCTTGCGTTGTTCAGTATTTTGCCCATAGAAAAAACCAAACCTATTGCCGTCGAGTCAATTTGGACCTATAGTAACCCTATAGGGCAGAGTAGAATTGCCCCACAGGGTTTCCAAGGAGTAGCTGGTGGATTCAAACTGCTGACCTTTTGGTTAGCAGCCAAAATCTTAACCACTGCACCATCAGGGCATATTGCAACTTGAGGTTTGAATTTTTCTTCAGTTCTTTCAGCTTGAGAAATACTGAAATTCATAATTAGCCTGTGAAAACCTTATGAATAATGAAATATCACTCAAAAAAAAAAAGAATACCTGTGTTTTATGAGGGTGCAACTTTAGAAAGGGTATCAGTGAATGTGTTGCTCCAAAATCACATTGTGTACAGATCTCAAAGTGTTAAGCATGTCAGTACTCCTAGGAGTCTTGTCTGGCTCATGATTTTTAAAGGGAAAAATAAAAGTTTTTACTATTAGTTACTATTTCTGTTTTGGGAGTTTTTCCCCTCTTCTTTATCTTTTTAGGCATTTCACTTTTATTCAAAGTTTGCTACGAGGTTTTGTTAACTCGTATGGAGGATTGAAATAGTGGCTGCAACAATGAGCTCAAACATAAGAACGGTTTGAGGATGGTGAAAGACTGGGCAGTGTTTCGTTCTTGTATTCATGGGGTCCCTGTGAGTAGGAACTGACTCAACAGCATCTAACAACAACAGCATGTTTTTAATAACATCAGATTCAGAGTTTATTCGTATTGCTCAGCCCATGTTGCAACATTCCGTCACTGTTTTTTCCATATTTTATGAATATTTTTATTCTTTTTTAACTCCATTCCCTACTTCCATCATCTGTCTGCCATTCTTTTTCTGTGACTCATTCAATAGTGATTGTTATGTACTACTAAATCTGTATCTGTGATCGTGATATACATCTTGTTTTGGTTTGGTTTTGTATGCAGAACTTATTCTACATCTTACTTTTTTCTTTCAGCAGAATTTTTAATAAAGCCTGTCAGTGTTATTGGATACAGCTATGTTTACATGTTACATAATTCACTGTTACCGTGTTTTATGTATTCCTTCCCAAATGATGGATGCCTGGGTACTTCTAATGCATGGTTTAACATAGACAGGCAATGCTGTGATGAATGTTCTCAAACCTACCCCTTTAAGAAAACATATACTAAAAAAAAAATAAAAAAAAAATTTTTTGCTATATATAGGATTGCCAAACAAAATAGAGGATACCCAGTTATATTTGAATTTCAATTTCAGCTGTCTCCAAAATTGCAAGAGACAAACTTATTCTTAAAAAAATACATTTTTTGTTTATCTGAAATTGAAAGTTAACTGGTTATTTGATAAACCCGGGAATCCTAGTTATACGGCACGCGTGGTTAGAGTTCTGAGTCACAGATGATACATAAAACTAATCTGAGTAAGTACTGACAAATATCTGACCTGAATGGCTGTAACTTTTATCAGCAGGGTATGAGGGTTCTTTTCACCCTGCACATTTGCCAAATTTGGCATTATACTTTTTTTTTAATATTACAAATATAATGGAAAAAAAAGCTGGCATCCTATGGTAGCTAATTTTTATTTGTCTTATTACTAATAACTTGAGAATTTTTTCAGATGGTTATTATCTGTTTTCCACTTCTGAGTGTTACCTATCTGTCTTAGTTATCTAGTACTGCTGTAACAGAAATACCACAAGTGAATGGCTTTAACAAACAGAAATTTATTTTCTCACAGTTTAGGAGGCTAGAAGTCCAAATTCAGAGCTCTGGCTCTAGGGTAAATCTTTCTCTGTTTTTGGCTCTGGAGGAAGGTCCTTGTCTCTTCAGCTTCTGCTTCCTGGTTCTTGGAAATCTCCATGAGTCTTGGCATCTATTTTACCTCATCTCTCTTCCTAGTTTGCTTGTATAATCTCTTTAATTCCCAAAAGAGGTTGGCTCAAGATAAACCCTACAGTAACCCTGCCTCATTAACATAATAAACACAACCCAGTCCCAAATTCGATTATAACCACAGGCATAGAGATTAGGGTTTACAACACACATTTTTGGGGGACACAATTCAATCCATAACACTATCCCTGTTCTTTTTTTTTTAATTTTATTTATTTTGCTCTTCTTGTTGTTGAGAATACACACAGCAAAACACACACAATTCAACAGTTTCTACTTGTACTTTTCAGCGTTCTTCATTGGTGTTTCTATTGTGTTTCTGGGAGCCCTAGTGGCACCCTCATTAAGGCCTCCACTGCTAATCAAAAGGTCAGCAGTTCGAATCCACCAGCTGCTCCTTGGAAACCCTATGGGGCAGTTCTACTCTGTCCTACAGGATGGCTAAGTGGGAAACCATTTGATGGCAATGGGTTGGTATTGCGTTTCTGAGTGATTTGTATCAGTTTTTTTAATCATCTTGATCTTGGTTTTTGTTTATTGTATGTAGTAAAAATATTATTTTTCAAGTTGTTGTCCGCTGACTTTCACATTTTTCTTTGTTTAGAAATCCCTAATTTTGATGAAATCAGATGAATTATACTTATTTGCTTTCTAATGTATTCATCTGTTGTAGTTAGACTTTTGATTGAGGAGCACTTTTTGAAAATTTCCACAGCATTCGGTCACATACATGCTAAATTTCTTCTACTTGTTGTTGTTAGGTGCCATTCAGTCAGTTCTGACACATAGTGACCCTACGTACAACAGAAAGAAACACTGCCTGGTCCTGTGCCAGCCTCACAATCGTTACGCTTGAGCCCATTGTTGCAACCACTGTGGCAATCTATCTCGTTGAGGGTCTTCCTCTTTTGTGCTGATCCTCTGCTTAACAAAGCATAATGTCCTTCTCCAGGGACTGATCGATCCCTCCTGATAACATGTCCAAAGTCTGTAAGACATAGTCTCGCCATCCTTGCTTCCAAGCAACATTCTGGTTGTACTTCTTCCAAGACAGATTTGTTCATTCTTTTGGCAGTCCATGGCATATTCAATATCTTTCAGCAACACCACAATTCAAAGGCATCAATTCTTCTTCGGGCTTCCTTATTCATCGCCCAGCTTTCGCATGCATATGAGGTGATTGAAAACTTCACGGCTTGCGTCAGGTGCACCTTAGTCTTCAAGGTGACAGTTTTGCTTTTCAACACTTTAAAGAGGTCTTTTGCAGTAAATTTGCCCAGTGCAATGCATCTTTTGATTTCTTGACTGCTGCTTCCATGAGTGTTGATTCTGGATACAAGTAAAATGAAATCCTTGACAACTTCAATTTTTCTCTGTTTATCATGATGTTGCTTATTGGCCTGGTTGTCAGGATTTTTGTTTTCTAGTATTTGTATAATTTTACCTTTCCTATTTAGATCTTTAATCCATCTGAATACTGTACCTGTGCATGTTACAAAATTTTAAATTGACATCCAGTTTTGTTTCCAAATGCAAGTCAGTTTTTCTAACACCAGCTATTAAACTATACTTTATCTATTTAAAATCAAATCTACACAAACACATGGTTTGCTCTCTGAGTTATCAGTTGTATCCTACTAGTCAGCTTTTCACTTTATTTTTGTTTGCTTTTCATTTATTGTCTTTTTCTTTCTGTTTGTAGTGCTCTTTGTATCTCTATATAGTTTGCAGAACAGGCCTGTCATCTTTTCTCTTTGTAAATTTTGATTTAGTTTCTTGTAGATTTTTATTATTCCACCAAGATTTTAAAATAATCTTGTCAAAGTCATTGTTGTGTTCATTTTAGTACAGTATAGGTTTGTTTAAAAAAAAAAAAAAAACGGATTCAAATTTGGTCATAGTGAAAAATTCTATTTTATTTTCTATTTTTTTATCATACCTATTTTGTAATGAGATAGTATGATTTGATACGAGTTGGTAGGATATTGGAGTCCCTGGGTGGTGCAAACAGTTAAGTACTTGACTAGTAACCTAAAGGTTAGTGGTTTGAATCTACCCAGAGATGGCACCAAAGAAAGTCCTGGCAATCTGCTTCTGAAAGGTCACCACCTTGAAAACCCATGGAGTACATTTCTACTCTGCACAAATGGGGTCACCATAAGTGGGAATGGATTCAAAAGCAACTTCTTTTGTTTTTATTTTTGTTTTTTTACTGGTGGTATGATATTGTAGATTTTATTTAAGAATTATAATTTATTGAAAATAAATATTGATAGTATTCTTGGAAAATAACTTGTGACTGTGTTTCCTCTATATTATCCTATTCATTAGTTTATTCACTTATTTTTATTGCTTCCTTGATTTCATATACACCCATACATCACGATGCAGAGCCTTTTGAAAATATTGGCAGATATTTGTTTAAGGTTTGTTACTAGGAGCTTTACGCATTTTAGTGATTCTAGAATGGTTTGCATGTTAAGTGCTCATATTAAAATTCTCAGAAACTGTAGAAAATCTACACTTAAAATCCATGCCTGCACATGGTATTGGCCTAGAGATGTTTATCTCCAGCAAATTACTCACTGTTGTAATATTTGTCCAGAATTTCTTCCAGAACAACTTCAGAATTACTTCCACTTATATCCTATGTCTTCTACTGTATCATAAAATATATGTGGTATACTGTTATGTATTAATTCCTGGCATCTGCTGTGAATTGTCCAAATTTCATTGTTACCTGTCAGCTATTCAGAGTTTGTGGTGTAAGGTTGAGGCTGTCTCCTGTCTTCACAATAAATGAAATGTTCTCTTCTAATGAGTGGTGCCCTTACACCCCCATCTTTCCTGGAGATCATCCCTCAAGTGCTTGTTACAGTATTGACGGAGTTAGTTTCTTTCTCCAGAAGCATCCACACAAATAGCCTTACTGCTTGTTTTACCTGTATGGTTGAAATTGCCTATGTTTTGCCTAGCAGCTCTCTTTTTTTTATAAAGTGACATTTGTCTACTCTGATCTCTAACAAAATCCACATTTTCTCCTAAATTTGAATAAAGTTGTTTTAGGTGTCTTTTGCAGAAAGAGTCAATTCCTCACTCTAATCTGAACTCAAATCCACTCCTCCAATTTCACAATAACATTAAAATTTTCCATAATTACACACCCATGTTCATTGCAACATTATTCACAATAGCAAAAAGATGGAAATAACCTAAGTGTGCATCAACAGATGAATGGATAAACAAACTATGATACATACACACAATGGAATACTACCCAACAATAAAGAACAATGATGAATCAGTGAAACATCTCACAACATAGATGAATCTAGGCGGCATTATGCTGAGTGAAATAAGACAATTATAAAAAGACAAATGCTAGATGAGACCACTATTATAAAAACTCAAGAAGAAGTTTTCACACAGAAAAAAACAATCTTTGGTGGCTATGAGGGAGGGAAGGGGTGGAGAGGGAAAAGCACTAAATAGACAATAGACAAATGGTGACTTTGGTGAAGGGTAAGATAGTACACAATACTGGGGATGTCGGCAGAACTTGACCAACGCAAGGTCATGGAAGCTTCATAGACACATCTAAACTCCCTGAGGGACTGAATTACTGGGCTGAGGTCTGAGGACCATAATCTCAGTGGACATCTATCTCAACTGGCATAACAGAGTTTATAAAGAAAATGTTCTACATTCTACTTTGGTGAGTAGTGTCTCGGGTCTTAAAAGCTTTTGAGTGGCCATCTAAGGTACTTCACCGGTCTCACCCCATCTGGAGCACATAAGAATGAAGAAAACCAAAGACACAAGGGAAAGATTAGTCCAAAAGACTAATGGACCACAACTACCACAGCCTCCAACCAGACTGAGTCCAGCACAGCTAGATGATGCCCAGCTACCACCACTGACTGCTCTGACAGGGATTGCAATAGAGGGTCCCAGATAGAGCTGAAGAAAAATGTAGAACAAAATTCTGACTCACAAAAAAAGCACAGACTTACTAATCTGACAGAGACTGGAGAAGACTCTAGAGTATGTCCCCTGGACATCCTTCTAACTCAGTACAGAAGTCACTCCTGAAGTTCACCCTTCAACTAAAAATTAGACAAGCTCATAAAATAAAATGAGACTGAATGGGCACACTAGCCCAGGGACAAGGATGAGAAGGCAGGAGGGGACAAGAAAGCTGATAATGAGGAACCCAAGTTTGAGAATGGGAGAGTGTTGACACATCATGGGGTTGGCAACCAATGTCACAAAACAATACGTGTATTAATTGTTTAATGAGAAACTAATTTGCTCTGTAAGCCTTCATCTAAAACACACACAAAAAATTTCCATAATTATGTCTTCTGCTCCAAGTCAATGACAAGGTATTCTTTTTAAAATCATATGGAATCCTCTTGCATAGTACATGGACTTCCTGTCTGTATTCCATACTTATTGTGTATAACATTATTGTACAGACAGTGACTGTTCTAATAAAAATGGAAAGCTTGGGGTAGCATAACAATGTAATGTTTATAAAATAAATTTCTAAGTATTTTGTATTAGCAGTAGAGCATATGATGATTATTCTCTTCTTGTTATTACTTTACTATATTACTGTAGGCTCAAGGAATCATTATAAAACTTAGTGACAAGATGAAAAATAAAATGAACTTTAGAGCATAACACTAGTGGATTGCATTAATTGAACACGTACTATATGCCAGGTTCAATTATAAACCCTTTATAGGATGAAGTTGGTATGGTTAATAGCTCCATTTAAGAATGAAACAACTGAGGTATTGAAAAGTTACTTGCCCAAAACTATGCATCTAGTAAGTGGTGGGGCAATATTGAATTCAGACCATTTAACTCCAGAGCCCACACTTTTAATAACTGCATAATACGTTATTTCATCATAAAGTCATTGCAGGCAGTGTCTTTTGAATTTAGAGGCAAACTAAAATCAGGTTATTTTACCAAAATTGTTAAATGATCTGTGATTTGTAAGTAGGTATACTATGCCTTTGTTGCTACAAGGATGCAGTTTCGGCATTATCATCCCTTTATCTCTGCTTATTTCTTGTTTTCCATTGTTTCAACATTTAATGTTCCACGTAATATAGATACTTCCATTTTCAGCCTGTGTGTTCCAATTATCCTGCAGCTAGTCAGTGAAATAAAACTAATTTGAGCATACTCCATCTAATTAGCAGTTTTTGTGCTGGTGCCATTCACAGCAAGGGATGTTGCCGTTGATTCTAAACTATAAATATTGAAAACTATGGTTATCTCCCAAACAGTAATATATATTTAATATATATGTAAATGAACTCTGAGTACACAATGTTATGTTGAGCTTGTTTCTCTCCCTGACGTGCAGCAGGGCTGAATCTGATTATGAGCATTCCTGTGATGCTTGACTTGCCTCATTTCCCCCTCAGTTTTTCTGTTCACTAAGAATTCCTTCTAATTGTTTTCAGGAATTCTTAACAGTATTCTCAGGTATCAAAGTAAGAAGGTTGCCACAGATAGATAGATTGTATCTATATCACTGTTAGGAAACAAACTAAAGTAAGCAAATGTGGCTGCATTTTTTTGACCTGTAGAATTCTCCGTTTGTAGCAGTAGCTTAAGCTATAATATAGCAGATTGTTATTTATGCAAGGAGGGACAGGGGATCCTATATATCTTTATTTCTTAATTAAATTTGCAATATAAGATAATATTTTATAATGCATCTTCCTCTTGCTTTACTTGAAAAATTCTGGTTCAAAAGGACCAGGATGTTTGGTTGTTTTTAGGTGATGTTGAGTCGATTTTGACTCACAGCGGCCTCATATAACATAGCAAAACTGCCCCATAGCACTTTCTAGATTGTTATCTTTAAGGCAGCGGATTTCCAGGTATTTCTCCCCTAAAGCCAAACTGCCTACCTTCTGTTAGAAATGAGTGCTTAACCTTTGTGCCACCAGGGCTTCTTAGGACAAGGATAGATACATGGAATCTGCATGCTTCAGATCCATCCTTTGCCTGCTGCTACGTATCTGTGATGGTTAAGATTGTGTCAGCTTGGCTGGGCCATGATTCTCTGTGTTTTCTGTAATCACTGCCATGATTGAATATACTGTAAGTAGCCAAACAGATGAAAGGGAGTCTCCTTGGGGGTGTGGCCTGCATCTGTATATAAGCAGACGTTCTGGCTTTTTGCTCTCTCTGGATCCTGCGGCTGCTTCCTGTCATCTCATCTCCCGTTCTTGGGACTTGAGCTGTCAGCTTATCTGCCAAACCTGGGATTCGTCAATCTGCACAGCCCGTGAGTTGGAGCCCTGCTCTCTAACCTTCTGATCTTGGGCTTGCCAGATCCTGCTGCTGTGTGACTTGGGAGAGGCCTCTACCCTGATCCATGGACTTGGGACATTCTAACCTCTACAATCATGTGAGCTGTTTCCTTGATATAATCTCTCTATATATATATATTTATACACTTTACTGGTTTTGCTTCTATAGAGAACCCAGCCTAAGACAATATCTAAAGTTTTGAGTCCATAATCCTCCATAAAAATCTGAATTATAGCAGATTTACAATCTAAAATTCATTTCCCAGGCTAAGAAAAACAAACATTTCTCTGTTAAATACTTATCATCAAATGATTTTGTTTTTATACCGTAAAATGGGTTATTTCCATCTCCATTTTCTCTGTTGCTTGATGCCAGGAAATATCTTTTGTTAATCATTTTTACTTATTCAAATGTAGCTTCAGTTGAGAGGCTTATTATATTCAGAGTTAGCTATTTTTTAAATACACTAATTTTCTCCAACACTGGACTTGAAAAGTAAAGCATATTCTATATAAATCTCTGCTTCCATGAGTTGGAAAATGGAATTAATTATACCTCTCAAAAACATTTGTGTGTGTGTGTGTGTGTTTGTGTGTGAATTAAAATTTATATTCTAATGGTCAGAGAAATGTTTTCTCTTCAAAATATCAAGATTATAATATAGTTCCATTATTCAGAGATTTCCAACTATATCAGGATAACTTTTGGCTAATATACCTAGTTTGGAGAGACTATCTTTGACTGTTTACAGAGCTACATTTTGTGTGTTTTTTATAGAAAAATAAAAAAAAGAATTGCATGCTTTTTTCCCCCCTCATCTCATAGTATAGGGTCTGAGATATAGCAAGTGGCTTAAAAAGGCTGAATGACTGACTAACTGAATCAATGCATGACTCATTGTCTAGTCACCATAAATAGATATTTTTTTATCAGAAGAAAACTGTGCTCTGAAATAAAATTTATAGGCTCAAACTCTCAGGCCTGGAACAACTGGTTATAAAGAATAATAATACTTCATATATATTAGATACTAATTTATTTACTAGAACAGAGTAGATAATTTACAACTGTATGATGTCCATATGATGTTTATTTGAATAATTTGTTTGGCCAAATAGATTTTTTATTGAATGTTGCTTATGAATCCGAACTTACTAGCTGCTCAACGTGGTAAAAAGCATTATCACATAGCTGAAAGCTATACCAGAATATTATAGTCACAATTAAAATTGATGTATCCTGAAAAGTCTAAGATAATATCAGGCATGCACTAATAGTTTTTAAGAAAGTAACATAAAATTTAAGCCAATATATTATTCCTGATGGGTAAAAAATATATTTTTTCATATTGCTGAGAAGAACTTGACCACGAATAACTTCTGAAACCTCCATTTTGCCTCTTGGAGCGTGGCATTAAAGATACTCTGCCACATGGCCCCAATCTACATTTTCGTTATCATTTTCCAGTACACATCTGTCTTTTCCGTCTCCTCTTGGTACACGCAGGCATATAGTATATCATAGTATGAGAAAACCCTCAACATTCCCTGAGTGTACCTGTTGCTTTCATGCCTTCGTTCATCATATTCACTGTCTGAAAAATCTTTAACCATCTACCTCTATTTGCTAAGCACAACTCACCATTTGAGTGGATAAATCTCAAATACTTCAAATCTACTTTTTCTGACACCAATTATGAGGATATATCAAATCTCTACTTTTCATTTCTCTGTTCAGTTCTGAGGCCAGCTAAGCCTGCAGTACTTCTTCACTTGATCCTAATCACCCAGAGTTAAGTCAGATCTCATGAGTTAAAGGATGCAGACTGCCAAGTATCAGATGCCAGCCACATGGCAGTCACACTTCTGATCTGCTAGCTATAAATTCAAGGTTTTTCCACTACTCCTTCAACTCATGCACCCCTCCTTGGATCCCTCATTTTTGGCTTGTTGATTACAAATCCAGAAGTTTATATTCTAAGATAGAGATAACCAAAACAAAAAAAAGGTTCTGTCAAGATGATACTTTAAGTTACAAGCAAATCACATACTTATCCAGATTCAATAGGAAGTGAGTTACACTCCACCTCCTGATGAGGCAGTGGTAGGTTCTAGAAGAAAATGTAGGATAGAGACAGTGTTTCAACTCTATACTGGAAAATAGAACCTGAAAAATACTGAATTTGAGTTTATTAATATAAAAATCAATTATTGCATTTAAATTTTAACACATTTTTATTTATCAAAAGAAAATAATGAAAATTTTAGTAAATTTCAGTGTATATGTGTAAATTTCAGTGTGTGTATTAAGTTCAATGGTGTTTATTTTATTGTTTATAAACTACATTTCAATTACTTTCATTTAAAAATCCATCTTAAAAATTCTTTCTATGTCTTAATAGAAGTACTATCACCAGAAAACTAAATGGATTCTATTAGAGACACAGAGTACATTTTGATGAAATAGGTAAGAGATTAATAAAACACTAGTAGAAGTGAAGAATGTTAGAAAAAAACTTATCTCTATGCCATTTTGGAAAATTGATCAGACCTATAAATGAGAAGCCTGATTATAAAATAAATGAAATGAGATTACTTTCCTTATTTCATGTTAAAAGTAAGTAGGATATAAAATGATAAAGAAACTAAATACCAAAATTTATTCACTCTGAGATAACCAGTATTAACATTTTTAGGGATCTTGTTTTTTGCATCTTTTCATAAATATAAACCTACATGTATAGTTCTGGAGAAATAGGACCATATTGTACTGCTGATTTAACATAATTGATACATTTGCTGTTTTTATGCTTTTGGATTTTTTTGCCCCCTTTCCTAACAAAAAACCAACATTAAGAACTAACTAACTTGTGTTTTGCCAAAATTTCTCCATATTTGTGCAAACATAAACACATATATGAATTATTATGTTGTCATTTACTTTTAAAAAAATAGATTGCATTTTAAACACCTCTGATTCTTGACTTTCTTACTATAATTATATTTATGAAGTCATTTTTAACAATTGATATATGTTAGATTTACTCATTTTAGTAGATGCATAATAATTAATGAACTGGAAAAATCACATATAATCATTCCCCTATGAAGGGAAATTGATTTATTACTATATTTTTTAACCTCTATAAGGACATCATGCTTGGTAATGTAGAGGGTCAGTGAAAAAGAAGAAGACCCTCAATGAGAAAGATTGACACAGTGGCTGCAACAATGGGCTGAAGATTGTGAAGATGGTGCAGGACCAGGCAGTGTTTCATTCTGTTGTACATAGGGTCACTATCAGTCAAAACGGACTCAACGGCACCTAACAACAACAAATTGTTCTAAAAAATAAAATGGATTCTCAAGAGTTAATTGTATATACAATTTTATATTAACAAACATTTGTAGATTAATTTCTAAAACATAATAGCAATTTAAACTTTTTAATCTACCCTTAAATAAGGAGTAGGTTGCAAAATGATTAAAATTATTTGCCAAACTTCTAGGTGTAATTTAACAAGTACTTTTGATGAGTATTAATTAATTTGAGCATCGTTTCCTACATTGCAGATAATTTTCATTTCTTTTGTTTGAGATGTATATGCCCATTTTTGCCCATTTTATTATGTTTCTTTTCTTGCAAATTTGTAAACACTCCAAAATAGTATCAAAGGGTAACCCTTTATTATCACATGTTCAGAATATTTTTAGTAATCAATTATATATTGATATTTTCAATCTGTGCCAATCTGATAGGTGAAAAGAGGTATTGGTTTACTTCCTCTTTCTTTAACACAGTTTCCTTGGAAAATATTCTTAAAGTTAAGGCATTATTGGTCTTATGTCTATATACAAATTTTAAACTTCTAACATAAAAAAAGATAATATAAGCAAAACTAATTTATGAATTATATTCATAATTAAATTTGATAGCGAGTGTGTCAAAAACTGGGCATACTCCTGATGGTAGTTTTTAATGCTGTAAAATTTTTCAAAGTTATATAGCAGTATCTGTTAAAATGTAATTATACATATTCTTTGTAATAACTACAGTTTTAAGACTCTGATATCAAAAGAATCAACAATATATAACATATGTACAAGGAAAGGAAATATACGTACTAGGAAAGAAAAGCTACAAATGTCTATCAGTGATTATGCTTTATTCATATTATGGAATATTATGTGGCTAAATATGGAATAAATTAGGGCTATGAAACTTGACCTGGAAATTTACCTGTCCATGCTATATTTTCCATATGATAAAGCATATTGAAAATTAACCTATATACAATCATACTGATTTTTCCAAATTATGGGTGTGAACACTATTCAGTGTATATACATACAGAAACTTGGGAACCAAAAATATGCATTAACCTATTAACTTTCCATACTTATTGAAAATGGGGTTGAAAGGAGGCATGACCTGTTTACTAACTTTTTATAATTTACATCTCTATAGTGTTCAATCTGTATGCTGAGCAAATAATCTGATAAACTGGACTATATGAAGAAGAACATGGTATCAGGGGTGAAGGAAGACTCATTAACAATCTGTTATATGCAGATTATGTAACCTTGCTTGCTGAAAGCAAAGAGGACTTGAAGCAGTTACTGATAAAGATCAAAGACTACATCCTTCAGTATGGATTACACCTCAACATAAAGAAAACAAAAATACTCACAACTGGACTAATAAGCATCATAATGATAAACAGAGAAAATATTGAAGTTGTCAAGGATTTCATTTTACTTGGATCCACAATCAACGCCCATGGAAACAGCAGTCAAAAAATCAAACGATTTATTGCATTGGGCAAATCTGCTGCAAAAGTCCTCTAGTGTTAAAAAGCAAACATGTCACTTTGGAGACTAGAATGTGCCTGACGCAAGCCATGGTATTTTCAATCGCCTCATATGCACCCAAAAGTTGAACAATGAATAAGGTAGACCAAATGAGAATTGATGCCTTTGAATTAATGGTGTTTGTGAAGAATATTGAATATACCATTCACTGCCAAAAGAATGAACAAATTTGTTTTGGAAGAAGTACAGCCAGAATGCTCCCTAGAAGCAAGAATGGCAAGACTTTGTCTCACATACTTTGGACATATTATCAGGAGGAACCAGTCCCTGGAGAAGGGCATCATGCTTGGTAAAGTAGAGGGTCAGCAAAAAAAGGGGAAGACTCTCAACAAGATGAATTGACACAGTGTCTGCAAGGATGGGTTCAAGTATAGCAACAATTGTGAGGATGGCACAGGACCAGGCTGTGTTTAGTTCTGTTGTACACAGAGTCACTGTGAGTCAAAACCAACTTCATGGCACCTAACAACAACAACAGAGTGCTGAAATTTTACTAGTGGGTATAAAATGCATTTGCAAGCCAAAAATATAATATGTAAAGTTTTTTGTTTTTTAATTTCGATGAGATGCCTAGATTTAATTATGATTTGTTTGGAATTGATCTGACAACTTATTCCTTCAGAGTATTCAAAAGATCTTTCATGTTCATCATCCTTTTTTTTTCTCCTTAATTGTTTTTATTTGTTTGGTCAATTGGTTGGTTTTGTTTTTCTACTCAACAATGCTCCTTTACATCTAAACACTTTTGGTATTCAAAGGAATTACATTTTTGGAAAGACGCACCAGTGATTAAGCCCTCTCTAAAAAGAATACCTGTATTTCTAGGTCTGAGCTTTGATGTAAGCACCATAATATTCCAAGTAGCTTTATTCTTTTTATTTTTGGAATTAAATGTAATATTAAAATAGAATGAAGAGAAATGTCACAATAATATTTTACACTGTTATCAAAAACCTTTCTCAACTTCCAGCAAAATGGCGCTCTAGGCAGAAGCACCACGCCTTCCCTCCACAGCAAAGATCTGAAAAACTAAGTCAAACATAGAAAACAACAATCCTGAAACCCTAAAACATCAAATGAAGAGATAAAGAACTCAGCCAAGCACCAGATGGAGTGAGAAACCTGTCAGAGAACGGAGAGCAAGGAGAGATTCACGTAGAGGTCCCCTATCAGCTAACGCAGTGCGGATCCACCATCTTGGACTCGTATCGGAGACCAGCAAACAGGAGGTACGAGAAAGCAGCTTCACGGAGCTTCCAGCATGAGACAAAACAACAGGTAATTTGTGATATACGCTTTCCCATCCTCCACCCTTCTTCAGCCCCACTCGGCCTCCTCTGCTTTCCACGGCCACAATCTCTTGTCCCGGAAGCACCGGCTGCTTGGATTCTACCCACCCAAACGGGCCAGCTCTCTAGTGGTATTTGCTGGCTGCTGGTGTTGCTTTTTTCCGCTTCTTTTGATTTCTTCCTTACCTCTCACCACCCCCTGCTTCATTTGCTCAAATACCTGGCTCCATGAGCCATCTTTCCTTCTTCCTCAGGGGCTGCGGAGCTCCAGAAATTTGTGATATATGCTTTCCCACCCCACCCTTCTCTACCCACACTCGGCCTCCTCTGCTTCTGTGGACACAGTCTCTTGCCCAGGAAGCACCAGTTGTTTGGATTCCACCAGCCTGCACTAGCTTGCTCTCTGAGTGCCATTTTCTGGCTGCAGGTGTTGCTTTTTTTTTGCTTCTTTTGATTACTTCCTTAACTCTCCCCACCTCCCCCTCTTTCACTCAAATACCTGGCTCTGTGCGCCATCTTTGCTTCTCCCTGTGGGGCTGCGGAGCTCCATTTGAATGTGGAGCTATGTCCAGGTCTGGGCTGCTGCACTAGTGGAATCCCAGGGCTTACGTTTGTTTCTTTGTTTTGAATTGTTCGTTTGTTTCCTTTTCCGTTTCTTGAGTTGGGAACCTATTCTGGCCTGGCGGTGCTCCATGGCTTGGAACCTATCCCTCGGCTTGCACAGACGTGCAGAGGGATCCCTGAGGACATTTCTTTTTTCATTATTATTTTTTTTTTGTTCTGCTTTTTGGGGGGCTTTTCTTGTTCTTTTTTTTTTTAATTTGTTTTGTTTTGTTTTCCCTCTTTTTCCCTTTTTGCCTTTCTTCATTACTCAGTTTCTGGTCTCTCTATATCTTCCTTCTCCTTCTGTTCCCTGAATATCTGGCATTGTATACCTCTACGCCTTCAGCCAGGCAGTACTGCAACACCTGAGAACAACTTCCCCAGACTTCATAGCCACACCACTGGGATCCATGGGAACTTTGCTGTTCTTTTCCCTTTCCGATTTTCGTTTATTCATTCTTTTCTTTTTTCTTCCTCTTCCCCTTTTTGTTTTTCTCCATTTCATAGTCTCTGATCTCTCCACTCAAACAGCAAGCTCCCATAGCATTCTTTTTTATTTGTTTGCATGTTTTTGGCTCCTGTTACTCTCCCTCATTCCCATATCCATTTTAACTCCACACATAAAAAATCTCCCTGCTACATCTTGCCTACCTGCACTGTGCGCTTAATATCACACCACCAAGCAGCACAGGCATGGCCTACTGGAACCTCCCCTGCACTGATTACTGACCTGCCCTGGTAGCTGTAGTAAGTGCCACCAACAACCCATCCCAGTAACTCTTCTTCAGCTAGACCTGCCCTGCCATACCATATCTGAATGACTGACCCTGCCAAGTGGAGAAGGAGGAGAAAAGTATTGTTCCCACAGATGAGCAAACAACAAAGAACACATAGCCTGCCAGCTCAGACATAGCCAAATTTAAAAGAAAAAAAAAAAAAAAAGGATGAAACAAATAAATCTACAACCAATATATGAGTAAAATAACTACTGAATGCCCCGAAGATAAGAAAAATCAAAACATTTACAAAAACAGGACAGGATGGTTCCACTAGGCACCCAAAATAAAATACCAGATGACTTTCAAGTGAAAGAAAAGGCACTAGAACTACTTGATAGGGAATTCAAATCTCTAATACTCAGAATTATCCAAGAGCTAAAGCAAAAAGCAGAAAAAAATGAGGAAAAAATAGACCAATTAATGGAAAATACAGACAAAAAATTGCAAGAATTCATGAAAATAATGCAGGAACAAAATGCTAAAATAAATTCACAACTAGAAATTATACAAAAACAACAAATAGTAATCCAAAAGATAAATAACAAGATTTCAGAAATTGATGGTGTCATAGAAGGGCTGAGAAGCAGAATTGAAACGGTGGAAGACAGGATCAGTGGGATTGAAGACAAACACTTGGATACAACTAAGTTTCAGGAAAACTCAGAAAAGGGAACAAACAAAAATGAAGAGACCCTGAGAGTTATGTGGGATATAATCAAAAGCAAAAATTTTCGAGTGATTAGAGTTCCAGAACAGGGGGAGAAAACAGAAAACACAGGGGATCACTGAAGAACTGCTGACAGAAAACTTCCCCAATATCATGAAAAATGAAAAGCTGGCCATCCAAGAAGCTCAACGAACCCCATATAGGAGAGACCCCAAAAAAAATCACCAAGGCATATCATAACCACACTCGTCAAAACCAAAGACAAAGAATCCTGAGAGCAGCTCGTGAAAAACAAGAAGTCACATACCAAGGAGAAACAATAAGAAGAAGGTCAGATTATTCAGCAGAAACCATGCAGGCAAGAAGGCAATGGGATGACATATATAAAATCTTGAAAGAAAAAAATTGCCAGCCAAGAATAATATATCCTTCAAAACTCTCATTCAAATATGATGGTGAAATTAGGTCATTTCCAGATAAACAGAAATTAAGGGAATATGTAAAAGTCAAACCAAACTTACAAGAATTATTAAAGGGAGTTCTTCAATCTGAGGACAAACAACTTCAGCTCACAGGCAGAATCTAGGATGTAGGATCGAACCAGCCAGATACCAATCTGGGAAATGAACTCCCAAGGACTATCCAAAACCAAAAGAAATACAACAGAGAATCAGAGCACTTAATCAGTAAATGACAACAACATCAAAACAATAAAAGAGGGAATAAACAGCATAGGTATAGAACCTTATAATGGAGAGGAAGGCAAGGCAATACCAAGTAATGGTAGACTGCTTCGAACTTAGACAGATAAGGGTAAAATTCATGGTAACCACAAAGATAGGTAACAAACATACTCATAAAAAAAGAAGAGGAAAAACATTCTATCAGCAAAAATAAAACCTACCAAAACAAAAGGATAGAAAAAAAAAAACACACAAACAAAAGTAACTCAGCACAGGACAGTAAGAAGAACACAGTAAACGTCAGCACCACAAAAAAAAGCACTACAAAATGACAGCAACAAACTCCCATCTATCAATAATTGCACTGAATGTAAATGGACTCAATGCACCCATAAAGAGATGGATAGTGATGGAATGGATAAGAAAACAGGATCCAGCAATATGCTGTCTACAAGAGACACACCTTAGAAACAACGATGTGAATTTATTAAAAGTCAAAGGTTGGAAAAAAATATATCAAGCTAACAACTATCAAAAAAGAGCAGGAGTGGCAATTCTAATCTCAGATAAAATAGTCTTTAAAACGAAATCCACCATAAAAGACAAAGAAAGACACTATATAATGATTAAGGGGATGATCCATTATGAAGACATAACCATAATAAACATCTACCGACCCAATGATAGGGCTCCAAAATACATAAAACAAACTCTAACAACACTGAAAAGAGAAACTGATAGCTCCACAATAATATTAGGATACTTCAACACACCACTCTCTGTAAAGGACAGAACAACTAAGAAGAAACTCAGCAAAGATGCAGAAGACCTAAAGGGCACAATCAGCCAACTGGACCTCATAGACATATATACAACACTCCATCCAACTGCTGCAAAGTATGCATTCTTTTCCAATGCACATGGAATGTTCTCCAGAATAGACCAGTTCTTAGGCCATGAAGAAATAGTCAACAAGATCCAAAACGTTGAGATAATTCAAAGTATCTTCTCTGACCACAATGCCATCAAGGTAGAAATTAACAATAGAAAGAGCAAGGAAAAAAAATCAATTACATGGAAACTGAATAATACCCTGCTTACACATCACTGGGTAATAGAAGAAATCAGAGATGGAATCCAAAAATTCCTAGAATCAAATGAGAATGAAAAAACATCATACCAAAACCTTTGGGACACAGCAAAGGCAGTCCTCAGAGTACAATTTATAGCAATAGATGCACACATCAAAAAAGAAGAAAGGGACAAAATCTAAACATTAACTACAGAACTCAAATAGATAGAAAGAGAACAGCAAAAATAGCCCACAGCCACTAAAAGAAAGGAAATAGTAAAGATCAGAGCAGAAATAAAGAAAATAGAGAACAGAAAAACAATAGAAAGCATCAACAAAACCAAAAGCTGGTTCTTTGAAAGAATCAACAAAATCGACAAACCACTGGCCAGACTGACAAAAGAAAAACAGGAGAGGACACAAATAACCCAAATAAGAAAGGAAATGGGGGACATTACAACAGACCCAACTGAAATAAAAAGGATTATAACAGAATATTATGAAAAATTATACTCCAACAAATTTGAAAACCTAGAGGAAATGGATAAATTTCTAGAAACACATGGCCTACCCAAACTACAACAAAGTGATGTTGAAAATCTGAAAAGACCCATAACAAGAGAAGAGATTGAAAAGGTAATAAAAAAACTTCCAACCAATAAAAGCCCTGGCCCAAATGGCTTCACTGGAGATTTCTACAAAACATTTATAGAAGAGCTTGTACTAGTATTACTCAAGCTATTTCAGAGCATAGAAAAGGAGGTAACACTTCCAAATTCATTCTATGAAGCCAGCATAAAGCTGATACCAAAACCAGGCAAAGACATCACAAATAGAAAATTACAGACAAATATCTCTCATGAATATAGATGCAAAAATTCTGAACAAAATTGTAGCCAATAGACTTCAGCATCATATCAAAAAAAAATACACCACGACCAAATAAGATTCATACCAGCTATGCAAGGATGGTCCAACATTAGAAAATCAACCAACGTAATCCACCACATAAATAAAAGGAAAGAAAAGAATCACATGATCATCTCAGGCGATGCAGAAAAGGCATTTGACAAAGTCCAACACCCATGCCTGATAAAAACTCTCAATCAAATAGGTATAGAAGGGAAATTTCTCAACATAATAAAGGGCAGCTATGCAAAACCAATGGCCAACATCATTCTTAATGGAGAGAGTCTGAAAACATTCCCCTTGAAAACAGCAACAAGACAAGGATGCCCTTTATCACCACTCCTATTTAACATTGTTCTGGAAGTTCTAGCTAGAGCAGTAAGGCAAGAAAAAGAAATAAAGAGCATCCAAAGTGGTAATGAAGAAATTAAACTGTCCCTGTTTGCAGATGATATGACACTATATATAGAAAACCCTGAAGACTCCATGAGAAATCTACTGGAACTAATAGAAAGATTCAGCAGAGTAGCAGGATACAAATAAATATTCAAAAATCAGTTGGATTCCTATACACCAATAAGGAGAACGATGAAAAGGAAATCAGGAAAACAATACCATTTACAGTAGCCCCTAAAAAGATAAAATACTTAGGAATAAATCTGACCAAGGATATAAAAGACCTATACAAAGAAAACTACAAAACACTACTGCAAGAAACCTAAAGGGATCTACATAAATTGAAAAACATACCATGCTCATGGATAGGTACTCTACATTGTGAAAATGACAATTCTACCCAAAGCAATTTACAAATACAATGCAATCCCGATCCAAATACCAACAACATTCTTCACAGAGATGTAAAAACTAATCATTAAGTTTATATGGAAAGGGAAGAATCCCCAAATAAGTAAAGCACTACTGAAGAAGAATAAAGTTGGAGGACTCACACTACCTGACTTCAGAACCTACTATACAGCTATGGTAGTCAAAACAGCCTGGTACTACTACCACGACAGATACATTGACCAGTGGAACAGAATTGAGAACCCAGATGTAAATCCATCCACCTACGGTCACCTGATCTTCAACAAAGGCCCAAAGTCCATCAAATGGGGAAAAGACAGTCTTTTTAACAAATGGTGCTGGCAGAACTGGATATCCATCTTCAAAAAAATGAATCAGGACCCATACCTCATGCCGTATACAAAAACTACTTCAAAATGGATCAAAGACCTGAATATAAAGCCTAAAACTATAAAGTTCATAGAAGAAAAAATAGGAGCAACACTTTAGGCCTTAATACACGGCATTACCAGGATATAAACCATAACCATCAATACACAAACCCCAATAGATAAGCTAGATAACAGGGATCTTCTAAAAATCAAACTCCTATGCTCTTCAAAAGACTTCATCAAAAGAGTCAAAAGAGAACCTACACACTGGGAAAAAAATCTTGGAAAGTACAAGTCAGACAAAGGTCTAATCTCCATAATCTACAAGAAAATCCAACACCTTTACAACAAAAAGACAAATAACCCTGTTAAAAAACTGGCAAAGGAAATGAACAGACCCTTCACCAAAGAAGACATTCAAATGGCCAACAGACACATGAGGAAATGCTCGAGATCACTAGTCATTAGAGAAATGCAAAGTAAAACCACAATGAGATACCATCTCACCCTGGCATTACTCGCAGGAATCAAAAACACTGGAAATAACAAATGTTGGAGGGGCTGAGGGGAGATCGGAACTCTTATGCGCTTCTGGTGGGAATGCAAAATGTTACAACCATTTTTGAAAAGAATATGTCTCTTCCTCAGAAAGCTAGAAATAGACATATCATTCAATCCAGCAATCCCACTCCTAGGAATATATCCTAGAGAAATGAGCCGTCGCTCGAATAAACATATGCACACCTATGTTCGTGGCAGCATTGTTCACAATAGCAAAATGATGGAAACAGCCTAGATGCCCATCAACAGATTAATGGATAAACAAACTATGGTACATACACACAATGGAGTACTATGCAACGAGAAAGAACAATGATGAATCTGTGAAGCATCTCATAACATAGATGAAACTGGAGGACATTATGCTGAGTGAAATAAGTCAATCACAAAAGGACTAATATTGTATGAGACCTCTATTGTAAAAACCATGAAAAAGTTCACACACAAAATGTAACAATCTTTGTTGTATGAGACTCTTATTGTAAAAACCCATAAAAAGTTCACACACAAAATATAACAATCTTTGTTGGTTACCAGGGGTGGGGGGGGGAATACTAAATAGGCAATAGATAAGTGGTATCCTGGGTGAAGGGTGAGACAGTACACAATACAGGGGAAACTAGCACAACTTGTACAAGGAAAGGTCATGGAAGCCCCATAGACACATCCAAACTCCCTTAGGGACTGAATTTCTGGGTGGAGGGCTGTGGGGGCCATGGTTTCAGGGAACATCTAGCTCAACTGGCATAACACAGCTTACAAAGACAATGTTCTACATTCTAACTTGGTGAGTAGTGTCTGGGGTCTTAAAAGCCTGTGAGCGGCCATCTAAGATACTCCATTGGTATCATCCCTTCGGGAGCAAGGGAGAATGAAGAGAACAGGATACAAGGAAAATATTAGTCCAAAGGACTAATTGTCCACAGCTGCCAAGGCCTCCACCAGACTGAGTCCAGTATGGCTAGATGGTGCCCAGCTACCACCACTGACTGCTCTGACCAGGATCACAACAGAGGGTTCTGGACAGAGCTGGAGAAGGATGTAGAACATAATTCTAACTCACAAAAAGAAGACCAGATTTACTGGCCTAAAGGAGACTGGAGAAACCTCGACAGTATGGCCCCCAGACACCCTTTTAGCTCAGTGGTGAAGTTATCTCTGAGGTTCACCATTCAGCTGGGGATTGGACAGCCCCATAAAACCAAATGGGACTAATGAGGCACAGCAGTCCAGGAACAACGGCCAGAAGGCAGAAGGGAACAGAAAAGCTGGTGATAGGGAACCCAAGGTTGAGTAAGGATAGTGTTTATGTGTTGTGAGGTTGTTAACCATTGTCATAGGGCAACATGTGTAGTAACTGTTAAATGAGAAACTATTTTATTCTGTAAGCCTTCATCTAAAGTGAGAATAGCAGCACAATTGGAAGAGCATAGTTCATGTCAGTGAACTGTGCATGTAGAAATTTTTGAAATGGTGTATCTTTGGCTATGTATATTTTCACCAAAAACAAAAAGGTTGAGAAGTTAGAGGGTTGACATGTTGTGGGGTTGTTAGCCAAAGTCATAAAACAATATGTGTACTACTGTTTCATGAGAAACTATTTGTTCTGTAAGCCTTCACCTGAAGTACAATAAAAAAAAAAAAAAATTATAAAGAAAACCTTTCTCATGTTCTTAGGTCCATTAACAATAAAACATTTTTGATTAATAGATGTTGATCTGTCTGTCCGTATTATAATGAGAAGTGAGGAGAGGTAGAAGAGAAAGAGGAGGATTAGGAGGAAAAAGGAAATAGTGTCACAAATGTCAAGCAGCTGGAGAACTGACTCTCTCAACTAAAAAGTCCACCACTTAGCAGAAATTCTGTACGTCATACCAACAAAGAGATTTCACTAAGGTTTTAACAAAAAGACCTAATAAGGAAAAAAAAGAAAAAAGAGAGAGAGAGGTTCATTTTAATTAGTCAAACATTTTGCTTATGGAAAGACTAATGCTACTTAGGCTGTATTTGAATCATCTGAATCCTCCTGGCAGTTTAGCTGACTCAGTAAAAACACAATCAAAGTTGTTACCTGAAACCTTGCAAAAAAAAAAAAAGCATTCTTTGAATTTTAGTTTCTAATGAACCGATTTTGGCATTGTATGACTTTTGACCAGCAATTATAGGGAAGAATGTCTCCTTAGGTTGGACTTCCACACTGAGAACGCTTTGAGGAAAATTTTGATGGAAAAAAAAAAAATTATTAGAAATTAAAAAATGGAAAGCATTGAAGACTGTCTTGAAATGTGAGAATTAAAGCCAGTAGAACAGAAGAGTTAACTGTTCACGGTGAGCATCCATTGCCCCCAACTCCCACAGTTGCTGACCTTAATTGCCTGCCTATGAAAACCAAAGCATAGAACCTGCTGCACTAACAAATCTCTGAAAGTTTATTAAAATAAGAAAAAAAAATAATCAGTGTTGGACTGCCAGGATGGTTAAAGATGGTTAATAAAAGATTCAAAACTCTGTGACTTTTAAAAGAGATGATTACTTAAAAATGGAGACTTCAGAAACAGCAAAAACACAGTAAGTGGTAATCAATTTTATTTGCTAGAAATTCTAATTCCTTGATTTATTTTCATAGTTTTTTAAACATATTTATCATCTCAAGTGATTAATGTGATTTACATACAAATATATCAAAACACTTTGTATCTGAGATAAATGTATAAGTATATATGTATGTGTATCTGTGCTTGATTACAATAAATATTTTTACCAGTTACTTACATAAGTGACCTGTGTTCTTCATCTGCTTTATCCAGACTCTAAAAAACCTCATATTACATGCACCATGTCTAACTTCATCACTCAGCACTTACTTACTTCTGAGAACTGAACTTTGGAAATATAGTATTGTAGGCTGGATTCTCTAGTGAAGAAAAATCAGTGAAGCATATATCTATATATATAGATATATATACATACATACATACATATAGACATATATGTATATATAGAGAGAGATTTATATCCAGGAAATAGCAGTTGTAGAGGCTAGGAAGTCCCAAGCCTATTGGTCAGGCATCCGGCTGGAGGCTTCTTCTGACTCATTTAGCTGCAGGAGCTGATGAATCCAAGATTGACAGGTAAGATAGCAGGCTGTTGACTCAAGTGCCAAAAGTGGAGATCAGTTGTTGATGAGCCAAATTCAGGATTCAGAGTAGAGCAAAAGCCAGAGAGCTTTGCCAGAAAGTCCATATATATTGGATACAGGCCACACCCCCAAGGAAACTGCCTTTCAGTTGGCTGGCTGCTTATAGCTGATCTCATCATGGAGGTGACTACATTGTATCAGATCTTATCATGGAGGTGATTACTCCCAAACTCCCAAACTACTGAGAATCATGGCCCAGTAGAGACACTACCTTAACCATCACAGTCCACCCCTTGTCAGCATGGCACCAGTACACATCTCCTTAAACCACACATAATCTCTAAATAAAGACAATTATAAAGTCATACTTGCACTTAACAAGATACAACTAATACGCATACAACTGAAAACACACCAGCCCTGTTTATAGCTTGTATTTCATAAGTGAAGAGAACAAAAATATTTGATGCACTCATACAAACAAGAAACACTCATACCAATTTCAGTCATTGTTTTTGCAACTTGTTACATGGCATAGCTGGTATTTAGAACTACCTTCTTCCAACACCCATTCCAAATTCCCTTAGCCATCATAAAGCACCTGAAGCTTATTGTGGTTCTTTGCCTGGTGGAGTGCCCAAACTTTCATTCCTGAAAGGTCTAGGGCTTTAGTAGTCATGTAGAAATTGGGTTGCTGTAGATTTCCATTGACTTTATTCAGAGGTCATGGTAGTGCTGGGAGATGCCCTAATGGAAATCTTGCATTCCAGACATACTCTTCTTTACTTCCATTATGTAATATCTGATTTACTCTTGATAATCAGGATCAATTACAGCAGACAATATGGTAACTCCTTTGCCTGTTGATCCAGAGGCATGAAGATCCCAAAGTGGCCAGGTGGCATTCTTAACTTCCATATCAATGGGATTAGTGATGTCTCCAAGAGGGTGCATTCCTCCCTTTGGAATTAAGACCTCTAGACCCACAGAGCAAAGGGTTTCAGGGACAGGAAGTAAACATTTTTGAGTGGGTCACTAGGGGTAATAATGAGTGGTATCACTCCCATCTCCACTCTTTGATTCCTGAGCCCATGAATCCTGGCTATGGGAGAAACACCATTATATATTGGATGCTTGTTTAGAGCATATACAGCCTCCTGGAGAACATTGCCCCAACCCTGCAAGGTATTACCACCTAGGTGGCACACAGTAATTCTGTCTTTAGACGGTCATTCCATCATTCTATCAATCCAACTGCTTCAAGATGATGGAAAACATGGTAAGACCAGTGGATTCCATGAACATGGGACCATTGCTGTACTTTATTTGCTGTGAAATGAGTCCCTGATCCAAGCAGATGCTGTGTGGTATAACGTGACAGTGGATAAGGTATTCTGTGAGTCCATAGACGGTAGTTTGGCAGAAGCATTGCATGCAGGGAAGGCAAATCCATATCCAGAGTAAGTGTCTATTCCAGTAAGAACAAAATGCTGTCCTTTCCATGATGGATGCAGTCCAATGTAATCAACATGGCACCCAGTTGCTGACTGATCACCTTGAAGATTGGTGCCATATCGAGAACTCAGTGTTGGTGTCTGCTGCTGGCAGATTAGCCACTCAGCGGTGACAGTGTCTGAGTCAGCCTTGGTGAGTGGAAGTCCATGTTGCTGAGTCCATGCGTAACCTCCATTCCTGCCACCATGGCCACTTTCTTCATGAGCCCATTGGGCAATGACAGGAGTGACTAGGGAAAGAGGATGACTGGTTTCCACAGAATACATCATCTTATCCACTTGATTGTTAAAATCCTCATCTGCTGAAGTCACCCTTTGGTGAGCATTCACATGAGACACAAATATCTTCACTTCTTTAGCCCATTCGGAGAGGTCCATCCACGTACCTCCTCCCCATACCTCTTTGTCTCCAATTTTCCAATCATGTTCCTTTCAAGTCCCTGACCATCCAGCCAAACCATTGGCCACAATCCGTGAATCAGTATACAATCACACATCTGGATATTTCTCCTTCCAAAAAAGAGTGAACAACCAGTGCACTGCTTGAAGTTCTGCCCATTGGGAGAATTTTCCTTCACAATTGCCCTACAGGGAGGTCCCAGAAAGGATCTATCTTGCTGTTGCTATCCACTTTTGAGTGGTGCTTGCATATCTCTCAGAACCACCTGTAAACAAGACACAAGTTTTCTCTTCTTCAGTCAACTGATTGTAAGGAATTCCCTATGAGACCGTAGGTGCAGACTGGGAGATGGAAGGTAATGTGACAAGAGTGGAGATTATGGGCATTTGGGCCACTTCCTCATGCAACTTACTTGTGTCATCAGGTCCAACTCAGGCCCGATCTCATATATACCACTTCCATTTAATGATGGAGAAGTACTGTGTCCATCCAATTTTATGACGTCGTAGGTCAGACAATACCCAGTTCATGATGGGAAGTTCAGGCCACATGGTGACTTGGTGTCCCATGGTTAAGCATTCAGTCTCTATTAAAAATAGGTAGCAAGCTAAAAGCTGTTTCTCAAAAGGAAAGTACTTATCTGTAGAGGATGGCAGGGCTTTGCTCCATAATTCTAAGGGTCTGCACTGTGATTCACCAATAGAGGCCTGCCAAAGACTCCAAACAGCATCTCTATCTGCTACTGACACTTCAAGCACCATTGGATCAACTAGATCATATGGTCCAAGTGGCAGAACAACCTGCATGGCAGCTAAACCTGTTGCAGAGCCTCCTCTTTTTCTGGGCCCCACTCAAAACTAGCAGCTTTTCGAGCCACTTGATAAATATCCCAGAGTAGCACACCCAGATGAGGAATATAGTCTGTAAAATCCAAAAAGGCCCACCAGGTTTTGTTCTTCCTTTTTTGTTGTGGGAGCAGCCAGATGCAAAGCTTATCCCTCACTTTAGAAGGAATATCCCGACATGCCCCATACCACTGGGCTTCTAGAAATTTCCCTGAGGTGGAAAGCACCTGAATTTTTATTGGAATAATTTCCCACTGTCTAGCACACAAATGTCTTACCAATACGTTCAGTCATTGACACTTCTTCCTTACTAAGTCCAATGAGCATAATGTCATCAGTGTAATGTATCAGTGTGACATCTTGTGGAAGGGAAAGGCGATCAAGTTCCCTGTGGACTAAATTATGACATAGGGCTGGAGAGTTGATGTAGGTCTGAGGTAGGCAAGTGAAGGTGTTTTGCTGGCCTTGCCAGCTGAAAGCAAACTGCTTCTTGTGGTCCTCCAAAACAAGTATGGAGAAAAAGGCATTAGCCTGATCAATAGCTGCATAACAGGTACCAGGAGATATATTAATTTGATCGAGCAATGAAACCACTTCTGGAACAGCAGCTGCAGTTGGAGTCACCACCTGGTTAAGTTTTCGATAATCCACTGTCATTCTCCAAGATTCATCTGTTTTTTTTTGCACAGGTCAAATAGGCAAGTTGAATGAATGTGGTGGGAATTACCACCTCTGAGTCCTTCATGTCCCGGATGGTGGCACTAATCTCTGCAATTCCTCTAGGAATGCAATATTGCCTTTGGTTTACTATTTTCCTAGGTAGAGGCAGTTCTAATGGCTTCCAGTTGGCTTTTCCTACCTTAATAGCTCTTACTTCATTTGTCAGGGATCCAGTGTGGGGGTTCTTCCAGTTGTTGAGTACATCCATTCCAATTACGCATTCTGGAACTTGGGAAATCACTACAGGACTGGACTGGGGATCACTGGACCGACTGTGAGAAGAACCTAAACTAACACTTCATTAATAACCTGACCTCCATACGCCTCCACTCTGACTGGTGGGCCACAGTGTTGTTTTGGGTGTCCTGGAATTAGTGTCAGTTCACAGCCAGTATCCAGTAATCCCCCAAAAGTCTAATTATTTTCTTTTTCCCAAAGAACAGTCACTCTCATAAAAAACCATAGATCCCTTTGGGGAAGGCTGGGAGAAAGATTAACAGTATAAATATTTGGCAGTGCAGTAGGGTACCTCCTCAAGGGGACTGGGCCTCCCCTTCATTCAAGTGGTTGTGGGTCTGTAAACTTGCTCAAATCTGGGACTTTATTAAGGGCCAAGACTCTCTATTCTGGCCATTCTAGTTATACTGCCATTCACTTGACCTAGAATTCTTCTGCTTATACAGATCAAGTAAGTATTTAGTAGATTTCCCATCTATTTCACTCCTAGGGACACCACGAATAAGCAGCCAATGTCATAAGTCCATATGAATCAAACTATTCTGATTACTGCTTAGACTACTCTGTTCATTACAGTAACCAAGCCCACCTTGTCTTTGTTGATTGAGTGCCGCCACTTGGCCCCTAGCACCTCAGGGTCCAATAAACCCCATTATAGTTGCTGGTATTACATGCAGTCAAGTCACTTCCAACTCATAGCAAACCAGTGTACAACAGAATGAAACACTGCCCAGTCCTGTGCCATCCTCACAATCATTGCTATGCTTGAGCTCATTGTTGCAGCCACTGTGTCAATCCATCTCACTGGGGGTTTTCCTCTTTTTTGCTGACCCTGTAGTTTACTTAGCATGATATCCTTCTCCAGGGGACTGTATTTAGGAGTCTTAATTCAGTTAGGGCAGCTCCCAGTGTCAAATATAACTTACGTAAAATAGCAATCACAGCAGTTCAAGGATGTTGGGGCTCCCTTTACAAATTTGTTCCTTGCCATTGTGGTAAAAGTTATGTCTCCTGGGCACTCCATGTGTGAGTCAGTGGGACTAACTTACTAATCTACTCTAATATGTCAGTTTCCCTAAGCCTATGGATACCTTCTTCTACAGTATACCAAGGCAGGTATGGTACTTCAACTTGGTTTAGAGTAGACCACTGTGTAATCCATGCTTCAGTGACCCAACCAAATAAATTATTAAATAATTTCCTAACATCTTGAGCTGAAACATTGAATAAAGACTCTGTACTTCATTCTGGGCCCATATTAATAAATTCAGACTGATCCAACTTTATGTTCCTTGCACCATTATCCCACACCCCTAATAACCATTCCTGAACATATTCACCAGGTTTCTGTCTGTACATATTTAAAAAGTTAAGCAGTTCTTTTAAAGTTCAGAGTACCTCCTTGTGGGTCATTCTTTGTACTTCAACTTTTGGGGCTTTCTGGGATTTAAGTCTAGTTATAGGGTTGCTATGAGTCAGAATCGACTCAACGGCAATTTTTTTTTTAAATAGGATTAGTAGCAAAAATGGGTAGTAGGGATGTGTTTTTAGAACATTTAGCAATGTCTTGTAAGGCATCTGCCTCAGACAATGCAATGACTCAGATGCTGCTCTGTGTGATATGTGATATCTATGTGATATCTCAGACAAAGCCTTTTCAGACACAGTGTGTTAATCTCATCAAATGAGATGGAGGGACTAATGGTTTTGTTGACAGAAGTAGTTTAACAGAATTTAGGGATTCAGTGCCCCAACTTCCTGATTAACTGCCCATATGTCCCTATCCCAAGTTTCAGGATTCCATTTCCTCCCAATCAATGCCCTCACTTTAACTTCAGACACCATTCAAGGTAGGGAATTCAACTGGCTTTGTAATTCAACCACTCTTATGATAAGACTCCAGGATTAGTTTTTGGCAATATCAGCTCTGTTAATATAAGAAATAAGGCTTTATTTCAGGGCACAAGTGACAAGTTTTGCATAGCTTATGTGACACTTGAGCTTTGACTCTGAAGCTCTGAGCTCATGTCTTTCTTTCACCGCTTTGTCTAGCAAAATTAGGACCAACCAACCAGCTTCTTTATGCTTCTCATTTTGACAAAATTGTAGAAAAGTATCAAACACGTGATTATCCAGAGTCTCACCTCTCACCAATATTTGATCTACTGGTGGTGATATTTTGCATATTTATCTTGCCACTTTACTCCATGGATTAGCAGTGCCCTCTCTACTACTGGAAGTAGAGTCATCAACATCTTTAAGGTAATCAGTCTTGAAAAACAATTAGAAAACTCATCCTTACAATTTTGTTTCTCTAGAACCCCTCCTGGTACCAAATGTCTTAGGCTGGATTCTCTAGAGTAGAGAAGCAAAACCAGCAAGATACATATACATATATATATATATATAGAGAGAGAGAGAGAGAGAGAGATTTATATCAAGGAAATGGCTTATGTGGCTGTAGAGGCTGGAAAGTCCCAAGTGTATGGGTCAGGCTGGAGGTTTCTCCTGACACAAGTAGCTGCATGAGCTGATGAATCCAAGATCAGCAGGTAAAATGGCAGGATGCTGGCTCAGTTCCCAAGAACTGGAGGTCAAATGACGATAAGCCAAATGCAGGATCCAGAACAGAGCAAAAGCTAGTGGGTTTTGCCAGAAAGTCCATATATATTGGATGCAGGCCACACCCCCAAGGAAATTCCCTTTCTACTGACTGGCTGCTCATAGCAGATCTCATCATGGAAGTAATTAACATCAGATCTTGTCATGGAGGTGATGACATCATAACTGCCAAATCACTGAGAATCATGGCTCAGCAGAGTAGACACACAGCCTTAACCATCACAATAGTCTATAATCATACTCCCATGTTTTTATTTTTCTTACTCCATTATTTGTACAAACTTTTCACTATAGCTTCTTCAAACATCTAAAATATCATTACTCTCTCAGTCAAAAAGATCTCAGCCAAATTTGTGCCCTTGTGTTCTTGCCTTCATAGGTAGGTTAGCATTGAGAGGCAATTCAAAATTCACAGGTCCCTTGTCTTTTTGTGGATTTTGTAAGCTGTTCTGAGTAACCAGTACAGTCCCCCACCCAGACTACTAGATCAATGATCTGCTTGCTAGTGATATCTTCTCAGCATAAAATTAAAAATACTGATTTCCAAAGATCCCTGAGACATTGTTCTCACTTTGCTATTTCTAAAAATAAAAACTGAGCAAAGTAGGAATAGCCTGAATTAATGTGTTATTTGGAGTCTATTAAAAAATGTTCAATTTAATAATAATGCAATTACAAGGGCAAGCACATAAAAAGAAATTGCTATGACATTTAATACTGTAAAGAGTGTTTTACATGTATCAGATTAGATTACTTAAAATATTTAATACAGCAAAGTAATGAAGAAGTTGGCACAGAGTAAGTAAGTGATCAATAAATGCTAGCTTTTTTTTTAGGTCAATCTTCACATCACTCTTATAAAGTTAAGTATTTTCTACTTATGTATTGTTGACAAACTATCCCACAAATTAGTGGCTTAAAACAAAATAGTGTAATTATAATATATCTTGATGATGGAAGTTGACGAAACTTAGCTGGCATTTCTCATCTCTGTTGCAGTCCAATGGCAATTGCAATTAGAGTTATCTGAAAGCTTCTCCACTCACTTGTCTGTAGCTAGCCTCCAATGTCTGAAGAACTAGAGATTTTCAGGTATTTTTCCCACCATGTGACCTCTTCATGTGGTTTACTTAGACTTTCTCACAGCAGGAAGTCTCAGGATGTTTAGATTTCATAGATGACAGCTGCCTTTCTCCAGAGCAAGTTCCAAGAGAGTCAGGTGGAACCTGTCTTAAAGTCTAGGCTTGGAACTGGTATAACTCACTTTACAATTTTATGCTCAAATTAGTTACAAATCAATTCACATTCAAGGAGGTGGAATAATATATTCCACCTCTCAATTAGAAGAATGGGAAGTAGATATTGAGAATGAAGAAATCAGTGGGGACCATCATGGAGATAAGCTACCAAAAGTACCATGTTGGTCTGGCTCCAGAGCCTATCTTCGCAGCCACTCTGTTTCTCTATCTTTGTATAATTATAAATATTGCAGGAGTGGACTTCTGCCAAATCGTTAAAATATTTTCTAAATTTTACTTTCAAAAAGAATTATGACCATATTAGAAATTAATTATAATTTAAAATCAATTTAGCCAGCTATTATTTAGCTATGAAACCATGCTAAGGTTTTAAAAATCTGCTTCAAATCCACTTATTTCGATACAGATCCACAGCAGTAGCAAAGATAATTTATAATCTTTTTATTTATCTATGAAACACATAGGAACCTATCTGGAACAGCAGATATTCTATTTATCTCTCTTACATTTCATGCACAAATGTCATCTATTCAGTGGCAAGGAAACGTCTTTCTAGATTAGGAAAGTTCAATACAGCAAATGAAATATCAGCTTTATCAAAGCTCATGTATTCAACTACCTACTGATTATCACCACTCTCTATAGGTGATAGAGACTTTGAACACAATCTATCCTCAATATGCTCATCTGTTCTCCATCTTCAGAAATAACACCAATTCTTTAATACATAACGCTGACAATCATCTTTTACCTCTTTCTCTTACCCAGCTCCACCTAGCAAACAAAAACTGTTACCCAGTCCTAATAACTCTAAAGTCTTTCAATATCTTAAATCTAACCCCAGTCCCTCTCTGGACTATTCAAAAGTAGCTCAAATACTAGAATTTCTGTGTTAATAATCATATCACCTGCAAATAAAGACAGCTAATATCTTCCTTGGCAATTTTTTTTAAAATATCTTCCTTTACAATATAACTTACTTTTTTTTCTTGTTTTAAGGAAACATATGGGACTGTTACAAATGTTTGAAAGTAATAAAGAACCTTGCTTTCTTCTTCTCCTATCTTTTTATTTTGTTGTTGAGTACAGTGTTCTATAAATGTCAATTAGGTCATATTGGTGGATACATTTGTTCAAGTCTTGTATGTATTTACTTATTTTCTATGTACACATTTTACTGATTATTAACAGAGGGTTTATGAAACTTCCTATCATAATTTTGGATTTGTTTATTTTTCCTTGCAGTTCTATAAGCCACTCCAAACGAAACTCGTTGCCATCGACTCAGTTCTGACTTACAGTGACCCTATAGTTCATAGAGACTTCCAACACAGTATATTCTCAATATGCTCATCTGTTCTCCATCTTCAAAAATAACACCAATATAGGACAGAGTAGAACTGCCCCATAAGGTTTTCAAGGAGCAACTGGTGGATTCAAACTGCTAACCTTTTTGTTAGCAGCAGAGCTCTTAACCACTTAACTACCAGTGTTCCTGCAGTTCTGTAAGTCTTCTTCATTAAGCTCTGTTAATAGATGCATAAACATTTAGAACTTTTATGTTCTCCTGATTAATTGATCCCTTTATCACTATGAAATCACAATCATTATCAGTGGGAACAATCTTTGCTTTGAAACCTATTATTTGCGATGTTAATATAGCAGCTCCAGTTTTCCTCTGAGTAGTGTTTTCCACCTCTCCACTTTTAACTTATTGGTGGCTTTATATATGTATATATATATAAAGGGGATTTTGCATTTTTATTCAATTGAACAATCTCTGTTTTTTAATGGGGATGTTTAGACTTTTAACATTTAGTGAAATTATTTATGTGATTAAATTAAAACCAATCCACTGCCCTCTAGTCGATTCCGACTCACAGCGACCCTATAGGACAAAGTAGAACAGCCTCATAGGGAGCGGCTGGCTCTAGCTGACTCGAACTGCTGACTTTCTGATTAGCAGCTGAGCTCTTAACTACTGCCCCATCAGTGCTCTGTTTATGTGATTAGGTTTCTATTTATTATTTTTCTGTTTGCTTTTCATTTATACCAAACCCAAACCCATTGCCACCATTGCCAACTCTTAACGACCCTGTAGGACAGAGTAGAAATGTCCCATAGGGTTTCCAAGGAGCAGCTGGTGGATTCAGACTGCTGACCTTTTGGTTAGCAGCCATCTCAGATTAAATCATTGAGTATGTGTTGTGCATGTGGTTCTTTTGTTTCTTTGCTATACCTTTTATTCCATGAAATTTATTTATTTATTTCTCAAAAATATTCACATACAAAATAAAAACTGGATGTGTATTAAGATAATTTACTCGATTTCAGTAAAATCCTTTTATTCTTACTTTGAGTGGTATTGGAAAATATACTTTGATACATTGTGAAGTCTGATATTAAATAGGAATTTTAAATGAATTCTGTTCTAGATGAAAATTGGTAGTTTCATATAACTCATTGCCGTCAAGTCAATTTCAACTCACAGCAACCCTACAGGACAGAGTAGAACTGCCCCTTACAGCTTCCAAGGAGCAGCTGGTGGATTCAAACTGCCGACCTTTTGGTTAGCAGTCTGAGCTCTTAACCACTGTGTCAGCAGGGCTCCAGTTTCATACAGGATCAGAAATTATATTCTATCCTTTGGTTTAAAAAATGCTGGTAATACTATCTGCTAATCAGAAAAGCATCATTGTAATCAGTAAGTTTAATATTTTTTGAATTTTGATGTAGTAAATATTTAATCTATAGGATTTTGTATCTTTTATACATTATAATACAACCTGTTCGTGTCAGATAATTGCTTTGGGCCTTGGTTTTGGTACAGCTTTCCCTTGTAGCCTGCTTCTGTTGTAACTCATACCTTAGAAACAACAGGTCTTTGGACATATTTGTAACCCAAGTTGGACCCTACCATCAACCTCCCACTATTTCTCAAGCCATTCTTTTTATTGTTGAAAATGGGAAAGGATATAATTGTCTTTTTACTGAGTCCCAGATATGCACCCCGCTCACTCCAAATCTTTCTGTAAGGGTACTAATGTTCAGAACCTGGATCTAAGAAGCATGACTTCATGCTATATGCTTCCTTGGGAACCTCTAATGTAACTTTTTAAAAATAAATTAATCCTCAATATGTCTCAGTGAGTGTTACTATTATGGCTCTACATTTCAAAATATGCATAAGAAAAAGAATTATTTTTTCATTTCTCTTGACCCAGCTTCTTGTAGCCTCCTCTCTGTATTCCAATAAGCACCCACTAAATAGAGCTCAGATATATACATCTGTGTTAAGGATTGGATGAATTGATTGTTTTCCTCCACACTATAAGCCATATTTTCCTGTTTTTGTTTTTTTTTTAAGCATGCCTTGTAGGTTTTGTTTTTATTAGATTCCAGATATTATAGATTTTACAATAGGAATATACTGTACCTACATTGTTTTATTTCATAAACCTTCTAGTTGAATAAACTTGCACATGTGATCTGATAATTCTGAGACTATGATGTTATAACTCAGGTATTAATGCCTTAGTTCTGCTTTCACAAACAATTGAATAAATTCAATAAGCAAATCTTGTTTGCTTTTTCTAGCAGTAAAGCAATTAAGATAGGCCCTCTTTCCCACAAGTATGAACATGCTGCATTACAGAGCTAGTCAGCTACAGGGCCAGAAAGAAATAGTGACACAGGTTTCACCTGCCGTGAAATGAATGCTCCATTGGGACAAAATAAAGCTGGAAAGCAGTACAGTGCAGTGTAATGGAAATGTAATGGTGTCAGACTGAGCAATATTTTTTTTTTTCCCCCTCAGCATTTAAAGTAAAAGACTGCATTAAAAAATTCCAAGCAATAATGTTAGGAATATATGTTTGAAAAATATTTGAAATTTAATTATTAGTTCTATCTAACACAATGTGCTTACTTAAAAAAACATTTCAAAATCTTGGCATAGTATTTTAAAATGTAATATTTGTTTTCATAATATTAAAATCAGCCTCCGGTTGCTATTATTTTTTGTTTATAATATTTTGGAGAAATGATTTATTCTCTAGCATTGTGTTCCTCATTAATTCAGTTTTCTGTCTAGGTAAAAGTAAAAATCATAGGAAAAAAATTTCCCTTTCACAATTTTTTCATGGACTGATGTAATAAAATGATTAAAGTTCAGTGACGACAACACTTCATTTTACAACTCGGATTCTTCAATCAGAATTTGGGCATTGCAAAATCTAATGCACATGAAAACGGAACATTTTAAAAAAAAAAAAACTAAATTCATTACCTTGTCACAAGTTAAAATTTCCTATCTTCACAATTATCATCAAAAGATAGCTTTAACATAACACAAGGGTATACAGGTTTGGATGGTTAACTGAATGATACCATCATTTAATGTGTTAGAATGTCTGAGATCAGGAAATACAGCTTTATTATTAAAAAATAAAAATACAAACAAAAACATGACTACAGGGTTTAAAAATACTATGGAGAAAGTAGACAGCAGATTGAATGTTACAGAAAATAGATTTACTGATTGAGAGCCGTTAACTTTAGAAATCCTTTCAGAACACAAGTATGAATTACAGAAGAAGATGATGATTTAGACAAGGGAATGGGTAGAAGAAATTATACAAGTGTAATGCAGATTCAAAAAATGAGTGCAGAACAGAAGGATAAGAAGGAGTAACACAAAAATAATAATGAAACTAAAACCAGCATAACCTCCTGTCCCCTCCAAAACAATACTGGGATCAAACGTATTTTCCCATCCTCCTGTTAAACAAAGGCATACTTTGTCTTTGTATTGAGTAATCTGATTCCAGGCAAAAGTTGCAACTTGTCCAGGAATACTTGGGCCTGGAAAATATAATTATGAATTAACTAAAATAACTTCTTCCGCAAGGCTAACAGTTTATTCTTCAAGGCTCACAACAAAACCCCTTACCTTACTGAGTCCCCCAAAGCAAAGTTATTATATCATGCACTCTGCCTTATCTTTAACAGTTTTCCGCCTTTCAAGACATGTCTTAGAGTAGTATGTAACTTGGAATAAGCTTAAGATTTGATATAAAGAGCACGAATTAAAATTTTATTTATCTATTTAGATATTTTCTATTTCTATATCCATTTCCTGTAAGTTACACTGTATATATTTAACATCCATTCAATAAAATTTTATTATCTACTCTTCACTGAATGTTGCCAGTCAGTGGACAATTCAAGGATGAATAAGTACTATTCTCAAGAAACTTAAAACCTGTAAAGAAGTAACACTGTATTTCTATCTAAAAACTAACACCAAAAAACTAAGAAGATAGTCTCAAACATCTGTAGACCTTTCTTTCATCTTCTTAGTAAACACTATGTACTACTAAGTCTGCTGGCTACTAAGGGAAGTTAAACTTTTACAACCAGGTTGTTGTTGTTGTTAGTTGCCATCAAGCTAGTTCTGACTCATAACGACTCTATGTACAAAGAACAAAACGCTGCCTGGTCCTGAGCCATGCTCACAGTTGTTGTTATGCTTGAGCCCATTGTTGGAGCCACTATGTCAATCAATCTCGTTGAGGGTCTTCCTCTTCTTCCCTGACCCTCTACTTTACCAAGCATGATGTCCTTCTCCAGGGACTGATTCCTGCTGAAAACATGTCCAAGGTATGTGAGACATAGTCTCACCATCCTTGCTTCTAAGGAGCATTCTGACTGTACTTCCTCCAAGACAGATTTATTCATTCTTTTGGCAGTCCATTACAATCAGTGGTGAAGATGAACATCTTAGGCTGCACAGTTCTTAATTTTTATTCAAAAAATGTTTATACTTTTTGAATTTATGCCATTTTTAATATATATGAGAAAAAACAAGCCTTTTTTTCTCTCTATCAGATTCTTTTCTTTATTTGTATCAGACTAAAGCTTATATAGGTGTACGGAAATAGTTCCTTCTTCATTAGTTCCCATGGTGTTTTGTCCTACAATGAGAAACTTGACAAGTGGATGTTATGTGCCTGTCCTTGTAATTTGACATATGCCTTCTAACTTGAAGCTTGCTAAATTGCTACATGACAAAAGCCAAGTCAGTCAGCTGACTCTCAGGACTTATTCTAGCAAGCTGAGGAAATCTCTCTATAATAGGACTGGGAAGCTGTCAGCTCTTAAGCAGCTTAACTTTCTAAGTTCACCTGTTTCTTTTAAATATAGAACACATTTTGAAAGAGATATATACATTTTGAGTGTCAGGACAGTAGCATTTTCTCTTCAATTTACTATTTATTTTTTCTAATTTACTAAGTGGTATCCAGGGGATGAAACGATAATATTACTTTCCTAAAATTAATTGGTGAATCATTGTAAGTTCATCAAGATTTGTGTACACTCTAATAATTTCTTAGTTATGTTCTGTGCCTCTAAATAGAAGGAATAAAATAATTTTCCTTGTTCTGAGGAAACATTCAAATTATTTAACAAGACAAAATAAATGACAGGAAAGAACAATATTAGGTAACATCTGATCATTGATAACAAAGACTAAAGGAGGTCAGAGGAAAAAACAAGGTACAGTAGAAAGTGAAGCTGAATTTCAACTAAATGTAGAGAGGGTTTTAATCAGACAGAGGGAAGAAATAAAACATTGTATTGTATGAAATGAATCAATACTAGGGGTTATGTTAAGAGAAGAAGAAAGCTACTAGCTTCTTTAAGCACTGGCAAACAAACAATATGCTGTTAAAACCAAGATCCTTTTGAAAGTGAAAGGGAATGCTAAGAATTTGAAGTGATATACTATTACATAAAGACTTATTTATTGTCCAACAAATTTATATTATTATAATGGTGAACTTATTTAAAAAGCTAAAGTTGTTTGTATAGTTTTGTGTTGGTTGTTGTTGTTGGTCATTGTTGTGGATGGTCATTGTTGGTTGTTGGTGGTGGTGGTCTTTGCTGTTGTTGGTTGTTGTCATTGTTACTTGCTAGTGAGTTGATTTCAACTCATGCTGATCCCATGTATACAGAGTAGAACTCCTCCATGGAATTTTCAAGGCTGTGACCTTTTGGAAGTTGGTCTCTAGGCCTTTCTTCTGAGGTGCCTCTGGGAGGGTTTGAATGACTAACCTTTTGCTAGTAGTCTAGTGTTCAATCATTTGCACCACACAGGGACTCCTTAAATTACTTAAATGAAACATCATTTAGTTGTTATGTCAAATTCTAAACCTTAAAATAACTTGCTTTTGAATATAATTGTTCTTAAAGTATTCTTGACCAATTAATTTATTGAAATAATATTTAGTTTAGGCTGTTAAATTAAACCATTTCAAGCATCAGAAAATGCATGGACTCTTTCTTATAATCATAATGTTTTAACATTAAAATTATTATTAAATAGACTTTCGGCCAATGTGGTGCTATAGACAGAAACACTTCCCTCTATAGCAAAGACTGAAAAACTAAGTCAAACAGAGACAAACGTCAATCTTGAAACTGTAAGCATCAAGTGAAGAGATAAAGAACTCAGCCAAGCACTGAATGGAATAAGAAACTGAAAAAGAACAGAGAGTGAGGACAGATATGTGCAGAGGTCCTCTATCAGCTAATGCAGCATGGATTCAGCATCTTGGACTCCTGTCAGAGATCAGCAAACAGGGAGTATGGGAAAGCAGATTCACAGAGCTCCAAGCAGGAGACAAAACAACCCATAACCAGTGATATTCACTTTCACACACCCTAGCCACAGTCTCTTGGACAGGAGGCCCTTGCAGCCCTTTGCTTCTTGGATTTCACCTGTCCACACTAGCCGGCTCCTTGAGTGCCATCTGTTTGTTGCTAGTGTTGCTTTTTTCCTCTTCTTTTGGTTTCTTCTATACCTCTCACCACCTCTCCATCCTTTCCTTCAAATACCTGATTCCGTGTGCCATCTTTGCTTCTTCCTGAAAGGCTGTGAAATGTTCCTCAACTGTGGAACTGCTTCCCGGTCCATGCTGCCAATCTGGTGGATCACCGGAGATTTTTTTGTTTGTTTTAATTTGTTCTGTTTTGGTTTGCTTGTTTGTTTGTTTTCTTTTTCTTTTCTTTGCTTTGGAGCCCCTTCTAGCCAGGCTGTACAGTCCGGCTTGGGAGCTACTTCTTCAGTCTGTGCAGCCATGAAGTGGGATCTCTATGGGGATTTTTTTTTTCTGTTTTTGTTTGTTTGTTTGTTTTTGTGTGTGTGTGTGTACATTTTTGTTTGTTTTCTTTTCTCTTTTTCCCTTTTTGTCTTTTTTCATTTCTCAGTTTCTTGTCTCTCTATACTTACCTTCTTTTCTTGTCTCATGAATACCTGGTGCTGAGTGACACCTCTACCCCTTCTAACCAGGCTGTACTTTGCAGCCTGGAAGCCACTTTCCCGGTATGCACAGCCACACTGGTGGGATCCCAGGGGGCTTTTCATTCTTTTTTGTTTTTCTAATTTTTATTTATTTAGTTTCTTTTTACCCTTTTTCTTTTTCCTTTTTTCCCCCTCCATTTCTCAATCTCTCATCTCTCTATGCCAAGAGCAAGTTCCCTTAGCACTCATTTTTGTTTGTTTGTTTTTGGCTCCTGTTTCCCTCTTTTTACTCTCCTCTTTCCCATACTCCCCTTAACTCCACACATCGCAATCTCTCCCCTCCTTCCTGCCTACTTGCACCTTGCACTGAACATCACACCACCAAGCAGCACAGGCACAGCCTACCAGAAGCTGCCTTGAACTGATTCCCAGCCCACCCTGTCGGCCCTAGTACATGATACAAACAACCCATCACAGAAAATCCCCTTCAGCTGGACCTGCTCTACTGCACCATACCTGGGTGACTGACCCTGACTATTGGAGAAGGTGGCAAAAAGTATCCTGCCTACAGACAATCAAACAACAAAGAACATACAGCCCTCTTGCTCAGACATAACAAAATAAAACAAAAAACCAGGATGAAACAAATGAATCTACAATCAATAAATGGGGAAAATAACTACTCTATCTCCCAAAGACAGCAGACAATATCAAAACATATAAAAAAAGGACAAGATAGTTCCAGTAGACATCCAAAATAAAACATCAGATGTATTTCCAGTAGAAGAAAAGGCATTAGAACTACCTAATAGGGAATTCAAATATCTAATATATTCAAAGCTATCCAAGAGTTGAAGCAAAAAAAAAAAAAAAAAAAAAAAAAAGACAGAAATGAGAAAATAGACAAATTCATGGAAAAGGCACACAAATTCATGGAAAATACAGATAAAAAATGGAAGAATTCAGGAAAATTATACAGGAACAAAATGCAAAACTAAATTCACAACTAGAAATCATACATAAACAACAATTAGAAATCCAAAAGAGAAACAACAAGATTTCAGAAATGGACAGTTTCATAGAAGGGCTGAGGAGCAGGTATGAAACAACAGAAGACAAATCAGTAAAATTGAAAACAAACACTTGGCTACAACACTAATTGAGGAAAAATCAGAAAAAAGAATGAAGAAAAATGAAGAAACCCTGAAAATTATGTGGGATGCAATCAAAAGCAAAAATTAGTGAGTGATCAGAGTTCCAGAACAGGGGGAAAAAACAGAAAACACAGAGAGGATCATTGAAGAACGGTTGAAAGAAAACTTCCCCAATATCATGAAAGATGAAAAGCTGACCATCTAAGAAGCTCAACGAACCCCATATAGGATAGACTCCAAAAGAAAATCACCAAGGCATATTATAATCACACTCTTTAACACCAAGACAGGGAAAGAATCCTGAGAGCATCTAGAGAAAAACAAAAAGTCACATACAGAGGAGAAACAATAAGACTAAGCTCGGATTATTAGGCAGAAATCATGAAGGTAAGAAGGCAATGGGATGACATACATAAAACTTTGAAGGAAAAAATTTACCAGCCTGTGATGATATATCTTGCAAAGCTTTCATTTAAATATGATGGTGAAATTAGCACATTTCCAGATAAACAGAAATTAAGGGACTATGTAAAAACTGAACCAAATTTACAAGAATTATTAAAGGGAGTCATTCAGTCTAAGAACAAGCAACATCAGACTATGGGCTGAATCTAGGATGCATGATCATACCAGCCAGATACAGACCTAGGAAACGAACTCTCAAGGACTACCCAACACCAAAAGAATTACAACAGGGAACCTGAGAGGTTAATCTGTAAATTGCAAGAAACATCAGAACAATAAAAGAAGGAATAAAAAGGTGTAGGTGTAGAATCTTCTAATGGAGAGGAAGATAAGACTATACCATGTAATAATAGACTGGTTCAAACCTAGGAAGATAAGGGTAAATTTCAAGGTAATCACAAAGAAATTTAACAAATCTACTCAATGAAATAAAGAAGAAAACCAGAAAGTCTGAGTAAAAACAAATTCAACAAAAACAAAAGAAATAAAAAACAAATCCACAAACAAAGGTACTTCAGCACAGGAGAGTAAGTGGAACAAAGAAAACATCAGCACAAAAAAAAAAAAAAAAAGCGCTACAAAATGACAGCAATAAACTCACACTTACCAATAATTATACTGAACACAAATGGCCTAAATGCATCCATAAAGAGACAGTGACAGAATGGATAAAAAACAGGTTCCATCAATATGCTGTCCACAAGTGACACACCTTAGACAGCAAGATGTAAATTTATTAAAAATCAGAGGACGGAAAAAATATATTAAGCAAACAGCTACCAAAAAAGAGCAGGAGTACAATACTAAGCTCAGACAAAGTAGACTTTAAAACAAAATCCACCATAAAAGACAAAGAAGGATACTATATAGCGATAAAAGGGATGATCCATCGTGAAGACATAACCATAACAAACATCTATGAACCCAATGACAGGACTCCAAAACACATAAAACAAACTAACAGCACTGAAGAGAGAAATTGACATTTCCACAGTAGTAGTAGGAGACTTCAACACACCACTTTCGGTAAAGGACAGAACATCTAGAAAGAAACTCAGCAAAGATACAGAAGACCTAAAGGGCACAATCAGCCAACTTGACCTCATAGCCATATATAGATCACTCCACATGTATAGAACACTGCACCCAACAACTGCAAAGTACACATTCTTTTCCAGTACATACGGAACATTCTCCAGAATAGACCACATCTTAAGCCACGAGCAGTCCTCAACAAAATCCAAAACACTGAGATAATACAAAGAATCTTCTCTGACCACAGTGCCATAAAGGTAGAAATTAACAACAGGAAGAGCAAGGAAAGAAAATCAATTACATGGAAACTGAACAACGCCCTGCTTACAAACCACTGAGTAATAGAAGAAATCAGAGATGGAATTAAAAAAAAATTCCTAGAATCAAATGAGAATGAAAACACATCATACCAAAACTTTTGGGACATAGCAAAGGCAGTCCTCAGAGGACAATTTATAGCAATAGATGCAGACATCAAAAAAGAAGAAAGGGACAAAATAAAAACATTAGACACACAACTCGAAAAAATAGAAAGAGAACAGCAAAAAAACCCCACAGCCACCAGAAGAGAGGAAATAATAAAGATCAGAGCAGAAATAAATAAAAGAATAGAAAAACAATAGAAAGAATCAACAAAACCAAAAGTTGGTTCTTTGAAAGGATCAAAAAAATCAACAAACCGCTAGCCAGACTGACAAAAGAAAAACAGGACAGGATGGAATTAAGCCAAGTAAGAAATGAAATGGGGGACATTACAACAGAGCCAACTGAAATATAAAGGAACATAAGAGAGTATTATGGAAAAGTATACTCCAACAAATTTGAAAACCTAGAGGAAATGGATAGATTTATAGAAACACACTACCTATCCAGATTAATACAAAGTGATGTTGAAAATCTGAACAGACCCACAACAAGAGAAGAGATTGAAAAGGTAATAAAATAAAATAAAAAAATTCCCAACAAAAAAAAGCCCTGGACTAGATGGCTTCACTGGAGAATTCGAACAAACACTCAGAAAAGAGCTTATACCAGTACTACTAAAACTATTCCAGAACATAGAAAAGGAAGCAACACTACTGAATTCATTCTATGAAGCCACCATAACTTTGTTACCAAAACCAGGCAAAGACGCCATGAAAAAAAATTACAGACCAGTATCTCTCATGAATATAGACGCAAAAATTCTCAACAAAATTCTAGCCAATAGAATTCAGCGTCATATCAAAAAAATAATACACCATGACCAAATAGGATTCATACCATGTATGCAAGGATGGTTCAACATTAGAAAATCAATCAGCCTAATCCACCACATGAGCAAAAGGAAAGAAAAGAACCACATGATCATCTCAGTTGACGCAGAAAAGGCATTTGACAAAGTCCAACACCCATTCCTGATAAAAAACTCTCAATAAAATAGGTATAGGAGGGAACTTCCTCAGCATAATAAAGAGCATCTATGCAAAACCAACGGCCAACATCATTCTTAATGGAGAGAGACTTAAAACATACCCCATGAGAACAGGAACAAAACCAGGATGCCCTTTATCACCACTCCTATTTAATACTGTGCTGGAAGTCCTAGCTAGAGCAATAAGTCAAAAAAAGAAATAAAGGGCATCCAAACTGGTAATGAAGAAGTTAAACTGTCCCTATTTGGTGTTGATATGATACTATACATAAATAACCATAAAGAGTCCACAAGAAAACTATTGGAACTAATAGAAAGATTCAGCAGAGTAGCAGGATACAAGATAAACATACAAAAACCAGTTGGATTCCTATACACTAATAAAGAGAATGATGAAAAGGAAATCAGAAAAACAATACTACTTAAAATAGCCCCTAAAAAATAAAATACTTAGGAATAAATCTAATCAGGGATGTAAAAGACCTATACAAAGAAAACTAGAAAACACTACTGCAAGTAACCCATAGGGAACTACATAACTGGAAAAACATACCACACCGATGGATAGGTAGACTCAACATTGTGAAAATGACAATTCTACCCAAAGCAATTTACAAATACAATCCAATTCCAATCCAAATACCAAGAACATTCTTTAAAGAGATGGAAAAACCAATCTTTTATATGGAAAGGGAAGAAGCCCCAGATAAGTAAAGCACTATTGATGAAGAAGAATATATTAGGAGGACTCCACCTACCTGACCTCAGAAACTACTGTACAGTTACAGTAGTCAAAACAGCCTGATACTGGTACAATGACAGATACTTTGACCAATGGAACAGAATTGAGAACCCAGATGTAAATCCATCCACCTACGGTCACCTGATCTTCAACAAGGGCCCAAAGTCCATCAAATGGGGAGCAATCTTTTTAACAAATAGTGCTGGCAAAACTGGATATCCATCTGCAAAAAAATGAAACAGGACCCATACCTCACACCATATACAAAAACTAATTCAAAATGGATCAAAGACCTAAATATAAAGCCAAAAAGTATAACATTCATAGTAGAAAAAATAGGATCAATGCTACAGGCCCTAACACACGGCACTAACAGGATACAAACCATAATCAGCAACACACGAACTCCAGAAGGTAACTAAAAATAAACACTTACGCTCATCTAAAGAATTCACCAAAAGAGTAAAAAGAGAACCTACAAACTGGGAAAAAATTTTTGGACATTGCAAGTCAGACAAAGGTCTAATCTCTAAAATCTACAAGGAAATCCAACACCTCTACAACAAAAAGACCAATAATCCTATTAAAAAATGGGCAAAGGAAATGAACAGACACTTCACCAAAGAATACATTCAAGTGGCCAACAGACACATGAGGAAACTCGTGATCACTAGCCATTAGAGAAATACAAATCAAAACCACAATAAGATAACATCTCACCCTGGCATTACCGGCAAGAAACAAAAAAACTGGAAACAACAAATTTTGGAGAAGCTGTGGGGAGATCAGAACTCTTATGCACTGCTGGTGGAAATGCAAAATGATACAAACACATTGGAAAATGATATGGCACTTCCTTAGAAAGCTAGAAATAGAAATATCATACGATCCAGCAATCTCACTTCTAGGAATATATCCTAAAGAAATAAGAGCCATCACACAATTAGACATGTGCATACCCATATTCGTTGCAACATTGTTCACTATAGCAGAAAGATGGAAACAACCTAGATGTCCATCAACAGAAGAATGGATAAACAAACTATGGTACATACACACAATGGTGTATTATGCAACTATAAAGAGCAATGATGAATCTGCAAAGTACCTCATAACATGGATGAAACTGGAGGACTTTATGCTGAGTGAAATAAGTCAATCACAAAAGGACAAGTATTATATGAGACCATACAGTAAAAACTTATGGAAATGTTTACACACAAAAAGAAACAATCTTTGATGGTTATGAGTGATGGGAGGGGTGGGGAGGGAATACAAAATAGACAATAGATAAGTGATAACTCTGATGAAGGGCAAGACAGTACACAATACTGGGGAAACCAGAAGATCTTGTACAAGGAAAGGTCATGGAAACTCCATAGACACATCCAAACTCCCTGAGGGACCGAGTTGCTGGCTGGAGGGCTGTGGGGACCACAGTCTCAGAGAACATCTAGCTTAATTGGCATAACATAGTTTATAAAGAAAATTTTCTGCATTCTACCTTGGTGAGTAGCATCTGGGGTCTTAAAACTTTGTGAGTAGCCATCTAAAATACTCCACTGTTCTCACCCCTTTGGGAGCAAGGGAGAATGAAGAAAACAAGATACAAGGGAAAGATTACTGCAAATAACTAATAGACCACAACTACCATGGCCTCCACCAGACTGAGTCCAGTACAACTAGATAGTGCCTGGCTACCACCACTGACTGCTCTGACTAGGATCACAATAGAGGATCCTGGACAGAGCTGCAAAAAAATGTAGAACAAAATTCTAACACACACACACAAAAAAAACAGACTTACTGGCCTGACAGAGACTGGAGAAACCCTGAGAGTATGGCACCTGGACACCCTTTTAGCTCAGTAATGAAGTCAGTCCTGAGGTTCACCGTTCAGCCAAAGATTAGGCAGTTCCATAAAACAAAATGAGACTAATGGCGCACAACAGCCCGGGCACAAGGGCTAGAAGGCAGGAGGGGACAGGAAAGCTGGTAATAAGGAACCCAAGGTCGAGAAGGGAGAGTGCTGACATGTCGTGGGGTTTTTAATCAATGTCATAAAACAATATGTGTACTAACTGTTTAATGAGGAACTAGTTGCTCTGTAAACCTTCATGTAAAGTACAATAAAAAAGAAAAAAAAAATATTATTAAATATATCAACAGAAGGAACCCAACCACCTGAAAATACCTTAACTCTTAAATGATATTGCTTATAGTATATTTAAATTTATTTTAAAAATAAAATTTCTCAAGAAAAAACAATAAAAATAACCTATATCTGTGTATTCAATTTAGATTTGAACAAGCTTTTACTGTAAGTTTAAAAACACTGAATATCAGAATTATCTCATAGGAATATCTAGTATACTAGAGAAAAATTGAAATGTTTTTTATTTTGACTAGATGTTAAACATTAACATAAGCATAATAATTACTCTTGGTTTGCTTACATAATTAATCAGTTTCTTAACTTTATGTGTCTCTAATGCCTTCTCAGTGATATTTTTTAGAGGATGATTTTTTTTTCCATATGATCTTATTATTTCATATAATAGCCTGAGGTATATCCAAAATCTCTCTTTATGGTTAAGAAATTTGGCACTATTGACACCATCTATTGACTCTTTTCTGTAGGCCATTATTGGTTGTTTATAATATATATATTTGTATGAAGTTCTATGAATTTTAACATATGTGCAGATACATGTAACCACACAACAATCATGATACAAACAGATCTATCACACCCAAACATGACCTTGTGATATTCCTTTGTGGTCACGCCATCCTACCACTAGTGCCTGAAAACTATTGATCTCTTACTTGTCACTATAGATTTGTCTTTTTGAGAATGACGTATAAATGGAATTATATAGTATGCGACCTTTTGAGATAGGCTTCCTTAACTTAAAATAATGCCTTCAAGAGTCATCCAAGTTATTATGGGCAACAACAATCTGTTTCTGTTTGTCTGTTTGTTTCTTTTGGTGTGTGTTTGTTATTGCTGTTTTGGCTGAGTAGTATACCATTGGATGGCTTGTACAGCTGTACTATACCTGTTTTTCCATTCACTTGTAGAATATTTGGGCTGTTTCTAATTTTAGCAATTATGATTACGTGAACATTTGTGTACAGGTTTTTATTTGAATGTAAGTTTTTCGTTCACTAAGGTGAAAAACTAGGAGTGGAATTACTGGATCATATAGTTAAGTATATGTTTATCTTTGTAAGAAATTTTATAACTGTTTTCCAGGGTAGTTGTACTATTTGCCCTTCCCACTGGCAATGCGTGAGAGCTCCAATTGTTCTGCATCCGTGTTATTACCTGATATTTCTCAGAGCACTGAGTTTAGCCATCCTAGAATATGTTGTAGTGTTATCTCCTTATGGTTTTGATTTTTATTTTCTTACTGACTAATAATGTTGAAGATCTTTTTATGTGCTTTTTTTTGTAGTTTAACTTTTGTATATCGACTTTAATTGTCTGTTTAAATCTTGTATCCATCTTTTAATTGAGGTGTTTATTGAGAGTTCTGTGTATATTCTGAATACAAGTCCTTTGTTTGATATATGATTTACAAATATTTTCTTCAAGTCTGTAGCTTGGGGTCACATCTAAGAGGTCTTTATCTAATACAAGGCCATGTGGACTTTCTTCTATTCTTAATTCCAATATTTTAGAATTTTTCAATTTATATTGATTTTTCTGATCCACTTTGACTTAATTATTAGATTAGCTGCAAGGTTTAGATTGAGTTTCATTATTTGTCTACAGATGTCCAATTGTTCCAGCATCAATTGTTGAAACTGTATTTTTTTCTCCATTGAATTGCCTTTACCTCTGTCAAAAACAACTGGCCATATGTGTGTGGGCCTATTTTTAGATTCTCTACTGTGTTGCATTGACCTATCTATCTATCCCTTTGCCAATATTACACTCACAATAGTTCATATTGCATTATAATTATATTTTTGGAGATATTATACAATCTGTTGGCTTGGTATTTTCTATAGATACCTTAATATTCTACTGCATATAAAGTTATAGAAAATGTCGCATATTGCTGGTATTTAATCTGGGCTATTTTACTTAAGAGAGAAAATATAGTTTATACAAGTTATATAGAGTATATAGCCTTCTATTCTGCATCGGTAAAACTGACATAAATTATATAAATTATAAGGGTAATGTAGGTATTAAATGTGCTAGCTTATTTTAAGTGCATAATACTTAATATATGTTCTCAGGAAATGTTATTTCCTTTTACCACTATGCCTTTGCCTGGTTTTATTGAATATTATTTTAATAAGGTAGCCCTTTAAAAATACATAAAGCATGGGAAAAGAAATAAAGTAGTATAAACATAATTAATACAACTATCTATATAATGGCAGAAAAACAAACATAAATATAAAGGTAGCCTAGTAATAATGAAATTTACCTTCCTAGGGTATGAGACTTTCTGAGAGAAATTTACTATTCTCCACTAGTGACCTTCAGCTAGGGACAAAAGTAAAATAGAACATATCATGCAGCTCAGTACCCTTTAGATTTAGTGCACAGAGAACAAATCCATCTGTTTATGGTTCCTTTTTTGGTCCCAAGATAACACTTAGTTAAAAGACACATGCTTCAACCTTCAAGATAAATTATCCTTTCAATTCTTAATGGTTGTAAGTGATAAAAACCAAGAGCAAATCAGTGTGTGCATTAAAACTGGTGACATCTATGTCTTTGGCTTGTTGAGTGATTACTCAGATATTTAAAGGTTAAATGGTTATTTCTACATTTATACGTAGATGGAGTTCATGAATATAGTCGTCATTGCTTTCAACATTTTGGTGCCATATATGACTAAGCAGGTAGATGAGGCAGAAGAATGGTTCAAATGAGAAATAAAAATGAATAAATGCACCATGCTCAAAGAATTTGACATCTGAATTTATTCTATACAGTAGTCATCTTAACAGTAAAAGAAAACCGTGGAAAGGGGACTGATTTCATGGAAGATGTTTCCACCATACACACCATTTTAGCGCAAAACTAGGGCTAGTCACAGAGGCAACTTCAGTTACGTGCTTCAGAACTTTTATCTAAGAAAGATCTCAAGCTAAATTTCTAGTAATATAGTTTTCTACCCGTTGCTTCAACATCTTAGAAAAAAAATGTTCACCCTTTAAGAATTCTGTAATTGTTTATGGAACCTATGTTTTCAGGCTCTATTTTAGGTTCTGTGCTAATAATTCAGTGTTGATGAAAGCACGTTAGTTGGGTTAGGGGAAAAAAAAATGCCCTCCAGTCAATTCCGACTCATAGTGATTCTATAGGACAGGTAGAACTGCCCCACAGAGTTTCCAAGGAGCGGCTGGTGGATTCGAACTGCTGACCTTTTGGTTAGCAGCCATAGCTAACCAGGCTCCTGGTTCCCTACTGGGAAATTGCACCTGGTCTCCGGTACAACAGGGAAGCGTACTGACCACTATACAAAACAAAAATAATTCTCTTTATTTAATACTGATCTCACATAGGCTGATTGAGGCTTAATCCCCATCAATGAAGTAAACAAAGAAACAACAAACTTACATGGTGATATGGTGAGATTTCCACAGTACATTTTGCAAGCTTTATTTTACTCTATTATATAATCATTGTTAGACATTATTCTGAGTAATTTTTTTAAAAAAATTAGTTCTTTTATGTGTTTTAAAGCTTTAGTGCAGAAAAGTACTCGTGGAAAAATTCTCTAGAGAATGCTAGTGGCCATGAAAATGGTAGCTACCAAAATCTGCATCTCTCTACACATTGTAAAGAAAAAAAAAACAATGCAGATCCTTTAGAACAACCCATACAACCACACAAAACCCTGACGTGCAGAACATCCAGAAGACAATAAAACTACAAACAATCAAATTACTTATAAATTAAAAAAAAGCCCTCAGGAGAGAAAAGAGAACAGCAAGAGAAATTCCACTTTGCATATAAAAATACTGAAAAAGAAACCTGGTTAATCAGAACACCAATCCCAAGGAAGGGAAATAAAAGTAGACATAGTTACTGGTGGGAATCTTTGCGAGGTGTCATGGCTAGGGGGAAAAAAAAAGGTAAAAGGGAGAGACACCCATTGGCTATGCAGTGGTGATGAGACTGGAAGACAAAAGTGGAAAAATTTTAGAGTCCTGCAACAAAAAGCAAGTAAAACAGCAACAACAATAAAACAATGTTCACACAATCCCACCAAAAACACAAAAGTGTAAATTACAAACTACTAGCATTTATTAATATTGATTTAAAATCCTAAAGAAAAATTTAGTAAACAGAATTAAACATCACTTTAAGAAAATACACCATGTACAAGTGGCATTTATTCCAATAATGCAAGCTTGGTTCAATATTACAGAATCTATTAATATAACATACCATTTATATATTGAAGGAGGAAAAAAACATATAATTATCTCCAGAGATGCTGAAGTAGCCTTGATAAAATTAAATACCCACTTCTTAATAAATATACCTAAGAAAATGCAAATTGATAGATACTTACTTAATATAATAAAAACAAATAAGTTAGTCATAAAGCCAGTATTTTACTTAATGAAGAAACAGTGACATTTCTGCTATGATAAAGTTTAAAGATGTTGACTAAGACCACTAGTATTTAACACTGTACTGAAGATATCTGCCAATACAATTAAAAATGATAAAGAAATTAGAACACCTCATTGAACAACAGGAATTATAGATATCTCTATTCGCACATGATAGAATTTATTGTTGTTGTTAGTTGTAATCAAGTCAATTCCAACTCATGGTGACTCTATGTGTTCAGAGTACAACTGCTCCATAGGGTTTTTAAGACTGTGACCTTTTGGAAGCAGATTGCCAGGCCTGTCTTCCAAGGCATAGTATACCTGAAAAGCTCAAACAAATAAAGGACAAATTTGACTCAAAAATGAAATAATTCACTGAAGTATCAACATATGATTAAGGTACAGAAATGAAGAGCCTTATTTTACATAAGCTACAGTCTGTTATATGCCATAATAATAGAGAAAACTCTACACATAAAGAGAAGCCTGCGATCCATATATGAAAAAAATCTTTAAAACATGTCTAAAAGACAGTTAGACTTGAACAAATAGAAAGAAATATTTAATTTAATAGAATAATTTAACATCATGAAAATGACTGTTCTCCCTAAGTAACTATACGAATTTGACATAATTTTGATGAACTTGCCTACAAATATTTATAAACCTAGACAAGCCGATTGTAATTTTATAAGAATAACTTAGGATAACTGAAAATATTGGGGTACGAAACTTACCAGATATTAAAACTCTCTAAAGCCACTCTGATCAAAATATTGTGTACTGGTGTATGTATAGACCAATGCAATGGAATAGGAAATTCAGAAATAAATGTAAGTATCAAGGGAAATTTATTATATTATAAGGCGGCATCTAAAATTACTGGAAGATAAATGAACTTTTTATGAAATGGTGTTGGGACAATGGCACAGCCAGTTGGAAAAAAGATACCATACCTTACAGTTCTCAAGAGTAAAGTCCACATATCACCAAATAAAACAAACAAACAAAAACCTATAAATAGAAGAAAACATGGGTACATTTCTCTGTAAGTGTAGGGAAAGACCTTCTAACAATGGCTCAATTAGGAAGAAATAAAAAAATTATGTATTTAAATACATGTAAATATTTTAGTTATCAAAAAAGAAGTAAAACACCGTAAGCTAATTCCAAAATAATTGGCAATCATGGAGTATACCTGTAACATAAATAGTAGATAAAATAAATTTTCTCTAATACATACAAAACTCTTAAAAATTAAGGTAAAAAAGACCAAAACAGAAAATATAGCCAATAGCAAATAATAGACAATGCATAGAATATTACTTAATTATTTAAAAAAATGTTCAACTTTACTAAGAATTAGAGAAATTAAAATTAAAACTACACAGAAATATCATTTATCATCTATTATATTAGCAACAATTATGAAGCTTGACAAAAATTCTGTTGGCAGGGCTGAGAGAAAATAGGCTGAAGGGAATTCAAAATGGTGCAACATTATGGACAGGAATTTGACAGTACCGATAAAACAACATAATCATTTATCTGTTGACCCATTTACTTGGAAGATAAACCACTGCAATAAGAAAATACAGTGTCACTTGTGTATTCCTTACAGTAATTATTATATTTGCAAAAATATTGGAAACTTAACAACACATATAGGAAATAGTTTGAATGACCTGTAGTACACCCTTATTATGGAATAGTGTGAAACTGTTTTTAAAAAAAATGACAAAAATCTCTATGAGCTAAAGAAGTGTGATTTCAGGATATATTTTTACATAAAAAAGAAAAACTACAAGAGAATAGATGCTAAGCAACAATATTTTGTGTAAGAAAGAAGGAGCAATAGAAAATATACCTTAATTTGTTTATGAACTCAAAAAGAAAAATATGAAAGATAAAATAGAAACTAAAGAGATTGGTTACCTACAGGAGCAGATATGAACAAAGTGGAAGAAATTGGTGAGGGAGTGGCATTTCTCTCAGAATAACTTCATATACAGTTATGACTTTTGGAAGCATGCTATTTATTTAAAATAATGTAAGGAAATAAATTCTGACATAGAATACAAAAATAATAATAATAATATAAGCACAATAAAAGGAAAAAAAAAGTAGCCCAACTATCTTATAAATGCAATATTTTTCTATATATTCTCAGTTTAAAGACAAAAAGTTAGCGTAAAAATATGCCAGTCTAGTTAAAAGATTTGTTTTCACAGTAATATGGGGAAGAAGTTGGAAAACTACATTATATATATCTAATTATCGAACAAATAAATAAAAAGTTTGAGGATGATTGTTGGAAAAAGGAGTTAGAAATTTAGAAAGGAAGATTAGAATGAACTATTTTTGCTGCATTGGAATATTAAAAACTTTGTACTATATATATAATATACGTGGGGCATCATGCAAACACAAAAAGCAGAGAAATGCACATAAAATCATAATACATTAACAAGATAATGGTGCCAACTTGAAGGGGCTCCCAATGGCCAAAATTTTAGAAAATTTGAGCTTTGTGAGAAATAATGATAATACTAAAATTTTAATAGACTCAAGCAAGAATCTAGGAGTCCATACTGACATAAACGAATGAATGAATGAAAAGGAAAATGAATGAAGGAGAAAGAAAATCTCTCCTTTTCAGTATGCTGCTGTATATATTTCACAGGACTGGATGATTGAAAGAACTCACAAAACATCAGATAGCATACTCAAAAGAGTCATTTAATAAAAGCAAAGGATATAAAACAGCAAGAGAAAGTTCAGACAACTATCATCAGCCTAAGAGACTTCAGGCACAGTTCTCCAGTCTTCTTCTTATTCACACAAGACATGTTTTATCTCTGCAGTATAAATTATAATGACTTGTGTGAGGCAATTCAGTTTCTAGAGAGCTTCCTAAAAGTTCCTAGTGGGGTCTTTTATGTACCTCTAATCACATAGTCAGGAATTTCTGGATGGTGCAAATGGTTTACAAGTTCAACTGATAACTGAAAGATTAGAGGTTCAAGTTCAACCAGAGGTACCTTGGAAGAAAGAACTGATGATCTACTTCTGAAAAATCAGCCATTGAAAATCCAATGGAGTACAGTTCTACTCTGACACACACAGGGTTTCCATGAGTTGGAATCAACTCAACAGCAAGTGGTTGTCACATAGACAAGCCAAGCTTCATAATCAGTTACACTAATTTGTATATCAACATAAAAAGTGGTCCCCCAGATGCCAGAAAAATTTCAAACTTACAGGAATTTATTATACATGGTTAGTTAGCCCTCTCATCCTTCACTTGGCCAAGAGTGAGTTCCAAACTTTCTGGCAATCCTGGAGATAAGCATTGAACTATGTTAGTCCAGTTGCAAATAACTTTTATGCAAATACCATTATATAGCAGGAATGATGGAAATAGGGACAGCACCATTTGACAACTCTGATAACAACTAAACTGAACAAAAATCATCAGGGGCTAAAGCTAGTCGGTAAAAGTTTAGTGTGGAGCAAGGTATTTACATATTCTAAAAGTAACTCTCCTTAAATTAATTTTTTTTTTTTAACAAGGAGAAAATAATAATTCCACAGTGGATTAACCTAGCAGGTATCACTTTAGGCAAATCATCAAAGTTAACATCACCAGTAATGGGACAAATTGACAGCATGTGCCTCCTGATGAAGAGTATTGAGAAGGACACGGCATCACTTCTGTAATATTTCTGTCAAAAATGTATAATTTAAATCAAATCATTAGCAAGCATGGGGCAAGACAAAATTGAGGGAAATTTTACAAAATAACTGGCTGATGATTAATAATGCCAAGTCTATGAAAGCCAAGGAAAGCTAGGGAACTATTTTAGGATACTAAAGACACACAGCAAATAAATTCAGTGCATGACCTGAATTGGAACTTGCTCTGGGAAATAAATACATTAATAGGGAAATTTATGAAGTGAGAATATGTAAAATTGATTTAACAGAAGCATTGCATCAATATTCTAATTCATGATTTTGATAATTGTACTGTGGCTTATGTATTCTTGGGAGAAGTACTCTGACATATTTAGGAGTAAATGTGTGTGATGTCAGCAACACAATATTCAATTTCTCTCTCTGCCTCTATCTCTCTCCTTCTATGTATATGTATGTGTGTGTGTCTGTGTTTGCATGTATGTATAGCTATATGCATATATTTTGAGATGGAGAAATGAAATAATAACACAAAAAATCAAATGGAGCAAAATGTAACTGTTGACACTGTGTAAATATTATAGGGAAGTTCTTTGTACTAACCTTACAATCTTTTCTGCAAGTGTGAAATTATTTCAGAATAAAAGGTTTAACATAAGAAACACTTAGGAGAGAATTGTACATTTGATGATATATTAAATAATTGATTAATCAATTAAATAATCTTTTAAGTCATTGATTCATTCATACTTACATTGATCTTTGCATTCACAAGTGAGAAATTGATAGTAAGCTTTTTTTTTTGTCGTATGTACCACAAGTGAGACCTCAAATATTCTCATAGTTTCTATAAATTATTGAGATTACCTTAAGGAGCTAATGATTAATCTATCTACCATACTAGTCAAGTCAAACATGCAACTCCCCTTTTTTAATTAGGTATACAATAATAAACTAGAAATATTGATTGCATTAAGAAGTACTAGAGGTTAAATTATAGGCTTGTAGGAATGCATACATAAACATATATATACACACACACATACATATAATTGCTTGATAGAATTCTGCAAGACCAGCGACTTCTTCATTGCAAATACCTTTTTATAACAACATAAACGGTGACTATACACATGGAACTCACCAGATGGAGAAAGAGACAACAGAAAAACTCAATATTATCAATCGGAACATGGCCAGGGGCTGAATGTGGAAAAGACCATCACTTGCTCATACGCAAGTTCAAGTTGAAGTTGAAGAAAATTAGAACAAGACCACGAGAGCCAAAGTATGACCTTGAATATATTCCACCTGAATGTAGAGACCATCTCAAGAATAAATTTGACTCATTGAACACTAATTACCAAAGACCAGATGAGTTGTGGAATAACATCAAGGACATCATACATGAAGAAAGCAAGAGGTCATTAAAATGACAGGTAAAAAAGAAAAAACCAAAATGGATATTAGAGGAGACTTGGAAACTTGCTCTTGAGCATCAAGTAGCTAAAGCAAAAGGAAGAAATGATGAAGTAAAAGAGCTAAACAGAATATTTCAAGGGCAGCTTGAAAAGACAAAGTATTATAATGAAATATGCAAATACCTGGAGGTATAAAACTGAAAGGGAAGAACATGAGGAGCATTTCTCAAGCTGAAAGAACTGAAGAAAAAAATTCAAGCCTCGAGTTGCAATTTTGAAGGATTCTATGGGGAAAACACTAAATGACACAGAAAGCATCAAAAGAAGATGGAAGGAATATACAGAGTTACTGTACCAAAAATAACTGGTCTACATTCAACCATTTCAGGAGGTAGCATATGATCAAGAACTGATGGTACTGAAGAAAGAGGTCCAAGCTGCACTGAAGGCATTGCTGAAAAACAAGGTTCCAGTAATTGACAGAGTACCAATTTAGATGGTCAACAAAAAGATGCAGCGCTGGAAGCGCCCACTCGTCTCTGCCAAGAAATTTGGAAAACAGCTACCTGGCTGACTGACAGGGAGAGATTAATTTTGTGTCCATTCCAAAGAAAAATGATCCAGCAGAATGCAGAAAATATTGAACAATATCATTAATATCACACGCAAGTAAAATTTTGCTGAAGATCATTCAAAATCAGCTGCAACAGTATACCCATGGCGAACTGCCAGAAATTCAAGCTGGATTCAGAAGAGGATGTAGAACAAGGGATACCACTGCTGATGACAGAGGGATCATGGCTGAAAGCAGAGAATACCGGAAAGACGTCTACCTATGTTTTATTGACTATGCAAAGGCATTCGACTGTGTATCATAACATATTATGGACAACATTGCAAAGAATGGGAATTCTAGAACACTTAATTGTGTTCATGAGGAACCTGTACTTAGACCAAGAGGCAGTTGTTTTAACAGAACAAGGGAATGCTGTGTGGTTTAAAGTCAAGAAAGGTGTGTAAGTGTTGTGTTCATTCACCATACTTATTCCATCTACGTGCTGAGCAAATAATCCAAGAAGCTGGACTATATGAAGAAGAATACAGCATTGCTTGGAGGAAGACATTAACAACCTGTGATATTCAGATGACACAACCTTGCTTGTTGAAAGTGAAGAGGACTTGAACCAATTACTGATGAAGATCAAAGACCACAGCCTTCAGTATGGATTACACCTCAACATAAGGAAAACAAAAAATCCTCACAACTGGACCAATAAACAGCATCATGATAAACGGAGAAAAGATTGAAGTTGTCAAGGATTTCATTTCACTTGGATCCACAATCAATGCCCATTGGAAGCAGCGGTCAAGAAATCAAATGACGTGTTGCATTGGGCAAATCTGCTGCAAAGACCTCTTTAAAGTGTTAAAAAGCAATGATGTCACTGTAAGGAATAAGTTGCACCTGACCCAAGCCAGGGTGTTTAAGTAGCCTAATATGCATGTGAAAGCTGGACAATGAGTTAGGAAGATGGAAGAAGTATTGATGCTTTTGAATTATCGTGCTGGCAAAGAATATTGAATATACCATGGCCTGCCAGAAGAACGAACAAACTTGAAGGAAGTGCAACCAGAATGCTCATTAGAAGCAAGAGTGGCAAGATTTCATCTCACATACTTTGGACATGTTATCAGAAGGGACCAGCCCCTGGAGTGTACCTCGTGCTTGGAATAGTAGACGATAAGTGAAAAAGATGAAGACCCTCAATGAGACAGATTAACACAGTGGCTGCAATAATGGGCTGAAGCATAACAAGGATTGTGAGGATGATGCTGGACCAGGCAGTGTTTCATTCTGTTGTACCTAGGATCACTATGAGTCGGAATTGACTTGACAGAACCTAACAACAGTAACAGTTGTCCTCAGGCCCGTTTCAACTCATGGTGACCCCATGTATTTTAGAGTAGAACTGCACATATGGTTTTCAATGGCTACAATCTTCTGCAAGTAGATCGCCAGGCACTTTTCTTCCCAGAAGCCTCTGGTTGGATTAATACCACCAGCCTTTTTTGTTAGTAGCCGAGCATTCAACCATTTATACCATATGTGTATATATATATATATGAGAGAGAAAGAGGATAAATCATTAAGTAATGCTTGCATTTTTTTATATTTTATGTTATTTTTTAAAATTTCTTACTCTGAACACAAGATTGTGAGCTTTTAATATTTTTCTCAGAGAATAGTACTGCTCTGAATTTAACTGACTGTTGTATCTGTCATTTTCCCCCCTGATCCTGTTGGTAAAAAATTTAATAGCTTTTCCTTCATTACAAAAATTTAATAACTGTTTCTTCAGGCATGTGTAGATTTCCATTAAGAGGTCCCTTCCGATACTTAAATTTTTCTTAAATAATTAAACCTAAATTTTTACCTGTGTCTCACAAAATGTATGTGTTGATGTCTCTTTCATCAAAACCCAGCCCAACAGGAGTGATTGACTTTAGAATATATTTATTACAACAGTCAGCTGATTGTCTTCAGAGACACTACAGATTGCTTTACAAGAATTGTTTAACTCCATTCAGAAATTCTGCTGCCTTAAAGGGCAACTATTGGCTCTGCCTTTTCGAAAGAAAGAATTCTGACTTCCAGGGTACTTTGATTATAAAGTTAAAGCATCCTCTCTGGAAGCTGAACACACCGGTTTGATTTCAGTAGCCAGAGTTTTCACACTTTATTGAGTGCACATGGGCATTAAGTCTTTTGTATTTTTGCTTGCAGCTCTAGTGTAATTCCCACCAATGTCTACGGGAAGAAAACGGAAATTTTCACTCAGTATTAGCATATTTTCAAGGGTGGCTGAAGAAGAAAAACCAAGTCTGCTTTCATAAATCCCTGACTGCTCTCCAGAACTCTCCTGTACTGAAAATTCTACCTTTCAGTTTTTGTATTTGTCACAGCCTTTTTTATGAGTCTTTCTCCCCTACATCTATAAGATTTCTTTACTCTTACTTTTTCTGTCAGTCTATCCTTTGTGGGTCTTGAGAAATATCACTGACACTTTTTTTTTTTTTTTGAGTCAAATCTTTTTTTTTTTTTTATTGTACTTCAACGGAAGGCTTACAGAACAAATAGTTTCTCATGCAACAGTAGTACACATGTTGTTTTATGACATTGGTTAACAACCCCACAACATGTCAACCCTCTAACTTCTTGGTGAAAATACACATAGCCAAAGATACACCATTTCAAAAATTTCTACATGCGCAGTTCAGTGACATTGACCACGCTCTTCTAATTGTGCTGCTATTCTCACTTAAGATGAAGGCTTACAGAACAAAATAGTTTCTCATTTAACAGTTACTACACATGTTGCCCTATGACAACAGTTAACAATCTCACAACACATCAACAATATCCTTACTCAACCTTGGGTTCCCTATCACAGCTTCCGTGTCCACTTCTGCCTTCTGGCCCTTGTCACTCGACTGCTGTGCCTCATTAATCCCATTTGGTTTTACGGGGCTGTCCACTCCCAGGCTGAATGGCGAACCTCGGAGATAACTTCACCACTGAGCTAGAAGGTTGTCTGGGGGCCATACTCTCGGGGTTTCTCCAGTCTCCTTCAGGCCAGTAAATCTGGACTTTTTTGTGAGTTAGAATTATGTTCTACATCCTTCTCCAGCTCTGTCCAGAACCCTCTGTTGTATCACTGACACGTTTTATCCTCCAATAACCTGAATAAGATCAGAGCTATCACCTCTTCTACTAAGACTTCCTTTCCACAGGTCATGACAATCCCTGATTACACCTTTATAGACACCACAGTTCTCTGGGTCTTCCTTCCTTACTGACTGTGTTGTAATCTCTTCTACCAATCCAAATTTAGTTTCCACAACTAGAAGATCATAAGAAATATCATTGAATGTAGAGTTGGAGCTTCAGTGAAGTATTCATTCAGAGTTTCCCTGGCCCTCAAGCATTAGAAAACAGAGCACTTTGAAGTGCTGAATGAAAAACAAAAATGGCAAATCTAGAAATCTACACCCAGTGAAATATGCTGCAAAAATGAAGATCAAATAAATAATTTTACAGATAAACAATGCTGAGAGAATTAATAACCTGGAGACCCGCAATAAAAGAAATATTAAAAGAAGTTGTTCAAGTAAAAGGAAAATAATACAGGATGGAAATATGGATTTATGCAAGGAATGAAGAATACTGGAAATGTTAAGTATATATGTACATATAAAATAAGTGGGTTTTTTGCTTAATTTATTTAAAAGATAGTTGACTGTTTAAAGCAAAAACGATGATATACTACGGGACAAATAACATTTGTAAAATATATTTATATGTGACTTGTTATAATATTATTTATAGGTAAATTATAATAAGTTAAGCATGCATATTATCAATTCTAAAGCAAGTAACTGCTCAAAATAAAAATAGATTTGTAGCTAATCTGGCAAGAGTGGAAATAAAATGGAATAATAAAAACTGTTTAAATTAGGGTAAAAAAGGAAAACAGAAACAATAAAGGGCTGGGAAAAATAGAAACAAATAGCAAGGTAATAGATCTAAATGCAAATATACCAATAATTTAATAGCCTCATGTCTGTTAAAGAAAAACAGTTCACAATAAAAGTTTCTCATATACTTGTTTTCACTGATAAATTTTAGCAAACAGTAATGGCAATCCTACACAAATTATTTCAAAAAATAGAGAGAAAGGGAACATTTCCAAGTTCAATTTTTCTGATAACAAAACCAGACATAGTAATTACAACAAAAGAAACATAAAACCAAAATCTCCCATTCATGAAAATAGATGCAAAAATAATCCTTAACAGAACAGCAGATCAAATTCAGAAAAACGTTAAAAGGATAACACATCATGACATCATTTGCAGTATTCAAAAATTAAAGGTTGGTATAGTGTTCAAAAATCCATCAATATAATTCATATATTAAAATAATACAGGAGAAAAAAACACGATTATCTTGTTATATTAATGAAATAATCTGATGAAAATCCAATAGCCATTATGATCAAAGAAAGACAAAAGCTCAAAGGAAAAAAAGAATGGAAAAAGAAGGAAACTTTGGCAATGTGATAAACAGCACCTAAGAAGAACATACTGTTACATTATACATAATGTGAAAAACCAAATGATTTCTCTCTAAGATCATGAACAAAGCAAGGATGTCTCTTCTCTGACTGTGTCTATTAAGCAGCATATCCACTGGTATAAGCTATAAAAGACAAATTCAAGTTAGATTGAAAAGGAAGAAATAAAACTACCTTTATCCATAGACGATCATGTACTATAGAAAAAAATAGGTACTACTAATAATTAACTTAGCAAGGTTTCAGGATACAAGATAAGTATACAAAATTAATTATATTTCAATTCTATTTCTCAATGTTTCAATTGACACACTCAAAAACAAGGTAATCTCAAAAAATTTATGCTGAGCAAATGAAGACAGGCATAAAAGAATATATATAAAATCTAGAAAAAGAAAAATTCATCTATAGTGACAGAAACCCTTTCACTGGGGATGATCTTAAGGAGACATGAGGGAATTTTAAGGTTTGATAAACATATTTGTCATGGATTAAATTATGTCCCCCATAAAACATGTGTATCAATTTGGCTGGGCCATGATTCCTGGTATTGTGTGATTTTCCTATATGTTGTAAATCCTGTCTCTATGATATTAATGAGGGAGGATGGGTGGCAGTTGTGTTGGTAAGGCAGGACTCAATCTACAAGATTGAACTGTGTCCTAAGGCAATCTCTTGAGATATAAAAGAGAGACGTGAGCAGACAGACAAGGGGACCTCATACCACCAAGAAAGCAGTGCCAGGAGCAGAGCGTGTCCTTTGGACCCAGGGTCCCTGCACAGAGAAGCTCCTAGTCTGGGGAAATATTGATGAGAAGGCTGACAGAGAGAGAAAGGCTTCCCCTGGAGCTGATGCCCTGAATTTGGACTTTTAGCCTACTTCACTGTGAAGAAATAAATTTCTCTTTGTTAAAGTCGTCCACTTGTGGTATTTCTGCTGTAGCAGCACTAGATGACTAGGACAAAATTCTGTACATTGATTCTAGCAGCAGATACACAGGCATGTACATTTGTTGAAACTCACTGAATTATATACAGCTAAAAGGGTGCATTTCATTGTATGTGAGTTATAATTATATGAAGTTGATTTAAGAAAGAGAGAGAAGATATATACTTCCAAAAACTAGCATCATTAAACAAAGATTTAGATTAGATTAGGAAAATTTTAAATTGAAGAATGAGGATATCCTTCTGGTACAGTATGCTAGTAAATTCAGGATTTTTGATCATGACATGTTATTGTTGTTGTTAGGTGACTTCGAGTTAGTTCCGACTCATAGCAACCCTATGTACAACAGAACAAAATATGACCCAGTCCTGTGCCATTCTCACAATCGTTGTTATGCTTGAGCCCATTGTTGCAGCCACTGTGTCAATTCATCTCCTTGAGGGTTTTCCTCTTTTTCACCTACCATCTACTGTACCAAGCATAATATCCTTCTCTAGGAACTGGTCCCTCCTGATAACATGTCCAAAGTATGTGAGACTAAGTCTAGTGATCCTTGCTTCTAATGAGCATTCTGGCTGTACTTCCTCCAAGACAGTTTTTTTTTTTTTTTAATTGTACTTCAGGTGAAGGCTTACAGAATAAATATTTTCTCATGAAACAGTAGTAGACATATTGTTTTATGACATTGGTTAACAACCTCACAACATGTCAACCATCTCCCTTCTCGACCTTTTCTTTTTTTTGGTGAAAATGTACATAGCCAAAGATACACCATTTCAAAAATTTCTGCATGCACACTTCAGTGACATCAACTACGATCTTCCAATTGTGCTGCTATTCTCACTTTAGATGAGGGCTTACAGAACAGAAGTTTCTCGTTTAACAGTTAGTACACGTGTTGCCTGATCACAATAGTTAACAATCTCACAACACATCAACACTATCCTTACTCAACCTTGGGTTCCCTATCACCAGCTTTCTGTCCCCTTCTGCCTTCTGGCCCTTATCCCTGGACTGCTGTGCCTCATTAGTCCCATTTGGTTTTATGGGGCTGTCCAATCCCCTGCTGAATGGTGAACCTCGGAAATGACTTCACCACTGAGATAAAAGGGTGTCCGGGGGCCATACTCTCAGGGTTTCTCCGGTCTCCTTTAGGCCAGTAATTCTGGTCTTTTTTTTTTAATTAGAATTTTGTTCTACATCCTTCTCCGGCTCTGTCCAGAACCCTCTGTTGTGATCCTGGTCAGAGCAGTCAGTGGTGGTAGCTGGGCACCATCTAGCTGCATTGGACTCAGTCTGGTGGAGTCCTTAGTAGATGTGGTCCATTAGTCCTTCGGAGTAATCTTTTCCTTGTATCCTGTTCTCTTCATTCTCCCTTGCTGCTGAAGGGATGAGACCAGTAGAATATCTTAGATGGCTGCTCACAGGCTTTTAAGACCCCAGACACTACTCACCAAGGTAGAATGTAGAAGATTGTCTTTGTAAGCTGTGGTATGCCAGTTGAGCTAGATGTTCCCCAAGACCATGGTCCCCACAGCCCTCCACCCAGCAATTCAGTCCCTCAGGGAGTTTGGATGTGTCTGTGGGGCTTCCATGACCTTTCATTGTACAAGCTGCGCTGGTTTCCCCTGTATTGTGTACTGTCTCACCCTTCACCCAAGATACCACTTATCTATTGCCTGTTTATTATTTCACCCCCACCCCTCCCATCCCTGGTAACCAACAAAGATTGTTACATTTTGTGTGTGAACTTTTTCATGGGTTTTTAAAATAGACGTCTCCTACAATATTTGCCCTTTTTTGATTGACTTATTTCATTCAGCATAATGTCCTCCAGTTTCATCCATGTTATGAGATGCTTCACAGATTCATCATTGTTCTTCCTCGTTGCATAGTACGCCATTGTGTGTATGTACCATAGTTTGTTTATCCATTCATCTGTTGATGGGCATCTAGGTTGTTTCCATCGTTTTGCTATTGTGAACAATGCTGCCATGAACATAGGTGTGCATATGTCTATTAGAGTGACGACTCTTATTTCTCTAGGATATATTCCTAGGAGTGGGATTACTAGATCGAATGGTATGTCTATTTCTAGCTTTCTGAGGAAGCGCCATATCATTTTCCAAAATGGTTGTATCATTTTGCATTCCCACCAGCAGTGCATAAGAGTTCCTATCTCCCCGCAGCCCCTCCAACATTTGTTATTTCCAGTGTTTTTGATTCGTGCCAGTAATGCCAGCGTGAGATGGTATCTCATTGTGGTTTTAATTTTTATTTCTCTAACGGCTAGTGATCGCGAGCATTTCCTCATGTGTCTGTTGGCCACTTGAATGTCTTCTTTGGTGAAGTGTCTGTTCATTTCCTTTGCCCATTTTTTAATAGGATTGTCTTTTTGTTGTAGAGGTGTTAGATTTTCTTATATATTATGGAGATTAGACCTTTGTCTGACTTGTACTGCCCAAAAATTTTTTCCCAGTCTGTAGGTTCTCTTTTTAGTCTTTTCGTGAAGTCTTTTGAAGAGCATAGGTGTTTGATTTTTAGGCAATCCTAGTTATTTAGCTTATCTTTTGGGATTTGTGTGTTGATGGTTATGGTCTGTACCCTGTTAATGCCATGTATTAAGGCCTATAGTGTTGGTCCTATTTTTTCTTCTGTGAACTTTATAGCTTTAGGCTTTATATTCAGGTCTTTGATCCATTTTGAAGTAGTTTTTGTATACGGCGTGAGGTATGGGTCCTGTTTCATTTTTTGCAGATGGATATCCAGTTTTGCCAGCACCATTTGTTAAACTGTCTTTTCTCCATTTGATGGACTTTGGGCCCTTGTTGAAGATCAGGTGACCGTAGGTGGATGGATTTACATCTGGGTTCTCAATTCTGTTCCATTGGTCAATGTATCTGTCCTTGTACAAGTACCAGGCTGTTTTGACTACTGTAGCTGTATAGTAGGTTCTGAAGTCAGGTAGTGTGAGTCCTGCAGCTTTATTCTTCTTCTTCAGTAGTGCTTTACTTATTCGGGGCTTCTTTCTTTTCCTTATAAAGTGAATGATTAGTTTTTGCATTCTTTGAAGAAATTTGTTGGTATTTGGATTGGGATTGCGTTGTATTTGTAAATTGCTTTGGGTAGAATTGTCATTTTCACAATGTTGAGTCTGCCTATCCAAGAACATGGTATGTTTTTCCATTTATGTAGATCTCTTTGGGTTTCATGCAGTAGTGTTTTCTAGTTTTCTTTGTATAGGTCTTTTACATTCCTGGTCAGATTTATTCCTAAGTATTTTAACTTTCTAGGGGCTATTGAAAATTGTATTGTTTTCCTGATTTCCTCTTCATCGTTCTCCTTATTGGTGTATAGGAATCCAACTGATTTTTCTATGTTTATCTTGTATCCTGCTACTCTGCTGAATCTTTCTATTGGTTCCAGTAGATTTCTCGTGGAGTCTTTAGGGTTTTCTAAGCATTGTAGCACATCATCTGCAAACAGGGACAGTTTAACTTCTTCTTTACCAATGTGGATGCCCTTTATTTCTTTTTCTTGCCTTATTGCTCTAGCTAGAACTTCCAGCACAATGTTAAATAGGAGTGGTGATAAAGAGCATCCTTGTCTTGTTCCTATTTTCAAGGGGAATGTTTTCAGCCTCTCTCCATTAAGAATGATGTTGGCCATTGGTTTTGCATAGATGTCCTTTATTATGTTGAGAAATTTCCTTTCTATCCCTATTTTATTGAGAGTTTTTATCAGGAATGTGTGTTGGACTTTGTCAAATGCCTTTTCTGAATCCATTGAGATGATCATGTGATTCGTTTCTTTCCTTTTATTTATGTGGTGGATTATTTTGATTGATTTTCTAATATTGAATGATCCTTGCATACCTGGTATGAATCCTACTTGGTCATGGTGTATTATTTTTTTGATATGATGCTGAATTCTATTGACTACAATTTTGTTCAGAATTTTTACATCTATATTTATGAGAGATATTGGTCTGTAATTTTCTTTTTTTGTGGTTTCTTTGCCTGGTTTTTGTATTAGCATTATGCTGGCTTCATAGAATGAATTGGAAGTGTTGCTTCCTTTTCCATACTCTGAAGTAGCTTGAGTAGTACTGGTACAAGCTCTTCTGTAAATGTTTTGTAGAATTCTCCAGTGAAGCCATCTGGGCCAGAGCTTTTTTTGGTTGGGAGTTTTTTTTTTTTATTAGCTTTTCAATCTCTTCTCTTCTTATGGTTCTGTTAAGACTTTCAACATCACTTTGTTGTAGTTTGGGGAGGTAGTGTGTTTCTAGGAATTTTTTCATCTTCTCTAGGTTTTCAAATTTGTTGGAGTATAGTTTTTCATAATACTCTCTTTTAATGCTTTTCATTTCAGTTGGGTCTGTTGTAATGTCCTCCATTTCCTTTCTTATTTGGGTTTTTTGTGTCTTATCCTGTTTTTCTTTCATCAGTTTGGCCAGTGGTTTGTCGATTTTGTTGCTTCTTTCCAAGACCCAACTTTTGGTTTTGCTGATTCTTTCTATTGTTTTTCTGTTCTCTATTTCATTTATTTCCTCTCTGATCTTTACTGTGGCCTTTTTTGCTGTTCTGTTTCTATTTGTTTGAGTTCTGTAGTTAATGTTTTGATTTTGTCCCTCTCTTCTTTCTTGATGTGTGCATCTATTGCTATAAACTGTCCTCTGAGGACTGTCTTTGCTGTGTCCCAAAGGTTTTGGTATGATGTGTTCTTATTCTCATTTTATTCTAGGAATTTTTTGATTCCATCTCTGATTTCTTCTATTACCCAGTGATGTGTAAGCAGGGTATTATTCAGTTTCCATGTAGTTGATTTTTTTTCCTTGTTCCTTCTGTTGTTAATTTCAACCTTGATGGCATTGTGGTCAGAGAAGATACTTTGAATTATCTCAACGTTTTGGATCTTGTTGAGGATTGCTCTGTGGCCTAAGATGTGGTCTATTCTGGAGAACGTTCTCTGTGCATTGGAAAAGAATGTGTACTTTGCAGCAGTTGGATGGAGTGTTCTATATATGGCTATGAGGTCAAGTTGGCTGATTGTGCCCTTTTGGTCTTCTGTATCTTTGCTGAGTTTCTTCTTAGTTGTTCTGTCCTTTACTGAGAGTGGTGTGTTGAAGTCTCCTACTATTATTGTGGAACTGTAAATTTCTCTTTTCAGTGTTGTTAGAGTTTGTTTTATGTATTTTGGAGCCCTATCATTGGGTGCGTAGATGTTTATTATGGTTATGTTTTCATGATGGATCGTCCCCTTAATCATTACATAGTTTCCTTCTTTGTCTTTTATGGTGGATTTTGTTTTAAAGTATAGTTTATCTGAGATTAGTATTGCCAGTCCTGCTCTTTTTTGGTAGTAGTTAGCTTGATATATTTTTTTCCAACCTTTCACTTTCAATAAATTCAGATATTTGTTTCCTAGGTGTGTCTCTTTAAACAGCATATTGATAGATCCTGTTTTCTTATCCATTCTGTGACTCTCCGTCTCTTTATGGGTGCACTGAGTCCATTTACATTCAGTGTAATTATTGATAGATGTGAGTTTGTTGCTGTCATTTTGTAGAGCTTTTTTATTTGTGTGCTGATGTTTTCTTTGTTCTTCTTACTCTCCTGTGCTGAGTTACTTTTGTTTGTGGGTTTTTTTTTTTTTTTTTTTCCCCATGTCTTTTGTTTTGGTAGGTTTTGTTTCTGCTGAGACTTTAGGTTTTTCCTTTTTATTTTTATGAGTATGTTTGTTAACTTTCTTTGTGGTTACCATGAATTTTACCCTTATCTGTCTAAGTTTGAAGCAGTCTACCATTACTTGGTATCGCCTTGCCTTCCTCTCCATTAGAAGGTTCTATACCTATGCCATTTATTCCCTCTTTTATTGTTTTGATGTTGTTGTCATTTACTGATTAACTGCTCTGATTCCCTGTTGTATTTCTTTTGGTTTTGGGTAGCCCTTGAGAGTTCATTTCCTAGATTGGTATCTGGCTGGTATGATCCTGCATCCTAGGTTCTGCCTGTGAGCTGAAGGTGTTTGTCCTCAGATCAAAGAACTCCCTTTAGTAATTCTTGTAAGTTTGGTTTGGATTTTACATATTCCCTTAATTTCTGTTTATCTGGAAATGACCTAACTTCATCGTTATATTTGAACCAGAGTATTGCAGGATATATTTTTCTTGGCTGGCAGTTTTTTTTCTTTCAAGATTTTATATATGTCATCCCATTGTCTTCTTGCCTGCATGGTTTTGACCAAATAATCTGAGCTTAGTCTTATTGTTTCTCTTCTGTATGTGACTTCTTGTTTTTCACGAGCTGCTCTCAGGATTCTTTGTTTGCCCTTTGTTTTGGCGAGTGTTACCATGATATGCCCTAGTGTTCTTCTTTTTGGGTCTATCCTATATGGGGTTCGTTAAGCTCCCTGGATGGCCAGCTTTCCATCTTTCATGATACTGGGGAAGTCTTCTGTCAGCAGTTCTTCAATGATCCTCTCTGTGTTCTCTGTTTTCTCCCCCTGCTCTGGAACTACAATCACTTGAAAATTTTTACCTTTGATTGTATCCCACACTACTCTCAGTGTCTCTTCATTTTTCTTTTTTCTGAGTTTTCCTGAAACAGGGTTGTATCCAAGTGTTTGTCTTCAATTCCACTGATGCTGTCTCCCACCATTTCAAATTTGCTTCTCAGCCCTTCTATGACACCGTCCATTTCTAAAATCTTGTTGTTTATCTTTTGGATTTCTAATTGTTGTTTTTGTATCATTTCTAATTGTGAATTTATTTTGGTATTTTTCCCTGCATTATTTTCCTGAATTCTTCCAATTTTTTGTCTGTATTTTCCATGAATTTGTCTCTTTTTGCCTCATTTTTGTCTGCTTTTTGCTTCAGCTCTTGAAGAATTCTGAGTATTGGAGATTTGAATTCCCTATGAGGTAGTTCTAGTGCCTTTTCTTCCACTGGAGAGTCTTCTGTTGTTTTATTTTGAACGCCTACACCAACCATCCTGTCCTGTTTTTGTAAATGTTTTGATACTGTCTGCTGTCTTTGGAGCATTCAGTAGTTATTTTTCTCATTTATTGATTGTAGATTTGTTTGTTTCGTTCCTTTTTTTTTTTTAATTTGGCTATGTCTGAGCTGGCGGTCTGTGCATTCTTTGTTGTTTGTTCATCTGTAGGCACAATACTTTTTGCCTCCATCTCCAATTGGCAGGGTCAGTCACTCAGATATGGCATGGCAGGGCTGGTCTAGCTGAAGAGGAGTTACTGGGATGGGCTTTTTGTGGCACCTACTACAGCCACCAGGGTGGGTTGGTAATCAGTGCAGGGCAGGTTCCAGTAGGCCATGCCTGTGCTGCTTGGAGGTGTGTTGTTAAGCACCCAGTGCAGGTAGGCAGGATGTAGTGGGGTGATTGTTATGTGTGGAGCTAAGAAATATATGGGAGAGAGGAGAGAGGAACAGGAGCCAAAAACATACAAACAAACAAAAAAGAATGCTAGGGGAGCTTGCCATTGGAGTGGAAAGATGAGACACTATGACCTGGAGAAAAACAAAAAGGGGAAGAGGAAGAAAAGAAAAGAACAAATAAATAAAAATCAGAAAGTGAAAATAACAGCAAAGTTCCCAGGGATCCCACCGGTGTGGCTGTGAGGTCTGGGGAAGTTGTTCTCAGGTGTTGCAGTACAGCCTGGCTAGAAGATGTAGAAGTATACAACGCCAGGTATTCAGGGAACAGAAAGAGAAAGAAGATATAGAGAGATGAGAAACTGAGCAATGAAGAAAGGCAAAAAGGGAAAAAGAGGGGGAAAAAAAACAAAATAGATTTAAAAAAAAAAAGAAGAACAAGAAAAGCCCCTAAAAAACAGGGAAAAAAAAAACAAGGAAAAAAGAAATACCCTCAGGGATTGCTCGCTCATGTGTGCAAGCTGAGGGGTTAGCTTCCAAGCCACGCAGCACCACCTGGCCAGAACGGGCTCGCAACTCAAGGAAAGGAAAAGAAAACAAACAAACCATTCAAAACAAATGAACAAAAGCCCTGGGATCCCACCAACACGGCAGCGCAGACCGAGAAGCAGCTCCACACTCCAACTGAGCTCCACAGGCCCTCAGGAAGAAGCAAAGATGGTGCACACAGCCAGCTATTTGAGTGAAAGGAGGGGGAGGTGGTGAGAGGTAAGGAAGAAATCAAAAGAAGTGGAAAAAAGCAACACAAGCAGCCAACAAATGACACTCAGAGATCCGGCCAGTTCTGGTGGGTGGAATCCAAGCAACCAGTGCTTTCCTGAGAAGAGAGTGTGGCCACGGGAAGCAGAAGAGGCCGAGTGGGGATGAAGAAGGGTGGGGGGTGGGAAAGCGTATATCCCAAATTACCAGTTCTTTTGTCTCCCACTGGAAGCTCCGTGAAGCTGCTTTCTCGTACCTCCTGTTTGCTGGTCTCTGATAGGAGTCCAAGATGGTGGATCCGCGCTGCATTAGCTGATAGGGGACCTCTGCATGAATCTCTCCTCACTCTGCATTCTCTGTTAGCTTTCTCACTCCGTTTGTTGCTTGGCTGAGTTCTTTATCTCTTCATTTGATGTTTTAGGGTTTCAGAATTGTTGTTTTCTATGTTCGGCTTAGTTTTTCGGATCTTTGCTGTGGAGGGACGTCATGGTGCTTCTGCCTAGAATGCAATTTGCCAGAAGTCCTCCTCCAAGACTGTTTTGTTCGTTCTTCTGGTAGTTCATGGTATATTCAATATTCTTCACCAATGCCATAATTCAAAAGCATTAATTTTTCAGTCTTTCTTATTCATTGTCCAGTCTTTTCATGCATATGGGTTGACTGAAAACACTCTGGCTTGGGTCAGGTGCACCGTAGTCCTTAAAGTGATGCCTTTCCTTTTTAACAGTTTAAAGAGGTCTTTTACAGCAGAGTTGTTCAATGAAATGTGTCATTTGATTTATTGACTATGCTTCCACAGGCATTGATTGCAGATTCAAGTAAAGTGAAATCCTTGACAGCTTACAAGTCTTCTCCGTTTATCATGATGATGCTTTTTGGCCAAGTTGTGAAGATTTTTATTTTCTTTATGTTGAGTTGTGATCCATACTGAAGACTGTAGTCCTTGATATTAATCAGTAAGTTTGTCAAGTCCTCTTCCTTTTCAGCAAGCAAAGTTGTGTCATCTGCATATTGCAGGTTGTTAATGAGTCTTCCTGCAATCCTGACGGCACGTTCTTCTTCATATAGTCCAGCTTCTTGAATTGTTGACTCAGCATACAGATTAAATAAGTATTGTGAAAGGATACAACCCTGATGAACAGCTTTCCTGATTTTAAATCACTCAGTATTCCCTTATTCTATGCAAAGGAATGCCTCATGAGCACAATTAATTATTCTGGAATTCCCATTCTTTGCAATGTTATCCATAATTTGTTATGACTCACGCAGTTGAATTCCTTTGTGTAGTCAATAAAACACAGGTAATAATTTTTCTGGTACTCTCTACTTTCAGCCACATTCCATCTGATAACAACGATGATATCCCTGGTTCCATGTCCTCTTCTGAATCTGGCTTGAACTTCTGGCAGTTCCTTGTGGATGTACTGCTGCAACCGATTTTGAATGATCTCAAGCAAAATCTTACTTGTGTGTGATATTAATGATATTGGTCAATAATTTCCACATTCAATTCATTCACCTTTCTTTGGAATGGACACAAATATAGATCTCTTCAATTTGATTGGCCAAGTAGCTATATTTCAAATTTGTCGGCATAAACGAGTGATCACTTCCAGTGCTGCATCTGTTTGTTGAAACATCTCAGTGGGTATTCCATCAATTCCTGGGGCTTTTTTTTTTTTTTTTTTTGCCAATGTCTTCAATAAGCTCTGACTTCTTCCTTCAGTATCAAATCATCAGTTCTTTATCATATGCTACCTCCTGAGATGGTTGAAAGTCGATCATTTCTTTTTGGCACAGTGACTCTGTGTATTCCTGCCATCTTCTTTTGATGCTTCCTGCGTTGTTCAATACTTATCTCCTTAGAATCCTTCAATATTGCAACTCAAGGCTAGAATTTTTTTCTTCAGTAAGAACTTGAGAAATGTGGAGCATATTTTTCACTTTTGGTTTTTCATCTCCAGGTCTTCACACATTTCATTATAATAATTTATTTTGTCTTCCCCAGCTACTCTTTGAAACCTTCTGTTCAGTTCACTTGCTTCATTTCTTCTTTTCTCTTTAGATATTCTTTACCCAACAGCGAGCTTCAGTCTCTTTTGACATCCATTTTTGTCTCTTCATTCTTTCCTATCTTTTCAATGATATCTTGCTTTCTTCATGTAGGATGTCCTTGATGTCATTCCACAAGTCATCTGCTCTTTGGTCATTAGTGTTCAATGAGTGTTCAATGCATCAAACCTATTCCTGAGACGGTTTCTAATTTTAGGTGGGATATACACAAGGTCATACTTTGGTTCTCGTGAATTTGTTCTAAGTTTCTTCGGCTTCAACTTGAACTTGAATATGAGCAATTGATGGTCTGTTCTGCAGTGGGCCCCTGGCCTTGTTCTGGCAGATGATATTGAGCTTTTTCATTGTCTCTTTCCACAGATGTAGTCAATTTGATTCTTGTGTATTCCATCCAGGGAGGACTATGTGTATAGTCTCCGTTTATGTTGAAAAAAGTATTTGCAATGAAGAAGTCATTGGTCTTGCAAAATTCTATTATGCAATCTCAGGCATCATTTTATCACCATGACCATATTTTCCAAACACTGTTACCTCTTCTTTGTTTGCAGCTTTCACATTCAAGTCACTAATAATTATTAATGCATTCTGATTGCATGTTTGATCAATTTCAGACTGCAGAAATTGGTAAAAGTCTTCAATTTATTCATCTTTGGCCTCAGTTGTTGGTGTGTAAATTTGAATAATAGTTGTATTAACTGGTCTTCCCTGTAGATGTATGGATATTATCCTATCACTGACAGGGTTGTACTTCAAGATAGATCTTGAAATGTTCTTTTTGATGATGAATGCCATGCTGTTCCTCTTCAATTTGTCATTCCTGGTGTAGCAGACTTTCTTAGTTATCTAGTGCTGCTGTAACAGAAATACAAGTGGATGGCTTCAACAAACAACAATTTATTCTCTCACAGTCTTGTAGTGTAGAAGTCCAATATCAAGGCTTCAACTCCAGGAGAATGCTCTCTCTCTTTTGGCTCTGGAGGAAGGTTCTTATCAATCTTCCCCTAGAGTAGGATCTTCTCAGCTCGGAGACTCTGAGTCCAAAGGACACGCTCCACTCCTGAGTCTTCATCCTTGGCGGTCTGGGTCTCTCCTCTCTGCTTGATTCTCTCTTTCATATTTCAAAAGAAATTCGTTCAAGACACAACCTATTCTTGTAGATTGAGTCTTGCCTCATTAACATAACTACCTCTAATCTTGCCTCATTAACATCATAGAAGTAGGATTTACAACACATAGGAAAATCACATCAGATGACAAAATGGTGGACAATCAGACAATACTGGGACTCATGGCCCAGACAAGTTGATACACATTTTTGGGATACCCAACTCAATCCATGACATTCCACTCTTTGGCCCCCAAAAACTCATGTCCTTGCCACATGTAAAACACATTCACTCCATCATGTCATAGCAAATGTCTTAAATCAACTTCAAGTCCATAATCTAACAATTTCTCTTCGTCTGTGACATCAAGAACACGAACTATCTGATTCCCAAATGCAATGGTGGAATAGGCACAAGCCAGACATTTCCATTACAAATGGGAGACATTGGAGGGAAAAAAGAGATAACAGGCATCAAGCAAGCCAGCAGAACACATTACATTAACCCTCAAGGCTTGAAAATAATCCTCCGTTCTCTGAGACCATTTAGACAATGGCCCTGCCCTCCAGTCTCTAGGTATCGGCCACACTCTCTGGATTCTGATTGGAGGAGGACCCTTGGCCCTGGGCTTCAGCTCCACCTTCCAGGCCCACTGGAAAGGCAACTCTGCTCCCTTGAATTTGGGTGACCCCTTTCTCCTTGTTCATCTTAGTGATAACTCCACCCTTTGAGACCCCAGAGTTCATGGCTGTACCATTTGAGACTGAGGCATCTCTGCTTCCTGTGTTCCTTGTCTCTTCAGCTTCTGCTTCCTGGTTTCTTGGCTTCTTGGCCTCTTGGGCCTCACCAACTACATCTACCCTGTTGGGGCAAGTGTTCAAAAGCTCTTTAGCTCCACTGATAAGTGCCATAGGCACCCTACTCTTCCAGGAAGCCTCCTGCACAAAGGTACTCAGCTCTTTCGCTCCGTGGATCAGCTTCAGTGCTGTGTTGCGCTGGTCTCCTGGTTCAGCTGCTGCCATTTCTCTGCTGCTTCTATTTTTCAGCTGCTGCTTTTGCAATCTATGAAACAGCTCTCCTGACTTCCCTCTGAGTCCTCACCAGCATTGTCTTTGATGTCCATAATTCAACCAACAGTCTCTTCCAGGCAATCTAAGCTTTTATTATTAGGCACTTTGAAACTCTTCCAGGCTCTATCCATTCATAGTTTCAAAACTGCTTCCACATTTTTGGTATCTGTTAGAGTAGCACTCTACTCTTCCATTGTCAAATTCTGTCTTAGTTATCTAGTGCTGCTATAACAGCAATATCACAAGTAGATGGTTTCAACAAACAAAAGTTTATTCTCTCACAGTCTAGTAGGCTAGAAGCCCAAACTCTGGGCACCGGCTCCAGGGGAAGGCTTTCTCTCTCTGTCGGCTCTGGAGGAAAGCCCTTATCATCAATATTTCCCTGGACTAAGAGCTTCTCAGAGCAGGGACTCCGAGTCCAAAGGACACACTCTTCTCCCAGTACTACTTTCTTTGTGGTATCAGGCTCCCTATTCTCTCTGCTCACTTTTATATCTCAAAAGAGATTGGCTCAAGATTCAACCTAATCTTGTAGATTGATTCTTGCCTTATTAACATAACTGCCTCTAATTCTGCCTCATTAGCATCATAGAGGTAGGATTTACAACACATAGGAAAATCACATCAGTCGACAAAATTGTGGACAATCACACAATATTGGGAATCATGGGCTAGCCAAGTTGATACACATTTTTGGGGACACAATTTAATCCATGACATAGACCATATGATTGTTTGATTCAAAATGGCCAATACGAGTCCATTTCAGCTCACTAATGCCTAAGATATGGCTGTTTATGCTCTCCGTTTCATTTTTGATGACTTTTAGTTTTCCTTGATTCATACTTCTTACATTCCACGTTCTTATTATTAACGGATATTTGCAGGTATTTCTTCTCATTTTGAGTTGTGCCACATTAGCAAATGAAGGTCCCTGAAGCTTGACTCCATCTACTTCATTAAGGTTGACTCTACTTTGAGAAGACAGCTCTTCCTCAGTGGTATTTTGAGTGCCTTACAATCTGAGTAGCTCATCCCTCAGTACTATATCAGACAATGGTCTTCTACTATTCATAAGGTTTTCACAGGCTAATTTTTTCAGAAGTAGACCACCAGATCCTTCTTCCTAGTCTGTTTTAGTCTGGAAGCTCAGCTGAAACCTGTTCACCATGGGTGACCTTACTAGTATTTGAAATACTGGTGGCATAGCTTCCAACATCACAGCAACAAGCAAGTCACCACAGTATGACAGAATGACAGCTGCATGAGGATCATGCCATAGGTCTAAGCATAGTTTTATCAAATGTCACTTGAGATACAAGATAGGAAAAAACCCTGAACAAGATATCATCAGGAGTCTATTTTCTTCTCATGCACACAATCTCTAGGAATGAGATCTTAAAATTTCTGCTCTTTTTCACCCTCCTGACAACAGGGGCACACTCCCATCCACAGCACTGATATGAGGATAGAATATTATCTCACCTTTCCTGCCTCCTTATCTGAATTTATTACCCTACAAATTATTTTTGTCCCACAAACTAATTTTCTTTCCAACTAATATAGATAAATAAATAAATAAATAAAAGCTTCTATTCATTTGAAGGTGGATTAACAACAGATATTTGTGTATGTGTGTGTGTGTGTGTGTGCACATACTTGTGTCTGTGTGTCTCTGTGGCTGTTTCTGTGCCTGGGACCCTGCTATTATTCTAAGTCATGTTTTAACCTTATTATATTCAAAGTATTGCAAGGTATTTCATAGTATGGGCACACTATAATTTAATCAGACCCATGGTGTCCAATACATTAACTGCTACCCACATGCAGCCATTTAAACTTTAGTTAAAATTAAATAAAATAAAAAAGTCAGTCCCACTAGCTACATTTCAAGTGCTGAATATCTTTGGCTGTTGGACTGCAGATACAAAACATACTCACTAACCCAGAAAGTTTAATATTTATCACATAGTGCTGACTTTGAAAAGTTTCTTTTTGATAGGAAATTAGTCATTTTCCTTCAGTTCTTACTACAGCAAAATATGCTAGAAGAATCATCTTTGTACAAGATGTATGAGCATTTCTCTGGGACATACCAAAAATAGAATTGCAGATTCATAAAATATGAATATTATAAAATTTTAATAAATATTAGCAATCTTTCAGAGACATTGTGCAACCAAAAGTATATAGAAGTATCCATTTAACCACATCCCTGCTGTTTTTGGAAAGATTGTTTAACTCTGTTGCTCATTCCTACTTTGTAAAATTCTCCCCAAACTTGTCTTCAGAGATACTAATGTTCCTGATTTTCTTACTGCTTATTTATGTTTTCCTTGTTTTCTAGAGAACTACTTTCTTCTGGGTACCTTTTATATAATTTGTTTTTTCTCAAACTGTAATCCATGGTGTTAGGTTTTCATTACTCTACACTCTATACCATGTCATCCACGTCAACAAATTTAGTTATATAATGTAATTCTTCCAAATCTCCATTACATATATCTCATTACATATATCTAAATGTTGATGTTGTTATTAGCTTCTGTCAAGTTGACTTCGACTCATAGCAACTTCATGCACACCAGAATGTAACACTGTCCAGTGCTGTGTCAGTCTTACTATTACAGGCATGTTAGAGTCTATTTTTGCATCCATTATGCTAATCCATCTCATCAGGTGTCTCCGTCACCTTCACCAGCCCTCTACTTCACCAAACTTGAAGTCCTCCTTCAGAGATTATCCCTCTTTATGATGGTTCCAAAGCAGGGAAGTCAGACAGTTTTCTGCAGTGATCCATAAGGTTTTCACTGGCTAATTTTTAAAATTAGATCACCAGGCCTTTCTTCCTAGTCTGGAAGCTCTGTTGAAACCTGTCCACCATGAGTGATCCTGCTAGTATTTGAAATGCCATGGCATACATTTCCAACATCATGTCTAATTAGAAGCCCCTATGACATAACCCCTCAGTAGACTGTTTGTTTCCTACAGACAAGGGGATATTTATTTTTTCTTCACATCTTTATTCTCGATGCATATCAATGTACCTGGCACATCACTGGCACAAAATATGCAGCATATAATGGACTTCCACACAAAACAACTGGGGAAGGCAGAATGACACCCCCCCCCCCAAGATGTCCACGATTTAATCCTTAGAATTGGTGAACATTTAACATTACACAGCAAAAAGGTCTTTGCAGGTGTTATCTAGGTTACAGATCTGAAAACAGGAAACTTTTACTAGATTATCCAGGTGTGCCTGATTTAATTATATGGAATGTTAAGAACAGAGAAATTTATCTGGCTGGATTGAGAGAGATGTGGCAAAGGAGAGAAGTTAGAGAGATGTGGCAGAGGTGTATTCAGAGAAAGCCCAAGAGGGAGAAGAGCTTGGTGTCTCTTTTGACTCTGAGATGTAGGGTTTCATGTGTAGAGAATAGAAAGAAGCCTCTAGAAACTAAGGGTATCCCTTGACTGATAGCCGGCAAGGAAATAGGGACCTCAACCCTCCAAACACAAAGAAAGAGATTTTACTAATGACCTAAATGAGCTTGGAATTAGATTAATTCCCAGAGCAACCTGTAATAAAAACAGCCTGGCCAACACCTTGATTTTAGCCCAGTAAGACTCATACTAGATTTCTGATCTATAGAGCTACAAGATAATAAATGGGTGTTTTAAGATGCTGAATTTCTGATAATTTGTTATGACAGAAATAGAAGACTAACACAGTTATGTAAGACCAAAGGCAGATAAAAGCAATCACCTCTTACTATCTAGTTCAGGAACTACAAACAGAATGACTTAGAGGGACCGAATAATGGGCAAACAGTTTCAGACACATAATTCAGGACTACTATTGGACACAGATCTGATTAAGTGTCAAAACAGTAGACCAACTGTTGGTACTTATGTTAGCATTGAATTAAATCAACATTTCATTCTCAAATCTTCTGGCCTTATGCACCGTACATTTAGAAATTCATGCAACAAAAACTCTTGCATGATGTAGGGTTCTTCAATAATATCTGAAAAAGAACTTAGTTAACACAGGGAAGAACATACTTTGAATGTATGAACTCTGCTTCAGTGTGTGTTTGATATTAAGCAAATGTTTTATATGTTGATATATTTATTTATTAATGATGCAAAGTCCCTTATCAAGTATGGAATAGTGTTCATAATAGGTAATTAAATATAAATAAATGGTCATGAAAAGTCAACTATGAGATGAAAATAAGAAGCAATTCAAATGGTGAAATAAGTGATTAGTGAAATTACCATTTCTATGAGGTCAGTTATCAAGAGATCAGAAGGCATTTATGAAGAATGCAATTGCCTGATCAAGAGAAATAATTTAAGCATTTATCTCTACGAAGCACTATGCAGAAATCTTGTGGGCTTTAAATTTTATTGGAATTCTTATAAAAATGATCTCTTTATATTCCTGTGACACGTTTCTTAAAATAATATTATGAATTTTTATTTATTGTTCATCCACCTTTGAGTTTATCACTATGTTTGATATGTTCTGAGGTTTGTAAATCAGACAATATATTGATGCTGCTTAATGTTGATGAAGGCTGAATTCCATAGAATGGATCATGGTTTCCCTGCTTTTGTTTGTTATTAACCATCCGGATACACTAACAGACTGTCTTCTATATATGGTAATCTTGATGGCCAAAGTCCTTTTCTTCAAGAAGATGCATTTCAGGGTACACACTTATGTGTGCAATTTTTCAAGTTACTGTGAGAAAATACACAATATCACATGAAGATATAGCTAAAAGGACAGGCTATTATAACAGTGTAAATTGCATGTACTCTGAAGAAATAAAATCAATACAAGTATCAAACAAAATTTGAAATACTCTGCATATAAATGGAAGATAGTAGAGTATTAACATAAAAAAGGTGAAAAATGACTGAAATTTTCAAGAAATAAGAAACTTTAGTCCATTCTAAATTGAAGAGACCAGGAATCTGAATACTGGTTCTGCATTGTGATACGTAGAATAAGTGTGGGTGGGCACAAACATCCCGAAGGTAATAAATGTGTAATGAATTATGTGTGCATAATATTATTTGCTGCCTGTGTTTAAACCAACGTAACTATACTATATTTAAATCATTGACATGAGATGAAGACAAATCAAACAAGTGTTTGTTTATCTGTAGGGTCAAGTTACAGTTTTTAAGGCAATGCCTATCAATTATGCAATGAGGGTGGGAAAATACAGAGGCATCAAAGTCAATTTAAATGATGCAGTATAAATAAACAAGATCATTCAAAAGAAGGAATCAAATTCAATGTAAGAAATAGATAACAACAAGAAGTCAGGGGAAAAATGAGATAATTGTTTCTTATTAGATTAACAAAGTCCTGTAGATGAACATAGTTTGATTTGTATTTATCTCATGATAATGATTTAAATATAGAAGTCCTGGCTGCACAGTGGTTAAAGTACTCAGCTGCTAACCAATTTGTGGTAAAAAGATGTATTTGTTGTTAGTCTGCTTCTGTAAAGATTACAGCCTTGCAAACCTCATGGGGCAGTTCTACTCTGTCCTATTGGGTCACTATGAGTTGAAATCAACTCAACAGGAATGGTTTAGAGTTACAATGATTTAAACACAGGCAGAAATTAATATTATGCACACAAAATTCATTGCGTGTTTGTAACTTTAGATATGTTTGTGCCTGTGGAATGCTCTTATTATACATTATAATTTCCATTTCCAGATTCCTATGTTTACCATGTACTCTTTTTGAGCTATTTTTGTGTAGAGAAGCTAGATACAGTAGAAGAAGAAATAATAAATGGTGATTCATATATCAATGTTTGATATTATATATTGGATTCTCTAAATCCAATAGAAGTTGCATACAAAAATATATATGCTTTATTTTATTTAGAAGATATGACTTTGGTGTTTCCTCCTGCAATGACGTAAGATATAAAAAACATGTATAATCTTAGAGCAAAGAAAATTCTGGGAAGTGAAGGAGGAAAGACAGTCATGGTTGAAATGATTATCCAGGAGACTGGGGAATGACCTGAATAGGTGTAAAGGAAGACAGTCTTAACACACACTCTCAAGGCAAGGAGAATATGGGTTAGGTGTGTGTTCTAATAATGTAATGCATGTAACATATACTTGTTATTATTTTACTAGTAGATTTAAAATAAGACTTGAGTTCCTGAAGAGAAAGTAAAAAAAAAAAAAAAAAAATGATGCGCTCGCATAAGTCTAAGAATCTTCAAATCATTATTATTTTTTGGTATCTCGGTAATTCATTACCCCATGAACTCTAAGGATAAATTCAGCAATGACCAAAAAAAACCAGTAACAAGATTTTAAATTCCCTAGTTATATCTATGCTTTGGTAGGTTTCTTGGAAAGAATATACAGTGTTCTTTAATGTGATAAATAAAATTGTAAATTTTATTAATTTACTTAATGACATTAAAAGAAATAAGGAACCCCTCAAAAATACAAATTTTATATAACATAAACTTCCTAATAAATAGAGATGTGAAATAGTCTGTTTATGTAGTTACTGTTGCAAACTTATTGAACACTAAATTAAAATAGTTCCAAAATGAAATAATTATTATTAATCATTTTATAGAAGAGAGAACAAGCTGCAATTCTTACATAAAATTTATCAAATGGGATTGTACCTCACTACAGTTGGAAGACTTCGATCATCATTTTTTGGATGATTACTATGTCTGTGAAGTAGTGCTTTATAAAAGATAGTTAATATAGAGGATGACATTCCTTACTGTTGGCAGGTGTTCTCAGAGAACCTTCATAGGTGAAGATGAATATCATAGTGAACATTAGTCTCTCCTTTTTATCCAGGAAAGCAGCAGAGATGAAAGGATTTTACTCTACACCTTCATTCAGGCATAGCAGAGAATCACTCCCTGCAGACTGTAAATCTAAGTAGTCATCATCACTGGAGTTTTCTAATCTTGGCTCATATAATCATAGGTGCAAGAGATTTAAGCAAAAGGAATAATCTTTATGGTAACAGCACTACTGACGTATTTGTATCTGAGATCTTCCAGAAAACACACACACACGTTAAAAGTAAATTACATTATCGTCAATGCAGAATTTTTAAGCCATTATCCTTAATTTCTAAAAAGGAAAAGAGCAAAGGTAACATCAGGAAAAAATGCTTCAGATGTCTCAGATGCTCAATTTATCACAGCCAGTACATATATTTACTCATATTGTTTTTCGGAGGGGGCACAAATAAACAAATTTGCCTCCTTTTATCGAAAGTAAACTTGTTTATTCATTCTTGACTTTTCTCCATTCACCTTCTAAGACTCCTACTAACACATTTATTATCTGTCTTTTTCAGTAGGGAGTAATCCAAGAAGTATTATTTCTGTAACAAAAGTACATATTTTAAAAAATTTTTGCATGTTATCAATTGACTTCTAAAGAAGTTGCCTTAGTTTACAATTCCAACAATAATGCATGAGGGTTCCCTTTTTGGACATAGTTTTATTGTCATAATATCATTATATTGTAAGTGTACCTATTAAGTAAAATCATCATCTCATTACTGTTTTAATATATATTTCTCTAATTACAATAATTTAAACAACTTTTAATATCTTTGTAAATTTTGTTTTTATATCTTATTTTTTATTTTAAGAAGTGCTTATGTAAGTCTTTAAAACCATTTTATCATATATATAAATAATAAATATATATTATTTTCCTAGCCATTCATATATGTTTTATTTTAGTTCAAATACTGTTTTAAAGTGCTTATTTAATAAGTTTAATCATTATATGTTATTATTTTGCTTTATAGATGGAATTATAAGCAGAAAAGACACTGTAGAAATAAAAAAGAGTGAATTTGAATATGTATAAATAAAAAATTTCAAAATTGAAACACACAGAAAAAGGAAAATAAATAACTAGAACCTGAACTACCTTGGGGAAAATATCTAAAGGTGTAACATATGTGAAACTGGAGTACTAAGCAGACAGGAGAAGTAGAGCCAAAATACAGTGGAAGAGAAAAATGACCAAATTTTCACAAACTTGATGAAAGTCATAAATGAACAGATGAAATGGTTGAAAATCAGCAAAACAAAAAAAAGACATCTAAAAAACAGCTCTGGGGTGAAGGTAGAGGGTTATATCTAGAACTGAACAACAACAATGACATGACTGCATTCTTCGTGTTAGAAATTATCCTAAATGGAAGGCAATAGAATGACAAACTAAACTAAATATTAGTCTCTCATTTTTATCCATGATCTTATTATATTCTTTGAAAATCTTGGTTGAAATAGCTCATAATTATAGACGATAAATAGAATCAATTATACTCAATTCATTCCTGAACTATTTGAATGTATATTTTAAGGCTTGGTGAACCAACAAAAAGGTATCAGCTTGTATTACTTCATTTTTTGAAGATTCTCCTTTCTTGCCTTGTGAGTGTGTATGTGTGTGTACATAATATTATATATATTATTATACGTACAAATGATAGCATTTGGCAAGACCAATGACTTATTCATTTCAAATACATTTTCTCAACAACATAAACAACAACTATACACATGGATCTCACTGGACTGAATACACAAGAATCAAATCAACCACATCTGTGGAAAGAGACAATGGAGAAGCTCAACATCATTGGTCAGAACAAGGCTAGGGGCCACCTTCAGAAAAGGCCATCAATTGCCCATATGAAAGCTCAAGTTGAAGCCGAAGAAAATCACCACAAGCCCACAAAAGCCAAAGTATGACCTTGAGTATATCCCATCTGAATTTAGAGACCATCTCAAGAATAGATTTGAAACACAGAACAGTAATGACTGAAGACCAAGCAAGCTGTGGAATGACATCAAGGACATCATACATGAAGAAAGCAAAAGGTCATAAAAAACACAGGAAAGAAAGAAAAGGCCAAAAAGAATGTCAGAAGAGACTCCGAAAATTGCTCTTCAGCAGAGAGTAACTAAAATGAAAGGAAGAAATGATGAAGTAAAAGAGCTGAACAGAAGATTTCAAAAAGGGACTAGAGAAGACAAAGTATTATAATGAAATCTAGAAACATGAAGTTATAAAATCAAAAGGGAAGAACATGCTCGAAGTTTTTCCAGTTGAAAGAACTGAAGGGAAAATTCAAGCCTCAGATTGCAAATATGAAAGATTCTACGGGCAAAATCTTTCTGGTATTCTCTGCTTTCAGTCAGAATCTATCTGACATCAGCAGTGATATCCCTGGTTCCACGTTCTCTTCTGAATTCACCTTGAATTTCTTTTAGTTCTCTGTCGATATACTGCTACAGCTGCTTTTGAATTCTCTTCAGCAAAATTTTACTCGCTTGTGAAATTAATGATATTTTTCAATAATTTCTGCATTCACTTGGATCACCTTTCTTGGGAACAGAAAAAATATGGCTCTCTTCCATTCGGTTGCCCAGGTAGCTGTCCTCCAAATTTCCTGGCATAGACAAGTGAGAACTTTGAGCACTGCATCTGTTCGTTGAAACATCTCAGTTGGTATTCCATCAATTCCTGGAGCCTTGTTTTTCCAATACCTATACCTTCAGTGAAGCTTGGACTTCTTTATTGACTATTCAAAGGCATTTGACTGTGTGGATCATAGCAAATTATGGATAACACTGCAAAGAATGGGAATTTCAGAACACTTAATTGTACTCATGAGGAATCTGTACATAGATCAAGAGGCAGTTGTTCAAACAGAACAAGGGGATACTGAGTGGTATAAAGTCAGGAAAGGTGGAAATGTGTACATCAGGGTCGTGTTCTTTCACCATACCTATTAAATCTGTATGCTGAGCAAATAATCCAAAAAGCTGGAATATATGAAGAAAAATGCAGCATCAGGATTGGAGGAAGACTCACGAACAAACTGTGCTATGCAGATGACACAACCTTGCTTGCTGAAGGTGAGTAGAAGTTGAAGCACTTACCGATGAAGATCAAAGACCACAGCGTTCAGTATAGATTACACTTCAACATAAAGAAAACAAAAATCTTCACAACTGGACCAATAAGCAGCATCATGATAAACAGAGAAAAGATTGAAGTTGTCAAGGATTTCATTTTACTCGGATCCACAATCAACACCCATGGAAGTAGCAGTCAAGAAATCAAAAGATGCATTGCACTGAGCAAATTTGCTGAAAAAGATCTCTGCAAAGTGTTAAAAAGCAAAGATGTCACCTTGAGGGCTACTGTGAGCCTGACACAAGCCAGGGTGTTTTCTCACCTCATATGCATGGGAAAGCTGGGCAATTAATAATTAAGACTGAAGAACTATCGGCCCCTTTGAATTGTGGTGTTGGCAAAGAATATTGAATATACCATGGACTGCCAAAAAATGAACAAATCTGTCTTAGAAGAAGTACAACCAGACCCCTTAGAAGCAAGGTTGATGAGGCTTCTTCTCATATACTTTGAACATGTTATCAGGAAGGATCAGTCCCTGTAGAAGGACATCATCCTTGAGAAAGTAGAGGTCAGTGAAGAAGAGAAAGACCTTCAATGAGATGGACTGACACAGTGGATGCAGCTATGGGCTCAAGCATACCAACAACTGTGAGGTTGATGCAAGACCAGGCAGTGTTTTGTTCTGTTGTACACAGGGTAGCTACATGTCGGAACCAACTCCATGGCACCTAACAACAACATGGGCAAAATACTGAATGCTGCAGGAAGCATCAAAAAGAGATGAATAAACAAATTCACTCTATCAAAAAGATTTGGTTGATATTCAAACATTTCAGGAAGTAGAGTATGATCAAGTACCAGTAGTACTGAAGGAAGAAGTCCAAGCTTTACTAAAGGCATTGATGAAAAACAAGACTCCAGAATTGAGAGAATACCAATTGAGATGTGTCAACAAACTGATGTAACACTGGAAGTGCTCATTCATCCATTCTAAGGAATTTGGAAGATATCTACCTGACAAACCAACTGGAAGAGATCCATATTTGTGCCCATTTAAAAGAAAGGTGATCCAAGAGAATGTGGAAATGATTAATTATTAATATTATTAATATTATATGCAAGTAAAATTTTGCTGAAGAGTATTCAAAAGCAATTGCAGCAGTACATTACAAAGAACTGCCAGAAAATCAAGCAGGATTCAGAGGAGGCCATGGAAAGAGGAATATCATTGTTGATGTCCAATAGATCTTGGCTGAAAGCAGAGACTACAAGAAAGATGTTTATCTGTGTTTTATTGACCATGCAAAGGCATTCAACTGTGTAGATCATAACAGATTATGGATAACATTGTGAAGAATGGGAATTCCAGAACAATTAATTGTGCTCATGAGGAATCTGTACATGAACCAAGAGGCAGTCATTCAAACAGAATAAGGGGATACTTCATGGTTAAAAATCAGGAGTGGTGTGCATCAGGGTTGTATCCTTTCACCATACTTCTTCAGATTGTAGGCTGAGTAAATAATCTGAGAAAATGGACTCTATGAACAAGAACAGGGCATCAGGATTGGAGGAAGACTCATTAACAACCTGTGTTATGCAGATGATACAACCTTGCTTGCTGAAAGTGAGTAGAAGTTGAAGCACTTACTGATGAAGATCAAAGACCACTGTCTTCAGTATGGATTATACCTCAACATAAAACACAAATCCTCACAAGTAGACCAGTAGGCAACATCATGATAAATGGAGGAAAGATTGAAGTTGTCAAGGATTACATTTTACTTGGACCCACTATCAATGCCCTTGGAAGCAGCAGTCAAGAAATCAAAGGACTTATTGCATTGGTCAAAGCTTCTGCCAAAGACTTCTTTCAAGTAATAAAAAGCAAAGATGTCACTTTGAGGACTAAGATAAGGCTGACCCAAGCCGTGGTATTTTCAATCACCTCATATGCATTTGAAGGCTAAACAATGAGTAAGGAAGACCAAAGAAATGATGCCTTTGGCAAAAAATTATTGAATATACTATGGATTTCCAGAAGAAGGAATATGTCTGTCTCAGAATAAGTACAGTCAGAATGCTCCTTAGAAGCAAGGATGGTGAGATTTCATCTCATATACTTTGGACATGTTATCAGGAGGGACCAGTCCCTGAAGAAAGACATCATGCTTGGTAAAGTAGAGGGTCAGTGAAAAAGAAGAAGACCCTTGTGGTGGTTAAGGTTGTATGTCAACGTGGTGGGGCCATGATTCTCAGTGGTTTGGTCATCCTATAATGTTGTGATCACTTGCATGATGCGATTTGATATAATATGATCACCTCCATGATATAATTGGCTGTGAGTAGCCGATCAGTTGGAAGGGAGTTTCCTTGGGGGTGTGCCCTGCATTGAATATAAGTGGACATTCTGGCAAGGCTCGTGTGCTTTTGCTTGCAGTGTGGATCCTTGGATCCTGCAGCTGGTTCCTGTTCATCTGACCTCTGGTTCTTGGGACTTCAGCTAGCAGTTTACCTGCAGTCTTGCCTGCCTATCTTGGGATTTGTTGATCTTCACAGCCTGTGAGAAAGAGCACTGCTCTCTGACCTGTCTATCTTGTGTTTGCCAGCCCCTGGAGCTCTGTGGTTCAGAAGCCTCTATCCTGATCCATGGGCTTGGGATGTTCCAGCCTCTACAACCTCATGAACAATTTCGTTGATATAAATTGCTCTATACATGTATTTATACCCTTAACTGGTTTTGCTTCTCTAGAGAACCCAGCCTAAGACAACCCTCAAGAAGATGGATCGACATAGTGACTGCAACATCTACCTCAAACATAACACAGCAGTGGTTATGAGGATGGTGCAGGAGAGGGTAGTGTTTCATTCTGTTGTACACAGGGTTGCTTTGAGTCAGAACTGGACAGCACCTAACAACAACAACAAATAGATAAACAAAAAAATATAAATATGTTTATATATGTGTATGCATTTTTGTATCAAATTTACCTGTTGAAATTATTGAATTTTAATTTGTAAGAGCCAAGGAATGGTATATTTGATTAAAACATGGGAACACTCATTTAAATATTCTGTTTGATATGAGATTTCATTCAGCACTTCTGCTGCATACCGAGATACTGTATTTTCTTGAGGAAAACTGCCTAATGTGATTGTTTAACTAGCTGCCTTTCTCATGGAACATCATTTTTACTTGGAAGAATGACTTGGAAGACAAACTGTGGTTATTCATACTTGGATAATAGATAATCATTTGCTTTCAAATAAAGGAACTGTTACTTTAAGATAACAGTTAACAGTACTTGTTGCAAGTGATAAAACTTGACTTGAAAAAAATTTGGAAAACTGCCACCATGAGCTTAACAGCTTCTGGATACTTATAGATTATATTGACAAAATTGGTAATGATGTTAATGAATGCTATTTTTTGATATTGTTGTCAAGAAGTGTACCAACTTTTAAAAGATATGTTTAACTACTTGAGCTAATACTTTCCAAATGACAAATACATAATATATATATTAGAAGATATGTTGGATATATATTAGAAAATATAATATGATATACTTATTAAAAAACCAAAAAACTCATTGCTGTTGAGTTGATTCTGACTCATAGCAACCCTATAGGACAGAACAGAACTGCCCCATAGGGTTTCCAAAAAGCAGCTGGTGGATTCGAACTGCTGACCTTTTGGTTAGCAGCCAAGCTCTTAACCACTGTATTTATTATAATATAATATATTTAAATATGGTAAATATTGATAGATATAAGCCACATAAACAAAAGGTCTTTGATGATTCACACTAATTATTAAGGGTGTGAATGTGTCCTAGACTAAAAAACATAAGAAGAGCCACCCAGATAAATAAATAAATAATAGTTAGATGTAACCACATTATTTTGAAAAGTCAGTGCAGTACAATGTTTAAGAGCAAAAGATCTAGTACTGGATTTGCTCAGTTAAAGCCTTTGCTTGACAACTTATCTTGGGTAATTAGCTTAGTGATAAAATAGTACCAACTCCAGAGCTACTAAAGGATTAATCGAGTTTTTGCCTGTAGTGCAATTAAAAGCATGCCTGATGTAGGGTAGGTGCCAAAAAAAATTTTTTTTTTAAATAGCTGTCATGCTTACTGTTTGAAAATGGTGTTCTTCCACTGGAATGGAGTCTACTCCGCCTGGCTCACAATACTCGAGATTGGGAACAGCGTGTTACTTGAAAATTTGGAATTTTGTTAGAAATGAGGAAGGGAAGAAAGGATATTGATTTGTCCAGTAAAAGTGAACATTATTGATTTAAGTTTAAGTTAATAAATAAGACGCTGAAATTAAGACTAAAAACATTTCTTTCTTTGACACATTTTTGTTTAAAACTCAACAATGTTTTTCCTCCAAATGATACCTAAAGTTTACCTTCGAAGCTGGATATGAAATAATTCACCAGAAGGATATTTAATTTTAGTTTTTCATAGCTACAAGTGACGTTATGTTAAAACCTATCTCTAAAGTCAGCATATAACAGGATACATTACAGAGAATAATAAATCTTTATACTTATGTTTTGACAAAAAATATCCTGAAGGTAAATTCTATTAAAGGGAACAATTAAGTATTCATCTAATTGCCCTGTTTCAGATGTTATCATCAATTTGTAATTGCATGTCAATTAGTAAGGGATTAAACCAGAGAGTGGCCAATCTATCACGTGAATTTGCATGATTCTTAATCCAATAGTGGTTTATTTAAAGCTGGCAATTGTAACAAACAAGTCTTTAAACATATGATCAATTAGAAATGATGAAAGTTTATCTCTCACTCAAAGTTCAAAACCACTGTTCCTCATTAGTGGTTATCACTCTTCCAAGTAGTAATGTGAACACTCAGCTCTCTTCATTTTTTGGTTCTGCTATCTTCAAGTCATGCCTTCCATGTTTACCACACTTACCTGTATCAACGCTGTGGAAGTAAGGAGCGTGGAGATCACACATCAAAAAATTTTATGATTCAGGTTTTAAAATGGTGCACATGATTTCTGTTTATGTTGTATCATCTAGAATTACACCTTACTAAAGTGAGGCTGGGAAATTAGTCTAGTTGTAGGTCAACGAAAAGGAGAAATTGCTTTGTTGCCACAATGATAAAACATGTTACTTAGCTGGGTTAAAGACAGAAGACAGCCCCATAATCATGGACAACTTAAGATTCTTCAAAATTTTTACTTAGACTGAGGGACTTGGTGCCTACTTGGGGATGAGGTCATACCCCTGGTGTGTGAGTGTGTGTGTGTGTTTTTGTTATTGTTGTTGTTAGTTCCTGTTGAGTTGACTCCAACTAATGGTAACTCAGTGTGTGGAGAGTAGAACTGTTGCATGGGATTTTAAAGGCTGTGACATTATGGAAGCCAATCCCCAGGCTTGTCTTTTGAGGCTCCTCTGAGTGGGTTTGAACCACAAAATTTCGGCCAGCAGTTGAGTGCTTAACTATTTGTGCCACCCAGGGACTTCTCTAATATATATATTCCCCTTCCCCAGTGACAAAATTCAGATCCCTGTGGAGCAGTATTCTATTTGGAACTTTTGACACCTGTCTCAGGCTAAAAGCTTACATGTATAAACCCATGAGAGTAATAGCCTGTGAACAAAAAAAAGGGGGAAGGGATTTAGCCAAGTTGGCCTTATTCAAGCACTGTAGATGCAATGTTAACTCAATTTTGACTTATCAAGTCATCTTTGGGTTTAAATTACTGTTCTTTTAGATGAACAGTTTATAGCATGTGCTACCAACTTACAATTTCATGACATACTTATATAGGTAAAAAAGAATGAACTGAAATGCATTTCAGTATAATAAATATACTAATGTAACTTTTGGAATGGGCTGTAGTATATTATTAATTTTCTCATTTAAAATCATAGATAATAAGCTCTTGTTAATTGAAAATTTGCTATTCATCATGGTTTCAAGAACACATTAGAGAAGCAAGGTATTATCTATAGCATGCAACATTAAAGTATAGCATCTTGATTTTTTTATTAAAATATATTTTAATAAACTATTATTTCTTTCTCATAGAGTCGCCTTCTTTTTCAACCACTATCTAGCATTCAATTTTTAAGGGTATGCCATATTTATTTAATCAGCTTGATAACAATATTTTCCTAATACAAAAAATTATGTAATAAAATTTTGTATCTAATATAGTATTTGTGGATGATTAATATCAAAATAAAAGAAAAATAAATACAGAAATATTGTATTAAAATTATGACTAAATTTTATAATACATTTTCATAGGAGATATAGAAAAAAATATCCTTTACTGTGCTATATTTAGTACATCATGGGGAATAATGATAGGTGAAAAACAATTAAGCATATATCATGTGGTGATCCCTACCCCTATTTATTGATTGTTTTAATAAAATTATTGTATAAAAAGCCTAATTTAGGGCTTAAAATTAATTTGCAAATTTCTTCATGTAAACACATACCTTAATCTTAAAAAAATAGTTTAAATGGTTTTGAAATAACTCCTCTAATGATAGACAACTAAATTTGTTATTACTTATGTCTCTAGCAAACCAATTTAGCATAATCTATTATTATAAATAAGTTTTACTTTTTGGTTTGCAATGTGAAGCATCAAAATGTTTTTATTGTAGAGGGCAGGGCAAGATGGCACTCTAGGCAGAAGCACCACGCCATCCCTCCACAGCAAAGATCTGAAAAACTAAGCCTAACAGAGAATCAACAATCCTGAAACCCTAGAACATCAAATGAAGAGATAAAGAACTCGGCCAAACACCAAACAGAGTGAGAATACTGAAAGAGAATGGAGAGCGAGGAGAGACTCATGCAGAGATTCCTTACCAGCTAATGCAGCGTGGATCCACCATCTTGGACTCCTATCGGAGACCAGCAAACGGGAGAACGGGAGAGCAGCCTCGCGGAGCGTCCAGTGGGAGACAGAACGACCGGTAAATTGCAGTGTGCGCTTTCCCACCCCCCACCCCTCTCCGCCTTGGCTGGGGCTCCCCTGCTTCCCGTGGCCAGGGTCCCTGGGCAGGGGGGCGCCGGTGCTTGGATTCCACGTGCCCAGGCTGGTGGCTCTCTGAGAGCTGTTTGTTGGCTGCTGGCGTAGCTTTTTCTGCCTCCTCCCCCTCCTTTTGTCTCTTAACCCGAGACTGCCGGCTGCTTGGAATCCCCGTGCCTGAGCGGGGGCTCTTTGGGTGCCGTTAGCTGGCTGCTGGTGTGGCTTTTTCTGCTTCTTCTTCTGGTTTCTCGCTTCCCTCTTGATGCCTCCCCCTCCTTTTGCTCGAATGCCTGGCTCCGAGTGCCGTCTTTGCTCTTTCCTGCGGGGCTGTGGGTCTGCGTTCGGGTGTGTGGCTGCTTCCAGGTCTGGGCTACTGCACTGGTGAGATCCCGGGACCTTTGTTCATTAGCCCCTCTGCTTCCCGTGGCCGCAGTCTCTTCACCGGGGTCTGCTGGCTGCTTGGATTCCACGTGCCCAGGCGGGCGGCTCTCTAGTGCCATTTGTTGGCTGCTGGTGCTGCCTTTTTTTTTTTTTTCCTCCTGCTCCTTTTGGTTTCTCGCTTGCCTCTCGCCACCTCCCCCTCCTTTCACTCTGATGCCTGGCTCCTTGCACTCTCTTAGCTCCTTTCTGAGGGTCCCCAAAGTGCAGGCAATGTGTGATATATGCTTTCCACTCTCCACCCTTCTTCACTCACACTCGGCCTCCTCTGTTTCCCACGGACACAGCCTCTTGTCCAGAAACACCAACCCACACTGGCTGGCTCTCTGAGTGCCATTCATTGACTGCTGGTGTTGCTTTTTTTTTAATTTTATTTTTTTTCTTTTTTGATTAGTTTTGTTTTCTTTTCCCTCTTTTTCCTTTTTGTCTTTCTTCATTGCTTAATTTCTCATCTCTCTATCTCTTCCTTCTCTTTCTGATCCCTGAATACCAGGCGATGTATGCCTCTGCACCTTCTGGCCAGGCTGTGCTGTGAAACCTGAGACCGACTCCCCCAGACCTCATAGCTGCATCGGTGGGATCCCTGGGAAATTTGCAGTTCTTTAACTTTTCTGATTTTTGTTTGTTCATTCTTTCCTTTTCTTTCTCTTGACCTTTCTGGTTTCCTCCATCCCATAGTCTCTCATCTGTCCATACCAATGACAAGTTCCTCTAGCATTCTTTTATGATTGTATGCTTTTTGCTCCTGCTCCTCTCTCCTCTCTCCCATATCCAGCTTAGCTTCACACATAACCATCTCCCCGCTGCATCCTGCCCACCTGCACCGTGCACTTAACATCACACCACCAAGCTGTGCAGGTATGCCCTATTAGAACCTGCCCAGCACTGACTACCGACCGTCCTGGTGGCTGTGGTGAGTGCCACAAACAACCCGTCCCAGTGGCCCCTCTTCAGCTAGATCTGCCCAGCTGTACCACAAGGACAAAACCAAAAAAAAAATCTACAATCAATAAATGAGAGAAATATCTACTGAATGCCCCGAAAACAGCAAACAATATCAAAAAATTTACAAAAACAAGACAAGATGGCTCAAATAGGCGTCCAAATTAAAACACCAGATAACTCTCCTGTGGAAGAAAATGCACTAGAAGTACCTGATACGGAACTCAAATCACTAATACTCGGAATTTTCCCAGAACTGAGGCAAAAAGCTGACAAACATGAGGAAAAAATAGAGAAATTTATGGAAAATACAGACAAAAATTTGAAAGAATTCAGGAAGATGATGCAGGAACAAAATGCCAAAATAAATTCACAACTCGAAATTATACAAAAACAACAATTAGAAATCCAAAAGATAAATAACAAGATTTCAGAAATGGACGGTGTCATAGAAGGGCTGAGAAGTAGATTTGAAACCGTAGAAGACAGGATCAGTGGAACTGAAGACAAACACCTGGGTACAACTCTGTTTCAGGAAAACTCAGAAAAAAGAACAAAGAAAAATGAAGAGACTCTGAGAGTTATGTGGGACACAATTAAAAGCAAAAACGAGTGATTGGCATCCCAGAACAGGGGGAGAAAACAGAAAACACAGAGAGGATCATTGAGGAACTGCTGACAGAAAACTTTCTCAATATCATGAAAGATGAAAAGATGGCCATCCAAGGAGCTCAACCAACCCCATATAGAAGAGACCCCAAAAGAAAATAACCAAGACATATCATATTCACACTCGCCAAAACTAAAGACAAACAAAGAATCCTGAGAGCAGCTCGTGAAAAACAAGAAGTCACATACAGAGGAGAAACAATAAGACTAAGCTCAGATTATTCGGCAGAAACCATGCAGGCAAGAAGGCAGTGGGATGACATATATAAAATCTTGAAACAAAAAAATTGTCAGCCAAGAATAATATATCCTGCAAAACTCTCGTTCAAATTTGATGGTGAAATTAGGTCATTTCCAGATAAACAGAAACTAAGGGAATATGCAAAAGTCAAACCAAACTTACAAGAATTAATAAAGGGAGTTTTTCGATCTGAGGACAAACAGCTTCAGCCCTCAGGCATGACCTAGGACCTATGACGCAGGATCATACGAACCAGATACCATTCCAGGAAATGAACTACTGAGGACTATCCAAAAACAAAAGAAATACAACAGGGAATCAGAGCAATCAATCAAAGGATGACAACAACATCAAAAGAATGAAAGAGGGAACAAACGCCATAGATATAGAACCTTCTAAAGGAGAGGAAAGCAAGGCGATACCAAGTAAGGGTAGACTGCTTCAAACTTATACAGATAAGGGTAAAATACATGGCAACCACAAAGAAAGTTAACAAACCAACTCATAAAAATAAAGACAAAAAACAAAGTCTCAGCAAAAACAAAACCTACAAAAACAAAAGAAATGAACACAAAATCCAAAAACAAAAGTAACTCAGCACAAGAGAGTAAGAAGAAGAAAATTTCAGTACCACAAAAAAAAAGCACTACAAAATGACAGCAACAAACTTCCATCTATCAATAATTACACTGAATGTAAATGGACTAAATGCACCCATAAAGAGACGGAGAGTGGCAGAATGGATAAGAAAACAGGATCCATCAATATGCTGTCTACAAGAGACACACCTTAGAAACACAGATGTAAATTTATTAAAAATCAAAGGTTGGAAAAAATTATATCAGGCTAACAACTACCAAAAAAGAGCAGGAGTGGCAATTCTAATCTCAGATAAAATAGACTTTAAAACAAAATCTACCATAAAAGACAAAGAAGGACACTATATAATGATTAAGGGAACGATCCATCATGAAGACATAACCATAATAAATATCTATGCACCCAATGACAGGGTTCGAAAATACATAAAAAATACTCTAACAGCACTGAAAAGAGAAATTGACAGTTCCACAATAATAGTAGGAGACTTCAACACACCACTCTCAGTAAAGGACAGAACAACTAAAAAGAAACTCAGCAAAGATACAGAAGACCTAAAGGACACAATCAGCCAACTGGACCTCATAGCCATATATAGAACAATCCATCCAACCACTGCAAAGTACACATTCTTTTCCAATGCACATGGAACGTTCTCCAGAATAGACCACATCTTAGGCCACAGAGTAACCCTCAACAAGATCCGAAATGCTGAGATAATTCACAGTAACTTCTCTGACCACAATGCAATCAAGGTAGAAATTAACACTAGAAAGAGCAAGGAAAAAAAATCAAACACATGAAAACTGAATAATACTCTGCTTACACATCACTGGGTAATAGAAGAAATCAGAGATGGAATCAAAAAATTCCTAGAATCAAATGAAAATGAAAACACATAATACCAAAACCTTTGGGACACAGCAAAGGCAGTCCTCAGAAGACAATTTAGAGCAATAGATGCACATATCAAAAAAGAAGAAAGGGGCAAAATCAAAACATTAACTACAGAACTGAAACAAATAGAAAGAGAACAACAAAAAAAGCCCACAACCACTGGAAGAAAGGAAATAGTAAAGATCAGAGCAGAAATCAATGAAATAGAGAACAGAAAAACAAGAGAAAGAATCAACAAAACCAAAAGTTGGTTCTTTGAAAGAATCAACAAAATCGACAAACCAGTGGCCAGACTGACAAAAGAAAAACAGCGGAGGGCACAAATAACCCAAATAAGAAATGAAATGGGGGACATTACAACAGACCCAACTGAAATAAAAAGGATTATAACAGAATATTACGAAAAACTATATTCCAACAAATTTGAAAACCTAGAGGAAATGGATAAATTTCTAGAAACACACGGCCTACCCAAACTACAACAAAGTGAAATTGAAAATCTGAACAGACCCATAACAAGAGAAGAGATTGAAAAGGTAATAAAAAAAACTTCCAACCAAGAAAAGCCCTGTCTCAGATGGCTTCACTGGAGAATTCTACAAAACATTTACAGAAGAGCTTGTACCAGTTCTACTCAAGCTATTTCAGAGCATAGAAGAGGAAGCAACACTTCCAAATTCATTCCATGAAGCCAGCATAACACTGATATCAAAACCAGGCAAAGACATCACAAAAATAGAAAATTACAGACCAATATCTCTCATGAATATAGATGCAAAAATTCTGAACAAAATTCTAGCCAATAGAATTCAGTATCATATCAAAAAAATAATACACCACGACCAAGTAGGATTCACCAGGTATGCAAGGATGGTTTAACATTAGAAAATCCATCAACGTAATTCACCACATAAATAAAAAGAAAGAAAACAATCACATGATCATCTCAATTGACGCAGAAAAGGCATTTGACAAAGTCCAACACCCATTCCTGATAAAAGCTCTCAATAAAATAGGTATAGAAGTGAAATTTCTCATCATAATAAAGGGCATCTATGCAAAACCAAAAGCCAACATCATTCTTAATGGAGAGAGGCTGAAAAAATTCCCCGTGAAAACAGGAACAAGACAAGGATGCCCTTTATCACCACTCCTATTTAACATTGTGCTGGAAGTTCTAGCTAGAGCAATAAGGCAAGAGAAAGAAATAAAGGGCATCCAAATTGGTAATGAAGAAGTTAAACTCTCCTTGTTTGCAGATGATATGATACTATACATAGAAAACCCTAAAGACTCCATGAGAAATCTACTGGAACTAATAGAAAGATTCAGCAGAGTAGCAGGATACAAGATAAACATTCAAAAATCCGTTGGATTCCTATACACCAGTAAAGAGAACGATGAAAAGGAGATCAGGAAATCAATACCATTTTCAAAAGCCCCTAAAAAGATAAAATACTTAGGAATAAATATGACCAGGAATGTAAAAGACCTATACAAAGAAAACTACAAAACACTGCTTCATGAAACCCAAAGGGATCTACATAAATGGAAAAACATACCATGCTCATGGATAGGCAGACTCAACATAGTGAAAATGGCAATTCTACCTAAAGCAATTTACAAATGCAATGCAATCCCAAATCAAATATCAACAACTTTCTCCAAAGAAATGGAAAAACTAATTATTAACTTTATATGGAAATGGAAGAAGCCCCAAATAAGTAAAGCACTACTGAAGAAGACGAATAAAGTTGGAGGACTCACACTACCTGAATCGAGAACCTACTGTACAGCTACAGTAGTCAAAACAGCCTGGTACTGGTACAATACTGGTACTGATACATTGACCAATAGAACAGAATTGAGAACCCAGATGTAAATCCATCCACCTACAGTCACTTGATCTTCTACAAGGGCCCAAAGTCCATCAAATGGGGAAAGACAGTCTTTTTAACAAACGGTGCTGACAAAACTGGATATCCATTTGCAAAAAAATGAAACAGGACGCATACGTCACACCGTATACAAAAACTACTTCAAAATGGATCTAAGATCTGAATATAAAGCCTCAAACTATAAAGTTCATAGAAGAAAAAATAGGACCAACACTTCAGGCCTTAATACATGGCATTAACAGGATACAAACCATAAAAATCAACACAAAAAACCCAACAGATAAACTAGATAACTGGGATCTCCTAAAAATCAAACACCTATGCTCTTCAAAAGACTTCACCGAAAGAGTCAAAAGAGAACCTACAGACTGGGAAAAAATTTTTGGACAGTACAAGTCAGACAAAGGTCTGATCTCCATAATCTACAAGAAAATCCAACACCTCTCCAACAAAAAGACAAACAATCCTATCAAAAAATGGGCAAAGGAAATGAACAGACACTTCACCAAAGAAGACATTCAAATGGCCAACAGACACATGAGGAATGCTCGCGTTCACTAGCCATTAGAGAAATGCAAATTAAAACCACAATGAGATACCATCTCACCCCGGCATTACTGGCACGAATCAAAAATACTGGAAATACCAAATGTTGGAGGGGCTGCGGGGTGATGGGAACTCTTATACACTGCTGGTGGGAATGCAAAATGATACAACCATTTTGGAAAATGATATGGCGTTTCCTCAGAAAGCTAGAAATAGACATACCATTCGATCCAGCAATCCCACTCCTAGGAGTATATCCTAGAGAAATAAGAGTCATCACTCAAATAGATATATGTACACCTATGTTCATGGCAGCATTGTTCACAATAGCAGAACGATGGAAACAACGTAGGTGCCCATCAACAGATGAATAGATACACAAACTATGGTACATACACACAATGGAGTACTATGCAACGAGAAAGAACAACAATGAATCTGGGAACCATCTCATAACATGGATGAAACTGGAGGACATTATGCTGAGTGAAATAAGTCAATCACAAAAGGACAAATATTGTATGAGACCGCTATTGTAAAAACCCATGAAAAAATTCACATGCAAAATGTAACAATCCTTGTTGGTTACCAGGGATGGGAGGGGAGGGGTGGAAATACTAAATAGGCAATAGGTAAGTGGTATCTTGGGTGAGAGGTGAGAAAGTACACAGTATAAAGGAAACTAACACAACCTGCACAAGGAAAGTTCATGGAGGCCCCATGGACACATCCAAACTACCCAAGGGACTGAGTTGTTGGACAGAGGGCTCTGGGGACCATGGTCTCGGGGAACATCTAGCTCAATTGGCATGACACTACTTATAAAGATAATGCTCTACATTCTACCTTGGTGAATAGTGTCTGGGGTCTTAAAAGCCTGTGAGTGGCCATCTAAGATACTACACTGGTCTCATCCCTTCGGGAGCAAGGGAGAATGAACAGAACAGGATACAACTAAAAGATTAGTCCAAAGGACTAATTGACCACAGCTACCAAGACCTCCACTGGACTGAGTCCAGTACAGCTAGATGGTGCCCGGCTACCACCGCTGACTGCTCTGACCAGGATCACAACAGAGGGTTCTGTACAGAGCTGGAGAAGGATGTAGAGCATAATTCTAACTCACAGAAAAAAGACCAGATTTACTGGCCTTAAAGGATTCTGGAGAAACCTCAAGAGAGTGGCCCCCAGACACCCTTTCAGCTCAGAGGTGAAGTTACCTTCGAGATTCACTGTTCATCCTGGGAGTGGACAGCCCAGTAAAACTAAATGAGACTAACGAGGTACAGGAGTCCGGTGACGAGGGCCAGAAGGCAGAGGGGGAGTAGGAAGCTGATGATAAGGAACACAAGTTGAGTAAGGATACTGTTGATGTGTTGTGAGATTGTTAACCACTGTTATAGGGCAACATTTGTAGTAACTGTTAAATGGGAGGCTATTTTGTCCTGTAAGCCTTCATCTTGGGCGAGAATGGCAGCACAATTGGAAGAGCATAGTCAATGTCACTTAAATGTGTACGTAAAAAGTTTTGAAATGGTGTATGTTTGTCTATGTGTATTTTCACCAAAAAAAAAAAAAAAAAGCTGAGAATTCAGAGGGTTAAAATGTTGTGGGGTTGTTAACCAAAGTCATAAAACAGCATGTGTACTACTGTTATATGAGAAACTGTTTGTTCTGTAAGCCTTCACCTGAAGTACAATAAAATATTTAATAAAAAAAAAGTTTTTATTGTAAATCACTCAAAATTTAAAAAATCTAAAGTTGAAAATATTTGTACATTTAAATGACTATTGTCAAATATTCTTATTTAATTGCCCTTGGAAAAAAATAACACTTGAGTAATTTTAATGTTCTCCACAGATATTCCTGATGTTTATGTATAGCAGGTATTAAGAATTCCAATCTGTATCAGGAAAGATAGTTTAGATTATACTTCTGGCACAGTTATGAGCTCTACTACTCGCTGAAATGTTGGCAGTTCATACCCACCTAGAGGTGCTACAGAATAGAGGCCTGGTGATCTGTTTCCCAAAGGTCATAGCCTTGAAAACCTTCCAGAGTGCAGTTCTAACCTGCAAACATGGGGTCGCCATAAGCTGGATTCAACTCAGTGGCAATGGGTTTTTTGTTGTTGTTGTTATTGTTGTTCCTTTTTCTGTTGCAAACAACCTTTTAATCTCAGTGACCTAAGATATCAGATGTTATTATTTCTTGCTCACGTCACATATTGGACACAGATCAACAGGGAAGTTTTGTTTCTTACACATACTGATAAACCCATTGGTGTACAACTTATTTAGCTTTCACATTTGCTAAAGTAGGAAAAAGAAAACATGGCAAATCAAATATTAATTATTGAATTTCTACCCACTTTTTATTGACCAAGGCATGTCACAAAGTTATGCCTAGTTTTAAAGGGACAGGGGAGTACAATTTTACCATTGTTTTGAAACAAACGAGAACTATAATGTTTTATGAATAAATATGATTATCACACTTTCCTAATCCAGCCTTTAGTGTAAGGGCTCCAATTTGGGAAAGTTTTTCCAAGCCAAGATGTATATCAGCGACTGGCAAATATTTTATTTCAAACATATGATATATCAACTTTAACATACTTCTTCTTTTCTTACTTTCTTCTAAATCTTACTCAGTTTTCTTAAAAAAAAAAAAAAAAAAGTTTTCCTTAGTATGTAAGTACCCAAAATATGGTTTGAAATCTACTTCTAGCTTTTTATCATTTTTATTTATAATATCTTGCCTTTGACTTACATTTAAGATAAATGTAAAGCTAATATGTACAAATGTATATACAAATACATAGATGCATAAATGGATAATGAGGTAACACACTGGACATTTAATATGTCAGTAATACTTCGCTTTCACAACTTCTTGGATATAAATGTTTACCCCTCCAGTTTTCATGTAAACAGTTTCAATAGCTTATTTGGATATATAGAGTTAATATTTGCAACACGCTAGGATTTGAACTCTTATTTATTGACTCTGAGACCAGTATGAGTCTCCGACACAAATAATTTCTTCAATTTAATCCCCACTATAGCAAAACATTGATTTGTTCACATTTTTTGTCATTTACGTATTAGTATTTTTTTTAGGTAGGCTTAAAAAGAGCATTAAAAGAGAATGTATAGCACAGCTAGTCATTAATTAATTAACTGAAAAACAATATACCAATAATGTTTGAAAGACAATCTATTTTTAGGTTGAAAATAATAATAGCTAATATTTGAGCAGGTTATACTGGGCTACAGTCTGTGCCAAGAGATAATTAATTTATGTTGTTTAGAGAAAGCAATATTCTCTGCCACTATGACACTTTGTTCAGGGACTTATAACAATTAAGCTCCCCTTACTGATCATATCACAGTTCAAATCAGACAGCCATATTTTATCTCAGAGTCTGGAAAACTAAATCCCACATACCAAAAGTGGCCCACCACCTGTTTTTGTACTCTTTGTGAGCTAAGAATGTCTTTTTTAATATTTTTAAATGGTTGTAAGTATTTTAAATAGTAATTTTATGATACATAAAAATTATATGCAACTAAAATTTCAGCGTCCATAAATAAAAGTTTTATTTAACATAGCCACAATCATTTGTTTGCAAACTGTCTATGGCTTCTTTTGAGTAGTTTTAGCAGAGAATATATGGCCCATGAAGCCTAAAATAGTCACTGTACAGCCCTTAACAGAAGGGTAGCTTACTCCTGCTTTATCTTACAGTCATACTATCTAATGCCCATGATCTCCATTGTTGGTGAAGAAGAAAAGGATGGAGGATCAAGCTGAGCATTTTTAAGAGGCAAGCCTGGAAGTCACTTACATCATTTTGCTCTCATCCCTTTGGCCAGACCAAAAACCTCGCTTCATGATGGAAATCTAACAGCAAGCTGGGAAATGTGGAGAAATATATGGGAACTGTCTTAGTTACCTAGTATGTCTACAACAAGAAATAGCACAAGTGGATGGCTTTAAAGAGCAGAAATTTATTTTTTCACAGTGCAGAGTCTGGAAGTGTGAATTCAGGACGTGGCTCTGGGAAGGAGAGGAGATCATTGTCAAGTTTATCTTTTAGTAGGTGCCAGAAATCCCTGGTGCTCTTGGGCTTGTAGATCCATCTTTCCCCATTTTAACATGGTGCCCACCCCTATGTGTGCCTTTCTGTCTATTCCACTCTTTTTATAAGACACCACTCAAAAATGATTAAGTTTAAGGTACGTCTTGCTCTGGTATGACTTCACTGGCATAACAAAAGAAAACTTCTAGTTTCAAACAGGATCATAACCACAGATATAGGAGCCAGGGCTTCAATATGCATTGTTTGGGGGGACACATTTCATTCCACAACAGGGCCCATCGACAGTGTCTTCTTCTTACACATAGGATCTGCTGAAATCTTGCCCAATCTCTGCATTTAAAAACTGGCCAGTTCTTTCCCGAGTCCATCTCTTTTTTGTAACGTCTCCTAAAATCCAGCCTGTAGTAGACAGTAGGCACCACCTATTTACTATTTTCAGACCTCTTTATTTAGAGCTATAGCCACAATGGTCTACTTCGAAGGTATAGTAGGTGAAATCATATGTTTTAGCACTAAATAACATGAATGCATAACCTCTAATAGCTCCCTCACAACCTGTTGGCACAATTACGAAACCAATGTCACCTCTCATAAGATTGCTTTGTCTATGCATCACTTCAGGTGCCAATGTCTATCACAGTTAGAGTCTATACGCTCAACAGATAAATTCCATGTTATGGATGCAGTTTGTGTGCCACCAGATTCCACTTTAGAACCTAGGTCTTCTTCTTTCAGCTGCTGGGTATGTTATCAGCTGGGTCTATCCCTAGGAATAGACCTTGTATAAAGGGAACCGCCTTGCTGGAGGTTATATACTCCTTCCCTGGAGCACCCCACTTAGCGATTACTCAATCTGGGACAAATCTGGAAAGCCATCCCAGCATTCATACCTCCTTTCCTTCTTACCTCCCTGTGAGACTGGTTAAAGCCTTGTTGTGGTTTTCATTTCATATATGTATCATATCATATCACACCACAGCACACCACAGCACACCACACCACACCACACCACACCACACCACACACCACACCACACCACACCATACCATACCATAACTTGATTGTCTATTTTGGGAATTTTGCAAAGAATTATTTCTTTTTAAATTGATTTTAAAATAATTTTTATTAGGTTTTCTGAAGCTAGATAATTGTCTTTGGTAATAAAACAAACAAACATTGCAACAAATTTCATTTCCGGGCGATATGGAATTCTATCGTAATGATAATAAAAAACTTGTGTGATAGGAATATAACAACAATATGAGGAAAACTATGTATATTTTAAATTGAAGAAAATATTTACCGATAAATTGTATTATAGAAAACTACTAAGTTATTGGGGTAGGGCTACACCACTTTCATTTTCTTCAGTGAACCTGAGATAAGAAGGATGTTCTTTTATTTACTCAGATTTATCAGACAAATATTTTGAGTGACAGCAGTAATAATATTGACAATGCCAACTGTAACTTTTCCATGAGGAATTACCTTCCAGTTTCTCTAAGTATTTACTATTTTTTTTACTTTAATTTTTCTTGAATGTATTACTTTGGCAATGATTAGAAAGCTATTTAAATATATTTAAGTGCTTGTTGTAGGGCTGAAGAATCAAAGATTTTAATCAAATTTACATAGAATGGAATCATGAATTGAGAACTTAATATTGTGCTTTGATTTATAATAATAGCATTAGGTGAACAGTTACTATGTGTCAGACTTTGCTTTAAATGTTGTGAGTGAGTGTGTGTGGGCATGTGTGCAATCTCATTTAATTCTTTCAGCGATACTAGGAGGCACATGTTCTTATTGTGGCTGTAATATAAGAATGTAATCCGATTCACAGAGAGGTTAGCCAACACAACCAGTAAATGGTAAAACCATGGTTTGAATTCAGCCAGTCTGAGGATAGAGTACATATCTTTATCTACATAGCTGGCATTTCTTGATAGCTCACCATGTGTCAACCACTCTATTAAGTGGATTATATACATCATTTCTCAGCACTATTACTGAGGTTTAGAGAGTTTCAGTAATTTTTGAAATGGTTTACACCTACATAGTTCACAGCAGGAATACAAAACCAGATCTATTGGATTAGTCTGTTGCCTAATGTAGTAAATAACTCTAATGAAATCTTTGGCATAGGTTTCTGCTAAAACAGAAGAACAGGATGTTCAGCAAAATTTTGCTTATACTGAATCAATTAATATCCTCCTATTAAGCAGAGAAAAAATTAACAGTACTCAAGATACCTGTAGGCTCTCAGTTATGTGACTAATCCAAAAACATGCAGCATCTTTTCTCTGCAGTGTGACACACTGGACTTTGACAGAGCAGATCCAGAAGATATATGTACTTTGCCATGTTTTATTTTTGTCACACTGTTAACAAGTCTAGCTGCCTAATACTGTCACTAGCCTGAAATCTCCTGTAGATTTTCAGAAAAGTGACACGTGGAGGTATTTACATCTCCCTAGGGCACCCTCTCTGCTATCATTGCACTGTCAAATACATAGTCGATGGGGACTTTTATAAACTCCTAGGTTATTTATCCATTTCTAATACATACATCTTACATGCCCACAAATATCAGTTTGCTTGAGTTTCATGTCTATATTATAGCTATATAAGTTTTGGCACAATGAAAGGAAATACTCAAGCTTTTTTTTTCTTTTTTAATTGAACTTCAGGTGAAGGCTTACAGAACAAATAGTTACTCATTAAACAGTAGTACACATATTTTTTTATGACATTGGTTAACAACCCCACGACATGTCAACCCTCTCCCTTCTTGACCTTTTTTTTTTTTGGTGAAAATACACATAGCCAAAGATACACCATTTCAAAAATTTCTACATGCACAGTTCAGTGATATTGACTACGCTCTTCCAATTGTGCTGCTATTCTCACTTAAGATGAAGGCTTACAGAACAAAATACTTTCTCATGTAACAGTTACTACACATGTTGTCCTATGACAATGGTTAACAATCTCACAACACATCAGCAATATCCTTACTCAAACTTGGGTTCCCCAACACCAGCTTCCTTGTACCCTTTGCCTTCTGGCCCTTGTCACTGGACTCCTGTACCTAATTAGTCCCATTTGGTTTTACGGGGCTGTGCACTCCCAGGCTGAACAGTGAACCTCAGAGATAACTTCACCACTGAGCTAAAAGGGTGTCTGGGGGCCATAATCTCGAGGTTTTTCCAGTCTCCTTTAGGCCAGTAAATCTGGTCTTTTTTTTTTTTTGTGAGTTAGAATTATGTTCTACATCATTCTCCAGCTCTGTACAGAACCCTCTGTTGTGATCCTGGTCAGAGCAGTCAGTGGTGGTAGCCGGGCACCATCTAGCTGTACTGGACTCAGTCCAGTGGAGGCCTTGGTAGCTGTGGACAATTAGTCCTTTGGACTAATCTTTTCCTTGTATCCTGTTCTCTTCATTCTCCCTTGCTCCCGAAGGGATGAAACCAATGGAGTATCTTAGATGGCCGCTCACAGGCTTTTAAGACCCCAGACACTACTCACCAAGTTAGAATGTAGAACATTGTCTTTGTAAGCTGTGTTATGCCAATTGAGCTAGATGTTCCCTGAAACCATGGTCCCCACAGCCCTCCACAGAGCAATTCAGTCCCTAAGGGAGTTTGGATGTGTCTATGGGACTTCCATGACCTTTCCTTGTACAAGTTGTGCTAGTTTCCCCTGTATTGTGTACTGTCTCACTCTTCACCCAAGATACCACTTATCTATTGCCTATTTAGTATTCCCCCCAACCCCTCCCTACCCTGGTAACCAACAAAGATTGTTACATTTTCTGTGTGAACTTTTTCTTGGGGTTTTACAATAGAGGTCTCATACAATATTTGTCCTTTTGTGATTGACTTATTTCACTCAGAATAATGTCCTCCAGTTTCATCCATGTTATGAGATGCTTCACAGATTCATTGTTGTTCTTTCTCGTTGCATAGCACTCCATTGTGTGTATGTACCATGGTCTGTTTATCCATTCATCTGTTGATGGGCATCTAGGTTGTTTCCATCGTTTTGCTATTGTGAACAATGATGCCATGAACATAGGTGTGCATATGTCTATTCGAGTGGCGACTCTTATTTCGCTAGGATATATTCCTAGGAGTGGGATTGCTGGATTGAATGGTATGTCTATTTCTAGCTTTCTGAGGAAGCGCCATATCATTTTCCAAAATGGTTGTATCATTTTGCATTCCCACCAGCAGTGCATAAGCTTTCGGATCTCCCCTCAGCCCCTCCAACATTTGTGATTTCCAGTGTTTTTGATTCGTGCCAGTAATGCCGGGGTAAGATGGTATCTCATTGTGGTTTTAATTGGCATCTCTCTGATGGCTAGTGATCGCGAGCATTTCCTCATGTGTCTGTAGTAGTAGTAGTTTTTGTATACGGCGTGAGGTATGGGTCCTGTTTCATTTTTTGCAGATGGATATCCAGTTTTGCCAGCACCATTTGTTAAAAAGATTGTCTTTTCTCCATTGATGGACTTTGGGCCCTTGTCGAAGATCAGGTGACCATAGGTGGATGGATTTACATCTGGGTTCTCAATTCTCTTCCATTGGTCAATGTATCTGTTATTCTACCAGTTCCAGGCTGTTTTGACTACTGTAACTGTACAGTAGGTTCTGAAGTCAGGTAGTGTGAGTCCTACAACTTTATTCTTCTTCTTCAGTAGTGCTTTACTTATTTGGGGCTTCTTCCCTTTCCATATAAAGTTAATGATTAGTTTTTCCATCCCTTTGAAGAATGTTGTTGGTATTTGGATCAGGTTTGTGTTGTATTTGTAAACTGCTTTGGGTAGAATTGTCATTTTCACAATGTTGAGTCTGCCTATCCATGAGCATGGTATGTTTTTCCATTTATGTAGATCCCTTTGGGTTTCTTGCAGTAGTGTTTTGCAGTTTTCTTTGTATAGGTCTTTTACATCCCTGGTTAGATCTATTCCTAAGTATTTTATCTTTTTAGGGGCTACTATAAATGGTATTTTTTTCCTGATTTCCTTTTCATCATTCTCCTTATTTGTGTATAGGAATCCAACTGATTTTTGAATGTTTATCTTGTATCCTGCTACTCTGCTGAATCTTTCTATTAGTTCCAGTAGATTTCTTGTGGAGTCTTTAGGGTTCTCTATGTATAGTATCATATCATCTGCAAACAGGGACAGTTCAACTTCTTCATTACCAATTTGGATGCCGTTTATTTCTTTTTCTTGCTTTATTGCTCTAGCTAGAACTTCCAGAACAATGTTAAATAGGAGTGGTGATAAAGGGCATCCTTGTCTTGTTCCTGTTTTCAAGGGGAATGTTTTCAGCCTCTCTCCATTAAGAATGATGTTGGCCATTGGTTTTGCATAGATGCCCTTTATTATGTTGAGAAATTTCCCTTCAATACTTATTTGATTGAGAGTTTTTATCAGGAATGGGTGTTGGACTTTGTCAAATGCCCGTTCTGCGTCAATTGACATGATCATGTGATTCTTTTCTTTCCTTTTATGTGGTGGATTAAATTGATTGATTTTCTAATGGTGAACCATCCTTGCATACCTGGTGTGATTCCTACTTGGTCGTGGTGTATATTATTTTTTTGATATGATGCTGAATTCTATTGGCTAGAATTTTGTTCAGGATTTTTGCATCTATATTCATGAGAGATATTGGTCTGTAATTTTCTTTTTTTGTGACGTCTTTGCCTGGTTTTGGTATCAGTTTTATGTTGGCTTCATGGAATGAATTTGGAAGTGTTGCTTCCTCTTCTATGCTCTGAAATAGCTTGAGTAGTACGGTACAAGTTCTTCTGTAAATGATTTGTTGAATTCTCCTGTGAAGCCATCTGGGCCAGGACTTTTTTGGTTGGGCTTTTTTTTTTTTTTTTTTTTTTTTTTAATTACCTCCTCAATCTCTTCTCTTGCTATGGGTCTGTTCAGATTTTCAGCATCACTTTTCTGTAGTTTGGGTAGGCTGTGTGTTTCTAGAAATTTATCCATTTCCTCTAGGCTTTCAAATTTGTTGGAGTATGGTTTTTCATAATATTCTGTTATAATCCTTTTTATTTCAGTTGGGTCTGTTGTAATGTCCCCCATTTCCTTTCTTATTTGTTTTTTTTTGTGTGCTCTCCTGTTTTTCTTTTGTCAGTCTGGCCAGTGGTTTGTCGATTTTGTTGATTCTTTCAAAGAACCAACTTTTGGTTTTGTTGATTCTTTCTTTTGTTTTTCTGTTCTCTATTTCATTTATTTCTGCTCTGATCTTTACTATTTCCTTTCTTCCAGTGGCTGGCCTTTTTTTGCTGTTCTCTTTCTATTTGTTTGAGTTCTTTAGTTAATGTTTTGATTTTGTCCCTTTCTTCTTTTTTGATATGTGCATCTATTGCTCTAAATTGTCTTCTGAGGACTGCCTTTGCTGTGTCCCAAAGGTTTTGGTATGATGTGTTTTCATTCTCATTTAATTCTAGGCATTTTTTGATTCCATCTCTGATTTCTTCTATTACCCAGTGTTGTGTAAGCAGAGTATTATTCAGTTTCCATGTAGTTGAATTTTTTTCCTTGCTCTTTCTTTTGTTAATTTCTACTTTGATGGCATTGTGGTCAGAGAAGATACTTTGAATTATCTCAACGTTTTGGATCTTGTTGAGGATTGCTCTCTGGCCTAAGATGTGGTTTCTTCTGGGGAACATTCCATGTGCATTGGAAAAGAATGTGTACTTTGCAGAGGTTGGATGGAGTGTTCTATATATGTCTATGAGGTCAAGTTGGCTGATTGTGCCTTTTAGGTCTCTTGTATCTTTGCTGTGTTTCTTCTTAGTTGTTCTGTCGTTTACTGACAGTGGTGTGTTGAAGTCTCCTCCTATTATTGTGGAACTGCCAATTTCTCTTTTCAGTCTTGTTAGAGTTTGTTTTATGTGTTTTGGAGCCCTGTCATTGGGTGCGCAGATATTTATTATGGTTATGTCTTCATGATGGATCATCCCCTTAATCATTATATAGTGTCCTTCTTTGTCTTTTATGGTAGATTTTATTTTAAAGTCTATTTTATCTGAGATTAGAATGGCCACTCCAGCTCTTTTTTGGTAGTTGTTAGCTTGATATATTTTTTCCCAACCTTTGACTTTTAATAAATTCACATCTTTGTTTCTAAGGTGTGTCTCTTGTAGACAACATATTGATGGATCCTGTTTTCTTATCCATTTTGTCACTCTCCATCTCTTTATGGGTGCATTGAGTCCATTTACATTCAGTGTGATTATTGATAGATGTGAGTTTGTTGCTGTCATTTTGTAGAGTTTTTTTGTTGTTGTGCTGACGTTTTCTGTGTTCTTCTTACTTTCCTTTGTCGAGTTACTTTTGTTTGTGGATTTTTTTTCATTTCTTTTGTTTTGGTAGGTTTTGTTTTTGCTGAGACTTTATGCTTTTCCTCTTTTTTATTATGAATAAGTTTGTTAACTTTCGTTTTGGTTACCATGAATTTTACCCTTATCTGTCTAAGTTTGAAGCAGTCTACCATTCCTTGGCATCGCCTTGCGTTCCTCTCCATTAGAAGGTTCTATATCTATGCCATTTATTCCCTCTTTTATTGTTTTGATGTTGTTGTCATTTACTGATTAACTGCTCTGATTCCCTGTTGTTTTTTTTTTTTGTTTTGGATAGTCCTTGAGAGGTCATTGCCTTGATTGGTATCTGGCTGATACGATCCTGCATCTTAGATTCTGCATGTGAGCTGAATTTGTTTGTCCTCAGATCAAATAACTCACTTTAATAATTCTAGTAAGTTTGTTTTCACTTTTACATATTCCCTTAATTTCTGTTTATCTGGTAATGACCTAATTTCACCATCAAATTTGAATGAGAGTTTTTCAGGATATATTATTCTTGGCTGGCAATTTTTTTCTTTCAGATTTTATATATGTCATCCCATTGTCTTCTTGCCTGCATGGTTTCTGGCAAATAATCTGAGCTTTGTCTTATTGTTTCTCCTCTGTATGTGACTTCTTGTTTTTCATAAGCTTCTCTCAGGATTCTTTGTTTGTGCTTGGTTTCGGTGAGAGTGACCATGATATGCCTTGGTGATCTTCTTTTGGGGTCTATCCTATATGGGGTTCGTTGAGCTGCCTGTATGGCCAGCTTTCCATCTTTTATGATACTGGGGAAGCCTTCTGTCAGCAGTTCTTCAATGATCCTCTGTGTGTTCTTCGTTTTCTCCACTGCTCTGGAACTCCAATCACTCACAAATTTTTGGTTCTGATTGTATCTCACACAGCTCTCAGGGTCTATTCATTTTTCTTTTTTCATTTTTCTGAGTTTTCCTGAAACAGAGTTGTATCCAAGTGTTTGTCTTCAATTCCACTGATCCTGTCTTCCACTGTTTCAAATGTACCTCTCTCCCCTTCTATGACACCGTCCATTTCTAAAATCTTGTTATTTATCTTTTTGAGTTCTAATTGTTGTTTTTGTATAATTTCTAGTTGTGAATTTATTTTGGCATTTTGTTCCTGCATTATTTTCCTGAATTATTCCAATTTTTTGTCTGTAGTTTCCATGAATTTGTCTATTTTTTCCTCATGTTTGTCAGCTTTTTGCCTCAGTTCTTGGAGAATTCCAAGTATTGGAGATTTGAATTCTCTATGAGGTAGTTCTAGTGCATTCTCTTCCACAAGAGTGTCATCAGGTGTTTTATTTTGGATGCTTACATGAACCATCCTGTCCTGTTTTTGTAAATGTTTTGATATTGTCTGCTGTCTTCGGGGTATTCAGTAGTTATTTTTCTCGTTTATTGATTGTAGATTTGTTCGTTTTGTCCCTTTTTTTAAAAAATTTGAGTATGCCTTAGCAGGTGGACTGTGTGTTTTTGTTGTTTGTTCATCTGTGGGCACAATAATTTTCACCTCCTTCTCCATTTGGCAGGGTCAGTCACTCAGATATGGTATGGCAGGTCAGGTCTAGCTGAAGAGGGTTTACTGGGACGGGTTGTTTGTGGCACTTACTACAGCCACCAGGGCGGGGCGGTAATCAGTGCAGGGCAGGTTCCAGTAGGCCATGCCTGTGGTGCTTGGTGGTGTGATGTTAAGCGCACGGTGCAGGTAGGCAGGATGTAGCGGGGAGATTGTTATGTGTGGAGCTAAGATGTATATGGGAGAGAGGAGAGAGGATCAGGGGCCAAAAACATATGAAAAAACAAAAAAGAATGCTAGGAGAGTTTGCTGTTGGAGTGGAGAGATGAGAGACTATGAAATGGAGAAAAACAGAAAGAGGAAGTGTAAGAAAAGAAAAGAATGAATAAGTAAAAAATGGGAAAGGTTAAAGGACTGCAAAGTTCCCAGGGATCCCACCAGTGCAGCTATGAGGTCTGGGAAAGTTGCTCTCAAGTGTTGCAGTACAGCCTGGCTAGAAGGCATAGAGGTATACAATGTCAGGTATGCAGGGAATAGAAAGAGATGGAAGATATAGAGAGTTGAGAAACTGAGTAATGAAGAAAGACAGAAATGGAAAAAGAGGGAAAAGAAAACAAAACAAATTTAAAAAAAAGAAAAAGAACAAGAAAAGCCCCCCAAAAAACAGGAAAAAAAAGAAATGCCCTCAGAGATCCCTCTGCACGTCTGTGCAAGCCGAGGGGGTAGTTTCCTTGCCACGCAGCACTGCCTGGCCAGAAAGAGCTCCCAGCTCAAGAAAGGAAAAGAAAAGAAACAAACAATTCAAAACAAACGAACAAACAAAAGCCCTGGGATCCCACCATCGTGGCAGCCCAGACCGGGAAGCAGGTCCACACTCGAATGGAGCTCCACAACCCCTCAGGAAGAAGCAAAGGTGGCGCATGGAGCCAGGTATTTGAGCAAAAGGAGGGGGAGGTGGTGAGAGGCAAGGAAGAAATCAAAAGAAGCAGGAAAAAAACCAACACCAGCAGCCAACAAATGGCACTCAGAGAGCCAGCTAGTTAGGGCTGGTGGAATCGAAGCAACTGGTGTTTCTCAGACAAGAGACTGTGTCCGTGGGAAGCAGAGGGGGCCGAGTGTGGGTGAATAAGGATAGGGAGTGGTGAAGCATATATCACAAATTAGTGGAGCTCTGCTGCCCCTCGGGATGATGCAAAGTTGGTGCATGGAGCCAGGTATTTGAGCAAAAGGAGGGGGAGGTGGTGAGAGGTAAGGAAGAAGTCAAAAGTTGCAGAAAAAAGCAACACCAGCAGCCAATGAATGGCACTCAGAGAGCCAGCCCGTTCAGGTATGTGGAATCCAGGCAGCCGGTGTTTCCCAGACAAGAGACCGTGGCCGTGGGAAGAAGAGGAGGCCGAGCTGGGGCGAAGAGGGGTGGGGGGTGGGAAAGTGCACCTGCAAATTACCAGCTGTTTTGTCTCCCGCTGGACACTCCATGAGGCTGCTTTCTCATACGCCATGTTTGCTGGTCTCTGATAGGAGTCCAAGATGGCGGATCCACACTGCATTAGCTGGTATGGGACCTTTGCATGAATCTCTCCTCACTCTCTGTTCTCTGTCAGTTTTCTCACTCCATTTGGTGCTTGGCTGAGTTCTTTATCTCTTCATTTGATGTTTTAGGTTTTCCGGATTGTTGCATTCTCTGTTCGGCTGAGTTTTTCGGATCTTTGCTGTGAAGGGACGGTGTGGTGCTTCTGCCTAGAGTGCCATTTTGCTGGAAGTCTAATACTCAAGCACTTTTGAAAGTATATTTAAATTAAATTATTTATCTCATAGTTTCCTGGATGTACTTTAAAATGATATGTATATATTGAACATTTCATGTCAATTTTCTTGGAATATTGTGAGATACTTAAAACTTAGGTTTTAGTGTTATATTAATTTTTGATAAAATTTCTTTATATTATTAAATTATTTAATTCTATTTGGGGGTACACCTTTTTTTGTGTATCCTCAATATCTCTTTTTATTTTTAACCGATGAAACACCTAGTTTACTTTCTAATTTTACTTCTTCCTTCAACACTGTCCTGCAAGTCCATTACTGTGATTTCAACACCGTCTCTTAAGCTTTGTACTGTTTAATTTTGCCTTCATTCTTGTTAGGACATCTCTTTTTTTTTTTTTTTTTTTCCTCTCTTTTGCCATTTCACAATCTCTCTCTCTCTTACTCTTAGGCTATTTTTCATCTTTTCTTTTTTCTTTTTTTGTATATTTTATTGTACTTCAGGTGAAAGCTTACATAGCAAATAGTTTCCCATGAAATAGTAGTACACATGTTGTTCATTGGTTAACAACCCCACAACATATTAAGCCTCTAAATTCTCAAACATTTTTATTTTTTGATGAAAATACAGATAGCCAAAGATACACCATTTCAAAAATTTCTACATTCACAGTTCAGTGACATTGACTACACTCTTCCAACTGTGCTGTTATTCTCACTTAAGATGAAGGCTTACAGAACAAAACAGTTTTTCATTTAACAGTTACTACACATGTTGTCCTATCACAATGGTTAACAATCTCACAGCACATCAAGAATATCCTTACTCCACCTTGTGTTCCCTATCACCAGGGGACTTCCTTGTCCCCTTCTGTCTTCTGGCCCTTGTCACTGGACTACTGTACCTCTTTAGTCTCATTTGTTTTTTTTTTAATTTAATTTAATTTTATTTTATTTTAACACCATTTCAAAACTTTTTACTTACACATTTAAGTGATATTGACTATGCTCTTCCAATTGTGCTGCCATTCTTGCCCAAGATGAAGGCTTACAGGATAAAACAGCCTCCCATTTAATAGTTACTACAAATGTTGCCCTATAGCAGTGGTCAACAATCTCACAATACATCGACAGTGTCCTTATTCAAGCCTGTCCACTCCCAGGCTTAACATCGAACCTCGAAGGTAACTTCACTTCTGAGTTGAAAAGGTGTCTGGGGGCCACACTCTTGAGGTTTCTCCAGTATTCTTTAGGCCACTAAATCTGGTATTTTTTTTTGGGGGGGGGGGAGTTAAAATTATGCTCTACATCCTTCTCCAGCTCTGTCCGGAACCCTCTGTTGTGATCCTGGTGAGAGCAGTCAGTGGTGGTAGCCGGGCACCATCTAGCAGTACTGGACTCAGTGCGGTGGAGGCCTTGGTAGCTGCGGACAATTAGTCCTTTGGACTAATCTTTTCGTTGAATCCTGTTCTCCTCATTCTCCCTTGCTCCCGAAGGGATGAGACCAGTGGAGTATCTTAGATGGCCGCTCACAGGCTTTTAAGACCACAGACACTACTCACCAAGGTAGAATGTAGAGCACTATCCCCATAAGTAGTGTCATGCCAATTGAGCTAGATGTTCCCCGAGACCATGGTCCCCAGAGCCCTCCGTCCAACAACTCAGTCCCTCGGGGGGTTTGGATGTGTCCATAGGGCCTCCATGACCTTTCCTTGTGCATGTTGTGTTAGTTTCCCCTGTACTGTGTACTATCTCACCTCTCACCCAAGTTACCACTTATCTATTACCTATTTAGTATTTCCCCCTTCTTCCCTCCCATCCCTGGTAACCAACAAGGATTGTTACATTTTGCATGTGAATTTTTTCATGGGTTTTTACAATACAGGTCTCATACAATATTTGTCCTTTTGTGATTGACTTATTTCACTCAGCATAATGTCCTCCAGTTTCATCCATGTTATGAGATGGTTCACAGATACATTGTTGTTCTTTCTCATTGCATAGTACTCCATTGTGTGTATGTACCATAGTTGGTGTATCCATTCATCTGTTGATGGACATCGAGGTTGTTTCCATCGTTTTGCTATTGTGAACAATGCTGCCATGAACATAGGTGTACATATGTCTATTTGAGTGATGACTCTTATTTCTCTAGGATATACTCCTAGGAGTGGGATTGCTGGATCGAATGGTATGTCTATTTCTAGCTTTCTGAGGAAACGCCATATCATTTTCCAAAATGGTTGTATCAATTTGCATTCCCACCAGCAGTGTATAAGAGTTCCCATCTCCCCGCAGCCCCTACAACATTTATTATTTCCAGTGTTTTTGATTCGTGCCAGTAATGCCGGGATGAGATGGTATCTCATTGTGGTTTTAATTTGCATTTCTCTAATGGCTAGTGATCGCGAGCATTTCCTCATGTGTCTGTTGGCCATTTGAATGTCTTCCTTGGTGAAGTGTCTGTTCATTTCCTTTGCCCATTTTTTGATAGGATTATTTGTCTTTTTGTTGTAGAGGTATTGGATTTTCTTGTAGATTATGGAGATCAGACCTTTGTCTGACTTGTACCGTCCAAAAATTTTTTCCCAGTCTGTAGGTTCTTTTTTGACTCTTTTGGTGAAGTCTTTTGAACAGCATAGATGTTTGATTTTTAGAAGATCCCAGTTATCTAGTTTATCTGTTCGGTTTTTTGTGTTGATGTTTATGGTTTGTATCCTGTTAATGCCATGTATTAAAGCCTGAAGTGTTGGTCCTATTTTTTCTTCTATGAATTTTATAGTTTGAGGATTTATATTCAGGTCTTTGATCCATTTTGAAGTAGTTTTTGTGTATGGTGTGAGGTATGGGTCCTGTTTCATTTTTCTACAAATGGATATCCAGTTTTGCCAGCACCATTTGTTAAAAAGACTGTCTTTTCCCCATTTGATGTATTTTGGGCCCTTGTCAAAGATCAGGTGACCGTAGGTGGATGGATTTACATCTAGGTTCTCAATTCTGTTCCATTGGTCAATGTCTCTGTTGTTGTACCAGTACCAGGCTGTTTTGAGTACTGTAGCTGTATAGTAGGTTCTCAAGTCAGGTAGTGTGAGTCCTCCAACTTTATTCTTCTTCTTCAGTAGTGCTTGACTTATTCGGGGTTTCTTCCCTTTCCATATAAAGTTAATAATTAGTTTTTCCATCTCTTTGAAGAATGTTGTTGGTATATGGATTGGGATTGCATTGTATTTGTAAATTGCTTTAGGTAGAATTGCCATTTTCACAATGTTGAGTCTGCCTATCCATGAGCATGATATGTTTTTCCATTTATGTAGATCCCTTTGGGTTTCATGCAGCAGTGTTTTGTAGTTTTCTTTGTATAGGTCTTTTACATTCCTGGTCATATTTATTCCTAAGTATTTTATCTTTTTAGGGACTATTGAAAATGGTATTGATTTCCTGATCTCCTTTTCATCGTTCTCTTTACTGGTGTATAGGAATCCAACGGATTTTTGAATGTTTATCTTGTATCCTGCTACTCTGCTGAATCTTTCTATTAGTCCCAGTAGATTTCTCGTGGAGTCTTTAGGGTTTTATATGTATAGTATCATATCCTCTGCAAACAGGGAGAGTTTAACTTCTTCATTACCAATTTGGATGCCCTTTATTTCTTTCTCTTGCCTTATTGCTCTAGCTAGAACTTTCAGCACGATGTTAAATAGGAGTGGTGAGAAAGGGCATCCTTGTCTTGTACCTGTTTTCAAGGGGAATGTTTTCAGCTTCTCTCCATTAAGAATGATGTTGGCTGTTCGTTTTGCATAGATGCCCTTTATTATGTTGAGTGATTTCCCTTCTATACCTATTTTATTGAGAGCTTTTATCAGGAATGGGTGTTGGACTTTGTCAAATGCCTTTTCTGCATCAATTGAGATGATCATGTGATTTTTTTCTTTCCTTTTATTTATGTGGTGAATTACGTTGATGGATTTTCTAATGTTAAACCATCCTTGCATACCTGGTATGAATCCTACTTGGGTGTGGTGTATTATTTTTTTGATATGATACTGAATTCTATTGGCTAGAATTTTGTTCAGAATTTTTGCATCTATATTCATGAGAGATATTGGTCTGTAATTTTCTTTTTTTCTGATGTCTTTGCCTGGTTTTGGTATCAGCGTTATGCTGGCTTCATAGAATGAATTTGGAAGTATTGTTTCCTCTTCTATGCTCTGAAATAGCTTGAGTAGAACTGGTACAAACTCTTCTGTAAAGGTTTTGTAGAATACTCCAGTGAAGCCATCTGGGCCAGGGCTTTTTTTGGTTGGGAGTTTTTTTATTACCTTTTCAATCTCTTGTCTTGTTATGGGTCTGTTCAGATTTTCAATGTTACTTTGTTGTAGTTTGGGTAGGTCATATGTTTCTAGAAATTTATCCATTTCCTCTAGGTTTTCAAATTTGTTGGAATATAGTTTTTCATAATATTCTGTTATAATCCTTTTTGTTTCAGTTGGGTCTGTTGTAATGTCCCCCATTTCATTTCTTATTTGGGTTATTTGTGCCCTCTGATGTTTTTCTTTTGTCAGTCTGGCCAGTGGTTTGTCGATTTTGTGGATTCTTTCAAAGAACCAACTTTTGGTTTTGTTGATTCCTTCTATTGTTTTTCTGTTCTCTATTTCATTGATTTCTGCTCTGATCTTTACTATTTCCTTTCTTCCGGTGTTTGTAGGCTTTTTTTGTTGTTCTCTTTCTATTTGTTTCAGTTCTGTAGTTAATGTTTTGATTTTGTCCCTTTCTTCTTTTTTGATATGTGCATCTATTGCTATAAATTGTCCTCTGAGGACTGCCTTTGCTGTGTCCCAAAGGTTTTGGTATGATGTGTTTTCATTTTCATTTGATTCTAGGAATTTTTTGATTCCATCTCTGATTTCTTCTATTACCCATTGATGTGTAAGCAGATTATTATTCAGTTTCCATGTGTTTGATTTTTTTTCCTTGCTCTTTCTAGTGTTAATTTCTACCTTGATGGCATTATGTTCAGAGAAGATACTGTGAATTATCTCAGCATTTTTGATCTTGTTGAGGATTGCTCTGTGGCCTAAGATGTGGTCTATTCTGGAGAACGTTCCATGTGCATTGGAAAAGAATGTGTACTTTGCAGCGGTTGGATGGATTGTTGTATATATGTCTATGAGGTCCAGTTGGCTGATTGTGTTCTTTAGGTCTTCTGTATCTTTGCTGAGTTTCTTTTTAGTTGTTCTGTCCTTTACTGAGAGTGGTGTGTTGAAGTCTCCTACTATTATTGTGGAACTGTCAATTTCTCTTTTCAGTGTCGTTAGGGTCTGTTTTATGTATTTTGGAGCCCTGTCATTGGTTGCATAGATATTTATTATGGTTATGTCTTCATGATGGATCATCCCCTTAAACATTATATAGTGTCCTTCTTTGTCTTTTATGGTAGATTTTGTTTTAAAGTCTATTTTATCTGAGATTAGAATTGCCACTCCTGCTCTTTTTTGATAGTTGTTAGCTTGATATATTTTTTTCCAACCTTTGATTTTCAATAAATTCACGTCTTTGTTTCTAAGGTGTGTCTCTTGTAGACAGCAAATTGATGGATCCTGTTTTCTTATCCATTCTGCCACTCTCCATCTCTTTATGGGTGCATTGAGTCCATTTACGTTCAGTGTAATTATTGATAGATGGAAGTTTGTTGCTTTCATTTTGTAGTGCTTTTTTTTGTGGTGCTGAATTTTTCTTTGTTCTTCTTACTCTCTTGTGCTGAGTTACTTTTGTTTGTGGATTTTGTGTTCATTTCTTTTGTTTTTGTAGGTTTTGTTTTTGTTGAGACTTTATGTTTTTCGTCTTTATTTTTATGAGTTGGTTTGTGGTTACCATGAATTTTACCCTTATATTTATAATTTTGAAGCAGTCTACCCTTACTTGGTTTCCCCTTGCCTTCCTCTCCTTTAGAAGGTTCTATACCTATGCCGTTTGTTCCCTCTTTCATTGTTTTGATACTGTTGTCATCCTTTGATTGATTTCTCTGATTCCCTGTTGTATATCTTTTGTTTTTGGAAAGTCCTCTGTAGTTCAGTTCCTAGAATGGTATCTGGTTCATGTGAACCTACGTCCTAGGTCCTAGGTCCTGCCTGAGGGCTGAAGCTGTTTGTCCTCAGATCGAAGAACTCCCTTTAATAATTCTTGTAACTTTGGTTCAACTTTTGCATATTCCTTTAGTTTCTGTTTATCTGGAAATGACCTAATTTCACCATCAAATTTGAATGAGAGTTTTGCAGGATATATTAGTCTTGGTTGACAATTTTTTTCTTTCAAGATTTTATATATGTCATCCCATTGCCTTCTTGCCTGCATGGTTTCTGCCGAATAATCTGAGCTTAGTCTTATGGTTTCTCCTCTGTATGTGACTTCTTGTTTTTCACGAGCTGCTCTCAGGATTCTTTGTTTGTCTTTAGTTTTAGTGAGTGTGAATATGATATGTCTTGGTGATTTTCTTTTGGGGTTTCTTCTATATGGGGTTTGTTGAGCTTCTTTGATGGCCAGCTTTTCATCTTTCATGATATTGGGAAATTTTTCTGTCAGCAGTTCCTCAATGATCCTCTCTGTGTTTTCTGTTTTCTCCCCCTGTTCTGGTATGCCAATCACTCATAAGTTTTTGCTTTTAATTGTGTCCCACATAACTCTCAGGGTCTCTTCATTTTTCTTTGTTCTTTTTTCTGAGTTTTCCTGAAACAGAGTTGTATCCAAGTGTTTGTCTTCAGTTCCACTGATCCTGTCTTCCATGGTTTCAAATCTACTTCTCAGCCCTTCTATGACATTGTCCGTTTCTGAAATCTTGTTGTTTATCTTTTGGATTTCTAATTGTTGTTTTTGTATAATTTTGAGTTGTGAATTTATTTTGGCATTTTGTTCCTGCATCATCTTCCTGAATTCTTCCAATTTTTTGTCTGTATTTTCCATAAATTTGTGTATTTTTTCCTCATGTTTTTCAGCTTTTTGCTTCAGTTCTTGGAAAATTCAGAGTATTAGTGATTTGAGTTCCCTATCAGGTACTTCTAGTGCATTTTCTTCCACAGGAGAGTTATCTGGTGTTTTAATTTGGACGCCTATTGGAGCCATCTTGTCTTGTTTTTGTAAATGTTTTGATATTGTTTGCTGTTTTTGGGGCATTCAGTAGATATTTCTCTCATTTATTGATTGTAGTTTTTTTTTTGTTTCGTCCTTGTGGTACAGCTGGGCAGATCTAGCTGAAGAAGAGCCACTGGGACGGGTTGTTTGTGGCACTCACCGCAGCCACCAGGAGAGTCGGTAGTCAGTGCTGGGCAGGTTACAATAGGGTGTGCCTGCACAGCTTGGTCGTGTGATGTTAAGTGCACGGTGCAGGTGGGCAGGATGCAGCGGGGAGATGGTTATGTGTGAAGCTAAGCTGGATATGGGAGAGAGGAGAGAGGAGCAGGAGCAAAAAGCATACAATCATAAAAGAATGCTAGAGGAGCTTGTCATTGGTATGGACAGATGAGAGACTATGGGATGGAGGAAACCAGAAGGGGCAAGAGAAAGAAAAGTAAAGAATGAACAAACAAAAATCAGAAAAGTTAAAGAACTGCAAATTTCCCAGGGATCCCACTGATGCAGCTATGAGGTCTGGGGGAGTCGGTCTCAGGTTTCACAGCACAGCCTGGCCAGAAGGTACAGAGGCATACATCGCCTGGTATTCAGTGATCAGAAAGAGAAGGAAGAGATAGAGAGATGAGACATTAAGCAATAAAGAAAGACAAAAGGAAAAAGATGACAAAACCAATCAAAAAAAGAAGAAAAATAAAATTAAAAAAAGAAAAAAAAAAAGCAACACCAGCAGTCAGTGCCAACAAATAGGACCCAGAGAGCCCCCACTCAGGGGCGCGAATTCCAAGAAGCCGGCAGTCTCGGGATTAAGAGACCGTGGCCACAGGAAGCAGAGTGGTGAACGAACAAAGGCCCCGGGATCTCACCAGCATGGCAGCCCAGACCTGGAAGCAGGCACACGCCCGAACACAGCCCCACAGACCCGCAGGAGAGAGCAAAGACGGCACTCTGAACCAGGCACCCAGGGAAAAGGAGGGGGAGGCGGCAGAAAAAGGTTCGCCAGCGGCCAGCAAATGGCTCTCAGAAAGCCGCCAGCCCAGGCGTGCGTAACCCAAGCACTTGCGCCCCCCAGCCCAGGGACCCCGGCCACGGAAAGCAGAAGGGCAAATGAACAAAGGCCCCAGGATCTCACCAGCGCGGCAGCCCAGACCTGGAAGCAGCCACACGCCCAAACGTAGCCCCACAGCCCCGCAGGAGAGAGCAAAGACCGCACTCGGAACCAGGCACCCAGGCAAAAGGAGGGGGAGGCGGCAGAAAAAGTTTCACCAGCGGCCAGCAAAAGGCTCTCAGAAAGCCGCCAGCCCAGGCGCACAGAATCCAAGCACTGGCATCCCCCAGCCCAGGGACCCTGGCCATGGAAAGCAGGGGAGCCCCAGCCAAGGCGGAGAGGGGTGGGGGGTGGGAAAGTGCGCACCGCTGTTTACCGGTCGTTCTGTCTCCCACTGGATGCTCTGCAAGGCTGCTCTCCCGTTCGCTGGTCTCCGATAGGAATCCAAGATGGTGGATCCGCGCTGCGTTAGCTGATAAGGAATCTCTGCATGGGTCTCTCCTCGCTCTCTGTTCTCTTTTAGTATTCTCACTCCGTTTGGTGTTTGGCTGAGTTCTTTATCTCTTCATTTGATGTTCTAGGGTTTTAGGATTGTTGATTCTGTGTTAGGCTTAGTTTTTTGGATTTTTGCTGTGGAGGGACGGTGTGGTGCTTCTGCCTAGAGCGCCATCTTGCCCCGCCCTCTATTTTTCATCTTTTTTTATGCTTTTATTTTACAGAAGAGATTGCTTTAATAAATTATATTTTAATCAATGGCAATATATTTACTCACAATGTTCATCTCTTCTCTAACACATTTACTTGTGATTGTTTTTCAGCTGCCATGTTTCTCTCATTCTCTTCTTTGTTTCTCTCATAATAGATTTAAATAAATCCTCAGCTAATTCCAATTTGATTGTAATAATAGTAATGCTATCTGAACAAGTTATTTTCTGGATGTTCATGTCCAACCTTGGGCAAAGATGTTTTTGCAGAGATGTTTTTTATCATCTACTATTTACTATGAGATCTTTAAACTACAATGCCCTCTTAGTTAACAACAATGAGCTGCAAAGACTATTCATAATGTAGAGTGTTTATTCACACTTACTGTCTACAATCAGATGATTTGGGGGGTAGGGAATCATCTGGTATATATTATTCCGTTTTCACCTCTGTCTTTCTGATTCTCAAAAATTAATTACAAACCTGGTTCACAAAATAGGCTGTTCGTGTTTCCAGAAAAGGCATTGTCATGGATTGAATTGTGTCCCCCAAAAAATGTGTGTAGTAACTTGACGAGGTAATTTTTCCCAGTATTGTATGATTGTGTTATCTGATGTGATTTCCTTATGTGTTGTAAACTCTACCACTATGATGAGATTATATGTGATCTCCTTATGTGTTGTAAATTCTATCACTGTAATGAGTTTATGCTGATGAGGTTGATAAGATTAGATAGTGTCTTAATGCAATCTCTTCTGAGATATAAAAGAGAGAAGGGAGCAGAGACATGGGAACTTCATACCACCAAGAAAGCAGTGCTGGGAGCGGACAGCATCCTTTGGACCTGAGGTTCCTACGCTGAGATGCTCCCATACCAACGGAAGACTGATGCATCACAAAGACCTTCCTCCAGAGATGACAGAGAGAGAAAGCTTTTTCCTGGAGCTGACACCCTGAATTTGGACTTGTAGCCTACTGGACTGTGATAGAATAAACTTCTCTTTGCTAAATTCATCCACTCGTGGTATTTCTGTTGGAGCAGCACTAGATGACTAAGACAGGCATTATTATTTTTTAATTTTGGAATATGCCATTTAGTTTAAAGAACAATATTTTTTGCCATGATTTTTGTATTCAGCCATGTGTATCCCTTTTTAATGTCTTTTTACACATCTAAACTACACACACACACACACAAATGCAAACACATTAATACATACGTGTGTGTGTGAATTTTAGGACACATGTATTTCCTAATCACTTAGATGATGGCTTTTTTTCTTACTGTTCACATTGTTAATTAATTAATTAATTGATTTTTTTTTAGAGAAGAGAGAAACCATCATCTTTATTCTGTCCATTAAAATCCGAATAAAACTTATATTTCTAGTCTCATATTTTCTTTCTTAAATCAGATTTTATGTATCTACCGCTTTGTCAAAAATTATATTAGCAAGGAAATTTCTGAGAAGCATAATATAAAGTAGTATAAGTAGTTTGAATGAAAACCTGCAGTTTGATGCTGCTACTAGTAATTAAGTTTTGTCCACATTTTTATTTGACTTCATGTTTTCATTTGAACACCAACTGTTACAAGGCATATGGATTTCCATGGATATCCCGTATGCTACATAATGGCTGACTGTTATCTACTGAGAACTCAAACAATGATAAAATGTCAAAACAATTGTGAAGTAGACAATTTTCAACTCCTTATCTAGTTTAATGTATATCTTAGTTACTCTGAAGTACATAATCATACTGTTTTATTACATTAAGTGTTTTTCCTCTTTATATATATCTGATGTTTGAGGAAGAATGTTTATAAAATATTATAAAGTATAGCCCTCTTACTTACTACACACATTTTTTGGGGGACACAATTCAATCCATGACAATGCCTTTTCTGGAAACACGAACAGCCTATTTTGTGAACCAGGTTTGTAATTAATTTTTGAGAATCAGAAAGACAGAGGTGAAAACGGAATAATATATACCAGATGATTCCCTACCCCCCAAATCATCTGATTGTAGACAGTAAGTGTGAATAAACACTCTACATTGTGAATAGTCTTTGCAGCTCATTGTTGTTAACTAAGAGGGCATTGTAGTTTAAAGATCTCATAGTAAATAGTAGATGATAAAAAACATCTCTGCAAAAACATCTTTGCCCATGGTTGGACATGAACATCCAGAAAATAATGCAAATAATGCAAATAATTGATATGTCCCACATTTTTGTTATAAATCAGAGCATTGTTTTTCATGTAAAGGGAACCACCAGATGATCTAAGCAAGTTAACATCACAAATCAAAGATGCATATATTATGTAAATATAACACTGTACTAAAGAATATATCCCAAATTACCCATGTTATTATGTGAGGGAAATATTTTATATGAAGGGATTCTTTTGTTTGTTTGTTTGTTTATTGTTGTGCTTTAAGTGAAAGTTTACAATTCAAGTTAGTCTCTCATACAAAAATTTATACATACATTGTTACATGACCCTAATTGCTCTCCCCATACTGTGACAGCACACTCCTCCTTTCCACCCCTGATTTCCCATGTCCATTCAACCAGCTCCCAACCCTCTCTGCCTTCTCATCTTACCTCCGGACAGAAGCTGCCCATTTAGTCTAATGTATCTACTTGAGCTAAGAATCACACTCTTCACGAGTGTCATTTTATGTCCCAGAGTCCAGTCCAATCCCTGTCTGAAGAGTTGGCCTCGGAAATTGTTTTAGCTCTGAGCTGATAGATTATCTGGGGGCCATGCTTTCTGGGGTTCCTCCAGTCTCAGTCAGACCATTAAGTCTGGTCTTTTTACTAGAATTTGAGTTCTGCACCCCACATTTCTACTGCTCCATCAGGGACTCTCTGTTGTGTTCCCTGTCAGGGTAGCCATTGGTGGTAGCCAGGCACTATCTAGTTCTTCTGGTCTCAGGCTGATGAAGTTTCTGGTTTATGTGACCCTTTATATCAAGGGATTCTAATGGAGAGGATATATAGTACTGGTAAAATCATTTGAATAGCTATCATTAAATACCACTTAAACTTCTTAAATCCTTGAGAATCATTGACTACAGAAAAATGCAAGTATTTTGGATTTGAAATGGAGGCTTTCAATTAATTCACTCAAGAATTTAAATTATAGAAGTATGGTGTTATAGTTCCTTAGTGTAATAGTTGTTGATATTGCAGAGTCTATTCTCTTCTTTCATTGCTGAAAATGCCATTCACAGAAATGACAGAGACGTATTCATCATGCTATAATACAGTAACTTTTGAATTTTTATGTTATTGTTGTTAGGTGCCATCGAGTCAGTTCCGACTCATAACGACCCTATGTACAACAGAATGGAACACTGCCAAGTCCTGCACTATCCTCACAATCCTTGATATGCTTGAGCCCATTGTTGCAGCCACTGTGTCAATCCGTCTCCTCCAGGGTCTTCCTCTTTTTCTCTGTCTACTTTTTGTCTCTTGTGGACTTGTTTTAATTTTCTTCAGCTTCAGCTTGAACTTGCATATGAACAATTGATGGTCTGTTATGCAGTCAGCCCCTGGCCTTGTTCTAACGGATGATATTAAGCTTTTCCATTGTCTTTTTCCTCAGACTTAGTTGATCTGATTCCTGTTTTTTCCATCCAGTGAGGTCCACGTGTATATTCACCATTGATGATGTTGAAAAAAGTATTTGCAATGAAGAAGTCATTGGTCTTGTAAAATTTTATCATGTGGTCTCCGGCGTTTCTATCACCAAGGCTGTATTTTCCAAATACCAATCCTTCTTTGTTACTAACATTCACATTCCAATCCCTAATAATTATGAATACATCTTTATTGCATATTTGATCAATTTCAGACTGTAGAAGTTGATAAAAATTCTTCCATTTCTTCGTCTGTAGCATTAGTGGTAGGTGGGTAGATTTGAATAATAGTTGCATTAACTAATCTTCCTTGTACACTTATGGATATTATCCTATCACGGACAGCATTGTACTTCAGGATATATCTTCAAATGTTCTTTTTGATGATGAATGCAATGCCATTCTTCTTCAATTTGTCATTTCCAGTATAGTTAATCATCTGACTGTCTGATTCAAAATAGTCAATACCAGACCATATCTTCTTGGTAATGCCCAGAATATTGATCTTCATGTGTTCCATTTCATTTTTGCTGACTTCCAATTTTCCTAGATTCATACTTTGTACATTCCATGTTCTGATTATTAATGGATGTTTGCAGCTGTTTCTTCTCATTTTGAGTCTTGCCACATCAGCAAATGAATGTCCCAAAAGCTTGACTCCATTCAAGTCATTAAGGTAGACTCTACTTTGACAAGGAAGGCAGCTTTTCCCCAGTCATATTTTGAGTGTCTTCCAACCTGAGGGGCTCATCTTCTGGCAACGTATCAGACAATGTTCCATCGGTATTCAGAAGTTTTTCATTGGCCAATTTTTTTCAGAAGTAGACTGCCCTGTCCTTCTTCCTAGTTTATCTTAGTCTGGAAGCTCAGCTGAAACCTGTCCACCCAGGGTGACTGTGCTAGTATTTGAAATACTGGTGGCAAAGCTTCCAGTGTCCCAGCAACACGCAAACCACCAGAGTAGGACAAACTGAGAGAAGTGTGGTTCTTTTTGTTGATATTCAAGAGTCTATTCTCTTCTTCCGTTGCTGAAAATGCCATTCACAGAAATGCCAGAGATTTACTTATCATGGTATAAGAGAGTAACATTTGAATTTTTACAGATAACACAATTTAAATATGGTCAAGTGCATATACGTTTGTTTTGTACTGTGTCAAAAAAATTGTCCCAAAGGATTTTCTGTTAAAACAATATTTAATCTTCTTAGAATTTTTTAAGAATAAAATATTACCCACAGTAAGAAGAGAACAGTGTGAACAATGGTAAATTTTCCAAGTTAAAAAATTTCCAAATATATGGTTTGCTTCACAGAAGAAGAGAAAAGAAATTTTTCTTTTTTTTTAAATGATGCATTGTGAAATTTTAAAAATCTTTTTAACACTGAAAAATGCATATAAGAATTAGAAGAAACAATTGTGTCTTTTAGATGTAAATCAAAGCAACACTAAATGTTTCAGATCATTCACATTGACTAATAAAAATACTTAGTCATTCTGTATTTTCTCATGCTAATGAGACAGACTAAACCGCTCATATTTTTAAATCCCTCTTTTTCTCCAATCTCCTTATCGGAAATCCCTTGTTATTCTTCCTTTCAGGAAATTCTATTGATGTTATTTTTATCTCTATTACTTATTTTGGCATTTGTTCATTTATGGCCTTGTAAGTACTACTTAAGTGATTTACATATATTACCTTCTCATTAGTTTTTAATTTCCAAGAACTCATAAAAGTATCTTACATTTACACTGTGTTCTTATTGGAGGCTAGTAGAGCATAAACTATATCATAGACAGTTATATGATAATTAGAAAATGAAAGAAAGAATATATATATAAATTCCATTATTCCTTTAAAATAGACATAATTTTATACCATATTAAATTATGAAATACATTTTTTAGGAAAAGTTACTTGAAATTAACATCATTTTTGCTACCCCCAATGACCCTAGAGACAAATTGACTCTGTGCTCATAAGGGGCATTTGAAGAGAGAAAGTTTTATTTTTGCCATTAAAACTAATGTGTCTTTTTTTTCTCTGGTTGTTTTAGATATTTCTCTTTTTGTTGTTGTTGTTCTTTAACAGAATTTGTTATTTTCCCAGATGTACTGTCTTTTGATTATCCTATTCTGGTATTACTATTTTTTCATAATATATTGCCTAGGATGTTTCTTCAGTTTAAAAATAATCTCTGCTATTTTCTCTTAATTTTTTTTACGCACTCTCTCCTGTTAAAACTCCAAGTATATGTATCTCAGATATTTACTATATACCCTCTATTTATCATACAGTCTTTAAAAATGCTTATGTATTTATTTAATTAATTTTATTTATTTATTCTTTTTATCTCCTAGAGATTTTCTTTTGGACTTTGTTCCAGTGTCACACGACAGGCCATTTTTTTCCTGTAGCAAAATATCTTAAAACAATAAATCGTATGAATTATTACCTGAGCTATAATTTATGTAAATTATCTAATATGGGATAATAGGGTAGTTGTATTATTCTCATGTAATTTACCTCATTTTGAAAGCTAATATTTGAAATATTTTTCATACTTTTTCAAACTAGAAAATGTTTTATTTTTATTTTCAGGATTGTTTAATCCTGTTATTTTAATCCCTGTTATTTAATTTCGACATAGTTATCAGTTACATTTTTCATTCATATTGCACTGAATGCAATAAGTGGGATCACCTATAAAAACATAGGTTTTAAAGTTGGGCCACATGTGAACAATTGAAATCACAACAATAAAACAAAAATGCACAAACGTAATAATTACAGAACTCAGCAAAAGGCAAGATTTTCTATTGTATTGCTTATTAAAATGTATGAAAATGGTGTATTTTACCTTACCTTATTAATTCACCTATCATTCTATTTGTAGAAGTAATTCTTTGCATAAATGATCCCATTCAGATTTGGAAATCTAATACACCCTTTTCTAAAAAGCGAATGAACAATAATCATGTTTTGGAAGCATTTCTGAGGAAGATTAAAGCAGAAGAACCAGAAGCAATGGATCTGAGTATTTTAGGGAAGGAAAGAAATTGAATAGACTTCAACAAACATCTATGCCTGCTCTATTCCTCAGGGCCTCTCCTTAAAGACTAACAAATAGTCAACATAATGTTATTACTGCTCTGAACAAGGGCCTTAGGATAGGACAGGCATTTATGGATGCATTAGATTTTCTTCAGTTATAGAGCAAGTAGTAGACCCATTTAAAAAAAAAAATTTGTAAACATTAAAAATGAAATCTAATTTAAGTTAACATGGTTTAGAAAAGCAAGGTCATAGATTTTGTTTGTGTTTTAAAATTCCTCAAGGACATTATGCTAGAGTAGAGAAAATTCACAGCAGAGGTTTAGAATATCAGGAAATATTTCCAAACTGTTAAATAAGTGGGATGAAAAATACAAGTGTGCATGATTTTAAACTTTTTTTTATTGTACTTTAGCTGAAGGTTTACAGAACAAACCAGCTTTTCATTAAACAGTACACACAACATTTTATGACATTGATTAACAACCCCATAACACATCAACACTCTACCTTCTTGACCTTGGGTTCCCTATTATTAGCTTTTCTGTCCACTCCTGCCTTCTAGTCCTTGACCCTGGGCTGGTGTGCCCTTTTAGACTCATTTTGTTTTATGGGCCTGTCTAATCTTTAACTTCATTACTGAGCTAAGAGAGTGCCCGGGGGCCATACTCTTGGGGTTTCTCCAGTCTCTGTCAGGCCAGCAAGTCTCGTCTTTTTTTGTGAGTTAGAATTTTGCTCTACATTTTTCTCCAGCTCTGTCCGGGACCCTATTGTGATCCTTGCCAGAGCAGTCAGTGGTGGTAGCCGGGCACCATCTAATTGTACTTGACTCAGTCTGGTGGAGGCCATGGTAGTTGTGTGATTTTGAAACTTTTAAAAATGCTTCATCAAGACGTTGTTGTTTTGTTTTTGTTTTTGATTTTGCTTTAAATGTATTAATTGATTGAACACTCATCTAAGCACTGAAATGATGTCAAGTGTCTTTTTCTCAAAGACCATATGACATAATGACAAATTTCCGTATTATATATAACTATTGTATTTTATGCATATATATTTATAATTAAAGAAACAAGCATATTACAGAAGATTTCACAATAATCCACAACTTTAACACAAATTCCTAACATTTAGCTACATTTTTGCAATCTTTATTTTTATGAATCCATAGGAAATAAGAAATAAGAAATTTCCACTAAAATTGTGACAGTTTATCATAAAATAATCTATTATTTATTATAAAATATGAACTTTGTGATCTACTTAATTATTTCTGGCAATGAATTTTAGAAAGTATTAAACATGTAAAGTCTTAAAAAGTAAATACTTGTGTAAAACTTGAAACAAAGGTATACATATTTTCATGCAGATAAAGAGAAATTAGCACACTTAAAAGCAGAGAGAATTTCATTTCATTTTACCAAAATAAAAAACATATATATAAATATATAGAAGAAAGTACTTTTTGAAAGATACTTTTTGCCCTTGAAAATACATTATTTGTCAATTGTAACTTCATAATTATTTTAAATGTTGGCTGAGAGGAGCAAATTCTTACCCCTGCCTGACCTTAGAGCTAAGTACCCAGAAATGTATATGATCTTCTCTCGTTTAAAGCTTCATAAGTGTTCACTTGCTCAGTAATACTTCTGTTGGCAGTGTGAATGGTGACAAATCCCTGAGATGTTTTAACCCTGGAAATGGACAAATCTAAGTAAAGGTATGAAATTTTAGAAAATTCTGACAAAATAATTAAATGTCTCATATAATCAAGTAACTCACTGCTCTTTCCCAGTAAAAAAAGAAAATACAGTTTCATAAACCAGGCACATTTTTTAAAAATATAAAAAAGTTAAAAAATATATTGCTTATATCAGTGACTATATTTCAGTGACTTATGCAGTATCTCTTATAGAAGAGATCTTGATATACACGAGTTATCACAAGAATATCTAGTATTAAATAAGAATAACTAATGGTAAATTATGCATTGTTATGGAAACCCTGGTAGCATAGTGGTTAAAATTTTGGCTGCTAACCAAAAGGTCGGCAGTTCAAATCCACCAGGCAATCCTTAGAAACTTTATGGGGCAGTTCTATTCTGTCCTGTAGGGTCACCATGAGTCGGAATTGACTCAATGGCACCTTTTTTTTTTTTAATAGTATATCCTGGGTTCTTTGACTGATACTAAAATGTGGAAATGTGTTTGAATTGCAACAGAAATATTTATCAAGATAATTTGTGCATTTAGTAACATTAACTAAAATTCATATAGCAATCCGCAGTATATAAAACAGGATCATACATTATATCTTATGTATTTCTTAACAAAAAAATTAAAAAATACATATTAATTAGAAGCACATTTTATACTCGATTCCATTGAGATTCAGCTCATTTAAGTACCCTGATAAACATTACAGCGGGATAAGGAAGAATCTGGAACTTAAAATCTCTGCTATTAAATCTGATTTCTTTCCAGAGTATTCATTTACCCACATTTCTTTTATTAGATAGCCAATTTTTAATTTACTAAGCCCAACAAAATATTTAGCTAAACTCCATAAATGACTGGTTAATATCCACTATTATTTCTAAGCTGGAATTGACTCGAAGGCAAAGTGTTTGAATTTTTTGGTTCATAGTGGAAACAGACTTGTCCTATATAGTCTTGGTGTTTTTGAGCCTTCAAAAAAAAGCAACCTAGAGATCTAGTGATTGTTAAATTTTTTCTTCTCTGGCCACCAATCCTTTCTCCAGGTGGGCCCTTTCCTAATAAGATATACCCTTGGCATTTATTGATCATCTAGGGGAAATTATAAGCATTTATCATACCTAAACTAAATACATATTAATATACATAGCCTCCTTAAAACAAAAACCAAACCTGTTGCTGTCAAGTCTATTCCAACTCATAGCAACCCTATAGAATGGAGTAGAACTGCCCCATAGGGTTTCCAAAGAGCTCGCTGGTGGATTTGAACTGCTGACCTTTTGGTTAGCAGTGGAGTTCTTAACCACTGCACCACCAGAGCTTCATAGTCTCCTTAGACCCTCTCAGATTATAACAACTCTATTTAGAATACGTTTTTGACTATTCCTTACATTTGTTGTTTCCTCAACTTTCTTATCTGAAACAATTTGGCATGATGTAGGAGAAATAATATAGACTTGAGTGCCAAATTAGTTTTTATTTTTTTCCTATTTTTACCTTTTATTTTCTGTGTAAGCATGCAAAGGTACTCAACCATTCCACCCCTCAGTATTGCCCTCTGCAGTACGATTTTAATGATGCATAGATTTCTGGTGAGAATTGTTTTGAAAATTACATTAGTATTCTTATATGTATCCTATAAATTTTAGTTCCTTATTGACAATGACTGAGTTGGATATTTTGACAGACAATGGTAATTTGATTTTCAGCCACTGTCTTGACCTATTTTGGTGATTATCAGTTGTTTTCTCTTTTGGAAGGATTTTATTAATGCTGTTATCTTTTAATATCTTAAGCTCATTATGGTGAAGTCCTTAGTGTTGAATATACAGGCATTACCACTTAAATTTCTAAAATAGGTCTTATTTCTGAATGAATACCTTCATACATAAATTCTTTCATTTTTCTTGGTGTTGAAAATATAGCTATAAACAAAACAGAAAAAAATAAAATTTAATTCTCATGGAGCTTATTTCTAATCATTGAAGGTAGGGGAGAGGAAGACAGAAAACAAATAAATGTAAAACATTTTAGACACTGATAATTGTTATGAAGTAAAATAAAGCAGAAAAATAATTCAGAAAGTGAAATAAAAATAAAGATTGGAATAAAGTTAGGAAGTACACTTTGTGGATGCCTGTGGAAAGCTTTCCATGAAAAGCTAAGAAGGCCCTTACTAGCAGCAAGCTTCGCAAGTTCAAGGAGCAGAAATAAGGTTTGTGTGGCTCAAGCAAATAAAGCTGAGTTGGGGCAGTGGTGAGAAATAAGGCCAGTGAGGTTGTAAGAGAACAGATCATATAGGACCATTGGCTTTTACTCTGAGAGCTATTGGAAGCTACTGGATAATTTTTAAGCAAAGGAATAAGATTCTTGGCCTTAACAATTTAAAAAATTGCACAGGACGCACTGTGGAGAACAGACTGTAGGAGGGCAAGACAGAAAATGAAAAACCAAGTAAAAGAATCCTTAAACAGTCAAGGTGAGAGACAATGGTGGCTTGAACAACCGTATCAGAGGCGTAGATGATGAGAAGCAGTCAGATTTATAACATATTTTGAAGACAGAGTCAATTGCTGACGGATAGAATGTAAGATTAGATAGACGTATTTGGATTCAACAACTGGGAAAGGCAGTTAAAATTACTAAGATGGTTCTGTCTTTGTAGTATCTGAGATAAGTAGGAGGGCATTAGTACTATTTTGTTTTATTTTGGTATGCCTAAAATGTATGTGTATGGTTTGTATCACAATATTTGCTTAGCAAAAAGGTAAATGTAAAATAAAAATGTATAAATACCTAGAAAGACTTAAAGTGAGGAACAGGTCAAGTGGAACTACAATAATAATATAGGTCTTCCAAATCAAGTACTGAAGTGTTGTGCTTAGAAACAAAGTAGGATCCCCACTGATTCACTCTGGCATTTTCTGCTGATCATGCTGTTTGTTTGAAGTTGAAAGCAGTAGCTGAGACAGTTGGTATAAGCAGGACTGAATGGCAATGCACATAAGCAGTGACATGATCGTATCACAACAGGCAACTCTAGGAAACGATTCAAAATTAAGAGTGTCTCTCGTAGGAATATTAGTTTTCATGTGAATACTAAAAATGAATCTTATTTATATTGAATACATAGTAAAATATATCTCTTTTTTATATACTTTTTTGTCTAGAATTTTAAAAAATGACTTTACTTTCATCCTACAGATTTTCTTATCAAATTATTAATTTCATTCAATACTTCTATATCCCGTACCAGTATTTATGATTATCAACCTATACAATCTTAGAGGTTTATTTGCACTTAGAAGTCCTTACTGACTTTCCCTGACTCATGCTTTTATTAAGTGGCCCTCCTCAGCAAATTCAGAGTATTCTGTATTTATTTCAACAGTGGCGATGCATGTTATTTGAGATGGTCAAGCATCTTGTACTTTTAATCTACCGCCATTTCTAATTGTCTCTCTTTGTCAATAGACTTTGAGCATCTTGAAGTCAAGGAACTTGGCACATTCAAGTTGTGTTCCTAACTTTTAGCACAGCTCCTTAATACATGTCACCAGAAAGAATCAATAAATAAGTGGAAAAAATATGTGATGTTGTCTTAGTCATCTAGTGGTGCTATAATAGAAATACCACAAGTGGATGGTTTTAACAAAGGGAAGTTTATTTCCTTACAGTAAAGTAGGCTAAAAGTCCAAATTGCAGGGTGTCAGCTCTAGGGGAAGGCTTTCTCTCTCTGTCGGCCTTTTTCTCATCAGTGTTCCCCCAGACTAGGAGCTTCTCCACACAGGGATCCTGGGTCCAAAGGACGTGCTCTGCTCCTGGCACTGCTTTCTTGGTGGTATGAGGACCCCACTCTCTGCATGCTTCCCTTTCCTTTTATCTCTTGGGAGATAAAAGGTGGTGCAGGCCACACCCCAGGGGAACTCCCTTTAGACTGGGTCAGGGATGAGACCTGGGTAAGGGAGGTGTTACAATCCCACCGGAATCCTCTTTAACATAAAATTACAATCACAAAATGGAGGCCTTCCACACAATTCTGGGAATCATGGCCCACCCAAATTGATACACAAGTTTTTTGGGGGACATAATTCAAACCATGACAGATGTTAAGCCATGTAAAAGAAATTGTCTATGTATAGTGCCTGAATTATAAAAGGTAAACTCTGAAGTAAGTGCTTTTGCAAGTTTTGGAAAAGACAAAACAGTCAATTTCATATAAATGGAATAAAAAGTATGTAATGATATCTATCTGTGTCTTTCATTTAGCACAATGATTTTGAGATTTGTCCAGGCTCTTGCATGTGACGTGAGGCTGTCTGTTTTTATTGGTGAATAGTATTGTGCTTAATAGTGAAGAATTGGTTTCTTTAACTCTAATAGATAATTGTCAATTGTCAATGTGCCATACTCTTCACGGAAAATGAGAAATAAGCACAATGTTTCACTAAGCAATCCTTTTACTTCCCACTTTACACTTTGCTCATTTGTGCCTGGAAGAGAACTTTGCACAAATGAAGTGTTAAGTAACATTAAATGAAGTAGAAGTGCTCTTTCTTTTGGTAATATCTGTTTGATTAGCTAATTAAAGCTTGACACTTCAAGGCATATTTTCTTTCATTTGTTAATGTTATCAGTTCAATTCTGCTTCTTTTAATTATCACATCGTTGTTTTGATCCCTCTCACATCATGACTAGAGCCATACAATCCCCCCATCCCTTCCCACCTTAGACTCTCAAATTATACAAACTCTCTTTAAAGTAAGTTCTTGACTATTTTCTAGTATTAGAGGTTTCCTCGACTTTCCTTTTGAAGGATTTGGCATGATGTAGTAGAAATAATATAGACTTGAGAGCCAAGTTGGTTTAGTTTTTTTTCCCTTTTACATTTTATTGTCTATTAGGCATGGAAACTTACTCAAGTATCTCACTATCAGTTTTGCTCTCTGCAATACAATTATTACGATGCATAGATTTGTTGTGAGAATTTTCATGAGAATTAGGTTGGATAATTCATACATGTATTCCATAAATTTTAGTACTCTCTTGATAATGACTGAGTTGGCTATTTTGACAGATAATGCTTATATGATTTCTAGTCCATGTCTAGACCTGTTTTGCTGGTTATCAGCTGCTTTACTTTTTGCAGGGATTTTATTAATGCTCTTGTCTTATTTGTTTATTTATTTATTTAGATTTTGGATTTCAGGGTTGTTATTTTACCTCATTGATCTTACATCTGTATCTCCTTTTTCCCTTGCTGAAAATCCTTTTTTAAAAAAATAATTTATTTTATATTTTTGGTTTTGTTATTGAGAATATATACTGCAGAACATACACCAATTCAACATTTTCTGCATATACAATTCAGTGCACGTTGATTATATTCTTTGAGTGGTACAACCATTCCCATTCTCCTTTACTGAGTTATTCCTCTTCCATTAACATAAACTCAGTGCCCTCTAAGTTTAAGCTAAACTAATTGTTTGATTTTAAGAAGAATTCAGGGGATATTTTTGGTTTAAGTTTTAAAGATTATCTGAGGGCAATAGTTTCAGGAGTTCATCAAGCCTCCATGGCTCCAGCAAGTCTGGAGTACATGAGAATTTAAAGTTCTGTTCTGCATTTTTCCTATTTTGACCAGGATACTGCTATAGAATCTTTGATCAAAATGTTCAGTAATGGTAGCCTGGCATGATAAAGTTCTTCTGGTCTCAAAGCAAAGGAGGCAGTTTTCATGGAGGCAGTTAGCCACACATGCCATTTCCTCCTCCTATTCCTAATTCTCCTTCTTCCTCTGTTGTTCTAGATGAATAGAAACCAATTGTTGTAGCTTTAGTGGCTGATTAGAAGCTTTTAAGACCTCAGGCACTACACAGCAAACTAGGACGTAGAACAGAGGCACTAAATGTGTTTTTTGGCCAATTAACTGGGATGTCCCATGAAACCATGAACGCCAGTATCTTTTAGTATCTCCAGCTTGTTCTGCTCAAGTTCTTTGTGTTGACTGTATAGAAATTACAGTTTAAATAAGGAACCTTGGTAGTGTGCACAGCCGCTAACCGACAGATTGGCACTTTCAACCCATCCAGCAGCATTTAGGGAGAAAGACCCGACGATCTGCTTATGGAAAGATTACAGCCAAGAAAAGCCTATGGGACAAGTTCTGCTCTATTACATAGGGTCACTATGAGTTAGGATGGACTTGATGACAAGCAACAACAACCATTTACAAAGTAAATTTAGAAAAATCGAAAGTATTTATTCCACATAACGTTGATAAGTGTTAACATTTGGTAAGATAAATAATAAAAAATACAGAACCACAAACATAGATTATGATTAAGGAAAAGTACTATGTACCAAAAATTACAAGAACATTTTCAGCTCAAGTATTAGGTTCAATTTATTGTATATGTTTCTCAGTGTCTATTTCTCAGAAGGAAGCTGAGGGTGTGTCCTGGCTCAAAGGGAAGGTGGTTTGTGATTGATAAGCAATTTCTGCTATGGAAAAGAGTAAGGGCAGACCTGATATACAATCGTCTTCTGTACTGTAATTTATTTATTTATTTTGGTAGGTTAGAGTATATGCTGCTGCAGCATTTCTTTAAACAGAATTTGATTCATTTGGAAGATCTTAAGCAATGAACTCTTTACTTATCTTTGTACCGTCGGCTCTGCAGATTCATGAAGTAGGTAATTAAATATAGTTGGTATTTGAGTTAACTGACGTATAAGTCAGAGTTTTCCAGAAAGAGAGAGATGTATTATATTGATCACATGATTGATGAGGGCAGCACATCCAAAATTTGTAGGGCAAGAAAGCGTGCTGGAAACTTAGGAAAAATTTCTGTGTTTCAGTCTTAAGACATAATTCCTGCTTCCCCAGGAAACCTGTTTTTGCTCTTAAGCCCTCAGATGAAGGTAACCTTTTTTACTTATAGTCAACCAATTATTAATGTTAATCATAAGTACAAAATACCTTTACAGTAACTTCTAGACAGGTATTTTACCAAACAACTGGGCACCATAACCTAGCCAAGTTGTCACACAAAAGTAACCATCACAAGTGAATTAGACCTTAAAATTGTATTTTGTTTCAGCTATCCAAAGAAATATGCAACTAGTTTGGGTAGGATTAATTTTTTTTAAACCAACATACATCATAAATAGAAATGAGATTGTGTTTTTACTCTAGATATAAAAAGAAATTCCATACTTCATTTTGCCCCAAATGGAGCAATGTTTCCCAACAAAAACTTGCATATTTTCTCTTTGAAAAATAAAACTTAGGCAATAAGTATCAAGGAGACTTACGGCTCAATTTCAAGTGAGAGGAACAAAAAAGTATCAGTTTTGCAAAAAACAAGAGAATAAGGAAAGAATTGGGTGAAAAAAAAAAAAACCTCAAACTTTGGAATAGTGTACCAGTATGCCATCATATCTTATGTATTTTTGCCAGTGTAAAACAGCTAGTCGATCAATAGATCTTATGATACGTAGAATAATTGAAAAGAAATTCACAGAAAAGTGTCTCTAACTTGGAAACACATAAACCTCATTTCTTGTTCTGCTTTTTATGTTAAGAACATATGCCTGTTTTGTAGAAGAACTAAAGCAAGCTGCACAGGTGATACACGAAATACAAATTTCTGTCTGGTGTTCAAGCGAACTGTAGTTATAACTCTGCAATTACAGCTCTGTTATTTTCTTTCCTGTTAAACAGACTTGCAGTTGGAATGGGAAAGTGGAAGCAAAGTATAACAAAAGAATAATACACATAGATGACAATGCAGTTTCATGATATTTAATAGATATTCTTTTGTAATTACTGTTTATCTTTAATAAGACTGTTATTTTACAGCTTTCTTATAATGCTCAAATGCCATTAAAAGACTTCATATTATGAATGTATCTTTTATCTCAATACCCGTGGCTCAGCACTAGAATGTAAGCTGCGTGAATGTGGCTGACCAGGGCTTATAGTAAATATTATTGTTTATAAGGTAACTTTGTTAACAGTTATCAAAACTCACAAGCTCCTTAGTACCTTAACATTGCAAGATGAGAGGGAGATTGTAAAGTTCACAAGTAGTATACATCTGTTCTTTAGGTTTGAACAGTACTTCAACTTGTATTAGGCATAATTCTTATCTATCCCAACCTCATGAATCTGATGAGACTGCAGTAACATAACGCTGGCCATTCTGGTCTAAGAGTTTACAAGTGTGACACAAACTGTGCCATTTTGTTCTCTTTCCTTAGCTTTCTCATTTTAGTGCCTGAGGAAGACAGGCTTCGCTTTTTGGAAGTCAAATATAGGGAAGTCTTAATCAAACAGTGTTACCTACCATATGAAGAAAACTTGGATTTAGTAATTGAGTGCTAGAGAATGAAGCTAAGAACAGATAAGAGGTAATGAGCAAAGAGAGCAAGCGAGAGAAGGAGACAGAAAAATTTAGTTTTTTTCTTATATCAGTTGCTATTCATAATATCCTTAGAACTGCCCAGGTTGGCTCTTCTCTCTGTTATAAGGGCTGTCTCAAAGGACTAGATACAAATCCACGTTTTGTTTAATATTGTTTTAGTTGGCTTCTATCATTTGGTCTTAAAAATTAATGTAACAGACACCTGTTATTACTGGAACACTATTTTTGGGTTATCACCAATAATCATATATTTACCAAACATTTCCCTTCAACAGTATACTACACTCTCCCAGAGAAATCTTCAAGGAAATACAAGTAGTGCCCAACTTATGACATATTAAAATTATGACAAACTGCATTTAGGACCATCCGTTGTTGTTTATTTATTTATTTATTTTGGTACATCTTAATCATTAGTAATATATATTACATACAATGTTGCAGCGTGTAATTTGCTGATGTTATTCTTCACAGATGTTCAGTTTTATGATTTACTGTTCAAAACACTGCCAAATAGATTTAGCTTTTTAAAACTAAATCAGGGGCTTTCATTCCTTAAAGACATGGACTCCAACACTGATCACTTTGCTAAAGTCAGTAGGCAGATTCAGGAAACAGTGAGGTACTGTGAGATGTATGAATAAAAAAGAAAAGGAAAATACAGACAACTCTCACCAATTGACTAGAAATTCCATCCCCATTGCCAGGGATAATGCAGATGATCCTGAACCTTCCACAAGTGGAGTTATTACCAGGACTGAAAAAATGACAATGTCATCCAACTGTTCTTCATTGTTGGAGTCAATTTTTATGATTTATGTATTTTTATATGTATGTTCGTATGTATTAAAATATCTCTATAAGTTTATATGTAATATTTCCAACCCCCAAAGACAAAGAAAGATTGGATTTATAAAGATAATGTTAACAATAACAATAAAAACTAAAAAAAAAAATGTATTCAATGTATGTCAGAACTGACTTGTGATGTAGTCTTCTGAATGGAACCCCATTGTAAGTCCAGAACTACCTGTATATTTTATGTTCTGTGCTGTAATTTGACCAAGGTTTCAGTCCTCCATTTCTAACCTAGAATTATGTGACACTCTACTGTTTGATCTCCAGACAACTGATTGCCCGGTATGCCTTGAACCATCTATGGACGGAGGATAAGGGTAAGTTAGGGAGATGATGGACTAGGGCTGTGTGTGTTAAGCAAAATGATTTGATAGCTAAAGATAAAAACAATTATAAGTTTGACAGTAACGTGGGGATATTTTAAAGAAATGGATATTTCACTCTCTATTTTTGACATGCGTTTTGGCTAGAGTAGTCGAGGCAATGTTTTTATTGTCCCCAAGATCACAGAATTAGGTTGATGATGTAGCTGCTGCAGCTACAGATTTAGAAGTCACTGGGGTATCTGCTTCAAGTCCTCATGTTGAGCATGGACTTTACAAGACCTAACCTCACTTCATGCCTTGCCATCGAGGTATGAGATTACACAGGTCCAAGTCAGTGACTACATATGTGTATGAACATCTCTAGTACACTGTGGATTACAATTTGGACGTTATTACTTCTGTATCAGGCTCTGGATTTCCTGGCAGAATCCAAAAAGGGCTGTGAGTCACACCCTAGAAATACAGGGGAATTCATGTCTTCTGAATCAAAATTTGAACAATAGAAATCAACAAATTAATCCTCTTCCTCCTTTCTCAGCAAATTTGTCAGAGAAGCAGTAGCTTCGTAAGGTATATCTGAAAAGATAGAATTATCAGCTACCTGTGTTAAAAAGCTGTGGCTCAGTAATACATGCCCTTATATTTACTTTCACTCATTTCCTGCCATACTCTCTTTGACTCTTACTCCTGCTTTAGTGGGATTGAACACTCGATAAAAAATTATCACATTTTTCTCCCTTAGTCTCAGAGAGGAGGAAAAAAAAAAGAATTTGAGGCTACTCCAGCCAAGTGAGGATGGCAAGAGAGAAGATAGGGTTTATTAAAAAGACAATGGTCTCAGAAAAGATATTAAGGAAACGAAGTTAATAAAATCAATTATAGTAGTTAATTTGTGGGACTTGGGAATTATGTGGCTATGGGATGGATAATATCACACAAGATATTTCTGTAGTTTTAGTAATTCTCTTAGGTTGAGTTCTGTAAGAAAGAGATTTTGTAATGTGGATTTAAGTGAATGAGATTGCTTGGGAGAGCTCTCAGGAGCAAAGCCTATGAAAGCCTAAAGAAAAAGGATTATGCAGATAGAGATGTTGAACTGCCATGTATTTACAACAGAGCACTCTGATGATCCCTGGGGGAACTGCAAAGCTATAATAGCCATTTAGAGTTGTCTCAAAATGAGGCAAGGTGGCCAGGTTTTTGTATCACCCAATCAACTGGTCATTATCCTGCGGACTGGTGGGGAGGAACACAGCTGTGTCCTGGAGGGGCAATCAGGGCAGTACACCACGGCATCCACTATAGTAATGTTCTTTTTGTTTTGTTTTGTTTTGATAATAGGTTCAGGGGTATTTTTTATACAACCTTGTTTCATTGTTTTTTATACATGTTATATGTATTTCCTTCTATATGTTAACTATTTCCAAATTAAAACATATGTTAACAATTTAAAGCAGTACCATACAGGACAGAAAAAAATTAGTGTTCACAAAAAGAAATGAAAAGAAAAAAAAAGAAACAAATGTGTATTATTTGTTACAGTGTTTATAGGGCACAAATTATGACCTGAAACATAATAAATTAGAAGACATATGTCTTCTAATTTTATTTTTATTTATTTTTATTGTACTTTAGGTGAAAGTTTACAGACCAAGTTAATTTCTCACACAAAAATTTATACACATATTGTTATGTGACATTAGTTGCAATCCCTGTGATGTGACAGCACACTCCTACTTTCCACCCCAGGTTTCCTGTGTCCATTCAACCAGTTCCTGTCCCCTCCTGCCTTCTCATCCTGCCTCTAGACAGGAGCCACTCATTTGGTCTCGTGTGTCTGACTGGACTAAAAAGTACACTCTTCATGAGTATTATTTTATGTTTTATAGTCCAGTCTAACATTTGCCTGAAGAGTGGGCTTCGGGAATGGTGTTAGTTCTAGGTTAACAAAGCACCCAGGGGCTATGGCTTTGGGGGTTCCTCCACTCTGTCAGACCATTAAGTCTGGTCTTTTTACATAAATTTGAGTTCTGCTCTGCACTTTTTTCCCACTCCATCAGGGACTCTCTGTTGCGTTCCCTGTCAGGGCGGGTCATTGATGGTAGCCGGGCACCATCTATTTCTTTTGGTCTCAGGCTGATAGTGTCTCTGGTTTATGTGGACTTTTTGTCTCTTGGGCTAATATTTTCCTTGTGTTTTTGATGTTCTTCATTCTTCTTTGCTCCAGGTGGGTTGGGACCAATTGATGCATCTTAGATGGCCACTCACAAGCTTTAAAGACCCTAGTCGCCACTCACCAAAGTGGGATGCAGAACATTTTCTTAATAAATATTGTTATGCCAGTTGACCTAGATGTCCCCTCAAACCATGATCCCCAGCTACTTTGTCCCTGAAAGTGTTAGGTAGTGTTCAAGAAACTTCTTAGCTTTTGCGTTGGTCCAGTTGTGTTGACTTCCCCTGTATTGTGTGTTGTCCTTCTCTTCACCTAAGATGATTCTTTTCTACTATCTAGTTAGTGAATTCTCCTCTCCCTCCGTGCCCACCCTCATAACCATCAAAAATTGTTTTCTTGTGTGTTTAAATCTTTTCTTGAGTTCTTTGTAATAGTGGTCTTATACAATATTTGTCCTTTTGTGACTGACTAAATTTCACTCAGCATAATGTCCTCCAGATTCCTCCAAGCTATAATATATTCCACTGATTCGTTGTTGTTCTTTATTGTTGCATAGTATTCCATTGTATTTATGTACCATAATTTGTTTATCCATTCATCTGTTGATGGGCACTTAGGTTGTTTTCATAGTTTTGCTATTGTGAACAGTGCCGCAATGAACATGGGTGTGCACATATCTATTCATCTGACGGCTCTTATTTCTCTAGGATATAGTTCAAGGAATACGATTGCTGGATTTTATGGTACTTCTATTTATAGCTTTTTAAAGAAGCACCAAATCATTTTCCAAAGTGGCTGTACCGTTTTACATTCCCACCAGCAGTGCATAAGTGTTCCAGTCTCTCCACAACCTCTCCAGTATTTATTATTATTATTTTTTTTTAATTAATGCTAGCCTTGTTGGGTGAGATGGTATCTCATTGTAGTTTTGATTTGCATCTATCTAATGGTTAATGACTGTGAACATTTCCTCATGTATCTGTTAGCTGCCTGAATGTCTTCTTTGGTGAAGTGTCTGTTCATATCCTTTGTCCATTTTTAAATTGTGTTATTGATCTTTTTGTCATTGAGGTGTTGCAGTATCATGTAGATTTTAGAGATTAGACTCTTATTGGACATGTCATTGCCAATTTTTTTTTCCCAGTCTGTAGGTTCTCTTATTACTCTTTTGGCAAAGTCTTTTGATGAGCATAACTGTTTGATATTTAGGAGCTACCAGTTATCCAGTTTCTCTTCTGGTGTTTGCATATTATTTGTTACGGTTTATATTCTGTTTATGCCATGTATTAGAGCTCTTAACCTAACCTGGTCCCTATTTTTTCTTCCATGATCTTTATCATTTTAGATTTTATATTCACATCTTTGATCCATTTTGAGTTAGTTTTTGTGCATTGTGTGAGATATGGGTCTTGTTTCACTTTTTTTTGCAGATGGATATTCAGTTATCCCAGTACAATTTGTTAAAGAGACTGTCCTTTCCCCAATTAATGGACTTTGGGCTTTTGTCAAATATCAGCAGCTCTTAAGTGGATGAATTTATGTCTGGATTCTCAATTCTGTTCCATTTGTCTATGTATCTGTTGTTGTACCATGCTGTTTTGACTACTGTGGCTGTATAATAGGTTCTAAAATCAGGTAGTTCTTCCACTTTGCTCTTTTTCTTCAGTAATGCTTTACTTATCCGCGGCCTCTTCCCTTTCCATAAGAAGTTGGTGATTTGCTTCACCATCTCATTAAAAAATGTCATTGGAATTTGGATAGGGATTGCATTGTATCTGTAGATCACTTTGGGTAGAATTGACATTTTCACAACGTTGAGTCTTCCTATCCATGAGAAGGTATGTTTTTCCACTTATGCAGGTCTCTTTTGGTTTCTTGCAGTAGTGTCTTGTAGTTTTCATTGTATACATCTTTTATGTCTCTGGTTAGATTTATTCCTAAGTATTTTATCTTCTTGGGGGCTATTGTAAATGGTATTGATTTGGTGATTGCCTCTTGGAAGTTCTCCTTGTTGGTGTAGAGGAATCCAACTGATTTTTGTATGTTTATCTTGTATCCTGATACTTTGCTGAAATCTTCTGTTAGTTCCAGTAGCTTTCTTGTGGATTCTTTGGCATTTTCTGTGTATAAGATCATATCATCTGCAAATAAGGATAGTTTTATTTCTTCCATATCAATTTGGATGCCCTTTATTTCTTTTTCTAGCCTTATTGCTCTGACTCGGACCTCCAGCACAATGTTAAATAAGAGTGATGATAAAGAGCATTCTTGCCTGGATCCCGTTCTCAAGGGGAATACTTTCAGACTTTCTCCATTTAGGATGATGTTGACTTGATTTAGTATAAATGCCCTTTATTATGTTGAGGAATTTCCCTTCTATTCCTGTTTTGCTAAGAGTCTTTATCATGAATGGATGCTGGACTTTGTCAAATGCCTTTTCTATATCAATTGATAAGATCATGTGGTTATTTTTTATTTTATGTATGTGATAGATTACATTCATTGTGTTTCTAATGTTGAACCATCCCTGCATACCTGCGATGAATCCCACTTGGTCATGATGAATTATTTTTTTGCTATGCTGTTGAATTTTATTGGCTAGAATTTTGTTGAGGATTTTGCATCTATGTTCATGAGGGATATTGGTCTGTAATTTTCTTTTTTTGTTGTCTCTTTACCTGGTTTTGATATCAGGGTTATGTTGGCTTCATAGAATGAGTTTGGGAGTATTCCATTCTTTTCTATGTTCTGAAATACCTTTAGAAGTACTGGTGTTAACTCTTCTCTGAAAGTTTGGTAGAATGCTCCAGTGAAGCTGTCAGGGCTAGGGCTTCTTTTTTTGGTTGGGAAGTTTTTTTCTTTTTTAAATTCCCTTCCCACTCACTTCTTCTGTTATAGGTTTATTTAGTTTTTCTACCTCGGTTTGTGATAGTTTAGATGGATAGAGTGTTTCTAGAAATTTGTCCATTTCCTCTAGATTTTCAAATTTGTTAGAGTACAATTTTTCACAGTATTCTGTTATAATTCTTTTAATTTCAGTTGGGTCTATTGTAATATTGCCCATCTCATTTCTTATTCAGGTTATTTGCTTCCTCTCCTGTTTTTCTTTTGTCAGTTTGGCCAATAATTTATCTATTTTGTTGATCTTTTCAAAGAATCAGCTTTTGGTATTGTTGATTCTTTCAATTTTTTTCTATTCTCTATTTCATTTATTTATGCTCTAATCTTTATTATTTCCTTTCTTCTGGTGCCCGAGGGCTTCTTTTGTTGCTCTCTTCCTATTTGTTTGAGTTGTAGGGTTAATGTTTTGAGCTTGGGCCTTTCTTCTTGTCTTGGTCATTTAGTGCTGGTACAACAGATGTACCACAAGTGGATGGCTTAAACAAAGATAAATTTATTGTTTCACAGTCTAGTGGGCTAGAAGTCCAAATTCAGGGTGTCAGATCCAAAGGAAAGTTTTCTCTCTCTGTCAGCTCTGGAGGAAGGTCCTCTGGTCAAGGAACTTCTCTGCGCAGGAACCCCAGGTCCAAAGCATACACTCTGCTCCTGGCACTGTTTTCTCGGTGGTATGAAGCCCCCCTGTGTTTCTATTTGCTTCTCTCTTTTATATCTCAAAAGAGATTAGTTTAAGACACAATCTAATCTTGTATATCTCATCAACATAACTGCTGCTAATCCATCTCATTAACATCGTGGAGATAGGATTTACAACACACAGGAAAATCACATCAGATGATAAAATGGTGGAAAATCAATCACACAATACTGGGAATCATGGCCTAGCCAAATGTATACACATATTTTTGCGGGACACAATTCAATCCGTGATACTTTTTTTTTTTTTGCATATGTGCATTTATTGCTATAAATTGACCTCTGAGCACTGCTTTTGCTGTGTCCCAAATGGTCTGGTAAGAAGTGTTTTTATTCTCATTTGATTCTATGAATTTCTTTATTTCGTCCTTGACTTCTTCTATAACCCAGCAGGTTTTCAGCAAGGTGTTATTCAGTTTCCATGTATTTGATTTTTTTCCTTGCTTTTTGAGTTAATGATTTCTACTTTTATGGCTTTATAGTCAGAAAAGATGATTTGTAATATTTCAATGTTTTGGATTCAGTTAAAGCTTGCTTTGTGGCCTAATAAGTCGTCTATTCTGGAGAATATTCCATGTGCTTTTGAAAAGAAAGTATACTTGGCTGTTGTTTGGTAGAGTGTTTCTGTATGTATCTATAAGGTCAAGTTGATTGATTATGGCTTTTATATCTTCCATTTCTTTATTGAGTTTCTTTCCAGATATTCTGCCCTTCACTGAAAGTGGTGTGTCGAAGTCTCCTACTACTATTGTGGAGCTGTCTATATCTCTTTTTAATGCTATTAGAGTTTATTTTATGAATTTTGGAGCCCTGTCATTGGATGCATATATATTTGTTATGGTTATGTCCTCCTTGTGTATTGACCATTTAAACATTATATAGTGTCCTTCCTTATCCTTTGTGGTGGATTTTACTTTAAAGTTTATTTTGTCAGAGATTAATATTGCCACTCCTGCTCTTTTTTGGTTGTTGTTTTCCTGATATATTTTTCTCAACCCTTTGAGTTTTAGTTTGTTTGTGTCTTTGAGTCTAAAGTGTGTCTCTTGTAGGCAGCATATAGAAGAATTTTTTTTTATCCATTCTACCACTCTCTTTGTATTGGTGCATTTAGTTTATTTACAATCAGTGTAATTATTGATAGTTATGAGTTTACTGCTGTCATTTTGATGTCTTTGTGTGTGTGTCTGTGTACGTGTGTGTGTGTGTGGTGTTCCCAGCTTCTTTGTTCAATTTAATTTTCTGTGCTGAGTCGTTTTTCTTTACATACTTTCTTTTCATCTTTTTCATTGTTGTTGATTTTGTATTTGCTTAGTCTTTATGTTTTTCTTTCTTTCATTTGGATGGGCACATTTGTTAGTTTCCTTTGTGGTTACCTTAAAATTTACCTCTGTTTTTCTAAGTCTAAACCAATCTTTATTTCTTGATATTGCCTTAACTTCCTCTCTATGTGAAAGTTCTATTACTCCACTATTTAATCCCTCTTTTTTTCTTTAATGTTGTCATCTTTTACATATTAACATCTATTTCCCTAGTTTCAGACTTTTAGCTTTGACTTATTTTTGTGACTTCCCTATCTGGGTTGATATCCAGTTGTTCTATCTTGTGTTGTAGACTTGGGTTGTTATCTGATATTATTGGTTATGTAGCTGAAGGACTACCTTTAATATTTCTTGTAATTTTGGTTTTGTTTTTACAAATTCCCTTAACTTCTGTTTATCTGAGAATGCCATAATTTTGCCTTCATATTTGAGAGACAGTTTTGCTGGATATATAAGTCTTGGCTGGCAATGTGGTTTTTTTTTCTCCCCCTTCAAGGCTTTAGCTATGTCATCCCATTGCTTTCTTGCCTGCATGGTTTCTGCTGAGTCGGTAAATCTCATTCTTATTGACTCTCATTTGTAGGTGGCTTTTCGTTTATCCCTAGCCACTCTTAAAATTCTCTCTTTATCTTTGGTTTTGGCAAGTTTGATTATAACATGTCTTGGTGACTTTCTTTTGGGATCTAGTCTGTATGGGGTTTGATGAGCTTCTTAGATAGATATCTCATCTTTCATGATATCAAGGAAGTTTTCTGCCAGCAAATCTTCAACAATTCTGCCTGTATTTTCTGATATCTCCCCCCACCCCAATTCAGGTACTCCAATGACTCATAGGTTTTTCCTCTTGATAGTGTCCCACATAATTCTTAGAGTTTCTTTATTTTTTAAAATTCTTTTATCTATTTTTTCCTCAAGTAAATTTGTGTCAAGGGCTTTATCTTCAATCTCCTTAAGTCTGACTTCTGTTGCCTCAATTCTGCTCTGATGACTTTCTATTGAGTTGTCTAATTCTGAAATTTTATTGTTAATCTTTTGGATTTCTATTTGCTATCTCCCTGTGATTTCTAGCTGCCTGTTAAATTTGTCATTCTCTTCTTGCATTGCTTTCCTGAATTCCTCTATTGTTTTGTCTGTATGTTCCTTGGCATGGTTGATTTTTGCATGATCCTTTTCCTATTATCTTGAAGAACTCTGTCTATTTATCTTTTGAATTCTAACTACAGTAATTCCAAGACCTTCGCTTCCTGGTTCTTTGTTTTGGTTGCTTGCTGGAACCATCATGATCTGATTCTTTATGTGATTTGATATTGACTCTTGTCACTGAGCCATCAATAAATTATTTATTGGTTTGCTTACTGCATCCTAGCTTTTTGTTTTGTTTTGTTTTGATATGCCCAAATAGGCTGGTTATGTGTGCTATTTTGGTTATTGGTGTCTTTGAAGCTCTCATGTCCTGTCACCAGGTCGTTAGAGCTGCTACTAGGTGCGTGAGCCCAGGAGTCAGTTTAGTTTTCTTGTGTGGATTAAGTTCAAGTGTCCAGGTCCTCAGTCACCAAGTAAGTCGTGCAGACTCTCACCTACAGTCCTAGATGGGCAGGGTTATATAGGAGTGATTGGAGCAGCACAAGTGTCTGGCTGCAGTAGAGGGTTATGTGCTGAGCAAGGTAAGGGGCTGATGGCTGCCCCTGAGTCTCTAGGTGGAAGGCATGACCCTGTCCCCTAGAGAACATAGGTGGGTGGGTTTTGCAGCCAGGATTTGGTCACCCAGTGCTCTTGGCTGTAAGGAATGGGAGGTACCACTTGTTCTGAGACCCCTGTCTTGGATGGCTAGGTGGAACGGGTGAAACTGCTAGTCCTCATGCCCCTGATCTGGGTGAGTGAGGACCATGCTTAATGGGCAAGGAGTCAAATATCATGAATCTGTAACTCCCTCTTGGCTGCTGCAGTTGAAAATAGGCTTCCTGTATATACCCTGTTGTTCTATGTTAGTGAGGCCCTACTTTGTTGTATCGGCCCACACAGGTCTAGGCAGGGGTGAAGGGCATTCAAAGCCTGTGGAGCCCTTATGCCTGTGCCTAGGCAAAGGGACAGTGCCTTCCCTGAGTTCCCAGTTCAGGGGATGCAGCGATTTCTTAAAGCAAGGAGAATGGTTTGGGGGCAGTTATTCCTGAGTACCTTGTCTATGCAAGTGTGTATTTTTTTTTTTTTTTTCCCTAAAGCCACCAGACTGGTTTGGGCATGATAGCTCTTATTTCCAGCTTAACGGATGTGGCAATTTTTGAATACCACTGGAGTGTTATCAGAGTTGAGCAGGGAGGCAGGTGGGTGAGGGGAAAGTGGCATTTCTCTGCTATAAAAGTCCCAGAGGGGGAGAGGCTATTTTGATCCTGCAGTAGGTTAGTTGCTTGCACTTAACTTATGCGGATCCAGCACCACTTCCCCCTGGCTCTACAGGCTTATGCAGACTCTCCCCATCCGTGTCTCTTCTGACGTGATGAAACATGTCCTGAGTGCTACTGTTCTCCTCAGCCCCATGCACTAGCCAACCCAGTCTGTAAGGAGCTGACTAGCTCAAGACTGGCACTTCAATGCTTCTAAACTGTCTCTCCCCTGCCCCTGCCACTCAGTCTGACTCCTCAACTTTATCTTTGATCCTCAGGGCTCTTAGATTGTCATATATAATCGATTCACCTGCTTCTTCGGGTCTTTGTTGTAAGAGGAACCACAGGAAGCGTCTAACTATTCCACCATCTGCCCCTCATCCATATGCATATAACGTATAGCTGCAAATACATATACTGAAAACCAGGTACATGAAATATGAGGATTTACACATATAGGGTCACTATGAGTCAGAATCGATTCAATGGCAATGGCTTTTTTGGTTTGGTTTACACATACTATTTTGCTATTTTTTCTTGCAAATAAATATAGTAGAAAGTATTCAATGCTAAAACACATCTTACAAACAAAATAATGGATGAAAACTTTTAATTATTACTGAATTGAGTGTCATTTTGTGTGTCACTTATAATATCACAGGTAATTTTATAACAATCCTCATCTCCATAACTCACAGCAACTTTGAAACTTTCTTTGCTTTGCCTGCCTCCTGAAAGACTTAGAGGCAAGCGTAAATGATGCATTTTAATGATTGATGTTTTAAATTCCTATGAAGTTTGGAATGAGTTTTGGTAAGAAAACTATTTAGTTTAATTAAGGAATAGGTACGGTATATAAAAGCACAGGGAATGAAGTATTGAATGTCTGTGTATTTTTGATAAGCATTTTTTCATCTGTCAGACAAAGAAAAGAAGTCCATGCTTTATACTCTACTAATGTATTTTCTGTCTGCTAACAAACTCCAACCTTAAAGTAAAGGAAAATTGCTACATATCCCCATTCCCATGACATCCATATCCAGTTCCATAAGTTACTTTATTTTTAAATTGCAATATTAAAATATACACACACACATTATAATTATACTTTATTCCTGAAGTTATGTGGTGTGATCAAAGAACAAACTAGAAAGGGGAACCATGTATTTGGACTTTCCCCTTTATAAAGTTTTCAGGAAATGAGTAATCTTAAAATTGGCATCTTAATGTTTATATGGTAGTTATTTGAAGAATATATACCAAATATAAAGCTGATAAATAATGTTAGATGTATATGATACCAAATCACTATTAAGGGCTGTGTGTTTTATTTATTCTTCTAATTATTTTTAAATAGGTAATATATTCATAAGAACAAAAATTTTAAACTATTAACAGTTTATAGAGCGAATGTCATTCTTGTCTTTCCACAACTACAACCAATGCTTCTTTTTTTCCTTCTAGAGATTATATATATATATATATAAAACCAACACATAGATGTACGTCTGGAGGCATATTGTTTTCTCCCACTTTACTTAGACAAATGCAAGCAAATGATTCCAAGTCAATGACTGGTACTCTAATAGATGTGGGAAGTGGATAGAAATGGAAGAGAAAGCAACTAAACCTTAGGAGCAGGCGAGGAGGGCAGGTTGATCAGTGGCATGAGACATTGCTTTATTTTTATTAAAAATAGTATGAAAGTAATATACACACAGAAGCTTATGATCCAGAGAAATGTTTGTGCCGCACACCTCCTCACCTACAAGGCCATTTCCCCAAGGCAAATATCTTCAAATATTTCCAGTTTTATTTTTTCTGATGTTTAAAACTCTATGTATTGCCTATGGACAGTATCTGTGAACCCCAGAATATAAAAAAATGAGAATTTAGTGAACTTAACTTATCCCAGCCTCTTCTCTATTTCTTTTCAAAAGCTTGATAGCTGTATTATCATTTTTAGTTCTTTTCCCCTAGGGGAAATTATACTTAAGGAAACCCTCACAAAATTAATAAGAGATTTCCAGATAGAGAAAGGATGCAAGTTAATGAGATATTTAGGGAGAGATAACTTCCCAGAACAAGCAAAGCAAGTATAAAATGAGAAGTGTAGAGAATTAGAGTAAATTAGCATGTCAGGAAATTATAGATTTCAGTAGCAGAGAGTAGAAGATTGGATTGGATCTAGATTATGAAGAACATTGTATGTTAAGAGGTTTGGATCTTAGACAACAGAGAGAAAGGATGCATAAACATTATAAATAAGGAAATGTTACTAAAAATTCTTATTTTAGGGGAAAAGGAACAGAAATTATTATTCTAGAACCACTATAGCCCTGGTGGCATAGTGGCTAAGAGCTTGACTGCTAACCAAAAGGTCAGTAGTTCAAATCCACCAGTTGTACCCTGGAAACCCTTTGGAGATGGTTCTCTGTCCTCTAAGGTCACTGTGAGTTGGAATTAACTGGATGGCAACTGTCTTCTTTTTTTATTCTAAACTGTGGTAGAAAATTTCCACTTAATAGGCAAAGAGCCTTGTGAAAGAAGTAGATTGGATCAAATAGATAAATGAAGTTTTATTGCTAGGGTGAGTTCCACCCCATCTTGGATTTAGAGGGAGAGTCCATATTGCTTTCTTGTAGACTATTCTTGTCAAGTTTAAGCACTTTGCCTTTAACACCACTACCATCTTCTAGATGCCCAGGGATCCACCCTCTGTTTTAAAGATTCATAAGAGTGTGGCCTATTATTTTTGCCATGAAGATGTTTTAAAATTTAAACATTCATTTCTGTTTCATTTTAGAAATACTTTCCCAGTTATTTGATTTTAATCATTAGGGTTCTTCCATAGTACTTTAATCTCTTTATTTAGTTTATGTTTAAATTTTGATCTTGGCAGATATTATATTTTCTTACATTTCTTTCCATGGTTCTTTTCAAATTCATGTTCTACAATTTGAATTCATATATATATATTTTTTTTTAATTGCAGAATCTTTTCCAAGACCTCATGAGGTTATTTGATGTTTATTTATTTGTCTTTTAGCAACTCAAAGTTCATCAAGGTTGTTATTTTCCTATGAAGATTTTTTTGTGAAATTTGTTGGTTTCCATGAAGCAAATCTCTTTTTCTCTGTCTTCAGCTTCTCCTTGAACTGATATGTATACTTCAGTTTTCATTTTCAGGCCTTAGTCTTTTTCATTATACACGTTGTGATTATCATTTAGGTTGTCCTGCTCTCTCTTATCCTGAGTTAATTCATATACTTCCAATGATCTTTTTTGCTTAAGTGAACCAGTTTTGGTTACTTACATTCAAAGAAACCAAACTGATAGAGCTCTTCTTACTTATACCAATTGCTGTCAAAATACTCCTTTCAAATCTGAAGCTGGAAGTTTGCTTGACATTTTGTTACCTACAAAAGAATTTCCTTGGTTCAATACCATAACATTCCTGTATTAACATGAGTTACTGATTGGAGTGGGATCTTCCCAGCGTTTTCTAGAAATGATTACCAGTGTCCATAACTTTAACTTGATTGTGCTAATTGTTTCACATTATCAGTTCATAAAATGTAAATCAGAGGGTTTAATCATTTTGTTATGGAGCTTTCAGATAGAGGTCATCTGATAGAGGTCAGCTTCTTTCTGCTCTATTGTGCAAATGCTTGATTTGGTCTTACCAACCTTGTGGCCCACTTGGGCAAGTGACATGCCACTTGTCAAAAGATCTATGATTTTTATTTTCTTGTCTAGAGATAGCACTTTACACTCCGTCTTAGCCTTTGAGGGATTGCTTTGACCACTTAATTTTTTTTAGGAGCTTTTTTTTTTTTTTCACAGAAACAAAGGGTGCACACAACAGAAGTGGCAAATGAAAGAGATTAGAGGCCAACAATGCTCAAACAATGAGTGCTGGAGAGAGACTGAGGATCTTTGAAATGGTAGGAGGCTACAGCAGGGTATGCCTACACATCATTTCATTTGGGTGGATTGCGTGCAGTGCTCAGCCCTGGCAAATTCAAGTTTTGCTTTTTGGAACTTTCTTTTTTCTTTTTGAAATATTTTCAATCTGTTGGTTGAATCCGTGGATGCAAACCTGTGGGTATGGACGGTTGACTGTATATCCACAACAGAGTCAGTGGATTCATTCAACTATCATAGAAGGAATGAAAGGAGGATACCATGTGACATTTGATTTTGAGTTATATGTGAAAACAAATCAATTCATACATATTTCAAGTATATCCATTTAAAATATCCGCCCAATCAACCACTGGAAAAAAATGTAGCAGTTCTCAGAGAAAAGTTTTATCGAACCATAGATAACTGAGCTTTAAGTCAAATACACTAATCCTTTATCTATTTTCATCTCTTTTATTTGTTATAACATGTGCATTATATTATAATCTGGACCTCAAAATTATATTTGAGGGAAAAATAAATAAACAAAACTGATTTTCTGACCTAGGCAACAGTTCATATCCAACTAGAAGTTTGTTGTCCCAGATAACAATATCTGTCATATACTGAAATCTGTACCTACTCAGTACCTCCAACTTTAGATGAGAATAGGTTCAGTTGCTGTATGAATGCAAAACTACATTGCTTTATCATAAAAAAAAAAAAAAAACACTTTCCCTAGGCCTTCCTATTTGCTAGACAATGAAATAAACACTTATTGTTTATTGAACAGGATTTATGAAGCTGTCAGTGAAATGACACATGGCAATAAAATGTATTGTGGCTGGAGCCTAGATAATCTGCAGCTGAATGAATTATACTAATTCTAGTACTTGCATATTCATGCTATGGAAATAGTTCTTGTAACAGATTTCTTCATTGTCTGCAGGTGCCACAGTGTGGTTGAAAGTAGAGTTAATTGCACTCTAGGACATGTGGGAATTTACACATCCTTAGAGTTGGCTTGTTTTCTGAAAGAGTATTCCTGAGTTGGGTAAGGAAGCCCAAACACCCATAATTAAATTATCACAATTGCAAACATTTAACTTTTGAGAAGAACATTCCAAATAGAGATAGAATTTTTTTAGTATTACGAAATAGTTAGAATTTTATCTTCCTCTACCTTTCAGTTAACATACACATTTTAGTTCCAAGTTTAATGTCACTTGATAAAATGAAAGTGTTGGTTACACAACTATAGTCAAGCTATATGCATAGCTGCTATGCCTTCTAGCTAAATGAGATTACCTAGTTCTGTAAGCTTAATTAGAAGGGATGCTTTTTCCTTATAGGGCATATTAAAAGCAAAGCGTTTTATTTAGTTTGGCAGAAGGTGCATTAGGGAATCTGTAGTAGAAGAGGGAAATTAATCATAAAAATGATGCACACATTATTTCCTTATTGTGACACAGTGTACACACCTGCATTGCAAGATTCAGTTCAAAAACTGTGCCAGTTCTCTGGATTTTGCATTAATCAGTGATTAGGGAATTACTAATTAAAAAAAAAATTGATTCATAGCGATTAACTATGTTAATGGCTCTATTTTCATCCAAGTCTCTTTTGTGTCTTTGTTGCAAATATTCCTTGCTAGAGAGAGATTTTTCTCTAATAGAGTCTGATTTTACTTTCTTGTTTAGTAAAAACAAATGATTTGATCCCTTTATTGGTAGATCAATATATTACATACTGGGGACACAAATGAAAGATTTACCGCAATGCTATTAATGCAATTTTTTATTGGGGGAACTAATGTTACCTCTGAGTGTTACTAGGGAAGCCTCCTATAAACTAGAATTATAGGGAGATTCTCTTTATATGATTTTTACAAAGCATAGACTCTGAACTATAGAAAATGAATAAAACAGGCAACAAAATATTTGCCCGGTTTCTTCATCTCATAGAGAAGTTTCTGCAATGTTATATAACACTGACTTTCTCTTCAATCTACATTCAAAGCAAAATATAGATTATATATTTACAATTATATGTCACTAATATGTCCTTATCCATGCCTAATATTAAAATATTTCATTGAAGACTATTTTTTCCCAAGATTTATCTTCATTTTGAGTATCGTTTATTTGATTACTGAATCTTCTTAATTAAGTATAAAACTTCAAAAACTTGGAGGCAGTAATTTAGACCTATTTAATATTTTTGGAATAATATTTCATGAAATCTGTTTTTCATTATCCATAACTCTGAAGTTCTAAACAAGCAGACCAACAATTATTTAAAAGATACACAAATAAATCATTAAGTATTTTAGAGAGTGTGGAAGTTTTATACGATTTTATATTTATTGGGTGTTTGAAAGATTTATTCTCTTATTCTACATATATTTATTTGCTATTGTTAGTTGATGTGTATTCAATTCTGTCTTATGGCAAACGCTGTGTACAGAATAGAGCTGCTCAAAAGGATTTTAAAGGCTGTGACCTTTCGGAAGCAGATCACCAGGCCAGGTTCCCGGACACCTCTCGATGGTCTTGAACAGCCAATCTTTCATCTCCTAGTAGAGCAGTTAACCTTTTGTGCTACTCAAGGACTCCATATATTTATTAAGCACCATTGTTATGTGCCAGGCACTGTTATAGGCACTTGGGATGTATCACTTAAAGCAAGAACAACAAACCTAACTGAAATTCCTGCCTTGTTTGAGAGCCTTACCTCAAAATTGCACAAATATCACATACTTCTATAAGAGACTACGAATATAACTGCATCTTATATATTTATTTTTCTTTTGCATTTTTAAGATTTTGTTTGACTTCAAAGCTCCATAGATTCTGAAAGACCATAGTGCTATTATAACTTTGTAACTACGAAGCGATATACTCTATCTCCTTTGGACATTTTCTAATTTAATATAGGCACTTTAATTTTATCACATTCTTTTTGTAATTAACTTTTATTTTGTTCAGTTTCATCATGTTACTTAAGGTTGTTTAATTAAAATATTTATTTGACTCATTAAGACAAATTAGAGATAGGCAATTAAGATGTTCATTTTACTCTGCCACAAATGTACCATAATTAGCGACTCAGTTATAAATTGATCGATTTATTAGGGCCAGTACTACAGAGAAATTTGTTATGTTATTTTTAAATTAGTCCTAACTAAAAGTACAATGTTGTATTTACTGTTTACACCTTAATATTTGAAAATATGTTTCTAATCTCCAAGGTGAAGTTTATTTTGGATTTATAATTTTATACCCCTAACTTTATCTTCCCCCCAAAATTATTCATTGCAATTAAGTGTTGGTTTTATGTTTGAAAATTAAATGTTAAAATATTTTCCTCAAAATGATCATTTAATAAAATCAATAATTAAACATTTTCAATAATTGTGGGAATCTGAATTGCATCTGAATTACTTTATCTCTGCCATTTTCTACCTCGTTTCTTTCAGAGGTTAATCCATTCCACTAACATTTTAAACTGTGTATGTGTGTGTGCATGCATACACATGTACATGTGTATGTGCTGTGTATTTTAATGTTGCCTTCTTAATAATGAGAATTTTTCTGTAAAGAGATAAAATATGGTGAATTCAGAAGATCCCCAACATTTTCCTCAACTTGACCAACTCAAATGGTCAGTTGTATCACCCCATTTTCATTGGGAGATTTAACTATACCTCCTTCTTTAAAATATTCTCCTTACTTGGCTTCTGGAACACCACATAGTCATGGATTTCCTTTTCTGTAGTAGTGTTAATAGCATGTCATGACAGAAAATCCAATGGCTTAGTATGGAAAAGGTCACAGAAATATAGAAATATATAACCCTGCCAAAAAAAAAAAAAAATACAAAACCCACTGTTGTTGAATTGGTACTGACTCATAGCGATCCTATAGGACAGTGTAGAACTGCCCCATAGGGTTTCCAAGGCTGTATATCTTTATGGAAGCAGGCTGCCACATCTTCCTCCCATGGAGCGGCTGCTAGGTTCAAACCACTGACCTTTTTTTAGCAGCCAGATGCTTTAACCACTGCGCCACCAGAACTCCTCCATAATCATGCAACTTTGAGTAACTCACTTTTGTATTATAAATTACACTCTTGAAGAGCAATATAACTCTGCCCATTCCCCAACTCCCACATAATACAATAAATTCTTTTGCTCCTCCAGTCTGGAAATTTTCTCATTCCCATTCCCTGGAAAGGGTCCTGCACTTTGTGTTTGTTGGTTTGGGTATAAACTGAAGTGAAAGCAACAGTAAATCAAGACTAAGTTATCATTCTCACCAGTAATACATACTTGATGGGTTCTTTTGACTATGGCATAGCTTAAAGCTCCTTCTCAGCCTACTTTGCTGGACCTTTTTCATGGCCTCAAACTCTCAACATTGGCATTACAGTAAGACACTTAAATAAGTTCTGAGTAATATCAACCAGCCCGATTACTTTAAATAACATCTATACTCTCGTTATCCCCAAATTTTATGTCCAACCTCATGTTATATAAATGAGCCAAAGATGGCCTCTGCATATTGGCCTCTAGACTGTTAACTTCTTCACAGCAGGCTGAAGCTCACAAGTCTACCAGTATCAAACTCAGTTGCTTTAAAAATAGCCGAAATAAGTGTGTTTTTAGCTATTTAGAGGCTGCCTGCTTTACATACGCCATGAAACTGTACCCAACATCTGCAGGCCATAGATAAGACAAACCTCATAGTCATAAAAACTCTAAGTCACAGCTGCCCTTCTGAGCTATCTTGTCTAGGAACTCCCTACCTTGCTGATGAGCAATGTCATATAGACCCACAAACCTCTTTCCCTACCCCCCCCACCCCCGCACCTTGAAATTCCCTGGCCTTCTTCCCTTTTTGGGTGGTCCCCATACCACTTACCTTTGGAAGTCTCATTATGTTTGGTATTTCCCCCACAGCACAAACCTGTTAAGAAGCTTATTATGCATTACTGCCACCTCCTGGTTATCTTTTTCTTTGACCATCCCCAAATCTTTCAAATTCACTACACTCCAAATGGCCTTTTTGACATTTCCACTTGGTTATTTATTAGACGATTCAAATAATATATCTATAAGCCATATATGACGCCCCTCCTGCCTCAGTGCTGCCTCTTTCTCAATGTCCAAGCTCAGTAAGCAAAAATCCATTTACACAATTGTTCAGGGCGAATTCCTTAGACTTATCCCATAGTCATTATTTATTTATTTATTTATTTATTTTTTTAAATTGTACTTCAGGTGAAGGCTTACGGAACAGTTTCTCATGAAACAGAAGTACACACATTGTTTTACGACATTGGTTAACAACCCCACAACATATTAACCCTTTAACTTCTCAACCTTTTTTTTTTTTGGTGAAAATACACAAGCCAAAGATACACCATTTCAAAAATTTCTACATGCACAGTTCAGTGACATTGACTACGCTCTTCCAGTTGTGCTGTTATTCTCACTTAAGATGAAGGCTTACAGAACAAAATAGTTTCTCATTTAACAGTTACTACAAATGTTGCCCTATGACAACAGTTAACAATCTCACAACACATCAACAATATCTTTACTCAACCTTGGGTTCCCTATCACAAGCTTCCTTGTCCCCTTCTGCTTTCTGGCCCTTGTCACTGGACTCCTGTACCTTGTTAGTCTCATTTGGTTTCATGGGGCTGTCCACTCCCAGGCTGAACAGTGAACCTTAGAGATAACTTCACCACTGAGCTAAAAGGGTGTCTGAGGGCCATACTCTCGGGGTTTCGCCAGTATCCTTTAGGCCAGTGAATCCGGTCTTTTTTTTTTTTTTGTGAATTAGAATTATGCTCTACATCCTTCTCCAGCTCTGTCCAGAACCCTCTGTTGTGATCCTGGTCAGAGCAGTCAGTGGTGGTAGCCGGGCACCATCTAGTTGTACTGGACTCGGTCCGGTGGAGGCCTTGGTAGCTGTGGACCATTAGTCCTTCAGACAAATCTTTTCCTTGTATCCTGTTCTCTTCATTCTCCCTTGCTCCCGAAGGGATGAGACCAGTGGAGTATCTTAGATGGCCGCTCACAGGCTTTTAAGACCCCAGACACTACTCACCAAGTTAGAATGTAGAACATTGTCTTTGTAAGCTGTGTTATGCCAATTGAGCTAGATGTTCCCTGAAACCATGGTCCCCACAGCCCTCTGCCCAGCAATTCAGTCCCTCAGGCAGTTTGGATGTGTCTATGGGACTTCCATGACCTTTCCTTGTACAAGTTGTGCTAGTTTCCCCTGTATTGTGTACTGTCTCACTCTTCACCCAAGATACCACTTATCTATTGCCTATTTAGTATTCCCCCCCAACACCACCCATCCCTGGTAACCAACAAAGATTGTTACATTTTGTGTGTGAACTTTTTCATGGGTTTTTACAATAGAGGTCTCATACAATATTTATCCTTTTGTGATTGACTTATTTCACTCAGCATAATGTCCTCCAGTTTCATCCATGCTATGAGATGGTTCACAGATTCATTGTTGTTCTTTCTCGTTGCATAGTACTCCATTGTGTGTATGTACCATAGTTTGTTTATCCATTCATCTGTTGATGGGCATCTCGGTTGTTTCCATCATTTTGCTATTGTGAACAATGCTGCCACGAACATAGGTATGCATATGTCTGTTCGAGTGACGACTCTTATTTCTCTAGGATATATTCCTAGGAGTGGGATTGCTGGATCAAATGGTTTGTCTATTTCCAGCTTTCTGAGGAAGCACCGTATCATTTTCCAAAATGGTTGTATCATTTTGCATTCCCACCAGCGGTGCATAAGCTTTCGGATCTCCCCTCAGCCCCTCCAACGTTTGTTATTTCCAGTGTTTTTGATTCATGCCACCAATGCCGGGGTGAGATGGTATCTCATTGTGGTTTTAATTTGCATTTCTCTAATGGCTAGTGATCACAAGCATTTCCTCATGTGTCTGTTGGCCATTTGAATGTCTTCTTTGGTGAAGTGTCTGTTCATTTCCGGTGTCCATTTTTTAATATGATTATTTGTCTTTTTGTTGTACAGGTGTTGGATTTTCTTGTAGATAATGGAGATTAGACCTTTGTCTGACTTGTACTGTCCAAAAATTTTTTCCCAGTCTGTAGGTTCTCTTTTTACACTTTTGGTGAAGTCTTTTGAAGAGCATAGGTGTTTGATTTTTAGAAGATCCCAGTTATCTAGCTTATCTGTTGGGGTTTGTGCGTTGCTGGTTATGGTTTGTATCCTGTTAATGCTGTGTATTAAGGCCTGAAGTGTGGCCCTATTTTTTCTTCTATGAACTTTATAGTTTTAGGCTTTATATTCAGGTCTTTGATCCATTTTGAAGTAGTTTTTGTATACGGTGTGAGGTATGCGTCCTGTTTCATTTTTTTGCAAATGGATATCCAGTTTTGTCAGCACCGTTTGTTAAAAAGGCTGTCTTTTCCACATTTGATGGACTTTGGGCCCTTGTCGAAGATCAAGTGACCATAGGTGGATGGATTTACATCTGGGTTCTCAATTCTGTTCTATTGGTCAATGTATCAGTACCAGTATTGTACCAGTACCAGGCTGTTTTGACTACTGTAGCTGTACAGTAGGTTCTCAAGTCAGGTAGTGTGAGTCCTCCAACTTTATTCTTCTTCTTCAGTAGTGCTTTACTTATTTGGGGCTTCTTCCCTTTCCATATAAAGTTAATGATTAGTTTTTCCATCTCTTTGAAGAATGTTGTTGGTATTTGGATTGGGATTGCATTGTATGTGTAAATTGCTTTGGGTAGAATTGCCATTTTCACAATGTTGAGTCTGCCTATCCATGAGCATGGTATGTTTTTCCATTTACATAGATCCCTTTGGGTTTCATGCAGTAGTGTTTTGTAGTTTTCTTTGCATAGGTCGTTTACATCCTTGGTCAGATTTATTCCTAAGTATTTTATCTTTTTAGAGGCTACTATTAATGGTATTGTTTTCATTCTCCTTACTGGTATATAGGAATCCAACTGATTTTTGAATGTTTATCTTGCATCCTGCTACTCTGCTAAATCTTTCTGTTAGTTCCAGTGGATTTCTTGTGGAGTCTTTAGGGTTTTCAATGTATAATATCATATCATCTACAAACAGGGACAGTTTAACTTCTTCATTAACAATTTCGATGCCCTTTATTTCTGTTTTTTTTTTTTTTTTTTTGCCTTATTGCTCTAGCTAGAACTTCCAGTAGAATGTTAAATAGGAGTGGTGATAAAGGTCATCCTTGTCTTGTTCCTGTTTTCAAGGGGAATGTTTTCAGCCTCTCTCCATTAAGAATGATGTTAGCCTTTGGTTTTGCATAGATGCCCTTTACAATGTTGAGAAATTTCCCTTCCATGCCTATTTTATTGAGAGTTTTTATCAGGAATGGGTGTTGGACTTTGTCATATGCCTTTTCTGCATCAGTTGAGATGATCATGTGATTCTTTTCTTTCCTTTTATTTATGTGGTGGATTATGTTGTTTGATTTTCTAATGTTGAACCATACTTGCATACCTGGTATGAATCCTACTTGGTCGTGGTGTATTATTTTTTTTTTGATATGATGCTGAATTCTATTGGCTAGAATTTTGTTCAGAATTTTTGCATCTATATTCATGAGAGATATTGGTTTGTAATTTTCTTTTTTTGTGATGTCTTTGCCTGGTTTTGGTATCAGCGTTATGCTGGCTTCATAGAATGAATTTAGAAGCTTTTCTTCCTCTTCTATGCTCTGAGATAGCTTGAGTAGTACTGGTACAAGCCCTTCCGTAAATGATTTGTAGAATTCTCCAGAGAAGCCATCTGGGCCAGGGCTTTTTTGGTTGGGAGTTTTTTTATTACCTTTTCAATCTCTTCTCTTGTTATGGGTCTGTTCAGATTTTCAACATCACTTTGCTGTAGTTTGGGTAGGCCATGTGTTTCTAGAAATTTATCCATTTCCTCTAGGTTTTCCAATTTGTTGGAGTATAGTTTTTCATATTATTCTATTATAATCCTTTTTATTTCAGTTGGGTGTGTTGTAATGTCTCCCATTTCATTTCTTATTTGGGTTATTTGTGTCCTCTCCTGTTTTTCTTTTGTCAGTCTGGCCAGTGGTTTGTCGATTTTGTTGATTCTTTCAAAGATCCAACTGTTGGTTTTGTTGATTCTTTCTATTGTTTTTCTGTTCTCTATTTCATTTATTTCTGCTCTGATCTTTACTATTTCCTTTTTTCCAGTGGTTGTGGGCTTTTTTTGTGGTTCTCTTTCTATTTGTTTGAATTCTGTAGTTAATGTTTTGATTTTGTGCCTTTCTTCTTTTTTGATACGTGCAGTCCTCTGAGGACTGCCTTTCCTGTGTTCCAAAGGTTTTGGTAGGATGTGTTTTCATTCTCATTTGATTGTAGGAATTTTTGATTCCATCTCTGATTTTTTCTATTACCCAGTGTTGTGTAAGTAGAGTATTATTCAGTTTCCATGCAGTTGAGTTGTTTTCCTTGCTCTTTCTATTGTTAATTTCTGCCTTCATGGCATTATGGTCAGAGAAGATACTTTGAATTATCTCAACGTTTTGGATCTTGTTGACTATTGCTCCATGGCCTAAGAACTGGTCTATTCTGGAGAAAGTTCCATGTGCATTGGAAAGAATGTGTACTTTGCAGCAGTTGGATGGAGTGTTCTATATATGTCTATGAGGTCAAGTTGGCTGATTGTGACCGTTAGGTCCTCTGTATCTTTGCTGAGTTTCTTCTTAGTTGTTCTGTTCTTTACTGAGAGTGGTGTGTTGAAGTCTCCTACTATTATTGTGGAACTGCCAATTTCTCTTTTCAGTGTTTTTAGAGTTTGTTTTATGTATTTTGAAGCCCTATCATTGGGTGCGCAGATGTTTATTATGGTTATATCTTCATGATGGATCATCCCCTTGATCATTATATAGTGTCCTTCTTTGTCTTTTATGGTAGATTTTGTTTTAAATTCTATTTTATCTGAGATGAGAATTGCCACTCCTCCTCTTTTTTGGTAGTTGTTAGCTTGATATATTTTTTTCCAACCTTTAACTTTTAATAAATTCACATCTTTGTTTCTAAGGTGTGTCTCCTGTAAATAGCATATTGATGGATCCTGTTTTCTTATCCATTCTGCCACTCTCCGTCTCTTTATGGGTGCATTGAGTCCATTTACATTCAGTGTAATTATTGATAGATGTGGGTTTGTTGCTGTCATTTTGTAGTGCTTTTTTTGTGGTGCTGACGTTTTCTTTGTTCTTCCTGCTCTCCTGTGCTGAGTTACTTTAGTTTGTGGATTTTTTTTCATTTCTTTTGTTTTTGTAGGTTTTGTTTCTGCTGAGACTTTATGTTTTTCCTCTTTTTTTTTATGAGTATGTTTGTTAACTTTCTTTGTGGTTACCATAAATTTTACCCTTATCTTTCTAAGTTTGAAGCAGTCTACCATTACTTGGTATCACCTTGCCTTCCTCTCCATTAGAAGGTTCTATACCTATGTCATTTATTCCCTCTTTTATTGTTTTGATGTTGTTGTCATTTCGTGACTAATTGCTCTGATTTCCTGTTGTATTTGTTTTGGTTTTGGATAGTCCTCGAAAGTTCATTTCCTAGATTGGTATCTGGCTGGTGCAATCCTGCATCCTAGGTTCTGCCTGTGAGCTGAAGCTGTCTGTCCTCAGATGGAAGAATTTCTTTTAATAATTCTTGTAAGTTTGGTTTGACTTTTACATATTCCCTTAATTTCTGTTTATCTGGAAATGACCTAATTTCACCATCAAATTTGAACGCGTTTTGCAGGATATATTATTCTTGGCTGACAATGTTTTTCTTTCAAGATTTTATATATGTCATCCCATTGCCTTCTTATCTGCATGGTTTCTGCCCAATAATCTGAGCTTCGTCTTATTGTTTCTCCTCTGTATGTGACTTCTTGTTTCTCATGAGCTGCTCTCAGGATTCTTTTTTTATCTTTGGTTTTGGTGAGTGTGAACATGATATGCCTTGGTGATTTTCTTTTGGGGTCTGTTCTATATGGGGTTTGTTGAGCTTCTTGGATGGCCAGCAGTTTATCTTTCTTCATATTGGGGAAGTTTTCTGTCAGAAGTTCCTCAATGATCCTCTCTGTGTTTTCTGTTTTCTCACCCTGTTCTGGAATTCCAATCACTTTCAGATTTTTACTTTTGATTGTGTCCCACTTAAGTCTCAGGGTCTCTTCATTTTTCTTTGTTCTTTTTTCTGAGTTTTCCTCAAACAGAGTTGTATCCAAGTGTTTTTCTTCAATTCCACTGATCTTGTCTTCCACCGTTTCAAATCTGCTTCTCAGCCCTTCTATGACATCGTCCATTTCTGAAATCTTGTTTTTTATCTTTTGGATTTCTAATTGTTGTCTTTGTATAATTTCTAGTTGCGAATTTATTTTGGTATTTTTTCCTGCATCATCTTCCTGAATTCTTCCAATTTTTTGTCCTTATTTTCCAAGAATTTGTCTATTTTTTCCTCATGTTTGTCAGCTTTTTGCCTCGGTTCTTGGAGAATTCTGAGTATTAGAGATTTGAATTCCCTATCAGGTAGTTCTAGTGTATTTTCTTCCACAGGAGAGTCATCTGATGGTTTATTTTGGATGCCTACCGGAACCATCCTGTCCTGTTTTTGTAAATGTTTTGATATTGTCTGCTGTCTATAGAACATTCAGTAGTTATTTTTCTCATGTATTTATTTATGGTAGATTTGTTTGTTTCATCCCGTTTTTTTAAAAAAAATTTGACTGTGTCTGAGCAGGCAGACTTGTGTTCTTTGTTGTTAGCTCGTCTGTGGGCACAATACTTTTCACCTCCTTCTCCAACTGGCAGGTTTGGTCACTCAGATATGGTACGGCAGAGCAGGTCTAGCTGAAGAGGAGTTACTGGGATGGGTTGTTCGTGGCACTTACTACAGCCACCAGAGTGGGTTGGTAATCAGTGCAGGGCAGTTTCCAGTAGGTCGTGCCTGTGCTGCTTGGTGGTGTGATGTCAAGAGCATGGTGCAGGTAGGCAGGATACAGTGGGGAGATTGTTATGTGTGGAGCTAAGATGGATATGGGAAAGAGGAGAGAGCAACAGAAGCCAAAAACATACAAACAAACAAAAAAGAACGCTAGGGGAGCTTGCCATTGGAGCGGAGAGATGAGAGACTATGAAATGGAGAAAAACAGAAAGGGGAGGAGGAAGAAAAGAAAATAATGAATAAATAAGAATAAGGAAGGTAAAGAACCATAAAGTTCCCAGGGATCCCACCGGTGCAGCTATGAGGTCTGGGGAAGTTGCTCTCGGGTGTTGCAGTACAGCCTGGCTAGAAGGCGTAGAGGTACACAATGCCAGGTATTCAGGGAACAGAAAGAGAAGGGAGATATAGACAGATGAGAAACTGAGCAATGAAGAAAGACAAAATGGGAAAAAGAGGAAAAAGAAAACAAAACAAATTAAAAATAAAATAAAATAAAAACAAGAATGGCCCCCAAAGAAACAGGGAAAAAAAAAAAAAGATGTGAAAAGAAAGCCCTCAGGGTTCACTCTGCACGTCTGTGCAAGCCAAAAGGGCGTCTCCCTGCCTCGCAGCTCAGCCAGGCTAGAAAGGCCTCCCAACTCAAGAAAAGGAAAAGAAAACAAACAAACAATTCAAAACAAACAAATGAACAAAAGCCCCGGGATCCCACCAGCGCGGCAGCCCTAACCGGGAAGCAGCTGCATACTTGAATGGAGCTCTGCAGCCCCTCAGGAAGTAGCAAAGATGGCGCACGGAGCCAGGCACTCCAGCGAAAGGAGGGGGAGGTGGCGAGAGTCAAGCAAGAAATCAAAAGCAGCAGAAAAAAAAAGCAACACCAGCAGCCAACAAATGGCACTCAGAGAGCCAGCTAGTGCGGGTTGGTGTTTCTGGACAAGAGACTGTGTCCGCGGGAAGCAGAAGGTGCCAAGTCAGGGTGAAGAAGTTTGGGGGCTTAGAAAGCATATATCACAAATTACCAGCGCTCTGCAGCCCCTCAGGAAGAAGCAAAGATGGCCCATGGAGCGAGGTACTGGAGAGAAAGGAGGGGGAGGTGGGGAGACGCAAGGAAGAAATCAAAAGAAGTAGAAAAAAAGCAACACCAGCAGCCAACAAATGGCACTCAGAGAGCCACCAGTTGGGGTGTGTGGAATTCAAGCAGCCTCTGTTTCCCAGTCAAGAGACTGTGGCTGCAGTAAGCAGAGGAGGCCGAGTCAGGGTGAAGAAGGGTGGGGGTGGGAAAGCGTATATCGCAAATTACCAGTTGTTTTATCTTCCGCTGGAAGCTCCGTGAGGCTGCTTTCTCATATCCCCTGTTTGCTGGTCTCTGATAGGAGTCCAAGATGGCGGATCCATGCTGCGTTAGCTGATAGGGGACCTCTGCATGAATCTCTCCTCGCTCTCCATTCTTTGTCAGTTTTCTCACTCCATTTGGTGTTTGGCTGAGTTCTTTATGGCTTCATTTTATGTTTTAGGTTTTCCGGATTATTGTATTCTCTGTTCGGCTTAGTTCTTCAGATCTTTGCTGTGGAGGGACAGAGTGGTGCTTCTGCCTAGAGCAGCATTTTTCCAGAATTCCTATTCATTTTTTTTTTTATTCTTCATTTTTTTATTCTCACACCCTAAATTTAATAAATCCTGAAATTATTTTACTCAATTTAATATATACATCACAGTCTAACCATTGTCAACAACACCACAAACACTCTGAACTAACCATTATCATATGCATTCTGGTCTATTGTAATATCTTGTTAAGTAATCCCATTGCTTCCACACTAGGGCCCCTATAATCCATACAGCAGCAAAGATGACTCTTAAAAAAATGTTACCTTGCACGAAATCTTCCCACTTTCATTACACTTAAAATATAATCCATAATACTTATTTTGACATACACAGGTTCCAATTTACTTGATCCCTGGTTAATTTCTGCACTGAACTCTCTGCTGATTCTATAATACACACCACACACTGTTCCACCACAAGACTTTTGTACTTACTGCTTTCTCTTCCTAGAACACTCCTCTGCCATATATTTGCGTGTCTCACTCTATTCGAGTCACTCTTTATTCCGAAGGTATTTCTTTAGTAAAACATTTTCTTGTTATACTATCTGAAGTGGAACACGCCTCTCACTAGCTAGACCTATACTGTGCTTTATTTTTCTTCATAGTGGAATTCACTAACTAAAATTATATATTTACCTTTCATCATCTGTAGCTACTGATAAGTTAAGGTTGCAGACAGTCAAGATTCCCTAGAAATATTTTAGTCAATAAGGATGTTATATTATTATTATTATTGAGTAAACATTATAGGGGAGTAGTAAATATTACTTTTATCTAATATTTGTGATAACTTGCCATTTTTTTTAAATTTCTAACGTCTGTAATGTGTCTTCAGAACCCACATTTATAATGTCGTTGCAGCAAAGGTAGATAAGGAAAAAGGAAAGTACATCATTAATATGTCTAATTCAAGAAAACATACTTTTTCCTTTGCTCCAAAGAGACTAGTTTTTATTTTTATCACTTGAAATCTTTGAGAATTATCTTATCAATCTACTGACCTACAATATTTTATGGTAACATCTCACATACACTCATTCTTCAATAACTTCAAGTGATTTGAATAATAGTAACAACTTATTTTCCATCACTATATCCTTATCTATTTTTCTGCTGCTATATTTCAGTCATAATCACTGGGAAATTCATAAAAAAGCACTTGATGAAACACTTTCATATTTCATCAATACTAAAATATCATTAATTCTAAAATGTACCGTTATTTTATATACCACTAACAAAAAATGCAGCTATCAATTATGATAAGCCTTCAATTGGAGATGCATATTGATTTATATTTGTTATGTAGAGAGAAATGGTTACCTTGAAATTGATGAGATATATCAGTAAAATCCCCTAGTAACCATAACTCATAAAGAGAGGGCTGCTTAACAACAACAACAAATATGAATATATATGCATTTTCTAAACAAATGAATTATCTGAGCAAATGCTATTCACTTAACGTTTCTCCTTCTGACTTGTAATAATGAAATGAGTAATAACAGAACTAGTTTTTCCACATGTGATGGTGTCTTAGCTGAATCCCCGGTAAAACCAGAAAGCTCAGTACCAGAAACTTTTTGGTTTTATGGAAGGAAGGAAGTTTTGTGCAGAAACATGGAAACAAGAATGTGAGAGAAAAGAAATGGAGAGAATACAAGAAATGTGATTCCTGAACTGACCCTGCAGTAGAAAGTAAGCTAGGAAACAGAAGCCTAAAGAAACAACTGTTTATTCAAAAAATAATTAGGCAATACACGGCAGTTGGAGTCCCTGGTTGGTGCAAATGATTAAAATGCTTGACTGCTAACTGAAAAGTTGGAAGTTGGATTCCACCCAGACTTGCCTTAGAAGAAAGGCAACTGGATTTTATTGGTTTTGTATGGCACAATGGTGCTTTATGGCATAGATGAAAATGTGAGATACTCTTCTGCAACCCCACCTCCAACCAGGCTAGCAAGTAGAGAGGAGCAAGTAACAGTAAAATAAAGCAGTTGCTGTGGGGACGATTCTGACTCATGGCGACCCCATGTGTGTCATAACAGAAATGAGCACTATAGAATTTTCAGTGTCTGATTTTTAGGAATTAGATTTCCAGGAAAGTTTTAAGAGATACACAGAGGAGAGAATTTTATCTGAGGAGTAGACGTAGAGAAAAATCCTCTGGCCAACCAGCCTCCAGTCTGAACACAAGGTATTGCTAAAAAAAGAAAAAAAAAATCGAAGCTTCTAGTTGACTAAAGGTAACTGTAGTAACAACATATGTCAGACCTTAAGTCTCATAAGATAACCTACTGAAGAGAGAGGGCTTGTTCTTTACATACCAAATCCAAAATTTCAGGGAAAGAACTCATTAGCTCATCATACCTCTCACATTTTCCCTGTATATGACCAGGAAAATTGGAGACTTCTCTTCTGCAGCGAAAGATAAAACAATGAAGCAGATTCCCAGAGAAAAGCATAAATGAAAGGAAGAATGAATATTCTGAGAGTATTTGAGTCTCTCGTTCAAGCTGTTGCCATTCTCAGATGGCATGGGACACTGTAGTTTTCTTAAAACAACTTTCTCCTTTTGCTTAGGCTAGTTCAAAATGAGTTTCTCTGACTTACTAGTAAAAGAGTCCTAGTAAAAATGGACTATTTTTAATAGACACATATAAAATGATATTACATATTGAAAAATATGCTATATAATGGTCACCATAAGAATGATACTAAATTCTTCATGTTTAATGTATATTACATTTAAGCAGATATTGATTTTATGCATTTAAAACATAGGTTTTTAAAGAATTTGATGGTACAGAATGTTTCTTTCATTTTAATATTGAAAAATATTTTAAAAAAATGATAGTGGTTTATAAGAACTCCAAAAGAGTGGAATATTTAAGTCCCATTACAATTTAAAGATCAAATTACTTTTCATCCAAATAAATAAATATCAGTCTTTTCACAAATATGATTTCTTTCAGCCTTTCTACTGTATGTCCTTAAAACATTTTGAATTTATTCTCATATAGTTTTAACGTTTTTGATCATTAGCACTTTCTTCTTTCCACATTTACCCTTCATTACTCAACATCAGAAATGTAATAGTGATGAAAATGTTGATGATGAAAAGGAGAGTCATGGTAATCATTAACATGTATTCACTATTTATTATGTCCTAGGCGTAATTCTATGTGCTTTACATTTTCAACTCAGTGCTCAAAAACTTCCTAACCTCAGCATTAGACTTAATTCTTATTTTGTAGATGAGGCCACTTCTCTCAAATAGTGAGTATAGAGAAGGTAAGAGCCAGGATTTAAACAATTATTCTGATTCCAGAGTACATACTTTTAAATGTTGACCGTATTGCATTCCTGACAATAAAATACAAAAGGATTCCAGAGTCAGAATACCTAGGCTCAAATCCTTACTCAATTATTTAAACCAAACCAGTTTCCCTCGTTGTGAGACAGATTTTATATACAGCAGTCTTGTTTTCTTCTCAAAACCACTAGAAGAATTAAATGAAGTTGCAGTTGGGGAAAGTGTTTCATAACCTAGTAATTACTACATATATGGGCTTGTGCCCATTTATTATATGTTATCAAAGTAGTTTTAGTTTGTTGAGGTTGGGTTATCAACTCTGGTTGCCTCAGTTATTGGGACATGTTAATAATACTTAGTACTTTTTAAAGATTGAGCAGATTTGACTTCTTAAATACAAATATGCTTTGGTGTTCTAATTGTGCATCTCTTAAATGCTAGTTCAGATATACCTGTTTGTTTCATCCATTGTCTTACTCTAATTATTTTGAAATCAAAAAGAGGATAAAAAATAGCTTAGACATAATTAAGGATGCTTAGTTTTTCATGTCTCTTTTGTGATTAATTGAAAAAAGGGAATATTAATTAAAAATAAATTAACTCATTCCTATTCATTAAGCATTGAAAGAGAATTACAGTGATGAACTCTATTATTCACAACTTTGGATATATTGACAAAAATTACATCAATTTAAAATGCAATTAAATGTAAACACTAACATTGCATTTTATACCTCATAGCTTTGTAATTTGTGTTACTAAGTACATGACGTTTTCTCATCTAAGCAGATTGGGTAGTCTAAAATTTGACTCATTCTGCTTTCATCTCTCTGTCACCAATATTTGCAGCAATACATATAATAAAACTTAAAACTCTGAAGTCCTGCATAAGAATTCACTTAAAAACTTTGTTATTAATTAGAGAAAAAAAGGTTATATATAAATATTTGTGAGTGTTCTGCCTCAGGTAAATTCATTTTGGAACCACAGATGAGACACCATAGTCGCATAAAGAATAACAGAGAGGAAGGTTGAAGTTGCCTCAGTTACTCCACCAAACAAATCCTGGGACTACCTACTTCTAGGTTGCACGTTAATTAAACCATACATGTTCACATGGTTTTAAACACTTTTATTTGGATATTTGCTGCTTTCTTCTGGGTAGAAGAATCTCTAACTAGTACTCTTCTTAATATTCTTTAATAATTTTCCACTTTTAAATGTAAAACCACTTAGTATCTGAGATTACAGATATATAATAACAATTTACCTCAGGAAAGGGACTGTGTATATGTATATGTGTGTGTATTTTCAGAGATGTATGACTAATTCAAAAAATAAAATAATACATAAAAAATGTTCAGAGCTGGAAAGGAATTTCGACCTAAGGAAAAATTTATGTATGTGGTATTACTAAAGAAATAGACAGAGGCCAGGTCTTGCAGGGCAGTGCAGAGCATGTTGAGAACTTTGCACTTGAAGCACTACGGGAGTGGGACAACAGAACACTAAATAATTTTAAGCAAGTCATCAGGGTTTGTATTTTATTTATTTGTATAGTATGTGAGACATCATTAGAGGGTAAAGTAAAGTAAGAGGTAGCCCGGTAATAGACTTTTAATAGTTAAGGCAAGAAATTATGGACCCTTAGGATAAGAGTTAGCAGAGTCAACGACAACAGAACAATACCAATAAATTCATAAGGTAAAATATTTAGCTCTCAGTGATCAGAGGATTTGAGTGTGAGGAGAAGGTATCAGATTTAAATAACAATTTCTTTGCATAAGGACCTAAGTGTTTTTGCCAAAGCAAAAAAAATGATGAAAGACACTCAGGTCCTTCCCTCCTTCCCTCCCTCCCTCCCTCCCTTCCTTCCTTCTTCCCTCCTTCCTCCCTCCCTCCCTTCTTCCCTCCTTCCTCCCTCCCTCCCTTCCTTTTTTCTTTCTTCCTATGTTTCACTCTTTTTCTTTACTGGGGTGGGGTCAATTGATTGTATTTTTCACATGATGCAGAATTGAGACTTCTATCTGGCCTCTGAGAGAAGATGTTTATTAGTAGTTGTCAGTAGGGGTATGAAGCTATATAAATAGATCTGAAATGAAATTATCAGCCTATATAATACTTGAAATCCTAATAGCGGTTGCCCAAAAAACAAAAGGAAAAACAAACAAAAAATAAGTCATATCTTGCAGGAACAAAACACTTTAAGTATTTTAGAATGAATCCACAAAGAAGACTAAGTTAAAATGACAAAGATGGAAGACAAACCTAGGAGTTGCTGTAGTATCACAGAAATCAACTGTAATATCACTGAAATCGATTATTTCAAAGAGGGAATGCTCATTTATATTGACTGCTGTTGACATTTTAAAATGCGGAAAAATATTTACCTAATGTAGAAACACAGTCATTATTAACCGATTGTGCAGTAAAGAAGGAGCACTGGTAGCACAGTGTTACCAGAGAGGTTGTGGTTCAAACTCACCAGCCACTCTGTGGGAGAAAGATGTGACAGTCTGCTTCCGTGAAGATTTACAGTCTTGGAAACTTTTTGGGGCAGTTCTACTCTCTCCTATAGTGGTTGCTATGAGTCAGAATTGACTTGACGGCAATGTGTTTTTTGGGTGCAGTAAAGGGTGAACTCAAAAGGACTGGGGTATGCAAACAGTTCATTTTCCAAAGAAAGGATTGACCTTGACTGGCTCCTGGGAAATTGTCTCTAAGCCCTTGGAATACCCAGCATAATAAGATTGTCTTTGTATTCATGGGGGCCTTCTGCCATGCCAGATATTTTATACTAACAGCGTGCATTATGGTGGAGGCCTTGGATCACGTTCTATCAGTTTGACTTCTGAAGGTGCTGGAGACTAAGTCCAGCCATGTGGGTGTTCCATGCTTATGTGACCCCCCATAAAAATCCTGCACATGAAGGCCTGGGTGAGCGTCCATAGATGTTAATCCTCCATTTGTGTTGTCACATAGTTTTGCTAGGATGTTAAGCACTGTCTGTACTGCTCCACTTGGAGGGGACAATGGGAAGCTTGTGCTTGGTCTCTCCTGGACTCCATTCTGTGCACCTTTTACCATTACTGATTTTAATCTGTATCATTTTGCTGTAATAAACTGTAACTATGAGAAAAACAGCTTTTCTGCAAGTCCTTCTAGGGAATCACTGAACAAAAAGGTGGTCTTGGAGACTCAAGACACTTTGATTGCTCTTGACATTTAAGACAAGGATAAAACATATCTACACAATGTAGAAGTACAGTCATTATCACAAAAACAATTGAGAACGATTTCAGTGGAACAGCATAGGCTGAGCAGGAAAAACTTCCAAAAAAGTGATAAAGTAGGCAGGAAGTGCAAAAGATTTCTAGCAGTGTTTTGAAAGGAAAGATTAAGATAAGGTGATATCACTTGGGGGCTTAGAATAGTATAAAATTTGTTTAGGGAGCTTCAATTATTTACTCTTGTTAAGAGAGAAAAAAATAGATGGTTTATATGTTGATGAGCAGACAGTGCATCAGGACATACAGGAAATAGGAGGGGCACTCAGTAGCTTATAAATCCTGTGAATATTGCAAGGAAGAATCAAGAGAACAGGTAAGGGATTGACAGAGGAGGGAAACTTTCTCCATTTAAACCTGGATGCAGGTTTTTTGCTTGTTTGTCTAGCTAAACAAACAATCAAAAAAAAACCTCATTGAGTCAATTCCAACTTGTTTGTCTATATATGGAGGCATAATATTAGAAGGTTCTTTTTTCTGAGTATGTAATGTAAGCAAGACCATTCTCTAAGAGTAAAGGAGTCAAAAGGGATGCTGGTATGTATACTGAGGAATAGAGAATTTGTGTAATTGCTATTTCAGAAAAGGAAATAATAAATGGACCAGAAATAACCCAGAGAGGAGTAGAGTTCTGAGTACCAAACTGAGGTTTCTTATGATTATGTTGGAGAGGTACTAATTCATTCTAGTGTATTTTGTTTTTCCCAGCAGAATTAGAGGAGGAGGAGGAGGAGGAGTAATACAGGGAAAAAAGGAGGAGGAGAAGAAAAGGAAAAGGGGCCGGCACAGCGCTCAGTATTTTCCTGATTGTTTCATTTAACTAAGAACTTTCATTATTCCATTTTATTATAGATTGGGCAGGGGGGCACATAGAAAAGTCAAATAAGTTGGCAAAGTTCACACAGTCAGTAAGTACCCAAGTCTACCTTGGACGCAGTACTAACACAAGAGCTGTCACTTTAACCACTTCTATAAAATCAATGATGTGTATTGTGCCTTTGGGAAACAACGCTCAAAAAATAAATAAATAACAACAACAACAAACTCAGTTTCCTTTGACCTGTAATGGTCTTAGTTTCAGGATTAATGCATCATAAGTTGAAAGTGTAAAAGAAACAACTTTACATAATTTATATAAAGTCAAGCTAACAAGTTTAGTTTTAACTTTAGTTTACAATTGCTAAAAAATCTTCAGTGTTGGGATGGGGAGACATATGCAAATAGGAGTTTCAGGAAAGATAGTCTGAGAAAAAAATAGAAAATAAAGTGACCAATTATGATAGTCCTAGGTTAGTGTAGGAATTTGTTCATATTGGCTGATGAACAAAAATAAATAAACGATTAGGTACATGACTTATGATTATGTATGTCAAATGGTCAAAAACATCACTGCAGGTATTTTTTGGTTATTGTTTTGGCCTACATTAAAATTTAAGATTTTATTCATATGAATTTATGTGGTTCATCTTGTCCTCTACTTCCCTAGTTTTAATCCGCTCACTCCCCAATTAGCCAGACTCAAGGTGAAGACTTAAAAATGCAGTGCAAAGGTAAATGAAATCCATGAATGATAGCATAAGTATATTATGTATTGTCAGTCAATTTCAAGAAATTTAAGTATTTTATTCAAAAGCACTGAAACAAATATTGATTTGAACATATTTATTTTATCTTTATGCACAACTAAAATTATATATGTATATATATACACATATAATACTGTTGATTTATAATATTGTTATACATGAATTATTCTGATATATATATACACATATATGTATTTTCTCTCATGCCGTATCACATGTGTGTGCATATATTTATATTAGTAGCAGACATTTGAATAGCATTTATCACATATTTTGAAATCAGAAAAATAAATTTATTTTGAAAAAGTAGAAAAGATTGCATCATTCTTAATGATTTGTATCTCAAACACCGTATGTAAAATTGGCGGTCTCCGTTCCTTTAATCCTTACATTTGCTGAGATTTTTTGAATTTTCTGGTGGCACAACCCTTCTGGAAAGTGTGTCTCCACGATCACCTTAACCTCATTCTCAAGGCTACCCCCCGTCAGTTTATTGGAGCCCTGGTGGCACAGTAGTTAAGAGCTTGGCTGTTAACCAAAAGGTCGGCAATTTGAATCCACCAGCCACTATTTGGAAACCCTATGGGGCAGTTCTACTCTGCCCTATAGGGTAGCTATGAGTCAAAACGGACTTGATGGCAACAGGTTTGGTTTTAGTTTGGTCAGTTTATTTGTCTGGGGGTCTGCATTTGATCTAGCCTGGGCTAATAAATCACTTCTTAAGAGTGTTGAGTCCCTTGACAGCAAAATAAAACAAAATTTAAAAAACAGTAATAATAAACCTGACTTATGAAAAGAAATTAAGAACAGAGACAGAGACATCCTAGTGACATTCCATCTTTATTCCACTCCTTTCTATTCCCCTGCATATCTGCTCTTCATATGATTTAAATGATAAACCCTCTTAGGATTTTGTTAGTTAATAGTGTCTATTTTCCTGAAGCTAGCTTGAGTCAGGTTTCTGCCACTTGAAAAATAAAATTAATATAAATGGTGAGGAGTATGCAGGGTTAACCAAAGATTGTGGAATGTCAGCTTGAGGGTAGGGGAATAGTTTTAAAGTAACAAAAATAAAATGCACGTATTCTTTAAAAATACATTCTGAGTGGGATAGTTAAAATACTTTTGGCCTCCTTCAAAACACTGTGGGTTATGAAATACTAATGTTACAAAGTAAGTGGAGCTCATCTCTAAGGAATAGATGTCAATAGCTTTACATTTTAAGTATGGTATGACAGCATGATTGCAACAAACATCTCTAAAATTATTGCTTTTCATCTACATTAATTTGCTAAATGACTGCCGTGCCAATAGCCCCAAACCATATATTAAAAAAAAATCAGGAATCATTAATAAATTAGACCTTGGTTACCTGATTCAAAAATCAAAAAAGAAATAGTGTGTTGGTGCATAACCTACAGCAGTAGAATGTAATGAGGAGGTACAGGTTAGTGCAAACCAAGGCGCTGTTTTGTGTAAAGAGAATTTCAGGGGATAACTGCATGCTGCTTTCAGTGGTTACTGCTGGCTATTTAAAAAGAGACTGACGTGCATCCATGTGTTGTAAAAGAATGTTTCACACGGTGTGACACAACTGTTACCTTCAAATTTCTGCCTATGGGTATGAATCTGTGTATTGAGATTGCTGCATTGTACTGAGTTTATACAGACGCCATTGGTATTGTAACTATCTTGCTGACAAGTTGATGTCAAAAATGGGAAAAAAGAAGAGTGAAAAATATAGGAGACTGGATAAATAAATACATATGTGAGTCTATTTCTTCGCATCACACATGCATGTAAAATGTTTTAAAAAAAATTAAAACTCTATATTAGATTAAGAAGTTTATGAACCTTGCTTCATTTATAAACCAGCGATTTTGTTAAAGTAAAGCTGTGTTCATATACTCTATCAAAACAAAGTTCACTTCAGGCAAATATTTTGTTTGGGGGAAGTATTTAGTGTTTACTTGTACTGAATTTGGAATTTGTAAAATTGGTTTGAATGTGTGTACAAAGTCCAAAAATATTAGATACAAAATCCAAGAGCTCATATTATCTTCCAATTGTCTCCTAAGACCAACAAAGCATATACTGTACAAATAATGAGAATGATAATTATAATAATAACAACAACAACCACTGCTAGTCATACCATGGACCCTGTGCCAGGCACTGTGCTAAAACTTTGCCACTGCTATCTCATTTAATCTGCCAACACTCATATGATGAAAATATGTTTATCCCATTTGACGACAAAAAAAATTACTGCTTGAGGGTTTAAATAACTTGCCTGAGATTATAAATTCTAAGAAGTGCTGGGATTTGCCTAAAATCTAACTTTAACAACCATAGTCTTAAAACCTCTGCAATACAACTTAAAGTTAGACATTCTCTTTAACCAGGCTACAACTCCCTCTACTGCCAGGTGTGCTGTACACTACACACCAAGTCCTTCTAATTCCCTGAGTCTGTCATGTTGTTGTTAGGTGCTGTCGAGTCTATTCTAACTCATAACAACACTATGTACAACAGAAAGAAATACTGTCCAGTCCTGTGCCATCCTCACAATCACTGTTATGCTTGAGCCCATTGTTGCAGCCAGAGTGTCAATCCATTTGGCTGAGAGTCTCTCTTTTTTCCTGATGCTCTACCTTACCAAGCATGACGTTCTTTTCCACAGACTCGTCCCTCCTGATTATACGTTCAAAGTATGTGAGACAAAGTCTCAAAATCCTTGCTTCCAAGGAGCACTTTGGTGGTACTTCTTCCAAGAAAGACCTGTTCATTCTTCGGCAAGTCCATGATATATTCAATAGTCTTCATCAATATCATAATTCAAGGCATCAATTCTTCTTCAGTCGTCCTTATTCATTGCCCAGCATTTGCATGCACATGAAGTGATTGAAAATACTATGGCTTTCGTCCTCAAAATGACATTTTAGTTTTTTAACACTTTAAAGAGTGTTTTTGCAGCAGACTGACTCAATGAAATGTGCTGTTTAATTTCCTGACTGTTGCTTCCATGATTGTGGATCCAAGGAAAATGAAATTCTTGACAACTTCAATCTTTTCTCCATTTATCATGATGTTGCTTATTGGTTCAATTGTGAAGATTTTTGTTTTCTTTATGTTAAAATGTAATCTATACTGAAGGATGTATTACTTGGTCTTCATCAGTAACTGCTTCAAGTCCTCTTCACTTTCAGCAAACAAGGCTGTGTCATCTGCACATCACAGGTTGTTAATACATATTCCTCCAAACCTGATGCCACCTTCTCCATCATGTAGTCCAGCTTCTGGGATTATTTGTTTAGAATACAGATTGAAAAAGTATGATGAAAGGATACAACCCTGATGCATATGTTTCCTGATTTTAAACCACACAGTATCCCCTTGTTCTGTTCGAATGACTGCCTCTTGGTTCATGTACAGGTTCCACGTGAGCACAATGAAGTGTTCTGGAATTCTCATTCTTTGCAATGGTATCCATAATATGTAATGAACCACATGGTTGAATACCTTTGCAAAGTGAATAAAACATAGGTAAATATTTGTCTGGTATTCTCTGCTTTCATCCAAGATCCATCTGACATCAGTAATAATATCCCTCTTTTCAAGTCGTCTTCTGAAACCAGACTGAATTTCTGGTAGTTCCCTGTCAATGTACTGATGCAAGCATCTGTGAACTATCTTCAACAAAATTTTACTTGAGGGTGATGTTAATGATATTATTTAATAATTTCCACATTCTGTTGGATCATCTTTCTTTGGAATGGGTGCAAATATTGATCTCTTCCATTTGGTTGGTCAGGTAGCTGTCTTCCAAATTTCTTGACAAGGATGAGTGAGAACCTCCAGCACTGTATCTGTTTGTTGAAACAATGCAATTGGTACTCTTTCGATTCTTGGAGCCTTTTTTTTTTTGCCAACGCCTTCAGTGCAGCTTGGACTTCTTCCTTCAATACCATTGGTTCTTGATTGTATGCTACTTCCTGAAATGGTTGAACAACCAATTCTTCTTGGTACAGTGACTCAGTGTATTCCTTCCATTTTCTTTTGATGCTTCCTGCATCATTCAATATTTTACCCAAAGAATCCTTCAAAATTGCAACTTGTGGCTTGAATTGTCTTTTCAGGTCTCTTAGCTTGAGAAATGCCAAGTGTGTTCTTCCTGTTTGGTTTTCTAACTCCAGGTCTTTGCACATTTTATTATAATACTTTACTTAGTCCTCTTGAACCGCTCTTTGGAATCTTCTGTTCAGCAATTTTACTTCATCATTTTTTCCATTCCATTTAGCTACTCTACATTTAAGAGCAAGTTTCAGATTCTCTTCTGACATCTGTTTTGGTCTTTTATATCTTTCCTGTCTTTTTAATGACCTTTTGCTTTCGTCATGTAGTATGTCCTTGATGTCACCCCATAATTCGTCTAGTCTTTGGTCATCAGTATTCAAAGAGTCAAATCTATTCTTGAGATGGTCTCCAAATTCAGGTGGAACATACTCAAGTTGTATTTTGTCCTGTGTTTTAATTTTCTTCAGCTCTAACTTGTACTTGCATATGAGCAATTGATGGTCTGTGCCACAGTCGGCGCCTGGCCTTGTTTTGACTGATGATATTGAGCTTTTCCAGTCTCTTTCCACAGATACAGTCTATTTGATTCCTTTTTTTTCCCTCCAGTTAGCTCCAGTATAGTCACCTTTTAAGTTGTTGAAAAAAGGTATTTGCAATGAAGTCACTGGTCTTGCAAAATTATATCATGAATTCTCTGGCATCATTTCTATCACTAATACCAATATTTTCCAACTTCTTTTTTGTTTCTAACTTTCAAATTCCAATCACCAATAATTATCAATGTATCTTGAGCGCATGTTTGATCAATATTTGACTGCAGAAGTTGCTAAAAATCTTCTACTTCCTCATCTTTGGCTTTAGTGTTTGGTCATAAATTCATGTAATAGTTGTATTAACTGGTCTTCCTTGTAGACATATGGGTATTATCCTATCACTGACGGCATCATACCTCAGGATAGATCTTGAAATGTTCTTTTTGATGATGAATACGAGGCCACTCCTCTTCAAAGTGACATTCTCAGCATAGTAGACCAAAATGGCCAATACCGGTGTATTTCAGCTCACTAATGTGTAGGACATAGATCTTTATGCATTCCGTTTCATTTTTGAAGACTTCCAATTTTCTTAGATTCATACTTCATATTTTTCATGTTCCAATTATTTGTGGATGTTTGCAGCTATTCTTATTTTGAGTCGTGTCACATAGGCAAATGGAGATCCCGAAAGCTTGATTCCAACCACATCGTTAAATTCAACTGTACTTTGAAAAGGCAGCTCTTCCTCAGTTGCGTTTTGAGTTCTTTCCTATCTGAGGGGCTCATCTTCTGGCACTACATCAGACAATGTCCCACTGCTATTCATAAGGTTTTCACTGGCCAAATATTTCAGAAGTAGATAGCCAGGTCCCTCTTCCTAGTCTGTCTTAGTCTGGAAGTTCTGCTGAAACCTGTCTACCATGGGTGGCCCTGATGGTATTTGAAATAGTGGCATAGCTTCCAGCACATCTGACTCCCGCAGAGTGGCTGGTAAGTTCCATCTGCTGACATTTAAGTAAGCAGCAGGTGTTTAACCATTTCACCACCAGCTTGGGAAACTGTATGGGGCAGTTCTACTCTGTCATAAAGTGTTGCTATGAGTCAGAATCAACTCAAGGGCACACAACAACACAACAATACCTATAGAAGGAGCTCTGTTGTTGTAACAGTTAACCATTCTTCTGCTAACTAAAGTGTTGGCAATTCCAACCCACCTAGATATTTTGTGGGAGAAAAACTTGGTGATCTGCTTCCATAAGGATTATAGCCAAGAAAAACTTATGATGCAGTTCTGCTGTGTCACATGGGGTCACTATAAGTTGAAAATTGACTCTACAGAACCTAAAAACTACAACAATACCTATAGATGGGTACCTGTGTGGTGCAAATGGTTAAGTGCTCGACAGCTAATGAAAAGGTTGGCAGTTTGGGTCCACCCAGAGGCTCCTCAGAAGAAAGGTTTGGCAACAGACAACTCTTACAATTCAACGTATTTAACAATATAATCAACTTAATAAAATATCTATTAATAGATGACTTTACAATATCAAAAAGAATATTACATTTTGATTATGTGATTAAAGTGTAAAAAAGCTGTTATATGGTAATTAAAATTTATATTGAAACAAATACAAATAAAGAATACTAGCATTAATTTAAAAGTACAAATACAAACTCATGATTTTTAAGTAGTGTATCTTTTCTGGTTCTGTCACCTAAGTGTCTAGTGAGCATGTGACCATGGCTATAACCATTATACATGTAAAACATTAATGTTATAATCAGATTGGCTTCCAATACTCTCTTCCTCTAATAAAAAAGTGTTCCTCATTAAGTGCTTGGTACCATATCTTGTGGGCAGAGACAATTCCAGATGAATCTGGTAATGCTCAGTATTGCCAGACACAAAATGCTTTGAAAATGCCCGTATATCCTAAAAAGAAAGTTGAACCATTTTAAAGAGATCTCACTGGCCAAATGGGAAAAATTGGAGCATTGGAATGAAAATAATGATTATAATCAATTTTCATAAATTAACTGTGGTAAACATCATGTGTCTTTAATTATATTTCAAAAGAGAAAAGTTATAACCAAGTTTAAACAGGTACAAACAGTGTAAATCAGAAAAAGGATAGATTTTATAAGTTGTTTATTTTTAAATTAAATTTTGATAGAAGGATACCAACATATATTGGTATTCTATTAAAACTTCTTTTAAGTCTATGTTATACAATACCAAAAATCAAACAAAACTTGTTGCCATCGAGTCTCTTCCTACTCATAGTGATCCTACAGGACAGAGTAGAACTGTCCCATAGGGTTTCCAAGGAGTGCCTGGTGGGTTCAAACTGCCGACCTTTTGGTTATCAGCCATAGCTCTTAACCACTATGCCACCAGGGTTTCCATAGTATACAATAGATATTTATATTATACTGTATTGTTAGTGGTTAATAGTAAAAGGAATTGTAAGTTTCTAAAATCATTTCAAAAATATCAGGAATATTAATTACCAGTAGTTATACGTGTAGATTAGGTAGAAAGGTGGTATAATAGTGCATTGCCAAATAACAGACGGGTCAATTGTCATAAGAGAAAAGTTAAAGCTATAGGCTCAATTCAACTATTCGTTAAAGAAAAAAAAAAAAATCTGAGTTTCATCACACCTTACGAAGGGCAACTCAAAAGGTACATATAAGGCTCCATTAATGCTTCCAGAAGAGGTCAATACCAAATATAATGGCAGTACAGTGGGCATTTTAACACTAAAAAAGTGGAATTTGAATAACATATTACATGGGTTACAGGAATCTAAAATCTATGAGAAAGAAATAGGATTAAAAAATTATGTTGTTGCTTCCAGTTGAATGTTCTGAGGGAAATAGTTCAAAATAATTTTTAATTACTAAATATATATGTGTCTCTATATTCATAGCGATCTATTTATCTATCTAATAATAAGTCAATTGATTGCTGTATCTACCAGACATTTTATACCTGGTGAAATTAGGAGATGGGTATAATCTGAAGATTTCAAAATTTGTATAAGAAATATCACAAGCAACTGAGATCAAATGGAAGTCAATGTAGATGCAAGTGGAGAGAAGGATGAAGGAAGATGTGAGAGCAAGGAGGGATTAGGCAGAGTAGAGCTCATAGAAAAGCCAGCAGAAATAACCTTTTTAAAAGTTAGTGGTGTGCCTTGAGATGTAAATATGATATCCTTTACTTGCCACTATGGAAACAGGAGCATGGGTACACAGGCTATTGGAGTGGATTTAGTTCACAGAGGTAGAGAAAGGGCTCATAGGTATGATTCTAGTTTTCAGGAACCAGTCTGTCTCTGTAGCAGTAGGAAATAGACCATTGAAACTGTGAAACCCATCTATGAGGAAACAATGCACTGATCCTTCCCTATCAAAAAACCTCTCAGAAATTTTCCTGATTTCAGAACCCTCCTTAAGCTTGTTATTGTTCCTGTCCAAACTCTTTTTGTATTCTTCCACAATATACACTCAGTGTTTAATCTACCTATTTCATTGTCCTCTTATGTATATATTCTCTGTTCATTATTTATACTTTTCATTATCTTGTGTAATAAGCTATAATGCCCCCTTTGGACTCTTTATCTCTCTACTCTCTGAATGTCTATGAAACCAAAAAACCAAACCAAATCCTTTGGGGTCGAGTAGATTCTGACTTATAGAGACCATATAGGACAGAGTAGAACTGCCCCATAGGGCTTCCAAGGAGCACCTGGTGAATTCTAACTGCCGAACTTTTGGTTAGCAGCCGAGCTCTTAACCACTGGACCACCAGGGTTCTCTATGATTAAACACTCAGCTAAAGTATTACTTTCTCCTCTCGTCCTTTTGTGACTACTCAAAACCTTACTGACTTCTCTTAATTTTTTTTAAATAAAGGATCATTGAATTTTGTTCTCAATGACATACTTTCTTAAATTAATAATTGTGCCGTATGTGTTAATCTTGATCCTGAAACAGAATGTAAACTACAGAAGGCTGATGCATTCCTTATGTTTTAGTCAAGGAAGCTTAAACTATCTGAGCGTTACAGGGAAAAGGATTTATTATAGGAAATGGGTCTTATGTTGTTATGGGCAGAGCTGGGGAAATGAAGGCTCAGAAGAGGAGAGGTGGGGAATAAGACAAGTCAACACAGCTCTTTTGAAGCACTGGGAGGGATGAAAAGGCAAGGAACATGTTGGAAGCCAAGCATATCCAGCTGTCAAATTAGGATGGCAAAAGAAAATCTTGTGAAGTGTTTTTACAGGAAGCTGCTTGTCTTAGTATCTTAGTGCTGCTTTAACAGAAATACCACAAGTGAGTGTTTTTAAAGAACAGAAATTTATTTTCTCAGTTTTGGAGGTGTCTTGTTGTTGAGTGCCCTCAAGTGGATTCCAACTCATAGCAACACTATAGGACATATTAGAACTGCCCCATTGGGTTTCCTAGGCTGTAATCTTTATGGGACCAGATTTCCAGTTCTTTTCTTCCTTGGAGCCACTAGTGGATTTGAACTACCCACCGTTCGTTCAGCAGCCAAGCACTTAACCATTGTACAATCAAGTCTCATTTAGGAGGCTAGAAGTCTGAATTCAGGACACCAGCTCTAAGGGAAGGCCTTCTCTCTTTGTTGGCTCTGGGTGAAGGTCTTGTCTCTTTTCATCTTCTATTCCTTGGTTCCTTGGTGATTTTCATGTGGCTTGGCATCTATCTTCCTCCATTTTTCCTTCTGTGTTTAATCTTCTCCTTTTATATATCAAAAAAGATTAGCTTAAGACACAGCTTACACTGATATGGCCTCATTAACATAATAAAATAAACCTTATTCCCAAATGGAATTATATCCATATGTATTGAAGTTAAGAATTACACACATATTTTGGGGGGACGCAATCCAATCCATAACACTGCTGTTTCTGTATAACTACCCCTGCCTACTGTCAGGTGGTGGGCCTGGGGCTGCTGTTGTAGAGAAGAGATGACCCATGATAAGGAAGAAGAGTTGGACATAGAGCAGAAGAGCAAGAGAACAAGCTGGAACTCACCAGGTGCCACTGCATCTCTCATCACCGTTTCTGACCACCACAGAGATTTATGGCCACTGTTTTACTTCTAAGGAGCCCTGGTGGCACAGTGGTTAAAGTGATCAACTGCTAACTGAGAGGGAGGCAGTTCAAAACCACCAGTGACTCTGTGGAAGAAAGATGTAGCAGTCTGCATCCGTAGGGGTTTATAGCCTTGGAAACCCTATTTGGTCGTTATGAGTCGGCATCCATTCGATGGCAGTGGGTTTGATGGGTTTTGGTTCTACTTTCTTCTCCCAAATCTCCTGAAATTCCTCTGTGGCCTCCTTTAGACCAGTACCATGCTGGAGAGGGAATTCTAGTGAATGCATTTCCAAGATTTAATACATTGGCAGTAGAACAATTTAGCACAACAGATTAGTTATACTCAGAGTCCCCCCTGAACCTAAAAACAGTAACAATTTCTGGTTATTTCTCTTCATGTACTCATTACACACTTAATGTTTGCCCACATCTTTATTTGTACTATCACTGAAACTGAAATAAGCAATATTTTGGAAAATATTATTGTACTGTTTATAATGTAGGTAGACAAACAACCAATCATTGATGCCTCAGCATATATAACTTTAAGAACTACAAGTTTTATAATGTCAAATATCCATAGAAAATTAAATAGCTAACAATGCTCTGCATTTATTAGGAACAATGTGTTATTTATTTAAGTTAGGTTTGAGCACTGAAACCGTTATTTAAAGCTGTTATGGAAATGATATGCCTGTCTCAGTAACCAAACAGTCCAAAACAATGTTTATATAATAGCTAATCCTATTTCATTGAATAGTCTTTCCATATTTTGCTGTTGTCAAAAGTGATGACAAATATAAGCAATCAAACATGGCAAATTTATTTTCATTGCAAAGCTTTTCAATTATAATTCTGTTTTGCTTCCTAATCTTCTTATATATAACCTCTAGGAATTGCTGGGGGATGAGAGGCTCACAGATTCTGTTTTTTTTTACTCTTCTGGGATTTCCCTGCTGCTTCCCACAAGCTTAAAATAATCTTTATATAAACAAATCTATTCTTTTGTCTTTCTTAGCCTTATCTATCAAGTCCATTTCAAGAGTGTGGGTATGAATGAAATAGTGCTATGCATTGACAGATTCACTAAGATTTATACCAGACTTGAATATTAAGGTTGTTAAGGGCTTTGGCATTTGTGGAGGCAAATCATAGAAAAGGCCCATACTGATATTTCTTATAATGATTCTAGATCTTACATTGGCTTCACCAAGATGAATAAGGAAATGAGGCAAAGTAGATCAAATTTTATACTAAAAATAACCAACTTACTAGAATTATAATATTCTTGATGGCAATGTCCTGGATCTATGATGTTAAAAAATTTAGCAATACGTATTTCCTTTCCCCAAATTACACTGGGACAGATGTAAGCAAGAAATTCAGAAATATCTTGACTATTCACTCACCAGAGTATGCAAGGCTTACAGGCCTGAGTTGTGCAAAGTCCAGAACATAGCATCCACTTGGATTAGATTAGAGGATAACTTTGCAGGTGTAACTAGCATGTACATTGCCTGAAGTTTAAAAGCTCTTAAAGATAGTACATATCTATTTTGATTATAACATTACGTAACATTTACTTACAGAGATACAATTTCACATATTAAACCCACACAATTTCATGAATTCCAATTTTGTCTTTTATTCTTTAGATCTTATATATTGCTATAGCATTCCAAGAACAAACCAAAAATTCAAAACATATTACAAATGTAATGCAAGTATACTTATAAATATAATTATTTAGTTGGTTAAAATAATCCAAATTGTTACTTCAGTTTCTTTATAAGAATTGAATAAATAGATCTTAGAATAATAAATGGACGAATAAACAAATGAACCAGACATATTTTTTGTAGTCCATGGTATATTTAATATTCTTTGACAACACCACAATTCAAAGGCTTGAATTCTTCTTCGGTCTTCCTTATTGATTGTCCAGCTTTCGCACGCACGTGATGTGATCAAAAATATCATGGCTTGGGTCAGGCGCGCCTTAGTCTTCAAGGTGACATCCTTGCTTTTCAACACTTTAAAGAGGTCTTTTGCAGTAGATTTGCCCGATGTAATGTGTCTTTGAATTTCTTGGCTGCTGCTTCCATGGGTGTTGATTGTGGATCCAAGTAAAATGAAATCCTTGACAACTTACATCTTTTCTCTGTTCATCATGATGTGGTTTATTGGTCCAGTTGTGAGGATTTTTGTTTTCTTTATGCTGAGGTGTAATTCATACTGAAGGCTGTGGTCTTTGATCTTCATCAGTAAGTTCTTCAAGTCCTCTTCATTTTCAGCAAGCAAGCTTGTCTCATCTGCATAACACAGGTTGTTAATGAATCTTCCTCCAATCCTGGTACCCCATTCTTCTTCATATAATCCAGCTTCTCAGATTATTTGCTCAGCATACAGATTGAGCTTCTCAGATTATTTGCTTATCATACAGATTGAATCGGTATCGTGAAAGGATACAACCCTGATGCACAACTTTCCTGACTTTAACAATTTTCTGACTTTAACAACTTCCTCTTGATCTATGTACAGGTCCTCATGAGCACAATTAAGTGTTCTGGAATTCCCATTCTTTTCAATGTTATCCATAATTTGTTTTGATCCACACAGTTAAATGCCTTTGCATAGTCAATAAAACACAGATAAACATCTTTCTGATATTCTGTGCTTTCAGCCAGGATCCATCTGACATCAGAAATGATATCCTGGTTCCACGTCCTCTCCTGAATCCAGCCTGCATTTCTGGCAATTCCCTGTTGATGTACTGCTGCAGCCGCTTTTGACTGATCTTCAGCAAAATTTTACTTGTGTGTGATATTAATGATATTGTTCAATAATTTCCACGTTCAATTGGATCACCTTTCTTGGGAATAGGCACAAATATGGATTTCTTCCAGTCAGTTGGCCAGGTAACTGTCTTCCAAATTTCTTGGCATAGATGAGTGAGCACTTCCAGCACTGCATCCGTTTGTTGAAACATCTCAATTGATATTCTGTCAATTCTTAGAGCCTTGTTTTTTGCCAATGCCTACAGAGTAGCTTGGACCTCTTCCTTCAGTACCATTGGTTCCTGATCATATGCTGCCTCTTGAAATGGTTGAACTTCAACAAATTCTTTTTGGTATAATGACTCTGTGTATTCCTTCCATCTTCTTTTGATGCTTCCTGAGTTGTCTAATTTTTTTTCCCATAGAAACTTTCACTACGGCAACTCGAGGCTTGAATTTTTTCTTAAGATCTTTCAGCTTGAGAAATGCCACATGTGTTCTTCCCTTTTGGTTTTTTATCTCTAGCTCTCTGCATATGTCATTATAATATGTCTTCTAGAGCCACCCTTTGAAATCTTCTGTTCAGTTCTTTTAGTTCAACATTTCTTCCTTTAGCTTTAGCTACGCTATGTTTAAGAACATGTTTTGAGTCTCTTCTGACATCTAGTTTGATCTTTTCTTTATTTCTTGTCTTTTTAATGACCTCTTGCTTTCTTCTGGTAGGATGTCCTTGATGTCATTCCACAAATCATCTGGTCTTTCATCACCAGTTTGCATTGTGTGAAATCTACTCTTGAGATGGTCTCTAAATTCAGGTGGGATATACTCAAGGTCGTACCTTGGCTCTCGTGGACTTGTTCTAATTTTCTTCAGTTTCAATTTGAACTTGTATATGAACAATATAGATATTAGTCAGTTTCAAGGATAATCATAGTGATTAAAATTGTATTTTTATAAATATAACTAGCTTAGCTTTAAAATGATACATATGACACTATGACAATAATTTTTGAAGTAATTTAAAATGTCATTTTGAATTCACTAAAATTACTCAATTCTCAATCATAAATTTATTCTAGTCATTTGTTTTTATAGATAGAGACTGGATTTGTTTTAATTATTTATAACATACTTAAATAATACAGGAAATTTCTGAATATGTGTCTAAATTTTTCAAAAATATATACTTTTTATTTTAATAGCTTTTATGACAACCAATTTTTTTAGAAAGCCATGATACCATTTTTACCCAAAGTGCCTAGTGATTTTTGTGCCTGTAAGGAAAACTAACTAAAAGAGGAAATGTTCTTTAATTTCCCATAGCAAAGTTTAACCACTTATAATATTAAAATATCACTGAGTGAGAAAATGAGAATTTTTTCCACTGAGTTCTCTTCTTAAACCTTTCTACTTAGTTTTCAATGATATTTTAGTTACCTTGCAGCGTTAGTGATTATTGACTTAAGCATGAAAATTTTGAACCTAGTGTATCTATGCCTTTGGTACTATGCCATCAAAATAAATGAAATACAGTCAAGTTTACCAAAATATAAAATGTATCAGATAATTTAGCATAAATTCATGTAATTTGAATTCTTCTCATAAATAATTTCTCCCTTTCTTAGTTATTTACTACCAAAATTTAATCAGTTTCTTAGCAAATATCTTCTAGTTTTCTGGAATGGGCTTAGTTTTAAAAGGTTTTGTGATCTCAGTAATCTGTAGATTGTGACCAAGGCATCTGTAATCAAGTAAAGAATTAATGAAAATAGTTGTTGGAATGAATATGCCTAAACTTGCCTGTGGATATGTAGATGAGTATGCATGCGTGCACCAACTCTGTTTCTTTTCTTTCCTTAACAAACCAATCGTTATAAGCACATAGCTAGACTCTATGCTGAACCTTTGGAAGACAATGGTGAGCATGACAGCCAGAATTCCTGCATTCTCAGAACGTGACCTCTAGTTGAGGAGAGAGATATTTTGTAAATATGATTAAAACCGTGGTAAGTATTGTGAGAGGAAAGGAAATATATGTCTGATTATCTGCAAAAAATAAAGAGGAAAAGAGAACAAGAGATATGTTTTAACGAGTAAATGTTATTGTTGTTGTTAGTTGCCATGGAGTTGATTAGAAAAATCAGAAAGAAAAAAAAAAAAAAAACTATGGTACTGAACTTGAACCAGTTTAAGTCTGCATTAAGATCATTTAATAGGACCAAAGTCAAGAGAAGTTGAAATTTGTTTAGTCCCAGCAAAACATTAGAATTACTCCAGATTACTCCATAATCAGCACATGAAGATTCCAAATATCTATGAAGTAAAACTGCTAATGTTATTGTAAGGTGAGACGAGATGTGTAAAAGTCATGGAAGGTAGAACTTCTAAAAAAATAACATGAATAAAAAGGAAAAAGTGGTGATACCAGAGGGAAAGAAGCTGTCAGGATTTGCAGAGTCTGTATTTCTGTGCTTTTCAGTATAGCCTCCAAAATAGGGAGGATATAAATAGAATTTTAAGGGTTAAAAATCTATATATAGATGTGTGTGTGTGTGTGTAGTTAAGACAGTAAATATAGGCAACCAGTAAGTCATAACTAATACAAAATAATAAAATAACGCTTTAGTCACAAGAAGGAAGATATTTATAGTATATGTCATCAAATATGCACAGTTAATGTAGGATTAAAATATTTTGAAAATGATAGCAGAAAGAATTAGAGGGAGGAAAATTAAATTAAAAAGGTTTTAATTCTCACATTGTCCAGAAAATTGTCCAGAAAGTGATAAAAGTACTAATTTAAAGAAGACATTGATCTGTTAAGGAAGAATATGGTACTTTCTAAGGTAATTCTAAAAGATTAAAAAAAAACAAGATGAAGACAAAGAAGTATTAATAGGAGAGAAATTGAATAATAGTATCTGACTGTGGTGGATTAAATTGTGTCCATCAAATAATATGTTGAAGTCCTAAGCTCTATACCTATGAATGTAACCTTATTTGGGAAAACAGAGGCTTTCTTTGAATACATTGTCACTTAAATCTTACCTATGAGTCTTTTTCCTTATCCCTCTGAGAGGTGTTTTATGAAATATGAGAACAAAAAGAAAATCACACACACAGAGGAAAGACAGACACCATGTGATGATGGAGTTGGATCTATCCTTAATAAGCAGCAAAGGAATGCCAGGGATTGAAGACAGCCACCAAGACTAGGAAAGAGGCATGAAACAGTTCCTCTCCCAAAGCCCCCAGAAGGAATCAACACAGTGAAGACTCTGATTTGTATTTCTAGCCTCCATCACTGTGAGAAAAAACTTATGTTCTTTAAAGCCACTCATTGTGTGGTATGCTACTTTGTTATAGCAGCACTAGGAAACTAAGATACTGACCAAAATAAATATCCTGACTCATTTTATGAGGCACTCAAGATTTTGAAACCAATATCTGATAAGAATATCACTAGAAGCAAATCACAGGCCAATTTCTGTCCTGTGTACAGATTAAAAAATCTTAAATATTAGACAATGAAATCTAGCTACATATAAAAATGATACATCATCACAAAAAAGTATAATTCCACAAATTCTCAAAAGTGGTATAAAAACACACATACTAAACATATGCTCAGTACCATAAATCATCAACAAAATGTATGTTTTCAAGACTTCTGGCTAAAAGGCACTCTAGACAGAAGCACCATGCCGCCCCTCCACAGCAAAGATCCAAAAAACTAAGCCAAACAGAGAAAACAGCAATCCTGAAACCTTAAAACATCAAATGAAAAGATAAAGAACTCAGCCAAGCACCAAATGGAGTCATAAAACTGACAGAGAATGGAGAGCAAGGAGAGATTCATACAGAGGTCCCCTATCAGCTAACGCAGTGCAGATCCACCATCTTGGACCCCTGTTAGAGACCAGCAAATAGGGGTACGAGAAAGCAGCTTCCAGCAGGAGACAGAACAACCACTAACTAGGGATAAATGCTCTCCCACCCCCCACCCTTCTTCACCCCCACTTGGCCTTCTCTGCTTCCTGCAGCCACAGTCTGCTTGGATTCCACCTGCCCGCCCTGGCCGGCTCCCTGAGTGCCTTTTGTTGGCTGCTGGTGTTGCTTTTTTCCACTTCTTTTGATTTCTTCCTAACCTCTCACCACCTCCCCCTCCTTTTGCTCAAATACCCGGCTCTGTACGCCATCTTTACTCCTTCCTAAGGGGCTGCAGAGCTCCGTTAGAGTGTGGAACAGCTTCCCGGTCTGTGCTACCACTCTGGTGGGATCCTGGGGCTTTTGTTTCTTTGTTTTGAATTGTTTCTTTTCTTTTCCTTTTCTCGAGTTGGGAGCCCGTTCTGGCCGGGCAGTGCTACATGGCTTGGGACCCACCCCCTCAGCTTGCGCAGAAGTACAGAGGGATTTCTGAGGGCATTACTTTTTTTGTGGGTTTTTTTAGTTTGTTTGCTTGCTTTTTGGGGGCTTTTCCTATTCTTTTTTTTTTTTTAATATGTTTTGCTTTCTCTTTTTTTTAATTTGTTTTGCTTTCTTTTCCCTCTTTTTCCCTTTTTGTCTTTCTTCATTACTCAGTGTCTCTTCTCTCGATATCTTCCTTGTCTTCCTGTTACCCGAATACCTGGAGCTGAATACCTCTTCGCCTTCTAGCCAGGCTGTACTGCAACACTTGAAAACAACTTCCCCAGACCTCGTAACTGCACCTGTGGGATCTCTGAGACCTTTGCTGTTCTTTATTCTTTCTAATTTTTATTTATTCATTCATTTATTTTCTTTTTTCTTCTTCTTCCTCTTTTTGTTTTTCTCCATTTCATAGTCTCTCATCTCTCCACTCCAAAAGCAAGCTCCCCTAGCACTCTTTTTTGTTTGTTTGTATGTTTTTGGCTCCTATTACTCTCTCCCATACCCGTCTTAGCACCACACATCACAATCTCCCCCCTTCATCCTGCCTACCTGCACTGTGTGCTTAACATCACACCACCAAGCAGCACAGGCATGGCCTACTAGAAGCTGCCCTGCACTGATTACCAACCTGCCCTGGTGGCTGTAGTAAGTGCCACAAACAACCCATCCCAGCAACTCCTCTTCAGCTAGACCTGCCCTGCTGTACCATATCTGAGCAAATGACACTGCCAATCGGAGATGGAGGCAAAAAATATGGTGCCCACAGGAGAGCAAACAACAAAGAACGCACAGCCCGCCTGCTCAGACATAGCCAAATTAAAAAAAAGGATGAAACAAACAAATCTACAATCAATAAATGGGAAAAATAACTACTGAATGCCCCGAAGACAGCAAACAATATCAAAACATTTACAAAAACAGGACAAGATGGTTTCAGGAGGCATCCAAAAAAAAACACCAGATGACTTTCCAGTGGAAGAAAAAGCACTACAACTACCTAATAGAGAATTCAGATCTCTAATACTCAGAGTTATCCAAGAGTTGAAGCAAAAAGCAGACAAAAATGAGGAAAACATAGACAAATTCATGGAAAATACAGACAAAAAATTGGAAGAATTCAGGAAAATAAGGCAGGAACAAAATGTGAAAATAAATTCACAACTAGAAATTATACAAAAACAACAATTAGTAATCCAAAAGATAAACAAGATTTCAGAAATGGACAGTGACATAGAAGGGCTGAGGAGCAGATTTGAAATGGTGGAAGACAAGATCAGTGGAATTGAAGACAAACACTTGGAGACAACTTTGTTCAAGGAAAACCCAGAAAAAAGAACAAAGAAAAATGAAGAGACCCTGAGAGTGATGTGGGATACAATCAAAAGCAAATATTAGTGAGTTATCAGAGTTCCAGAACAGGGGGAGAAAACAAAACACAGAGAGGATCATTGCAGAACTGCTGACAGAAAACTTCCCCAATATCATGAAAGATGAACCGCTGGCCATCCAAGAAGTTCAACGAACCCCATATAGGATAGACCCCAGAAGAAAATCATCACAGCATATCATAATCACATTTGCTAAAACCAAAGACAAACAAAGAATCCTGAGAGCAGCTCGTGAAAAACAAGAAGTCACGTACAGAGGAGAAACAGCAAGACTAAACTCAGGTTATTCAGCAGAAACCATGCAGGCAAGAAGGCAATGGGATGACATATATAAAACATAGACAGAAAAAGATTGCCATCCAAGAATAATATATCCTGCAAAACTCTCATTCAGATTTGATGGTGAAATTAGGACATTTCTAGATAAACAGAAATTAAGGGAATATGTAAAAACCAAACCAAACTTACAAGAATTGTTAAAGGGTGTTCTTCGATCTGAGAACAAACAACTTCAGCTCACAGGCTGAATCTAGTTCTCAGGATTGTACCAGCCAGATACCAATCTAGGAAATGAACTCTCAAGGACTATCCAAAACAAAAAGAAATACAACAGGGAATCAGAGCAGTTAATCTGTAAATGACAACAACATCAGAACAACAAAAGAGGGAATAAACGGTGTAGGTATAGAACCTTCTAAGGGAGAGGAAGGCAAGGCAATACCAAGTAACGGTAGACTGCTTCAAACGTAGAAAGATAAGGGTAAATTTCATGGTAACCACAAAGAAAGTTAACGAACATACTCATAAAAATAAAGATGAAAAACATAAAGTCTCAGCAAAAACAAAACCTACAAAAACAAAAGAAATGAAAAAATATCCACAACAAAAGTAACTCAGCACAAGAACAAAGAAAACTTCAGCACCACAAAACAAAGCAACTACAAAATGAAAGCAACAAACTCACATCTATCAATAATTACACTGAATGTAAAGGGACTCAATACATCCATAAAGAGATGGAGAGTGAGAGAATGGATAAAAAACATGATCCATCAATATGCTGTCTAAATAAGTGTCATCACTCGAATAGACATATGCACACCTATGTTTGTGGCAGCATTGTTCACAATAGTAAAAAGATGGAAACAACCTAGATGCCCATCAACAGATGAATGGATAAACAAACTATGGTACATACACACAATGGAGTACTATGTAATGAGAAAGAACAATGATGAATCTGTGAAGCATCTCATAACATGGATGAAACTGGAAGACATTATGCTGAGTGAAATAAGTCAATAACAAAAGGACAAATATTGTATGAGACCTCTATTGTAAAAACCCATGAAAAAGTTCACGCACAAAAAGTAACTATCTTTGTTGGTTACCAGGGATGGGAGGGGTAGGGGAGAAATACTAAATAGGTAATAGATAAATGATATCTTTGGTGAAGGGTGAGACAGTACACAATACTGGGGAAACCAGCACAACTTGTATAAGGAAAGGTCATGAAGCTCCATAGACACATCCAAACTGCCTGAGGGACTGAATTGCTGGGCAGAGGGCTGTGGGGACCATGGTCTCAGGGAACATCTAGCTCAATTGGCATAACACAGTTTATAAAGACAATGTTCTACATTCTACCTTGGTGAGTAGTGTCTGGGGTCTTAAAAGCCTGTGAGCTGCCATCTAAGATACTCCACTGGTCTCATCCCTTCGGAAGCAAGGGAGAATGAAGAGAACAGGATACAAGGAAAAGATTAGTCCAAAGGACTAATGGACCACAGCTACCAAGGTCTCCACCAGACTGAGTCCAGTACAGATAGATGGTGCCTGGCTACCACCACCGACTGCTCTGACCGAGATTACACCAAAGGGTTCTGGTCAGAGCTGGAGAAGGATGTAGAACAAAATTATAACTCACACACACACAAAAAAAGACCAAATTTACAGGCCTAAAGGAGACTGGAGAAACCCCAAGAGTATGGCCCCCAGACACCCTTTTAGGTCATTGGTGAAGTCACTTCTGAGGTTCACTGTTCAGCCAGGGGTTGGAGAGCCCCATAAAAGAAAATGGTACTAATGAGGCACAGCAGTCCAGGCACAAGGGCTAGAAAGCAGAAAGGCACAGCAAATCTTGTGATAGGGAACCCAGGATTTAGTAAGGATAGTGTTTATGTGTAGTGAGGTTGTTAACTGTTGTCATAGGGCAACATGTGTGCTAACTATTCAGTGAGAAACTATTTTGTTCTATAAACCTTCATATAAAGTGAGAATATCGGCACAACTGGAAGAGCATAGTCAATCTCACTGAACTGTACATGTAGAAATTTTTGAAATGGTGTATCTTTGGCTATGTATATTTTCACCAAAAAAAGAAAAAATGTCGAGAAGGGAGAGGGTTGACAAGTTGTGGGGTTGTTAACCAATGTCATAAAACAATATGTGTACTACTGTTTAATGAGAAACTATTTGTTCTGTAAACCTTCACCTCAAGTACAATAAAAAAAAAAAAAATGACAACAACTAAAAAAGAAAATGTATTTTTAAACAATGATGAAATATTGGCATACATTCATGAGAATAGCTAAAAAAAAAAGAAAACTAAAGAAAATGAAACAAAACAAAAAGAAAAGAAAGGAAGAGAAAATAGCTGTCTAAGTCCAAGTTCTGCTGACAAACTGGAACAAAAAGAAGCCTATTACACTGCTAGTAAGTATGTAAATTATCTTTGGGAAATCATTTGAAGATATCTTCTAAATCTTAACCTATGCATACACATAACTTGACTCAGCAATTTTTAGACACACTCAGCTAACCTAAATACATATGTGTACAACACACTTGTATTATCCATATTAGCCTAAAATTGGAAACAAGCCAGTTGATTATGTGCAACAAGAATTATGAAATTCACAGAGAATATGTTGAGTGAAAGAAGCCAGGAACAAAAGAATACATACTCTATGATTCTATTTATACAATTTTTCTTTTTTTTTAAAAAAAGGCAAAACTAATGTATAATGGGGTTATTGACTAGGAAAAGACAAGAGGGAGTTTTCTGGGGGTTATTATTCCTTATCTCAATTTTAATTTTAAAATCAATTTTGTTATACACTTTTATTTTTATAAATTATGCACTTCTTTTTTATACTTATATTTTAAAAATGCAAAATAATAGTTCTCAAATATATCTTGAAGGTTGGCTATATTAAATCTTTTATATTCTCAGTGATGCCATCAAATTTCCTGTCATAAATAGAGTTTATAATTTGGTGGGAATGTTGCATATATTTTTTTAACAACAGACAAACAACAAACTATTAATTCTATATCTGCAGAAGTTACTACTACTTCTGAAATAGGAAAAAAAAAAAAGATTAAATGGAAATGCAGTGGAAAGACCAATTCATTCCAAAGGCAGGTCTAAAAAGAGTCCCTGGAGTATAATTAAAACCTGTAAATGAGAAGATGCTTAGAATTTAAATAAGTAGAGAGGCACCAATAGGATTTATTTAACAGAAGATGTTAAACTTTACAAATCATGTTAAACTATAAAACCACAAGCTGTAACCCAGGCAAAGTATGCTTAAATGAAACAAGAACGATTATCATATAATCAATGACCTCTCTCATACAGCTTTGGCATTTCTGACATTTTTAAATGTGGAAGTTTTTTTTTTTCCAACGAAAATAAAACCAGGTCTTGGATAACCTTTCCAATCCACAGAAGAACTCAGAGGAAAAGAGAAATCACTAGAGCACTGCAACAGAGAGTGCAGAAGGAGAGGCTGTTCCAGGAATAATAGGGGGCAGGCATTTTTGAGAATCATTAAAAAGAGAGTGACTTTTTATGTTCTAGTACTCACAGGATTTCAGTGCCTTTTAGCAAAAATAGTATTTTTAGATATAAAACTACCTTGACAAAGACGATAATGCAAGTGTGAACACTGAATATTTGCAGCTACAGAAGCTGAGAAATCTCTGCACTCATACAATCTCTGATTCATAGAAAGTGACAGTTATGCCACAGAGCAGAGGACTAGATGGACATTATTAGGAAAAGGCAAAGACTGGTATGTAATTACCTAGACGGAAGGGATGGAGTCATTTCTCTTAATCATGTTTGGAATGTGTGTGTCTAATTCTTAGAGATGATATAGGGTTTAAATCAGATTCTTTTTAATGATATGGTTAATTGTAGAGAATGTATTGTGTAGATTAAGAAAGTCTCAACAAACTCTTGGTGCACCAAAAAAAGATTGATCCCCCAAAAAAGGAGAATGGTCAATGTGTGAGATGATAAACCTGGAGGAAGAGTCCAGCCAACAAGAAGCTGGTCCAACTCATACTACAACCTTATACTGACTATTTACAATAAGCAATAAAGGGAATCAGTGCAACCAAGATACAACCAGGTGACTAAAGCTCAGGATTTGGTCACTTTCCAAAGGGAGATTGATTTTATCTGTGGGTAAAACACAGTAGAGTTTAGTTATCATAGGATTGGACTGAAACAGATGATGGTAAATCACTAGCCATCATAGAGAGATAAAAGGACCCCACTAGAGATGCTGTGCAGAATTTAAAAAAAAAAAGATACATGAATTTGAATAGCTGCTGGGTCTAGAGTGCACGCTCTGGAGAGAGAAACTCCTATGAGGGAAGTATTCTGTGTTATTGAATGCCTGGTAATAAGAGGATTAAAGTAAACCCACCTTTGTAATAGGATTAGAATGATTACATAGAGTGAGAGACCTTAGAATCAAGTATTGACAATTGAGGCTTCGGTGAAGCTCCTATACCTGAGGAACGCAACAACACAAGGAATTCATGAACAAGGAAGAACCTACTGTTTTTGAGGGCTGGCTGCAGTGATTGCAGATCTTGGCCTTGGTGTAATATTTAACAAACAGAAATACAGAAAAGTACCAATAGTTAACAAACACTCACATTTCCTTTAGTAGAATAAATGATTCTTATTACCTATTTTCAGTCTGTTTTCATCATATCTCATTGCCGTCGAGTCTACTCAGCAACCCTCAGCAAAACTGCCTGATAAGGTTTCCTAGGCTGTAATCGTTACAGAAGCAGATTGCCTCATCTTTCTCCCCTGGAGTGGCTGGTGGGTTTGAACTGCCAGCATTTAAGTTAGCAGCCAAGCTCTTAACCACTGTGCCACTAGGGTTCCACTTCACCATATGTACAATTTAAATATTCTAATATATATACTTACATTCCACTTTTAAAATAGATTAAAGCTAGGCCCTGTGGAACATTTCCTCCACCACAGACAACTGGCTTTTTGCTCTCTTCACCCTTAGAGGAAGTCAATGTCACTTGCTCTTTCTGCATTTTCTGAAATGGCCTGTGTCGAATTTTTTTTTTCTTTATTCCTTAGGTAATTGATAGAATTTATTAATAATATTTACTTTACCAAGCATCATTATTGATATTTTTTTTAAGATCAGATTTTCTGTATGGTATCATTTCCCTTCACCTGAAGAAATTCCTTTAGAATTTCTCATAATGCATATCTGCTGGTGACAAACTTTTAGTAGTCTTGCATCTGAATGGACCTTTATTTTTCTTTCCTTTTGAAGGATTTTTTTTTTTTTTTTTTTTTTTTTTGCTATATATAGAACTCTGGGTTGACAATTTTATTTTTATCTTTCAGCACTCTGAAGAGAATGTTACACTGTCTTCTGTTCCCCAGTTTTCAATGAGAAGCCAAAATCTATTTGAATCCTCATTCCCTGTATATATTATATCTTTTTATCTGACTGCTTTATGATTTTGTCTTTATTTTTGTTTCCCAATAGTTTGACTAAGATATCCCTAGGTACGTTTGTGTCTTCATGTTTATTCAGCTTAAATTTCATTGATATGCATGAAAGTGTAAATTTATGTCATTCCCCAAATTTGGAAAAATTTCAGCCATTATTTCTTCAACTACTTTTTCTGTCCTGTTTGCTCTATCATATCTTTATAAGATTTAAATTGCAAATATGCTGGACATTTTGATATATTTCTACAATTACTTGAAATAATTTTCAATTTCCCTCTCCTGCTCTTTTTCCTATTTGATTATTCTATTAATTTACCTTTAAACTTACTTTGTCTTCAGCTGTCTCCAAATTGCTGTTAAGGGCATCAATTTTGTTTGTTTTGCTTTGTTTTTTAAATCCCAGTATTGTATTCTGGAAATGTCGTTTCCCTATTCGGTTCTAACTTGCAGTTTCTATTTATCTTCTAAAATTTGCTTTATTTTTATTCATTTCAAGCACATTTTTATTTATGTATTGAACATACTTACAATACCTGCTTTAAAAATTATTATCTGCTAATTTCAATGTCTAAATATTACCAAGATTGGTCTCTAGTACAATTTCTATGTTGGATTGTATTCTAGATATTGTGTTATATTGTGAAGAATCTTGATTCTGATATATTCCTTTGAGCGGTGTTTCATTTTCAGTATTTATTGGTAATGAAGTTTTTGGGCTTAATTTATAAATTTTACTCTCTGTGTTGTAAATAATTTTCAGTTTAATTCCTGATTCCTTATCTGGGCTGATTTGGGTCTACCACACACGTGCATGGCACAGGGGTCAACAGTGACTGGGATAGTGTTTGTGCACAGAATTTTGGGTTATCCTCTTTGTGACTCATTCCATTCTGCGTTTATGTCCTCATTTTAAAAGCTTATAGAGCAAAGACAAGATGGCAGCTTAGTCACACATACCATAATGCCCCCTCACAACGAAGACCCATAAAATCAACAGAAACAGAAGCAGATAACAATCTGGGAACCATGAAAATCAAAATGAAGGCGTAATAACTGAATAGAACACTGACTGGAAGGAAAAAGAGAGTGAAAGCAGGGAAAGAGGAGTAACTTGGAATGGAAGTGCTCAGCCAGCCAGCCCAGCCCAATGTGGCCAGCTTAGGACAAAGCTAGCAGCAACCCCCGGTGAAGAAAAGAGCAAGGTAACTTCATGGCGTTCCCAAAAGGGACAGAAAACCTCTACCGACATGCAAGGAAAGTGGCAGAGACAGAGAGGGTGCCAGAATCCAGAACCAGAGATATTCAGGAGCAGCAGCCCTTGACCTCAGGGGTGAGGGGCACCCACAAGGCAGTGGACCCACAGAGTGTCAGTGGGAGATCACCCACCCAACCAGTCCCGGGGCAGTCCCCCTCTTTGGACTTGAGACAGGACAAGTCCAGCTTGCCAGCTACAGCAGACATTAGGTACCCTGGAACCCATGTATCCTAGCCAGAGGAATGCACTTCCCCTCACTCCATCCTCCTAATAAGAGGCAGCAGAAGATCCCATACCCTGACCACCTTTCCTGACTAGGGGGAATCACAACATGAGCCTATTCTCTTCCACCCCACTCAATCTCATCCAATACCTCCCCTTGCCCACCTGACAAACGAGACTAGGTGTGCCCCCATGAACATACCCACCTGCCATCTACTCCTCCCCAAGGGCCCAGCAGAGGACAGCAGCAGCAATACAGAAAGAGAACTCACCCTGCTCTCTCCTTTCTCTTACCTGGCGCAAGGTGGAGCTTCTGTGAGTGCATCCATCAAGCATGACTCCACACCTTACCCACCTAGTAAGGGGCAGAGGAGACACGATTGCATAAAGATTCCCCCGCAGCCCCTTCCTCCCTCCCCTTGCCTGACTCAAGGCAGCACCTCTGTGTGCAAATCTTCCAGGTGTGACTCCATCCCTTAAGCTGGCCAGCAAGGGGCAGAGGAGCTATGACTGTGTGTGCATCCCCATTGAGGCCCTTTCCTCCCACCTCTACCCAGTGCAAAGTGGAAGAGGAGTAAGTGTGCATGTATCCACTTGCTGAACCTTTCTCTTTCTTTCTGCCAGCAACAGATGGATGCGGCAAGATCTGCCTTCTGTTCCTTCCTCCCTCCTCCTGCCCAGGAAGAGATGAAGGTAGAATGACAGAACGAACATCTGCTTGCCACGCTACTCTACCACTACACCTCCCCTCCAGCCAATGATAGATGATGAATACACCCCCACTTGTCCACCATATTGGCTGCTCTACCTGCCCAAAGAACACCATTCCCTGTTCCTACACCACCAAATCAAAGACAGAGGCCAAAGCCAGACCAACCCACCCTCAGCTTCTCCACAAGACTAGTAAACAGAGACCCAAGCTCCCACGCCTACCCACCACTCCACTCTCCCAAAGACAGGCAGGGAATGCACCAGCATAGCCAGTCCAGTGACCAGAGCACCACTCCAACCACACCTGCCAAGAATCACCAAAACAAAACAAAAAGCAGGACCCAGAAAACAATTACACACATGAATAATAAATACCAACCAACTAACCTATTACCATTGAGTTGATTCTAACTCATAGAGACCCTATAGGACAGAGTAGAACTGCCCCATAGGGTTTCCAAGGAGCACCTGGTGAATTCGAACTACCAACCTTTTGGTTAGCAGTCATAGCTCTTAACCACTGCACCACCAGGGGTCCAAAATAAATACAGTAAGCTGCAATGTCCCAGAAACAACAGACAGTAACAAACCACTTAAAGAAGTAAGGCAAGATGGCCCCATAAAGCGACAATAATAAAGGACAAGAAATCCTACCTGAAAAAGAAAAGGTAATGGAGTCCTGATAAGAAATTCAACTGGCTTATGTATATGATCTCTATAAGTCGGAATCAACTCAATGGCAATGGATTTATGTATAGGGTTCTCAAAGTAATCAAGAAAACACAGACAAAACTATGGAAAACACAAACAAAACCAAGGAAAGTACAGACAAAACGCTAGAAGAATTCAGGAAAACAATACAAGAACAAAATGAAAAAACAGACAATTGGAAGCCATACAGAAACAGCAACCAGAAATCAAGAAACTTAACAATAAGATTGTAGAAATTGACAACTCAATGGAAAGTCATAAGAGTAGAATTGAAACAATGGGAGACCGGATGGTTGGAACAGAATACCTGTCCCTTGACACTAATCTGTTCGAGAAACAATAAAAAAAAAATAAAAAAATGAACAAAAATGAAGAAAACCTAAGTTGTGTGAAACACCATCAAGAATAATAATTTATGTGTGAATGGAATCCAGAAGGGGAAGAGTCAACAAAAAGTGCAGAGAGAATTGTTGAAGATATGCTGACAGAAAACTTTCCTAATGTGAAATACAAGAAGCTAACCATACAAAAAGCCCAGCAAACCCCATATAGGATAGATCCCAAAAGAAGAACACCAAGACATATAATCAACCTTTCCAAAACCAAAGACAAACAATCCTGAAATCAGCTTGGGAAAAAAGAGGGATCACCTACAAAAGGGCCTTGATAACACTATGTTCTGATTACCCAGCAGAAACCTCGCAGGCAAGAAGGTAATGGGATAACATATATAAAACCTTGAAAGAATAACTGCCAACCAAGAATTATATATCCAAAAAATTATCCCTCAAATATGATGGTGAAATTAGGACATTTCCAGATAAACAGAAATTAAAGGAATTTATAAAAACCAGACAAACTTTACAAGAAATGTTACAGGGAGTCCTTGGGACACAAAACCCCCCAGACAACAACCTGAGGGTAAAACATATGAAAACATCAGAGAGTATGAACCTAGATAAAGAACTCTCAAAAATAAAATAAAGCTAAAAGACAGAAAACAGGGAATTAGAGATGTTAATCTGTATCTGATGATAATTTCATAAGATAAAGGGGAAATAAAGGTTATAAGCTTAAAACTTCTATATGGGGAGGAAATCAAGATGATATCAAGAAAGAAGTTACAGCTTAAAACTTAGGAAGCTAAAGGTAAATTCCCGGGTAACCACAAAGAAAGTCAACAAACCTACTCACCAAAATATAAGAGAAGAAAATCATACTCAGTACACACAAAACCAAAAACAACAAAGAAAATGAAAAGACAAGCTACAGTTTAAAAAAAAAAAAAAAACAGAAAATCTCAGCACAGAAAATTAAGCAGAACAAAAAATCAGTCAATGCCACACAAACACACAAAAAAAGCATACGAAAATGATGGCAATAAACTCATACCTATTGATAATCGTGGTGAATGTAACTAGCGCAAATTCACCAGTAAAGAGATGGAGAGTGGCAGAATGGATTAAAAAAACACAACTCAAAATATCCCGTTTATAAGAGACACACCTTAAACACAAAGATAGAAATAAACTAAAACTTAAAGGTTGGAGAAAGATATATCAAACAATAACCAAAAAAGAACAGCCTGATACTGGCACAACAATAGACACACAGACCAATGGAACAGAATTGAGAACCCAGATGTAAATCTATCCATCTACGGACAGCTGATCTTCAATAAAGGATGAAAGTTTATTGAATGAGGAAGAGAAATTCTTTTCAACAAATGGTGCTGACGAAATTGGATATCTATCTGTAGAAAAATGAAACAGGATCCAGACCTCACATCATACACAAAAACTAACTCAAAATGGATCAAAGACCTAACTGTAAAACTTAAAGCTATAAAGATCATGGAGTAAAAATTAGAGACAATGCTAGGACCCTAAATATGCCATAAAGAGAATAACAAATGTAACTAAAAATATACACTCAGAAGAAGATGAACTAGATAAATGAGACCTCCTAAAAATTAAACACTTATGTTCAACAGAAGACTTACCCAAAAAACTAAAAATAGAACCTATAGATTGGAAAAAAAAAATTTTTGATTACAAAATATCCAACAAGGGTATAATGTCTAAAATTTAGAGAAAACATCAACATCTCAACAACCATAACAACAAAAAAGGTAATTAATCCAACTAAAAAAAATAGGCAAAGGATATGAATAGACACTTCACCAAAGAAGACATTCAGGCTGCTAACAAACATGTGAAGAAATGTTTGTGATCATTTAAAAACGAAAATAACAAATGTTATCAGGTTGTGGGGAGACTGGAACTCTTATACACTGCTGGTAGGAATGTAAAATGGTATAACCACTCTAGAAAATGGTACGGTGCTTCCTCAGAAAAACTAGAAATATAAATAACATGATCCAGCAATCCCACTCCTAGACACATACCCTAAAGAAATAAGAGCCATGACAGGAATAGACATATGCATGCACCTATGTTCATTGCAGCATTATTCACAAAAGCAAAAAGGTAGAAGTAACCTAAGTTCCCATCAACAGATGAATTGGTTAACAAACTGGTACATACACACAATGGAATACTATGCAATGATAAAGAAAGGTGACGAATCCCTGAAACGTCTCACAACATGGATGAATCTGGAGGGCACTACGTTGAGTGAAATAAATCAATTTCAAAAGGGCAAATATTGTATGAGGCTGCCCTTATAAAGTAACAACAAAAGGTTTACACACAGCAGAAAGAAAAAAAACAAGACTCTTTGATGGTTACCAGGAATGGTAGGAAGGAGAGGGAAAATTACCAAAGTCATAGTAGACATGTGTTAATATTGGTGAAGAGAAAGGCAATACACAATACGGGAGAAGTCAGAAAAACATAACCCAGGCAAGAGAGGGCACTGAGAGGAACACAGGAATAAAGTACAACTATGGAGCCCAGGTGGTGCAGTGGTTAAGAGCGCAGCTGCTAACCAAAAAGTTGCCAGTTCAAATCCACCAGACACTCCTTGGAAACTCTATGGGGTAGTTCTACTCTGCCCTATAAGGTAGCTCTGAGTAGGAATCGACTAGATGAAAATGGGTTTGTTTTTTTTCTTTTTTTTTTAATGGTAACTACTGTAGATAGCATAGACAATCCTGCCACAATATTAGGAGGATTAACAATAATCTACAAATAGACACATAGATAGATATGCTAAGAGGTGAGGGAAGGGGTAAGGGGGCACACCCCAGGCAGATACAGGTTTAATGTTAGAAATTTCTAAATACATGACTGTAGGTGCTCCTCATATATTAATATAGACAATAGAGCACACAAGTGGCATAGTCAGGGAAACTTCTTAGACCTAACTAAACACCTCATGAGATGAAGTTCCCAGGCTAGAAGGCAAAGGACCATAGACTTGGGGGACATCTACGTCAATTGGCACAACATAGTTCATAAAGACAAAGTTCTACATACTACTTTTGTGAGTCGCGTCTGGGGTCTTAAAATCTTGCAAGATACAACTATGCAGAGCAAAGGAGAGTGAAAAAAACTAATGACTCGAGGAAGCAATTAGTGCAAAGGACTAATGGACCACATAAACCACAGCCTACAGGACACTGAAACCAGAAGAATTAGATGATGCCGGGCTACCACTACAGACTGCTATGACTAGGCTTACAACAGAAGCTCCCAGACAGAGTGGGAGAAAAATATAGAACAAAAGACCAAATTCACAGAAAAGATCACACTTACTGGTCTGACCGAGACTGGAGGAACCTCTGAGACTATGGCCCCCAGATACCCTTCTAACTCAGAACTGAAGCCACCCCTGAAGTTCACCTTTTGCCAAAGATTAGGCAGACCTAGAAAACAAACAATAACACGTGTGAGGAACATGTTTCTTACATCAACCAAGTATAGGAGATTAAATGTGCAACATTTGTCCAAAAACAAAGACAAGGAGTTGGAAGGAAGCAACAGGAAAACTGGACGAAAGGGCACAAGGAACTCAGGGTGGAAAGGGAAAGGGGGAGAGTGCTGACACAATGCAGGGATTGCAGCCAATGCCATGAAACAATTTGCATATAAATTTTTGAGTGAGAAACTAATTTGCTCTTTAAACTTTCACCTAAAGCACACACACACACACACACACACACACAAGCCTATGAACAATTGGTTTACTGTTATATCATCACTATGATTGGTCATTATAATTACAATTTAATATTTATAAAATTAACAGGTAAAATATATTCTCATGGTATCTTTATTTTGTGTTTATTTTGTTGATTTTCTTAATTTCTACAGTCTCTAGTGTTCCTGTTTCACCTATAGCTATTCATTTATTTGCCATCTTTCTATATATCTAAAATAATTTTTCTGTTTACATGTGCTTCCCACCCACAAATATGTATGTGTTTGTGTATGTGTGTCTATATATTTGGTGAACAATTTTAATGTAGTCAAATAACAAATTGATATGATATTGTGAAGCCATAAAATACATGTAAACATAGAGTTTTCTTCATTTTTTCTATGTCCAAATAGTCTATTGTGTTCAATTAATATTCATGCATGCATTTATCTTTTGAATTTTCAAATCAAACCAATTAACTTTTCTAGCAGTAATTAAGTGTAAAGATCCGAGGAAAAAGAACTTGGGGGTACCTATCTATTCTTCCTCCAAAATTCAGTGTCTTTATGTGTAAAATCAGAGAACAATGTAACAAGTAAACATAGACATGCTTCAGGAAGCTAGCCAAGGGAAGAAAGAATATCTCAAATCTCAGTGACTTTGTAGTATGTGAAACACTGATTTGCTAAACCAAAGTCCTATTTTCTTCCATGGATGCTAACCCCATGGATGAAATGCCTCTTGACTGAAGATAAAAAACCGGGAATGGGTGAAGGATGGGGAATGGCACACTCAGCAACTGGAAAAAGACAGGTCCCAGTGTATTATAGGACACTGTCGTGGTAAGAGCGAGCTGTGCTGGCTAAGGTGTGCAGCTGCAGTTGAGCAGAATAGACTTTGCCGAACAAATGACTCCATTTTGAGAAAAAAAAAAAAAAATCAGATAAAACACCAGTCTCCTTTGAGAAGAGAGCCAGCAAAATGAATAGAATTTGTTCATGAAACAAAACACTTGAAAAAAAAATACTTTATTTAACTTGTCATACTCTATGTTGATAAAGACATTGTATTCAAAACATAATAAGAGCTGATAGGGAGATTTCAGGTTAGAGGAAATTTAAACATATTCTGATCTTTATCACAAGTAACAAATTTTCTGTTGTGGTTTTCTCTCATTCAATGTAAAAGAGATGTGTTCTTCTATTATAAAATTTTTCTATGTTGTTGTTGTTGTTAGGTGCCGTCACGACAAATTCGACTCATAGCGACCCAGTGTACAACAGAACAAAACACTGCTTGGTCCTGCACAATCCTCACAATCCTTGTTATGCTTGAGCCAATTGTTGCAGCCACTGTGTCAGTCCATCTCGTTGAGGGTCTTCCTCTTTTTCACTGACCCTCTAGTTTACCAAGACCCTGTGGTCTCCACAAAATGATATCCATATTTATAAGGTAGCACCTATTGCTTTTGGGAGCCTAGGTGGCGCAAGCTGTTTACTATTGGCTACTAACCTACTATCCAGAAGTTTGACATTTCAAACCCCCCCAGTGGGTAATGATTTGCTTCCTCAAAGATTACAGCCAAGAAAACCCTATGGAGCAGTTCTACTCTGTAGCACATGGGGTTGCCACAACTTGGGAGAACGATTCAACGGTAGTTAAGAACTACAACCATAGCTTTACCAGGATTCAAGCACAGTACTAAAAGTATCTACGTATAATCAGCATCAGCGTTGCTTATCCTTTTGATGTAGATGTGGCAGGACCAAGGCCTTTATCATGTTGTGTTTCAGCTCTGTCAGGCCTGCGATAGAGTCACAGGCTATATATGTAGTTTTCTCATTTATTAAGTTATAAATCAGGGTCCTGAGGACCTGAAATAAGATGCTGACATCTGTCATGCTGAAAATCTTGCAGACTTGGTATATTTGGCAACACACTCCAGGTTGCACAATGATTGACCGCATATGATCATATGGAGAGTCAGTCACAATGCATTCTTCAGAGCTAGAATCAATAAACACTCAGATCTTTTGAAGTATAGAGTGGAGCTTTATGTCAAACCTTTCATAATTTGCACCTAACAGTAAGTAGGGTTAAGTTATTATGCATCACAATCAGCTATATTTCCTCAGAGATAAAATTGCTAAACTGTGACGGCATGCATAAGCAGAAAGTTTGTAGAAACGCTTCCTATCCTACACTCATCTCATCAAGGTCTAACTATTAAAACAGAAACCACTCAGAGTCTTTAGAACAGAGGGAATTTAATGCAGGAATTGGTTACACAGGTGATGAGAGAGACTGAGAAACCAAACAGGAATAAGTAGTTGGGGAGGAAATAGTAAGGTACAAGTTTAAAAGAAGAACTATTGTAGGTCGTCTTTCTAAACATCACCTGTAAACATTAACTCGAGAAAACCTAACAGCTTCTGTCCTCCCATCAACCAGTATTAATAAAACCATCCCACACATCCATACACAAGGACATTGATTCAATCACAAAGGAAACCCATGCAGTAAGAAATAGATTAGCGGCTGATGGGGTAAATATTCTGTTTCATACTAGTTCTTCTTAATCTAACATCAGGGCCTTGCAACCGAGTTGACTACTTTTCCCTGCACACCCATGCAAACCTCCATTCAAGGTGTAGAGCTCACATCTTTGATTCGGCAAACATAGAGAATAGCATTAACCAAACACGATGTAATTGTTACTCACTTTTGGGTGTACTGATGCCCAGCACCTAGTATAGAGTCAGGGTCAGTGTGGACATTCAGTAAAAATTTGTTAAAGGAATAAACGGGGCTGGCATAACTGGATATCCATCTGCAAAAAACTGAAACAAGACCCATGCCTCATATCATGCACAAAAACTAACTCAAAATGGATCAAAGACTTAAATATAAAATTGAAAACAATAAAGATCATGGAAGAAAAAATAGGGACAATGCTAGGAACCCTAATACATGGCATAAACACAATACGAACCATAAGTAACAATGCTCAAGCACCAGCAGAGAGACTAGATAAATGGGAACTCCTAAAAATCAAACACTTATGCTCATCAAAAGACTTCACCAGAAGAGTAAAAGACAACCTATAGACTGGGAAAAAATTCTTGGCTACAACAAATCCGATCAGCAACTAATGTCTAAAATCTACAAGATACTGCAAAAGCTCAACGAGAAAAAGACAAATAACCCAATTAAAAAATGGGCAAAGGATATGAACAGGCACTTCACCGAAGAAGATATTCAGGCAGCTAACAGACACATGAAGAAATACTCACAATCATTAGCCATTAGAGAAATGCAGATCAAAACTACAGTGAGATATCATCTCACCCCAACGAGGCTAGCATTAATCCAAAAAACACAAAATAATAAATGCTGGAGAGGTTGTGGAGAGACTGGAACACTTATACACTGTTGGTGGGAATGTAAAACGGTACAACCACTTTGGAAATCAATTTGGTGCTTCCTTAAAAAGCTAGAAATAGAAGTACCACATGATCCAGCTATCCTGCACCTTAGAATATATCCTAGAGAAATAAGAGCCATCACACAAATAGATATCTGCACACCCCTGTTCATTGCAGCACTGTTCACAATAGCAAAAAGATGGCAACAACCTAGGTGCCCATCAAAGAACGAATGGATGAACAAATTATGGTATATCTACAAAATGGAATATTATGCAATGATAAAGAATGACAATGAAGCCATGAAACATAACATGGAGGAAGCTGGAGAGCTTTATGCTGAGTGAATTTAGTCAGTCACAGAAGGACAAATATTGTATAAGACCACTATTTTAAGAACTGAAGAAAAGGTTTAAACACAGAAGAAAACATTCTTTGATGGTTACAAGGGTGGGGAGGGAGGGAGAGGGTTATTTACTAACTAGATAGTAGATAAGAATTATCTCAGGTAAAGGGAAGGACAGCACATGCTGCAGGGGAAGTCAGCACAAGTGGACTAAACCAAAGCTAAGAAGTTTACTGAATACAAACATTTTGAGAGACAGAGTAGCAGGGGTAGGGGTCTGGGCACCATGCTTTCAGGGGACATTTAGGTTAATTGGCATAACAAACTTATTAAGAAAATGTTCTGCATCCTACTTCAGTGAGTGGTGTCTGGGGTCTTAAAAGCTTGCAAGCAGCCATCCAAAATGCATCAATTGGTCCCAGCCACCTGGAGTAAAGGAGAATGAAGAACACCAAAGACACAAGGAAAGTATTCAACCAAGAGACAGAAAGGGCCACATAAGCCAGAGACTTCATCAGCCTGAGACCAGAAGAACTAGACGGTGCCCAGCTACCAGCAATGGCCACTCTGACAGGGAACACAACACAGAGTCCCAGATGGAGCAGGAGAAAGGTGGGGTGCAGAACTCAAATTCTAGTAAGAAGACCGGACTTAATGTTCTGACTGAGAGTGGAGGAACCCCCAGAAAGCATGGCCCCTGGATTCTCTATCTTCCCAGAACTAAAACAATTTCTGAGGTCAACTCTTCAGACAGGGATTGGACTGGACTGTGGGACATAAAGTGATACTTGTGAGGTGTGTGCCTCTTAGCTCAAGTAGATACAAGAGACTAAATGGGCAGCTTCTGTCTGGAGGTGAGATGGGAAGGCAGAGTGGGTTAGGAGCTGGTTGAATGGACATGGGGAATCAGGGGTGGAAAGGAGGAGTGTGTTGTCATAGTATGCGGAGAGCAATTAAGTCACATAACAATGTATGTATAAATTTATGTATGGGGAAAAATAAAAAATTTGTTAAAGAAAAACAATAAAATGAATAAAATGTTCTGTGGACTTTGGAACTTTTTTAAGAGATATAAATATAGAGAGCTTTGTGTGGGGGTTTTATGAGTAAGCTGTGGGCTTCACAGAGGAAGACAACATAAAAAATATCATAAAGTATGTTTAAGAGCTTTCAGATAGTAAAATAAGGGGAATGGATTTCCAATAAACTAAATAATGCTTGTCTAGCATCAAGATCCTTGATCTTACCCTCTTTGAATACACCTGAAGTTGTAAACTATAATGAAATTTGTCATGCTGAAAACTAATCAGTTGCCTTCTTTCCATAGCTAATAAGGGAGAATTGTTCTGAACAAGTTCCTAGAAGATGCACACACAAACCTAGTTTTGATTTAAGAGTCCTTTGTGTGCAGCTGAATATCATATTTTCTATAATACTTCTTATCTATCTATCCACCCATCCATTGATACTGATATCTTCTCTATTATCTATATCTTTTATATCTTCTACATCCCTACCTTTATCTCTATTACTGTCTCTGTCTATAACTCTATATCATCACTAGAATTGACTTTCTCAACTTTCCTTCTCTTTTTAGCAGGAGAATTTTTAAAACTGAAACATTGTATTCTCAGATTCCCTTGCTGCTAGGATTCTGAATATAATTTAACTTCTGCTGGTTAATTTCACTTACATGCGATTTTCTGAACAGAAGAGCGATTGAGGTGATTCTCCTCTAACTACTAAGCTGATGATGGCAGTCAGTTTTGATGCAATAATTAGACCATTGCCCATTGTTCAACTTCATGGAGGGGGCATAGCATCTACACCTGAAGCATGATCTAAGGCGAACATGCTGAAATATGGACGAAAAGCTAGGCAGAAAGAAGAGCAAGTGCAAACGCTGTAAAACAAGAAAGAGAGCCAAAGTAGATGTATTTCATGAATAAGAGAGAAGGCAAAGGATGTAAGCTGGAACCATTTCATGTATGCCCTTGGAGGACATGGTAACAAGAAAGAATACTATTTAAGGTGTAATGGGAAACCATTGGTGGCTTCAAGGAAAGAAATGATATATGATTCATATATTAATGAAAAACTGGCTACTGATGAAAGGTGGTCTGTAGAGGACCTAGATGGAGACAAGGAGTATGTTACAGTCACGTAGGCGAGCAGCGATGAATGATGATTTAGATTAAGGCTGTAGTTGTGGAAATGCTAAGATGTTACTAATTTACAATGCATTTTTATGTATAGTTTTATATTAACCAACTGGAGGCATGATTGCTGTCTGTATCTGAATTTCTTCATACTTCACTAATACATGTTTTAGGCTATTGTCATAGTTGCATTCATGTAACTAAAATATAAATGATTTAAAGAAGTTTGATTTAACACATATATTTCTCTAATAGAAATCCAAATCCATTAGCTGTGAATAACCTAGATTTAAAGCAATAGATTTTAGACACCTGTGTTTTTTCCTTCTGGTTTCAAATTCCTAAGGAAGAATACTTTTATCTCGCTTTCAATACATGGAGTTCAGAGTTTGGATTTCAGCAAGCAAAATAAATGGTACCTCAACTCACCCACTGCATTACAACAATAAGTAAAATTTATAAAAAGGTTTTTTATAACAATACATGACTTAAATGAATACCTGGAATGGATGAAGAAATCAATACCACCTATCCATTGTCAATTACCAGAGGATGATTTTTTACAGTCTGGCAATGGTTAATTATATTACAAATGTCTCCTCCTACCTTTCCCTCTTTTAAAGCAGAAAGGAAGAAAAAGATCTCAAACAGGTTACAAGATTATAGTATAATATATTGCAAGAAGATATGCTGCCTCCCATAAAAAACAAAAAATAGCCAAAGGGAAAAAAAAAGCTAATTAGGAGGCACAGCTTGGTAGCATTTTCTGGGCTGTGTCAAGTTAAAGAGGTTTGAAAGATGTAGTTAAATGATGTGGTGTGACAAAGCAAGCAGTTTAAATGTCCTCACTCTCTGGGAGTTGTCTGCCGGTCAAGTTATCAATTGCAAATGAGTATAATGCATATTGCTAGCAAAACGGACGGCAGCATTCTAACACATCATTCAGTAATAAATAACATGGACTTGTCAAAACAAGAAAATGTGTTCCTGAGACTTTAGCATAAAAGGTCTTAATGACTATAATATATGTTATGAATTTTAACATAGCATGGTTTGTTAGAAGAATACACATTGACCATCATTCTCTAGTTGTCTTGTACAAAAAGCATGTTTTAAATCAGTGTTTCAAAGTGACCTCAAATCATGTAATTATTTTTATCGTTGGGATACAGGCAGGCATATGTTTGTCATGTGAGTACATTACTTAAATTCTTCATAAGTCCTTTTTATTGTTGTTTCAGTTTCCGTCTGCTTTGTTTAAGGCATTTGTTCAACATCTGATGATTCTTGTTTTTTTTTTTTTTCATACTTACAAATTAGATATTAAAAGTTAATAAGAAGTTTAGATGTATGAACAGCTTTTGTCAAGTGAAATGGGTCTTAAGTCTCATCCTATGAGACCAGGATGCTTTATGTGAAGTGCCCCTCCTCAACTCCATCCATCCCCAAAATCATATCTCTATGGCTTTGCTTTTTGGCTTAGCAAAAGAAAGGCTAACTTACGCCTATTGGATTTATTAGGTTTGGGTGGTTTACAGGGAGTTTCATGAAGTAAGGGACCTTTTCCCACCTTGAGAAGGATTTAGTGGCCCTCAGGACGGCACCATTTATTTTCCTTTACTACTGAATAAACTTCCTTCTTGTATAGGAATGGAGAAAAGCATCCCCTTGGTTAGTGGTGAGGTTTTTCAACTCCCTACATACACTTTGATGCAATCCTCTTCTTAGCTTCTCTCCTTGCACACGTACATATCTTCAGATAGGTTCGTGGGTCCCAAATTGCTGAGTGTTCAAGGAATTCTGTGGAATAATCCTTGAGCTATCCTCCACCCACTCCAGACACCTATTTTAAGTGATTGTGAGAGAGTGAGATATATGCAAACCCTATGTCACATTGTCTGTGTATTTATTTTTTTATTTTTTTGTGTTCGTTTGCTTTTGTTTCATTGGCATTCGGGAGAGGGAGAGATAAACATACGTGTTAAATACAATAGGTTTGATAAAAATCTTAATTATAATAATTATTTTATCAAGAAAATTCTGTGGATACTTTATGTTTTCAATATTTATCATTACACTTAACATATTACATCCAATTGTCAGTTAAACATTTTACCATTTTCACACATATTAGTGTGTAAAAATTCATCCAAAATATGTATTTTGAGATTCAATTTTTCTTTAGTGTGATGTTTTGAACTTGAACCATCATGACTATACTATGTTTTTTTTCTTGAGATTTTAACATATAAACAAATCGTCTAATGATATCTACTAATATTAGCTTGAATTCTCTTATTTCATTGTGTCCATTGACTTTGTTATTTCATTGTTTTATTTTATTTTAAGTTTATCTTTTATAAGTATCCTATGGTTGCATGTTATTTAAAAAAATAAGAGTCTTTGACTTTTAATTTTTAAGTAGGGTTTTTTAATATTTATTTTTGTAACAAATGTATTTCCTTCTAATTTTATTAACTTGTGATCTGTTTTTGACTTATGTTCCATGATAATTTCCTCTACTCTTGTCTCTTCCTCTATTTTCTTTGTTTGATTTGGTGAGTAGATTAAAAATGTTATTTAAATTGCATTTATCAAAGATGTATATTAATCAATATATCATAATGATTAAAATTTTAGATATGGAGTAAGTATGATCATTATTTCAGGCTTGATATATTATTATCTATGCAATAGCAATTAAATTACTTAAATATTCCAATCGTCATTTTTCTCATCTATAAAATGGTATAATAATAAATGACTTGAGTGTCAAAGAATAATGAAACTGCCACTCAATATCTAAAATTAGATGACAAAGCTCAATTTATTGCTTATGTTAAGGTAGAGTTATGTCTTTGTACAGTGTCTGTCTTAGTTATCTAGAGCTGCTGTAACAGAAGTACCTCTAGTGGATGGCTTTAACAAACAGAAATTTATTTTCTCACAGTTTAGGAAGCTAGAAGTCCAAACTCAGAGTGCTGGCCCTTGAGGAAGGCTTTGTCTCTCTGTGAGCTCTGTGGGAAGGTCCTTGTCTCTTCAGCTTCTATTTTTTGGCTCCTTGGTGATCTTCATATGATAGGACATCTATCTTTCCTCCCATCTCTGCAGGCTCACTTACTTGATTTAATCTCTTTTATATCTCAAAAGAGATTGATTCAAGACACACCTTACACTAATCCTGCATCATTAACATAACAAAGACAATCCATTTTCAGATGGGATTATAACCACAGGCATAGAAGTTAGGATTTACAACACATTTTTTGAGGTACACAGTTCAATCCATAACTGTATCTTTGAATAGAACTGACTGCTTGATCTTGTAGGATTTTTGGTAAGTGTAGGTTACAGAGATTACATTTTCAAAGGTGTAAATAGCTTGGCACCATCTATAGAAGCATAGTTATTCAGGTTAGACTATTGTTGTTTATTTGGCATTTGGCGGTGTGTCTATTGGAACCAGTCTGTTAATTATTGGCTAACTTTGATGAGGAAAGGGCTTCCACTGATGATTGTTTGGTCAGTGTGTAAAAGTATGCTCAGTGGAAATATTTTTTGATTGAAAAAACAGACTTACAACTTGTTTGGATTGCTATTTGTACTATATTCATAAACAGTCAGCCTTTTTCTAGAAGTATGTGACCTTTCTTACCAGGAATATGCAAACAAATTAAACCAGAGACTATACATATGTCTACGCTGTTGTTGTGCATCTCGGAGTCAATTCTGACTCATAGTGATCCCTTAGGGCAGAGTAGAATTTCCCCATAGGATTTCCAAGGCTGTAAATCTTTACATAAGCAGACTACCACATCTTTCTCCTGTGGAGTGGCTGGTGAGTTTGAAATACTGAACTTTTTGTTAGCAGCCAAGTGCTTAACCACTGTGCAACCAGGGCTCCTCTCTCTCTCTATATATATATGTATACATATAACAAAAAATACATATGTTTTATATATATTATATATATAACGTATATATTTATATTTGTTGTTTTATATATGTATATATATGAAGAAGTATGTTGTATGGCCCTTTAGTGCTAAATAAAATGTAGTTACTACTGTCATTAACGTTAAGGCTATTATTTAATCACAATATAGAAATTTTGCAGAGCTTTTCTTAGTAAGTCTCAATATTGTGAAATTATCCTCTCAGAAAACTTCTAGTTCAATAGAACTTTCTCCACTGCAATGTTTATATCTTTCTTTCCTTGTGTAATAGAACATATATCATATTTTTATGCAAATAACATGCACCTTCAAAGTTTCTTTGCCAATGCCACCCTCCTAGGGAGGTATCTTCCTAAGTGCCGCTATATCAGTTTGCTTTTTCACATGTTGCTGTAAACCAACAAACAAATAAAAAAAAATGAGTGCACTTACAAAAATAAGTGGCTTTGGCAAAACAAATGTAGAAGGCATGTATTATTTGCATAAAAATATGGTAAACTATTAAAGTCTGTGTACTTTCTATCTACAGTGTTCTCTAATTCCAATGTAACTACTCAACAATCATTTATTGAGAGTGTGCCATGACTATGTACCTAGTAGTTTTCCATTAACAATTATGTATATGTGTGTGCTAGATAGATTGTTGTTGTATGTCACTGAATTGATTCTGACTCATAGAAACCTCATAGGACAGAGTAGAACTGCCCCATAGGGATTCCTAGGCTAAATCCTTACAGGAGCAGATCCTCAGGTCTTTTTTCTCGTAGAGCTACTGATCGGTTTGAACCACTGACCTTGAGGTTAGTAGCCAAGTGCTTAACATTGTGCCACCAGGGTTCCTCTAGATAGATGACAGATAGATATTTAGATATATAGATAGACAGACAGATAGACAGATGATAGATTGGTAGATAATGTTGGGTCCAACAAGAAAACAATATTTTAAATGAAAAAAATTACACAAGTAATCCAGTAATATTGTGATGAGTGTTAAGATATAATATATGGTAGTATAAGTTATGGGGAACAGGGACATTGAGAAATGTCATTTTAGCCTAGATATAAAGTATAAGTAGGAGTTAACTAAGGAAGGAGGTGAATGGTTGGGGGAATACAATTATTCCAGTTAAGGGGAACAGAGTTTACAGATACTGATATCTAAAGTATACATTCAATTTACTAAAAAGCAGCCAACGTGAGTATACAATGAGAGGGAACAGTGAAAGAAAACAATGCTAGAATAATAGAAAAAGACTTGGAATTTACCCTAGGAGCAATGAAATGGCAGTAAATTGTATGGTGTGAGGACTAACTCAACGAGACGTAAGCTCTTTAAATGGGAACAGCCTGTGTGATGAAATGAACAGATCGAAGGCAAGAGAGGAGTTGGACTTCCTAAAGAATGAAAAAATCTGTCTTGGAAGAGGTACTGCCAGAATGCTCCTCTGAGGCAAGGATGATGAGATTTTGCCTCACATACTTTAGACATGTTATCGGGAGGGATCAGTCCCTGGAGAAGGACATCATGCTTGGTGAAGTAGTGTCAGCAAAAAAGAAGACTCTCAAAGAGATGAATTGACACAGTAGCTGGAACAATGGGTTCAAGCATAACAAAGATCATGAGGGTGACACAGGACTGGGCAGCGTTTCGTTCTGTTCTACATAGGGTCATTATGGGTCAGAACTGACTCAATGGCACATAACAACAACAATAGTGATCAACTGGATAAGGGAAAAATTGCTATTCAATGAAAGGCCACATTTTTGAGTAGAAATTTGGAAGAGCCTGATTTACCTAGTAATTACAGCTACAAGCCAGAAGTGGTAGTAATTTCCATTAAGAGGGTTTGCTACATTAGAAAAATGAAGCTGATCTACTGAAAAACTTACACTAATTTTCTTCTCATCCTTTTGCTGTAAATCAAGACAATGCTTTTAACTGTTTCATTCAAAATGTCTTTTTGTGCAATCTGGTTCTGCTGTTGAGAAACCATTGACTGCACTTGAAACCTTTAATCTCAATCTCTCTTTTATATTGAAAAATAGTTTGTCCTCTCATTAAAATAGAATTTCATAAAATAGAAACAAGCTTTTAGCAGCCAGCCTTTGGATCATCTCAAAACTTGATTATCAATAAAAACAAACACATACAAAAACAAATAAGCAAACAAAAAAGCAAACAAAAACCTTTCCCCCAAAAAACAAACTAAGAATCAAAGTGTTCAGGTAAACAAACTAGATTACAAGACAACACAAGCTGTAAGTTATTTGGGTGTTTTTGAAATCTCAGTTTGTGAACAATAAACCTAATACATTACTCTAATTTTAAGAATTCTAATTTACTCAGAAAATAATAAATTATAATTTATATTCTTTAGTTATTACAACCATAATTGATTTTTCACTACTGAAATGTCTATTTAATACAAGATGACAACAATAAAAATACACATTTAATGTGAGACATTTCTAGGGTATCTACATGTATCTCCAAATTTCACAATTTCTTTCAGTAGTAAATAAAAGTAGCCTTTGAAAAGACTGTGTTAATCAGTGAGTGTTTGCTCGTTATGGGTGTCTAACAAATTTTGTAGTAGTGTAAGTATGCATTCCTGGAATTTGATTGCTAAAAGAGTCCATTTTATTTAGTATCTGTATCCCAGGCTTTTAACCTGGCTGTTGTTCTTTTGTTTTCTTCAAATTCCTTGAAGTCACAACATTTTTCTTCCCATAGTTTATTTAAATAATTATTCCAAAAAACGAGGGTCATGCCAGTCCAGCTGTGGTACTGTGTACATTGTCCTTGATAAAATCAAAGGATTCCATCATTTCCTACTTGCCTGTTAATGTTTAGTCTCCATTTGTTGAAACATTCCCTTGAAGGCAACCTAAGCCTTGCAAAACTTCCACAGTAGCATCCAGCATCAAGTTTTTCCTTTGTTTCCTTTGTGTACAGAATTTGTCAGCCATTGTTAAAAATAAATAACAGGAAGAGAAGCCACAAAAGAATAAACACCACATACTGCAAAATGTACTCAAATCAGAACATCACAGTAGAATATGATTGTTGATTGATTTGTTTGCAGTATGGTTCACTAATGCTCTTTGGTCCAGACTGTACAGTACTATCTGCCACTGTAGCTCTCCTAGACTGAGACCTTTTGATGGCCTTTTGAGAACGGAAAATAAACTCACTCACAAACAACCTTTAGTAGTTTCCTGTTATTCAGTGTACCTGTACCGGTTTGTTTGTTTGTTTGCTTTTTAAGCAAAACAATTTAGAGACAAATTGAGTCACAATGAACTAACATAATGAAGGAAACAATACTAAATTTGATAGATTATGAATGCATTGAGAGGCAGAGTGAAGCGAATAGACATGGAAGAAATGAGAATAAAACTAATAAATGTCAGTCAATTTTATTATTTTATTTTGCCCCACTAACAAATAGGGGAAAAAAAATACAAGTTTCTAGATGCAGGTAAAAACAATTTGATACTAAGTTTTTATGTATGGTGGGAAATATCTAACTATAAAGCCATGTTTATGAACTGAGCATCTTCCTAAATTATTATTGGATTATGCAGCCTTACATGTCTGAGAATTTGAACTTCTTGAACAGTGTATCCATATCGTGAAAATCTTCCCTGAGGGCTCCCTGTGAACACACTATGTTACCTATGCTAAGAATTTCAGTTCTGCTGGACAGTGCTTTGGGCCTGTCTTATTTATTTGAGCACAGATTGCTCTCCCCAGCTGAATGTCTGATCTTACAGAGAGATAATTAGATGATAAATAGGTAGGTGAAAAGACACCATTGGTCAGAGAACAAATCATAAAAGGGAAAGCAAATGACAATGATACAACAATTATAGTATTTATTTATTTTTTTTATTTTGTGTTGAGATATGCATTTATTTATACCCACTTCAGCTAAGGTGGGATAGACAGAGTACAGAATTTGAATATATTACTGTTTACTCCCTCCCTTTATCTTCTTAACATACATAATACCATTAATGTACATAAGCATCCTGTCCCACTGCAGAAATAGTCTTTCCTGAGTACCTGATAGACATATAATATTGCTCTTGAAGATTCTTTTTTTACTCCTCCACTTAATTAGGTAGGAACACTTATGGCAGAAGAGGCATAATGAGCCAATCATTATGTCTACTAATACAAAACTCTAGCATATATAATTTCCGTAAACACTGCTGGTCATATTCCTAACCACCATAATTTTAGTGATGCATTGAAGTCTCTACATGTATGCCAGATAAATTGCAAACTTATTTAAATGTTGGGGGAAATATTAATTTTTTTAAACTCTGGAAAATGAAAAGGATCACATAATCTATTGTAGAATAATAGTATCTAATTTCAATGAAATGGAAAGCCAATGAGAAAAATATGTTCTTAAATTAGTATTAATACATTACTTTTCTTTATAATGAATCCTTCTAAAGGGATTATAAAGAAGAAATCATTTTTCTCCATGTTGTTTCAAATTAATAGGTCATCAAATCAGGATCACGTAAAAGAAAATTCACTTTCCTTTACTACATAACTTATTACAAGATAGTCAACTGAAAAAATAAATAAATAAATAGGGAGTATATTACAGATAAAATCAAGTCCATAGATAGAAAATATCTCAGTTTGTACTGTAAGAATGTGTTGTGTTGCTGTAATGTGTGGGAGTTATTATTATTTATCATTTGTTGTGCTCTAAGGTAGCCACACAAAAGTCATAAAGAAGACAAGCACTTGCCCTAGGGGCCTACCGTCTTAAGAAGGTAAGTTTAGCAAGTAAAGTAGTTGAAAAAGGAATTGCTGTACATGAAACTTTTATTCGCATTCTCCCTTTATCTTAACCATCTGTTAGAACGCAATTTGAAGTGTAACCCTGCTTTAGAGGAATGATCAGTTAGCTAGAGATTTTGCTGCTGTAGGTACTGGAAGTTTGTATTCAGTACAAAGGTACCCTCGGGCTACAAAAAGCACTGGTGAGCCATTCTTTCAAAAGGCAAGATTTTATGGCATTAGATTATTTTTTGTAACATTGAATGACTCTGAAATACACAATTGATCACAGTGGCTATAACATTTCAGTTTCAATGGAGACATTTTCTCCACATATGAAAAAGATTGAATACAACTGCATAGATTGCACTTAGAAAAAAGAAAACTGAAAATTGCTAGTGAGAGCAGGAGTCAGTAAGCATTGAAAGAAAAAAAAATAACCAAGAAAGTAACATTTGGAGTAGAGGGACTGGGACAGAAACGACCACAATGTGTGTGTGGAAAAGTGAACAGACTGATTTGGGCATAATGCAGGGCAATTTGGGAAGAAGTGGGGAATAAGCTTGCAATGTCAAACAGAGTAATAGTATGGAGGATCTTAGAAACAGACCAATGAGATTACAGACAGCTCTCATCCATCTCGTCCTCAGGACAATAGATGTTAATATATTTAAGGTAGCAACTCTTAGAGTTAGCTTCATGTTAAAATAAATGAACTTTTCCTTGAGTTTCTGATTTCTTAGTTTAACATCCTCAGAGACTTTTCATAGGTGAATTTGATTTTGAGTTAGATCAAGTATATTTCAGCACACTTTTAATTGATAGGGCTATAACAGAGTGATACAGGTTTTGCCCATATAGAGGTACTGAATTGATTCCATCCATCCAGAGCTCACACACACACATAAACACACACACACACGCTCTCACAGGTACACATGTTTTATTAAAAGGACTGACCAGTCAGCAAATTGTGTAATACAAGATATCTTCACATGATTTTCTGTAAGTCAATATATAATTATTATCACTAAATATAAACTGAATTGTATCCCTTTGTGAGAAAATGACATATTTATTACTGAAATACGTTAGCAAGTGCACATTCTATTCTTGTGAAGGATATTCACTATATTAATAAGATTTTTTTCTGAGAGATAATCCTGGTTTCAAACCCAACTTCTATCACTTACTACCTTTGCATGTTTGTTTTCTTAATTGTTTATAGGGTGTGATTGTTAAGGTTGCATGTCACCTTGGCTGGGCTACGGTTCTTAGTGGTTTGGTAGTTATGATGTAGTTTGGCAATCTTATGATGATGTGATCACTTCCATGATGAGGTTTGATATAATGTGATCACCTCCATGATGGAATCTGCTGTGAGGAGCCACAGTTGAAAGGGAGTTTTTTGGAAGCATGGCCTGCATCAAATATAAGTGGACTCTCTCTTCAGGGCTTTTGCTTGCTCTGGATCCTGCAGCTGGCTCCTGTTCATCTGACCTCTGGTTCTTGGGACTTGAGCTAGCAGCTTACCTGCTGTCTTGCCTACTGATCTTGGGATCTGTCAATTGTTCACAGCCAGTGAGCAAGAGCCCTGCTGTCTGACCTGCAGATCTTGGGTTCGCCAGCCCCTTTGGCTACGTGAATCAGGAAAAGCCTCCAGCCTCACCCACTGATGTGAGATGTTTCAACTTCTACAACTGGGTGAGCCATTTCCTTTATATAAATCTCTCTGTAGTGGATTGCTATGAGTTGGAATCAACTCGATGGCAGTGGGTTTGGTTTTTATATAGATATTTGGAGCCCAGGTGGCATAGTGGTTAAGAGTTTGGCTGTTAACCAAAAGGTCGGCAGTTCAAGTCCACCACCTGCTCCTTGGAAACCCTACAGGGAAGTTATGCTCTGTCCTATAGGGTTGTTATGAGTAGGAACTGACTCGACAGCACCTAACAACAACAACATATAGATATTTATACGTTTTACTGGTTTTTCTTCTCTAGAGAACCTAACTGAAGATATAGGGATTGTACAAGATAATTTTCAGTAAGTCTCATTCCAGTACAAATACATTTATATATACATAAATCTACCTGATTTACATTGCATTTATTTCCTAGTTGCTTTGTATGTGTGAATCTTGACTTCCTGCTTGATTTTCAAGTTTTTAGTGTTCAGGAAGTGTATCTTCTGATTACTTTTCTTTGCCCAAAACAAATATAAATATGCATGAGATATGTATTTTTCCCAGTGCTCAATGCTAGGCATCAGTAATCTATTATTAGTTTCTTTATTTGTTTGTTTTTCAAAAGTACATACGAGGTCTCTACTGGGTGTCTGACACTATTAAGTTCTGGAGCTACAGTAGTAAAAAGCAAACAAACAGTGACAAAGCTCCTGCTCTCATGGGGCATGTTTTCTAGAGAAGAAACAGAAAACAAAGAAAGAGATGCACCTACACTGTTTTACTTATCTAATGTAGAGATAATAGTTAATTGTGCAAAATATGATATGGTTTAAAGGAAAGAATACAAGGCTGTTTTAGAAATTCATGGTGATGATGTGTGATGAGTATTTTCTTAGATGGGATGCTTATGGAAGAACTCTCTGAGTGTTAGGCAACTAAAATATGAGGAGTGGCCAATTATGCTTAGAAATGGAGAAAGTACACTGATGTTTTAAACAAACTGAGAAACTAGTGTGGTTGCAGCTTAGAGAACTGGAGAGACTTGTATAAGGTAAAGTAAGAAAAAGAGTGTGGTGAAAATTACCTGATGCTCTCTTGAGCTGTCATTTCTGCATTTTCCTGATAACATTTTGATTTTCCTTTTTCAGATTCAAACCTTCCCATTCTCAGCCATTAAGATTAGATGGGCTTGATTTAGACTTCCTGAGATGTGTCTCAAATGTATTAAAACAACTATTAGATCCCATCATCCTAGTCACAGTGATTTGCTCTATAGAAATGTGTGATACCAGCTCTGGCCAATGAGAAAGAGAGAGGAAGAATCACACAATATCATAGGAGCTAGAGAGACTGCTTTTTCTCTTAGATAATATTTGTTGCCTTGAGACAAGTTGATGAAACTTCAGAATACTGAGGGAGAGGCTTACATTGAAGAGCCATATTACCTTTTTAGTACAAAATTATTTCTAAAAGAAATACTTGGATCCACAGTCAACCCCCATGGAAGCAGCAGTCAAATCAAACGACACATTGCATTGAGCAAACCTGACGCAAAAGGTTTCTTTAAAAAACCCAGGACATGGTGTTTTCAATTGTCTCATATGCATGTGAAAGTTGGTCAATGAATAAGAAAGAGCAAAGAAGAATTGATGGCTTTGAATTATGGTGTTGGCAAAGAATACTGAATATACTGTAGATTTCCAGAAGAACTAATAAATCTGTCTTGGAAGAAGTATAGCCAGTATGTGCCTTAGAAGCAAGGATGGCAAGATTCTGTCTTACATGCTTTGGACATGTTATCAGGAGAGACCAGTCCCCAGAGGACATCATACTTGATAATGTAGAGGGTTAGCAAAAAGAAGAACCTCAATGAGATGGATTGATACAATGGTTGCAACAATGGGCTCAAGCAAACAATGATTATGAGGATGGCCCAGGACAAGGCAGTGCTTCATTCTGTTGTACATAGCATGGCTATAAGTCAGAACTGACTCAACAGCACATAACAACAACGACTAAACAAAAAAACCCACTCTTCACTTATCAACATGGTTAGGTTCCAAAGACCAAGTTGTTATGTGAAAATTGGCATTATGTGAAAATGGGAGATTACCACATCAAATCACAAAATTGAGGATGACCATATCATTACATAAGTGCCAAATTACATCATTACATAACTACCATATTACATCAATACATAACTGTCAAACCACTGAGACTAAATGCTCAGCCAAGATGGCAAACAACCCTAACCATCACAACCAGCATTACTCTCAACTCATACCTTGGCACTAGTTACTGCCAGACATATGTCGTAATGCCTAAAGTAATCAGATAGTAGGTTTTGTTACTATTTTTGTACAATGCAAAATGTCAGATAATGAGATAGTCGGTAAGTGAGGAGTAGGTGTATAATGTACCTCACTATAACTTCAAAATCTCAAAAAACTTATTTATATTTTTATTTAACCACTACACAATGATATAGCAGATTATCACCACTCATCTGTCAGTTTGTCATACTGTGGAGGCTTGTGCATTGCTGCGATGTTAGAAGCTATGCCACCGATATTTCAAATGCCAGCAGAATCACCAATGGTGGCCAAGATTCAGCAGAGTTACCAAACTAAGGCAAACTGGGAAGAAGGACCTGGCGATCTATGATCTACATCTGGAAATACTGGCCAGTAAAAAACTTATGCATGGCAGTGGAACATTGTCTGATATAGTGCCAGAAGATGAACGCCTCAGGTTGGAAAGCACTCAAAATACAACTGGGGAGAGCTGCCTCCTCAAAGTAGAGTCGGCCTTAATGATGTGAATGGAATCAAGCTTTTGGGATCTTCATTTGCCTATGTGGCATGACTCAAGAAGAGAAGAAAAAGCTGCACACATCCATTAATAATTGGGATGTGAAATGTATAAAGTATGAATCTAGGAAAACTGGAAGTTGTAAAAAATGAAATGGAACACAAAGATCTATATCCTAGGCATTAGTGAGCTGAAATGGACTGGAATTGGCCATTTTTGAGCTGGAAAAACATATGGTCTACTTTGCTGGGAATGACAAATTGAACAGATGTGGCATCACATTCATCATCAAAAAGAACATTTTAAGATCTATCCTGAAGTACACAGATGTCAGTGATAGGGTAATATTCAATTGCCTACAAGGAAAACCAGTTAATATGAATATTATTCAAATTTACACACCAACCACGAAGGCTAAAGATGAAGAAACTGAAGATTTTTACCAACATCTGCAGTCTGAAATTGAGCAAACAGGCAATCAAGGTGTATTGATAATTATTGGTAACTGGAATGTGAAAGTTGGAAACAAAGAAGAAGGATCGATAGTTGGAAAATATGGCCTTGGTGATAGAAATGAAGCTGGAGACCTCATGATAGGATTTTGCAAGACCAATGATTTCTTCATTGCAGATACCTTTATTCAAAAACATAAATGGTGACTATACACATGGAACTTGCCAGATGGAATACCCAGCAATCAAATAGACTACATCTTGGAAAGAGACAATGGAAAAGCTCAATATCATCAGTAAGAAGAAGGTTGGGGGCTGACTGTGGAATAGACCATCAACTATTCATATGCAAGTTCAAGGTGAACCTGAAGAAAATTAAAACAAGCCACGAGAGGCAAAATATGACCTTGAGTGTATCCTACCTGAATTTGGAGACCATCTCAAGAATAAATTTGACACACGGAACACTAATGATGGAAAACCAGATGAGTTGTGGGATAGCACCAAGAACATCATGTATGAAGAAATCAAAGAGTCATTAAAAACACAGGAGAGAAAGAAAAGACCAAAATGGATGTCAGAAGAGACTAAACTTTCTCTTGAATGTAGAGTAGCTAAAGCAAAAGGAAGAAATGATTTAGTGAAAGAGCTTAACAGAAGATTTCAAAGGGTGACTGGAGAAGACAAAGTAAAGTTTATAATGGAATCTGAAAAGACATGGAGTGAGAAAACCAAAAAGGAAGAATACACTAGACATTTCTCAAGCAAAAAGAACTGAAGAAAAAATTAAAGTCTTGAGTTACAATATTGAGAAGAAGATGGAAGGAACAAACGGGGTCAGTCACTGTACTAAAAAATATTCCTAAATGTTCAACCATTTCAGGAGGTAGCATGTAATTAAGAACCAATGGTATTGATGGAAGAAGTCCACCTGCACTGTAGGCAAAAAAAAAAAAAAAAAAAAAAAAAAAAAAAAAAAAAATCCTGCAGCAGGAATTGACTTAATACAATTTGAGATATTTCAAAAAACACTTGCAGTACTGGAAGCCCTCACTCATCTATGCTAAGAAATTTGGAAGAAAGCTACCTGGCCAACAAATTGGAAATGATTCATATTTGTGACCAATCCAATGAAACATGATCCAATCAAATGTGGAAATTATTAAACAATATCATTAATATCACAGGAAAGTAAAATTTTGCTGAAGATCTTTCAAAAGTGGTTGCAGCAGTATTTCGGCAGGGAACTGCCAGAAATTCAAGCAGGATTCAGAAGAAGACATGTAACAAGGGATATCACTGCTGATGTCAGATGGATTTTGACTGAAAGCAGAGAATATCAGAAAGATGTTTACCTGTGTTTTATTGACTACTCAAGGCATTCAGCTGTGTGGATCGTAACAAATTATGTGTTGAGGAACCTTTGCTTAGACATAGAGGGAGTCATCTGAACAGGACAAGGGGTACTGAGTGGTTTAAAATCAGGAAAAATGTGCATCAGGGTTGTATCATTTTACCATACTTATTCAAGATGTATGCTGAGCAATTAATCCTAGAAGGTAGATTATATGAAGAAGAACACAGCATCAGGATTGGAGAAAGACTCATTAACAACCTGAGATATGCAGATGACACAACCTTTCTTGTTGAAAGCAAAGAGAACATGAAGCACTTACTGATGAAGATCAAAGACTACAGCCTTCAGTGTGGATTACACATCAACACAGAGAAAACGAAAAATCCTCACAAGTGGACCAATAAGCACCATCATGATAAACAGAGAAAAGATTGAAGTGAATGATTTAATTTTACTTGGATGCACGTTCAATGCCCATGGAAGTAGCAGTCAAGAAATCAAAGGACGTATTGCATAGGGCAAATCTGCTACAAAAGATGTCTTTAAAGTGTTGTAAAGCAAAGATGTCACCTTGAAGACTAAGTGCACCTGACTCCTGCCATGGCATTTTCCATTGCCTCGTATGCATGCAAAAACTGGACAATGAATAAGGAAGAATGAAGAAGAGTTGATGCCTCCTAATTATGGAGTTGGCAAGGAACATTGAATATGTCATGAACTACCAGGAGAAAGACAAATATGTCTTGGAAGAAGTACAGCTAGAATGCTTCTTAGAAATGAGGATGATGATACTTCAGCACATGTACTTTTTATAGGTTATCAAGATTGACCAGTCCCTGCAGTAGGACATCATGCTTGGTAAAGCAGAAAGCCAGCAAAAAAGAGGCTGACCTTCAATGAGATGGACTGACAGTTTCTGCAACAATGGGCTCAAAAGTAGCAAAGATTATGAGGATGGCACAGGACCTAGCAGTGTTTTGTTCTGTTGTACAAAGGGTTGCATTGTGTCAGAACCGCCTTGATGGCACCTAGTAATCTAAACAATAGCAGAATAATTCTTCCAGGTAAATAATCACATTGTTAACTATTTTCATAACCAATTAGTCTTTACTACTGGGTGTCTGATATTTGGCTGAAAGATAATGCAATTTCTAATCTTCAATGATTATGTTGAATTTTTTCATTAAATATTTTTACTAATTCATATTTAACTAAAGTTATTGAGTGCACAATGTCTACTCAGATCCATGATTTTTTAGATAATATGTCTATGTACTTATCTTGATGGATATAATTCTATATTTTATTCTAAATTTTAGTATGCATTATTTCATGTCACAGTGGCAACAGTTGTTGTGGCAGCGGAGACAATAACCAATGCCACAACTCTTACAGAGAAGTGGGACCAGGAGGGTCACTCTGAGGAGTCGAACCTCAGCTTCAGTCCCAGGAGTTTATTTTAGAGTCAATACAGCAAGCAGTGAAGCAAATAACAGAACAATGGGCTTTGGGTGAGTAACATTGAGTTTTGGGCAAGGGAGAAGGAATTCAGGGAAACAAGCCAATCAGTAACAGGACAATAGGTTTGGAAAAACAAGTCATGACAAGTCTCAACATGTTGGGGACAAGTCTCAACATGCTGTGCAGCATAGAGTCCTGTGGGAGCTGCAGTTGTCAATAGTGCAGCCATGTTTAAATGGCATATATCCCCACAATTTCATAGAAACATAAAGCTAATATTTTAGCAAATTATCAGTAGGAAAAATAACTTAGCGAGTTGAAAGCTGTCTACTTGAAACTTCTGGCTCATATCATACTCAAAGCTGAAAACTAAATATATTCAAAGTTACAAACAAGGCCAGTCATTACCAATATTATGGTTCAATTCTGACTTATTGGTCTTGGGGCAATAAGAAAATAAAGCATGAAATATAAGAAAGAAGTGAAGATAAAAGCTATCAAAGAAAGAAACTAATGAAAATTTAATTATAGGAGAGTCTTACTCATGAATAAAACCAGTTGCCTTGGAGTCCACTCTAAGTCATGGCAAGCCCATGTATGTCAGAGTAGGACTGTGCTCTACAGGGTTTTCAGTGACTGATTTTCTGGAAGTTGATTGTCAGGGCTTTCTGCCAAAGTGTCTCTGGGTGGGCTAGAACCTCCAACCTTTGGGTTAGCAGTCAAGTAAGTTAACTATTTGCACCACCAAGGGATTCCTACTCATGAATATAACTGCAAATATAATAAGTAGCATATGATCCAATGACTCCTAGCAATGCTTTGAAAGAGCATGTCACAATTAAAACATATTCCAGCAGTGTTTCAAGATTAACAACCTCACAGTTTAATTGGGCCACTATTCTCTATTTGTCCCCTGAGAAAATTCTCTTCCCTTCTCTATTCTGGTCACTGGGAGGCCGATCTCTATTGATTCCATAACCTTAACTACTTGTCTTCTGATTCCCAGCTGTGTTTGGCTATTGAGAGGACCAGACAGAAGAACCAAGCATGCTTATTTCCTGAACCTCTGGAGCTGGGGTTTTGGCAGTTCCATATCCCTTCTCAGGGTCACAGCTCCTAAAATGGGGCCAGTTTTCTAGGCTTGGGTTTTTACCAGGTCCCAGTAATGTCATTCCTTCTACACTATAGCTTTAGTAGTAATGGTTTCCTGGGGTTTCTAGTCCCTGGGAGTCGTGTCATCCTTTCTTGATTCCCTTAACACTAACCATACTGCTCTGTATTGAACAGATCTTCAGTTTTTTTCAATAATCTTATAAAATTATTAATGTTATGAAATCTTTTTACTCTTCCTCAATTTTTGATTTATACTTTTTTGCCCAATTTAGTCATTGTATTTCAATTTTAAACTTGTTAATATGAAATAGTATGCTTACTTTATTTTAAAAACTCCTTCTTAATTTTATCTCTTTTCTTTTTCTTAATGTTCAGTTTCCTCCACTTTCTTGGTTCACTCAAATTTCTAGGGAGCTGTTTAATTTACATATGTTTTCTGACAAACATATTTTGCCTTTATTGATAAGTTAAACCCAGAAATTTTCCTTCATGTCAGTATCTGATCATATATGAGTTTATACCTATCTTCAATTTTGTTATATTTTTTTCTAACTTCTTGAGTTGCTGGCTTTGATAAATATTGTAATTTTTAATATTGTAACAAATATACTTACATTTGTAAATTTCCACAGAGATGTTGTTGTAGTTCCACATATTTTTAAATATATTTTAAAGTCATTTATATTTTTAATCAAATATATGTGTAGCTCTGTACTTGTCTCTTGAATTAAATATCCAAGACAGAATATTGTGTTGTTGCTTGGCTATCCATTTGTTATTAATTCTAATATAAATGAATTCTGGACAGTGTATAAATTTTGTAACTTTTTTTTCTATTTCAAGTATCATGATTTATCTTCATAATCAAATGCATGTTTTTTAGTGGAATTTCTTATATATTTGCCAGCCCAAGCTTTGCTTTTGTTCTCTGTATCTCTGTTTACTTATGTCCACTTAAAGTCTTCCTCAGGATAACATTTAAAATTGTCTCCCCCATGATTGTACATTTTTCAAATTTGTCATTTATTCCACTAACTTGGAGCTCATCGGAACTACATTACTTAGCAAATTAAGGCCGTTGTGTGTCCTATATTATGATAGATGTTCTGTTTTAGTCATCATTAATATGTTTGTTTTTAATTGATTTTCATTAGATAGTGTTTACATCATATATTAATACCTCATTTTAGTGCATTTTGTTTTCATTTTTGTTCTTGTTGCTCTCTTTTGAACAGCTTATAGCTGAATATTTGAAAACATTATGAAGACCTGTTTATTTAATTACAATTATTTAAAAGTTTCAGGTTTGTAGTGATTACATACAGCTTTATACTGATTTGTATGTATTTTTATTTGCTATTTACCATGATTTCTTAGTTTATTTTCTGTTTCATTTAATTAATTAATTTATTTTTATTGTACTTTAGACAAAGGTTTACAGAACAAACTAGCTTCTCATTAAACAATTAGTGCACATGTTGTTTTGTGACATTGGTTGTCAACTCAGGACATATCAAGTCTCCCCCTCTAGACCTTGAGTTCTTTATTACCAGATTTCTTGTCCCCTCCTGCTTTCTCCTCCTTGCCCCTTGGCTGGTGTGCCCATTTAGTCTCATTTTGTTTTATGGGCCTACTCATCTTTGGCTGGATGGTGAACTTCGGGAGTGACTTCACCACTGAGCTATAAGAGTGTCCGGGGGCCATACTATTGAGGTTTCTCCAGACTCATCGGATCAGTAAGTCTGGTCTTTTTTTGTGAGTTAGAATTTTGTTCTACATTTTTCTCCAGCTCTGTCCAGAAACCTCTGTTGTGATCCTGGTCAGAACAGTCAGTGGTGGTAGCCAGGCACCATCTATTTGTGCTGGACTCAGTCTAGTGGCAGCTGTGGTAGTTGTGGTCCGTTAGTCCTTTGGACTAATCTTTCCCTTGTGTCTTTGGTTTTATTCATTCTCCCTTGCTCTATATGGGATGAGGCCCATGGAGAATCTTAGATGGACGCTCACAAGCTTTTAAGACTCCAGACGCTACTCACCAAAGTAGAATGTAGAACATTTTCTTCATAAAATATGTTATGCTAATTGAGCTAGATGTTCCCCAAGACCATGGTCTCCATGGCCCTCAACCCAGTACTTTGGTCCCTCATGGAGTTTTGCTGTATCTATGGAGCTTCCATGACTTTGCCTTGGACAAGTTGTGCTGGCTTCCCCAGTATTGTGTACTGTATTACCCTTCACCAAAGTTACCAATTATCTATTGTCTATTTAGCGCTTTTCCTTCCTTACTGGTGTCCTCCCTCTTAACCATCAAAGATTGTTTCTTTTTGTATGTAAACCTTTTCATGAGTTTTAATAGTAGTGGTCTCATACGGTATTTGTCCTTTCGTGATTTATGTATTTCACTCAACATAATAGCCTCCATATTCATCCATGTTGTAAGATGCTTCACAGATTCATCATTGTTTTTTATCATTGCATAGTCTTCCATTGTGTGTATGTATCATAGTTTGTTTATCCATTCATGTGTTGATGGGCACCTATGTTGTTTCTATCTTTTTGCTATTGTGAACAATACTGCAATAAACATGGATGGGCATATGTCTATTTGTGTGACAGCTCTTATTTCTCTAGGATATATTCCTAGGAGTGGAATTGCTGGATCATATGGTATTTCTATTTCTAGCTTTTTAAGGAGCATCATATCGTTTTCCAAAATGATAGTACCGTTTTGCATTCCACCAGCAGTGCATAAGGTTCTGATATCTCCACAGCCTCTCCAACATTTGTTATTTTCTGTTTTTTTGATTCATGCCAGTAATGTCAAGGTGCAATGTTATCGCATCATGGTTTTGATTTGCATTTCTCTAATGGCTGGTGATCATGAGCATTTCTTCATGTATCTGTTAACCACTTGAATGTCTTCTTTTGTGAAGTGTCAGTTCATATCCTTTGCCCATTTTATAATTGGATTATTTATCTTTTCATTGTAGAAGTATTGGATTTTTCAGCAGATTTTAGAGATTAGAACTTTGTTGGAATTGCCATAGCCAAAAATTTTTTCCCAGTCTGTAGGTTCCCTTTTTACTTTTTTGGTAAAGTTTTTTGATGAGCAGAAGTTTTTAATTTTTAGAAGATTTCAGTTATCTAGTTTATCTTCTGGAGTTTTCAAGTTATTTGTTATGGTTTGTATCCTGTTAATGCCATGTTAAGACTTCTAGTAGTGATCCTATTTTTTCTTCTATGACCTTCATAGTTTTTGGTTTTATATTTAGGTCTTTGATCCATTTTGAATTAGTTTTTGTGTCTGGTATGAGGTATGGGTCCGGTTTCATTTTTTTGCAGTTGGACATCCAGTTTTTCCAGTACTATTTGTTAAAAAGATTGCCTTTTTCCCATTTGATGGACTTTGGGCCATTGTCCAAGATCAGGTGACTGTAGGTGGATGGCTTTACATCTGGGTTCTCAATTCTGGTCCACTGGTCAATGTATCTGTCGTTGTACCAGTACCAAGCTGTTTTGACTACCGTAGCTGTATAGTATGTTCTGAGGTGAGATAGTGTGATTCCTCTAACTTTCTTCTTCTTCAATAGTGCTTTGCTTATCAGGAGTCACTTCCTTTTCCATACAAAGTTAATAATTAGTTTTTCCATCTCTTAAAAGAAATCTGTCTGTATTTGGATCGGGATTGCATTGTATTTGTAGATTGCTTTGGGTAGAATTGACATTTTCACAATGTTGAGTCTACCTATCCAGGAGTATGGTATGTTTTTCCATTTACGTAGTTCTCTTTTGGTTTCTTGCAGTGGTGTTTTGTAGTTTTCTTTGTATAGGTCTTTGTATACATCCCTGGTTATATTTATTCCTAAGTATTTTACATTTTTAGGGGCTATTATAAATGTTATTGTTTTCCTGATTTCCTTTTTGTCGATCTCCTTATTGGTGTATTGGAATCCAACTGATTTTTGTATGTTTATTGTATATCCCACTACACTGCTGAATCTTTCTATTAGTTCCAGTAGTTTTCTCATAGTCTTTTGGGTTTTCTACATATAGTATCATAACATTTGCAAATAGAGACAGTTTTACTTCTTCGATACCAATTTGGATACCCTTTATTTCTTTTCTTGCCTTATTGCTCTAGCTAGGACTTCCAGCACAATGTTAGATAGGAATGGAGATAAAGGGCATCCTTATCTTGTTCCTGTTCTCAACGGGAATGTTTTCAACTTCTTTCTGTAAGAATAATGTTGGCTGTTGATTTTGTATAGATGCCCTTTATTATGTTGAGAAATTTCCCATCTATACCTATTTTATTTAGAGATTTTATCAGGAATTGATGTTGGACTTTGTTGAATATCTTTTCTGTGTCATTTGAGATGATCATGTGATCCTTTGATTTCATTTATGTGGTGGATTAGGTTGGTTGATTTTCTAATGTTGAACAATCCTTGCATACCTAGTATGAATCTCACTTGGTCGTGGCATATTATTTTTTTGATATGATGCTGAATTCTATTGGCTAGAATTTTACTGAGAATTTTTGCATCTATATGCATGAGAGATACTGGTCTGTAATTTTCTTTTTTTGTGATGTCTTTGCCTGGTTTTGGTATCAGGGTTATGTTGGCTTCATAGAATCAATTTGGAAGAATCCTTTCCTTTTCTGTGTTCTGAAATTGTTTTAAGTAGTACTGGCGTAAGCTCTTCTCTGAATGATTGGTAGAATTCTACAGTGAAGCCGTATGAGCCAGGGCATTTTTTTGTTGGGAGGTTTTTTTTTTTTTTTTTTTTTTTACCTTTTCAGTCTCTTCTCTTGTTATGGGTCTGTTCAGATTTTCAACTTCAGTTTGTGTTATTTTGGGTAGGTAGGCTGTTTCTAGAAGTTTATCATTTTCCTCTAGGTTTTCAAATTTGTTGGAGTATATTTTTTCATAGTACTCTGTTATGATCCTTTTTATTTCAGTTAGGTTTGTTACGTCCTTCATTTCATTTCTTGTTTGGGTTATTTGTGTCCTCTGCTGTTATTCTTTTGTCAGTTTGGCCAATGGTTTGTCGATTTTGTTGATCCTTTCAAAGAACCAACTTTTGGTTTGGTTCTTTCTGTTATCTATTCTGTATTACATTCATTTCTGCTCTGATCTTTATTATTTTCTTTCTTCTAGTGGCTCTGGTCTTCTTTCTCTGTTCTCTTTCTATTGTTTGAATTGTATAGCTAATGTTTTGATTTAGTCCCTTTCTTCTTTTCTGATGTGTGCATCTATTTCTATAAATTGACCTCTTAACACTGCCTTTGCTGTATCCCAAAGGTTTTAGTATGATGTGTTTTCATTCTTGTTTGATTCCAGGAATTTTTTTATTCTGTCTTTGATTTCTTCTGTTACCCTGTGGTTTTTAAGCAGGGTGTCATTCGGTTTCCATGTATTTGATTTTTTTCCTTGAACCTGTTCTTAATTTCTACTTCAATGGCATTGTGATCAGAGAAAATACTTTGTGTCATCTCAATGTTTTGAATTTTGTTGAGGGTTGCTATGTGGCCTAAGATGTGGTCTATTCTGGAGAAAATTCCATGTGGGTTGGAAAAGAATGTGTACTTTGGTGCTGTTGGGTGGAGTGTTCTGTGTGTGTCTATGAGGTCAAGTTGACAAGTTATGGCCTTTAGTTCTTCTGTAGCTTTGCTAAGTTTTAGTCTAGACGTTCTGTCATTTACTGAGTGGTATGTTGAAGTCTCCTACTATTACTGTGGAAGTGTCTATTTCTTTTTTCAGTGCTGCTAGAGTTTGTTTTCTGTATTTTGGAGCCCCGTCATTGAGTGCATAGATATTTAATTATGCTTATGCCTTCATGATGGGTTGTCCCTTTAGTCATTACATAATGCCCTTCTTTGTCTTTTATGGTGGATTTTGTTTTTAAAACTATTTTTTCTGAGATTAGTATTGCCACTTCTGCTGTTTTGTGGTAGCTGTTTGCTTCGTATATTTTCTCCATCTTTTGATTAAGGTGTGTCTCTTGTAGACAGCATATTGAAGGGTCCTGATTTTTTATCATTCTGTCAGTCTCCGTCTCTTTATGAGTGGATTTATGCCATTTAAATTCAGTGTAATTATTGATAGGTGTGAATTTATTGTTGTCTTTTTGTAGAGCTTTTTTTTGTGATGCTGACATTTTCTTTGTTCCTCTTACTCTCCTGTGCTGAATTCCTTTTGTGGATTTTTTTTTTTCTTTCATTTTTGGAGATTTTGTGTTACTGAGACTTTATGTTTTTCTTCTTTATTTTGATGAGTAGGTTTATTAACTTTCTTTGTGGTTACTTTAAAATTTACCCTTATCTTTCTAAGTTTGAACTAGTCTTTGATTACTTGATATTGGCTTGACTTTCTTTCCATTTGAAAGTTCTATACTTACACCGTTTATTCCCTCTTTTATTGTTCTGATGTTGTTGTCATGTACAGATTAACCTCTCTAGTTCACTGTTGTAAATCTTTAACTTTGTTATATTCTTGAGAGTTCATTACCTAGGTTGGTATTTGGCTGATGCGGTCTTGCATCCCTGATTCAGGCTGTCGTCTGATGTTGTTAGTTCTATAACTGAAAGAATGCTTTTAGCAATTCTTGTAAGTTTCATTTGGTTTATCTGGAAATGTCCTAATTTCACCATTATATTTGAGTGAGAGTTTTGCAGGATATATTATTCTTGGTTGGTGATTTTTTTCTTTCAAGATTTTATATGTTATCCCATTGCCTTTTTACCTATGTGGTTTCTGCAGAGTAATTAGAGCTTAGTCTTATTATTTCCCTTCTGCCTTCTGTATGTGATTTTTTGTTTTTCTCAAGCAGCTCTCGGGATTCTTCCTTTGTCTTTGCTTTTAGTGAGTGTGATTATAATATTCCTTGGTGATTTTCTTTTGTGATCTATCCTATATGGGGTTCTTGACATTTTTGAATCGTCGGCTTTTCATCTTTCATGATATTAGGGAAGTTTTCTGTCATCAAATTCTTCAATGATCCTCTTCATGTTTTCCATTTTTTCCCCCATTCTGAAATTCCAATCACTAGTAAATTTTTGCTTTTGAATGTATCCCACATCATTCTTCATTTTTCTTCATTCTTTTCTCTGATTTCTCCTCAAACAAAGTGATATCCAATGATTTCTCTTTAATTTCCCTGGTTCTGTCTTCCATTGTTTCAAACCTGCTCCTCAAACCTATGACACTGTCCATTTCTGAAATCTTATTGTTTATCTTTTGGATTTCTAATTGCTGTTTTTGTATTATTTCTAATTGTGAGTTTATTTTGATATTCTGTTCTTGTATTATTTTCCTGAATTCTTCCATTGTTTTGTCTGTCTTTTCCATGATTTTGTCTATTTTTTTCTCATTTTTGTCTGCTTTTTCCTTCATCTCTTGGATAGCACTGAATATTAGCAATTTGAATTCCCTAACAGGTAGTTCCACTGCCTTTTCTTCTACTGGAAGGTCTTCTGGTGGTTTATTTTGGATGCCTATTGGAACCATCCTGTCCTGTTTTTTAATACGTTTTGACATTGTCTATTGTCTTCAGGACATTAAGCAATTATTTTCTTCATTTATTGATAGTAGATTTGTTCATTTTGTCCTGCTTTTTTGTTTTATTTGGTTATGTTTGAGCAGGGATTTTTTTGTTGTTTGTTCATCTGTGGGCATGATACTTCTCACTGCTTTTTCCAGTGGGGAGGGCCATTCCCTTAGCTATTATGCAGCAGGCCAGTTCCAGCGGAAGGGGAGGGGATGGTATGGGTCATTTGCATATGTACTGGTGCCAACAGGTCTGGGCTGGGGGGCAGTGTAAGGCAGGTTCCAGTAGATTGTGCCTGTGCTGCTCAGGAGGCAATGCTCAGCACACTGTGAAGATAGGCAGGAAGGAGGGGGGATGTGTAGAGCTAAGTAGGTGTGGGGAAGGAGAGGAAGAGGAGACAGAAACAGAAGCCAAAAATAAGTACTGAGAGAGCCTGCCATTGGAGTGGCTCAGACCTAGGGAAGCCTTATGACAGTGGCTTTCTAGCTGAGCAGTGTAGCACAGCCTGTCAAGAAGGGACAGATATGGCACACACAGCTAGGTGGTAGGAGAAAGGAAAGGTAGGAAGGGAGAGAGAGATAAGAAACCAGATAAACATTAAAAAGAGAGAAAGGCACACATGGCCAGGTGTTCTGTAGAAAGGAAAAAGAAAGAAGGTAGAGAGATACAAGAAACTGAGAAGAAAAGAAAAAAAAATGTCCCAAAGGAGCCCACCAGAAGTGGGTCTCCAGTCGAAAAGCCCTGCTCAGCCTATCAAGAAGGAGTGGAGATGGCACACAGTGCCAGGTGTTCAGGAAAAGGGTAAGGAAGGAAAGTAGAGAGAAACAAGAAACTGAGAAAAGAGAAGAAGAGAAAAAAATATTCAAAGGGAGCCCACTGACATGATGGCATGCACCATGGAAGGGGCCCCCTAGCTGTGCGGTGCTGCACAGCCCATCAAGAAGGAGTGGAGATGGCATATGGCACCAAGTGTTTGGGAGAAAGTAAAAGAAGTGAGATAGAGAGAGACAAGAAACAAAACAAAAAACAATGCCCCAAGGGAGCCCTCTGGCTTGGCGGTACAGACTGGGAAAGTGGCTTCCCCACAGGGAGGCACTGCACAACCCTTCTAGGAGTGGAGATGGCACATGGTTCCAGTTATTCAGGAGAAGTGAAACGAAGGAAGGTAGAGAGAGCTAAGAAACCGAGAAACAAAGAAAAACAAAAAGTAAAAATAAATGCCCCCAGGGAGCCCACTGGCACAGACTGGGGAAGTGATCTCCCAGCCAAGTGGTGCTGCACAGCCTATCAAGAAGGAGCAGAGATGGCACTTGGAGCCAAGTGTTCAAGAGAAAAGAAAGGAAGGAGGTGAGAGAGAGAAACCAAAAGAAGCTAAAAAAAGCAACAACAGGAACAAAATGGCACTGAAGGAGCCAGCTGATGTGGGTAGGGTGGATCCAAATGACAAGAAGCCAGCATCTCCCCGGCTGAGGGACTGCAGACTGCTAGAAAGTGGTGGAGGCTGAGCAAGGGGAAAAAGCGTGGTGGGTGGAAAAGCATGTATCTCTGGTTACCTGGTGCTCTGTCTTCTGATGGGAGCTCATGAAGCTGCTTTCCCATACTCCTTGTCTGCTGTTCTTGGTGGCTGAGGGGTCCAAGATGGTGAATCCATGCCACATTAACTGATAGGGGACCTCCACTCCATAACTCTCCTCTCTCTCTGTTCTCTGTCAGTTTCTTATTCCATTTGGTGCTTGGCTGAGTTCTTTATCCTTTCATTTGACACTTAAGAGTTCCAGGATTGACGTTTGTCTCTGTTTTAGTTTTTTGGGACTTTGCTGTGGAGGGGCATCTTGGTGTTTCTCTCTATGGTGCCCTATTGGCTCTGCCTCCTGTATTTAATTTCATTTTTGTGTGTTTTGTTCAAAGGATGAAGTCTTTATATATCATCTTATTCTTCAATTTGCAGATTTATACTTGAGTTTTAAAATTTATTGAATGCATTTTTTTATATCCCACTTCAAAATCTTTTGATGGACAGATTCTTTATGCCAGTAGTAAGATGGTCTAGAGTAACCATTGTAGTTCTTCCAAAATAACACAATTAAAAAAGTTATGAGAAAATGGAAATTCCAAATAAATTAATTAAGAAAACTGAGAAGTTAGTTTAGTAACACACTAAAATAAATTTTTGATTTGACATTATAGAATAAAGAACTATATGTTCTCTCTTCTGTAAATGATAGGTGGTGTTATTCTGTCATCAATCATAACCTATGACCTTTGAGTCAATTTGCTAATAGTTAGGATGAATTTGTGTTGATCTAAACACAAGGTCTTATTTAAGCTTTCCTGCAATGCATAGGTCACATTTCAGGGTTGGTGAATATTGTGTAATTTACAGCCAAAGCTTGATTTGTCAGTGTGCCAGAGTAAGTATAGCACATGTACTTTTATTCAAATCTATGTTCTGCATTATTCACACTAGTCCATGAAATGATTATAGAATGTCGTAACAGAAATGGAAGAGTTTTTGAAAATCAATACTTTAGATGGCCTGAAATGCCAGTATAAAACAAATAATTATTAAGGAATTACTTTGATATTATAGAAACAAGGCTCCCATTTCAAAACATAAAGAAGTAGAAATTTCTCCCTATTAAATATATTCAACCTGAAAGAAAGATGTTTAAAGTAGAAGATAATTATCTACTGATAATCTTAGCAGAAGAATAAACAATTGTGGATTAATTTAAGAACTGCCACATAGAGTTTCTAAGGTTGTAAATCTTTACAGAAGCTGACTGCCACTGCCACGTATTTTTTCTGTGGAGTGGCTGGTGCATACTAACCACCAACCTTTCCGTTAGCTGCCAAGCTCTTAACCACTATGACACCAGGGCTCCTAAGAAATGAATAGGTCAACAAAATATATATTTCCCCAGTATTGTGGATAATACATATGGAAATATCAGAAAAGTATTTGACACAGACTAATTTTCCCACATAGTTGGCATTCAATGAATTCCTGCTGAACAAATGAGTGAATAAAATAAATTTGGATTCATATGGTTGCAAAATGTTTCATGGAAGGTGTGAATAAAAAATAAGTTTTTGTATAAGGAGGTGGTGGGAGAAAGGGCATTTCAGTGAATGTAGCAGGAAATGAATGTAACTAGATAATTTAGAAGGAACACTGATTGAGCAGTGGTTAAATGGCTCAGCTGCTGACTGAAAGGTCCTTGGAAACCACATGGGGCAGTTCTACCCTATCCTACAGATTCTCAATGAGTTGGAATTGATTGGACAGCAATGAGTTTAGATAGTTTAGCCTAACGTCATGATAAAAGGAGTTCTCACTTTGTGTTGTTTGATAATTTATTTTGTCATACTCAGTGGGGTAAAAAGTCAGATTAAGAATAATTTTTATTAATCAAATTTTAATGCATTAACTTATGTGTTAATTCAGTGTTTATCCTACTCAGGGAGAGGAGGGAATTTTATTTTATTACAAGAAGAGAATTATTTGAAAAATTTTGTATATAGAAGGCAATTAATGAAAGTTTGCACGTTTAGAAATTTTAAAGTTAAAAATTCTACACTTAAGGGGCTATGCAATGATTTGTTTTTAAACTTATATTAGATACAAACATACATTTAATCTATCTGAGGATATACTAAGACCAACATAAAGAAGTACAAACAAGATTTTTGATAAAAATTTGAAAATTATATTAGGTATAAATATTTATCATAATGTTTGTTTGTTAGGTACCATCAAGTGGTTCCAACTCATAGGGACCATAAGTACAACAGGATGAAACACCTCCCAGTCCTGTGCCATCCTCACAATTATTACTAAGTTTGAGCCCATTGTTACAGTCACTGTTTCAATTCATCTCATGGACAGACTTCCTCTTTTTCACTGAACCTCTACTTTACCAAGCATGATGTCCTTATCTAGGGACTTGTCACTCCTGATTACATGTAAAAAAGTAGGTGAGACAAAGTCACACCATCCCTGATTTTAAGGAGCACTCTTGCTGTGCTTCTTCCAAAACAAATTTGTTCTTCTGGTAGTATTTGGTATATTCAACATTCTTTGCAAATATCATAATTCAAATGCTTCCATTCTTCTGCAGTCTTCCTTATTCACTGTCCAGCTTTTGGATGCATATGAAGTGATTGAAAATACTATGGCTTGAGTCAGGCACAACTTAATCCTCAAAGTGACATCTTTGCTGTTTAACACTTTGAAGAGGTCTATTGCAGCAAATTTGCCCAATGCAATACAACATTTGATTTCCTGACTGCTGCTTCCATGAGCTTTGGCTGTGGATCCAAAACAAAGAAACAAAACTAATAATAATAATAATAATAATAAAACTCTTCCCCTTGAGTCAACTCCTACTCAAAGCAACCTTATAGGACAGAGTAGAAATGCCCCATAGGGTTTCCAAGGCTGTAATCATTACAAGAGTAGACTGCCACATCTTTCTCCAAGAGTAGATGGTGGATTTGAATCACTGACCTTTCCCTTAGGAGTCAAGCACTTAACCACTTCGTTGCCAGGGCTCCTATTTTGGATCCAAGCAAAATGAAATCCACTACAACTTCAATTATTTTCTCCGTCTATCATGATGTAGCTTTATCGTACAGTTGTAAGGATTTTTGTTTTCTATATGTTGAGAAGTAATCCATACTGAAAGCTGCATAGTCTTTACCATCATCAGTAGGTGCTTCAAGTCCTTATTTTCATCAAGAAAGGTTGTGTCATTTGTATACTACAGGTTGTCAACGAGTATCCCTCCAATCCTGAGTCATGTTCTTCTTCATATAGTCCAGCTGCTCAGATTATTTCCTCAGAATACAGATTAAATAAGCATGGTGAAAGGATACGACCCTGATGCACACCTTTCCTGATTTTAAACCGCTCAGTATCTTCTAGATCTCTTGTAAGAACTGCTTCTAAGTACAGGTTCCTCATAAGTACAATTGTATGTTCTGGAATTCCCATTCTTTGCAAAGTTATTCATAAATTTGTTACAATCCACATAGCCCAATGTCACTGCATAGTCAATAAAACACAAATATCTTTCTGGTATTCTCTGCTTTCAGGCAAGATCCATCTGACATCAGACTAGAATGAAGGACCTGGCAGTCTACTTCTAAAAGTGATTGGCCAGTGAAAACCTTATAAATACAACAGAAAATTGTCTGATACAGTGTTGCAAGATGAGGTTGGAGGGCACTCAAAATATGTTGGGGAAAGAGCTGCCTTCTTATAGTAGAGATGAACTTAATAAGGTGGATGGAATCAAACTTTCTGGACCTGCATTTGATGATGTGATATGACTAAAAATGAGAAGAAACAGCTGTAAACATACATTGATAATAGGAATCTGGAATAAGAAGAATCTGGAATTAAGATGTATGAACCCAGGGAAACTGGAAATTTTCAAAAATGAAATGGAATGCGTGAAGATCTATATCCTAGGCATTAGCGAGCTGAAATGGACTGATGCTGGCCATTTTGAATGGGATAATCATATGGTCTACTATAATGGCAATGATAAATTGAAGAAGAATGGCCTTGCATTTGTCATCAAAAAGAATATTTTAAGATCTATCCTAAAGTACAATGTTGTCCATGATAGGATAATGTCCATATTCCTACAAGGACAACTAGCTAATATGACTACTATTCAAATTTACACACCAACTGCTAAGGCCAAAGATGAAGAAATTGAAGATTTTTACCAACTTCTGCTGTCTAAAATTGATCAAACATACAATCATGATGCATTGATAATTACTGGTGATTGGAATGCAAAAGTTAGAAACAAAGAAAAAGGAACAGTAGTTTGAAAATACGACCTTGGTGATAGAAATGATGTTGGAGAATGCATGGTAGAATTTTGAAAGACCAAGGACTTATTCACCGTAAATATATATTTGCAACAACATAAACTGTGACTATACACTTGAACCTCACCAGGTGGAATACACAGGAATCAAATCCACTATAACTATGGAAACAGACAGTGGAAAAGCTCAATATCATCAGTCAATCAGAACAAGGCCAGGGGCTGACTGAGGAACAGACCATCAGTTTCTTACATGTATTTTCAAGTGAAAGCAGAAGAAAATTAGAACAAGTCCATGAGAGCCAAAGTACGACCTTTAGTATATTCCACCTGAACTTAGAGACAAACTCAAGAGTAGATTGATGCATTGAACACTAATGACCGAAGACTGGACAAGTTGTGGGATGACATCAAGGACATCATACATGAAGAAATCAAGAGGTTACTAGAAAGACAGGAAAGAAAGAGAAGAAAAAAATGGAAGTCATAGAAGACTCTGAAACTTGCTCTTGAATACGGGATAGCTAAAGCAAAAGGAAGAAATTATGAACTAAAAGAGCTGAACAGAAGATCTCAAAGGGTGGCTCGAGAAGACAAAGTAAAATATTATAAGGAAATGTGCAAAGACTTGGAGTTAGAAAACCAAAACGGGAGAACACACTCAGTATGTCTCAAGATGAAAGAAATGAAGAAAAAATTCAAGCCTCAAGTTGCAATAGTGAAGGATTCTATGGGGAAAATATTAAACAATGCAGGAATCATCAAAATAAGATGGAAGGAATACACAGAGTCACTGTATCAAAAAGAATTGGTTGACGTTCAAACACTTCAGGAGGTAGCATATGATCAACAACCGATGGTACTCAAGGAAGCTATCCAAGCTGCACTGAAGGCACTGGCAAAAAACAAGCCCCCAGGAATTGACAGAATAGCAACTGAGATGTTTCAACAAATGAATGCAACATGGAAAGTGCTCACTTGTCTATGCCAAGAAATTTGGAAGACAGCTACCAACAGGCCAACCAACAGGAAGAGATCCATATTTCTGCCCATTCCAAAGAAAATTGATCCAACAAAATGTGGATATTATCAAACAATACCATTAATATCACAGGCAAGTAAAATTTTGCTAACGTCATTTAAAAGTGGTTGCAGCAGTACATCAACAGGAACTGCCAGAATTTCAAGCCAGATTCAGAATAGGACATAAAAGGAGGGATAACATTGCTGATGTCAGATGGATTTTCACTGAAAATAAATAATACCAGAAAGATGTTTACCTGCATTTTATTGACCATTCAAAGGACTTTGTGTGGATCATAACAAATTATGGATAACATTGGAAGAGTGAGAATTTCAGAAGACTTAATTGTTCTCATGAGGAACCTCTATATAGACCAATAGACAGTCGTTTGAACAGAACAAGGGGAAATTGTGTGGTCTAAAATCAGTAAAGATATGCATCAAGCTTGTATCCTTTCACCATACTTATTAAATTTGTATGCTGAACAAACAATCCCAGAAGTCAGCCTATATGAAGAAGAACAGGGCATCAAGGTTAGAGGAAGACCAATTAACAATCTGTGATATGCAGATGACACAACCTTGCTTACTGAAAGTGAAGAGGACTTAAAACATTTACTGATAAAGATCAAAGACTACAGCCTTCATTATGGATTATGTGTCAACAGAAAAAAAAAAATACTGGGAGTTGGGGCCAAGATGGCAGAGTAGTCAGATGCTTCCTCTGGTCCCTCTTACAACAAAGACCTGAAAAAACAAGTGAATCTATTATATATGACAACCTAGGAGCCCTGAACATCAAAGACAAAGTTGGGGAGTAAGACTGAGTGGCAGGGGGAGGGAGAGACAGTTCAGAAGTGGCAAGGATTTGCCAGACCTGACCTCGCCAGCACCCTGCAGGCTGGATCAACTGGCACCCACAGGCTGAGGGAAGCAATAGCGCTCGGAATGCATCTTCCACATCGGGAGAAACCGAGCAGCAGGGAGTCTATTCAAGCCTCTGAAACCAGGGAGAAAAAATAAGTTCAAGTGTCTAACCTACCCTACAGATAAAAAAAAAAACAAAAAACCCTCCCCTCTTTGGGAATTACCTATCTCCCATTTACCTCCCCCCTCCCCACTCTGCTCCGGGTTTCGGTCTGGCTTCGGCAATTGCTGTGTTGCTTGGGCCAGAAGTAGGACCCATTACACTCCTCAAGCCATTCTCCCAGTTTTGGAGAGGGAATATCTTAGTCATCTAGTGCTTTCATAAGAGAAATACCACAAGTGGATAGCTTTAACAAATAGAAATTTATTTTCTCACTGTCTAGTAGGCTAGAAGTCCAAATTCAGGGCATCAGCTCCAGGGGAAGGCTTTGTCTCCATCAACTCTGGAAGAAAGTCGAAGTCATCAATCTTTCCTTGGTCTGAGAGCATCTCAGCATAGGAACTTCAGGTCCAAAGGACACGCTCTGCTCCTGGCACTGCTTTCTTGGTGGCATGAAGTCCCCAGTTCTCTGCTTGCTTCCCTTTCCTTTTATCTCTTGTAAGATAAAAGGTGGTGCAGGCCACACCCCAGGCTTCAAGACAGCACTTGGAGATAGAAAACATTTTAAAAGTTACCATGGCATTTAAATGACTGAGTTCTCAGACTGAATATGAAAGGAAGCAAGGCCAATACTCTACTGGAATGGTTTTTGAGTACAATTGGTTTTAATATGGGATGGGAGGAAGCGGCAGTTACACAACTCTGTCTATTCTTAATCTCATATAACTTTTTTTGTCTTATCCAGTAGTACATGGTCTGGGATTAAATTTGCGTATATTATACCCAACGTAGTAGTCCCTGCGTGGCGCAAATGGCTTAGTGCTCAACTGCTAACCAAAAGGTTGGAGATTCAAATCCAGCTCGGAATTCGAACCAGAGGCAACTCAGAAGACAAGCCTGGTGATCTGCTTTCAAAAGGTAACAGCTTAGAAAATCCTATGGAGTCATTCTACTCTGACACACACAGAGTTGTCACGATTTGGAATTGGCTTGACAGCAACTAATAACAACAATATACCAAATGTACTTGACTCAATATCAGTATCATTAAAATTGACAGTGCACTTTTCCTAAAGGCATTTAGCGGTGGTCATAACTTCACCCATGTAGCCAAATTGTATCAAAAGTGATCACAGCCCTTTTACCAAGAGTCAGGGGCAGTACTTTGATTTTTTTATTATACATTGTAAAAAGGTTTTTTTTCTTTTTTTAATTGTTGTTCTCTGATGGAATTGAGCAGAAACTATACTCATTTAGACATGATCTCCATGATAAAAAGATACGTGAGAAGATTGTTTTGAAGCCTATGATGGCTGAAATACCTATGGAAAACAATTTTCCTCAATATAAGTGAATTTAGCTTTAGAAAAAGTATGCACAGTATATTAGAAATGCTCAAGTAATGAGCATTTGATGAAGAAAAAGGATTAAATGATTTAATAAATTAATAACAAAAGACAGGTAGAGAGATACGGTCATAATTAACATGCTTTGTAGAGAGAATTCCTGCTCCACATGTATTGTTCCATCCAGGTGGTGTGGTCTTTGCAGGCTTGTTCATTTGTATAATATATTGCAAAATTACTGTAAGACAAATATTGCAAAGATATATGAGAAATATATTCAAAGATAAATGAGAAAGGCCATATTGACAAAAGACAAATGGTAGAATGGGAAGGAAGCAGTTAACCAACAGGTCTTGTGTCTATCCCCTTTTTTTGAAACGATGCCCCAAGAAAAAAAGATGACTGATAACTCTGTCAAATCTTCTTGTTATTTAACAATGCCATACCTCTTCACAAATAAACCAATAGTATTTCCTAATTAAAAAACTAAACCACACCCATTGCTGTCTAGTCAATTCCAACTCATAGCAACCCTACAGGACAGAGTAGAAGGGCCCTATATTGTTTCCAAGGAGTGGATGGTGGATTCGAACTGCTGATCTTTTGGTTAGCAGCCTATCACTTAACCAGTGCCCAACCAGGGCTCTATTTGTTAATTAGAGGGTATTTATTTAATGAATGCTTTTATCAGAATCTACTTGGTCTACAATGTCTTATGATAACAGACACGGAATCTGTGGATTTGTGAAGCATGCTTCCCTGGAAAATTTTAAGTAAGCTATATAACTATCTGAATATTAAGTGGAAACATTTTACAACACAGGCAAGTCCTGTGTAAGTGATATGAGTTGAGCTCATGGCTTAGAGATTCATGTGTTATTCTGGTCCTGGAGCACATCTAACACTGCAAGAAAGAAAGTGAAAAACCACAAGATGATTCTAGACTTTGCTTTGTGATTTCTTATGCCTTGAAATCTTTAGTACAGCATAAACTAGTGAGATCTCTGGTTTGTTAGAATTTAGTGTATATTTTGCACAGGCAGCACTGAGCCAGCAGACATCTGTTCTGCGTTCCCAGCTCCTATGTGGCCTGAGGCCCTGCAGCTCAAAATTGCTGTAGGGTGGTGAGGTAGGAAAGAAAGGCATCAGAGAGGATGGTTGGAAGAAATGCATGCGAGTTTAATGACATCTCAAGGGGAGCCGAACTGGATCTGAAGCCTCCGCCTAGGTGGAGTCAGGTATGCAGCCTGGCTCCCAGAGTTCTTGCAGGCCTGGAGGGCAGAGCAGGCTCCAGGACTGCGACCACAGGACTTACAGCGGTGGGAGTGGAGCCTTGGAGGTGACTCCACCAGGGAAACTCTGACCCAGCACAAGGTGGAAGGGGGAAGTGGTTAAGCTGTGGGTCCTCCAGTCACACAGCCTGGCTTTATTCAGCTTTGTTCGAAGTCTTCTCTACAGAGGAAGAATCAATAACTGGAGTTATCACAGTGATGAGCACATCAGTAAATCTTAGATGTCACTATTTCTATGATCATATTTGCTAAATTTAAAAAGAAAAATCAGGCAAATGGATGGTCTAAAAACAGAAAAAAAAAATCCTCCATTTTTGCATAATGCCAATTTTCCCATAATGAACTGATCTTTGGAACCTAACCATGTCAATATTTGAGGAGTGGTGGTATATAACAAACAAGATAGGGGCACAGTTACAGAGACTTCCTAGACATATTCATATAACTCGTGGGATTATTTAACTGGGTCAAAATTCTTGGGACCATAGTCTCAGGGGATGACATAGTCGATTGGCATAACAGTTCACAAAGATAAAGTTCTACATGTGAATTTGGTGAGTAGCATCTGGGGTCTTAAAAGCTTACAAGCAACCATCTAAGATACAACTATTGGTCTCTACTTGTATGGAGCAAAAGAGAATGAAGGAAATCAAAAGCTCAGAGGAGAAAGGAGGCTATGGGGCTAATAGCCCCCTCCAACCACAATCTCTTCAAACCTAAGAAGAACTAGTGGTGTCCGGCTAACACTACTGACCTTTCTGACCAGGGACACAACAGAAGGTACCAGATAGAATGGGAGAAATAAGTAGAAAAAACTCAAGTTCTTAAAAGTGGTGAGATCTACTGGACTGATAGAGACTAGAGGAACCCCCGAGGCTATTGCCTCAAGATACTCTTTGAACTTGGAATTGAAGTTATTTCTGCAGGTCACCTTTCAGCCAAAAATAGATTGGCTCATAAAATAAACAATATCACCGGTCAGTAATGTGCTCCCTTAAACAATTAACTGTAGGAGACCAAATGGTCGTTACCAAAAAGCAAAGAGGAGATGGCAAGGTGGTGAAGGTAAGCTAGATGAATAGAAACAGAACAAACAGAATGAAAATCATGAGAAGACTGACACATTGTAAAAACTGTAACCAAACAGAACAATTTGTATAAAAGTTATTAAAGGGGAACCTAATTTTCTGTATAAACTTTCACATAAAATACTATTTTAAAAAATCATCATCACATCAAGTTTGCCTAATAGTGTTATCTATTTTCACAAAGTCTATTTCCAGTGGAATTTATGAAGAAATGGTACAAGCTAATGATAAACTCTATTTCAGAGGGTTAGACGGCATGTTGGATGATGCATAAAGGAATCATTTCAATAAAATAGGTTAACAATTTGGAATATATTATTTTTTCAGCTAGCCTTGGGGCATCATTTTAGTGGATGAGTACAAGAAAATGAACATTATCTTATAATTTTATCATAAGAAACAGAAGCTTTTCTGTTAGCTCCAAATTGCTATTTATTCTCTAATAATATTTTATAGAATTTTATCAGTTTTGAGGGAAAACTCAGGGGATCCACAATGATAGCTGGAAGGTCCTATTTGTTTCCTCCCTTTTAAATTTGCATATCTTAAAATGCAACTATTTAATAGAAATAGTTAATTAGTTGTTATTTTCTGATAATAATTGGGATAAAAGTGGATCTAGGACATCGGGAGTTTCTCCTGTGTCTCCACAATTTCAAGAAGGACATGTTTTGAATTATTTTCTTCTTTCATCCCACCCAATGAGAAGGCTACATATCTTTACACACAGAGTTATTATATCATTCTGGCATTTATAACATTGTTAGCCTAATTATTACAACTTATTTCTCTTTAAAAATACCTGAGGCAAAGTTCCACCAAAATGCACAAATTTTTGCAAGACTAAAGGAAGTCTTATTCTTGACAAATCACTCCTTCAACTTTGTAAAGAAATTCAACTACTGTTAAACTTATTATTTCACTTGTAATTCCTGTTCATTCTCCTGAAATCAAATTACATTGTTTTGCTTATCTGTTTGTCTGTAAAATCTCCCCAACACTTCTTTCCCATATGATTTTTCATACCATAGAGTTAAGATATGCAATTTTTAATGCTTTCTTAATGCTGTTCCACTATACCTTTTCTAGATCCACTCCTTAGGAATAATCTTTAGCATAGAGGAATTTTATATGTCACTAATTATTTTGTTATACATGGCTGGGAGCTTAAAAATATAAAGATAACAAAAAGGTTCAATTTTAGTCATCCACACACACACATGTGTGTGTTTATAATACAATAGTTGACAGCAACTGGGTGTAAGAATATATATGAACTATATATATATATATATATATATAGTTTATATAAAACCATATAAGTGAAGATATATCTGCCCTTGTGATTCTTTCCTTTAGGAGAACATTAGAAAATATTAAAACAAAAGTAAGGTATATTTCTTTATGGAAAATCATTAACTGCATTCAATAATAAAATATGTGAGTGTATTAGATGAAAATAGTGCAATAGATGAGAAATCTGAATGTCAGGGAAACCAACTTACAGTACCCAAGCATAAGAATCAGGACATTTGTAAGAGGTTTAATCTAGGGATAAAGAAAGAAGTATCTATATAGAGATTATACAGGGCAAAACAGTTAATAGGGCCTTGAGGGAGAGATTAAAAAGGTATTAAAGTTAATGCCCAAGTCTAACGCTGGTAAAATCGTGAGAGTAATGGAGTTAGGAAGAGTGGACGGGTGCTCAACAGGAAATTTCAAGAATCTGACCTAGTCACATTAAGTTTTAGGTGGCAACAGAACATACAGGAAAATGTCACAGGTAAAAGTATAGATAGTGAATTGAATAAAGCAGAATGTGTCATGAAGGGAGAGACCCATGGAATTGGAATTGATCTGATGGTAATTGAAGATATGGGAAAAGATAAAGAACAGTGAAAAGGGATCGGAAGAGAACATGAAAGGGTAATAAATGATAAACATATCCTGTAGAGTAAGTAAAACTTAGAAATCATTGAGAAAGTTGCTGATGTTCTAAGTGGAAAGACAAAGGAAATTCTTTTAATCTGAACAGATATCGGATGGAGACATTTTGAATGGAGAAAGAAGATACATTGGGTTTTCCAGCAAGAATACAAAGAAATAATGATGATAATAAAAGTGACAATTAGGGACATTATAAGTAGGTATATGTAAGGAATTCGAAGACTTGGGAGTATATAGAAAACATAGTCCAGTTAATTTCATCTGGGCAGTAACTACCTCAGTGACGGAGTCTTAAGTGAGAAAACATGACTGAAAGTGTGTTGTAAGAGATCAAGATGAGAATTGGATGACTGAAAGCCTGGGTGCGTTGGTAAATTGCCTCTTCAGGGACCCTAGATATTAAGAAGATAATGGTAGTTGGAAAGAAAAGACATGCTTTACAGCTGCAAAATCAAACCAAGACTGACATGAAAAATGGAGGAAAAAAAAAAAAAGATGAGAATGATAGAAAAAGAACAGGCTTCGTGTTTAAGTATAGATGACATGTAGGGTAAGTGGGTTTATTTCTGAAGTTTAAAAATATTGAAGAATTTCTTAAGAAATCCCTTCTCTGTGACAAAGATATTACTATACTCATGTTTATTTATGACCTTGACGTCTGTTTATATTTCCAAAATAATGAAAAGAAAACCCCTGCCTATTCCATACTACACTGTCTTTCCTCTCTCTCTCTTCAAAAGAAATAACTTTGAAATAAATAGAGCACTGTCCAATGAGTCTTAGAGCAAGAATTCAGACTAAAGTTCCCTTTATTAAACAGGATTACCAAAAATTCAGTAGAGAGTATGGTTGCAATCAAATGAAATCGATATAAACAAAAACCACAGTCTTTTTCTTGAGTCTTCTGAATACTGAAAAATGTGTTTGGTAACTAAAAATTTCATTTTACCTTAGTTTTTTTTTCAGAATATTCAGAAATGGAAGCGATTGTAGAGAGTAAAGCAGCAGGTCTCTCATCCCAGTCAGTTAGCAGTCCCACGTTTCCTCCACACACACGAACCACAGTAATAATTCTGCTAATTTAATGTATTGGTCCAAGTATCCCTTGAGCCTCCTCCTCACCTCCCAATGCTTCCTTGTACTCTCTGGAACTGCTGTTCCCAAACCAACAGACTTCTCTATTTCAAAGGCTCTCTCCTCTTTCTTACCTTGAGTGAAAATTGAATCTTTTCCAAGTTAACTGCTTATCTGGCAGTCTCCTTAGATTGTGTCTTCGTTATCTAGTGCTGCTGTAACAGAAATAAAACAAGTGAATGGCTTGAACAAGAGAAATTTATTCTCTCGCAGTCTGAGAGGCTAGAAATCTGAATTCAGGGCACCAGCTCTAGGGGAAGGCTTTCTCTCTTTGTTCGTTCTTGGAGAAGGTCCTTGTCATCCATCTTTCCCTGGTCTAGTAGCTTCTCAGCATAGGGACCCTGGGTCCAAAGGGCACTCTCTGCTCCTGGCACTTCTTTCTTGGTGACATGAGATCCCTTTCTTCTCTGCTAGATTCTCTCTTTTATATCTAAAGAGAGATTGACTCAAGATACAGCTTAATCCTATAGATTGAGTCCTGCCTCATTAACATAGCTGCCTCTAATCCTGCCTCATTAACATCACAGAGGTTATGATTTACAACACATAGGAAAATTACATCAGATCACAAAATGGAGGACAACCACACAATACTAAGAATCATGGCTTAGCAAAGTTGACACACAAATTTGAGGGACACAATTCAATCCATAACAGATGGTGACTACTTAGATTCACATGGTCTCCTCAAGGTTAGAAACTGTAGTTGCTGCCTGTCAAAGCCTATTACTTCATCACATTTAAATAAATATCAAAACTAGTTGTTTGAGTACAACATACCTTTTGCATTGATGTTCTCTCCCTTCTTCCTTGTCATATCCGGCTCTTTTCCACATTAATTAACCCCTGATTCATAGTTTTCTTCTTCACCTCAAGTCCTACCAATACCTTAGGAAACTCCAATGTCTATTTGGGTGACATATCCCAAAACCTTCCCTGGCAACATGTCCACAACTGCGTTTCAAGTGGCCTCTTTTTCTCCACTTTAGTTACCCACCCCTGAAGTTCAAATTTAGGTCACAATAACAGAGGCACTTGCCATATTTTTTTTTTTCCCAATCCATCACCCTTCTATTTTCATCACTTCTCTTCGATCTAGTTAAATATCCCATGGTCTATTATTTTAGTAACACATCCTCATGGTATTATAAACTCTCTTGTCCCTGTAAATTTTGGTTTAACAAATCTTCACCTTTCAATGAATCCAAACATCTGTTTTCTGTATGACTTATATAACGACCTAGAAATAATACAGGCAAATCACACACACACACACACACACACACACACACACACACACACACACACAAAAGTACAGATGATGGTCAATTCAATGTGCTTCACCACAGTGCCCAAAGATCTCCCAAAGCCTATGTGCAATTTGCTCCACCATTGTCCAAGGTGAAAATAGTCAACCTTCTCTGGACTCCTAGAACATTTGAAAGATTACCGTATTTGTTATAGTTCTCTTCAGGTGCTAACAACAACAAAAACAAACCTAAAAGTATCAGGAGATTGAAGTTTATTTCTCCCATTAAAAGTCTGCCGTGATGTGATAATGTTTTTGTATGGCGGATCTACTCCATGAAATCCTCAGAGACTGAGGATTCCCCTGCCCACCTTCTGCCATCTCCTGATTGTGGCCTTCCTTCTCCACTCAGGGTGGCATCTGCCCTCTGGGCTGTGAGATGAAGATGGGGTAATAAGAATAGCTTACTAACTGACGTCAGAGCTGATACATTGCTGATTAAGCCATTACCAAACCTAACTGCAAAGAACTGGAAAAGGTAGTCTTAATTATGAGTGTCACATAGTCAGGCAAAAGTTTCTATTACAATAAAAGAAAGAAAGAAAGAACATTGTGTCACCTGACCTTTTCTGTCTCATTATCTAGCTTTATTCTCATCTGCTGGTTTTGTTTTCAAAATTACAGCGACATAGAAAACATCATGTAGGGACGCTCTCAAATTCCTGCTACCAAGCTTGCAAATTGACCAGTGCCTGATGCCACTCTTTTCTCCTTTCTTTCTATTCAAAGGAAAAATAAAGTGTCTCTTTCCCTTTCTAAGGCCAGTCATATTACTTATGCTTTCAATCCAATCCTTCCCTGGTTTTTCAAGAACCATAATCAAGATCAGTTTTTAATCTCAAATCTTTCCTTCTGAACCATATTCTTCCCATCATTTTATAAACATATCCCATATATTTCCCATAATATCTTCCTTGCTGTTTTATCCCTGTCCTGCCTATAGTTCTCTTTTCCCCTTCATAGACAAAACTCTCTCAAGAATTATCTCTTCTCGAAGGGAGGGGCAAGATGGCGCTCTAGGCAGAAGCACCACGCCGTCCCTCCACAGCAAAGATCCGAAAAACTAAGCCTAACAGAGAATCAACAATCCTGAAACCCTAGAACACCAAATGAAGAGATAAAGAACTCAGCCAAACACCAAACGGAGTGAGAATACTAAAAGAGAGCGGAGAGCGAGGAGAGACTCAGGCAGAGATTCCTTACCAGCTAACGCAGCGCGGATCCACCATCTTGGATTCCTATCGGAGACCAGCAAACGGGAGAGCAGCCTTGCAGAGCATCTGGTCGGAGACAGAACGACCGGTAAGCTGCGGTGCGCGCTCTCCCACCACCCACCCCTCTCCGCCTCAGCTGGGGATCCCCTGCTTTCCGTGGCCAGGGTCCCTGGGCTGGGGGGTGCTGGTGCTTGGATTCCGCGCGCCTGGGCTGGCGGCTTTCTGGGAGCCGTTTGCTGGCAGCTAGCGAACCTTTCTCTGCCGCCTCCCCCTCCTTTTGCCTGGGTGCCTGGTTCCGAGTGCCGTCTCTGCTCTCTCCTGTGGGGCTGTAGGGCTGTGTGCGGGCGTGTGGCTGTTTCTAGGTCTGGGCTCCCGCGTGGGTGGGATCCCGGGGCCTTTGTTCGTTCGCCCCTCTGCTTTCCATGGCTGGAGTCCCTGAGCAGGGTGGCGCCGGTGCTTGGATTCCGCGCGCCCGGGCTGGAGGCTTTCTGGGAGCCGTTTGCTGGCACCTAGCGAAACTTTTTCTTCCGCCTCCCCCTCCTTTTGCCTGGGTGCCTGGTTCCGAGTGCTGTCTCTGCTCTCTCCTGCGGGGCTGTAGGGCTGCGTGCGGGCGTGTGGCTGTTTCTAGGTCTGGGCCTCCGCGTGGGTGGGATCCCGGGGCCTTTGTTCGTTCACCCCTCTGCTTTCCGTGGCCGGAGTCCCTGAGCAGGGGGGCGCCGGTGCTTGGATTCCGCGCGCCCGGGCTGGAGGCTTTCTGGGAGCCATTTGCTGGCACCTAGCGAGCCTTTTTCTGCCGCCTCCCCCTCCTTTTGCCTGGGTGCCTGGTTCCGAGTGCCATCTCTGCTCTCTCCTGTGGGGCTGTAGGGCTGCGTTCGGGCATGTGGCTGTTTCCAGGTCTGGGCTACCGCGCGGGTGGGATCCTGGGGCCTTTGTTCGTTGGCCCCTCTGCTTTCCGTGGCCACGGTCACTTAACCCCGAGACTACCGGCTTCTTGGAATTCGCCCCCCTGAGTGGGGGCTCTCTGGGTCCCATTTGTAGGCACTGACTGCTGGTGTTGCCCTTTTTTTTTTTTCTCTCAATTTTATTTTTCTTCCTTTTTTGATTAGTTTTGTCATCTTTTACCTCTTTTTCTCTTTTGTCTTTCTTCATTGCTTAATTTCTTGTCTCTCTATCTCTTCCTTCTCTTTCTGATCCCTGAATTCCAGGCGATGTATGCCTCTGTACCTTCTGGCCAGGCTGAGCTGTGAAAATTGAGACCGACTCCCCCAGACCTCATAGCTGCATCGGTGGGATCCCTGGGAAATTTGCAGTTCTTTAACTTTTCTGATTTTTATTTGGTCATTCTTTCCTTTTCTTTCTCTTCCCCCTTCTGGTTTCCTCCATCCCATAGTCTCTCATCTGTACATTCCAAAGACAAGCTCCCCTAGCATTCTTTTATGTTTGTACGCTTTTTGCTCCTCCTCCTCTCTCCTCTCTCCCATATCCAGCTTAGCTTCACACATAACCATCTTCCCGCTGCACCCTACCTATCTGCACCGTGCACTAGACATCACATCACCAAGCGGTGCAGGCACGCCCTATTGGAACCTGCCCAGCACTGACTACCGACCGTCCTGGTGGCTGTGGTGAGTGCCACAAGCAACCCATCCCAGTGGCTCCTCCTCAACTAGATCTGCCCAGCTGTACCACAAGAACGAAAAAAAAAAAAAATCTACAATCAATAAACGAGAGAAATATCTACTGAATGCCCCGAAAACAGCAAACAATATCAAAACATTTACAAAAACAAGACAAGATGGCTCCAATAGGCGTCCAAATTAAAACACCAGATAACTCTCCTGTGGAAGAAAATGCACTAGAAGTACCTGATACGGAACTCAAATCACTAATACTCGGAATTTTCCAAGAACTGAGGCAAAAAGCTGACAAACATGAGGAAAAAATAGACAAATTTATGGAAAATACAGACAAAAAATTGGAAGAATTCAGGAAGATGATGCAAGAACAAAATGCCAAAATAAATTCACAACTCGAAATTATACCAAAACAACAATTAGAAATCCAAAAGATAAACAACAAGATTTCAGAAATGGACGGTGTCATAGAAGGGCTGAGAAGTAGATTTGAAACCTTGGAAGACAGGATCAGTGGAACTGAAGACAAACACTTGGATACAACTCTGTTTCAGGAAAACTCAGAAAAAAGAACAAAGAAAAATGAAGAGACCCTGAGAGTTATGTGGGACACAATTAAAAGCAAAAACTTACGAGTGATTGGCATACCAGAACAGGAGGAGAAAACAGAAAACACAGAGAGGATCATTGAGGAACTGCTGACAGAAAACTTTCCCAATATCATGAAAGATGAAAAGCTGGTCATCCAAGAAGCTCAACGAACCCCATATAGAAGAGACCCCAAAAGAAAATCACCAAGACATATCATATTCACACTCGCTAAAACTAAAGACAAACAAAGAATCCTGAGAGCAGCTCGGGAAAAACAAGAAGTCACATACAGAGGAGAAACAATAAGACTAAGCTCAGATTATTCAGCAGAAACCATGCAGGCAAGAAGGCAATGGGATGACATATATAAAATCTTGAAAGAAAAAAATTGTCAGCCAAGAATAATATATCCTGCAAAACTCTCATTCAGATTTGATGGTGAAATTAGGTCATTTCCAGATAAACAGAAACTAAAGGAATATGCAAAAGTCAAACCAAACTTACAAGAATTATTAAAGGGAGTTCTTCGATCTGAGGACAAACAGCTTCAGCCCTCAGGCAGGACCTAGGACCTAGGACGCAGGTTAACATGAACCAGATACCATTCTAGGAACTGAACTACAGACGACTTTTCAAAAACAAAAGATATACAACAGGGAATCAGAGAAATCAATCAAAGGATGACAACAACATCAAAACAATGAAAGAGGGAACAAATGGCATAGGTATAGAACCTTCTAAAGGAGAAGAAGGCAAGGCGATACCAAGTAACGGTAGACTGCTTCAAAATTATAAAGATAAGGGTAAAATTCATCGTAACCACAAAAAAAGTTAACAAACCAACTCATAAAAATAAAGACGAAAAACATAAAGTCTCAACAAAAACAAAACCTACAAAAACAAAAGAAATGAACACAAAATCCACAAAGAAAAGGAACTCAGCACAAGAGAGTAAGAAGAACAAAGAAAACTTCAGCATCACAAAAAAAAGCACTACAAAATGACAGCAACAAACTCACATCTATCAATAATTACACTGAACGTAAATGGACTCAATGCACCCATAAAGCGACGGAGAGTGGCAGAATGGATAAGAAAACAGGATCCATCTATTTGCTGTCTACAAGAGACACATCTTAGAAACAAAGATGTGAATTTATTAAAAATCAAAGGTTGGAAAAAAATATATCAAGCTAACAACTATCAAAAAAGAGCAGGAGTGGCAATTCTAATCTCAGATAAAATAGACTTTAAAACAAAAGCTACCATAAAAGACAAAGAAGGACACTATATAATGATTAAGGGGATGATCCATCATGAAGACATAACCATAATAAATATCTATGCACCCAATGACAGGGCTCCAAAATACATAAAAAAAACTCTAACAGCACTGAAAAGAGAAATTGACAGTTCCACAATAATAGTAGGAGACTTCAACACACCACTCTCAGTAAAGGACAGAACAACTAAAAAGAAACTCAGCAAAGATACAGAAGACCTAAAGGACACAATCAGCCAACTGGACCTCATAGACATATATAGAACAATCCATCCAACCGCTGCAAAGTACACATTCTTTTCCAATGCACATGGAACGTTCTCCAGAATAGACCACATCTTAGGCCACACAGCAATCCTCAACAAGATCCAAAATGCTGAGATAATTCACAGTATCTTCTCTGACCACAATGCCATCAAGGTAGAAATTAACACTAGAAAGAGCAAGGAAAAAAAATCAAACACATGGAAACTGAATAATAATCTGCTTACACATCAATGGGTAATAGAAGAAATCAGAGATGGAATTAAAAAATTCCTAGAATCAAATGAAAATGAAAACACATCATACCAAAACCTTTGGGACACAGCAAAGGCAGTCCTCAGAGGACAATTTATAGCAATAGATGCACATATCAAAAAAGAAGAAAGGGACAAAATCAAAACATTAACTACAGAACTCAAACAAATAGAAAGAGAACAACAAAAAAAGCCTACAACCACCGGAAGAAAGGAAATAGTAAAGATCAGAGCAGAAATCAATGAAATAGAGAACAGAAAAACAATAGAAAGAATCAACAAAACCAAAAGTTGGTTCTTTGAAAGAATCAACAAAATCGACAAACCACTGTCCAGACTGACAAAAGAAAAACAGCAGAGGGCACAAATAACCCAAATAAGAAATGAAATGGGGGACATTACAACAGACCCAACCGAAATAAAAAGGATTATAACAGAATATTATGAAAAACTATATTCCAACAAATTTGAAAACCTAGAGGAAATGGATAAATTTCTAGAAACATACAGCCTACCCAAACTACAACAAAGTGATATTGAAAATCTGAACAGACCCATAACAAGAGAAGAGATTGAAAAGGTAATAAAAAAACTCCCAACCAAAAAAAGCCCTGGCCCAGATGGTTTCACTGGAGAATTCTACAAAACATTTACAGAAGAGCTCGTACCAGTTCTACTCAAGTTATTTCAGAGCATAGAAGAGGAAGCAACACTTCCAAATTCATTCTATGAAGCCAGCATAACGCTGATACCAAAACCAGGCAAAGACATCACAAAAAAAGAAAATTACAGACCAATATCTCTCATGAATATAGATGCAAAAATTCTGAACAAAATTCTAGCCAATAGAATTCAGTATCATATAAAAAAAATAATACACCACGACCAAGTAGGATTCATACCAGGTATGCAAGGATGGTTTAACATTAGAAAATCCATCAACGTAATCCACCACACAAATAAAAGGAAAGAAAAAAATCACATGATTATCTCAATTGATGCAGAAAAGGCATTTGACAAAGTCCAACACCCATTCCTGATAAAAGCTCTCAATAAAATAGGTATAGAAGGGAAATTTCTCAACATTATAAAGGGCATCTATGCAAAACCAACAGCCAACATCATTCTTAATGGAGAAAGGCTGAAAACATTCCCCCTGAAAACAGGAACAAGACAAGGATGCCCTTTATCACCACTCCTATTTAACATTGTGCTGGAAGTTCTAGCTAGAGCAGTAAGGCAAGAAAAAGAAATAAAGGGCATCCAAATTGGTAATGAAGAAGTTAAACTCTCCCTGTTTGCAGATGATATGATACTATACATAGAAAACCCTAAAGACTCCACGAGAAATTTACTGGAAGTAATAGAAAGATTCAGCAGAGTAGCAGGATACAAGATAAACATTCAAAAATCAGTTGGATTCCTATACACCGGTAAAGAGAACGATGAAAAGGAGATCAGGAAATCAATACCATTTTTAATAGCCCCTAAAAAGATAAAATACTTAGGAATAAATCTGACCAGGAATATAAAAGACCTATACAAAGAAAACTACAAAACACTGCTGCATGAAACCCAAAGGGATCTACATAAATGGAAAAACATACCATGCTCATGGATAGGTAGACTCAACATTGTGAAAATGGCAATTCTACCTAAAGCAATCTACAAATACAATGCAATTCCGATACAAATACCAACAACATTCTTCAAAGAGATGGAAAAACTAATTATTAACTTTATATGGAAAGGGAAGAAACCTCGAATAAGTAAAGCACTACTGAAGAAGAAGAATAAAGTTGGAGGACTCACACTACCTGACTTGAGAACCTACTATACAGCTACAGTACTCAAAACAGCCTGGTACTGGTACATCAACAGAGACATTGACAAATGGAACAGAATTGAGAACTCAGATGTAAATCCATCCACCTACGGTCACCTGATTTTTGACAAGGGCCCAAAATACATCAAATGGGGAAAAGACAGTCTTTTTAACAAATGGTGCTGGCAAAACTGGATATCCATTTGTAGAAAAATGAAACAGGACCCATACCTCACACCATATACAAAAACTACTTCAAAATGGATCAAAGACCTGAATATAAAGCCTCAAAGTATAAAATTTATAGAAGAAAAAATAAGACCAACACTTCAGACCTTAATACATGGCATTAACAGGATACAAACCATAAACATCAACACAAAAAACCCAACAGATAAACTAGATAATTGGGATCTTCTAAAAATCAAACATCTATGCTCTTCAAAAGATTTCACCAAAAGAGTTAAAAGAGAACCTACAGACTGGGAAAAAATTTTTGGACAGTACAAGTCAGACAAAGGTCTAATCTCCATAATCTACAAGAAAATCCAACACCTCTACAACAAAAAGACAACCAATCCTATCAAAAAATGGGCAAAGGAAATGAACAGACACTTCACCAAGGAAGACATTCAAATGGCCAACAGACACATGAGGAAATGCTCGCGATCACTAGCCATTAGAGAAATGCAAATTAAAACCACAATGAGATACCATCTCACCCCGGCATTACTGGCACGCATCAAAAACACTGGAAATAACAAATGTTGGAGGGGCTGCGGGGAGACGGGAACTCTTATACACTGCTGGTGGGAATGCAAAATGATACAGCCATTTTGGAAAATGATATGGCGTTTCCTCAGAAAGCTAGAAATAGACGTACCATTCGATCCAGCAATCCCACTCCTAGGAATATATCCTAGAGAAATAAGAGTCATCACTCGAATAGACATATGCACACCTATGTTCATGGCAGCATTATTCACAATAGCAAAACGATGGAAACAACCTCGATGTCCATCAACAGACGAATGGATACACCAACTATGGTACATACACACAATGGAGTACTACGCAACGAGAAAGAACAATGAATCGGTGAACCATCTCATAACATGGAGGAAACTGGAGGACATCATGCTGAGTGAAATAAGTCAATCACAAAAGGACAAATATTGTATGAGACCTCTATTGTAAAAACCCATGAAAAAATTCACATGCAAAATGTAACAATCCTTGTTGGTTACCAGGGATGGGAGGGGGGGGGGATACTAAATAGGTAATAGGTAAGTGGTAACTTGGGTGAGAGATGAGATAGTACATAGTACAGGGGAAACTAACACAACCTGCACAAGGAAAGGTCATGAAGGCCCTATAGACACATCCAAACCCCCCGAGGGACTGAGTTGTTGGACGGAGGGCTCTGGGGACCATGATCTCGGGGAACATCTAGCTCAATTGGCATGACACTACTTATAAAGATAATGCTCTACATTCTACCTTGGTGAGTAGTGTCTGAGGTCTTAAAAGCCTATGAGCGGCCATCTAAGATACTCCACTGATCTCATCCCTTCGGGAACAAGGGAGAATGAAGAGAACAGGATACAAGGAAAAGATTAGTCCGAAGGACTAATGGTCCACAGCTACCAAGGCCTCCACGGGACTGAGCCCAGTAAAGCTGGATGGTGCCCGGCTACCACCAATGACTCCTCTGACCAGGATCACAACAGAGGGTTCTGGGCAGAGCTGGAGTAGGATGTAGAGCATAATTTTAACTCCCAAAAAAAAAAAAAACAAAGAAGACCAGACATACTGGCCTAAAGAATACTAGAGAAACCTCGAGAGTGTGGCCCCCAGACACCCTTTCAGCTCAGAGGGGAAGTTACCTTCAAGGTTCGATGTTAAGCCTGGGAATGGACACCCCAGTAAAACTAAATGGGACTAACGATGTACAGGAGTCCGGTGACAAGGGCCAGAAGGCAGAGGGAGAGTAGGAAACTGATGATAAGGAACACAAATTGAATAAGGACACTGTCGATGTATTGTGAGATTGTTGACCACTGCTATAGGGCAACATTTGTAGTAACTATTAAATGGGAGGCTGTTTTGTCCTGTAAGCCTTCATCTTGGGCGAGAATGGCAGCACAATTGGAAGAGCATAGTCAATATCACTTAAATGTGTAAGTAAAAAGTTTTGAAATGGTGTTTAAATAAAATAAAAATAAATAAATAAATAAATAAACAAATGAGACTAAAGAGGTACAATAGTCCACTGACAAGGTCCAGAAGACAGAAGGGGACAAGGAAGCCCCCTGGTGATAGGGAATACAAGGTGGAGTAAGGATATTCTTGATGTGCTGTGAGATTGTTAACCATTGTCATAGGGCAACATGTGTAGTAACTGTTAAATGAAAAACTATTTTGTTCTGTAAGCCTTCATCTTAAGTGAGAATAACAGCACAGTTGGAAGAGCGTAGTCAATGTCACTGAACTGTGAATGTAGAAAATTTTGAAATGGTGTATCTTTGGCCATCTGTAATTTTCATCAAAAAAAAAGGTTGAGAATTTAGAGGCTTAATACGTTGTGGGGTTGTTAACCAATGTCAAAAAAAACAACATGTGTACTACTATTTCATGAGAAAGTATTTGCTCTGTAAGCTTTCACCTGAAGTACAATAAAATATATATATATAAAAAAAAAAAAAAGAATTATCTCTTCTCAATGTTACTATTTCCTTACTACTTAGAACCCAATCCACTCCAGTTTGCTATGTCTCCACTACTCAACTTAAGTAGCTTCTGCTACACTAACAATGACAGCTTCAATAGATACATGTCAACTTCCATTTTCTTCAACTTATCAGGTACAGTCAAAACTTGACATACTCTATATACTAGAGTGCATATTATTTAAACAAACATAATAACATAGTATCTAACCAATGAATGGTAGAAGAAAAAAATAGAAGAGTAAATAGAAAAAGAGTGATATAGGACTGCAGAAATAAATCTTAATATAGTAGTAATTATTCTCTTTTTAAAAGGTAACTCACTAAGTAAAAGGAAGAGGTTCATAGATTGGAAAAAGAACAAAACTGTAGACATTATATGACAATATGTCATCCAAAGGAGAAGGAAAGGCAAAATGGAAACAAAAATAGTTACAGAAAAAATAAAACAAATGACAAAAAAGGGATATTTCAAAATAGTAAAAGAAATACTAGATTGAAGATAAAACAGTCATGAAATAAATATATTTAATAAAATAGTAAATATATTAAGTATTAATTTAAAAATATTGGAAAACAAATAAATTAACAATTACAAATTGGATCTAATTATACTTCTAAAACATTGATCATTCAAACATAAAAATTAACAATTGTAGCTTTAGATTTTCATATCATTCTAAGAATCTAATAGATGAAGCAGACAAAAATAAGCCAAGTGTAAAGTTTTAAATAACAACCATAGTTAAGTTTTGCCTATTCTTGATCATTGTATAAATAACATTATATATTATGAATTTATTTCTATCAGAAATCAGTTGCTCAACCCATTGTTTAATTGTTGCGTATATTACTACTGTGTTCTTTTATATCGCTGAATAATGTTACCTAGACCACAGATGATGTCTTCTTCTGTTGATGGATGTATGCTTGTTTCCTCTTTTTTCTGGCTATTACTAAAGCTACTATAATTATTCCTTACAAGCCTTCTGTTTTTTTGGGTTTTTTACATAGATATTCAGTTCTCTTGCATATATCTAGTAGTGGACTTGTTGGTCAATAGGTTATACTAACTTCATGTAAAACAACCAAACATTTTCCAAAGTGGTTGTACCACTTTATAGTCTCACCAAAAATGTTTGAGATTTCTAATTGCTCCAGGTTCTTGCCAAAATTATGTGTTGAGTTACTTTAATTTTAGTCATTCTTGTGTGTGTTAAAGGTGGCACAAATGGTTTGCTCTTAACTACTAACTAAAGGTTGGTGGTTTGAACCCACTCCAAAGCATTGGGGAAGACAGACTGGCAATCTGATTCCACCATGAGTCCAAATCGACTTGAGAGCAATGGGTTTGTTTGTCTTTTGTTTGTTTGTTTGTTTTAATGAGTGTGAAGTGGTCTAACCAAAACCAAACCAAACTCGTCGTCTTCCAGTCTATTCTGACTCATGACGACTCCATGCCTTTTTTTTTTTAATTGTTCTTTAGATGAAGTTTTACAGAACAAATAGTTTCTCATTAAACTGTCAGTGCACACATTGTTTTATGACGTTGGTTAACAATCCCACGACATGTCAACACTCTCCCTTCTCGACCTTGGAGAACTTTTTTTTTTGGTGAAAATATACATAGTCAAAGGTACACCATTTTAAAAGTTTCTACATATACGATTCAGTGACATCGATTACATTCTTCCAGTTGTGCTGCTATTCTCACTATCCTTTTCCAAATTATTCCATCACCATTATCTTCAACTCACTGCCCTCTAGGCTTCCCATCAAACCTTTTGAGTTACTGTTGTCAATTTGATCTCACATAGATAATTTTTTTCTTGTTTTGTACCTTAGATGAAGGTTTGCAGAACAAATAGTTTCTCATTAAACCGTTAGTACACATATTGCCCTATGACAATGGTTAACAACCCCATAGCATGTCAACACTGTCCATTCTCAGCCTTGGGTTCCCTATATCCAGCTTTTCTGTCCCCTTCTGCCTTCTATTCTAGTTCTTGTCCCTTGACTGCTGTGCCTCTTTAGTCCTGTTTTGTCTTATGAGGCTGTCCAATCCCCGGCTGAAATGTGAACTTCGGGAGTGACTTCACCACTGAACTAAAAGGGTGTTTGGGGGCCCTACGCTCAGGGTTTCTCCAGTCTGTCAAGCCAGGAAATCTGGTCTTTTTTGTGTGTGTGTGACTTAGAATTTTGTTCTACATTCTTTTAGAGCTCTGTCCAGGACCCTCTATTGTGATCCTGGTCAGAGCAGTCAGTGGTGGTAGCCGGGCACCATCAAGCTGTACTGGACTCAGTCTGGTGGAGGCTGTGGTAGCTGTGGTCCATTAGTCCTTTGGACTAATCTTTTCCTTGTGTCTTGTTCTCTTCATTCTCACTTGCTCCTGAGGGGGTGAGACCAGTGGAGTATCTCAGATGGCTGCTCACAGTCTTTTAAACCCCAGACGTTACTCACCAAGGTAGAATGTAGACAAATCCATGTCTTTTAGAGTAAACTGCTCTATCTTGTTTTCTTGGCTGTAATCATTATGAAAGAAGATCTCCATGCCTTTCTTCTGTAGCATTACCTGGTGGATTAGAAAAGCCAGTCTTTAAGTTAGTGGTCCAACACAAACCATTTATGCCACCCATAGAAGTTTGAAATGGTATATCACTGTTTAAATATGTATTATCTTAATAAATAATGATATTGAGCACTATTTGTATGTGCTTATTGGTAAAAATATCATCTTTTAAATGTTCTTTCAGGAAGATTTTATTCATTTGTACAAATTGCCTTTTTGTAATTTTTAAATTGACATTAAAATATATATATATATTCTGTATTGCCTATATGTTATTCCAGTCTTATAATTGCTTTTTATTTTCCCAAGTATATGTTTTAAATATTTGATACAACTTACCAGTGAAGACATTTGGACATAAGTTCTTTTTGTAGAAAGGTTTAATAAAATATTTATTTGGTTTATATGTATGTGTACACATAAACACATATGTACATGTATATGTATATATTTCTATTTATATTTCAGTCAGTTTTGGTAAGTTTTTTTGTTTTTCTAAGAAGTTGTCATTTTCATCTAAGTTGTCAAATTTATGGGGGAATGTTCTTTACAATATGCAAAATTCCTTATACTCTAGTGACGTTCCCTTTGTTATCTCTAATATTGTTAATTTTGTTTCTTTTTTTGATCACTATTACTTGAATTTTAACCATTTTTATTAATCCTTTGAAGGAACAATTTTTTGTCTTTGTTATTTTTCTTATTTGCCTTTTTTCTGTTATTTATTTTTCCTTTATGTCTACTATTTTCATTCTTCCTTTACTTGGGATTTATTTGCTCATTTAAACTTTCCTTTAACTTTATCAGAACAATTTTGGCATGTTGTAATTTATTTTAATTGAACTGAATTTTTTCATTTCATCTTTGACTTGTAAATTATTTAGCATGTGTTGATTATATTCCAATTGGGGTAGCTGCTCTAAATCTTTGTTTTTCTTTTGTTTTTAATTGTACTTCAGGTGAGGGTTTACAGAACAAATAGTTTCTCATTAAACAGTAGTACGCATATTGTTTTATAACATTGGTTAACAAAACCACAACATGTCAACCCTCTCCCTTCTCGACCTTTTTTTTGGGGGGGGCGGTGGGGGGGAAATACACATAGCCAAAGATACACCATTTCAAAAATTTCTACGCACAGTTCAGTGGCATTGACTACACTCTTCCCATTGTACTGCTATTCTCACTTTATTGTTTGTTTTGTAATTAATCTCATTGTGTTGGCTGAATAAAATCTAGGTTATTTCAATACTTTAAATTTATTGAAGCTTTATTTATGTTCCTGCGTGATTATAATTGGTAAATCTTTCTTCTCTGTGTATATGTGTGTATATATGTGTATGTGTGTTTATATTATACAAATACACATATACCTTAGGAGGAAAATTATATATATTCCATAAATGCTAAAACTTCTCTTATTTTGACAGCTCCTAAGCTATGATCTCTTAGCTCCAAACCTCTCTTAACTAGGACTCTGCCAACCAATTTCTTCTTTGCCAACAGCTCCCTGTTACTTTCTACCAATAGGTAGAGACTGGTAAACTGGAGGAGGGAGGAGGGAGGAGGAATTGGCTCCTTCCAGCCTTTTGTTTGTTTTTGTTTCTGTTTTACTTTTTGTTTCTGTAAGCCTCACCCTAGCAATGCTTTCTCACCCTGGAGACGGCAGACTGTTCTCATAATGGCAGTTGAGTCCAGTTTCAATCTTTCTAACACTCTTATGGATCAGCTATCTTTAACTCCTTAAAGACACCAACACAAGTTGGCCTGTGCTCCCTTCTTAGAAGTCTTCATCTCATCCCTATGGGGCACTACCTCCCAGCTCAGAAACGCCAGCAGCTGCGTAGCAGCACCCACTTCCAGAGTCTGAATTTCAGCTCTGCAGGGCCCTCCTGCAAGCTTCTTAGTTTTAATAATTCCAGCAACTTTCTTTTGTGTTGGCAGCCCTTTCCTCTAATTCCTACATGTTCTATAATTCCTGCGTCTTGCTGGTGTTCTTTATTTGGTGTTTCCACACTTAGCAAACAATTTTTGTTTAGGTATTTTTTCTGTTAAAATAACCGGTATAATTTAGTCTTCTGATAAATATCTGATATGCATATACTTGTTTTGCTGATATCTTTGATACAGGGTTGAATGTCATGATCTCTTTTTGCAACCGTGTCCTACAGAGATATAAAATCATCAGTCCATTTCAAACTATAGGTAGTAACTTACATGAAAATATAATAACTCCAGTGATAATTAAATTTATATATTTTATCTAACTATTTTAAATTTGGAGTTAATTATGATATCAGTAGTAAAAAGAAAAATGGGAAGGATTTTGATGTAGGCAATAGTATAATTTAAAGCTCAGATACACACATGTATACCCTTCTTCCTCCTACGCCAATTGTCTATTTACAGTACTTGTGAATTCTAAGTGAAATAAGTCATATTCACAAGAAAAGAATAATTAGAAGTTCCTTACTGGATTGTCAGGAATAAGGTGGAACAAAAACATCTTTAACTCTGGACAAAACATCGTAAATTTTGAGTACCTTGCTGAATTTCTATTGCTCTGTAAATGGTTCTTAGTATGTGCAAAATTCTCATAAGAGTGCAAACAAATGCTATTATTCATATTTCTCAAATCTGTGAAACACTTTCACATGGAGAAAAGAATTATTCTGATGACAATTAACCTTGTTTTCATGTAGATAATTTCATTTTTATAGTGGTGGGTGTGGAGGAAGGTATTGCCAACATCCAGGAAAGATTTTCATCTTGGCTAAAAGAGTCAAATTCATGTGTCAAATGAGTGCATTTTTCTCTCAAAATTTTACAATTGGAGCTTCAGCCTACTGATAGACAGTTATTAATTTTGTGGTAAATTTGGTGATTCACTACTTTTCTTTACAGAGTGGAATCGATTAACTTTGAAATGCAATCACTAAAATACACTGTATGTTTTAGCAACTAAGTTTATTAAACAGCAGGAATTTATTCAACTGCCATGTTCCTATGATATTTTAATTTGAAAAGTGAAGCTTCACTCCTTATTATTGTTGTTCAAGTGTCTAAACAAAGTGTTTTAGTGTTGTCGATTATAGATAATGACAAAGTAGAACACATGGTTTTAATTTATAATAGAGGTTGGCCTAGAAAATATAAACTTACACACTCTATGTATAATTTAATATGTTTCCTTTTTTGTCACTGAGGGTATCTGGTATTCCCATGAAGAACTATGGGAAATTGCCAGATATTTATGCAAACTCAGCATTACTCACTGATGACTATAAGAACACCACAAATTGAGACACTGTGGTGACCAAAGCACCAGGTAGTTCTAGATAGTTCTGGGTGTTTATTGCATCTTTTGAGATTCCACAGTAATAGACAGAAGTTCTGAGTTTTACTCTTTGTTCCAAAGTAACCTTGAATTAGTCATTCTACTTTTGTGAGTCTAAGACTCCAAATCTGTAAACCTGAAATCCTATTACCTTAAGAATTTTTTTGACAATTTTGTGGTCATCAAATGTGATGATATATGTGCAAACACTTAAGAAAAAATGTATGTATTTGTGTACTTTCAAGGTATAAAGTTGTGGAAGGAACAATAATTTGGCTTTAGGATAGATGGTAACTAGGTAGCCAGAAATAAAAGCAGAAACACATTTATTTTCCCCCCAGTGGAGATATGACACCAGAAATCTAAATTTTTTGAGCCCATGAAAAGTCTCAAACACCCTATATATAGAGCCTATCAGGTGAACTGAGGAAATAAGAAGAACAAGAAAGCAGTGTGGCTCTAAATAGACTCAAATGACTGTTAAGAGTCAAAGTGCACAGAGCTTGTCTACACTTCATTGGATAAGCTTGGAGTAGGTGATTTCAAACATTTTCTATCTATTTAAACCCATACTTGAAAACTAATCGAAACAAACTGTCCTGGCATCATAGGTCAAAACAGATAGCAGCAGGCTAGTTGACTTCAGATATAGTCCCGTACATGTCACACACTTCAGACATGATTCAATAGAGGTTCCATGTTTATTTCCTAATTGCCTCAAAGTTAAAATACCTCTTAGGGATCCAAGAATAATATTTATTAATACCTAAATAGATAACACCAGACTTTTGCTTATATATATCTTGAACCAACTGTCTATTAAAATGAAAATCATGAGCCATACGTGTAGAGAACTCTGAATATTTGATATTCAGGGATATGGTATCACTTCATTATATGAGATTAAATGTTTTAATTCCTATATTATTAAAAACGTATCTCTGTATAATAAAGAGCATTATTTGAGACTACTATATTCCCATAATCCATAAAAAATGGAATTCATTACTACAGATGTAGTACTATGTCAATCTACCTCTTTGAGAGTCTTCTTCTTTATTGCTGACTCTCTGCTTTACAAAGAATGATGTCTTTCTCCAGGGACATGTGACCTTAGACATGCTATTTAACTTCTCTACTCTTCAGTTTTGTCACCTATAGAGTCAGGAAAGTTCTACATCATAGAATTGCTGTGAGGAGAAAGGTAGTTAACATAGGTATAAGGTTGAGCAAATAGTGAGCACTCACTAAATGTTAGGTATTAACATTGAAGAAAATGTAAATTAAAATGCATTTTATATAAATGAGTGCAGTAATATTTTAAAAATAATAATTGGCTCAGTGTATGTGTTTATAAAATGACATTTTAAAATCTGTTTACATAGAAAAAAAATTAGGATTACCTTTCATTTACTTACTTACTTCTTTTCCACATATTGATGTACCACATAAAATTTGATGGCTGCTCGCCTGATGCTGGAGATGTAATGGTAAAAATTCATAGTCTCCGTCCTAAGGGAGCTCACAGTATAGTAGGGAAGATAAACAGATTAACACACTCCTCTAATACATGGTAATGAAAGCTTTGACAGCCCAATTTACAAGACACTCTGGGACCTATACCAGTTCCTCAGTCTTGTGGAGACTTGAATGCCCTGTTAGAGGAACTGATTTGCAGTACTTTTAATCCTGAAAAAATAGCAAAAATTAAATTTTAGAAAGGAAACCGCGTGGGTAAGGAAGCATAGGTAAAAGTTCCAGGAAACTAGCAACTAAAACAAGAAGGGAAGAAAATAGTGAGTTATAATGTTGAAATGCAAATGTAAACAGATTATAAGGGCTTTTCCATGTCATTTTCAAATTTTTCATCTTGATTTTGATATCTATAAGAGACTTTAATGTGTTTCAAGCATACATTGTACATATTTTGAGAGATCACTCCAGATCTAAGATAAAGAATGATCTGGAGTGGGAACAATTCAAAACTTACTCCAGCTAAGAAGAATAATACTAGCCTAGTCTATGGTACTGGCAATGGAGAGAGAAATTGAAGAATCAAGCATCTATCACTGAAGTAGAAGTCCCTGGGTGGTGCAAACGGTTAAGCGCTCAACTACTAACCAAAAGGCTGATAGTTCGAACCCACCCAGATGTGCCTCAGAAGACAGGCCTGGGGCGCTGCTTCCAAAAGGTCACAGCCTTGAAAAACCTATGGAGCACAGTTCTGCTTTGCACACATGGCAACCAACAACAGAACAACTACTAAAGTAGAATCCAAGATTAATGATTGACTGACGGAGGAGGGTAAAGTACATTATATCCCATATTCTCTTTGCTTAAATATAGTACTTCAGATCTTTTGCTGGCTAACAAACAACCCCAAGTCATAGTGGCTTAAAACAATAATTCATTATTTTCTCTCAGGGCTCTTGAGCTTATCTGTGCTCAACTGGGCAGTTCCCATGTGAGATTTGGGTTGCAGATAAAAGGCAGCTATGTCTGTAGTCATCTGAATGCTTCTTCATGACTGTCTGTATCTGACCCCTGGGCTGGGATGACTGTACTAACTGGGGGATGCTCTATGTGGTTAGCTAGACTTTCTCATAACATAGTGGTCTCAGAGTACTTAGACTTCTTGCGTGGAAACTGGAGTCCCCCAGAATGAACGTTCTAACAGATATGAAGTAGAGGTTCCAGGCCCTGGAAAGGGGCCCGATACCACATCTTCAATATTCTATTGGTCAAAGCAGATACAAAACCAGCCTAGATTCAAGAGGAGGGGGCATTAACTCCAATTATTAATGGGAAGCATGCCATAGAATTGTGGCCATGTCTAATTTGCTATGCCCACCACTGGGATAAGTTACTTGTTGAAAACTAACAGAAAAAGGAGTGATAGAAGATTGGGAAATTGTCAGGATTTTATCTATTGAAACTTTAAAATGGAATATTTGAAAAAGAAAGTGAATTCCACCTGGCTAACTGTCACAGAAACAAGTTGTTGTTGTTAAGTGCCTTCAAGTCAGTTACGACTCATAGCAACCCTATGTACAACAGAAGGAAACGCTGCCCAGTCCTGAGCCATTCTCGCAACCATTGTTATGCTTGAGCCCATTGTTGCAGTCACTGTGTCAATCCATCTTGTTGAGGGTCTTCCTCTTTTTCGCTGACCCTCTGCTTTACCAAGCATGATGTCATTCTCCAGGGACTGACCCATCATGATAACATGACCAAAGTACGCAAGACGTAGTCACACCATCCTTGCTTCTGAAGAACATTCTGGTTGTACTTCTTCCAAGACAGATTTGTTTGTTCTTTTGGCAGTCCATAGCATAATCAAAATTCTTCGCCAACACCATAGTTCAAGAACCAAGTAGAAGTATGCAATAGTTGGATTTGGATCAGGAACTCAGACATTGAGACTGATTTGGTTGTAGGCTTTGGAGTTATTCACCCACACAGTATACAAAAGGCAATTAAAGCACTGGAAGTCAAGGTGAATATTCAGAGATTAGAGAGTTTTAGAATAAATTAGGGGACCCAGGAAGAAATACGGAGGAAATGGCCATTTTCATACAGGCAGGGCTATTGAGGATACTGATAAATATTTTTTTAAAAAAAGGTGGTCAGATACGTAGGCACAAAGGGAAGAGAGTCAGCTATAAAACTCAAGGGGGAGAGAACATTTTATTCACGAAGGCATTCAACTATGGCTTGTGCTGCTGGGAGAACAACCGACCAGTATATATGTGCAATGTCCATTGTACGTTGCTAATTAAAAATTCATCAATGCCAAGCAATTTAGAAGACAGCCACCTGGCCAACCAACTGGAAGAGATCCATATACATGCCTATCCCAAAGAAAGATGATCCAATGGAATGCAGAAATTATTGAACAGTATCATTAATACCACATGCGAGTAAAATTATGCTGAAGATAATTCAAAAACAACTGCAGCAGTCCGTTGACAAAGAACTGCAAGAAATTCCAGCCAGATTCAGAAGACACTGTGGAATGAGAGATATCGTTGTTGATGTTAGGTGGATCTTCACTGAAAGCAGAGCATAACAGAATGATATTTACCTGTGTTTATTGACTATGCAAAGGCTTCTGACTGCGTGGATCATGACAAATTATGGATAACGTTACGAAGAATGAGAATTCCAGAACACTTAATTGTGCTCATGAGGAACCTATACATGGACCAAGAGGCAGTCATTTGAACAGAAGAAGGGGATGCTGCTTGGTTTAAAATAAGGAATGGTGTGCATCAGGGTTGTATCCTTTCCCTATACTTATTCAATGTGTATGCTGAGCAAATAAGCCAAGAAGCTGAACTATATGAGGAAGAATGAGGCACCAGGATTGGAGGAAGACTAGTTAACAACCTGCAATATGCAGAAGACACAACCTTGATGGCCAAAAGAAAAGAGGAATTGAAACACTTACTGATGAAGATGAAGACTACAGCCTTCGGTATGAATTACACCTTAACCTAAAGAAAACAAAAATCCTCATAATTGGACCAAGAAGTGACATCATGATAAATGGAGAAACTCTTAAAGTCTTCGAAGAGTTCATTTCACTTGGATCCACAGTCAGTGCCCATGGAAGCAGCAGTCAAGAAATCAAGTGACTTGTTGCATTGGGCAAATCTGCTGCAAAAGACTTCTTGAAAGTTAAAAAGCAAAACACCCAAACCATGGTGTTTTTGATTGCTAAAATTAACAATGAGTGAAGAAGACTGAAGAAGAACTGATGCCTTTGAATTATGGTGTTGGTGAATAATATTGAAAATACCGTAGACTGTCAGAAGAACAAACAAATCTGTCCTGCAAGAAGTATAGCCAGAATGCTCCTTAGAAGGAAAGACAGGGAAACTTAGTCTCATGTGCTTTGGACATGCTACCAGGAGAGACTAGTCCCTGGAGAAGGACATCATGCTTGGTAAAGCAGAGGGTCAGTGGTAAAGAGGAAGACTCTCAAGGAGAGGGATTGGCACAGTGGCTACAACAATGGGCTCAAACATAGCAAGAATTGTGAGGATGGTGCAGGACCAGGCAGTGTTTTGTTCTGTTGTCCATAGGGTCAGTATGAGTTGGAACTGACAAAACGTCACCTAACAACAATAACAACAAATGAAAAAGTATTTGTGAATTTAGCAAGAGCACCATCGGTAATTTCCTGAGGAAGAAATCAGATTATAACGAGTTTGGGCAGTAATACATAGTGAAAAAGAGTAGAATTAGAAAAGAGAAGTTCTAAACAAGCTCTGAGCCCTATTGTCAAGAATGTCGAAGACTGTTTTATGTAAACTGTTTATTCAGTTATCACATACAAACATATACTACAGAGCTCAATACATTTTCATAAAATGAGCACTTACGTAACCTACACTCAGATAAGAAATGAAAACTAGCAGAAGTTAGAAGATTCCTACACACGTCTTGCTTGATTCCAGCTGTATCTTCCGCAAGGGTAACCACAATCCTGACTTCTAACACCACTGACTAGTTTGTCTCTCTTTGAACTATATTTGAGGGGAATCATAAGCCACGTACACTCTTCTGTATCTGGATTCCTTTATACAATAATATGTTTGTAAGTTTACTCATTTTGTTGCATTTGATTAATTGCGTTTAGCCTTATTACTGTGTAGTATAGTCAAGAGTATTTTGAAGGGAAAAAGTTAGAAATTCCTTTATGTTAAGAAATCTAGCTAATAATTCAGTGCAACTTCATGCAGATATACATATACGTATGGTTGTGAGTTTATCCGTTTGGTGCATTTGATTAATTGCATTTAGCCTTATTGTTGTGTAGTACAGTCAAGAGCATTTTGAAGGGAAAAAGTGAGAAATTCCTTTACGTTAGAAAATCTAGATAAATAAATCAGTGAAACGTCATGCAGCTATACATATATATATCATACATACAGATACATATCCATGTATCTATATATATGAAAGAGAGAGTGGTTACGATGGTTAAGTGCTCTGCTGCTAACCAAAAGGTGGACAGTTCGAACTCTCCAGTATCTTCTCAAGAGAATGAACTGATGAGCTGCTCCCGTAAAGATTGCTGCTGCTGCTGCATGCCAGCGAGTTGATTGCCACCCATAGTGACGCTACAGGACAGAGCAGAACTTCCCCATAGGGTTTCCAAGGCTCTAATCTTTACGTAAGCAGACTGCCACATCCTTCTCCCACAGAGGGGCTGGTGGGTTCCAACCACCAACCTCCTGGTTAACAGCCTAGTCCTTAACCACTGTGACACCAGAGCTCCTTTCCATAGAGATTACAGCCTAGAAAACCCTTTGGGACAATTCTATTCTGTCACACGGGGTCACTATGAGTCAGAATCAACTGGATGGCACCTAACATCAAAAAAAAAAAAATATATATATATACACACATACGGAGCCCTGGTGGTGCAGTGGTTAAGAGCTACTGCTGCTGACCAGAAAGTCCAGTTTGAATCCACCAGCAGCTCCTTGGAAACCCTATGAGGCAGTTCTACTCTGTCCTATAGGGTCGCTATGAGTCAGGATCAACTCGACGGCAAAGGTTATATACACATATACAAATACATATGTACATGCACACACACACATACACACACACACACACACCTGTGATATAGAATAAAAAGCCTAGAAATTGTTCTAAATACATTTTTGAAAAGTTAATATTTTAGAGAGGTGGCATTGCATACCAATGGGAATGAGATTTAGTGTTCAATAAATATGCTGAATTATTTTTGCATATGGATACAAAATTAAACTTGACCAACACACACACATACACACAAATGTACAGGTAGCTCAAAAACTTAATGAGGTAATTAACATTTTAAAATTTTAGTCAAAAAGGTGATATCTTCTGGTAAGCAATGTTTTCTTAACTAAGCTGAAGTGACATGGGTAATAATAAAAAGTATTTATAAATTTAACTACATTAAAATTTAAAAAGACACCATAATCAGTTAAAAACAAAAACACAGACTAAAAAATGTAGTTGCAGTGCACAAAACCCACATATTTGTATTGACATCCTTAAACAAAAAACAAAACACAAAAATCGCCCAAACGAAATGTAAGTAACATGAAAATAATAATTTATAAGAAGTTAGTTAAGTGGCAGATAAACATTTGAAAATATGTCCATCCTCCCTGGGAGGCTGAGAAATGCAAAATGAAATAACGTTGAGGCCTGTTTTCATACCCTTCAAGTTGACACAAATTAAAAAATCTGCCAATACCAAGTTTTTTAAAGATGTAGAGAAGTGGGAACTATCTCCTGTGGAAGGACAACTTTTACAAGTTCTTTGCAAAGCAATTTATCACTATTTGGTGAGTTCGCGAGTCAGCCGTTGCACTCATTCTATTCCTAGGTGTATGCCCTTCAGAAACTCTAGAAATGTACGTAGGAACACATGTTCATGACTTGTTACAGCATTCTTTGCAATAGTAAATAATATATAAAGTAAATTATGTCCAATGAGTGGTTATTAGATACATAGGGCATGATAGCATCATAAATAGAATGCTAACACGTGGTTAAAATGAATGAACTAGAGATTATTATATCAAAATTGATAACTGTCAAAAAATAACATTGAGCAGGATGGTGTAGTATTCTGCTACTTTCATATACAGTTGGAAAGCCTGAAAAAAACAATGCTAAATAGCGTTTATATACACATAAGTATGTGCATGGCTACTAAGAATACAAAATTCAGGTAGAGATTGTACCTGACAAAGGAAGGATAGAAAAGCATCAGGAGGAGCTACATGGAGGTCTTGAATAATAAGAAAACTACTCTACTTATTTAATTGCATCTATTGTAAGTGTGGAAAATGTTAAAATTTGAAAGAACTGGGTCACTATGAGTCGGAATAAACTCCACAGCAACGGGTTTGGTTTGGTTTTGGGTTTTTGGGTAGTAGGTACACTGCTTTTTGCAGGGTTTTTTTGTTATGCTATTTTCTATCTATTTCTATGTGACTTATAATTTTTATAATACAATTTATTTTTTTAAATTCTGGCTTACTTGATCTTTTTATGAGAGCTGATTTTGAGTGTTTATGTACTGATTGGAATAAACTAAAAGAAAAAGAGAAGATATTTTAGAGAGAAATGGTAATTGGAACGCAATGTCCCTGAAGAAACATAAGAAATTGGGAAAGAGATTGTCCGTGAAAGTTGTAGGATATCTTCCTTTATTGTGGGTTTGTATTTAGATAATTTCATGATATTTACAACTGAGATTAGGTTTCTTGTAAACTGGAACGGATATTTGGAGGCTGAACATTTTATCTTGCTTGGGAAGTGTTCATTTTAAAAATAACCCTTATTGTGTTGGTCTTATTTTTCTTTTCAATTTAGTGCAATGTCCATTTCAGTAATTTTAAACATTTAGTTGATATATACACTTGTTCCATTGATACTTCTCTGTACTTTTGTGCGAACAGTAAAGTACAAAAGTCATAGGGTCTCTGACAAATTTTTGTGATAAGACAGTTTAAGTGTTACACCTTTAGAAAAGACTTGAAGTTTCTTTAAAGTACCCTCTTAGAGGATTCTCTTTTAACATTTTAGACACATCCGGCTTTTCTAAAGCTAGGTATCTAGTCAAAGAGATTGTCAAACTTGCGATATCCAACTTGTCATGGAAGGGTTTGCTGCCATTTCTGAGAAATCTCCTTTTGGTGCATGGTCTATCCTAGAATAGAAGTAGATTTACAACCAGAATACAACCTGCAGTGAAATTCCATTGTACGATTCCAAAATTACTTATAAATTTCATTAGAAGTCATCTCTGTGTCTACATAAATAGCAAATTTGATAAATTTTCATGCCAGAAAGCAGGATCAGTAATAAAATATATTCATTACAGTGAATATTTAAAAGGTAACAGAATGGAACTTCTGCTTTGCTTTCTTAAATATGAATATATTTGCGTCTGGAAGAAGGTAAATATTTTTTCTTTAAATCTTAGCTGATACTGACTTGAATGGTTCTTTATATATTTATACATATATAACTTTTAAAATACATTAGTATTTATTTGTGCAGAAACTTCAAAATAAATACTTAAAGCTTAACAATTTAAACTATATGAACATTTCTAAAGTAAATAATATTTGTCTTCACAATAAGAATAGTTGTTAGAAAAAACATTTTACGTTTAACTTTGAGATTTTCAAATAAAGCTGTGAAGTATAATTATTTTTTAAATTATTTCAGACAAAGGCGCAAAGTCCATTTATTGGGGAAAAGACAGTCTCTATAACAAATGGTGCTGGCATAAATGCTCATGATCATTAGCCATTAGAGAAATGCAGATCAAAACTACAATGAGATATCATGTCACTCCAACAAGACTAGCATTAATTCTAAAAACATAAAATAATAAATGCAGGAGAGGTTGTGGAGAGACTGGAACACTTATACACTGTTGGTGGGAATATAAAATGGTACAATCACTTTGGAAATTGATTTGGCACTTCCTTAAAAAGCTAAAAATAGAAGTGCCATACCATCCAGCTATCCCGCTCTTGGAATATATCCTAGAGAAACAAGAGCCATCACGTGAATAGATATATGCACACCCATGTTCACTGCAGCACTGTTCACAACAGCAAAAAGATGGAAGCAACCTAGGTGCCCATCAACAGACAAGTGGATAAACAAACTATGGTATATCCACACAATGGAATATTACACAACGATAAAGAATAATGATGAAGCTGTGAAACATGGTATAACATGGTGGAAGCTGGAACTTATTATGCTGAGTGAATTTAGTCAGTCACAGAAGGACAAATATTGTATAAGACCGCTATTATAAAAACTCAAGAAAAGGTTTAAACACAGAAGAAATCATTTATTGTTGGTTATGGGTGTGGGTAGGGAGGGTGAGGGTTATTCACTAACTAGATAGTAGATATGAATCATCTTAGGCAAAGGGAAGGACAGCACACACTACAGGGGAAGTTAGCACAACTGGACTAAACCAAACCTAAGAAGTTTCCTGAATATAATAAAATACTTTGAGAGACAGAGTAGCAGGGGTAGGGGTCTGGTACCACGTTTTCAGGGGGCATCTAGGTCAATTGGCATAACAAATCTTATTAAGAAAGTGTTCTGCATCCTACTTTGGTGAGTGGCGTCTGGGGTCTTAAAAGCTTGCAAGCAGCCATCTAAGATGCATTAATTGGTCCCAATCACTTGGAGAAAAGGAGAATGAAGCATACCAAAGACACAAGGAAAGTATTAGCCCAAGAGACAGAATGGGCCACATAAACAAGAGACTTCATCAGCCTGAGACCAGAAGAACTAGATGGTGCCCAGCTACCACCAATGACCGCCCTGACAGGGAACACAACAGAGGGTCCCTGATGGAGCAGTAGAAGGATGGGGTGCAGAACTCAAATTCTAGTAAGAAGACCAGACTTAATGGTATGACTGAGACTGGAGGTGCCCCAGAAAGCAAGGCCCCTGGTCTGTCTTATCAGCCCAGAATTAAAACAATTTCCGAGGCCAACTCTTCAGACAGTGATTGGACTGGACTGTAGGTCATAAAGTGATACTTGTGAAGAGTGCACCTTTTAGTCAAGTAGACACAAGAGACCAAAGGGGCAGCTTCTTTCCAGAGGTGAGATGGGAAGGCAGAGAGAGTTAGGAGCTAGTTGTACGGTCATGGGGAATCAGGGGTGGAAAGGAGGAGTGTGCTGTTGCAGAATGGGGTGAGCAATTAGGGTCTCATAACGATGTATGTGTAAAAATTTTGTATGGGAGACTAACTTGAAATGTAAACTTCATTTAATTACAACAATAAAAAAGAAAATATTAATAAAAAATTATTTCAGAGACAAAATACCTAAATATCTATTACCAGTAACTGAACTATTTCTCTTAGCTCTCAGTTCGGTATTGGTCAAATGTGTAAGTAGTGGTAAGTAGAAACTTCTTTACAAACAAAATTCTTTATGTCTAAATTGTGAAAGGGCTTATAATATAAATTACTACAACGGTCATGGCAAAAATGACATTTAACAAAATGGTAAGAAAGAAAAAAACGAAAAATAGAGTACAAATGTCTACACATAGGGTATATATGATGTTCTGATTTCCTTGTATACCTCCGGAAATCCCTTTCCTTTTATTACCCATTTATTAACAGAAAAGATCATATTAGCCATTGTTTAGAGGTATTATTTTAAAAGGCACCTTTATGAAGATAGCGCTCACATTATTAAATTATTTTATTCATGAGTCAATGTAGATAATAAGTCAAATATGTCTAGCTCTGTTGCCCCACTAGCTTTGGATGGTGCCATCATAACTTGGCAACAGACCTCAGCTAGTGCAGGGTGAGTATGTCTACAATTAGACTCAGATTACCCAATCCCAACAGTCCTGGAATGGTACCCAACAAAGATACCAGGGGAGGAATTTATCACTGAGAATGGAATTCTTCCAATAGATGATGCATCCTGGCCAATATACATTTGAACTTCTAAAGGATCAGGGTAAGTGATTAGGTGAAAAATATATGAGGGTATACCGCAGTGGGAGAAATTAGAATTATCTTTCAGAGAAGAGAAAATTATTTAAATTGGAAAATTGTAACAATGGTGTCTTAATACAAGTGATTACCAAAGAAATAGGAGGATTTTAGAACAGGCCATTAAAAACATGTATAAACAGGTCTGGGATATCCTTAATATGAACACTCTACACTGTTCATCTGAATTGTGGGAGTGACAGAGAAGCAGGTAACCCAACTGAAATAGTAGTCGTGCCAAGAGTGAACGATAACATGGGAAGACATCGTATAAAAGGGGGTTTCTCATTTGTCGTAGAAAGGATGTGCAAATATAAAGAGTACCGATAACAGAAAGGTTGATTCTATTATCATATGTTATGGTTACTTCCAAACCTAGCCATACACAAGACTGATAAGAATCCAGAATCTGAGGAAAATAGCTAATTGTCCAGATTTCAGTAGAATACAGAGTAATAACATGAGTACCTGTTGCATACAATTTAGAATTTGTCTGCTTTTGTTAATTACATTGAATTTAACTCACAGATTAGTAGGGGTGCAGACTCGTACTAATAAATGAAGGATGGATCTAAAGTGACTTCATACATACCTCTGATTATCCATAAGTTTTATTCCAAAAGTTAATAAAGTATTCGCTGAATAACACATTTTGCTAAGTTAAAATAAATAATGCAGTTACATTCAATGGCCTATGGAATTCCATTGATGGAATCCAATTGATTATTTCCATCCCCTTCCAATTTTTCAGTGCTCATAGCCTAATAGCATAAATAATGCTAAATTTTTGAGCTTGCTGAGAATCTGCTAAAGAATATTTGAAACTTTGATTTTTAAATTTTTTTTCTTATTTAAATGCCACTAATAGATTTAGAATCATCCTATCACTTTCTGAACTATCTTTTCTTTCTTGAATTATTATAATACATTTCTATGAAACACCATGGGGCATGTTTTAAAATAAAATCAACTTTCACTACTAAATTTTGCACACACAAAGGCAAGGTTAAATTATGACTTATATATTAATTGGACAGCAATGGATGATGACTGTGAAGATTGTATTTTTCAGAAATTAAAATATACAACATTACATAGTAGGCAGATATAGAACCAGTGTTTGACTTCATATATAATATAAAAGACTATCTATAGGAACATTTGAATTATTTGTTGTTGTTAGGTGCTGTGGAGTCGGTTCCTACTCATAGTGACCTTATGTACAACAGAAGGAAACACTGCCTCGTCCTGTGTCATCCTCACAATCATTGCTGTGTTTGATTCCATTGTTGCAGCCACTGTGTCAATCCATCTCATTGAGGGTCTTCCTCTTTTTTACTGACCTTCTACTTTACCAAGCGTGATGTCCTTCTCCAGGGACTGGTACCTCCTGATAACTTGTCCAAAACACATGAGACAAAGTCTCGTCATCCTTGCTTCTAAGGAGAATTCTGGCTGTATTTCTTTCAAGACAGATTTGTATGTTCTTCTGGCAGTCCATAGGACATGTAATATTTTTCACCATTACCATAATTCAAAGACATCAATTCTTCTTCAGTCTTCCTTATTCGTTGTCGAGCTTTCACACGATTTGAATTATAGTGAGCAATTTTCTGTGATTTCATTTAAAAGCAATTTTTCCATGCTTGTTTTCTTTGTCCTTATCCCCAGACCACTTCAATCCTAAGGCTGCTAATTAACTGTCAATATAACAAAAAAATTCTCTCTTTGTAGTGAGATCACAGTGTGACAGCTGAATCTTCAAATATAATTATGTAAAATTCTGTTAAGCTGTGATTGAAAAGAGGTGACCAGAAAAAGCTTTAAAGTGTCGTGATGCTTTTATTTTTAATATAATGTTTAATATCAGATAAAATATTAGACTACTGTCAGCCAAGAGTATTTAAGCCGAGATTGGATTCGACGTTTTAGATGATGTATATAAGAATAATAGAAAAAATAATTTGGGGAAGTGTAAAAATGGCACCAACTGTAAAAATGGCATGGAGGCATCTGATCTCCTCTAACTTCACGAGGTGGAGAAAGAGTCACCATCAACATCAGCCCAAGGTTGATTCCTGTGAGGTGGAGGTCACACGTCTTCTTTTTCCGACCTTTTCACCAATTCTGACACTCTCTACTTCTCTGCTGGGTTTGATACAATGGCCACAGAGAACGCACAGACAATACTCATGATTATGGAGTTTATTAAGGAAGTAAGAGGTTACGATTTGAATTAGGAACGACTCAAGATACAGTTCTTCAGTCAGGTCAGCTTTGTGGCTGTGCCTGCAGCCAGGCCTCTCCCCAGGCCTCTGGGTCCCTGGACACCTTGGCTTGGCCTCTGCCCTACTCAGTCAAGTGTTACAAAGCTGTTTAGCTCTGCTAATAAGTGCCCAGAGACACACCACTCCACCAGTATGCCTTGGCCTGAAGGCACTCAGCTCTCTCTTTCACTTCATGGGTCGTGAGTTGGCAGGTCTAGCTCTGCCAAGTGCCTGGAGGCAACCCACTCTGCCAGGAAGCCTCCTGCCTTAAGGTTCTTTGCTCTCTAGCTCCCTGGTTTGGCTCACCTACTGTAATCGTGCCATTTCACACCAGTCTCCTAGTTCTGCTGCTGCTGTTTCTCTGCTGCTGCTTTTCACCATCTTTTGTTGTCTCTGGTGTTACAGCTCTATCTCTATGTCTCCTGAATCTAGGACATTCTCATCACAGGCACCCGGGGTCCAAAGGGCATGCTCCACTCCCAGCTCTTCTTTCTTGATGGTAGTGAGATCCCCTCTTTCTGCCTGTGAGATAGCTTATCTTAAGCCTAATGGGATGGCAAAACTGATCAATCCCCTTGTTGGGGTTTCATATTCCTTATTTACATGGTCCCACCCCCATGAAACTGCCATGCACCTTATTTGCATTATTAGCAAGATGTACAATACCCTTGGTAGACCACAAGCACCTTATTTGCATAGTCCCACTAAATAACTTGGTGAGGGTTGCAAGATCATGGTGAGAAAGGCCATATAAAAGTGATCCATCACACTGCAAGCAGCAATTTCATTGTTTAAATCAGAGTCAATTCTGTTGAAAAGTGTATTCAGTGACCAAATGTATACAGAATAACATTAATTGATTATCTGATGTTTGTCAACTATTTTCATTTAATCTGAGTCAATTCTGTTGAAAAGTGTTATAACTGATCAAATATGTACAGAATTATATGAATTAATTTTTTGTGTTTGTCAAGCTTTTTTAGTCTGTACTATAATATTATTCTAATTTAATGAACTATTAATACCAAAGCCACATTCTTATCCAACCCACACTTATATTTTAGACCCCCATTTCATTCTGTATAAACTATAAAATTTTTATGATTGATTTATAATAACTTCAAATTTGACATACTTACCAAATAAATTCAACCAGACATATGAAAATTAAAAGTTTCATTATCTGTATGACAATAATCTTCTCTCATCCTAAATGAATACTATTACTATATGCCGGAAAAGCAATACTGAAGGATTTGGAGGATAAGATAATGCATGAGTTGAGGTTCTGATAAAGATTCAAGTACAGAAGATCACTGGTTCATTGGGTTAGATTGAACAGGATTCAATAAAATGTCTGGATAAATAAATGTCTGGAAAAATTAGAAATAAATATTTGGGGATATGAGCACATAGGTGGAGTTAGAAAACAAATGAGTGTGTGAAATCGACTGCTGATGGTGTGTTGAGAAAGAAGAGAAATAGGTTGATTCCTGACAGACACCAATCTGGTCTTTATGGGTAGACAAAATAAGTCAACAAAGGGAACTAAGAATGAAATAAGGTACTTTTGATCCTTCCATTTCTTTTGTTATAAATAAAACCAGCTATCAGATGTGGATTCTCTCACTGTCCTTCATATATGTTTGTGTGTGTGTGTGTGTATATATATATATGTATATGTGTATGTTCGGGACCTACTCTGCATGTATATTAGTTAGCCACAAGGTCTCTCTTTCTATTGGGTTTAGCCTCTTTTTGTCTCTTTATCCCCAAACTCTATCTCATGTTTTTTTCCTACCATTAGTAGAAGAACTCATGCTGCTTGTATGCTTTGTACACTCTACTACAGAAAAGTGGTAAGACTGCACCTTGGCAAAGGCAGAAAACTGGTGAGACCTGGGAAAAGAAGGCAGTCCTGCTGGGTTCCAGCTCTCACATGTGTCACTCTATTTATTTTCCACCTCATAAAGCAGAGGAAAAAAACTGGCAACAATTACAAAACAGTATATTTGCTAGTTTTATTAAATGTAATACTGAACTACCGTTGTTTATTACTAAATAGGAATGGCCGAGACTGTCTTTCATGTAAGAAGAAAGCATACATCCTTGGAAATTAAGATAGGCAGAAGAAATGTAACAGAACAGCATACATAGATTTCAGGTGTCAGGCAAAAATCAATGAGGTCACTGGTTCAGAGACATAAGAACACGGCCTCTTTTGGTTTTATAATTTCAGAGCAAAATGTTCAAAACAATACCTGATTTCAGTTGGACTTACTGCAGTCTTTTCTAATGAAGGGAATATGATATATATTTTTTATTTGGAAGAATATGTGGAAAAATATAATTGATTACATTGAGTTCAAATATTATATACATTAGAAGTCCCCAAATATTTAATTATGTAGATCATTTATTTAAGCAATGAACATACAGGAAAAAATATGAATTCATCTGAGAAAAATTAATGAACTCTTAAAGATAAGAGAAATTTCAATTCTTAACTCCTCTTATCATGTAACTTTCAGCCTAGACATAGAGAGGGACACGTAAATAATCATAGTATCATGTTATATGTTGGATATGTACAGAGTGCTGTGATGGCACATAGAAAACTGTGGATGCTTCTTAATTAAAAAAGTATACATTTTGCTTGAAGTTTAAAACCAGCAGTGTCTAATAATAGAGTGGGATCCAGGTGTCCTTCCTCTAAGCACCTTGCTCACAGTTCTCCTTGTTCGTATCAATCAGATTGGTATTTACTGTCTCATGAGTAAATCTTGATTCTGTACATAGATTTCTTACATACTAGTAGGATTTCTACTAGTAAGATTGCATTTAGTTTTGTTTTTTATTCTCTTATTACAACTAATAGAGGCAGGCGTATTACAGAAAGTCAATGGATTCGTATTGCATTTATGGGGCTAGTTTGTGAGCTTCTTGAAACGGAAGGAGGCAGAATTATAATGAATTTCCCTGCCCCCTTTACATTTGGATCCCAGGGAAGAAACTCAGAAACCTCAGAAACTGAGTATGTCTTAAGGACCATAGAAAGTAAAAGCAAAACTAAATAAAGAAATAACCTCACTCTTCTGACCCATCCCAACCTCTGCTCTGAAGTAACTTTGAAAAGCAACAGCCCAAGATGAAATCAGTCGCCTGGCAGCCACCAGAGAGGGCAGAGCAAGATTGAAACCAAAAAATCAAACCCTTTGCCTTAAAGTTGATTCTGACTGATAGCAACCCTATAGGACAGAGCAGAACTGCCCCATAGGATTTCCAAGGAGTGGCTGGTGGATTAGACCTGCTGACCTTTTGGTAAGCAGCTGTAGCCCTTAACCACTGGGCCACCAGAACAAGATTGGAGATCCTTAAAAGACTTATTCCCAGAGAAATGTCAAGATGAAATTTATAACATAGTCATTATTTGTCATGTTTTGGGGTTCCTTGAGTGATTCCACCTTTAAGGATTATACTTTTATTTGACCTGATTTGAAACTAGCCCAGTGGAAAATACATTCTCCCTTGGGTCATTTATACAAAACAATTACAGGAATTTGGTTAACTTTACAGTTGCCTGAGGTAGTAGATAACATCTGGGGCAAGCAATGTTGTTGTTAGGTGCCTTCCAGTTGGTTCCAACTCCTAGAGACCCTAAGTAAAACAGAATGAAATACTGCCAGGTCCTGCGCCATCCTCACAATCCTTGTGGTGCTTGAGCCCATTGTTGCGGCCACTGTGTGAATCCATCTCATTGAAAGTCTTCCTCTTTTTTGCTGACCCTCTACTTTGCCAAGAATGATGTCCTTCTCCAGGGACTGATCCCTCCTGATAACAAGTCCAAAGTATTTGAGAAGTAGTCTCACCATCCTTGCTTCTAAGGAGCATTCTGGTTGTACTTCTTCCAAGACAGATTCGTTCATTCTTTTGGCAGTCCATGGTATATTCAATATTCTTCGTCAACACCGCTATTCAAAGGCTTCAATTCTTCTTTGGTCTTCCTTATTCATTGTCCAACCTTCACTTGCATATGAGACAATCGAAAACACCATGGCTTGAGTCAAGCACACCCTGGTTTTCAAGGTGACATCTTTGCTTTTTAGCACTTTAAGAGGTCTCTTTGCAGCAGATTTGTGCAATGCAATGCGTCCTTTGATTTCTTTACACCTGTTCCATGAGTGTTGATTGCAGATCCAAGTAAAATGAAAGCTTTGACAATTTCAATCTTTTCTCTGTTTATCATGATGATGCTTGTTGGTCCAGTTGTGAGGATTTTTGTTTTCTTTACGTTGAGGTGTAATCTATATTGAAAGCTGTGGTCTTTAATCTTCATCAGTAAGTGCTTCAAGTCCTCTTCACTTTGCGCAAGCAAGGTTGTGTCATCATCTGCATAACGCAGGTTGTTAATGAGTCTTCCTCCAGTCCTGATGCTGTGTTCTTCATATAGTCCAGCTTCTCAGACTAATTGCTCAGCATACAGATTGAATTAGTATGGTGAAGGGAGACAACGCTGACACACACTTTTCCTGACTTTAAACCATGCTGCATCCCCTTGTTCTGCTTGAATGACTGCCTCTTGATCTATGTACAGAATTCCTCTTGAGCACAATTAAGTATTCTGGAATTCTCATTCTTTGCAGTGTTATTCATAATTTGTTATGATCCACACAGTCAAATGCCTTAGCATAGTCAGTAAAACACAGGTAAACATCTTTATGGTATTCTCTGCTTTCAGCCAGGATCCATCTGAAATCAGCAATGCTATCCCTGTTTCCACATTCTCTTCTGAATTTAGCTTGAATTTCTGGCAGATCCTTGTCTATGTACTGCTGCAGCAGCTTTTGAATGATCTTCAGTAAAATTTTACTTGCCTGTGATATTGATGACATAGTTTGATATTTTCTGCATTCGGGTGGATCACCTTTCTTGGGAATAGTCATAAATATGGACCTCTTCCAGTTGGTTGCCCAAGCAGCTGTCTTCCAAATTTCTTGGCATAGACGAGTGAGCACTTCCAGCAGTATATCTGTTTGTTGAAACATCTCAGTTGGTATTCTGTCAATTCCTGGAGCCTTGTTCTTTGCCAATGCCTTCAGTGCAGTTTGGACTTCTTCCTTCAGTACCGTAGGTTCCTGATCATATGCTACCTCCTAAAATGGCTGAACGTCGACCAATTCTATTTGGTATAGTGACTCTGTGTATTCCTTCCATCTTCTTTTGATGCTTCGTTAGTTGTTTAATATTTCCCCCATAAAATCCTTAAGTATTGCAACTGAAGCCTTGAATTTTTTCTTCAGTTCTTTCAGCTTGATAAATGCTGAGCATGTTCTTCCCTTTTGGTTTTCTATCTCCAGCTCTTTGCAATGTCATTATAATACATTACTTTGTTTTCTTGAGCTGCCCTTTTAAATCTTCTGTTTAGTTCTTTTATTTCATCATTTCTTCTTTTCACTTTAGCTACTTGACTTTTAAGATCAAGTTTCAGTCTCTTCTGACATCCATTTTTGTCTTCTCTTTCTTTCCCTAATACACGCCATAAACACAATATGAACCATAAACAACGATGCACAAACACCAGAAGAGAAACTAGATAACTAAAAATCAAACACTTATGCTCATCCAAAAACTTCACCAAAACATTAAAAAGATAGCCTATAGACAGGGAAAAAATTTTTGGCTACGACATCTGATCGGCAGCTCATCTCTAAAATCTACAAGATACTGCAAAACTTCAACAACAAAAAAACAAATAACCCAATAAAAAAACGGGCAAAGGATATGAACAGGCACTTTGCCAAAAAAGATATTCAGGCAGCTAACAGACACATGAAGAAATGCTCATGATCATTAGCCGTTAGAAAAATGCAGATCAAAACTACAATGAGATATCATCTCACCCCAACATTAATCCAAAACATTAATCCAAAAACAACAAAATAAGTAAAATAAAACCACAAAATAATAAATGTTGGAAAGGTTCTGTAGAGATTGGAACAGTTATACACTGTTGGTGGGAATGTAAAATGGTACAACCACTTTGGAAATAGATTTGGCACTTTCTTAACAAGTTTGAAATAGAAGTACATATGATCCAGCAATCTCACCCCTTGGAATATATTCGAGAGAAATAACAGCCATCACACAAATAGATATACGCACACCCATGTTAACTGCAGCACTGTTCACAAGAGCAAAAAGTTGGAAGCAACCTAGGTTCCCATCAATGGACGAATGGATAAACAAATTATGATATGTTCACACAATGGAATACTACACAGCAACAAAGAACAATGACGAATCCGTGAAACATCTTACAACATGGAGGAATCTGGAGGGCATTATGCTGAGTGAATTTAGTCTGTCAAAGAAGGGCAAATATTGTATAAGACCCCTATTATCTATTATAAGAATTCAGGAAAAGGTTTAAACACAGAAGAAAACATTCTTTGATGGTTATGAGGGTGGGGGGGAGGGGGAGGTTTATTTACTAACTAAACAGTAGACAAGAATTTTCTTAGGTGAAGGGAAGGACAGCAGACACTACAGGGGAAGTCAGCACAACTGGACTAAACCAAAGCTAGGAAGTTTCCTGAATACAATCAAACACTTTGAAGGACAGAGTAGCAAGGGGGGCGGGGGTCTGGGCACCATGCTTTCAGGGGACATCTAGGTCTATTGGCATAACAAAGTTTATTAAGAAAATGTTCTGCATCCTACTTTGGTGAGGGGCATCTGGGGTCTTAAAAGCTTGCAAACGGCCATCTAAGATGCATCAGTTGGTCCCAACCACCTGGAGTAAAGGAGAATGAAGAACACCAAAGACACAAGGAAAGTATTAGCCCAAGAGACCGAAAGGGCCACTTAAACCAGAGACTGCATCAGCCTGAGACCAGAAGAACTAGATGGTGCTTGGCTACCACCAGTGACCACCCTGACAAAAAACACAACAGAAAGTCCCTGACGGAGCAGGAGAAAGATGGGGTGCAGAACTCAAATTCTGGTAAAAAGACCAGACTTAATGGTCTGACTGAGAGTGGAGGAACCCCAGAAAGCATGATCCCCAGACTGTCAGTCAACCCAGAACTAAAACAATTTCCGAGGCCAGCTCTTCAGACAGGGATTGGAATGGACTATGGGACATAAAGTGATACTCATGAGGAGTGTGCCTCTTATTTCAAGTAGATACAAGAGACTAAACAGTCAGGTTCTGTCTGGAGGTGAGATGGGAAGGCAGAGAGGGTCAGGATCTGGTTGAATGGACAGGAGAAATCAGGGTTGGAAAGGAGGAATGTGCTGTCACAATATAGGGAGAGCAATTAGGGTCACATAACAATGTACGGATAAGTTTTTGTATGAGAGACTAACTTGAATTGTAAACTTTCACTTAAACTACAACAATATAAAATAAAAAAAAAACCTTTGCATACTTTACTTCAAAAGATTATTTTAAAAAATTTAATTATGATGGCTGTCAAGAGGATTAATAGATATGATAAATTTTAAAGAAGATATGATTGGGAATTCATAAAGAATCTCTTGTTGAAGATATCACAAAGACTGGAAAGACAAGTAGGTGAGGAGGGTCTAAATCTGAGTTGTCCCATGTGTTTTTTCGAAAGATACTTGATATAAATGTAGCAGGGACAGAATTATAATGTGGCAAGTGAGACACCTAGGGAGCAAAACTAGAGAAGCCACACTCTCTCAGATTCTTTCAAGTGAGTGCCTCCTCTAATTTTGCACTCTAAGCTCCTGGCTTGCCTCACCCTAGTCCTGACCTTGAAAGGTAGATTTAATACTACAAAGATTTCTAAAATTTGTATATTTCATAGGAATATCAGATTTCAAAAAGAATATTTCATAAGACTTTTTTTTTTAAGGTGATGTTTCAATGTAGCAATAGCAAGAGAGTACAGGCAAACACTGGAGGTCAGGAATGGCAGATGAAAACCATCACTATTAAACTAGTCCTGGGGGCTGCCAGGGAATTTTAGACTTTACACTGTACACACTAAATCCCACTACTTTTATCTTGGATAAGAGTCAAAGTTGATATCCAGGGTCCATAGTTTTCCATCCTATCTCTAAGTTAACTCTACCCTACACAAATATAAATATGTCCCCTCATGCTAGCACTTCTATGCAGAAGCATTTTAACAGATGATAATTGCATTCTAAGCCCCTGTTAAACTGATTTTAAGCATAAAGAAGAGATCTTGATAACCCTAGTCCTGGCCCCAAGGCTTATTTTATGGATAAATTGAATTTTAACAGACCACAGGAATTGAAATTATCCCCCTCAAAGAATCAGAATGTAAAAATTTTCCTAATTTGAAGAATTAGATACTATGAGCAATCAATTATCAGATTCTTAGAATAATTCTTTCATATATCCTCCAAATCATACACAGTTTTTGAAATTTTACATTTATTAACTTTTTTAGTTGGTCCAAAGAAAATAAAATAGACAAGAAAGTAAACCAATTTTTACATAATTTGTTATCCAATAGTGTGAAGTATTTAGATTAAAGAGCCATCTTTGTGAAGTAATAACACATCTGGGAAATTTAAATGCAAGAATTTAATTCCATGGGAATTTCCATACTGTTATGACCTCTGATTTCCAATAAGGAATATGTAAAATTCCCTGAAAAATACTTTTCTTTGATTTTCTGTATTATTGAAAGGAATTAGTGAAGCCTTGTTAAATGATACAACATATCCCAATTTGAAAGTAAAATACAACAGTATAAGTGAAAATATTCTGATTTTATATTTTATTCATAGGTATGACTCCTTTTATGGATTGTTCTTATAAACACCTCTCCAGATACATTTTAAAAATTTTTATTAATATATGATAAGGGATAAAAATGTTTTCTATTGTGAAAAAATATATATATTTATTATTATCATTACAATTAGGCTACTAAAATAAAAATGTAGCCTTGGAAAATGTTCTAAAATTACATGTTTATGTTAAATAATATAATGTAGTTGAAGTAATTTTATTTGCATGTGATATTAATGATATTGCTGTATAATTTCTACATTCTGTTGTATCGTCTTTCTTTGCAATGGACACAAATATGAATCTCTTCCAACTGGTTGGCTAGGTAGCTGTCTTCTAAACCTCTTGGCATAGATGACTGACCACTTCTTCCAGTGCTGCATCCTTTAGTTGAAACATCTCATTCGGGTATTCCATCAATCCCTGGAGACTTCTTTTTGCCAATGCCTTCAGTGCAGCTTAGGCTTCTTCCTTCAGTACCATTGGTTCTTGATCACATGGTACATCCTGAAATGGTTGAACATCAACCAGTTCTTTCTGGTACAGAAACTCTGTGTATTCCTTCCATTTTCCTTTGATGTTTCCTGCATCACTCAATATTTTGCCCATGTTGTTGTTACTAGATGCCATCAAGTCAGTTCCAACTCATAGTGATTCTATATCTAATAAAATGAAACTCTGCCCTGTCCTGAGCCATCCTCATAATCTTTGTTATGCTTGAGTCCATTGTTGCAGCCACTGTGTCAATTCATCTTATTGAGTGTGTCAATTCATCTCTTTTCTGCTGACACTCTCCTTTACTAAACATGATGTCTTTCTCCACAGACTAGTCCTTCCTGATGACATGTCCAAAGTATGTGACAGGAAATCTCACCATCCTTGCTTTTAAGGAGACTTCTGATTGTAATTCTTCCAAGACAGATTTGTTTGCTCTTCTGGCAGTCCATAGTATATTTAATACTCTTCACTAACACCATGATTCAAATGCATCAATTATTCTTCTGGCTTCCTTATTTGCTGTCCAGCTTTCCTATGCATATGAGGTGATTTAAAACACCATAGCTTGGGTTGGGGGCATCTTAGTCCCCAGAGTGACATCTTTGCTTTTTAACACTTTAGAGAGGTCTTTTGCTGCAGATTTGCCCAGTGCAATGCGTCGTTTGATTTCTTGACTACTGTTTCTGTGGGTGTGGATTGAGGATCTGAGTAAAATGGAATCCTTGTCTACTTCAATATTTTAGCCATTTATCATACTGTTAAGGAGCCCTGGTTGTGCAGTGGTTAAAACAATCAACTGCTAACCAAAAGATTGGTGGTTCCAAACTACCAGCCACTCTGGGGGAGAAAGATGTGACACTGTGCTTCTGTAGAGATTTGCAGCCTGGGAAAGCCTATGAGGTCTCTCTGAGTTGGAATCAACTCAAGAGCAGTGGGTTTTTTGTTATCATGATGTTCCTTATTGGCGCTGTTGTAAGGATTTTTTTTTTAATTGTGCTTTAGGTGAAAGTTTGTAGCTCAAGTTATTTTCTCATACAAAAATTTATGCACACATTGTTATGCAATCCTAGTAGCAATCTCTATAATGTGACAGCACACTCCCACTTTCCACCCTGGATTTCCTTTGTCTATTCAACCAGCTTCTGTCCCTTTCTGCCTTTTCATCTCGCCTTAAGACAGGAGCTGCCCATTTTGTCTCATGTATCTACTGGAACTAAGAAGCACACTCTTCACGACTATCATTTTATATCTTATACTTCAGTATAATCTTTGTTTGAAGAACTGGCTTCTGGAATGGTTTTAGTTCTGGGTTAACAGAGAGTCAGGGGGCCATGTCTTCTGGGGTCCCTCTAATCTCAGATCACTGAGTCTGGTCATTTTACCAGAATTTGAGTTCTGCACCCCACTTTTCTCCTGCTCCATCAGAGACCCTCTGTTGTGTTCCCTGACAAGGCAGTCATTGGTGGTAGCCAGGCACCATCTAGTTCTGGTCTCAGGCTGATGGAGTCTCTGTTTTATGTGACCCTTTTTGTCTCCTGGTCTAATATTTTTCTTGTGTCTTTGATGTTCTTCATTCTCTTTTGCTCCAGGTGGATTGGAGCCAATTGATGGATCTTAGGTGGCTGCTTGCTAGCTGTTAAGACCCCAGACACCACTCACCATAGTGGGATGCAGAACATTTCCTTAATAAACTTTGTTATGCCAAATGACCTATATGTCCCCCAAAACCTAGTCCCCAGACCCTAGCCCCTGCTACTCTGTCCCTTGATGTGTTTGGTTGTGTTCGGAAACTTCTTAGCTTTTGGTTTAGTCCAGTTGTGTTGACTTCCTCTGTGGTGTGTATTGTCCTTCCCTTCACCTAAGATAACTCTTGTCTACTACCTAGTTAGTGAATTCCCTTCTTCCTCCCTCCCCAACCTCATAACCATCAGAGAATGTTTTCTTCTGTGTTTAAACCTTTTCTTGAGTTCTTGTAATAGTAGTCTCATACAATATATGTCCTTTTGTGACTGACTAAATTCACTCAGTATAATGCCTTCCAGATTCATCCATGTTGTGAGATGTTTCTCAAATTCATCTTTGTTCTTTATCATTTCAGAGTATTTCATTGTGTGAATATATCATAATTTTTTTTATCCATTCTTCCTTGATGGGCACCTAGGAACAGTGCTGCAGTGAAAATGGCTCTGCATATATCTATTCATGTTATGACTCTTATTTCTGTAGAATATATTCCAAGGAGTAGGATTGCTGGACCATATGGTACTTCTATTTCTAGCTTTTTAAGGAAGCACAGAATCCATTTCCAAAGTGATTATACCGTTTTACAGTCCCACCAGCAGTGTTTAAGTGTTCCAGTCTCTCCACAACCTCTCCAACATTTATTATTTTGTGTTTTTTGGATTAATGCTAGGCTTGTTGAGGTGAGATCATGGCTTAGGTATCTGTTAGCAGCCCGAATATCTTCTTTGGCAAAGTGCCTATTCATATCCTTTGCCCATTTCTTAACTGGGTTATTTGCCTTTATGTTGTTGAGGTTTTGCAGTATCTTGTAGATTTTGGAGATAAGCAGCTGACTGGATTTGTCATAGCCAAAAATTTTTTCCCAGTCTGTAGTTGTCTTTTGACTCTTTTGGTGAAGTCTTTGGATGAGCATAAGTGTTTGATTTTTAGGAGATCCCATTTGTCTAGTCTCTGTTTTGGTGCTTGTGCATTGTTACTTATGGTTCGTATTGCGTTTATGCCATGTATTAGGGCTCTTAAAGTTGTCCTGATCTTTTCTTCCATGATCTTTATCATTTTTGATTTTATATTTAAGTCTTTGATCCATTTTGAGTTAGTTTTTGTACATGGTGTGATGTATGGGTCTTGTTTCAGTTTCTTGCAGATGGATATCCAGTTATGCCAGCACCATTTGTTAAAGAGACTGTCTTTTCCCCAAGTAATGGACTTTGCACCCAAGGCTGAAATAATTTAAAAAATAATTATACTTCACAGCTTTATTTTAAAATCTCAAAATTAAATGTAAAATGTTTTGTTAAAGTTTTTTTTACAGTTATTATTATTGTGAAGACAAATATTTACTTTAGAAATGTTCATATATTTTAAATTGTTAAGCTTTAAGTATTTTATTTTGCAGTTTCAACACAAATAAATATTCATGTATTTTAGAAGTTATATATGTATAAATATATAAAGAACCATTCAAGTAAATATCAGCTAATATTTAAAGAAAAAATATTTACCTTCTTCCAGATGCAAATGTGTTCATATTTAAGAAAGCAAAGTATAAGTTCCATTCTGTTACCATTTAAATATTCACTGTAATGAATATATTTTATTACTGATCCTGCTTTCTGTCATGAAAATTTATCAAATTTGCTATTTATGTAGACACAGAGATGACTTCTAATGAAATTTATAGGTAATTTTGGAATTGTACGATGGAATTTCACTGCAGGTTGTATTCTGGTTGTAAATCTATTTCTATTCTAGGATAGATCATGCACCAAAAGGAGATTTCTCAGAAATGGCAGCAAACCCTTCCATGACAAGTTGGATATCGCGTGTTTGACAGAATCTCTTTGTCCTGATACCTAGCTTTAGAAAAGCCAAATGTGTCTAAAATGTTAAAAGAGAATCCTCTAAGAGGGTACTTTAAAGAAACTTCAAGTCTTTTCTAAAGGTGTAACACTTAAACTGTCTTATCACAAAAATTTGTCAGAGACCCTATGACTTTTGTACTTTACTGTTCGCACAAAAGTACAGAGAAGTATCAATGGAACAAGTGTATATATCAACTAAATGTTTAAAATTACTGAAATGGACATTGCACTAAATTGAAAAGAAAAATAAGACCAACACAATAAGGGTTATTTTTAAAATGAACACTTCCCAAGCAAGATAAAATGTTCAGCCTCCAAATATCCGTTCCAGTTTACAAGAAACCTAATCTCAGTTGTAAATGTCACGAAATTATCTAAATACAAACCCACAATAAAGGAAGATATCCTACAACTTTCACGGACAATCTCTTTCCCAATTTCTTATGTTTCTTCAGGGACATTGCGTTCCAATTACCATTTCTCTCTAAAATATCTTCTCTTTTTCTTTTAGTTTATTCCAATCAGTACATAAACACTCAAAATCAGCTCTCATAAAAAGATCAAGTAAGCCAGAATTTAAAAAAATAAATTGTATTATAAAAATTATAAGTCACATAGAAATAGATAGAAAATAGCATAACAAAAAAACCCTGCAAAAAGCAGTGTACCTACTACCCAAAAACCCAAAACCAAACCAAACCCGTTGCTGTGGAGTTTATTCCGACTCATAGTGACCCAGTTCTTTCAAATTTTAACATTTTCCACACTTACAATAGATGCAATTAAATAAGTAGAGTAGTTTTCTTATTATTCAAGACCTCCATGTAGCTCCTCCTGATGCTTTTCTATCCTTCCTTTGTCAGGTACAATCTCTACCTGAATTTTGTATTCTTAGTAGCCATGCACATACTTATGTGTATATAAACGCTATTTAGCATTGTTTTTTTCAGGCTTTCCAACTGTATATGAAAGTAGCAGAATACTACACCATCCTGCTCAATGTTATTTTTTGACAGTTATCAATTTTGATATAATAATCTCTAGTTCATTCATTTTAACCACGTGTTAGCATTCTATTTATGATGCTATCATGCCCTATGTATCTAATAACCACTCATTGGACATAATTTACTTTATATATTATTTACTATTGCAAAGAATGCTGTAACAAGTCATGAACATGTGTTCCTACGTACATTTCTAGAGTTTCTGAAGGGCATACACCTAGGAATAGAATGAGTGCAACGGCTGACTCGCGAACTCACCAAATAGTGATAAATTGCTTTGCAAAGAACTTGTAAAAGTTGTCCTTCCACAGGAGATAGTTCCCACTTCTCTACATCTTTAAAAAACTTGGTATTGGCAGATTTTTTAATTTGTGTCAACTTGAAGGGTATGAAAACAGGCCTCAACGTTATTTCATTTTGCATTTCTCAGCCTCCCAGGGAGGATGGACATATTTTCAAATGTTTATCTGCCACTTAACTAACTTCTTATAAATTATTATTTTCATGTTACTTACATTTCGTTTGGGCGATTTTTGTGTTTTGTTTTTTGTTTAAGGATGTCAATACAAATATGTGGGTTTTGTGCACTGCAACTACATTTTTTAGTCTGTGTTTTTGTTTTTAACTGATTATGGTGTCTTTTTAAATTTTAATGTAGTTAAATTTATAAATACTTTTTATTATTACCCATGTCACTTCAGCTTAGTTAAGAAAACATTGCTTACCAGAAGATATCACCTTTTTGACTAAAATTTTAAAATGTTAATTACCTCATTAAGTTTTTGAGCTACCTGTACATTTGTGTGTATGTGTGTGTGTTGGTCAAGTTTAATTTTGTATCCATATGCAAAAATAATTCAGCATATTTATTGAACACTAAATCTCATTCCCATTGGTATGCAATGCCACCTCTCTAAAATATTAACTTTTCAAAAATGTATTTAGAACAATTTCTAGGCTTTTTATTCTATATCACAGGTGTGTGTGTGTGTGTGTGTATGTGTGTGTGTGCATGTACATATGTATTTGTATATGTGTATATAACCTTTGCCGTCGAGTTGATCCTGACTCATAGCGACCCTATAGGACAGAGTAGAACTGCCTCATAGGGTTTCCAAGGAGCTGCTGGTGGATTCAAACTGGACTTTCTGGTCAGCAGCAGTAGCTCTTAACCACTGCACCACCAGGGCTCCGTATGTGTGTATATATATATTTTTTTTTTTTTTTTTTGATGTTAGGTGCCATCCAGTTGATTCTGACTCATAGTGACCCCGTGTGACAGAATAGAATTGTCCCAAAGGGTTTTCTAGGCTGTAATCTCTATGGAAAGGAGCTCTGGTGTCACAGTGGTTAAGGACTAGGCTGTTAACCAGGAGGTTGGTGGTTGGAACCCACCAGCCCCTCTGTGGGAGAAGGATGTGGCAGTCTGCTTACGTAAAGATTAGAGCCTTGGAAACCCTATGGGGAAGTTCTGCTCTGTCCTGTAGCGTCACTATGGGTGGCAATCAACTCGCTGGCATGCAGCAGCAGCAGCAATCTTTACGGGAGCAGCTCATCAGTTCATTCTCTTGAGAAGATACTGGAGAGTTCGAACTGTCCACCTTTTGGTTAGCAGCAGAGCACTTAACCATCGTAACCACTCTCTCTTTCATATATATAGATACATGGATATGTATCTGTATGTATGATATATATATGTATAGCTGCATGACGTTTCACTGATTTATTTATCTAGATTTTCTAACGTAAAGGAATTTCTCACTTTTTCCCTTCAAAATGCTCTTGACTGTACTACACAACAATAAGGCTAAATGCAATTAATCAAATGCACCAAACGGATAAACTCACAACCATACGTATATGTATATCTGCATGAAGTTGCACTGAATTATTAGCTAGATTTCTTAACATAAAGGAATTTCTAACTTTTTCCCTTCAAAATACTCTTGACTATACTACACAGTAATAAGGCTAAACGCAATTAATCAAATGCAACAAAATGAGTAAACTTACAAACATATTATTGTATAAAGGAATCCAGATACAGAAGAGTGTACGTGGCTTATGATTCCCCTCAAATATAGTTCAAAGAGAGACAAACTAGTCAGTGGTGTTAGAAGTCAGGATTGTGGTTACCCTTGCGGAAGATACAGCTGGAATCAAGCAAGACGTGTGTAGGAATCTTCTAACTTCTGCTAGTTTTCATTTCTTATCTGAGTGTAGGTTACGTAAGTGCTCATTTTATGAAAATGTATTGAGCTCTGTAGTATATGTTTGTATGTGATAACTGAATAAACAGTTTACATAAAACAGTCTTCGACATTCTTGACAATAGGGCTCAGAGCTTGTTTAGAACTTCTCTTTTCTAATTCTACTCTTTTTCACTATGTATTACTGCCCAAACTCGTTATAATCTGATTTCTTCCTCAGGAAATTACCGATGGTGCTCTTGCTAAATTCACAAATACTTTTTCATTTGTTGTTATTGTTGTTAGGTGACGTTTTGTCAGTTCCAACTCATACTGACCCTATGGACAACAGAACAAAACACTGCCTGGTCCTGCACCATCCTCACAATTCTTGCTATGTTTGAGCCCATTGTTGTAGCCACTGTGCCAATCCCTCTCCTTGAGAGTCTTCCTCTTTACCACTGACCCTCTGCTTTACCAAGCATGATGTCCTTCTCCAGGGACTAGTCTCTCCTGGTAGCATGTCCAAAGCACATGAGACTAAGTTTCCCTGTCTTTCCTTCTAAGGAGCATTCTGGCTATACTTCTTGCAGGACAGATTTGTTTGTTCTTCTGACAGTCTACGGTATTTTCAATATTATTCACCAACACCATAATTCAAAGGCATCAGTTCTTCTTCAGTCTTCTTCACTCATTGTTAATTTTAGCAATCAAAAACACCATGGTTTGGGTGTTTTGCTTTTTAACTTTCAAGAAGTCTTTTGCAGCAGATTTGCCCAATGCAACAAGTCACTTGATTTCTTGACTGCTGCTTCCATGGGCACTGACTGTGGATCCAAGTGAAATGAACTCTTCGAAGACTTTAAGAGTTTCTCCATTTATCATGATGTCACTTCTTGGTCCAATTATGAGGATTTTTGTTTTCTTTAGGTTAAGGTGTAATTCATACTGAAGGCTGTAGTCTTCATCTTCATCAGTAAGTGTTTCAATTCCTCTTTTCTTTTGGCCATCAAGGTTGTGTCTTCTGCATATCGCAGGTTGTTAACTAGTCTTCCTCCAATCCTGGTGCCTCATTCTTCCTCATATAGTTCAGCTTCTTGGCTTATTTGCTCAGCATACACATTGAATAAGTATAGGGAAAGGATACAACCCTGATGCACACCATTCCTTATTTTAAACCAAGCAGCATCCCCTTCTTCTGTTCAAATGACTGCCTCTTGGTCCATGTATAGGTTCCTCATGAGCACAATTAAGTGTTCTGGAATTCTCATTCTTCGTAACGTTATCCATAATTTGTCATGATCCACGCAGTCAGAAGCCTTTGCATAGTCAATAAACACAGGTAAATATCATTCTGTTATGCTCTGCTTTCAGTGAAGATCCACCTAACATCAACAACGATATCTCTCATTCCACAGTGTCTTCTGAATCTGGCTGGAATTTCTTGCAGTTCTTTGTCAATGGACTGCTGCAGTTGTTTTTGAATTATCTTCAGCATAATTTTACTCGCATGTGGTATTAATGATACTGTTCAATAATTTCTGCATTCCATTGGATCATCTTTCTTTGGGATAGGCATGTATATGGATCTCTTCCAGTTGGTTGGCCAGGTGGCTGTCTTCTAAATTGCTTGGCATTGATGGATTTTTAATTAGCAACGTACAATGGACATTGCACATATATACTGGTCGGTTGTTCTCCCAGCAGCACAAGCCATAGTTGAATGCCTTCGTGAATAAAATGTTCTCTCCCCCTTGAGTTTTATAGCTGACTCTCTTCCCTTTGTGCCTATGTATCTGACCACCTTTTTTTAAAAAAATTTTTATCGGTATCCTCAATAGCCCTGCCTGTATGAAAATGGCCATTTCCTCCGTATTTCTTCCTGGGTCCCCTAATTTATTCTAAAACTCTCTAATCTCTGAATATTCACCTTGACTTCCAGTGCTTTAATTGCCTTTTGTATACTGTGTGGGTGAATAACTCCAAAGCCTACAACCAAATCAGTCTCAATGTCTGAGTTCCTGATCCAAATCCAACTATTGCATACTTCTACTTGGTTCTTGAACTATGGTGTTGGCGAAGAATTTTGATTATGCTATGGACTGCCAAAAGAACAAACAAATCTGTCTTGGAAGAAGTACAACCAGAATGTTCTTCAGAAGCAAGGATGGTGTGACTACGTCTTGCGTACTTTGGTCATGTTATCATGAGGGGTCAGTCCCTGGAGAATGACATCATGCTTGGTAAAGTAGAGGGTCAGCGAAAAAGAGGAAGACCCTCAACAAGATGGATTGACACAGTGACTGCAACAATGGGCTCAAGCATAACAATGGTTGCGAGAATGGCTCAGGACTGGGCAGCGTTTCCTTCTGTTGTACATAGGGTTGCTACGAGTCGTAACTGACTTGAAGGCACTTAACAACAACAACTTGTTTCTGTGACAGTTAGCCAGGTGGAATTCACTTTCTTTTTCAAATATTCCATTTTAAAGTTTCAATAGATAAAATCCTGACAATTTCCCAATCTTCTATCACTCCTTTTTCTGTTAGTTTTCAACAAGTAACTTATCCCAGTGGTGGGCATAGCAAATTAGACATGGCCACAATTCTATGGCATGCTTCCCATTAATAATTGGAGTTAATGCCCCCTCCTCTTGAATCTAGGCTGGTTTTGTATCTGCTTTGACCAATAGAATATTGAAGATGTGGTATCGGGCCCCTTTCCAGGGCCTGGAACCTCTACTTCATATCTGTTAGAACGTTCATTCTGGGGGACTCCAGTTTCCACGCAAGAAGTCTAAGTACTCTGAGACCACTATGTTATGAGAAAGTCTAGCTAACCACAGAGAGCACCCCCTAGTTAGTACAGTCATCCCAGCCCAGGGGTCAGATACAGACAGTCATGAAGAAGCATTCAGATGACTACAGACATAGCTGCCTTTTATCTGCAACCCAAATCTCACATGGGAACTGCCCAGTTGAGCACAGATAAGCTCAAGAGCCCTGAGAGAAAATAATGAATTATTGTTTTAAGCCACTATGACTTGGGGTTGTTTGTTAGCCAGCAAAAGATCTGAAGTACTATATTTAAGCAAAGAGAATATGGGATATAATGTACTTTACCCTCCTCCGTCAGTCAATCATTAATCTTGGATTCTACTTTAGTAGTTGTTCTGTTGTTGGTTGCCATGTGTGCAAAGCAGAACTGTGCTCCATAGGTTTTTCAAGGCTGTGACCTTTTGGAAGCAGCGCCCCAGGCCTGTCTTCTGAGGCACATCTGGGTGGGTTCGAACTATCAGCCTTTTGGTTAGTAGTTGAGCGCTTAACCGTTTGCACCACCCAGGGACTTCTACTTCAGTGATAGATGTTTGATTCTTCAATTTCTCTCTCCATTGCCAGTACCATAGACTAGGCTAGTATTATTCTTCTTAGCTGGAGTAAGTTTTGAATTGTTCCCACTCCAGATCATTCTTTATCTTAGATCTGGAGTGATCTCTCAAAATATGTACAATGTATGCTTGAAACGCATTAAAGTCTCTTATAGATATCAAAATCAAGATGAAAAATTTGAAAATGACATGGAAAAGCCCTTATAATCTGTTTACATTTGCATTTCAACATTATAACTCACTATTTTCTTCCCTTCTTGTTTTAGTTGCTAGTTTCCTGGAACTTTTACCTATGCTTCCTTACCCACGCGGTTTCCTTTCTAAAATTTAATTTTTGCTATTTTTTCAGGATTAAAGGTACTGCAAATCAGTTCCTCTAACAGGGCATTCAAGTCTCCACAAGACTGAGGAACTGGTATAGGTCCCAGAGTGTCTTGTAAATTGGAACTTTTACCTATGCTTCCTTACCCACTCTGTTTCCTTTCTAAAATTTAATTTTTGCTATTTTTTCATGATTAAAGGTGCTGGAAATCAGTTCCTCTAACAGGGCATTCAAGTCTCCACAAGACTGAGGAACTGGTATAGGTCCCAGAGTATCTTGTAAATTGGGCTATCAAAGCTTTCATTACCATGTATTAGAGGAGTGTGTTAATCTGTTTATCTTCCCTACTATACTGTGAGCTCCCTTAGGACGGAGACTGTGAATATTTACCATTACATCTCCAGCATCAGGCGAGCAGCCATCAAATTATATGTGGTACATCAATATGTGGAAACGAAGTAAGTAAATAAATGAAAGGTAATCCTAAATTTTTTTCTATGTAAACAGATTTTAAAATGTCATTTTATAAACACATACACTGAGCCAATTATTATTTTTAAAATCTTACTGCATTCATTTATATAAAATGCATTTTAATTTATATTTTGTTCAATGCTAATACCTAACATTTAGTGAGTGCTCACTATTTGCTCGACCCTATACCTATGTTAACTAACTTTCTCCTCACAGCAATTCTATGATGTAGAACTTTCCTGACTCTACAGGTGACGAAACTGAAGATTAGAGAAGTTAAATAGCATGTCTAAGGTCACATGTCCCTGGAGAAAGACATCATTCTTTGTAAAGCAGAGAGTCAGCAATAAAGAAGATCCTCAAAGAGAGAGATTGACATATTACTACATCTGCAGTAATGAATTCCATTTTTTATGGATTATGGGAATATAGTTGTCTCAAATAATGCTCTTCATTATACAGAGATATGTTTTTAATAATATAGGAATTAAAACATTTAATCTTATATAATGAAGTAATACCATATCCCTGAATATCAAATATTCAGAGTTCTCTACACATACGGCTCATAATTTTCATTTTAATAGATAGTTGGTTCAAGATATATATAAGCAAAAGTCTGGTGTTATCTATTTAGGTATTAGTAAATATTATTCTTGTCTCCCTAAGAGGTATTTTAACTTTGAGGCAATTAGGAAATAAACATGGAACCTCTATTGAATCATTTCTGAAGTGTGTGACATGTACGGGACTATGTCTGAAGTCAACTAGCCTGCTGCTGTCTGTTTTGACCTATGATGCCAGGAAAGTTTGTTTCAATTAGTTTTCAAGTATGGGTCTAAATATATAGAAAATGTTTGAAATCACCTACTCCAAGCTTATCCAATCAAGTGTAGACAAGCTCTGTGCACCTTGACTCTGAACAGTCATTTGAGTCTATTTAGAGCCACACTGCTTCTTGTTCTTCTTATTTTCTCAGTTCACCTGATAAGCTCTATATATAGGGTGTTTGAGACTTTTCATGGGCTCAACTAATTTAGATTTCTGGTGTCATATCTCCACTGGAGGGAAAATAAATGTGTTTCTGCTTTTATTTTATTTCTGGCTACCTAGTTACCAGATATCCTAAAGCCAAATTATTGTTCCTTCCAGAACTTTACAACTTGAAAGTACACAAATACATATATTTTTTCTTAAGTGTTTGCACATATATCATCACATTTGATGTCCACAAAATTGTCAAAAAAATTCTTAAGGTAATAGGATTTCAGGTTTACAGATTTGGAATCTTAGCCTCATGAAAGTAGAACGACTAATTCAAGGTCACATTAGAACCAAGAGTAAAACTCAGAACTTCTGTCTATTACCGTGGAATCTCAAAAGATGCAATAAACACCCAGAACTATCTAGAACTACCTGGTGCTTTGGTCACCACAGTGTCTCAATTTGTGGTGCTCTTATAGTCATCAGTGAGTAATGCTGAGTTTGCATAAATATCTGACTATTTCCCATAGTTCATCATGGGAATACCAGATACCCTCAGTGACAAAAATGAAAACATACTAAATTATACATGGAGTGTGTAAGTTTATATTTTCTAGGCCAACCTCTATTATAAATTAAAACCATGTGTTCTACTTTGTCATTATCTATAATCCAGAACACTAAAACACTTTGTTGAGACACTTGGACAACAATCGTAAGGAGTGAAGCCTCACTTTTCAAATTAAAATGTCATAGGAATATGGCAGTTGAATAAATTCCTGCTGTTTAATAAACACGACTACTTAGTTGCTAAAACATACACTCTATTTTAGTGATTGTATTTCAAAGTTAATTGATTCCACTCTGTAAAGAAAAGTAGTGAATCACTAAATTTACCACAAAATTAATAACTGTCTATCAGTAGGCTGAAGCTCCAATTGTAAAATTTTGAGAAAAAATTGCACTCATTTGACACATGAATTTGACTCTTTTAGCCAAGATGAAAATCTTTCCTGGATGTTGGTAATACCTCACCCAACCCCCAACACTATAAAAATGAAATTATCTACATGAAAACAAGGTTAATTGTCATCGGAATAATTCTTTTCTGTCCATGTGAAAGTATTTCACAGATTTGAGAAATATGAATAATAGCATTTGTTTGCACTCTGTGAGAATTTTGCACATACTAAGAACGATTTACAGAGCAATAGAAATTCAGCAAGGTACTCAAAATTTATGAGGGTTTGTCCAGAGTTAAAGATGTTTTTGTTCCACCTTATTCCTGACAATCCAGTAAGGAACTTCTAATTATTCTTTTCTTGTGAATATGACTTATTTCACTTAGAATTCACAAGTACTGTAAATAGACAATTGGCGTAGGAGGAAGAAGGGTATACATGTGTGTATCTGAGCTTTAAATTATACTATTGCCTACATCAAAATCCTTCCCATTTTTCTTTTTACTACTGATATCATAATTAACTCCAAATTTAAAATAGTTAGATAAAATATATAAATTTAATTATCACTGGAGTTATTATATTTTCATGTAAGTTACTACCTATAGTTTGAAATGGACTGATGATTTTATATCTCTGTAGGACACGGTTGTAAAAAGAGATCATGACATTCAACCCTGTATCAAAGATATCAGCAAAACAAGTATATGCATATCAGATATTTATCAGAAGACTAAATTATACCGGTTATTTTAACAGAAAAAATACCTAAACAAAAATTGTTTGCTAAGTGTGGAAACACCAAATAAAGAACACCAGCAAGATGTAGGAATTATAGAACATGTAGGAATTAGAGGAAAGGGCTGCCAACACAAAAGAAAGTTGCTGGAATTATTAAAACTAAGAAGCTTGCAGGAGGGCCCTGCAGAGCTGAAATTCAGACTCTGGAAGTGGGTGCTGCTACGCAGCTGCTGGCGTTTCTGAGCTGGGAGGTAGTGCCCCACAGGGATGAGATGAAGACTTCTAAGAAGGGAGCACAGGCCAACTTGTGTTGGTGTCTTTAAGGAGTTAAAGATAGCTGATCCATAAGAGTGTTAGAAAGATTGAAACTGGACTCAACTGCCATTATGAGAACAGTCTGCCGTCTCCAGGGTGAGAAAGCATTGCTAGGGTGAGGCTTACAGAAACAAAAAGTAAAACAGAAACAGAAAAACAAACAAACAAAAGGCTGGAAGGAGCCAATTCCTCCCCCCTCCTCCAGTTTACCAGTCTCTACCTATTGGTAGAAAGTAACAGGGAGCTGTTGGCAAAGCAGAAATTGGTTGGCAGAGTCCTAGTTAAGAGAGGTTTGGAGCTAAGAGATCATAGCTTAGGAGCTGTCAAAATAAGAGAAGTTTTAGCATTTATGGAATATATATAATTTTTCTCCTGAAGTATGTGTGTATGTGTATAATATAAACACACATACACATATATACACACATATACACAGAGAAGAAAGATTTACCGATTATAATAACGCAGGAACATAAATAAAGCTTCAATAAATTTAAAGTATTGAAATAACCTAGATTTTATTCAGCCAACACAATGAGATTAATTACAAAACAAACAATAAAGTGAGAATAGCAGTACAATGGGAAGAGTGTAGTCAATGCCACTGAACTGTGCGTAGAAATTTTTGAAATGGTGTATCTTTGGCTATGTGTATTTCCCCCCCACCCCCCCCCCCCCAAAAAAAAAGGTCGAGAAGGGAGAGGGTTGACATGTTGTGGTTTTGTTAACCAATGTTATAAAACAATATGCGTACTACTGTTTAATGAGAAACTATTTGTTCTGTAAACCTTCACCTGAAGTACAATTAAAAACAAAAGAAAAACAAAGATTTAGAGCAGCTACCCCAATTGGAATATAATCAACACATGCTAAATAATTTACAAGTCAAAGATGAAATGAAAAAATTCAGTTCAATTAAAATAAATTACAACATGCCAAAATTGTTCTGATAAAGTTAAAGGAAAGTTTAAATGAGCAAATAAATCCCAAGTAAAGGAAGAATGAAAATAGTAGACATAAAGGAAAAATAAATAACAGATAAAAGGCAAATAAGAAAAAAAACAAAGACAAAAAATTGTTCCTTCAAAGGATTAATAAAAATGGTTAAAATTCAAGTAATAGTGATCAAAAAAAGAAAGAAAATTAACAATATTAGAGATAACAAAGGGAACGTCACTAGAGTATAAGGAATTTTGCATATTGTAAAGAACATTCCCCCATAAATTTGACAACTTAGATGAAAATGACAACTTCTTAGAAAAACAAAAAAACTTACCAAAACTGACTGAAATATAAATAGAAATATATACATATACACGTACATATGTGTTTATGTGTACACATACATATAAACCAAATAAATATTTTATTAAACCTTTCTACAAAAAGAACTTATGTCCAAATGTCTTCACTGGTAAGTTGTATCAAATATTTAAAACATATACTTGGGAAAATAAAAAGCAATTATAAGACTGGAATAACATATAGGCAATACAGAATATATATATATTTTAATGTCAATTTAAAAATTACAAAAAGGCAATTTGTACAAATGAATAAAATCTTCCTGAAAGAACATTTAAAAGATGATATTTTTACCAATAAGCACATACAAATAGTGCTCAATATCATTATTTATTAAGATAATACATATTTAAACAGTGATACACCATTTCAAACGTCTATGGGTGGCATAAATGGTTTGTGTTGGACTACTAACTTAAAGACTGGCTTTTCTAATCCACCCAGTAATGCTACAGAATAAAGGCATGGAGATCTTCTTTCATAATGATTACAGCCAAGAAAACAAGATAGAGCAGTTTACTCTAAAAGACATGGATTTGTCTACATTCTACCTTGGTGAGTAACGTCTGGGGTTTAAAAGACTGTGAGCAGCCATCTGAGATACTCCACTGGTCTCACCCCCTCAGGAGCAAGTGAGAATGAAGAGAACAAGACACAAGGAAAAGATTAGTCCAAAGGACTAATGGACCACAGCTACCACAGCCTCCACCAGACTGAGTCCAGTACAGCTTGATGGTGCCCGGCTACCACCACTGACTGCTCTGACCAGGATCACAATAGAGGGTCCTGGACAGAGCTCTAAAAGAATGTAGAACAAAATTCTAAGTCACACACACACAAAAAAGACCAGATTTCCTGGCTTGACAGACTGGAGAAACCCTGAGCGTAGGGCCCCCAAACACCCTTTTAGTTCAGTGGTGAAGTCACTCCCGAAGTTCACGTTTCAGCCGGGGATTGGACAGCCTCATAAGACAAAACAGGACTAAAGAGGCACAGCAGTCAAGGGACAAGAACTAGAATAGAAGGCAGAAGGGGACAGAAAAGCTGGATATAGGGAACCCAAGGCTGAGAATGGACAGTGTTGACATGCTATGGGGTTGTTAACCATTGTCATAGGGCAATATGTGTACTAACGGTTTAATGAGAAACTATTTGTTCTGCAAACCTTCATCTGAGGTACAAAACAAGAAAAAAATTATCTATGTGAGATCAAATTGACAACAGTAACTCAAAAGGTTTGATGGGAAGCCTAGAGGTCAGTGAGTTGAAGATAATGGTGATGGAATAATTTGGAAAAGGATAGTGAGAATAGCAGCACAACTGGAAGAATGTAATCGATGTCACTGAATCGTATATGTAGAAACTTTTAAAATGGTGTACCTTTGACTATGTATATTTTCACCAAAAAAAAAAGTTCTCCAAGGTCGAGAAGGGAGAGTGTTGACATGTCGTGGGATTGTTAACCAACGTCATAAAACAATGTGTGCACTGACAGTTTAATGAGAAACTATTTGTTCTGTAAACCTTCATCTAAAGAACAATTAAAAAAAAAAAGGCATGGAGTCGTCATGAGTCAGAATAGACTGGAAGACGACGAGTTTGGTTCGGTTTTGGTTAGACCACTTCACACTCATTAAAACAAACAAACAAACCCATTGCTCTCAAGTCGATATGGACTCATGGTGGAATCAGATTGCCAGTCTGTCTTCCCCAATGCTTTGGAGTGGGTTCAAACCACCAACCTTTAGTCAGTAGTTAGAGCAAACCTTTTGTGCCACCTTTAACACATACAAGAATGACTAAAATTAAAGTAACTCAACACATAATTTTGGCAAGAACCTGGAGCAATTAGAAATCTCAAAGATTTTTGGTGAGACTGTAAAGTGGTACAACCATGTTGGAAAATGTTTGGTTGTTTTACACGAAGTTAGTATAACCTATGGACCAACAAGTACACTACTAGATATGTGCAAGAGAACTGAATATCTATGTAAAAAACCCAAAAAAACCAGAAGGCTTATAAGGAATAATTATAGTAGCTTTAGTAATAGCCAGAAAAAAGAGGAAACAAGCATACATCCATCAACAGAAGAAGACATCATCTGTGGTCTAGGGAACATTATTCAGCGATATAAAAGAATACAGTAGTAATATACGCAACAATTAAACAATGGATTGAGCAACTGATTTCTGATAGAAATAAATTCATATTATATAATGTTATTTATACAATGATCAAGAACAGGCAAAACTTAAATATAGTTGTTATTTAAAACTTTACACTTGGCTTATTTTTTTCTGCTTCATCTTTTAGATTCTTAGAATGATATTAAAATCTAAAGCTACAATTGTTAATTTTTATGTTTGAATGATCAATGTTTTAGAAGTATAATTAGATCCAATTTGTAATTGTTAATTTATTTGTTTTCCAATATTTTTAAATTAATACTTAATATATTTACTATTTTATTAAATATATTTATTTCATGACTATTTTATCTTCAATCTAGTATTTCTTTTACTATTTTGAAATATCCCTTTTTTGTCATTTGTTTTATTTTTTCTGTAACTATTTTTGTTTCCATTTTGCCTTTCCTTCTCCTTTGGATGACATATTGTCATATAATGTCTACAGTTTTGTTCTTATTCCAATCTATGAACCTCTTCCTTTTACTTAGTGAGTTACCTTTTAAAAAGGGAATAATTACTACTATATTAAGATTTATTTCTGCAGTCCTATATCACTCTTTTTCTATTTATACTTCTATTTTTTTCTTCTACCATTCATTGGATAGATACTATGTTATTATATTTGTTTAAATAATATGCACTCTAGTATATAGAGTATGTCAAGTTTTGACTGTACCTGATAAGTTGAAGAAAATGGAAGTTGACATGTATCTATTGAAGCTGTCATTGTTAGTGTAGCAGAAGCTACTTAAGTTGAGTAGTGGAGACATAGCAAACTGGAGTGGATTGGGTTCTAAGTAGTAAGGAAATAGTAACATTGAGAAGAGATAATTCTTGAGAGAGTTTTGGCTATGAAGAGGAAAAGAGAACTATAGGTGGGACAGGGATAAAACAGAAAGGAAGATATTATGGGAAATATATGGGATATGTTTATAAAACGATGGGAAGAATATGGTTTAGAAGGAAAGATTTGAGATTAAAAACTGATCTTGATTATGGTTCTTGAAAAACCAGGGAAGGATTGGATTGAAAGCATAAGTAATATGACTGGCCTTAGAAAGGGAAAGAGACACTTTATTTTTCCTTTGAATAGAAAGAAAGGAGAAAAGAGTGGCATCAGGCACTGGTCAATTTGCAAGCTTGGTAGCAGGAATTTGAGAGCGTCCCTACATGATGTTTTCTATGTCGCTGTAATTTTGAAAACAAAACCAGCAGATGAGAATAAAGCTAGATAATGAGACAGAAAAGGTCAGGTGACACAATGTTCTTTCTTTCTTTCTTTTATTGTAATAGAAACTTTTGCCTGACTATGTGACACTCATAATTAAGACTACCTTTTCCAGTTCTTTGCAGTTAGGTTTGGTAATGGCTTAATCAGCAATGTATCAGCTCTGACGTCAGTATAGTAAGCTATTCTTATTACCCCATCTTCATCTCACAGCCCAGAGGGCAGATGCCACCCTGAGTGGAGAAGGAAGGCCACAATCAGGAGATGGCCGAAGGTGGGCAGGGGAATCCTCAGTCTCTGAGGATTTCATGGAGTAGATCCGCCATACAAAAACATTATCACATCACTGCAGGCTTTTAATGGGAGAAATAAACTTCAATCTCCTGATATTTTTAGGTTTGTTTTTGTTGTTGTTAGCACCTGAAGAGAACTATAATAAATACAGTAAGCTTTCAAATGTTTGAGGAGTCCAAAGAAGGTTGACTATTTTCACCTTGGACAATGGTGGAACAAATTGCACACAGGTTTTGGGAGATCTTTGGGCACTGTGGTGAAGCACATTGAAACTGGCCATCATCTGTACTTTTGTGTGTGTGTGTGTGCGTGTATGTGTGTGTGTGTGTGATTTTCCTGTATTATTTCTAGGTCTTTATATAAGTCATACAGAAAACAGATGTTTGGATTCATTGAAAGGTGAAATTTTGTTAAACCAAAATTTACAGAAACAAAGAGAGTTTATAATACCATGAGGATGTGTTACTAAAATAATAGACCATGGGATATTTAACCAGATGGAAGAGAAGTGATGAAAATAGAGGGGTGATGGATTGGTAAAAAAAAAATATGGCAAGTGCCTCTGTTATTGTGACCTAAATTTGAACTTCAGGGGTGGGTAACTAAAGTGGATGGAGAAAAAGAGGCCACTTGAAATGCAGTTGTGGACATGTTGCCAGGGAAGGTTTTGGGATATGTCACCCAAATAGACATTGGAGTTTCCTAAGGTATTGGTAGGACTTGAGGTGAAGAAGAAAACTATGAATCAGGGGTTAATTAATGTGGAAAAGAGCCGGATATGACAAGGAAGAAGGGAGAAAACATCAATGCGAAAGGTAGGTTGTACTCAACTGGTTTTGCTATTTATTTAAATGTGATGAAGTAATAGGCATTGACAGGCAGCAACTACGGTTTCTAACCTTGAGGAGACCATGTGAATCTAAGTAGTCACCATCTGTTATGGATTGAATTGTGTCCCTCAAATTTGTGTGTCAACTTTGCTAAGCCATGATTCTTAGTATTGTGTGGTTGTCCTCCATTTTGTGATCTGTTGTAATTTTCCTATGTGTTGTAAATCATAACCTCTGTGATGTTAATGAGGCAGGATTAGAGGCAGTTATGTTAATGAGGCAGGACTCAATCTATAGGATTAAGCTGTATCTTGAGTCAATCTCTCTTTAGATATAAAAGAGAGAATCTAGCAGAGAAGAAAGGGATCTCATGTCACCAGGAAAGAAGTGCCAGGAGCAGAGAGTGCCCTTTGGACCCAGGGTCCCTATGCTGAGAAGCTACTAGACCAGGGAAAGATGGATGACAAGGACCTTCTCCAAGAACGAACAAAGAGACAAAGCCTTCCCCTAGAGCTGGTGCCCTGAATTCAGATTTCTAGCCTCTCAGACTGCGAGAGAATAAATTTCTCTTGTTCAAGCCATTCACTTGTTTTATTTCTGTTACAGCAGCACTAGATAACGAAGACACAATCTAAGGAGACTGCCAGATAAGCAGTTAACTTGGAAAAGATTCAATTTTCACTCAAGGTAAGAAAGAGGAGAGAGCCTTTGAAATAGAGAAGTCTGTTGGTTTGGGAACAGCAGTTCCAGAGAGTACAAGGAAGCACTGGGAGGTGAGGAGGAGGCTCAAGGGATACTTGGACCAATACATTAAATTAGCAGAATTATTACTGTGGTTCGTGTGTGTGGAGGAAACGTGGGACTGCTAACTGACTGGGATGAGAGACCTGCTGCTTTACTCTCTACAATCTCTTCCATTTCTGAATATTCTGAAAAAAAAACTAAGGTAAAATGAAATTTTTAGTTACCAAACACATTTTTCAGTATTCAGAAGACTCAAGAAAAAGACTGTGGTTTTTGTTTATATCGATTTCATTTGATTGCAACCATACTCTCTACTGAATTTTTGGTAATCCTGTTTAATAAAGGGAACTTTAGTCTGAATTCTTGCTCTAAGACTCATTGGACAGTGCTCTATTTATTTCAAAGTTATTTCTTTTGAAGAGAGAGAGAGGAAAGACAGTGTAGTATGGAATAGGCAGGGGTTTTCTTTTCATTATTTTGGAAATATAAACAGACGTCAAGGTCATAAATAAACATGAGTATAGTAATATCTTTGTCACAGAGAAGGGATTTCTTAAGAAATTCTTCAATATTTTTAAACTTCAGAAATAAACCCACTTACCCTACATGTCATCTATACTTAAACACGAAGCCTGTTCTTTTTCTATCATTCTCATCTTTTTTTTTTTTTCCTCCATTTTTCATGTCAGTCTTGGTTTGATTTTGCAGCTGTAAAGCATGTCTTTTCTTTCCAACTACCATTATCTTCTTAATATCTAGGGTCCCTGAAGAGGCAATTTACCAACGCACCCAGGCTTTCAGTCATCCAATTCTCATCTTGATCTCTTACAACACACTTTCAGTCATGTTTTCTCACTTAAGACTCCGTCACTGAGGTAGTTACTGCCCAGATGAAATTAACTGGACTATGTTTTCTATATACTCCCAAGTCTTCGAATTCCTTACATATACCTACTTATAATGTCCCTAATTGTCACTTTTATTATCATCATTATTTCTTTGTATTCTTGCTGGAAAACCCAATATATCTTCTTTCTCCATCTCAAAATGTCTCCATCCGATATCTGTTCAGATTAAAAGAATTTCCTTTGTCTTTCCACTTAGAACATCAGCAAGTTTCTCAATGATTTCTAAGTTTTACTTACTCTACAGGATATGTTTATCATTTATTACCCTTTCATGTTCTCTTCCGATCCCTTTTCACTGTTCTTTATCTTTTCCCATATCTTCAATTACCATCAGATCAATTCCAATTCCATGGGTCTCTCCCTTCATGACACATTCTGCTTTATTCAATTCACTATCTATACTTTTACCTGTGACATTTTCCTGTATGTTCTGTTGCCATCTAAAACTTAACGTGACTAGGTCAGATTCTTGAAATTTTCTGTTAAGCACCCGTCCACTCTTCCTAACTCCATTACTCTCACAATTTTACCAGCGTTAGACTTGGGCATTAACTTTAATACCTTTTTAATCTCTCCCTCAAGGCCCTATTAACTGTTTTGCCCTGTATAATCTCTATATAGATACTTCCTTCTTTATTCCTAGATTAAACCTCTTACAAATGTCCTGATTCTTACGCTTGGGTACTGTAAGTTGGTTTCCCTGACATTCAGATTTCTCACCTATTGCACTGTTTTCATCTAATACACTCACATATTTTATCATTGAATGCACTAATGATTTTCCATAAAGAAATATACCTTACTTTTGTTTTCTAATGGTCTCCTAACGGAAAGAATCAGAAGGGCAGATATATCTTCACTTAGATAGTTTTATATAAACTATATATATATATATATATATATTCTTACACCCAGTTGCTGTCAAGTTAGTTCTGACACGTGGAGACCCCATGTGTTAGAGTAGAACTGAGCTCCATAGGTTTTCTTGGTTGTGATCTTTACCAAAGCAAATCTCCAGGCCTTTCTTCAGTGGTGCTGCTGGGTATATTTGAACCACCAACTTTTTGGTTAGCAGCAAAGTACAAACTGTTTACATCACCCAAGGACCTATATATTCTTATACCTATTAATATTTTGTAATATATCTTCTTCACTACCTCATAGCCCCTTCATATATATGTGATCTATATCTGGTATTTTTTTCTCTTAGTGACATCCTATTTAGCCAAAATAACCTATGAGATTTATTTGTTTAATAAACAAACTTTCTAAAAATAGTTATTTCTCTTGTTAGATTCTAAATGGTTGCAAAATGAAAGATTATTCAGTAGAGTTTCAAACTCCTATAAATGACTATAGATATTGAAATAGACATTATCCAAACTTTCTGGAGGGGGTGAATTCTTTGGATTAAAAAATTAAACTAATTTTCTTCCAAGCTTCCTTCTGTTGTTGTTGTTAGTTGCCGTGAAGTCAACTCCAACTTATAGCTACCTTATGTATAAAAGAAAGAAATGTTGCTTAGTCCTGGGCAGTCTTCATGACTGTCGTTGTATTGGAGTCCATTGTTTCAGCCACTTTGTCAATATATCTCACCAATACATCTTGTTTTCCCTGACCCTTCGCTTTATCAACCATGATGTTCTTTTCTAGCAGTTAGTCTTTTCTGATGATATTTTCAGAGTAAGCGAGTCAAAATCTCATCATCCTCATTTCTAAACTGCATTCTGGTTAGATTTATTCTAAGACTGAATTGTTTGTTCTTTGGCAATCCACGGATATTCAGTATTCTTCACTAACATCAGTTTAAATGCATCAATTATTCTTCTGTCTTATTTTTTCATTGTTCAGCTTTCAGATGTCTATGAGACAATTGTAAAGGCTGTAGCTTGGCAGAAGTGCATCTTAGTTCTGATAGCCACAGAACATGTATAACTTTCTTCTGGGATTCTATAATTCTAGCATATGATTTTTAGAAAATTATCTTGTGCCTCATTCATAGATTTTTGTTACTTCCTTGCTATGTTTCATGTAATTATAATTTTAAAAATTACAAAAAGACAAGTGAAATATTAGCTCCGAAACAAAAATCTTAGGCAGTATCATCTTATCTTATAAAGTGTAGATATTAAGTGGAACTCCACTAAATGAAGTTTATATTTTGATTTTCTGGACAGTGTTGAAATGCCTAAAACAGTGTTTATACTAATATACATTAAATAGGGTAAATGTTTAAGACTTGTAAAAAGGGAAAGTATTTATGACATTCCTAATAGATAAAATGTGATATTTATGTCAAATTTATTTCTAGATAATAATGACTGACAAGGTTTGATTCTGATCCTCACAAGCACGTTGAGTTTTTTTATTCAAGAGATAGTTTCAGAAAACCTGAATATACCAGTATATTTCGTTTTAACATTATGTTTTTTGTGGAGGTACAAATATGCATGTGCATAATTATTTATATATTGTTGGCAGTTGTATAGTATTATAGGATCCCTGTAGAAAAGACACAAAGCCGTTTCCTACGTAGATATCAAAAAAAAGGTATTTAGTACATTATTTTCTTGTCCAACGTGCTGCTAGATTTAAATAAAGTGTAAATTGCAAATACCAAATAACGTCTTAGGTCTAAATATGTTATAATTGGAGTTAAATTTCTAATCATTTAATCCAAAATGTCACCCAAATTAACACCTACCTTGTTTATTGTAATTGAGAAAATAGAGCCTGCTAAACTAATCAAAAATGAGTTATCTTCCTACTCTAAAATCTCATCAAAAGACTGGAATATTTATATTGCATTTTTTCTTCCAAACTTTCTCTTTTTGAAAAGTGAAGCCTATTTCCTTCATTCTTTTTTTTTTTAATATCACCTCAGAGAAGAAAAAAACAAATCAAATTTCTGAGATTTTAATACCTAGTGGAGTACCTGGAGTATCGTTGTGATGGTTGCTGTAGTAGGTGGCTATGGAGTTGGCACCCTACTCATGGAGACGCTATGCACAACAGTACAAAACTGCTCCCAGGTTCTGCACCTTTACCATGACTGGTTGCAAATAGGAACGTGATGATCCACAGGGTTTTCACCCGCTGATTTTCAGAAGTAGATCACGAGAACTTTCTTCCTAGTCTAAGTTTGGAAGATTCACCTGGAACCTGTTCATCATCATAGTAACATGCAACTCTCCAGTGACAGATGGGTGGTGGCTGTGCATGAGGTGCATTGGCTAGAAACTGAAAGCAGTTTTTCTGCATGAAAAGCGAGAATACTACCACTGAACAACTATTGCCGCTATCTGGAGTATGTTATTGGTTTTTGTGCCATCAGGAGAATTCTTACTTGTAGCAACCCATTATGACAGACTGGAGCTGCCCCATAGAGTTTCCTAGGCTGTAGACTTTTTGGGAGCAGATCACTACATCTTTTCTCCTATGAAGCAACTGGAGGATTCCAACAACTGGCATTTCAGTTAGTAGCCGAGCACTTAATCATTGTGCCACCAGGGCTCCTACTCTGGAATATTAAAAAAAAAAAAAAAAACCATTGCCGTAGAGTCGATTCCAACTCATAGCAACCCTATAGGACAGAGTAGAACTGTCCCATGGAGTTTCCAAGGAGTGCCTGCTGGATTTGAACTGCCGACCTTTTGGTTAGCAGCTGTAGCACTTAACCACTATGCCACTCCGTAGTGAGCATTTAATATAGAGTTGTATTAGTGAATGAAATCATCTGCCTGTTTCTGAATATATGAGTGTGTGTGTGTGTGCGTGTGTGTGTGTGATTTAGTGGTAGAATTCTCACCTTCCTTGCAGGAGATGCGAGTTCGATTCCTGGCCAATACACCTCATGCACAGCCATCACACATCAGTCAGTGCAGGCTTGCGTGTTACTATGATGTTGAACTGGTTTCAGTGGAACTTCCAGACTAAAACGGACTAGGAAGAAATGCCTGGAGATTTACTTCTGAAAATCAGACAATGAAAACTCTATTGATCACAGTGGTCTGATTCTAAACTGACCATAGGGATGGCACAGGACTAAGTGTTTTTTTCTGTTGTGCATGGAATCATTGAGTTGGGAGTCAATCTGACAGCAGCCAACAACAACAAATATATTGTAGCTTCTTAAAAAAGAAAAGCTTTCAAAGTAGATCTGGCTAGGAATCATAACTGCTGTATTTTAAGTTGACAGAAAATGAACCCAGTTATTTCAAAGTGCTAAGTTGCTTGCACAATGCAAACATAATCTGAGGGAAAGTATTTTCATCTTATTTTACAGATTGCCAAGTCAAAGTTGTATGAATCTTAGTTATAGAGCCAATTTTCTTTATGTTTTATAATTCTTTAAATTCATGGAGTATATATTTTTTCTTTTCTTTTCAAACACAAATTGAACATGATTTTCATCTTAGTTTGCAAGGTGAACTTTAACTATAGCAAAGACTAGGCTGACCTTGGCCTTCATTTTGTGTCTTATTCTTATGGGCTAGTAAACTTAACTTTCCTTGTGCAGTACTTAATGGATTTGAAATAATTTACATTTTTTTTAACTTTACAAACTATTAATTAAAAATAGGTACCTTGATTTAAGAGATACTAAACAGAAGATAAAACAAAAATCCAGAACCTGAAAACATGTCAATTGCTTAGAAAATTTTATAAAGGGTGTTAGTCACTTTTTTTGTTATTTAATTTTAGTTATGTATAAAGACTGAGTCTATTGTTACCATGTACTTCTAAAGAGTAACAGGAATTTGGTTGTTCCATATCTTATTCCTAGTCATTCTCTGGACTCAGTCTAAATACCATGCCATAGGGGAAAACTTCTCTGATCCTAAAACTAGGTCAGCTCCTTTCTTGCAAGCTGCCGCATACTCCCTACTTCTCTAGTTGCAATTAATTCTTGTTAAAATTTTACTGAAAAGCGAGATGCATATCTGTCATAATAATCTGACATTAATAATCAGAGATATGGGCAAAGGTCTGTGGGAAAGAGTATAAATATTTAGAATAATAATATAATCCACCATGCTTGGAAATCATCAAAATAAAAATTCTAGTTATTTTGATTTAGAAAATAAAGCTATGGGTTCACTCATAAAGAAGCCCTGATGGTGCAGTGGTTAAAGCTCAGCAGCTGACCAAAAGGTCAGCAGTTCAGATCTACCAGCCACTCCTTGGAAACCCTATTAGGCAGTTCTACTGTTTCCTATAGGGTCGCTATGAGTCAGAATTGACTCAAAGGCAAAAGTTTTGTTTTGGTGTTGGTCACTTATAAAATTATGGTAAAATACATGTGCAAAGATGTTTGTTTCAGCATTGTTCAAAACAAAGAAAAAAAAAGAGCCTAATCATCTATCCCTATTTAAAACAAATGAGATAAACACTTAAGTCCTGATATAAAATCATCTGTAAGCTGTATTATGAAACACATAAACACAATGTTCAAATCACTCCTCATAGCATATTTATTTCTATGAAAATAAATGGATCATATAGTGTATTCATTACCAGAAGGGATCAGTCCCTAAAGAATGACATCATGCTTAGTAAAGTAGAAGATCAGTGAAAAAGAGGAAAGCCGTCAAAGAGATGGATTGACACAGTGGCTGCAACAATGGGCTTAAGAATAACAGGGAATGTGAGGATGGTGCAGAACCAGGCAATGTTTTGTTCTGTTGCACATAGGGTCTCTATGAGTTGGAATAGACTTGACAGCACCTCACAACATAACAACAATATAGTGTATTCTTTTTCACCTAACAACCTAACAACAGCACAGTGTATTCATTTTCACCTAACAACATAACAACAGCACAGTGTATTCATTTATTGTAGCAATATACTTAAGAAACTTTATTTACAACAGGTATATGTTGGGAAAATGAGGGAGAAGAGACTTACTTTTAAAATATTTTAAATGACACAAAACGTTAATCCCTGAACTACTAACTTAAAGGTTGGTGATTCAAACCCATCCAGAGACACCTTGGAAGTAAGGCCTGTAGATCTGCTTCTTAAAGGTCACATCCTTGAAACCCCATGAAGTAGAGTTCTGCTCTGCACACATGGGGTCACCATGAGTCAAAATTGACTGGATGGCAAGGAACAACAACGGCTTGCAGCCAATGACTCCTGAATGATACAATCGTTAGTTTCACAATAAAAAAAAGAAAATTCTGCCATATTTGAGTTTTCACATAATATTTAGTTGCATATCTTTAACTTATATGTTAAAATACATTATGTGACTAGTGCAAATATGAACCATTTTTCCTGCCTTCCCTTATCTTTTCAGAATAAAAAAAAATTGATATAATCAGATGAATGAATAACAAAATAACATAGGAACACTCAATATGTCCACATTTGGCTAAGTTACACTAAAATTATTTGAATTTAAAACAGTTGATAAAGACTTTAAGATTGCCAAAAGCAAGAAGAAAATATACTCTCAAATGTTTAAAAAGGTTAGGAATATAAGTAAACAGAATACAAAATATAGATTGAAGAAAGAACGCCAATATATTTTATTTTGGAACAAATATAAACATACTTTTCTTCCTTACAAATATGTCAATATGCATTTCTGCTAAAAAACATACAACTTGATAATAAAAGTTCCTTTTATAATTCTCTAAAATCACAATTCTGTAAAAAATCCATGTCTGTCATACGAGCTTAACATTTTTGACATGTCCAAAAACTGGTGGCCAGACTAGATCATTAGAATCATCTCTTCCAAAATCTTTAAGAAATCGCAACTGGAATTCATAATAGAGGACAAAAATAACAAACTAACTAGAAGGGACTTTTCAGCCACAAAATATTTTCCAATCTCTGCAGGCATGTGGGAAAAACACTTTTCTTTTTAAAAGTCCCATGTCATAGCGTTTTATTACCTACAATGATGTATTCTTTATCGCATACTTAATAGAGCATAATATCTTAAATGTTTTATATGTATTTATTGACTGCTCAATTATCTTTAATTTACTCTGTCCATCAGTAAAATTTACTGTTTCATCAGAAAAAAATATTTGAAAATGACTTATTCACTGCAAATGACGTATTCTTGGACCCTGAAATCATACATTTCTTTTTGGAATTATTTATCTTTTCTTTGTCTAAATCTCAAGTAAAGAACATCCTCAGTTCCTTAGTTTTGTACAGAACGCTTTGCATTCAACATGTCTCTCATCTTTCAGTCTAAAGAATTTGGAATCTCTAGAAGGAAAGATTCTACCAATAAACCACAGTGACATAATTATCTACATGAAAGCAAAAAGTAAATATATTTCCCTCTGGGTTTTTACATGATTATAGTAAATGAAAGATTTTTTGTTTGTTTGTTTGTTGTTTTCAATGCATTTTGAAGTTACACAGCATTGTTTGTTTCAGTCATGCAATATTTTAGGTGCTTTTGAATGAAAGGATATATATCAAGGACATAAATATATATAAATAAAAATAAAAATTATATAGATGTATGTATATACACAGATACATATAAAACCTTTATATGGTTGGTTTGTGGAGTCCAAATGTATATAAAATTGCTGAGGAAGAGTATGGAAAGAAGACAGGCATGGATGGAAAAATTAAGAGTTGAAGAAGTCAAGCATTTAATGACTTTACAAAATGTCCCCAAATAAAATATAGTTTTCATGTATACCACACTTCTTATTAACTAAATTATCTTCTAATTTAATCATTTATAACATTTTGACCTGTGGGTTAATATAGCAAATTTATACCAGTCAAAGTGCCATAAAAAATGTGGCTTTACCTATGTCAGATCAAACTGACTACAGCATCTCAAAAAGTTAAATGAGAAGCTTAACGGACAGTGACTTTATGTTGATGGTGGTGGAATAATTTGGAAAAGCATCGTAAGAATGGTTACACAACCTAAACAGTGTAAACAATGTCACTGAATTATACATGTAAGATTTGTTGAAATGGTATATCCTTTGCTGCATATATTTTCACAAAAGTAATAAAATAAAATAAAAAGTATTCTTTGTGACCACAGGTCCAGTCATAACGAAAAGACATAATGAAAATATATGAACTTAAAAGTAATGACAAAATTAAAGCAATATACTTATTTTATTAAAAAAAAATGCCTAGAAATTTATTTACATCCTTTAAAGACATTTAACAGATCAAGATTCTTTAACTTAGGTTCTGCTAATATACAATGTTTCTAAGGAATTACAGATATTATCTAGTTTTAATGTTTTGTTACTGTTGTTAGTCAAGGTCATGAAATATTATTTTAATTAATTACAGCATTATTTGTATTTAATTCACCCAGACTTATTCTAATAATGTGGGTTTTTGAAAAAATTATACTATTTTATCCAGTAGGTAGATACTAAGTATGAAAAAATTAAATTAAATAACAAATAAATAATTAGTCTTTTAGATAATTGACAACATTTTGCACGGGTCACATGGAATACGTAAAAACTCAGAAGAAAACATATTAAATATAAAATCATACATAGATATGAGATTTATATGGATCTATGTTAAGTCAATCAGAAGCTCTTGTTATACCATGTCAAAACAACCTATGAAAAGAAAAATATTTTTGTTGCGAAGAGAAAGCCTCAGACTATGCATAGATAGATTTAACAAGATTTAAATTGGTATAGCTAAACATACAAAACTCAACAGCACATTTTTAAAATCAATGCTTAACTTTTAGATTTACCAGTTGAAAGAATCAGAGGAATAAATAGAATTAAATTCCGAATATAGCTTATCCCCTCCCCCAAAAAAGTATATCTTATTTTTAAAAGACAAAAAAAAAAAAAAAACTGAACAAAACCAAGCAAAAGATCTGGGCTAGCAAAGGACATGAACAGACATTTCACCAAAGAGGATATTCAAATGGCCAAAAGACACATGAAAAGATGCTCAACATCATTAGCCGTCAGAGAAATGCAAATCAAAACCACAACGAGATATCATTTCACTTCCACTAGAATGGCTAAGCTTTAAAAAAAGAAAGAAAATAAAAAGTGTTGGAAGGGATGTGGAGAAATTGGAATCATCACCCAATGCTGGTGAAAATGCAAAATGGTACAGCTGTTGTGAAAAACAGTCCAGTGGTTCCTCCAAAAGCTAAAGGTAGAGCTGTCATACCAAAAACCAAAACCCTCTGCCATGGAGTTGATTCTGACTCATAGCGATCCCATAGGATTTCCAAGGCTGTAAATCTCTATGGAAGTAGACTGTCACATTCTTCTCATGTCCAGCCACTGGTAGTTTCCAACCACTGACCTTTCAGTTAGCAGTTGATCACTTTAACTACTGCACCACCAGGGCTCCTAGAGCTGCCATATGATCCAACAATTCCACTCCTAGGTACTGTATATACCCTAACTCTTCATGACCTGATTATCTTCTTGAATTTTTGTTTGTTTCTTTGTTTTGATGTCGTGTGTTTTCATTAATAGAAGCGTTAATAGAAGAGTGTGTTTAAATTTTTGGTTGATAATATGAATTTTGAGAAATATTATGTGGAAATAGATGCTACCATTAAATTCGGTAGGTACTCTGGCACCATGATTGGTGCAGGTACCTTCTATTTGGTAACATTGGGTACCTCCAGTTTTCCAAATATCTTACACACACACAAAACTCATCAGGACTCCCTAACTATCACATAGGAAACCGTAATTATGCTTACAAGGCTTATCTAGCTGTACAAGAGACAAAAGTTGTACCCAATCACACTTCCTAGATGTTTGTTTGTTGTTGTGGTTAGGCACTGTAGAGCTGGTTCCAACTCATAGTGACCCTACGTACCACAGTATGAAACACTGCCTGATCCAGCGCCATGCTCACAATCATTGTTATGCTTGAGCCCATTGTTGCAGCCACATTCCAATTACTAATGGCTATTTGCAGCTGTTTCTTCTCATTTTGAGTCATACCACATCAGTAAATGAGGGTCCCAAAAGCTTGATTCCATCCATGTCATTAAGGTCGACCCTACTTTGAGGAAGCAGCTCTTCCCCAGTCATCTTTTGACTGCCTTCCAACTGGGGGGCTCATCTTCTGGCACTATATTGGACAATGCTCCACTGCTATTCATAAGATTTTCACTGGATAACTCTTCTCAGAATTAGACTGTGGGGTCCTTCTTCCTAGTCTGTCTCAGTCTGGAAGCTCAGCTGAAACCTGACCACCGTGGGTGACCCTGCTGGTATCTGAATACCAGTGACATAGCTTCCAGCATCACAGCAACACACAACCCCCCACAGTACGACAAACTGACAGACACGTGGTGGTCCAAGATGTACTACTTGTAAGCCTAATACCTCAGCTATTTCCACAAACAAACTTTTTTTAGCTTTTCATCCTTATACAAGTCCTCACTAGAGGGCAGCAAATACTTCTGGTGGGAAAATTAATGTCCCAAGAAACCTCAGAGGTAGAAAATGTGGGTGAGCAAATGTTTATCTCAATGATCATTAAAAATCTAGGGAACTAATAGAAGTGACACAAACAGGCATATGCACAGTTATGTTCATTGCAGTATCATTTGCAATAGCAAAAAGATGAAAACAACCTAAGTGCACATCAAAGGATGAATGATAAGTAAAATATAGTACATACATACAATGGAATACTATTCAGTGATAAAGAAAAATGATTTCCTGAAATTTCTTCGAACATGAATTAACCTGGAGGACATTATGTTGAGTGAAATAAGTCAATCAGAATAAAAAAAAAAATATATTGTATGTTTTATGAAATGACATAAACAGGCAAATATACAGAAACAAATGTACATTATTGGTTCCCAGGGATGGGGGGCGGGGGAGAGGGATTCACTCTCTAGATAGCAGGCACTTGTTATTTCTGAAGATGGAAAGGTATCACCAAACGGGGGTGAAGTGTGCACAGCTTGACAAACATGAACAATGTCACTAAAATGTAAACAAGAAAAAAGGGCATTTTGGTAATTGTTATGGCTTATATAATTTTGAAATAACAGCAACAACAACCAAAAAATATATGTTCAGGTATATATGTATGAATGTAGACATATATATGTGTAGGTATATGTATGTGAGTACGTATGTGTGTATATATAGGTATACACATGTGTATATATACCATATATTTACACAAATAATGTACACCTACATTTGTATGCCAGCCACACCCTCCTCCTATGAAGTATTTTCATAAGCACAACTATGTTAATTCTTTTTTACATGATACTGTAAAAAAATTAGCATACCATCTTTACAAAAATACCTCACAAGGGAGGGCACAGTTGGAAAACGTAGAAGGGGCATGTTATTTGCATAAAAATATGGTATAGGCATGTATGTGAGTGTATACACATATATTCATACATATAATAAAACACATACGGGGTACATTTATGGATACTTCTTAGACATAACCAAACACCTACAGGAATTGGTTTCCTCAATTTGAAGGATTAGGACCATAATCTTGTGGGACATCTTGGTGAATTTGTATAATATAGTTCATGAAGTTTATATTCTACATTCTAGTTTGGTGAGTAAGTGTCTGAAGTCTTACAAGCTTGCAAGCGGCTATCTAAGATACAACTGTTGGTCTCCACTCATCCAGAGCAACAGAGAAAGAAGAAAGTCAAAGACTCAAAGACGAAACAAGTCTGCAGGACTAATAGTCTGCAGGAATTGCAGTTTCACCTACCCTGAGACCAGAACTAGACGGTACCTGGCTACTACTACCAACTGTTCTAATCAAATCCACAATAGATGGACCCTGGTAGAATGGGAGAGAAATGTGGTACAGAACCTAAAACACACACACACACACACAAAAGCAAATACGTATTAGACTGGTTGAGACTGCAGTACTCCCTGAGACTATTGCCCTAAGATACTCTTTAAATTCTGAACCAAAATTAGGCCCTGAGACCACCTTTTAGCTAAATAACAGATTGGCTCACAAAATAAAAAAAAAAAAAAAAATCACACATAAGTACTGTGCCACTTTAAAAAATCATCTACATGAGACCAAACGGTCAACAATTATTTTAAAACAAAGATGAGAATGTGCGGAGGCAAGGAAACTAGATTAATGGAAATGGAACAACCAGAATGGAAATATTGAGAAAAGTTTATGCATAGTGAGGAATGTAACCACTATCACAGAACAATCTGTGTAGAAATTAAAGACAGAAAACCTAGAATGCTGTGCAAACCTTCACTAAAAACACAATAAAATATTATTAAAAAAGAAAGTTCTGGGCTAGCCCAGGAGGAGTATTGATATATTATGACTTTGGTTTCCTTTTTGTGTAATATAGATTCAGTGATCTAGGAGTCCAAATCTACAGAGTTCTTAAGGTACAGCACTCTTAATAAAAATCATCAGTGGTCAATTCTACTTTCTATTGTTCAAATAACTGAAATTATGCACACTTACAATAAAAAGAGAATGAGCTCCTCTGTGCTTTGCAATTTAAAGATGCTCATTATTACCAGAATTTAAGAGGGTTTTAATATATATAATATCAAAGATGATAGATGTCACACAAGTCCCAGTATATCCTAAATATTACACAAGCAATTGTTACCCTTATTCAATACATTTTCTGGCCATCCTAGCTACTTCTCCTATCCCATACCTCCTCACAAAAATTCAAACATAAAATTTCTGCTTTCTAATAGAAGAAATCTTTCTTGGAAGAAGTACAAGCTCATTAGAAGCAAGGATGGCAAGACTATGTCTCACATAATTTGGACATGTTATTTGGAGGGATCAATCCCTGTAGAAGGACATTATGCTTGGTAAAGTAAAGAGTCAGCAAAAAAAGAGGAAGACCTTCAACAAGATAGATTGACACTGTGGCTCCACAATGGGTTCAACATAGCAACAATTGTGAGGATGGTGCAGGACCTGGCAGTGTTTTGTTCTGTTGAGCATAGGGTCACTATGAGTCAGAACCGACTTGATGGCACCTAACAACAACAACAATAATAGAAGAATATTAAATATGCACTAGTTTTTTGTTGTTTTCTTTTTAAGTTCACTCTTGCTTATTAAAGAACTATGGAGTATTTCAGCATTGGACGAGTACAGACTCACTATCATCACTTCTAAGGAGACTTCTGAATGAATTTCTTTTAAGACTGACTTGTTGGCTCTTCTGACAGTCCCTGGTATATTCAACATTCTTCAGCAACATCTCAGTTCCAATATATCAATTCTTCTTCTGTTCTTTTTCATTGTCCAGCATTCATATGCATGTGAGATGATTAAAAAGACCAAGGCTTGAGTCAGGCACACCTTAGTCATCAAGGTGACATCTTTGCTTTTTAAAACATTAAAAAGGTCTTTTGTAGCAGATTTGCCCAGTGCAATATGTCATTTGATTTCTTGACTGCTTCTTCCACACATGTTGATTGTAGATCCAAGTAGACTGAAATCATTGACAACTTCAAAAGAAAGTTTGCCATTCTGGAAGAGTTATCAAATATGGAAGGGGTAGGAAGAACACATCATTGGGCAGAGGACAATGTCAAACTGTGATGCAGTACTTACCAACCTTGGTCAACTCCATGAGGACATCTGGAGTGAATACATCCTGTTAGCATCGTCCCACATTGCAATTGCCTGTGTTGATCATACATTGAATAAGCACCACCTGGGAAGAGCATGGCCTTGGATGAAATAATTCTCTGTAGTTGAGTCAAATTGTAATGGAGATGACAGTTGGGGTGACAAATCCTTCTTTGAAAAGAGATCTGGGAAGTCACATGTCTAACATGGCATAGAGTTAATAATAGAATCTTCACCTCTTAATTCTGCTCAATGCTCTATGTTGCCACATTGTTCCAGGTGGTGGAGCAGAGCAATATTTGCCTACAGTTTTAGAATGTGTTAAGTGGTTGTTTGTTTATTTTCTCCATGTGTGTGCATTTCAAAGTCTTAATGGTTACCTGTGTGTGCATAGATTGCCTATTACAGCATCTGTGCCAATCATTCATGTTGAGTTATAAACTAATCCAGTTAGAAGAGTACATTTAAAATCAGACATTTTTCTCTCTGTGTGATAAAATGATATGTCCATTTTAACTGATTTGGAAAATAACTTTAAAATAATTTTAAAAGGTAATAATTTCACCACTCACAAATAACAATTTGATCCCTGACTATCATTTAGCTTTTTTGTTTGTTTGCTTGTTTATCTTAATTTTTTTTTTTTATATATTTTCCCTTACATATAACAATATATTTTGTCTGTATTTTCCATAAATTTGTCTGGCTTTTCCATGAATTTGTCTATTTTTTCCTCATTTTTGTCTGGTTTTTGCTTCAACTCTTGGATAATTCTGAGTATTAGAGATTTGAATTCCCTATCAGGTAGTTCTAGTGCCTTTTCTTCCACTGGAAAGTCATCTAGTATTTTAGTTTGGATGCCTACTGGAACCATCCTGTCCTGTTTTTGTAAATGTTTTGATATTATCTGCTGTCCTCGGGGCATTCAGTAGTTATTTTTCTCATTTATTGATTGTAGATTTGTTTGTTTCATCCTTTATTTTTTTTAATTTGGCTATGTCTGAGCAGGCAGGCTGTGTGTTCTTTGTTGTTTGCTCGTCTGTGGGCATGATACTTTTCACCTTCTTCTCTAAATGACAGGGTCAGTTGCTCAGATATGGTACAGCAGGGCAGGTCTAGCTGAAGAGGAGTTACTAGGATGGGTTGTTTGTGACACTTACTACAGCCACAAGGGCAGGTCAGTAATCAGTGCAGGGCAGGTTCTGCTAGGCCATACCTGTGCTGATTGATGGTGTGATGTTAAGCGCATGGTGCAGGTAGGTAGGATGAAGGGGGGAGATTGTAATGTGTGGAGCTAAGATGGGTATGGGAGAGAGGAGAGAGGAACAGGAGCCAAAAACATACAAACAAACAGAAAAGAGTGCTAGGGGAGCTTGCCATTGGAGTGGAGAGATGAGACACTATGAAACAGAATAAAACAAGAAGGGGAAGAAGAAGAGAAAAGAAAAGAATTAATAAATAAAAATTAGAAAGATAAAAGAACAGCAAAGCTCCCAGGGGTCCCACTGGTGTGGTTGCGAGGTCTAGGTAAGTTGTTCCCAGGTGTTGAAGTACAGCCTGGCTAGAAGGCATAGAGATATTCAGCGCCAGGTATTCAGGGGACAGGAAGAGAAGGAAGGTATAGAGACACAAGAAACTGAGGAATGAAGAAGGAGAAAAAGGGAAAAAGAAGGAAAAGAAAACAAAACAAATTAAAAAAATAAAAAGAACAAGAAAAGCCCCCCAAAAAACAGGAAAAAAAAGAAAAACATGAAAAAAGAAATGCCCTCAGAGATCCCTCTGCATGTCTGCACAAGCTGAGGGCGTAGGTCCCAAGTAATGTAGCACTGCCCAGCCAGAATGGGCTCCCAACTCGAGAAAAGAAAAAGAAAACAAGAAAACAAACAAAAAAAGCCCCAGGATCCCACAAGCGTGGCAGCACAGACCAGGAAGCAGTTCCACACTTAAAGAGAGCTCCGCAGCCCTTTAGGAAGAAGCAAAGATGGCACCTGGAGCCAGGTATTTGAGCGAAAGGAGAGGGATGTGGTAAGAGGTAAGGAAGAAGTCAAAAGAAGCAGAAAAAAGCAACACCAGCAGCCAACAAATGGCACTCAAGGTGCCAGTGCGGGTGGATGGAATCCAAGCAGCTGGTGCTTTCCGGCCAAGAGACTGTGTCAATGGGAAACAGAGGAGGCCAAGTGGGGATGAAGAAGGGTGCAGGTGTGGGAAAGCATATATTGCTGTTTACCAGTTGTTCTGACTCCTGTTGGAAGCTCCGTGAAGCTGGTTTCTTATACCCCATTTGCTGGTCTCTGAGAGGATTCCAAGATGGCAGATCCGCACTGCGTTAGCTGATGGGGACCTCTGCATGAATCTCTCCTCACTCTCCGTTCTCTGTGTCAGTTTCTCACTCCATTTTGTGCTTGGCTGAGTTCTTTATCTCTTCATTTGATATTGTAGGGTTTCAGTATTGCTGTTTTCTCTGTTTGGCTTAGTTTTTCTGATCTTTGCTGTGGAGGGACGGCATGGTGCTTCTGCCTAGAGTGCCATGTTGACGAAGTCCTAACAATATATTTTGGACAAGTTGACATTGCTATTTTCTGTAAAAGCAAACATTTTACAAAGCATGTAGCTGCAGACAGTTATTTAGAATTAGAGACTGAAGAATTAAAAAAATAAAGAGCCTTTTATTGTTTGAGCTTTTAAAAATATAAAACAAATTTAGCAGGAAACAATGTAAGAGCCTACTTTTCATTTTTAATCTTTAAAGTCATGGAGACCCCCCCAAAAAAGTAAATATATAAAATCTATGCAAATTAAGTTCAAAACAGAAGAGTGAAATTTTTTTGCATGACTACATTCATTATTGTAAGTGTCCTTAAACAAATGCAATTCATTCAATAATATTTCATTATTTGTTATTTTACAGCCTCTACAATTTCAATTTAATGCAGGAAGTAAATTTTTGTTCAAGTTGAATAATATTCCCATGTATGTGCAGCAGATGCTTTTCTATGCCAAATGATTCTTAGTCTGTCCTCATCAAATACAAAAAGTCATTTTGGAATTGCAGGCATGCAAATGAGGATTACATGCACATACATTTGCATTTGAAATGACCAAATTCTCTTTCCATATCCATTCTTTTTTTTCAACAGTGAACTACTTTTCATAGCTTAAAATGAAATATTGATTCTAAGCTCAGGATGTTTATAACATTATAGCCAAAACAAATGTTTATATCTAAGTAATGTTGTTCTAGGTGCTGTCTAGTTGGTTCTGACTCATAGCAACCCTATGTATAACAGAAAGAAACACTGCCCAATCCTTTGACATCCTCACAATCTTTGTTATGCTTGAGCCCATTGTTGCAGTCACTGTGTCAATCCATCTCGTTGAAGGTATTCCTCTTTTTCACTGACCCTCTGCTTTACCAAGCATGATGTCTTTCTCCAGGGACTGATCTCTCCTGACAACATGTCCAAAGTATGTAAGATGTAGTTTCACCATCCTTGCTTCGAAGGAGCGTTCTGGTTATACTTTTTCCGAGACAATTTGTTCGTTCTTTTGGCAGTCCATGGTATATTCAATATTCTTTGCCAACACCACAATTCAAAGGCATCAATTCTTATTCAGTCTTCCTTATTCATTGTCCAGCTTTTGCATGCATATGATGCCATTGAAAATATCATGGTTTGGGTCAGGCGCACCTTAGTCTTCAGGGTGACACCTTTGCTTTTCAAGACTTTAAAGAGGTCTTTTGCAGCATATTTGCCCGATGCAATGCGTCCTTTTATTTCCTGACTGCTACTTCCATGGGTGTTCATTGTGGATCCAAGTAAAATGAAATCCTTGACAACTTCAGTCTTTTCTCCATTTATCACAGTGTTGCTTATTGGTCCAGTTGTGAGGATTTTTGTTTTATGTTGAGGTATAATCCATACAGAAGGCTGTGGTCTTTGATCTTCACCAGCAAGTGCTTCAAGTCCTCTTTACTTTCAGCAAGCAAGGTTGTGTCATCTGCATAACGCAGGTTGTTAATGAGTCTTCCTCCAATCCTGATGTCCCTTTCTTCTTCATATAGTTCAGGTTCTCAGAAGCTGCGCTTACATAGGAATTTAGAATTTAGAATCACTTTGTCAATTTCCACAAAAATTTTGCTAAGATTAGGATTAGGATTGCATTGTAAATACAGAGCGATTTGAAAAGAATAGACTTCTTACCAACATTGAGTATTCCAAACCATGAACAAGATATGTCTCTCCAATTATTTAGGTCTTCTTTAACTCCTCTCTGCAATGTTATCTAGTTTTCAGCATAAATTTCTTACACATATTTGTCAGATTTATCCTTAAGTATTTCATAATTTTGATGCTCTTATAAATTTGATTTTTTAAATTTCAAATTCTATTTGCACATTATTAGTATTTAGAAATACAATTGAATATTATTTGCTGATTTTTTATCCTGCACTTGGCTGACATGGCTTATCAGTTCAGGTAGCTCTGATGTAAATTTTATCAGATTTTCTTTGACTATGTTGTCTGAAAATAAAGAGTTTTACATCTTTATTTCCAATCTGTCTGACTTTTTTTCTTTTTCTCTTGCCTCATTGTACTGCCCAGAACCTCCAATACAAGCTATAATATAAGTGGCAAGAGCAGACTTCCTTGTGTTGTTTCAGATCTTAGGGCAAAGCATTCAGTCGTTAATAAGTATGATGTTAGATATCATTTTTTTGTAAATAGCTTGTATCACTTTTATGAAGTGCTCCTCTAGTTTTTCTTTGCTGACAAGTTTTTTTTTTAATTATTATTATAAATGGATATTGTATTTTCTACATCTATTAATGTTAATGTGTTGAATTACATAGGTTGATTTTCTAATATTGTACAGATCTTGTGCCAATGGAGTAAGCCCTATTTGGTCATGATATGTTTTCTATTTTATATATTTTACTACATTTCATCTTATTTGCTAAAATTTTATTTAAAATATTTGTACCTAGGTTCATGAGGGATGTTGACTTGTGCTATGCTTATTTGGTTTAGTTTAGTCTTTTTGTTTGTTTGTTTATTGGTTTTGTTTCTTTTGTGATATCTATTTTTGGTTTTAGCATCAGAGTAATACTAGCCCTATAGCATGAGTTGAGGAGTATTTGTTTTCTGTCTGATTGTGTTTAGAAAATATACTTTTTCTACCTTAAATGATTGGTAGAATTCACCAGTAGCCATTTCTCCTGGGGTTTACTTTGGGGAAAGATTTTTAACTACACATTCTTTATATATATATATATAAAACCAAAACCAAACCTGTTGCCGTCGAGTATATTCCCACTCCTAGCAACCCTATAGGAGAGAGTATAACTGCCCTATAGGGTTTCCAAGGAGCACTGGTGGATTCGAACTGCTGACCTGCCAGTTCGCAGCAGAGCTCTTAACCAGTGCACCACCAGGGCTCCATATATGAGTCAGAAACGGATTTTTTTGGTTATGTATGTATATATATATTTATGAAGATTCATATTTTCTTATTCTTGAGTTATTTTTACTCTTTATTATGTAAGTAATTTGTTTAACTCACCAAAAGTTTCAAATTTATAGCATAGCATTTTTCATACTACCTTATTATTCTTTTAGTGTCTGTAGAGTATATGATGACAATCTGTCTCATTTCTGATATTAGTAATTTATGTCCCTCTCTCTCTCTCTTTTTCCCTGATCAATCAGGTTAGCAGTATTTCAATTACATTATTTTTTTTTTTTTAAGAACCAGCTTTGGTCTTATTGATTTTCTCTATGACTTTTCTGTTTTTTTATTTTATTGACTTCTTCTTTCATGCAAATTATTTGATTTATTCTGCTTCTTTTTCATGTAATTTATTCTTCAAATTTCATAACATGGCCATTGAAGGCATTTATTAGAGACCTTTCCTCTTTTCGTAAATAAGCATTTGATTCAATAATATTCTGTCCAAGTACTTCTTTAGCAGTATTCCACAAATTCTGATAGATGACATTTCCATTTTTATTCACTTCAACATACTTTCTAATTTTTCCTCTGATTTCTTCATTTCATTGGTTATTAAAAGTGTGTAATTTAGCTTTCACATATTTGGGAATTTCCTAGATATTATTCTGTGATTGATATCTAATTAAATCCATTTTGATTTGTGATAGCTGGACTTCTATGAATGTCTCTTATGATCCTAGCCTCCTGATATTCACACCATTGCACAATTCCCTGTCTAAGGGAGCAGGTACTATAGCTAGTAACTTGCTTTTAACAAATAGAATACGGCAAACATGATGAGTAATGCTTCTTAGATTTCAAAAGACTGTTACCTCTGTTTTATTAGCTCTCTCTCATTCTCATCACTTGCTTGCTCTAGTGACACAAGTTGCCATGTTGTGAGCTTCCCTATGGTGAAACTCACGTGGCAAGTAACTGAGAGTAGCCTCTGGTCAACAACCAGAGAGGAACCTATGTCTTCAACCTAATAACCCAGGAGGAACTCAATCCTGCTAACAACTTCGTGAGGGAGTGTCTTAGTCATCTAGTACTGCTCTAACAGAATTACCACAAGTGGATGGCTTTAACAAAGAGAAATTTATTCTCTCACAGTCTAGTAGGTTACAAGTCCAAATTCAGGGCATCAGCTCCAGGGGAAGGGTTTCTTTGTCAGCTCTGGAGAAAGGTCCTTGTCATCAGTCTTCCCTTGGTCTGGGAGCATCTCCTCACAGGGACCCCAGGTCCAAAGTAAGCACTCTGCTCCCAACACTGCTTTCTTGTTGGTTTGCGGTCCCCGTTTTCTGCAACCGGTCAAGTGGCCATAACTGGTATTTAGAACTACCTTCTTCCACCACCCATTCTGTGTTCCTCTTGCCCTCAGCAAGCACCTCAGCTGTTTGTGGTTCTTTGCCTGGTGGGGTGAACTAAACCTTCATTCCTGAAGGGTCTGGGCCATTAGTAGTCATGTCAGCATTGGGTTGCTGTAGTTTTGATTGACTTGAATCACAGGGCATGGTAGTACTAAGAGATGCTCTAAGGGATCCCCTGCATTCCAGACATACTCTTCTTTATCTCCATCATGTAATATCAATCCAATTTCCTCTTGGTAATCAGGATCATCACACTAGCTAGTATGGTAACTCCAGAGCCATAAGGAGCCCAAAGTGGACAGGTGGCATTCTTAGCTTCCTGTTCAGTGGAATCAGTGATGTGTCTCCAGATGGGAGCATTCTTCCCTTTGGAACTAAGACTTCTAGACTTTCAAAGCATAAGGTTGTGGGGACAGGAAGTAAAATCTTGCTAGAAGGTCACTAGAAGTAATAGTGAGTGGTGCCACTCCCATTTCCACCCCTTGATTCCTGGACCCATGAATCCTGGCTATGGGAGATACAGCACCGTATATTGGATGCTGGTTTAGAGCATATACAGCTTCCTGGAGAACATTGCCCCAACCCTGCAAGGTATTGCCACCTAGCTGGTGCCGTTATTGTGTCTTTAGGAGGCCATTCCATCATTCTGTCAAGCCAGCTGTTCAGGATGATGGGGATCATGATAAGACCAGTGAATTCCATGAGCATGGGCCCACAGCTGCGTTTCATTTGCTATGAAGTGATTCCCTTGATCCGAGGCAATTCTGTATAGAGTAACATGACCATGGATATGGCATTCTGTAAGTCCACGAATGGTAGTTTTGGCAGAAGTATTGCATGCAGGGAAGGCAAATCCATATCCAGAATGTCTTAGGCTGGGTTCTCTAGAGAAGCAAAACCAGTAAAAGAGTATAAATATACATATATAGAGAGATTTATATCAAGGAAATAGCTCACGTGACTGTAGAGGCCAGAAAGTCCCAAGTCTGTGGACTGGGGTAGGGGCCTCTCCCAAGTCACGCAGCTGCAGAAGCTGGTGAGCCCAAGATTGACAAGTCGGAGAGCAGGGCTCTGTTCATAGGCTGTGAAGATGGACCAACCCTAAGTTCGGCAAATAAGCTGACAGCTCAAGTCCCAAGAACCGGAGGTGAGATGACAGGAGGCAGCTGAAGGATGCAGAGTGAGCAAAAAGTCAGAACATCTGCTTATATTCAGATGCAAGCCACACCCCCAAGGAGACTCCCTTTCATCTGATTGGCTACTCACAGTATATTCAATCATGGGAGTGATCACATTAAAACACTGAGAATTGTGGCCCAGCTAAATCGACACACAATCTTAACCATCACAAGGAGCATAGAAACAGATCCTTTTCCAATCCAGTCTTGTGATGACTACAGTCCTAGCTGAAACTTTGGTTACAGCCTGTGAGAGACCTCAAATTACTGACTACAGAAACTGAAAGATAATCAGTGTCAGATAAGCCACTAAGTTCCAGGATTCTTTACTAGGCAACAATGAATAGCTAATACCAGAGAACATAATTTGAATGACTAGAATATTTTTTAATTTCAACTTCATTTTAAGACCCAGAACATGGTTTAGGTTTGTAAGTGTCCTATGTTCCTTAAAAAGAAATTGTATTCTGCTGTTGTTGGCTGGAGTGTTTTATAAATATCATTTAGGTCATGGTGACTGATAGTACTGTTCAAATCTACTGTATTTTTGTTGATTTTCTATGCACCTCTTCTATCAAACATTGAGAAAGGATTATTGAAATCATTACTAGAATTTTGAATTCATCTATTTTTCCTTGCAGTTATATCAGTTTTTGCTTTATGTTTGAATCTCTGTTATTAGGGGCATAAACATTTAAGATTTTGATGTCCCCTTGATTAACTTACCTCTTATCATTATGAAATTAGCTTCTTAGTGTTAGCATGGTGTATCTTTTTCCACCAGTTTCAGTCTGTTTGCATGTTTATATTTAAAGTATGTTTCTTGTGGGGAAAACATATTCAACCATACAATCTCTGTCTTTCACTGAAGCGTTGACACCATTTCCCTTTAATGTGATTATTGCCATAATTTTAAGCTTATTATCTTGTTATTCGTTTTCCATTTCTCCCTGACATTTGGTGTTCCCCTGATCTGAATTTTACCCCTTCGTTTGGACAGATCAATCTGCTTGCAGAAATTATCCAAAATTTTTGAAGATATAAAAGCATGCTAGCTGGGATTTTAGTTTTAAGTGCTAAATTGAGCCTGAGAATCACACTGGTATGTATATGATGCAGTACAAAGACCACAGAGCCTAGAGTAGAGGGAGACAAAAGACATAAGAAATGTTAGTAAAACATAATGAGATGTGGGAGCACCTTAGTTTATGCAATTTAGGTCATTAAGCAATGTTAACTGGATTGCCATAGGTGAGGAGAATTTATTTTTACAGGCATGTAGTTCAATTACTTAAAGCAATCAAATGGAATTTGTGCAGTTGGAATTGACATTATGATTCAAAGATTCCACTTACTTAGCAAACAAGGAGACTTAACCAGAGGTGAAACAACAATGAGGTAATAATCTTTTGATTATAGTAGAAGAAAATTAACACAGATTTTGTTAAATGTTTAGGATTTAGTGTTCTATCACTTCTTTTTATGTTTTAAATATAGCCATAATCACCGAAGATGACTTACATGGATATCAAATACAAATGATGACCATATGGAAGGGAATAGTGTTTTCCAGAGATAAAAATATGTTATTTTTAGGATATATATATTAATAATTCTAAAGCTGGTGGTATCTTAGACATTCTGTTCATTGCATCCTCATGTTTGCCGCTAGTTTTATGACAGTCAAAATTGTAAAGTATGCATTGCAGCATCTAGAGCTACTTGTTTTCATTCAATTCTAGTAACAATTTTGAATTGACATTTCACTTTTGCATTCTAAAAGGTCTTTATGTTTTGGAAACATATATTTCTAATTCAAAAAACAGAAAGGCCAAAAGCTGCTGAGAAGATGTATGCCATAATTATATTTAAAATTTGTAATAAGAAACAAGTAATGAAAATAGTCTTTAAAATTTTAGAATTCAACATGTCTTTGAATTAGTGAAACCTTTTAATTAAAACCGATAGTTAGATTTCTCTTGCATTTAATTCTCTATATCTTAATTATCCTTTGTACATTTCATGATTGTTTCTGAATTCTGGAGGCATATAACCATCAAAATAAAAGAAATTACAGAAAACACACACACACTATTCATACATTATGATATTCAGGATTGAGAATATCAAGCAAAAAGTAAATGCCCATATAGTTGGCATATAAATGATTATGGGTAATATTTGGTTAAATTGATAGAGTACTACTTTTGTTGAAAATGTGTATCCAAATTCACATTAGTCCTTCAATTAGAAGCGTTAGGAATGTATTGAACATTTTGAAACTAATACTCTAAGCAGGATTTTGTAATGAAAAGCTTGGAGAGCAGAACCTCTTTCCAAAAAATTATAAGGCTAAAAAATCCAGCAAATGAAGTAGTACAAGCTTCAAAAACTTCAGGATTTTCTTTGATTAACTGCCAAAGTTTTCACTTAAGCTCTTTTTAAAAAATTATAGTACTTTAGTAATCTTAAAAAAAAGAGGTCAAGTACTTTCAAGCTTAATGAATTTAAACTGTTATTTGTTACTTCCTTGAAAGTCATACCTTATCCACAGTGTAAAAACTTCAAAACTACACGGGATTTTAAAGATTTCTAGCCCAGGGAGAGATTTCGAAAGCTTCTCTCAAACAACAAAACAAACACTGAAATTCCGAAACAAAGCCTAGGGCGTCACAAGGTTCATTTGTAATTCTCTTCAAGTAACAAACTGTACAAAAATCTTCCTACAAGTATTTGATTAGTTTCAGTACTTGCACATCACGGAACTGCTCATTTACATAAGCTCTTCTTCTGCATTGTTTAAGGGAGACAGTTCAAACAACAGATAATTATCACTTTTAATGTAAACAGCTTCATTTTTCTTACCTTAATGCACAATTGGAGTGTACTTTGTTCCTTTTTTAACACACAATTTGATAAATATTTACTAGAGTCCTACTTTGGATAAAGTACAGTATTAGACGCCGTGGGGCACAAAAAATAAATATCTTCTCTGAAATAACTGGTACTCTATTTGGAACTATGATTCTACAAATAAATATAATACTAAGAAAAATATAATTCTTTCAATAAAAAGGGTATTGTTATTATGGGTGCTCAAACATAACAGTGATTATCTAGTTGTGACAAGCACGAAACACCATGAACAAGTGGTGTTTAGGAAGGTTGTTTAAAGATGTGTAGAATTTCAGTATTTATAACAATTAAAGAACAAAATTGTGTAGATCAACATGAATGATAAAACCCAATGAGGGCATATGAAAAGAATACTACTATAACATGCAAACTACACACAAACACAAACACACACAAAATATAGAATATAAAGTGGTTAAGTAGAATCTTGAAGTTTTAATTGCTTTATTTCTGTTTACCACTCTGTTTTTCTTACAAAATATAGAGTAATAATTAAGGATTACAGCACAGAATGAGACTTAAAGGCCTTAGCATGATCAGCCTTCAAAATAACACTCTTCATCTCAAAATCTCAGTAACTAACAGACAATACAAACCAAATTAGTCTATTTCCCAGCTTAAAATCTTTCAGAGACTTGCAATTATTCTTTGGAAAAACAACAAAAATTTATCATTTTTATCTTTTTTTTTCAGGATTTGGAGATTCTAAAAACCTAATTATAATTTATATGTATACTTCTTAATTAATTATTTTTCCCAAGACTCAGGTTGTATGTAAATTTTATAGGACCCAGTCAAGTTAACACAATAGAAATGAGGCTAGCCAGAGCAGATCAAGTGGATTCAAAGAAAAAACTACTTATGCAAAGGTGACACTAAGGATAAAATTAGTAAGTGGATTGAACTTGTAACAATTTCTTAATAAATTATTGTTTTTTTTTAAAGGAAGACTTGACAGGATGAAAACTTTAAATGTATAATTTAGAGTTTTTGTTTCTGGGATCTTCAACAATATTATGTGTCATGCCTTATGTAAAATGTATTATACATACATACATTATACACAATATTATACTCCAAACTTTGGAGCCCCTTATTGGAGTTATTTTTTTCTTAGTTCACATGCAACATATAAAAGTCATAAGTATCTTACATACTTTTTCTAATAAATTTTGGAGACCTTGTCAATCTCTGTATCTATAGCATATAGCTTCTAAAACATCTTGAGTGTATCACAAATGTGATCACAGTTCCATTGTGAATCATTAGGGAAATAGCACAGATTTAGGGTGCTGCAGAATTCCAACCTAAAAATATTCCAAAGTAGCAGATATTGAGCTTTTTATTATGTCATAACCAATAAACACTAGATAAGCATGGTGTGGATATACGATGAACCATTCTAAACATATTGTTAGTCAGAGGAATACGGTGACTCTAAAACTCCTTTCCAATCAGCTCATTGGAAGCAAACACAATTTTAGAGTTTTTACAGGATTATTCTGGTTCTCTCCGTAACATCTTTTTATAAGGTCCTTTGGGAATATTTTTCTTTTCAGATCCCAGGAAACTAAGACCAAAAGTAAATCCATGTTGGTCACGACTAACTTTACCTGTCTGTGTTGCAAAGATCTATCAAACAAGTGGATGCACCTTCTATGAGAAGTAAAAGAGCAAATGATTTACACCCAATCCACAATTCAAAAGTTGTCTGATCCCTTTAACTTTATCTCAGTCTGGGCTCTCATAGGACTATCTTGCTCTTCCTTCATTTTTAATGTTCTAAATTTCCTTTTGATATTGTTTCCCTTTTGCCTAAGAAACTTCTATTACTAATTCTTCTAGTGCAGGCCTAACCAGTTTCCATTTGCCATTGAGTGGACTCAGACTCATGGTGACCTTGTGTGTCAGAGTAGAACTGAGTTCTATAGGGTTTTCAATGGCTGCTTTTTCAGAAGTAGATTGTCAGAAATTTTTTCTGAGGTGCTTCTGAGTGGACTTGAATCTCCAACCTTTTGGTCAATAGCCAAGCACATTAATGGAGACCTACTAGCTAAGAATTCTCTTAGTTTTCCTTCCGATGACAATGTCTTTATTCCGTGTTTATTTCTGAAGAATACTTTCACTGGTTATACATTTATGGGTTGAAAGTTTCTTTTTTTTTTTCCTTCAGTACTTCAAAAATGTTGTGCCACTCCCTTCTGGACCCCATGATTTCTGATAGGAAATGTGCTGTCATTTGAACCTCTTAAAAGCATCTGCATGTAGATAACTAGATGTCTCAGTCATCTGGTGCTGCTCTAACAGGAATACCACAAGTGGATGGTTTTAACAAAGAGAAATTTATTCTCTCATAGTCCAGTAGGCTACAAGTCCAAATTCAGGGCATTAGCTCCAGGGGAACACTCTCTCCATTGGCTCTAGAGGAAAGTCCATGTCATCAATCTTCCTTTGGTCTGGTCCAAAGGACACACTCTGCTCCCAGCACTGCTTTCTTGGTGGTATGAGGTTCCTGTGTGTCTCTTCTCACTTCTCTCTTTTATATCTCAAAAGAGATTGCATTAAGACACTGATCTTGTCAACCTCATCGGTATAACCTCATCACAGTGATAGAATTTACAACACATGAGGCGATCCCATATTATCTCATCACAGTGATAGAATTTACAACACATGAGGTGATCCCATATAATCTCATCATAGTGGTAGAGTTTACAACACATAAGGAAATCACATCAGATAATATAGTCATACAATACTAGAAATCATGACCTAGCCAAGTTGCTACACACATTTTTTGGCAGACACAATTCAATCCATGACACTAGATTTGCCTTAAGGACTACTTTTAGATTCTACAGTAAGACAGCATTTTGGAATGCATTTGAGAATTTTCATGATAACCAAAAACCAAAACCATTGCCATCAATTAAATTCCTACTCATGGCAACCCTGTAGGACAGAGTAGAACTGTCCTATACAGTTTCCGAGGAGCAGCTGGTGTAGTGTGCAAATTACTTTGACATCTAAAGTAACCTAACACCTAGTGAAGCTTAAATATAAAGCATATAGGTGACATGTTTTCACATGATTTTTTTCTTAGATTAAATCATTTACATATTGAGTAGAAATGAGGTCTATATTTTTTCAATCAGGCAACCGTATCATAATTAATATACCAATATAACTTTGCAATTACCACTGAAGTATTCCTTATAGAATTTTGTGCATTTTTTCTTTGTAAAATTGTTGAAAAGGAGTACTTAAAATAATTATATCTTTTAATATATGCAATACATATTATCTGTATTTTTAATGATTTCTAACCAATATTGGTACTACTATCCAGATGGTAAGTTTCATCTTAAACAATAGATAATCTTTGTTTGCTTTATACAGGTTTTGCTAAAATGTCACAGAAATTCAAGAGCTCAGGAGCATGTACAGTTCTTGATACCTAAGGCTAAATTTTGTTTCAGATATAGGTTGCACTCATTGAAAATTAGATAAACAGTGCTATTAATATTTGTTTAAAGAATATACCACTAAGTTTTATCCAATATCTAAATAATCCACTTACAAGCTGTATCCTATGAAGCCAAAGAAGAAAATAAGAACAGTAGGTGCAACAGTGTGAGATGAAAATGTAGCAGAGCAGAAAGATATATGATGGAAATTATGGTTTCTGACTTGGTTTAAATATAGTGATGTCAATAAAGGCAATGAGATCTTGTAACCTTATTACCTGTAATCACAATTTCATCTTAGTTACTTACTTTCAGTGTGATCTTCTGCAAGTTATTTCATTTCCCCGTGTATTTTTCCTCAACCATAATAACAACCGTATTGATGATCGATCCTAGCAATAAATATTTATCAAGCACTTTCTAGTCATTAGAGAACAAAATAGGCAAAAAATATGCACTTATAGACAGTTCAGTGAGAGCAGATGGATAATGAAAAAAATATATGGTTAATAAGTAAATTACATAGTATCCTAGATGTGTTAAATGCTAGGGAAAGTAAAACATTGATCTGAAGGAGTTTGGGAGTGTTCACCGTGGGGGAAGGTGGGGTTGCAATTTTGTTAGTATAATACAGATAGGCTTTATTGAGAAGATGAAATTTTAGTTAAGACTTGAAGGATGTGAAGAGTGAGAACTACTGATATCAGGAAAAAGAATATTCTACATAGAGTGAGAAGAGAAAAGAAAGTTAAACGAGTGTCAGTCTTTCCATGGCCGTCTAGGTGATTTTTAAATATTTGACTTATATTCTGAGAGAAAGGGAGAGCTACTGAAGGGTTTTTTTTTTTTTTTTTTAATTTTATTGTACTTCAGGTGAAGGCTTACAGAACAAATAGTTTTTCAAGAAATGGTAGTACACATGTTGTTTTATGACATTGGTTAACAACCCCACAACATATTAACCCTCTAAATTCTCAACCATTTTTTTTTTTTTTGGTGAAAATACATGTAGCCAAAGATACACCATTTCAAAAATTTCTACATACACAGTTCAGTGACATTGACTACGCTCTTCCAGTTGTGCTGCTATTCTCACTTAAGATGAAGGCTTACAGAACAAAATAGTTTCTCATTTAACAGTTACCACAAATGTTGCCCCATGACAATGGTTAACAATCTCACAACACATCAATATCCTTACTCAAACTTGGGTTCCCTATCACCAGCTTCCTTGTCCCCTTCTGCCTTCTGGCCCTTGTCACTGGACTCCTGTACCTCGTTAGTCTCATTTGCTTTTACGGGACTGTCCACTCCCAGGCTGAACAGTGAACCTCGGAGGTAACTTCACCACTGAGCTAAAAGGGTGTCTGGGGGCCATTCTCTCGAGGTTTCTCCAGTCTCCTTTAGGCCAGTAAATCTGGTCTTTTATTTTTGTGAGTTAGAATTATTCTCTACATCCTTCTCCAGCTCTGTCCAGAAACCTCTGTTGTGATCCTGGTCAGAGCAGTCAGCGGTGGTAGCTGGGCAGCATCAAGCTGTACTGGACTCAGTCTGGTGGAGGCCTTGGTAGCTGTGGGCAATTAGTCCTTTGAACTAATCTTTTCCTTGGATCCTGTTCTCTTCATTCTCCCTTGCTCCTGAAGGGATGAGACCAGTGGAGTATCTTAGATGGCCGCTCACAGGCTTTTAAGACCCCAGACACTACTCACCGAGGTAGAATGTAGAGCATTGTCTTCATGAGCTGTGTCATGCCAATTGAGCTAGATGTTCCCCGAGACCATGGTCCCACAGCCCTCCACCCAGCAATTCAGTCCCTCAGGGAGTTTGGATGTGTCTATGGGGCTTCCATGACCTTTCCTTGTACAAGTTGTGCTAGTTTCCCCTGTATTGTGTACTGTCTCACCCTTCATCCAAGATACCACTTACCTATTGCCTATTTAGTATTTCCCTCCCACCCCTCCCTACCCTGGTAACCAACAAAGATTGTTACATTTTGTGTGTGAGCTTTTTCATGGGTTTTTACAATAGAGGTCTCATACAATATTGGTCGTTTTGTGATTGACTTATTTCACTCAGCATAATTTCCTCCAGTTTCATCCATGTTATGAGCTGCTTCACAGATTCATCATTGTTCTTTCTCGTTTCATAGTACTCCATTGTGTGTATGTACCATAGTTTGTTTATCCATTCATCTGTTGATGGGCATCTAGGTTGTTTCCATCATTTTGCTATTGTGAACAATGCTGCCATGAACATAGGTGTGCATGTGTCTATTAGAGTGACGACTCTTATTTCTCTAGGATATATTCCTAAGAGTGGGATTGCTGGATCAAATGGTATGTCTATTTCTAGCTTTCTGAGGAAGCACCATATCATTTTCCAAAATGGTTGTATCAATTTGCATTCCCACCAGCAGTGCATAAGAGTTCCCATTTCCACGCAGCCCCTCCAACATTTGTTATTTCCAGTGTTTTTGATTCGTGCCGGTAATGCCAGGGTGAGATGGTATCTCATACTGGTTTTAATTTGCATTTCTCTAATAGCTAGTGATCGCAAGCATTTCCTCATGTGTCTGTAGGCCATTTGAATGTCTTCTTTGGTGAAGTTTCTGTTCATTTCCTTGCCCATTTTTAATACGATTATTTGTCTTTTTGTTGTAGAGGTGTTCGATTTTCTTGTAGGTTATGGAGATTAGATCTTTGTCTGATTGTACTGTCCAAAAATTTTTTCCCTGTCTGCAGGGTCTCTTTTTACTCTTCTTGTGAAGTCTTTTGAAGAGCATAAGTGTTTGATTTTTAGAAGATCCCAGTCATCTAGCTTATCTGTTGGGTTTTGTGTGTTGATAGTTATGGTTCGTACCCTGTTAATGCCATGTATTAAGGCCTGTAGTGTTGGTCCTAATTTTTCTTCTATCAACTTTATAGTTTTAGGCTTTATATTCAGGTCTTTGATCCATTTTGAAGTAGTTTTTGTATACAGTGTGAGGTACGGGTCCTGTTTCATTTTTTGGCAAATGCATATCCAGTTTTGCCAGCACCATTTGTTAAAAAGACTGTCTTTTCCCCATTTGATGGACTTTGGGCCCTTCTCGAAGATCAGGTGACTGTAGGTGGATAGATTTACATCTGGGTTCTCAATTCTGTTCCATTGGTCAATGTATCTGTCGTTGTACCAGTGCCAGGCTGTTTTGACTACTGTAGCTGCATAGTAGGTTCTGAAGTCAGGTAGTGTGAGTCCTCCAACTTTATTCTTCTTCTTCAGTTGTGCTTTACTTATTCGGGGCTTCTTCCCTTTCCATATAAAGTTCATGATTAGTTTTCCCCTTTCTTTGAAGAATGTTGTTGGTATTTGGATTGGGATTGCATTGTATTTGTAAATTGCTTTGGGTAGAATTGCCATTTTCACAATGTTGAGTCTGCCTATCCATGAGTATGGTATGTTTTTCCACTTATGTAGATCCCTTTGGGTTTCATGCAGTAGTGTTTTGTAGTTTTCTTTGTATAGGTCTTTTACATCCCTGGTCAGATTTATTCCTAAGTATTTTCTTTTTTTAGGGGTTATTGAAAATGGTATTGTTTTCCTGATTTATTTTTCATCGTTCTCCATACTGGTGTATAGGAATCCAACTGATTTTTGAATGTTTATCTTGTATCTTGCCACTCTGCTGAATCTTTCTATTAGTTCCAGTAGATTTCTCGTGGAGTCTTTAGGGTTTTCTATGTATAGTATCATATCATCTGCAAACAGGGACAGTTTAACTTCTTCATTACCAATTTGGATGCCCTTTATTTCTTTCTCTTGCCTTATTGCTCTAGCTAGAACTTCCAGCACAATGTTAAATAGGAGTGGTGATAAAGGGCATCCTTGTCTTGGTCCTGTTTTCAAGGGGAATGTTTTCAGCCTCTCTCCATTAAGAATGATGTTGGCCGTTGGTTTTGCATAGATGCCCTTTATTATGTTGAGAAATTTCCCTTCTATACTTATTTTATTGAGAGTTTTTATCAGGAATGGGTGTTAGACTTTGTCAAATGCGCTTTTCTGCATCATTTGAGATGATCGTGTGATTCTTTTCTTTCATTTTATTTATGTGGTGGATTACATTGATTGATTTTTTAATGTTGAACCATCCTTGCATACCTGGTATGAATCTTACTTGGTTGTGGTGTATTATTTTTTTGATATGATGCTAAATTCTATTGGCTAGAATTTTGTTCAGAATTTTTGCATCTATATTCATGAGAGGTATTGGTCTGTAATTTTCTTTTTTTTGTGACGTCTTTGCATGGTTATGGTATCAGCATTATGCTGGCTTCATAGAATGAATTTGGAAGTGTTGCTTCCTCTTCTATGCTCTGAAATAGCTTCAGTAATACTGGTATAAGCTCTTCTGTAAATGTTTTGTAGAATTCTCCAGTGAAGCCATCTGGGCCAGGGCTTTTTTTGGTTGGGAATTTTTTTATTACCTTTCCAATCTCTTCTCTTGTTATGGGTCTGTTCAGATTTTCAACATCACTTTGTTGTAGTTTGGGTAGGCCATGTGTTTATAGAAATTTACCCATTTCCTCTAGGTTTTCAAATTTGTTGGAGTATAGTTTTTCATATATTCTGTTATAATCCTTTTTATTTCAGTTGGGTCTGTTGTAATGTCCTCCATTTCAGTTTTTATTTGGGTTATTTGCGTCCTCTCTTATTTTTCTTTTGTCAGTCTGGCGAGAGGTTAGTCGATTTTGTTCATTCTTTCCAAGAACCAACTTTTGGTTTTGTTGATTCTTTCTATTGTTTTTCTGCTTTCTATTTCATTTATTTCTGCTCTGATCTTTACTATTTCCTTTCTTCCGGTGGTTGTGGGCTTTCTTTTTTTTTTTTTTTTTTTTTTTTGCTGTTCTCTTTCTATTTTTTGAGTTCTGTAGTTAATGTTTTGATTTTGTCCCTTTCTTCTTTTTTGATATGTGCATCTATTGCTATAAATTGTCCTCTGAGGACTGCCTTTGCTGTGTCCCAAAGGTTTTGGTGTGATGTGTTTTTATTCTCATTTGATTCTAGGAATTTTTTGACTCCATCTCTGATTTCTTCACATCATTCCCAGTGATGTGTAAGCAGGATATTATTCAGTTTCCATGTAATTAATTATTTTCCCTTGCTCTTTCTATTGTTAATTTCTACCTTGATGGCATTGTGGTCAGAGAAGATACTTTGAATTATCTCAACGTTTTGGATCTTGTTGAGGATTGCTCTGTGGCCTAAGATGCGGTCTATTCTGGAGAATGTTCTCTCTGCATTGGAAAAGAATGTGTACTTTGCAGCAGTTGGATGGAGTGTTCTATATATGGCTACGAGGTCAAGTTGGTTGATTGTGCCCTTTAGGTCTTCTGTATCTTTGCTGAGTTTCTTCTTAGTTGTTCTGTCCTTAACCGAGAGTGGTGTGTTGAAGTCTCCTACTATTATTGTGGAACTGTCAATTTCTCTTTTCAGTGTGGTTAGAGTCTATTTTACGTGTTTTGGAGCCCTGTCATTGGGTGTGTAGATGTTTATTATGGTTATGTCTTCATGATGGATCATCCCCTTAATCATTGTATAGTGTCCTTCTTTGTCTTTTATGGTAGGTTTTGTTTTAAACTCTATTTTATCTGAGATTAGAATTGCCACTCCTGCTCTTTTTTGGTAGGTGTTAGTTTGATATATTTTTTTCCGACTTTTGATTTTTAATAAATTCACATCTTTGTTTCTAAGGTGTGTCTCTTGTAGACAGCATATTGATGGATCCTGTTTTCTTATCCATTCTGTCACTCTCTGTCTCTTTATGAGTGTATTGAGTCGTTTTACATTCAGTGTAATTATTGATAGATGTGAGTTTGTTGCTGTCATTTTGTAGTGCTTTTTTTGTGGTGCTGAAGTTTTCTTTGTTCTTCTTACTCTCTTGTGCTGAGTTACTTTTGTTTGTGGATTTTTTTTTTCATTTGTTTTGTTTTTGTAGGTTTTGTTTTTGCTGAGACTTTAGGTTTTTCCTCTTTTTTTAATGAGTATGTTTGGTAACTTTCTTTGTGGTTACCAGAAATTTTACCCTTATCTTTCTAAGTTTGAAGCAATCTACCATTGCTTGGTATCGCCTTGCCTTCTTCTCCATTACAAGGTTCTATACCTATACCGTTTATTCCCTCTTTTATTGTTTTGATGTTGTTGTCTGATTAACTGCTGTGATCCCCTGTTGTATTTCTTTTGGTTTTGGATAGTCCTCAAGAGTTCATTTCCTAGGTTGGTGTCTGATCAGTATGATCCTGTGTCCTAGATTCTGCCTGTGAGCTGAAGATGTTTGTCCTCAGATCAAAGAACTCCCTTTAATAATTCTTGTGAGTTTGGTTTGACTTTTACATATTCCCTTAATTTCTGTTTATCTGGAAATGACCTAATTTCACCATCAAATTTGAACGAGAGTTTTGTGGGATGTATTATTCTTGGCTGGCAATTTTTTTCTTTCAGGATTTTATATATGTCATCCTATTGCCTTCTTGCCTTCATGGTTTCTGCCGAATAATCTGAGCTTAGTGTTATTGTTTCTCTTCTGTCTGTGACTTCTTGTTTTTCACGAGCTGCTCTCTGGATTCTTTGTCTTTGGTTTTGCGAGTGTGAATATGATATGCCTTGGTGATTTTCTTTTGGGGTCTCTCCTATATGGGGTTCGTTGAGTTTCTTGGGTGGCCAGATTTTCATCTTTCATGATATTGGGGAAGTTTTCTGTCAGCAGTTCTTCAATGATCCTCTCTGTGTTTTCTGTTTTCTCCCCCTGTTTGGAATTCCAATCACTTGCAGATTTTTGCTTTTGATTGTGTCCCAGATAACTCTCACGGTCTCTTCATTTTTCTTTGTTCTTTTTTCTGAGTTTTCCTGAAACAGAGTTGTATCCAAATGTTTGTCTTCATTTCCACTGATCCTGTCTTCCACGGTTTCAAATCTGCTTCTCAGCCCATCTATAATATCATCCATTTCTGAAATCTTGTTGTTTATCTTTTGGATTTCTAATTGTTGTTTTTGTATGATTTCTAGTTGTGAATTTATTTTTGCATTTTGTTCTTGCATCATCTTCCTGAATTCTTCCAATTTTTTGTCTGTATTTTCCATGAATTTGTCTATTTTTTCTTCATGTTTGTCAGCTTTTTGCCTCAGTTCTTGGAGAATTCTGAATATTAGAGATTTGAATTCCCTATCAGGTACTTCTAGTGCATTTTCTTCCAGAGGAGAGTCATCTGGTGTTTTAATTTGGACGCCTTCTGGAACCATCCTGTCTTGTTTTTGTAAATGTTTTGATATTGTCTGCTGCTTTTTGGGCATTCAGTAGTTATTTTTCTCGTTTATTGATTGTAGAGTTGTTTGTTTTGTCTCTTTTAAAAAAAAATTGACCATGTCTGAGCAGGGAGACTGTGTGCTCTTTGTTGTTTGCTCATCTGTGCGCTCAATAATTTTTGTCTCCTTCTCCAACTGGCAGGGTCAGTCACTCAGATATGGTACAGCAGGGCAGATCTAGCTGAAGAAGAGCCACTGGGATGGGTTGTTTGTGGCACTTACTACAGCTACCAGGGCAGGTTGGTAATCAGTGCAGGGCAGGTTCCAGTAGGCCGTGCCTGTACTGCTCGGGGGTGTCATGTCAAATGCACGGTGCAGGTAGGCAGGATGCAGTGGTGAGATTGTTATGTGTGGAGCTAAGATGGATATGGGAAAGAGGAGAGAGGAACAGGAGCCAAAAAACATATATACAAACAAAAAAGAATGCTAGGGGAGTTTGCCGTTGGAATAGGGAGATGAGAGACTATGAAATGAAGAAAAACGTAAAGGGGAAGAGGAAGAAAAGAAAAAAATGAATAAATAAAAATCAGAAAGGTTAAAAAACTGCAAAGTTCCCAGGGATCCCACCGATGCAGCTATGAGGTCTAGGGAAGTCAGTCTCAGGTGTCGCAGTACAGCCTGGCTAGAAGTTGTAGAGGGATACATCTCCTGGTATTCAGGGATCAGAAAGAGAAGGAAGATATAGAGAGACGAGAAACTGAGCAATGAAGAAAGACAAAAAGGGAAAAAGAGGGAAAAGAAAACTATACAAATTAAAAAAAAAAAAAAAAAAGAACAAGAAAGACCCCCCACAAAAACAGAAAAAAAAAAAAACAATGAGAAAAGAAATGCTTTCAGGGATATCTCTGCACGTCTGTGGAAGCTGAAAGGGGTTCCTTGCCACGCAGCTCTGCCTGGCCAGAAAGGGCTCCCAACTCAAGAAAAGGAAAAGAAACAAACAAACAATTCAAAACGAACAAACAAACAAAAGCCCCAGGATCCCTCCAGCACGGTCGCCCAGAACAGGAAGCAGGTCCACACGTGAATGGAGCTCCGCAGCCCCTCAGGAACAAGCAAAGATGGTGCACGGAGCCAGGCACTGGAGTGAAAGGAGGGTGAAGTGGCAAGAGGCAAGTGAGAAATCAAAAGAAGCAGAAAAAAAAAAGCAACACTAGCAGCCAACAAATGGCACCCAGAGAGCCACCCGCTTGGGTGTGTGGAATCCAAGCAGCTGGCGCTTCCCAGTCAAGAGACTGTGGCTGCGGGGCGAAGATGGGTGGGGGGTGGGAAAGCACACACCGCAAAGTATCGGTTGTTTTGTCTCCCGCTGGACGCTCAGTGAGGCTGCTTTCTCTTACCCCCATTTGCTGGTCTCCGATAGGAGTCCAAGATGGTGGATCCGTGCTGTGTTAGCTGGTAGGGGACCTCTGCATGAATATCTCCTCGCTCTCCCTTCTCTGCCAGTTTTCTCAGTCCATTTGGTGCTTGTCTGAGTTCTTTGTCTCTTCATTTGATGTTTTAGGGTTTCAGGATTGTTGTATTCTCTGTTTGGCTTAGTTTTTCGGATCTTTGCTGTGGAGGGACAGTGTGGTGCTTCTGCCTACAGCACCATTTTTCCGGAACCTCTCCTGAAGGGTTTTGAGCAAAGAGTGACTCAATTTGACTTAATATATAATGGAATGACCCAGGCTCTGGGCTAAGAAATGATAGTAACTTGGACTGGAGTGGAATCAACAGAGATAGTGAATGGTGATCAGATTCTGGAGATAGAGTCAATGAAATTGTTAATGTATTAAATACAGAGTGTGGGAGAATAAGAAGAAAATGAGTCCAAGAATTTGGACCTAAGCTCATGGAAGGATAGATTCCATCGAAATGTGGAATACTGTGGTGTGTGTCCCTATGGATCACAGTGGTTTGATCCGCAGCTGATCATGGGGATAGCAAGGACTGGGCGGCGTTTTGTTCTGTTGTGGTAACAACAACAACATTTAGATGAGAAGTAAGATATTAAGACTGTGAGAGAAGGTTTGGAAGGGAAAGTGAGAAGTTCTGTTTTGGATGTGGTCAGTTTGAATATTAAACATCCATGTGGAGGTGTTAAGCAAGTGATATTAAGTAGGCTAAATACGTTTAGAATTCAGGGAAGACATGGTTATTCAGACAAAGATATAAATTTGGAAGTGCCAGTAAAGAGCTATTATTTAAAGTGATGAGACTGGACAAGTTCATTAGAGTAACAAATGGAAGTAGAGAATACAATTTCCAGTATTGAGCCTTGAGGCCCTGCAATGTTTATTTAGATCATTCAGAGGGAATAAAAGAAACAAGCACAGAAGAGTGAAAAGAAACAGCAAATGGTATAAAAGAAAAACCAAGAGAGTGTGGAATCTTAGAAGCTAGGTGACAAAACTGTAGCCAACTGAAGAAATTATTTCCAAGAAGAAGGAGTGATAAACTGCATCAAATGTTGTGGATAACTAAACTAAGATGAGGAAATAAGATATAGCCATTAGATTGAATATTATATAGGTCATGATGACTGTGACAAGTGTGGTTTTACTGGCATGATGGGAAGAAAATGCTGACTGGAGTGAATTTAAGAGAAAAGAAGAGAAGAAATTGGAGACCTAGAGTATGGAAAATTATTTTTAGGAAATTTACATTGAAAATTAATAAATAAATGGAACAACAGTTGATGAGTAAATGGATCAAGGAAAGATTTATTTTTTATAATGTGAGTGATAACAGCATGTTTGTATGTTAATTGAAATAATCCATTAGACCCAGAGGCATTGAGAAACTAGGAGAAAAGGAGGAAAGTTCTAGCAAAGTCCTTGAGTGAGGGGTGAGTTTTAATGAACAATAAGAGGAATTATTGTAGATAAGCTTACAGTTTATTCTTAATAACATGAAGGTGAGTGAGTGAGGTATAGATATCATAGAGGGGATTTCTGGAAAATCTCTTCGATTATTTCAATTTTCTCAGTCAAGTATACATTAAGATTACCTGCTGAAAGTGAAGAGAGAGAATTAGATGTCATGGGTGTTAAAGAAAGAGATGATTATATACAATAACCCATAAAATAATGGAAAATTGGAATAGGGAAGCATAGTGTGCTCTTACAAGTCACATTAGAACTCTCTGGATGTTTATGGTCATGAATTTAAAGTGAAAACAGTCAAAGTGGTATAAGTAATTATATAGCCTCAATCATTTGCATAGACATAGAATAGACAGAGAATTTATCTTAACTAGAACTGTAATTTTGATAAGCTAGTTAATAGAAGTAAAAGAGGATCAAGAGAGCAAACGGTATACACAAACGTTTAATGATATAGTTTAAACTGGATAAGAAGAGAAGGAAGGAAGCCTTGGTGATCTACTTCTGAAAATCAGCCAATGAAAACCCTATGTGTCACAATGGCCCTATCCACAACTAATCATGGGGAGGGTGAAGGACCAGGCAACATTTCTTTCTCTTGTGCATGCGGTCACCATGAGTCAGGGACCTACTCCATGGCCGCTAACAAGATAAGGAGAAAGGATACTGGTACTCTAAGAGAAAGTGAAAACATAGTAAAATAAATCAATCTTATAAGTATGTTTCACAACTTTTATATGGGTTATTTAGATACCAACAATTTCTTAGAGAGGACAAGGTTTGCAATAACTTTATAAATATAATTTTCTTCTTCTTTTACAAATTAAGAAGCCAAAAGGTTAAGTAGCATATCAACAGCCATGCTTGTATGTAGTAGAGCCATGAAAAAAATTCAAGTTGATTTTACACAAAATCTGTTTTTTTTCTATTTTAACAAATTGCCTGTCCATTGCTAACTCATGATTCTCAGGATACAGCATGTTGATAACAAGTAAAAAATTACACAAAATTTGTATGTGAAAAACAACTCTAAGCCATTCTTCTTATGGTGTTGGAGCATAGAGTAAGTTTAACTCATGAATAATAGTAATGTCAAACATTAGTGTATTATTTAATAGCTTGAAAAATAGTTCAAAAGTCATTCTTATTCAGTCTCACAACAACTCAGTTAGGTGAGTCCTATTATTTCCACTTTAAAGATTCTAAAACTGAGCCCAAAATATAAATGACTTTTTAAAGCACATATAGCAGAATGAAACAGACCTGTGACTTTATATCTCTAGGTTGCTTCTACTGTATCAAAATGCTTTTCAAGAAAATTAGGAAGTGCAAAAAAACTCAAAACCAAACCAAACAAAAAAAGACCTCAGCTAAATACCATAAAACTAATAACCTAAAAAGTTGGGGATTTTAATACCTTAGACGTACGTGGATGCCCATTAAATGAATGTCTATATGCCTTTAAGAAAAAGAATACAGTAACACGTTATAAATTGTTTTGAATACCTCAAGTTAACGATATTTGCCTCTTTTGTAGGTAGTTCCATAGATCTACACATTCACTTACAAATGATCAAAATTACAAACAGTGTGAGAAAGTGACATATGCTATGCAAAAAAGATCCAATTATATGAATTAACAAAATTTGTAAAAAAAAAAAAATAAGTGTGAAAATTATGGAAAGGCTTGAGCAAATAATTATATTAAACGTTAAACAATGAAGTGTGTGTTTATGTGTCCAAAGCTATTATTAATATTAATTTAAGCTGTAAATTTCTTCACCGATCAGAAATTAAAGTCAAACCCTAGTTTATTTCTTCATTTATTTTATTTCAAACAGTATGTGCCAAATTACATAATATGTAAGAAAGTGGCCTTTATGTTGTAACATTCTAAACATGTTCTAGTTATTATCTATATGCCATATGCCATTATGGCAAAGCAGCATCCATTTTGTTGGGGGAAAACTCTGAGATCTAATGTTTTATTGGAAAAAAAATCTTCATGGAAGACATATTACAAAAAATTAAAACAGATAGTAAAAAACCCACTTCTTTATCTTCCCTCCCCTCCCCCAAAATTATTTTTCACATTCATATTATTTCCAAGAAGCTTATGACTTTTTTTTGACAATTTTGGTTTAATGTATTACATATTACATAGGATCCTCTGAAATTGATTTAATTGTGCCGTAAAGTTGTTGTTGTTGTTGTTAGGTGCCATCAAGTCTGTTCGGACTCATAACGACCCTATGCACCCCAGAACGAAACATTGCCCCGTCCTGTGCCATACTCATAATCGTTATTATGCGTCAGCCTGTTGTTGCAGCCACTGTGTCAGTCCATCTCGTTGGGGTCTTCTTTTTCACTGACCCTGTACTTTACCAAGCGTGATGTCCTTCTCCAGGGACTGATCCCTCTTGACAACGTGTCCAAAGTATGTAAGACAGTCTCACCATCCTTCCTTCTAAGGAGCATTCTGGTTTACTTCTTCCAAGACAGTGCCATAAAGACAGAATAATAATATCTGTTTAGAAATAATGTTTATAAGAGCAAAAACTGCAATTTCAAAACAATGTTCAGACCATTAAACATTTTAAGTTTTTTTCTGTGTTCATCTACTGTTGTGCTTCTAATACAAGTGTAAACTGTTATCTGTAATTTACTGTTCCTTAAGAAAACAAAAATCATTTCTCTATAATTAATTCCCAATCTGCTTCTTAATATGAATTTGAAATTCACCCATCTCTAACTGACTTAAAAACCAAACCCATTGCCATCTGGTGGAATCCAACTCATGGTGACCCTACGGGACAGGATAGAATTGCCCTATAGTTTCCAAGGAATGGCTGGTGGATTTGAACTGCTGACCTTTTGATTAGCAGCCGAGCTCTTAACCACTGTGCCACCAGGACTCCGAAACTATTTAGGTAAGATGGAATTTATTGATTCACATACAAGAATAATCAAGACTAATAACTGCTATGGCATCTTTTTTTATTTTTACCAACACAAAAGCATAGGAAATGCTTGCTGATTTTCTCCTATCTATTATAAACAAGCATATACTAAACATCTACAACAATAAACATCCATCTCCCTACCTCCAGCAGTCTATCAATAATAACTATCCACACTCTGCTAGTGTTACATACACTTCTCAGGTGTAGAAAGTTATACCACAAGACCATTTATCTGTCCATGATAAGTGCAACATCTGAAAACAGTTCTTCTTGAAAATCTTTTGGACAGTAAACAGAGGATAGAGGGTTCTCAAGACATATTTTTTAAAGTTTTCTAAAATAAAATTCTTGAAAACACTGTGTTAGATCACTAGAAAAACAGCAAAGAATGTAAAAAATACTTGTGAAAAGTCTTAAAACATGTTTCATGAAAAGAAAGGAAATAATGTCATTTCTAAGTGAGTATGTTATTTCATATATAATATATAATTTTAAATAGTATATGGGAAAATGTTAATACATTAAAATTATAAATGAATAATAAGTGCTTTTTACATCCTTAAAATATGCATTCAATTTGATTATTTTTTAAACAATTTCTAATTTGAAAAACGGAGAATTTTCTTATATGTGGTGTACATAGTGATCTTAATATAAATAAATTTTTAATGCTTACAATCAATCCTTCCAAGAGACACTGGAATGTCAGATATGGGCATGTGAGAATGCTGAAGATTACCATACACTGCTTAAAAAAAAAAAAAAAAAAGATGTAATGCCTATTAAATAAAATAAAATGCCTTGAAATAAATGTAACAACACAAATTCATGATCCTATTGCCTCATGATGGAGCTCTGGTGACATAGTGGTTAAGAGCTACAGCTGCTAAACAAAAGGTCTGCAGTTCGAATCTACTAGCCAGTCCTTAGAAACCCTACGGGGCAGTTCTACTCTGTCCTATAGGATCGCTATGAGTTGGAATCAACTTGACAGCAACAGGTTTGTTTTTTTTGGTTTATTAACTTATGATGACTAATAAAAAATTTATTACTTTAAAAAATTCTATATTTGGCTCAGCCGAAAATTATTGACATATAATTTCTTGTTATTCTAGCTCCTATTCGATACCGTGCACAAACATACATGCTATATATGTTTCTTTGAGTGTGTACTCATTGTGGGTAGGGGTTGAAATGTGTTTGATGCTTGGTCAGTCTTCTTTTTTCCATTTTTACTCAAAGTGAATTCATCCAATCCTATGATTCTCAATAGCATATAAATTTGCTAAGATTCAAATTTAGATATACAAATATCTATATTGAAATTCCAGCTTGATATATCCTACTGCCTACAGCATAGCTCCACTTGTATATTGAATAAATATCTAAAATTCAGTGTTTATAAAAATGAATTCTTGATAGTTTCCAAAAATTGTCTCCAATTAGAGACATTTTAATCTAAGTTGAGCTAAGCACTATTCTCCTAGGTGCCCAGTTCAAAAATCTTGGGCTCATTACTCTTTCTCCTACCTTACAATCATACCTGTATGTACCATTTTCAAAATACATCCTTCTCATCCTTACCATTGCCACACCTTTTTTTCCCTTTGTTTCCCTGTAGCTTGCATCACCTGCTAATATCCTGTGTTAGCTACCTATTTAAGTGTATTTAATATTTACATCTCCATGCTAGAATAAAAACTGAAAGACAGGAGGAATTTTTGTATGTGCCCACAGAAGCACTCAATGAATATCATCTGTTAGGTGAATGAATGAGTTATTATTATACCAACACTATTCAGCCGGTGTTGAGCACACAGTCTGAAATACAGTAGCGATTTGAAGTATTTATGAACAAGTAAGTGAATGAATACAGTGAATCATGCGTGTATTCTAAGCTGCACGTCACCTGAGTGAAAGGCATTTATTGACAGAAACTGCTTCTGAAAGAGGTTTTCTTTCATCACAAAACTCAGTATCTTTTTTTCTGACTTTATTAAAACAATTATAGATGTACATATTCGATATCATATCTTATAATTCATATTCTGTATCTGTATTTTCTCCTGTCTTCTTTCTATTAGTATTTAGTTTTCCACTCTAGTTCATTTGTTTAAACAAATGCTATGAATTAAGAAATGATACAGACACTCAGATAGACATTATCTTGCCAAGACTCACATTCTTAAGTACAGTAACAATCAGCTCCTTGTTCACATTCCATTCTTTACAGCTCCACGTATGATTATCTGCTGATTCTGCCACAATGAAAATAAGATTTTAGTTAATATTGCCATGCCTGCCAAACTGAAGTTCTCTTGCCCTGAGAGAAATAAGCGGTTACATATCTCTCTTTCATTCACCTACACTACTGTACTGAGAAAAAAAAATCTCTCTAGATTCTAGTGACATTTCAATACACTTTACGGAAGAAATAATTCTCTTCACAACAATGTGAATAATGTCCATTTTACTTAATTTAACTTTTTTGCTTAAACTTCATTATAATTTTGAAGTGCTTAATTGGTGTTTCTTTATTTGGATGAGTAACATAGACATCAGTCACATGATTTAAGAACTTCTATTTTTTGAAATCTGATCATTTAAAAATATCCAACATATGTGTTTTCTTTCCTGAATATTACTTTAAAATACCCTGACAAAGTAATAAAATGTTCTTCTTATAGGCTATTTTTCCAATATGTTTTCAGTTAGAATTTAATAAATGCTAGTAAAACCCTAAATATGTGCATCCAAATTTAGTGACTGATTTTTGTTTGAATAAAGATGAAGTAACATAATGCCTGGAATTTATCAAAGCCTGAATGATGTTTTTGAAAGCCAAGTTTTCAAACTGAAGCCTGAAGGAAGAATTACAAAAGATCAGTTTGCACTAATATCGATCAGTATAGAGGCATATAAAATACTTACTGAAATGCTTTCTACATATTTTTGATTAGTTATATTGTAAGTCAAAATTCCATTACTATACCAAGGGCTTTTATCTGTGAGTAAAATATGTAGGACTAATGATTGACAATATACTTGCCAGAAACAGGCCACATGGCTTTGCCTGCCAGACCAGATACTATGGCAACACCTGGTTAGTGAAAGTTGAAGAAATACTTTGTAGTTTTGCATTTGTTAGAGCTGCTGGACTGTAACAGATATGTATTAATTGGAAGTCGATGTGACAGCTCGCAGCAGTTACTAAGCTAGGAAGGAAACCATGAGCACCTGTCAAGGCTAAGGACTGAAAAAAGATGAATCAAATGCTATGATGTGTGACTTGAAACACAGTGTCACTTTTGTGTACTCATCATCCGTAAAAAGTGTGGGAAATATGGGATTTTGTTAATATCTAAATATTTTCATCAGTGTCTTAAAGATATGAAAAAGAATCATCGCCTGTCAAGTTAAAAAGGGGTAAATTATAAATTCAAAAGAACACATAAAACGTTGACAGTTCTAATCATGTACCATCACCGTGATTTCACAGTGCAAGATGCATGGATGCATGAAAGATATTCCAAATAGAGATTGGCATTCTTAATATACAAACAGCGTTACCTTTTTTTTTTTTTTTAACAGATTAAATATAATCAGACAGTCTTAGAGAACAAGGCCTTCCAACATTAAAATCATATTTTCATGCCCTTCAGTGACAGACAGAGAACTAATTTTATCAATAAAGTGAGGTTTTCAATATGCTAAAAAATATAAGGTATTGTTTCTATATTTCTGGCAATGTATGTTCTACAGATGTATTTCATGATTTACTAAAAACTGGGTGCAGGAGACCTTGTATCTAGAGAAAAATACACAAATATCTTTCTATGCATTTGATTGTTGATTTCACGCTCATATTTTTGCTCTGATAGAATAATAATTTTCTATTTGACTGAAGGGTACCACTAAAATTCTCAATAGCACTGAAAATAATTTAAAAAGTATAAAAGGGAATGTTGGGGCAGAACTGCACTTCTCAAATATATTCTTCAAACTTTTTTAAAGTCATCAAACTTCAGGTTATTATTGACATGCAAACATTAACTTCTGGGTACGTAAAGAACAACTAGAAAATAGTGCAAAAATTATAGAGGAATTTTATTTTACTTGGAGATTATGATCTGTGCAAATAAAAATACAATTGTAAACAACTTAGTTTTAACATTCCTTATTATTGTGCCTTATTAATGTCCGTCTTTGGAGATTGTTATGCTTCTGACAAAAGAGCGATACTCCGTTTAGAGTTAAGCACTGGATAAAAAAGCTGTTTTAAATTCAGAGGCCATGTTTTTATAAAAAATGAACACAAAATCAAACAAACAAATTATGCATATATTTAATAAGCTAGAATTTACTTGGCACAAAAATCACAACAATCATGCAGATTTTTCCAAGACCATATATTCAAGGCCTAAAAAAGATTAGTGCATATGTACCTCAAGTCTAGGCATTTAATATTCAATATTTCTTTTTTGAATTATTAAGCTATTTAAATAAGACTTTTATTAGAAAACAAGTTTATATTATTATGATTTTAGAGACAGTTTTTAAAGCATCAGTAATGATTTACCCTCTTTAAAAAGGACATTTATTCTTTTTTCTTTAAAATTTGCACACTTTTTTTTTCCCTGTGTACCTCAAATCAATTTGAGGATGTAACATAAAGAAAACATTTTAAGGTTCAGCTTATTAATACGTGATGGCAAATAGGTCTTCCTCTCTACTTGGTTTTTGGAGTCCATTATGTGATGAGGAATATACCAGATGTTGATGGAAGGATGACAAAGAAAAGTAACCCAGGTTTCAAAGGTAAATTTTCCTCCCAAAGTGGTTTCCATGAGAATCTTGTTCCTTCATGTAAAATGTTCTCAAATAAGCCTCCCAGAAAAACAAGAAAAAATAAACTTTTTTGTTGTTGTTGCAACAACAGGGACAATCTGAAAAGGTGATTGTTCTTCCTTCTGTCAGTGAATAGTGTTTTTATATGTTACAAGCACTTAAGTTGATCACCAAAAAGGGATATAAGAAGTAGAAATATGAGGTTGGGGGAAAGGGAATGGGGAATATTAAGCAAAGGGGGCAGCAATTGTACTAATACTAGTTAACAAGCCCTGGTGTTGCAATGGTTAAGCAGCTTGGCTGCTAAACGAAAGGTCTGCAGTGTGAACCACCAGCCTCTCCTCGGGTGAGAAGACCTGACGTACTGCTCTTGTAAAAATTTCCGCCTAGGAAACTCTATGGGACAATTCCACTCTGATAGGGTCATTATGAGTCAGAATTGGATTGAGGGCATACTACAGCAACAGTTAACAAGTTCTTAATTATCAGAAATGGAAAATTTAAGGGTGAACATGTCTTCGAGTATCTTTCCCTTGGTTTTGGATTTTACAGGAGAAAGCTTTTGATTTTGGTTTGTGATTTGCAACTATTCATCCTATATGGATAGAAGAAAGATCAAAAATTTTTCTGTTCTTTCACTTGGTCACAGAACAAATTACACACAAAAACACACAAATAAATGCATGTAAAACTGGTGAAACCTGAATAAACTCAATGTATTCTGTCAACTTCCTTGGAATAATATTGTACTATAGTTATGCAAGATGTTACCACTGAGGAAAGCTGAAAGATATCTGGTGTTTCTTTAAATCATTTCTAAAATTGCATGTGAATCTAAAGTCATTTCAAAAAGTTAAAAATAAAGGTGAAATTAAAATATTTTCAAATATATTCAAAGTGAGTTAATTTATTGCCAATACTGTCAATCAAAAAACAAAACAAACACAATGCTGTTGAGTTGATTCTAATTCATAGCAACCCTAATATCATCAATAGACGTACATTAAAAAAAGGAAAATGATATCCTTCAGGTGCGAGAGAATGAGACTAAAAAGAAAGTTGGATATAAGGGAATGATCGAATAATACCACAGCTGTATAAATATAACAGTAAATATAAAAGGTCAAATTTTCTTTGTTTTCATAATTTATCAAGAGACCACTGACTATGTAAAACAGACATAACCGGAGTAATATTTATCAAGCATGAGTCAGATAAAAATATTTATTTCTCTTTAAAATTCCTTAGAGGGTTTATATTAGACTTAAAATAGAAATAACTTACAAGCTACCAGTCTATGATCAGGTCCTTGCTTAACTCTGACTTTATCTCAATTAATTTTATCATTCCTGTATAAGTTTTGATATGCAATTTCCATAAAAAAATATACTTGTGATATAAATTTGGGCAGTTGGCAATAACTTTATTTGGTTGTTTGTTCTGTTGTTGTTTTCATTTTAAACCATCATTTAGGTTTTAGGCTAAAAGGATAAAAAAAATTACTCCTACCTTATATGTGACTCCACCACTTGTCTGTCAGTCTGTTATACCGTGGTGGCTTGTGTGTTGCTGTGATGCTGAAAGCTATGCCGCTGGTTTTCAAATATCAGCAGTGTCACCCATGGTCGATAGGTTTCAGTGGAGCTTACATACTAAGACAGACTAGGAAGAAGGACCTGGAGATCTACTTCTAAAAAAATATGGCCAGAGAAAATCTCATGAATAGCAATGGAACATCATCTGACACAGTGCCAGAAGATGAGCCCCTTGGGTTAGAAGGCTCTCAAAATGCGACTGGGGCAGAGCTGCCTCTTCAAAACAGAGTCGACTTTAATGACATGAATGGAGTAAAGCTTTCAAGACCTTTATTTGTTGGTATGGCATGTCTAAAAATGAGAAGAAATAGCTTCAAACATCCATTAATAACCAAAACATGAAATGTGCAAAGTATGAATCAAGGAAAATTGGAAGTTGTCAAAAATGAAACAGAAGGCTTACAGATCAACATCCCAGGCATTAGTGAGCTGAAGTGAACTAGTATTAGCCATTTTGATTCAGACAATCATATGGTCTAATATAATGGAATGACAAACTGAAGATGAACAGCACAGATTTAACATCAAAAAGAACATTTCAAGATCTATCCTGAAATACAACTCTGTTAGTGATAAGATAATATCCATACACATACAAGGGAGATCAGTTAATACAACTATTATTCAAATTTATGCACAACCACTAATGAAAAGATGAAGAAATTAAAGATTGTTAGTAACTTTTGCAGTCTGAAATTGATCAAATAAGCAATCAAGATGCATTGATAATTACTGGTGATTGGAATGCAAAAGTTGGAAACAAAGAAGAAGGATCCTTAGTTGGAAAATATAGGGTTGGTGATAGAAATGATGCCATAGATTGCATGATAGAATTTTGCAAGACTGACAACTTATTCATTGCAAATATCTTTTTACAACAACATAAACAGTAACTATAAATGTACACCTTGCAGGATGGAATATATATATAAATCAAATCGACTACGGCTGTGGAAAGAGACTGTGGAAAAGCTCAATATCATCAATCATAACAATGCCAGAGGCTGACTGCACAGTAGACCATCAATTGCTCATATGCAAGTTCAAGTTGAAGCTGAAGAAAATTAGAACACGTCCACAAGAGCCAAAGTATGACCTTGAGTGTATCCCACCTGAATTTAGAGAGTATCTCAAGAATAGATTTGACACATTGAACATTAAAGACGAAAGACCAGACAAGTTGTGGAAAGACATCAAGAACATCCTGCATGAAGAAAGCAAAAGGTCATTACAAATACAGAAAAGAAAAAAAAGATGAAAATGCATGTCAGGAGAGCCTCTGAAACTTGCTTTGAATGTAGAGCAGCTAAAATGAAAGGAAAACGCGAACACATAAAAGAGCTGAACAGAAGATTTCAAAGGGTGGATTAAGAAGACAAGGTAAATTATTATACTGAAATGTGAAAGACTTGGAGTTAAAAAACCAAAAGCGAAGAACATGTTCAACATTTTCTCAAGCTAAAAGAATGAAAGAAAAAATTCAAGACTTGAGTTACAGTATTGAAAGATTCTATAGGCAAAATACTGAATGACACAGGAAGCCTCAAAGGAAGATGAAAGGAATACACAGAGTCACTGTGCCAAAAAGAATTGATCAATGTTCAGCCATTTCAGGAGGTAGCGTATGATCAAGAACCGATGGTATTGAAGGAAGAAATCCAAGCTACACTTAAGGCATTAGGTAAAAACAAGGCTCCAGGAATTGACAGAATACCAATTGAGATGTTTCAACAAATGGATGCAGAGCTGGAGGTACTCACCCATCTATGCTAAGAAATTTGGAAAACAGCTACCTGGCCAACTGACTGGAAGTGATCCACACTCATTTCCATTCCAAAAAGGTGATCCAATGGAATAAGGAAATTATTAAACAGTATCATTAATATCACACCCAAGTTAAATTATGCTGAAGATAATTCAAGAGTGGTTTCAGCAGTACATGGACAGGGAACTGCCAGACAGTCAAGCCAAATTCAGAAGATGTGGAATGAGGAATATCATTACTGATGTCAGATGGATCTTGACTGAAAGCAGAGAATACCAGAAAAATATTTACTTGTGTTTTATTGTCTATGCCAAGGCATTCAACTGTGTGGATCATAACAAATTATGGGTAACATTGCGAAGAATGGGATTTCCAGAACACTTCATTGTGCTCATGAGTAAACTGTACATAGACCAAGAGGCAGTCTTTTGATCAGAACAAGGGAATACTGTGTGTCTTAAAATCAGGAAAGGTGTGTGTCAGGGTTGGATCCCTTTACCATACTTTATTCAATCTGTTTATTGAGCAAATAATCCAAGTAGCCAGACTATATGAAGAAGAACGCAGCATCAGGATTGGAGGAAGACTCATTAACAACCTACAATATGCATATAATATAACCTTGCTTTGGGAAGGGAAAGAGGACTTGAAGCACTTACTGATGAAGATCAAAGACTACAGTCTTTGATGAATTACACTTCAACATAAGGAAAACAAAAATCCTTACAACTGGACCAATAAGCAACATCATGATAAATGGAGAAAAGACTGAAGTTGTCACGGATCTCATTTTACTTGGATCTACAGTCAACGCCCATGGAAACAGCAGTCAAGAAATCAAACGACCCATTGCATTACTTTAAAAGACCTCTTTAAAGTGTTAAATAGCAAAGATGTCACCTTGAGGACTAAGGTGTTCCTGACCCAAGCCATGGTATTTTTAATCCCATCATATGTGTGGGAAGGCTGCACAATGAATAAAGAGGGCCAAAGAAGAATTGATACACTTGAATTATGGTGTTGGTGAAGAATATTGAATATACTGTGGACTGCCAGAAGAATGAAAAGATCTTTCCTATAAGTACATCCAGAATGCTTCTTAGAAGTGAGGATTGGGAGACTTCATCTCATGTACTTTGGATATGTTATCGGAAGAATCAGTCCCTGGAGGACATCATGCTTGTAGAGTGTCAACGAAAAAGAGAATGATCCTCAACGAGATGAATTGACACAGTGGCTGCAACAGTGGGCTCAAACATAGCAACGACTGTGAGGATGGTGCAGGAGCAGGCAATGTTTCCTTCTGTTCTGCATAGGGTCGCTATAAGCTGGAACTGACTTGATGACACCTAACAAGAACAACAACTATGTGTGACTTGATTCTACTCATGTTTGTGGGAATATCCTTAGAGATTTTAGAAAAAAAATAATCTATTAAAAATGTTGTTTTTCCCTTGTATATCCCCTTCAAACTCAATGGTGTAGTAAGAATTTATTCGACAATTCAGTGGACCCATTGAAATTTTTCCAGTTAAAGACTTTAGTAACCCAAAGCTTAAGTAATTCATAGTGGGAGTCAAGTTGGGAATGCTGTAAACATTTTTTCAAAAAGTTAAACTTTTAAAGTATATTGTTTTGTCTCATAAAATAAGCCTTTCTCAGAAATAAATGCAGGAAAGAAAATAATTTATTTCATTTTGGGAAAAATGCTTGTATTGAGTGGATGCCATTTTCTAATTAAATCTGAAAAGACTACTGAAATATGTTTAATGATAATTAACCTAAATCACTGCCACACAATTACAGAGAACTAATTATCACTTTCTCTGGAAACCACAGATATTTATTAAAGGATACAGATAAAAGGCATAGCCATACAAATGTCCTTAATACGACTGAAAAAGTTTTGCTAACTTCCAGTAATTATTATTATTTTGTTTAATTTAACAGTATCTTCTTAAAATGAACTCATAGTTAGTATGTCAAATAGCAGCTTCTCAAGCCACACCTTACAAACTCTCAAAGGAAATCCTCTAATAGACATTTTATAATCATCAACATTCATTTATATTAATAAAAATAGTCTCATTTTATCAAGAATAAAGGCTCATGGTTTTATAAAATTTGGAATGTGCAAACTAATAGATGCTCAATTTGTATTGAATGGAGTGTTCATTTTTATTACTGTGAGATCATTAGCTTCTTAATCATTTTGCATTTTGTTGCATTGCTAAAGTTCATTTAAAAAACGCAATTCTCAGAGAGAGCTGAGCTGCCAGGTGTTTAGGTGGTCAATTCAAACGAGACAAACTGAAAGAAAGAATCCCTCATTTATTCACTTGCTGAGGTAAGAAGCTAAACAGAAAAGGACATCAGCTCCCCTGATATTCTGTTTTCCCCCAATTTCGCCTGACCCAAGCCATAGTGTTTTCAATCGCCTCGTAAGCATGCGAAAGTTGGACAATAAATAAGGAAGACCAAGAAAAATCGATGCCTTTGAGTTATGATGTTGCGAAGAATATTGAATATACCATGGACTGCCAGAAGAACAGATAAATCTGTCTTGGAAGAAGTACAGCCAGAATGCTTCTTAAAAGCAAGGATGGTGAAACTTTGTGTCACACACTTTGGACATGTTATCAGGAGAGACCAGCCGCTGCAGAAGGACATCATGCTTGGTAAAGTAGACAGTCGGCGAGAAAGAGGAAGACCCTCAAAGAGATGGACCCACTACCTCCAACAATGGGCTCAAGCATAACAACGATCGTGAGGATGATGCAGAACCAGACAGTGTTTCGTTCTGTTGTACATGGGGTGGCTATGAATCGGAACTGACTGGATGGCACCTAACAACAAAAACATATATATATGTATGTATATTCATTTATGTATAAAAGAAAACAAAAAAATGATTGCTGTCGAGTCGATTCCAACTCATAGTAACCCTATAGGACAGAGTAGAACTAGTGGATTCGACCTGCTGACCTTTTGGTTAGCAGTGGAGCTCTTAACAACTGTGCCACCAGTGCTCCTATTTGTATATATATATGTACATGTTTATATATATATTATTTTACTTAAATACTACGTAAGACTGCATATAATATCAATATCTCAATATGTTCTCTGAAGTGGAAAATTATCACTTTGGGTCTCTTACAAATAAACAACAAACGATGGCTCCATAAATAAACAAATATGATATATACTTAATTAATATTTCATTTTTCAGCTACCAAATATTCAGTAGTCAGTATCACTGATGATTAACTAATATTGGGCAGGGAACCCTTTAATATGGTAGTATTATCTCTAAATACAATAAAAACTTTTTTTTTTGCCTTTTCTTCACCTATAAAATATATGAACAATGATGGCAGCATAATGTTAATTTATGATATATTTCAGGGAGATATTCGCTTCTCAAGATTTACCGTCTAAATCAAAATTGCTAAAAAATTTTGAGAAAATGTTTTAATAAAAAACGTAGACTAATTACCATTCTTTCACTGTTATTTTCCTGACATTTATTATTTCTCAGATATGCATTGCTTTCTTCTGAAAATATACACAACTAAGTTAAGGTGACATGATTAAATATCAAAAAATATATATGAATTCATTCAGGAAATATTACCGCTAAAGCAATAAAGCTGATTTAAAAGGATGTTTCCAACATGGCTGATGCAGATGCCTATGCATTACCTGATTCCTTGAACCTTGGTTGAGGTAATAATGAACGCATTCTAAAGGACATTTCTTATTTATTTCTATAAAATGGAAAATCTCTATTCTGTAATACTCTAAAGCATTTATCTAAAATTCTTTGTCATGTTTTGAATATAAATTAATGCAAATAAAATTTTTATTTTATCAAATACCGGTTCTCCAAATGACCTGTAACTGGACCTGTATATGTGATCACACTCATAAACACATGCATATGCACCCCTACAAATAAACACAAAAATGTTACTTGATGCTTAACATTGAGGGATGAGAAATATGATACACTAAAATTATCAGCATGTAATATATGCATATTTAAATCATAGAATAAATTATCAAATTTGAAAAATTTTAAATAAATAGTTATAAGTATATTTTAATAATCAATATAGTATAACTATTCAAGGTATTATTAAAAGATTGTTCATTTCTTTAACTGAAAACATTTTTCTCACATATCTTTTATTATTCAACGTGTCTTTAATATTATAGTGGATGCCTTACAAATTGCTTAAAATAATGGCATTGCTCTCAGAAAATGTAAGCAATCTATGCAAAATACAAACATAAAGACACTTTTCTTACTAACTCTACTATACAGTTTTATTCTGATGAAAGTCATGTAATTGGATTTGTTCACTCCGGTATTTGTGGCTGATTAGTGGACAGCTTTGCTCATGAAGACCCAGGACATCACACTGCCAGGGGCAAAAAGAAGTAAGACTAATGGTAATTGGGATCCTGTGGATTTTGTATCAGGCTTGAGTCAATACATCTAGAAATCCCAAATCATCTGATATACTTAAAAGTTAGAACACTTTATTTCAAGGATATGATGCTATTAACTATTTTTTCTCAGATCCTCTTTTTTAGCTTTGTAAAAAGCCAAGTTGGAAGATGTGTTCAATGCCAATTTATTCATGTTTATACAACTGTTACTTTGATTAAAAAGATTAATTTTGAAGTATATATAGAGATATTTATTTATACATATATATATACATATATATTTAATTTGGTTAAACTTCTTATGGTAAGAAAATTAGCCTGCTGTCATAGGTTAAGACAGGGATTCTCTGAGAGGAGTAATTACCCATTTCCTCTCTGAAACACAAATTAAATATTTCTTCCTACATGATTGAAATGCTATCAATACCAAAGGAAACTAAAGATGGCTTTTAATAATGAGGGGTAAATACTTAACGCTATTATGCTGATGACAGTGTGTGCTGTGATAGGGGCTCCCCAATCATGTGTTTTTCATGTAAACTTCCTCTCAGGAAGCCAAGAAAATACTCAGAAGGTGTGCTTAGTTATCGCACAAGGGGCTGCAGGATGGAGGAAAAAGAGTATACCATCAAAATAGAAGAGAAATTAGAATACAGAGGAATCTGTGCAATTGTGTAAAATATTTAGACAGCTTTGAAGAATGAGATGAAAAACAGTGATATGGATGGGATTCCTATTATGAAGTTAATAGCACATGAAAATATTTGAGGGGTAATAAAGTTGTTTAATCAGCACCCCACCTATTATAGTGTCATAGCACATTTGTTCTACTTATCCCAGTTAGAAGAAATTCAAATGAAATTGCGATGATCATGCTTTAGAATGAAAAATATTTCAATGCAACTTTGTTTGTTGCTGTTCTGAAATGTAAAGAACTTGGAAGCAGACACTCCCATTCTTACAACAAGAAAAAGCTGAACAAACTGAAAATCAATTACCTTTCTTGGACCTATGAAAGAACTGAGGTTGCAGAGCTAGTCATCACCCAGAAATCTGGAGAGACAGGCAAATCCAGAGTCATAATAGAGATCACCTTATCTGGAGCAGGTGTCTGGGAGAAATTCCAGGAGAAATTCACAAATGGAATATTGTAACTGGGGGCTTCAGCACCCCTCTGTGAGTAATTGAGTTAGCCAGCAGGCAGAAAATCAGTACCGATATATTTGAACTGAACAGCACTTGGAGACAGAAAACATTTTAAAAGTTACCATGGCATTTAAATGACTGAGTTCTCAGACTGAATATGAAAGGAAGCAAGGCCAATACTCTACTGGAGAGGTTTTTGAGTACAAGTGGTTTTAATCTGGGGTGGGAGGAAGCAGCAGTTACACAACTCTATATATTCTTCATCTCATATAATTTTTTTTTGTCTTATCCAGTAGTACATGGTCTGGGATTAAATTTGCATATATTATAGCCAATGTAGTAGTCCCTGGGTGGTGTAACTGGTTTAGTGCTCAACTGCTAACCAAAAGGTGGAGATTCTAATCCAGCTCGGAATTCGAACCAGAGGCAACTCGGAAGACAAGCCTGGTGATCTGCTTTCAAAAGGTAACAGCTTAGAAAATCCTATGGAGCCGTTCTACGCTGACACACACAGAGCTGTCACCATTTGGAATCGGCTTGACAGCAACTAGTAGCAACAATATAGCAAATGTAGTTGACTCAATATCGTTAAAATTGACAGTGCATTTTCCCTAAAGGCATTTAGGGGTGGTCATAACCTCACCCATGTAGCCAAATTGTATCAAAAGTGATCACAGCCCTTTTACCAAGAGTCAGGGGCAGTACTTTGATTTTTCTACTGTACATTGTAAAAAGTTTTTTTTTTTTAATTGTTGTTCTCTGATAGAATTGAGCAGAAACTATAAGCATTTAGACGTGATCTCCATGATAAGAGGATATGTGAGAAGATTGTTTTGAAGCCTATGATGGCTGAAATACCTATGGAAAACAATTTTCCTCAATATAAGTGAATTTAGCTTTAGAAAAAGTATGCACAGTATATTAGAAATTCTCAAGTAATGAGCATTTGATGAAGAAAAAGGAGTTAATGATCTAATAAATTAATAACAAAAGACAGGTAGAGAGATACGGTCATAATTAACATGCTTTGTAGAGAGAATTCCTGCTCCACATGTATTGTTCCATCCGGGTGGTGTGATCTTTGCAGGCTTGTTCATTTGTATAATATATTGCAAAATTACTGTAAGACAAATATTGCAAAGATATATGATAAATATATTCAAAGATAAAAGAGAAAGGCCATATTGACAAAAGACAAATGGTAGAATGGGAAGGAAGCAGTTAACCAACAGGTCTTGTGTCTATCCCCTTCTTTGGAAACGATGCCCCAAGAAAAAAAGACGGCTGGTGACTCTGTCAAATCTTCTTGTTATTTAACAATGCCATACCTCTTCACAAATAAACCAATAGTATTTCCTAATTAAAAAACTAAACCACTCCCATTGCTGTCCAGTCAATTCCAACTCATAGCAACCCTACAGGACAGAATAGAAGGGCTCCATATTGTTTCCAGGGAGTGGGTGGTGGATTCGAACTGCCAATCTTTTGGTTAGCAGCCTATCACTTAACCAATGCCCAACCAGGGCTCTATTTGCTAATTAGAGGGTATTTATTTAATGAATGCTTTTATCAGAATCTACTTGGTCTACAATGTCTTATGATAACAGACATGGAATCTGTGGATTTATGAAGCATGTTTCCCTGGAAAATTTTAAGTAAGCTATGTAACTATCTGAATATTAAGTGGAAACATTTTACAACACAGGCAACTCCTGTGTAAGTGATGTGAGTTGAGCTCATGGCTTAGAGATTCATGTGTTATTCTGGTCCTGGAGCACATCTAACACTGCAAGAAAGAAAGTGAAAAACCACAAGATGATTCTAGACTTTGCTTTGTGATTTCTTATGCCTTGAAATCATTAGTACAGCATAAACTAGTGAGATCTCTGGTTTGTTAGAATTTAGTGTATATATCGCACAGGCAGCACCAAGCCAGCAGACACCTGCTCTGGGTTCCCAGCTGCTATGTGGCCTGAGGCCCTGCAGCTCAAAATTGCTGTAGGGTGGGAAGGTAGGAAAGAAAGGCATCAGAGAGGATGATTGGAAGAAATGCATGCGAGTTTAATGACTCAAAGGGAGCCAAACTGGATCTGAAGCCTCCGCCTAGGTGGAGTCAGGTATGCAGCCTGGCTCCCAGAGCTCTTGCAGGCCTGGAGGGCAGAGCAGGCTCCAGGACTGTGACCACAGGACTTACAGTGGTGGGAGTGGAGCCTTGGAGGTGACTCCACCAGGGAAACTCTGACCCAGCACAAGGTGGAAAGGGGAAGTGGTTAAGCCGCGGGTCCTCCAGTCACACAGCCCGGCTTTATTCAGCTTTGTTCCAAGCCACCTCTGCAGAGTAAAAATCAATAACTGGAGTCATCACAGTGATGAGCACATCAGTAAATCTTAGATGTCACTATTTCTATGATAATATTTTCTAAATTTAAAAAGAAAAATCAGACAAATGGATGGTCTAAAAACAGAAAGAAAAAGAAAATCCTCCGTTTTCGCATAACGCCGATTTTCCCATAATGAACTGATCTTTGGAACCTAACCATGTCAATATTTGAGGAGTGGTGGTATATAACAAACAAGATAGGGGCACAGTTACAGAGACTTCCTAGACATATTCATATAACTCGTGGGATTATTTTACTGGGTCAAAATTCTTGGGACCATAGTCTCAGGGGATGACATAGTCGATTGGCATAACAGTTCACAAAGATAAAGTTCTACATGTGAATTTGGTGAGTAGCATCTGGGGTCTTAAAAGCTTACAAGCAACCATCTAAGATACAACTATTGGTCTCTACTTGTATGGAGCAAAAGAGAATGAAGGAAATCAAAAGCTCAGAGGAGAAAGGAGGCTATGGGGCTAATAGCCCCCTCCAACCACAATCTCTTCAAACCTAAGAAGAACTAGTGGTGTCCGGCTACCACTACTGACCTTTCTGACCAGGGACACAACAGAAGGTACCAGATAGAATGGGAGAAATATGTAGAAAAAACTCAAATTCCTAAAAGTGGTGAGATCTACTGGACTGATAGAGACTAGAGGGACCCCCGAGGCTATTGCCCCAAGATACTCTTTGAACTTGGAATTGAAGTTATTTCTGCAGGTCACCTTTCAGCCAAAAATAGATTGGCTCATAAAATAAACAATATCACCCGTCAGTAATGTGCTCCCTTAAACAATTAACTGTAGGAGACCAAATGGTCAACAGTTACCCAAAAGCAAAGACGAGATGGCAAGGTGGCGAAGGTAAGCTAGATGAATAGAAACAGAACAAACAGATGAAAATGATGAGAAGACTGACACATTGTAAAAACTGTAACCAAACAGAACAATTTGTATAAAAGTTATTAAAGGGGAACCTAATTTTCTGTATAAACTTTCACATAAAATACTATTTTAAAAAATCATCATCACATCAAGTTTGCCTAATAGTGTTATCTATTTTCACAAGGTCTATTTCCAGTGGAATTTATGAAGAAATGGTACAAGCTAATGATAAACTCTATTTCAGAGGGTTAGATGGTGTGTTGGATGATGCATAAAGGAATCATTTCAATAAAATAGGTTAACAATTTGGAATATATTATTTTTTCAGCTAGCCTTGGGGCATCATTTTAGTGGATGAGTACAAGAAAATGAACATTATCTTATAATTTTATCATGAGAAACAGAAGCTTTTCTGTTAGCTCCAGATTGCTATTTATTCCCTAATGATATTTTATAGAATTTTATCATTTTTGAGGGAAAACTCAGGGGATCCACAATGATAGCTGGAAAGTCCTATTTGTTTCCTCCCTTTTGAATTTGCATATCTTAAAATGCAAATATTTAATAGAAATAGTTAATTAGTTGTTATTTTCTGATAATAATTGAGATAAAAATGGATCTAGGACATCGGGTGCTTCTCCTGTGTCTCCACAATTTCAAGAAGGATATGTTTTGAATTATTTTCTTCTATCATCCCACCCAATGAGAAGGCTACATATCTTAGGTACAGAGTTATTATATCATTCTGCCCATTTATAACATTGTTAGCCTAATTATTACAACTTATTTCTCTTTAAAAATACCTGAGGCAAAGTTCCACCAAAATGCACAAGTTTTTCAAGACCAAAGGAAGTCTTATTCTTTTGTAGATGATATACTTGACAAATCACTCCTTCAGCTTTGTAAAGAAATTCAACTACTGTTGATCTTATTATTTCTCTTGTAATTCCTGTTCATTCTCCTGAAATCAAATTACATTGTTTTGCTTATCTGTTTGTCTGTAAATTATCCCCAACACTTCTTTTCCATATGGATTTTCATACCATAGAGTTAAGATATGCAATTTTTAATGCTTCCTTAATGCTATTCCACTATACCTTTCCTAGATCCACTCCTTAGGAATAATCTGTAGCAGAGAGGAGTTTTATATGTCACTAATTATTTTGTTATACATGGTTGGGTGCTTAAAAATATAAAGATAACAAAAAGGTGCAATTTTAGTCATCCATACACACACACATATGTGTGTGTTTATAATACAAGATATATCTTTCATAAAAGGTGTGTATTTTCATACTGCATGCATTTCGTATTACATGCATATGTACATGCATATATTATATATACTTTTATATATGTATAACTACACAGCTTTCAGTTAATATGGTACATATTTTGCACACTTATGTTACATGTTGCATAAAATATATATTATAAAATACAGAATTCAGTTAACTTTACATTCATACACACACACAAACACACACACATATGTATACACGCTTTAGTTCCCACCAGTAAATATTTAAGAGTTCATTCAGATACAACACAGTTCTTAAAATATTCAGGAATTGCTATTCATTAGGTCAGCTCCTTAATAAGCTGACAGGTCATTATCCTGCTTGATACATCCGCTTGTTTATTATCATCAACAAGTATCCATATCCAAATAGGAGATTCTCAAAATATGTGTTAACATCATTTGATTATAATGAGAGATCTCAAACTTTGATTCATTGATGCCAGCAATTTTAATTTATAACAATAATCAAAACTCAAATGCATCAAGAAGTATATAAAAATAGAATTAATATATTCTTATATAGGATTGCTAACTTGTTGCCGTCAAGTTGATTTGGACTCCTAGCGACCCTGTAGGACAGAGTAGAACTGCACCGAAGGCTTTCCAGGGCGCAGCTGGTGGATTCAGACTGCCCACTTTTTGGTTAGCAGCCTGAGCTCTTAACCATTGTGCTGCCAGAGCCCTGGTGGTGCAGTGGTTAAGAGCATGGCTGCTAACCAAAAAATCAGCAGAGCTCCGGCAGTTCTACTGCTCCTACAGGGTCGCTATGAATCCTAATCAACTGGGAGGCAACTTTTCGTTGTTGTTTTTTGTTTTGTTTTTATATAGGATCGCTATGAGTTAGAATCAACTCGTCAGAAGAGTGGGATTTTGCATCATTTATATAGGGTATGGTAATTAAACCCATGCATAGTTGATATCTGATGAGTTATTATTCAATTTAAACCTACCAGATTTCATAATATCTCATAGTTATTGTTATAGTTATCAGTTAATGTAATTTTAATGGCATTAAAGCTACGGAGAAAATTTTGTTCATAGAGTTTCAGTTAATCAAATACTATATCACTAAGCTTATTTAATTCTTTGAATTCATGATAAACAATATGAATTTTATTACCAAAATCATGACTTAAAAATGTGAATGAATGTATGAGCAAGTTGCATGGTTGTTCCAGTTCCATGCTGCTGCCAGTAATTTGATAATGGCTTCCAATTCTGTGAATATCTTAAATGCAATGTATGTGCAACTGGTATGAACGTGTGAGGAGGGCAACTCATTGTTCTGGTTGCCATCTATTGTTCAAATTGTCATATTGTGCTTGACTCTCAGCGTGGACAGGATTGGGCGTTTGTATTGACTTGTGTGGACTTGTGTGGTGGTGTGTTTAGAAGTGGAGGCTGCCTCGGTACTCAAGTATTTATGAATATTGTGAAAAAATGTAAATTGAGTATTACTTCTATGCTGTTTTATAGAGTTTTGTATCCATTTTAATTTAAATTGAAGATCACACACCTGCTAATTTTCAATCCAAAGTTATACATCTATTTAAAAAATTTTGCTTAATTTTAAAAATGAGCCCAGTAGTCACAGACTGTGCTTCTTCAAAACTCAATTTTTCTAGATGAGAGATAGCTCTCTCCTGAAAGAGTCTGCTCTGGTTTACTTTGAACAAATTTCTGTCTTGACAAGCAATTTCATAATAGAGAAAAAAATTGCTTTAAAAATGCAAAAAATATGTTTCTAATAAATGTGTCCTGTAAATTTACTGTACTTAACATAGTAATCTCATTATTTTGCATATCGTAATCAGTATTTAGTTGAATAGCATGCTATTCAACAGACTACACACCACCAGTTCTTAGTGGCACCACAGCTGGATTCATTTTTCAGGATGAAAGATCACCCACCTTAAACTTTTATTGTTGATAAGAATGAAAAATACTCATATGTAAGCTTTAAATTGGCTACATGTAGACATTTCTTTGCTACCCCTGTGTAGTATACTAAGCAAATTTGAAACATTTAACTTTAATTAGAATATCAAATTAGATTCTAAGTCAAATCTAGGACAGAGTTACAAAGGGAGCTGTCTTATTGTAGTTAAAATTGTTAAAATGAGTGTAGTTCACTCCAAACAGTACATTTATAGAATTTCAACTAGAAAGCAGTGATGGAAAGTGACTGATAAGAGATGCTGGAAATTGCCCCATGGGCAGAAAAATGTGAAGAATTATAATGCTTCAAAAAGAATATGAATAGGCATTTAGATAATAATTTTCCATATAAGTCCAATTACAGTAGAAGTTTTAACCTTGGTATTTAAACAGTTTTCCTTGACTAACCCAAATAATATAACGTCTATTATGGCTAATATCCTTGATTTGGAAATCTTACTTTTTAGACAAGTGCAGAGTGCATTGGACAGTTCCTATAGTAATCTTTTCCAAATCCTTTCAGTCCCACCTCCTACTCCTGCCACTACTGTAGCTTCAACCAGCTTCAATAGCCACCCAGCAGAGCCATGTACATTGAGCCAAAGCCATGTAACTCTTGCCTCCTGTTGTGCTCGTGGGAGATAGAGAAGTGGGATACCTGGAGCATCCGCTCAGGGCTAATATATGAACAATTTGGAAGCTTGTGGCCACCCTTGAAGCTACTTTTGGCAAAGATGAATGGAAGACAGTGGGTGTATCATTCTGAGACGCTCATTGGCTTACTCAGAAGTTTTCACAAAATAAGCACTGTTCCCAGAATAACGGGCAGTCACTATAAACCATTCTTAACTGATTCTCCATTCTTTTTTGTTTTATATCCATTGTCTCTCACCTCTGCTTCTTGGAATAATTTTTCAAGTAAACTGCTTGCACTCAAGCCTATGTCTTTAAAAAACATTTTCAGAGAACTCAGACTGAAGCATATTTTCAGAGCCTAAACAATGATTTAAATAAAGTATTTATCACCAAAATCATTAGTGGTACTTAGAATTTGGGTTAATACTTTTAAACCCTAAGCAATGTCTTTATTCTCTTTGACTATTCCAACTCTTACATTTATGAAATTTATTTGTAAATATTTAATTTTTGAATATTGGCAATAGCTACAGTTTATTATACTGTTATCAGATGAAAGTAGATTAAAAAATAGAAAACTCTTTCAGGAGAAAGTGCTCAAATACAGATTAACTAACGTGCTACTAAGCCTGGCCAACTTCCTCAGGTTGATGAAAATTTTAACTATTGATAGTTTAGCCCAAATTATCCAGTTTCCTCAGTTCTAAGAATTTATATTCTAATTAACAAATTGTATCTTTAATTCTTTTAGCCTCAGTCTCCTTATCAATAACCAGGAAATAATAGTACCTATTTCATATGCTTATTGGGAGGAATCCATATGATAATGCTCATAAACCATGAAGTGCAGGGTCTGGCATATAATAAGTACTCCATAAATAAAGTATGCACAGGCCTATGTCCAAATATCTTTATCATCGTCTATCAGAAAAAGTAATAGTGCAAGTATATATGTGCTAAAAAAATGAGTTACACATATCTAACAAGTATATATCCCAATGCTGTGCAGTGGGTAAATATAACAGATTTTTTTTTTATTTTAACTGCTAATGAAATAGAATTTGCAAAAAGTATTATAAAATTTCCTGTTTTTATGAAGTATGTCTGTACATGTACGTATGCATGTACGTATATATGTATTTGTAGCACACATTTTTAAGACTATATAGCACTGTTTGGATTCTACGTTTTATTTTAATTTAGAAGGTGAGATAACTCTTTAACTTCTACATACTCTTCTATTTGTGTCTGTGTGTGTATGTTTGTGTGTGTGCTTGCAATGAGCGTGTATTACCTAACATCTTAAGAAATTGACTTAGTTTTTGTAACTTCAAAAAAACTAAATAGGATTGTTAGTCTAAACACTGCTGTCTTGCAGGTAAGGACCGAGTGATAAAAAAACAAATCACTCTATAAAATAATGAACAAAGATTTAATGTGTTATTGACTAGGATAGATTCTCATTCAGAAAACCTTTCATGTGCACAAGACAATATTATGGGAAACATACGGGTAAGATGTATACACATCGCCAAAATGTTCAGGGAAAGTCAGAAGACAGCAATTTGCTAAGAAACCCGGTCAGAAACTCAGGGGCTAACAGCAGGCTTACTTCACAAGAGCAGAGGCCCAACTTTGCCTGCCTTGGCTTGTAAAGCATTTTGGATGCTAACATGACAGAGCTGCTCATACAACCATCTGCTGTTTGCTGTTCCATCTGTTGGTCAGTACAGAGCCATCAGAACCTAAAAAATCTTTGGGTCTGAGAAAAAGAGCACAATTTTCATTTTGTAACTGAGAATTAACAGTAATGTCTTAACGAGGTAGTATTGTATTATAGCGGAACACAAAATATCAGTTTGTCCTCATTATTATTATAATTCATAATTAGGAAATTATAGCAAACATTTAATCCTTCATATTAAAGTATGTATTTATTAAAAAAATTAAAACCTTATACGTGAATTAATTAGTTAAGCAGTTCTTATGTACAAGGTAATGAAAATGTTTGGTTAAACACCTAGAAACGGTCGTATGTAGGCAAAGTTTTAATAAAATCACTCTAATCTGAATTATGTAGTTGACATAATTAAAAAAAAAATCAAGCCTTCAACAATTTTTACACATCCTAATAAAACTTATTATCACTAGTCCCTCACTTTGTCTTACGGTGGTGGCTTGCGTTTTGCTGCAGTACTGGAATCTATGCAACCGGTATAACTTTTTTTTTTTAATTGTATTGTGCTTTGGTGAAAGTTTCAGCTCAAGTTAGTTTCTCATTCAAAAACTTATACTCATACTGTTTTGTGACATAGGTTGCAATCTCCACAATGTGACAGCACTGTACCCCTTTCCACTCCAGGTTCCCAGTGTCCATTCTTACAGTTCCTGTTCCTTCCTGCCTTTTCATCTTGCTTTTGAGTACCTCCTTAAAAAACCACCAGTATTTCAAATACCATTAGGGTCACACATGGTGGACAGGTTTCAGTGGAGCTTCCAGACTAAGACAAACAAGGAAAAAGGATCTGGCAGTCTATTCTAAAAAAATTGGCCAGTGAAAACCTTAAGAATAGCAGCAGAAGAACATTGTCTGATATAGTGCCGGACAATGAGCCCCTCAGGTTGGAAGACACTCAAAATTTGGCTGGGGAAGAGCTGCCTCCTCAAAGTATACTCAACATTAATGATGAGGAAAGCATTCAAGACCTTCATTTGCTGAGGTGGCATAACCAAAAATGAGAAGAAACAGATTATTATTAATCAGAACGTGGAATGTAAAAGCATGAACCTAGGAAAATTAGAAGTTGTTAAAAATAAAATGGAACACATAAAGATCGATATCCCAGGCATTAATGAGCTGAAACGGACTGATATTGGCCATTTTGAATTGCACAATCGTATGGTCTACTATGCCAAGAATGACAAATTGAAGAGGAATGGCATTGTGTTCATAGTCGAAAAGAACATTTCAAGATCTATCCTAATGTACAATTCTGTCAGAGATAGAATAATATCCATATACCTACAAGGACAACCATTTAATATGATTATTATTCAAATTTATGCACCAACCACTAAGGCCAAAGATGAAGAAATTAAAGATTTTTACCAACTTCTGCAGTCTGAAATTGATCAAGATGCATTGATAATTACTAGTGAATGGAATGCAAAAGTTGGAAACAAAGAAGAAGGATCTGTAGTTGGAAAATACAGCCTTGGTGATAGAAATGATGCCAGATTTTACATGATACAATTTTGCAAGACCACCGACTTATTCAGTGCAAATACCTTTTTCAACAACATAAATAGCAACTATACATGTGGACCTTACCAGATAGAACACACAGGAATCAAATCAACTACATTTGTGGAAAGAGAAGCTCAATATTATCAGTCAGAACAAGGTCAGGGGCCAACTGTGGAACAGATCATCAATTGCTCATATGCAAGTTCAAGTCAAAGCTAAAGAAAATTAGAACAAGTACACTAGAGCCAAAATACGACCTTGAGTATATTCCACCTGAATTTAGAGACCATATCAAGAATAGATTTGACATATTGAACGCTAATAAATGAAGACCAGATGAGTTGTGCAATGACATCAAGGACATCATACATGAAGAAAGCAGAAGGTCATTTAAAAGACAGGAAAGAAAGAAAAGACCAAAATGGATGTCAGAAGAGATTCTGAAACTTGAAAACAGAGAAGCTAAAATGAATGGAAGAAATGATGGAGTAAAAGAGCTGAACAGAAGATTTCAAATGGTAGCTGGAGAATACGAAGTATTACACTGAAATATGCAAAGACTTAGAGTTAGGAATTCAAAAGGAAAGAATATGCTAGACATTTCTCAAGCTGAAAGAACTGAAGAAAAAATTCAAGCCTTGAGTTGCAATATTGAAGGATCCTATAGGGAGAATACTGAATGAGATGGAAGCATCAAACAAAGATGGAAGTCTTGGGGAACATCTAGTTTAACTGGCATAACACAGTTTATAAAGACAATGTTCTACACTGGTGAGTAGCATCTGGAGCCTTAAAAGTCTGTGAGCAGCCATCTAAGAAACTCCACTGGTCTCATCCCTTCGGGAGCAAGGGAGAATGAAGAGAACAGGATACAAGGAAAAGATCAGTCCAAAAGAATAATGGACCACAGCTACCATATCCTCCACCAGACTGAATCCAGTACAGCTAGATGGAGCCTGGCTACCACCCCTGACTGCTCTAGTCAGGATCACAACAGAGGGTTCTGGACAGAGCTGGAGAAGGATGTAGAACAAAATTATAACACACACAAAAAAAGACCAGATTTATTGGCCTGACAGAGACTGGAGAAACCCCGAGAGTATGGCCCCTGGACACACTTTTAGCTCAGTGGTGAAGTCACTCCCGAGGTTCACCGTTCAGCTGGGGATTGGACAGCCCCATAAAACAAAACGAGACTAATGAGGCACAGCAGTTCAGGAACAAGGACTAGAAGGCAGAAGGGGACAGGAAAGCTGGTGATAGGGAACCCAAGGTTGAGTAAGGACAATGTTGACATGTCGTGGGGTTGTTAACCATTGTCATAGGGCAATATGTGTACCAACTGTTTAATGAGAAACTGTTTTGTTCTGTAAACCTTCTTCTAAAGTGAGAATAGCAGCACAACTGGAAGAACGTGATCTAGGTCACTGAATTGTACCTGTAGAAATTTTTGAAATGGCATATCTTTGGCTATGTATATTTTCACCAAAAAAAAAAAGTCCTCCAAGGTCGAAAAGGGAGAGTGTTGAAAGGTCATGGGGTTGTTAACCAATGTCATAAAACAATACGTGTACTGACTCTTTAATGAGAAACTATTTGTTCTGTAAACCTTCATCTAAAGTACAATTAAAACCAAAATTAAAAAAAGATGGAAGGAATACAGAGTCACTGTATGAAAAGAATTAGTTGACTTTCAACCATTTCAGAATGATATTGAAGGAAGAAGTCCAAGCTGCACCGAAAGATTTGGCGAAAAACAGGGTTCCGGGAATTGACAGAATACCAACTGAGATGTTTCAACAAACAGATGCAGCATTGGAGGTGTTCACTCATCTATGTTAAGAAATTTGGAGGACAGCTACCTGGCCAACTTACTGGAAGAGATCTATATTTTTGTCCATTCCAAAGAAAGGTGATCCAACAGAATGTGGAAATTACTATCACATAATTAATTAATTATATGAAATTAATATCAAACAATATCAAACAAAAATTTTGCTGAAGATCATTCAAAAGCAGTTGCAGAAGTACATTTACAGGGGACTGCTAGAAATTCAAACCAGATTCAGAAGGGGAAGTGGAATGAGGGCTGTCATTGCTGATGTCAGATGGATCTTGGCTGAAAGCAGAGAATACCAGAAAAAATGTTTACCTGTGTTTTATTGACTATGCAAAGGCATTTGACTGTGTGGATCATAAAAAATTATGGATAACATTGTGAAGAATAGGAATTTCAGAACACTTAATTGTGCTCATGAGGAACCTGTATATAGACCAAGAGGCAGTCCTTCCAACAGAACAATAGGATACTGCATGGTGTAAAGTCTAGAAAGACGTGCGTCAAGGTTGTTTCCTTTCACTATACTTATTCAATCTGTATGTTGAGCAAATAATCCAGGAAGCTGGACTATATGAAGAAGAATGCAGCATCAGGACTGGAGGAATATTCTTTAACTGCCTGTAATATGCAGATGACACAACATTTCTTGCTGAGAGCAGAGAGGATTTGAAGCACTTACTGATGATGATCAAAGACTAAAGCCTTCAGTATGGATTACACCTCAACATAAAGACAAAAATCATCACAGCTTGACCAATAAGCAACATCATGATAAATGGAGAAAAGATTGAAGTTGTCAAGGGTTTTGTTACTGCAAATCGTGGATCTAAGCTGCCTGCCGCAAAAGCCAATACTGAGACAAGGGTGAGGTGAACAGCAAGAAGGTTTTATTGTATATCCATATAGAGGAGACAGAGGGGAACGAGCTCCTTCAAAAAACTTGTCTCCCCGACTGGAGACTGGCTGAGAGTTTTATATGTACAGGATTATAGTTTCTCTTCACGGTGGTCACGTTTCTCACATCTCAGATGATCTAACTTCTTACTGGCAATCCTTGAACATTATCTGGCACCATTAGTCACGATTGTCACATCACAGATGAGTTAATCCTAGTCCTTGAGGGTTATCAGTTTGTTCTGCCACTCTCCAAGGAGGAACTTTAGTTAATCTTACTGGAATAGGAGGAGGGAGAAAGAAGAAGGAAAAAAAAAGAAAATATCATGAGGAAAAGCGGGGACTAGTAATGGTGGGAAGCAATGGTGGTAATTGAGTTTATGTAGCCTGTTCCAGTTTCATTTTACTTGGGTCCACAATCAACACTCATGGAATCAGCTGTCAATAAATTAAACAACATATTGCATTGGGCAAATCTGCTACCAAAGACCTCTTGAAAGTGCATAAAAGTAAAGGTGTCACTTTGAGGACTAAGGTGTGCCTTACCCAAGCCATGGTATTTTCAATCGCCTTATATGCATGCAAAAACAGGACAATGACTAAGGAAGACCAAAGAAGAATTGATGCCTTTGAATTGTGGTGTTGGCAAAGAATATTAAATACACTACGGACTGCTGGAAGAATGAACAAATCTGTCTTGGAAGAAGTACAGCCAGAATGCTCCTTAGATGTGAGGATGGCAAGACATTGTCTCACATACTTTGGACATGTTTTCAGGAGGGACCAGTCCCTGGAGAAGGACATCTTGCTTATTAAAGTAGAGGGTCGTAGAAAAAGAGGAAGACCCTCAACAAGATGGATTGACACAGTGGCTGCAACAACAGGCTCAAGCATAACAACAATTGTGAGGATGGTGCAGGACTGGGCAGTGTTTCTTTCTGTTGTACAGAGGGTCGCTATGAGTTCGAACTGACTTGATGACATCTAAAGACAACAATAAAAGTTAAGTGAAAGATGACAGCAACTCTTGTCATTTATAAAATTGTAAATGACTCAATTGTATCATGAAGAGGTACACGTTTAGGAATAAACTGTGGCCAAATATCCCTTTCTTGACCAGTGGCACATACAGCTTCCAAATACTTTTTCCACCTCTGGAGTTTGTTATGAAGTTGCTTTCCCAGTGGCAGTGTGTGCTGCTGGCATGAAGGGTCCTATATAAACTGTTTGAAACAGAAGAAATGGGTGTGTGCCACAAATTATTGTTTTTACATAGTATTGTATGAGGTGGTGCTGAATCATTGAATTTTTGGTAGGGAAAATATGGACTTTGATAATATTTATTTTGGGACACATATGTCCTTCTAGACTCTGAGTTTAGGACTGGTAGGATGAGGCAAGTAATGAAATTCATATTACCTACCAAAAATTCCAGCATGCTCAATGATTCAGTATGCATTCTATTAATGAAAAAAACATATCGAAAAAAATTCTACGTGGAAAATAATTCGGTTTTTTAAGTGATACCTACTTCAAGAAAAAAAAAGGTCTCATATTTTAAATAGGTTATTTTCTGAAAGGTAATACAAGATTTTATTTTATTATAAAGTCAAACTCTTGTGCAAAGTTCAAAAATGTATAAAATAATAAACTAATAAACACATTTGCAAATACACACAACTAAATGTTTGTATTCTATATATATTATATTTTTTCCATTTCTGAAATTATCAATACATCTAGACAATCGTCCCAAATGAGGACATTTAGAATTGCCTCATTTTTTGAAAGCCACTTAGTATTCCATTTGTAGAGGTACTATAATTTTTTAACTGGACAAAAAGTCATTGAGATTGTTTGCAATTTTGCTGTCGTAAAAGATGTTGCAATAAAAATTTTTACAGAAATATAAGTTTATACATCTAAAAGCAAATCTTTCAGATAAATTCTCTGAAATATAAGTACTGGTATATATTCCATTTTGATAGATGCATCAAAAAAATCAATTGTCAAATTGCTCTCCACAGAGGTTGTACCAATTAACCCTCCTACTAATAGTGCATGAATTTCTCTACATCAGTGTCAGCCAACTGTGCTGTCAACATTTTTATTTTCACCCTGATGATACTTGAAAATAGTATTTAAATCTAATTTTAATGTTAAGAACTTGCTTTTTTCTATTTATTTATTTCTTTCCTATATTTTTATTGGGTTGTTAGCCCTTTTATTCATTGATTTTAAGATTCATTTATATGTTAAGGAAATTACTCTTTGTACATGATAGTACTTGCAAATAATTTTCCACATTCATTTCTCTCCTGAATTTATTTTTCTGTTTAGTTTGATGTAGAAATTTTTTAAGACTTTTATGTAATAATATCTATCAATTTTTATTATCTAGTTTTCAGGTTTTTTTGGTCATTATTTCAAGGACATTCCACACTCAGATTTCTGTTCTGTGCACTCTTCAGATATAGTCCTAAATTTGTTGGTAACAAATACATCTTCAATCTGTTTAGAATAATTTTGTAATATGTTGACTATACAGATTCAGCTATTTTTCCAAATATGGCTATGAAGATGTCTCAAAAATTTTTTGAATAATCTGTCTTTCTCTCACTGCTTTGAGTTACATCATTGATGTGTCTAGGCATAATTCTAGATTTTTCCATCATTCAATAGTATTGGCTACTCGTGTACTCTGATTTATTATTTTAATGTTTTATATTTTTAATATCTTGGTAAGTTTGCCCTGTTCACTAATCCTCTTTTTGAAAATAGACATTATTATTTAGAGTACTTTTGAGTTTACAGAAAAATTGTAGAGAAATATACAGAGCTCCTGATAACCTCCTCCACCCAGCAAATTGTTTTTCCTATTAATATCTTGCATTCCTCTGGTACAGGAGTTACACTTGATGAACCAATATTGATACATTACTATTAGCTAATGTCCATAGTTTACATTTTACATTTCACTCTTGTGCTGTGCAACCCTATAGGTTTTGACAAATGCATAAAGTCATATAGTCATCATTAGAGAATCATAGAGAATAGTTTCACTGCCCTAAAAATTCTCTGGGCTCCACCTCCTTTTCAGTTCCCTTTCCCTCCTTATCCTCTGGAAATTGCTGATCTTTTCACTCTCTCAGTAGTTTTGCCTTTTCCAGAATGTCATACATATAGTTAGAATCATACAATATGCATCTTTTTTGGACTGATTTCTTCCACTTAGCACTATGTATTTGTGATGGTTAAAGTTGTGTGTCAACTTGGCTGGGCCATGATTCTCATTGTTTTCTGCAGTCGTATGATGTGATAACTTCCATGATGAGATTTGATAGTTCCCTTGTTTTTATTGCTGACTAATACTCCATTGTATGGATGTAACTTTGTTTATTCATTCACCTACTGAAAGACATCTAGGTTACTTCAAATTTTTTGTAATTATGAATAAAGTTGCTATAAACATTCACATGCAGGTTTTTATATGGACATTTGTTTTCATTTCATTTGGATAAATACCTAGGGGTGCTTTCTGGATTGAATGGTAAACCTCTGTTTAGCTTTGTAAGAAATTGCCAGACTGTTTTCCAAAGTGGCTGTATCATTTTGCATTCTTACCAGCAATGACTGAGAGTTCCTGTTGCTCCATATCTTCTCCAGTGTTTGGTTTTGTCAGTGTTTTGGATGAGTTTGAATCTACTCCATGGCAATTGGTTTTTTTTTGTTTTTTTTTTTTTTTTGGAATAGATATATAGTGGTATCTCATTGTTGTTTTGATTTTCAATTCTCTAATAACATAAGATGTTGAAGATTTTTTCATATGCTTATTTTCCATCTGTATACCTTTTTTTGGTGAGGTTTCTGTTCATATCTTTTGCCCATTTTGTAATTTTTTTTCTTATCATTGAGTTTTAAAAGTTCTTTGTATCTCTTGCATAGAAGTCCTTTATCAGATATGTAGTTTTAAAATATTTTCTTCTGGTCTGTGTTTTAATTCCCTTAACAGTGTATTCTTCAGAACAGAAGATTTTAATTTTAATCAGTTTGCCCTTTATGAGTACTGCTTTTGGTGTTGTATCTAAAAAGTCATTGTCAAAACCCCCTAGATTTTCTCCTTTATCATCTTCTAGAATCTTACATTTAGATCTTACATTTAGATCTGTAATCCATTTTGAATTAATTTTGTGAAAGATGAAAGCTCTGTGTATAGATTCTTTTTTTCTTTTTTTAACTTGAGTGTCAAGTTCCAACATCATTCATTGATAAGACTATTCTTTCTCCATTGAGTTACCTTTCCTTTTTTGTCAAAGATAAGTTGTGAGCCTATTTCTGGGTTCCCTACTATTTTTCACTAATTTATTTTTCTGTTTCTTTGCTGATACCACACTGTCTTGATCACTTTAGCTTTATAGAAAGTCTTCAAGTCAGGTGGTGTCAGTTGTTCAATTTTGTTTTTCTTCAGTATTATGTTGACCATTCTGTGTCTTTTTACTTTCCATATAAACTTTAGAATCAGTTTATTGATGTTCACAAAATAACTTGTTGGAATTATATTTGACACTGTGTTGAATCTACAGGTCAAGTTGAAAACAGGAATCATCTTTTAATAAATTCTCCTGGCTATTTTTAGTTTTTCTCTATGAACGTTAGAATCTGTTTATGAAACTACCTCTTCCACCTCAAAATTCCTGCTGATTTTATTATTTGGAATGTATCAAATTTATTATATATTAAATTATGGTAATATAACAATTTTATGAATTTGAACCTTCCTATCCAAAAACATGGTAATACTTTCAATTTGTTCATTATTTTTTGTGTCCCTCAGTAGTTACAAAAATGGACATTAACACCTAGAACCTTCATGAATTCCTAAGTAATTAGAATTTAATGCTGTTCTACATGAGTCATTTTCTTAATAATGAAATTATATTTTTTCCCTCCTCCTGTACAGAATGCTTACCTTTTTAGAGATAATTTGTCATAAGTTTTTAACTTTTATTTTGTAGAAAGGGAGGCAATTTATTATTATGTACACATTTTTTACCTGGATTCTGGAATAATTTTATGATTGTTTCCATATGTCCCTATAATTTCACTATATTAAATTTCTAAACTTATTTCCTTAATCCTTTCTATTTTCTGTAGTCAATGATGAAAATTTATCTACATTAAGAGGTAAACTCACTGAAAATTGTTTTCTCCTGTTTATTTTCATTAAAAAATATCTCCCTATCCTGGTGGTGCAGTGGTTAAGAACTCAGCCTGCTGACCAAAAGGTCGCCAGTTCAAATCTACCAGACACTCCTTGGAAACGCTATGGGGGCAGTTCTACTCTGTCCTGTAGGGTAACTATTAGTCAGAATCAACTCAAAGGTAATAGGTTGGTTGGTTGGTTGTGCAGTGGTTAAGTGTTTGGCTGCTAACCAAAAAGTCGGCAGTTCAAATACATCTACTGATCCTTGGAAACCCTATGGGGCGGTTCTACTCTATCCTACAGGGAATCTATGAGTTGGAATTGATTTGACAACTTTTTTTTTTACTGTATAAATTATTGTCTTTTCTTATTTACATATGAGCTATATGTTATTAGTTATTAAAAAAATGTAGTGGTAAATTGTAATTTGGTATGTTAATATAGTTGTATATAACATAGTAGAATCCTGGATTCTACTGTTGTAAATTTTATTAAAGTACATATTTTATTGTTTTTTTAGAGCTTAGTATGTTTACTTTTCCAACTGTGATGATTTTGTAACATAATATTATTATCAATTCCCTTAAAAACTAAGTAGCATCTTCTTCTTTTCTATCACTAATCCATAAAAATTCAATTCAAAACAGAACATCTGCATTGGCATAATTTGGAAAGATTTAACATAATAATACTATGTCTGTTACAGATTAATACTAATTTTACCCTTGAATTTATTAATCCTCTTTTATTCTGTGAGTAATTAAACAAGTTTCTCCACGTTTCTTTCTGAGTTTGTAATCAAAGTTTTTGGAGATTTTGCATGGACATGTTGAAACAGCTGAAGAGTATTAAAACATTTTATCTGAGAAAACTTGAAGACAACATCACATTTCTTAAGTATCAATTGTAATCCACTTTTTTTTTTATATCAACACTGACATTTGTGGAAATTTAGCTTCATCAAAATCCTTCTTTCTTTTATTTCTAAATTTGTCACTATATTAAATACTGACATTAATGCCTTCTTTCTTTCTCTTCCTTTTCCTATTACACCTCTTTCATTTCCACTCCACTGCCCCCTTTATCTTCTCCATCAGCTAATTTTCATAGTTTCCACTCATACTGTAAGTGATCTTCAGAAGTATGATCTATTTTATAGTGATGCAGTAATTGCCTTTTTTCTAGAAATTTATGGATTTGCATTTTGATCTTTCCATTGGGGTTTTTTCATAATTCCCTCATGGCACATCTTCCCACCATTGACAAATCTAATACCATAGTATCTGCCCTGTGTTTTGGGTCAGATTTTTTTTTAGTTTGTCTTGGTAGGCAACTGTTCAACTTCTAAATGTTTTTTGGAAATAGCAGGCTCCCAAATCTTTTGTAGGGTTGTATCTCACCTTCTAGAGCACAGATCCTGCAGGGCTTGAAGTACTCCTTCTCTACTTTTTTTTTTTTTTTTATCTTTTAAAAAAGTTTTAATCTGCCATCTTGCTGCTACAAAAATCATTCAAAGTTATACTTTGAGGATAAATTTGGGGATATTTAAAATATCATATATTTGGAAAACTGAATCACACTTTTAATTGCAAGTGTAATGCTTTGTTCTTGGTAGAATTATCTTTGTTTCCTCTTTTTGCATCCTGATCATAAAGCCTGGCCATGTTGACTACTGTGGTAGTAAATTGACCTCAAAGAAAGTCAAGGTCAGCCTCAAGAAAATCAAGATTCTTTGTGGCCATTTATAAATTCTATTCCAACAACGCCTTTACTTCATCGATATTATATTCAAGCATTACATTAGCCCCCAACCACGGACACACTTTATCAGTAGGAGGAACCAAAGCTTTTTAGCACTGATTATCTGCCAGTAAAAATCTGTTCCCCAATGAATTGGTGGACAAGTTTTCTTCTGCATGTATTTTAGAATTTCTAAAGCTTGCTTGATTTCTGGAATCTGATCTCTTATAATCCCTTTTAAGCAAGGTTGAGGTCCATAAACTTATTATTCTGGTTTTCATCCAGCTTCTTTAGTACCGTATTTGTAATATAGGAAAAAAGGAATTTACTGGAAAGAAGCACAAGAGCAGTTTCTTGGGTGATGGAAATGCTCCATATCTTGATCGAGATCATAGTTACATGGTGGATATGTTTATCAAAACTCATCTGATTGTATACTCAAGATGTGTGCAATTTGCTGTATGAAAATTTTACCACGATTACAAATGTATTATTCTGATCATTCTAGATATACAACCACCTAAAAAGAAGACTCTTCTTGAGTCAAAAAGTGACCTTTTCTATTGTGACAGAATGAAAAGCACACAAAGGAACATCCACTATTCAGAGTAAATAATGGTAGGTAATGTAAGCAAAACCATAAAATATTAGTTATATAATAAAATAAATGTTTATTTCTCAGTACTAAACATGCAAAAAGGATCAGTTGTCTCTCCTGAGAAATTTTTTTCTGAGCTGTGTATTAGGAATCCTTAGGAATCTTGTAGCTTAAATATTTCAGATTATTTTTCTTTCAGCTGCATGGATAAGAGAGAGCAGTAAGCCAGGATCTCGTAGATGAATTTAGAGGCTAGACCTGAAATTGGTATAAATCACTTATATGTTTATTACATTGGGTAGAGTTAATTATACAACAGTAATCTTATGATATGGGAATCTAGGTATTTAACCTTCTTGTGTGAACAGGAAAGGGAAGGGGAGTGTTTAGCATCTTTCTCTTCTCTGCCAGAGGATACATTATTCCTTTTTTTACAATACTCATATTAGAGAGTGAAAAAGCACATATATAGCTTCATGCAAACTGAGAGAGTCCTTATCTATAAATGTTTAATTAATAGCAAACATTTTGATGAGTGTAATGGAAGAAAATAAACATAAAATATTGTTTATAAAAAATTGGCAACAAAAATGGTTTTTGATATGAATTTAGAGCAATTGAAAATGTACAATGAATTAAAAAAATAAATACTGTAACCCAAATGCCCCAAGTCATTAAGAGCCTGTGGATAGTAAGTATTTCACATTATTATTTACATCCTAAATCAGAAATAGGTGGCCACTGCTGTTTTTCTGCCAATCTTCTAATGGGCATCTATTCCAACTCCTGGGCACCAATTTTCCACACCTAATCTCTCATTACTCTTTTGAAAAGGGCTGTCCCCCAGGACCAATCTGCAAAAAATTTAAAGAATGAAAAATAGTGTTTTACTACTTTAAGTACTCATAAAAGTGGGGCCACTCTGTGTTCAACACAAAAATATTGTTCACCTCTCTGTAGAGCTCATAACTCATAGGCTTAAGTATGAGGTCAGAGTAACCTTAGTATTTTTTTTTGTTCTTGCTTTTTACCCTAAGCACGTGTGCATTAAACTTTTTTCCTCTGATCCTTTACCATATGCAAATCAGTCATGCAACTAGATCCTGGCAAGTTGATAACTAATGTTAATTTAGGAGCAGCAAGAGCCATCCCACTGATGTAGTAAATTTCCTCTCATAAGGTGTGGAATTGGGTAAAATATACAGAGAAATATTTGTAAAATTTTAAAAACTAGGCTGTATCAAAACAGAAAATATTATTTTAGTCATAGGGCTTCAGGATTTTCACAAGTTACAGAGTGAACTACAAATGAGATTTTATACTATTACGGAATGGTATGCCATTTATTCAAGGTTTGTGTATGTTTGTAAGTGTATATGTGTGCTGAATGGTAATTATAATATGCATGCATATGTGAGTGAATTTTACTTAGGCTAAATACTCAGCTGGTAGTGTAAGTCTAAAATTATTAGCTATATATTCTGTCATTTTAATAATTATTGCAGGTATTGTTAGAGACAGCTATTTGGACAGAAAGGACTCTGAAAATTATTTAAATTAATATTCTGATGCCCAGAATTCAAAAGATACTTATAGCTTTTCCCACAACAGCAAGACATATGTATGTGTTATGATTAATTATAAGGTATGTCACAAATAATTTAATGCTAATCCTAATTAAAATACTAATTCTATAAACACAATATTTTAAATATGTTAGTGGATTCAAGTTAACCTAATTGAGGTTTTTCTTTTTCTTTTTTCCTGTTAAGCTTTCTTAATTGATAAATGATTGGGGTCATCTAGTTATCTAGTGCTGCTACAACAGAAAGACCACAAACAGATGACTTTAACAAACAGAAATTTATTCTCACACAGTTTAGGAGGCTAGAAGTCCAAATTTAGGGTGCTAGCTCCAAGAAAAATTTCTTTCTCTGTCAGCCCTGTGGGAAGGCCCTTATCATCAATCTTCCTCTGGGTCTAGGAGCTACTCAGTGCAGGGACCCACGTCCAAAGGACATTCTCTGATCCCAGCTCTTCTTTCTTGGTGGTAGAAGGTCCCTTTCCTCTCTGCTCACTTCTCTCTTTTGTATCTCAAAGGAGATTGACTCAAAATACAACCTTATTCTGTGGATTGTATCCTGCCTCATTAACATAACTGCCTCTAATCCTGCCTCAATAACATCATAGAAGTTAGGATTTACAACACATAGGATAATCACATCAGATCACAAAATGGTGGACAACCACACAATACTGGGAATCATGGACTAGCTCAGCTGACACATTTTTGGGAGACACAATTCAATCCATGACGTCAGGTACGTCACAAATAATTTGTTGCTAACCCTAATTAAAACACCAATTCTGTAAACAAAATTTTTTTTAAATAAGTTAGAGCACTAACTTTATAGTGTGGAATTTTTTAGATATGGTTTAATAATTATATAAGTTATAGTTAAAAAACAAATGCTGTGGTTTAAAACAACAAAAATTTTGTTATCTTACAATTCTGGAGGTCAGGAGTCCTAAAATCAACGTGTTGACAGGGCTGTGTTCCTTCTGATGCCACTTAAACACTTTGCTTGCAATTTTTGGACTACTTAGTTAGGTGTGAATTTGGAACTCAAACCTGCATGAAAAATAATATCTTGTTATACAATTCTTAAATGAATTTCTTTTACTCACTCTCCAGCACCAAGTTTTCAGGCAGGAAATTGTTTAGCTGTACTGGGATAGAGACAGGGGCATGTTTATTTCCATCTCACACTTACATTAATGCAGCCCTCTGAAGTCTCAACATTTTATAGGGTTCTGTAAATAGACTCTTTTCTTCTCCTTTAAAGCAATTCACATCCTTATTTCCAAAAAGGAAATAGACAAAAGCAACAAATTATGAAAAATAAAAGGTGAACCTTCCCTAAATACAAAAGTATTTTATATTACAACCTTTATTTTTCTAGTTGGAAGAAATGCTTTTGAGATAAGATGTTAATGGAATGAGTTAAGGTATATACAGTATAGACCAATTTCACAAGTAAATTTTAGTCAAGTGTCATCATGATAAGTGCATTCATAGTTTAAATAAAAGCATCTTAAGATTTTAATGGCAAAAGGGTGCTTGACATGTTGAAACTAATTCAACCTTTTTTTTTTTTTTTTTTCCCCAAGTGCAGAAGCCTGCCTTGATGGAGAGGTGGGTTATAGAAAGAAACAATGGGCAATTTCTCTTACCAGTTTCACTTACCAGCAGGGTAAACTAAGCCAAGCTACTTAACACATTTGAAACTAGGTTTAATCACTAATAAAATAGCACAAATAAAAACCAACTCTCAGTATTGATTTGCTGATTAAAATCATGTATGGAAAGTGTTTGATTAGTCATAAAAAGTCTTGTTCTTATTAGCAATTTCATCAGTTACTCTTGTGAGTCTCATTATTGCCAAACAGGAGAAGAAGTCAGTTCAATTACCCTGTTAAAGAAGAATGTATAGAAAACACAAATTGTTGCTGTTAGGTGCTGTCAAGTCAGTTCCAACTCATAGCGACCCTATGCACAACAGAACTTAACATTACCTGGTCCTACGCCATCCTCAACAATCACTGTTACGCTTGAGCCCATTGTTGCAGCCACCGTGTCAGTCCTTCTCGATGAGGGTCTTCCTCTTTTTGCTGACCCTCCACTTTACAAAGCATGGTGTCCTTCTCCAGGGACTGGTCCCTCCTTATAACATGTCCAAATTACGTTAGACGAAGTCTCGTCATCCTCACTTCTAAGGAGCATTCTGGCTGTCCTTCTTTCAAGACAGATTTGTTCATTCTTTTGGCAGTCTATGGTATATTCAATATTCTTCGCCAACACAAATTAAGAATTAACAGAAGTCCCTTTTAATTTGCAAAATGATTTATCACATGATTCTATTAGCATATTAAATATATTATGAGCATTTTAAAATATATATAATTTCATTATGAATCTAATTGTCATATTTAGAAGTTATAATCTATAAATATGCCTAAAATATTAAAACTGATTAAAATTATAACCTTAACTTTTTTTCTTAATTTTTTTTGAAGGTGATCCTAGATGAACAGAATATAATATATCTTATTTCTCAGATCATGCTATCTTGTGATCTAATACAATAGTGATAGTAGTAGGTATAGAATTCTTGTGTTTTGGTGAAAAAATTTCCTTGAGTGTTTGTTAGAAATAACTTCATCATAAATGTATTTTGAAAGTGTCTGTATCTAATGAATTGATAGTTTTTTAAAATCATTTCAACTATTTATGTGATGAATTATGCCAAGAGATTTATCGATGTTAAATGATCCTAGCCATGCTCAGATAAACCCTCCTGGTTAAGATGTATTTTTAAATTATGGATTGTATTAGTTTCCTATGGCTACTATACAAAATTAAGGCAAAATTAGTGGCTTTGAGCAATACAAATTTATTATCTTACAGCTTTGAAGGTCAGAAGTTCAAAATGGGTCCCCTGGGCTAAAATCAAGATGTCAGCAGGGCTGTGTTCCATTTCTGGAGGGTCTAAGAAAATAATCCTTTTCTTTATTTTATTTTTTTCCATGTTTGAAGCTTCTAGATTTTGCTCAAATTTCTTGGCTTCTGGCTGTCTTCCATCTTCAAAATAAGTGGGAAACTGTTGAGTTGTTTCATATTTCATCACTCATAATGAATCTTGTGATTACATTGGGCCAACCCAGATAATTAAGGATAATTTGTAAGGTTAGCTCATTACCAGCCTAATTTCATCTGCAACCATAATTCCCACTTGCCACGTAACATAACTTATTCGGAGATTCTTGAGTAAGAATGTAGAGATGATTAGAGGACTATTATTCTACCTGCCACATACTGGTTTTTATATATCTATTTGTCTCTATCACATATAGCTAGCTAGCTAGAGATTGACTGGTTATAAACAATTATCTTACACAATTGTAAGGTTCCAAAGAGGCTAAGCAAGTCCAAAGTCCACAGGACAGGCAGTCAATGAAGATGACAAGCAGAACTAACCCCCACCCCATTAAATGCCCTTGTTTCTCTCTCCCTTGTCTCCAGGACTCCTGAAACCCACCATTCTCTTTTTCTCTACACTTTAGACCCTTAAGGCACTCGAAGAAGGTATGGGGTAACTTCAGGGCAACTCTACCTAGCATCTGGCCCTAACCAAAATCCTCATATACAACTGTGTGGTTCTCCATTTTGTGATATTACTTTTATGTGAAAGAGGATTAGGATGGGATTGTAACACCCTTACTAAGGTCACATCCCTGATCCAATGGAAAGGGACTATCCCTGGGGTGTGGCCTGCACCACCTTTTATCTTACAAGAGAGAAAAGGAAAGGGAAGCAAGTGGAGAGGGTGATCTCATACCACCAAGAAAGTAGTGCAGGGAGCAGAGCGTGTCCTTTGGACCTGAGGTTCTTGAGCTGAGATCCTCTCAGACCAAGGGAAGACAGAATGCATCACAAGGACCTTCCTCCAGGGCCGACAGAGAGAGAAAACCTTCCCCTGGAGCCAATGCCTTGAATTTGTACTTGTAGCCTACTAGACCCTGAGAGAATAAATTTATCTTTGTTAAAAGCCATCCACTTTATTTCTGTTACAGCAGCACTGGATGACTAATACACAGCATCTACCTAAAAATAAGCAGAGGTTACGAGATGCCCAAGGAAAAACAGTTCAAATGAAAAATGTTGTTAAGCACCAAGGAGTCAGTTCTGACTCATAGTGACCCTATGCACAACAGAATGAAACACTGCCTGGTCATGCACCATCCTCACAATCATTGCTATGCTTGAGCCCATTGTTGCAGCCACAGTGTCAATCCATTTTGTTGGGAGTCTTCCTCTTTTTCACTGATTCCCTACTTTACCAAGCATGATGTCCATTTCTGGGGACTGGTCCCTTCTCATAACATGTCCAAAGTATGTGAGATGAAGTCTCATCATCCTTGCTTATAAGAAATATTCTGTCTGTACTTTTTCCAAGACAGATTTTTTCCTTCTTCTGGCAGTCCATGGTATATTCAATATTCTTTGCCAACACCATAATTTAAGGGCACCAATTCTTCTATGATCTTCCTTATTCATTGTTCAGCTTTTGCACGCTTATGAGGTGACTGAAAACACTATAGCTTGGGTCAGGTGTACCTCAGTCTTTAAAGTGATGTCTTTGCTTTTTAACACTTTAAAAGGTCTTTTGCAGCAGATTTGTCCAGTGCAATGTGTCATTTGATCTGACTGCTGCTTCCATGGGTGTTGATTTTAGATTTAAGTAAAATGAAATCCTTGACAACTTCAATCTTTTCTTCATTCATCATGATAGAATAGCAGATTATCATGAAGAATAGTCAAATAAAAAAACAAGACAACAAAAGAAGATAAAGAAATAAAACCAAAAAGAATGTGATTGTGACGAAAGAGAGGCAAAACAAAATGAACAATAGATAAATAAAACATACATGTGTTAAAGTAGCTGAAAAAGAAAGCACCTGAAGTATCTTCTCAAAAACCTATCACCCTAGACTAATCGTGAGAAAACATAAGACAAACCTAAATTGAAGAACATTCTTTAAAATTACTGGTCAGTAGTTTTCAATAACCCCAACAGGTCTGTCAGTGGGTCATACTGTGGGGGCATGCGTGTTGCTGTGATGCAGCAGTGCATCAACAGGGAACTGCCAGAAATTCCAGTCAGATTCAGAAGAGGAAGTGGAACAAGAAGAGGAAGTGGAACATTGCTGATGTCAGATGTATCCTAGAAGAAAGCAGAGAATACCAGAAATATGTTTATCTGTGTCTTATTGACTATGCAAAGGCATTCGACTGTGTGGATCATAACAAATTACAGATAACATTGCAAAGAATTGGAATTCCAGAACACTTAATTGTGCTCATGAGGAACCTGTACATAGATCAAGAGACAGTTGTTCAAACAGAACAAGGGGATGCTGCGTGGTTTAAAGTCAAGAAAGGTGTGAGTCAGGGTTGTATCCTTTCACCATACTAATTCAATCTGCTGAGCAAATAATCTGGGAAACTGGACTATATGAAGAAGAACATGGCAGGATCAGAGGAAGACTGATTAAAAACCTGTGTTATGCAGATGACACAACCTTGCTAGATGAAAGTGAAGAGGACTTAAAGCACATATTGATAAAGCACTCACTGTCTGAAAGCAGAGAATACCAGAAAGATGTCTCCCTGCGTTTTATTGACTATGCAAAGACATTCAACTGTGTGGATCAAATATAATTATGGATAACATTGAGAAGAATGGGAATTGCAGAACGCTTTATTGTGCTCATGAAGAACCTGTACCTAGACCAAGAGACAGTAGTTCAAACAGAGCAAGGGGGTATTGTGTGGTTTAAAATCAGGTTTAAAATCAATAATGATTAAGACATCCAAAACAAATCCACAAATTGACACTAGTACACATCCAATAGAATGTCTAAGATTAGAATGGTGAATATGTGGAAAAAGATTTTTCCCTCACTTCTAGTTGAAAATACATATTTGTAGAACTATGGGGAAACAGTCTGACTTTATCAAACAAATTTGAAAACATACTTACCTTGCATAATAATTAAGTTTTCCTACTTAATAAGCTTCCCCTAAAAACAGTGGCTTAAACAAGAATTCTTTTATTTTCTATTATTGTTTTCTATGCACGTTTCCAAGTGTACTTTGCTTAACATTACAGACATAGAGTGTTGACTGTAGTCATCCCAAGGTTTTATTCACTCAAAGGTTTGGTACCTGGAGTATAAACTCATAAGACCTGTAATATAGGCATCCCTCTTTATTTCTACAGTCTTTCCACATTATTTCTCCAACATGGGACTTTAGAGTAGTCAGATGTCTCACACGTCCACTCAGTGTTATCAAGGCACATATTCCAAGAGAAAGTGCTAGGCAGATGTTACGTTACTTTTTATGACTTAGCCTCAGAAGTCATACAGCATATTTCTACCAGACTGACTTGCTTGAGGCAGTTTCAAATGTCCATCCTGGTTCGAGTGGTGGAAGAAACATAGGCTCCACTTCTGAGAGAGAACTGTCAACATCAACTTATGGAAAATACAATTGCCACAGCCTGTGATCCAGCGGTATTTACTATGTATTTACTCATAGAAAGTCCATGCCTATGTGCACCAAATGAAATTTAAGAGAGCCATTACATGATATTCAAGTAGGAGTAGCTTCTGGAATTTATATAAGAAGACTAAACCATAAATGATCATATTGGTGCATTTCACAATGTAAAAACTATAATTAAGCTTCTATCATATATATATGTACATATGTTGTTGTTTTTAGATGCCTTCGAATTGGTTCCAACTCATGGTGACAATATAGGACAGAGTAGAACTGCCCTATACGGTTTCCAAGGAGTGCCTGGTGGATTTGAACTGCCAACCTTTTGGTTAGCAGCTGAGCTGTTAACCACTATGCCACCAGGGCTCCGTATATATATGTAATTGCTTTAGAAAAACAATTGTTTCTAGCAAGTTTTTAAACTTTCATTTTTATTATTATTTCACTTTAGTAAGATATTTATATAACCAGTTCTGGAAATTTTGTCAAATGAAAACCTGTCTCACATTTCAAAGTCTGAAATGCCCTTCTTTGATGAAAATTTCCCATTCTTGCATTTATGATTTATCTTTCTTCAAGGTGTGAGCAAGAGTCCTATTTTTACAATTTAAAAGGATATTCACTTATTCTGATATAATTAGTAGTAGAGTTAATCTTGTTCCTAATGATTTATAATAATTTATAACAAAATTAATTCTCAAATAAATGGATCTGTTTGTGATTTCTCTGTTAGTATATCTGGCAATTTATTTGTTCTTATCATCCAGTTTTAAATATAAAGCTTTATTACATGTTCTGATATCTGGTAGGACAACTCCTTGTCCAATGATTCTTAGTATTTCACAAAATTTTGTATGCTAGTATTTTACATATTATCTTCTATACCACTTTTTCCAAGTTTCAAAAAAAACCCATCCAAGAACATGGTATGTCACTGCACTTGTTTAAATATATTCTGAGATTTTTCATAATTTTGAATTGTTTAGTTCATATAACTATTTTACACCTCTGTTAAATTTGTCTTGGTTTTCATCAATATATTGCTATTTTTAATTAAACTTCTCATCATTATATTTTCTCAGTAACTATTGATGGTGTGTAGTTTTGTTTTCTATATGTTAATCTCGTACTAGGCCATGTTTCCTATACCTCTTATTAGTTCTAAGGAGCCTTAAGGTTAAGTGCTTGTCTGCTAACCAAAAGGCTGGCCATTTGAACTCACCTAGAGGCTCCTTGGGAGAAAGACCGTGAGATCTGCACCCATAAAAACTACAACCTTGAAAACCCTATGGAGCAGTTCTACTCTGTCACATGGGGTCACTATGAGTCAGAATTGACTCAACAGCACCTAACAATAACAACAGCATATTAGCTCTAATTTTTTTCTAATGGTTTTTCTGAGATTCTTTTCTTTGCAAAAGTGACAGTTGTCTTTCTTGCTTTCCAAACTACGTAACTAAATTATTTTTTCCTCAAAATATGCAGCATAAATCACGTTTTATTGCTTTGAATATGAATAAAATATTGCTGAATTTATTTGATAATGCCTCTCATGGTTTCTCATTAAGTATAATGATTATATTAGATTACGTTTAATACAAACCAATAGTTTGAAGAAGTTTCTACTCCTTTTTTACCGAGGTATTATTCTTTATTAGAATGGATATTTAAATGTATCAAATTATTATCTTCATCTATTCAGCTATCTATGAGTTTTTTTCTTATCAAACTTGTTAATTAAATTAGATTAAATTAAATAAAAATAGATTAAATTAGATAAAAATAGATTACTTGGTCTTGAACCCTTTTTGCATTCTCACAATATGTTGTTACTTCTAGTGAAAAATTTTAATACATGGTCATAAGAGCAATTTTCCTCTACATTTTTTTTGTGTGTGCAATGATTTCTGTTAATGTAAGTAGTGACTTTAATAAAACATAGTTATTACCTATTTTTTGAAGGTTTGTTATTGATTGCTTAGGTAGACCTTTTTTCCTGGTGTCACTTTAGGGCTAGACTGTAACTAATGTTGTATTATTGTTCTCTGCAGAATTTCTGGCTTTTAACTCATTTATATTTTCTTAGTAAAATACTCATTTCACTATGGTTGCAAAGTTTTCCAAGTAAGTGTGCGTAGTGGTTTTCTAAAGTTTTCTGTATCTGTAATCATACGTTTTGTACTTCTTACATGGTTTTTGTGGCTTCTCACTATTATATTTTTCAGAGTGATATTGATGTTATCCTTTATTTCAGTGAATCGAGTGCTAGGTCAAATGTTTATCCTGTTGCCATTGAGTTGATTCCAACTCATAGAGGCCTTATAGAACAGAGTAGACCTGCCCCATAGGGTTTCTAAGGCTGTAAATATTTTACGGAAGCAGACGGCCTCTGGTAGTTTCAAACGGTCAGTTAGTAGCCAAGTGCTTTAACCACTACACCACCCAGTTCAAAGGTTTACTGCTATTTAAAAGTTGCCTACTTTTATTCTGATTAATATCTTCTTTATACTTTCTATCCTCAATATTTAATAGCTCACTATGTTTCTGCCTGGATACACCCTGGATCTAGAACCCATACTCAATGCTGTAGTCTGTGAACAAAAGAAATTGTTGCTAGTTACTTATTACAAGTGGCATTCTCTCTGTATCTATGAGGTTGAGTGGTGATTATTTTGATGCATCTACAATTAAACATACAGTTATGGACTCCTAGAGATTCTTCCCATTCCTTATTTTCTGAATGCATGAGATGATTCTGATTTTAACACTGACTCAGCATCAGTCTTGTCTACCCTCACTCCCGTAATGGTCTTCTCCTGTAATGATGTTCTCCTACGTAGATTTTGGTCTCTGGTTTCCTCTAGGTGCTTACCCACAGATCTGCTGTTATCTAGTTTCTACCTTTTGGGGATTTTCCCAATTCTTGGACAACTGGTATAAACATTTTTTTCCTCCATGCCTGTTATTGATTTAACATTTTATAAAAATATGCTTCCTCATTTCATGGGATTTCAATAGGAGAAGAGGTAGACCTGGATTTAGTTGACCATTTTATCTCAATCTCTTACTTACAGTTTACATGGTATAAAAATAACGCATATAGCAAAGTTCTCTTAAAACTTAACAATAAGAAAACAAACAACTCAAAATGGGCAAAAACCATACAAAATTGGCAAAAGAACTGAATAGGAACCTCACCAAAGAAAATACATAAATGGAAAATAAGTATATGAATAAACTTTCAATATCATTTGTCATTGGTCGTGTTGTTGAATGTATGTCATCAAGTTGAATTCCTGCTTGTAAGTTCAAACCACCAATCTGTCAGTTAGCAACTGAGTACTTAACCACTGAACCACCAGAGCTTCATTTATATGTCACTAGGGAATTGCAAATAAAAACAACAATGATATACCACTACATATGTATTACAATGCCTAAAATCCAAAACACTGACAACACCAAATAACGACAAGGATGTGGAGCAACAGGAAGTCTCATTTATTTTTTATGGGAATGCACCAAAAAAAAAAAAAAAAAATTCTTTAAGGACTCAGGTGCACCTGACGCAAGCCATGATATGTTCAATCACCTCATATGCATGTAAAAACTGGACAATGAATAAGGAAGAGCAAAGAATAATTGCTGCCTTCGAATTATGGTGTTGGCAAGAATATTGAATATATGAACCACCAGAAGAATAAACAAATCTATCTTGGAAGAAGTACAGCCAGAGTGTTCCTAGAAGTGAGAATGGCAAGTCTTTGTCTCACATACTTTGAACATGTTTTCAAGAGGGACCAGTCCCTGGAGAAGGACATCATGCTTGGTAAGATAGAGGGTCAACAAAAAAGAGGAAGACCATCAGAAAGATGGGTTGACACAGTGGCTGCAACAATGGTCTCAAGTGTAACAACCACCATGACGATGGTGTAGGACAAGGCAGTGTTTCGTTCGGTTGTACATGGGGTCACTATGCGTCTGAACTGACTTGACAGCACCTAACAACAACAAAAATGGTATAGACACTTTGGAAAATAGTCTGGCAGTTTCTTACAAAGCTAAACATAAGCTTGCCATATGATCCAGCAATCATACTCCTAGGTATTTCCCAAATTAGATGAAAGCATTTGTCTGCATAAAAGCCTATGTATACACGTTTATAGAAGTTTTACCCATAACTGCCAAAAATTGGAAGCAACCAAATGTTCTTCCAAGTTGAATGGATAAACAAACTGTGGTACATCCATACAATTGAGTATTATGCAGTGATAAAAAAACTATTGAGCTATCAAGCAACAAATAGACATGGAGAAACCCTAAATGCATATTGCAAAGTGAAGGAAGCCAATCTGAAAAAAAAGGTACATACTGCCTGATTCCAACTATATGACATTCTGAGAAAGTCAAAAACATAGAAACAGTACAAAGATCAGTGGTTCAGGGGGAGAGGGGTTGGAGGAACAAATGGAGCACAGAACATTTTTAGGGCAGTGAAACTATTACGTATGATACTTTATTGGTGGACACATGGAGTTATTCATTGATCAAAGTCCATACAACTGTACAACACAATTGTGAACCCTAATGTAAACTATGGACTTTACTTAATAATGATGTTTTAATATTGACTCATAAACTGTAACAAATGTACCAGAGGAATGCAAAATATTGATAACAGGAGAAACAGTGTGTAGGGAGAGGGTTATTATACTTTCTGAACAAGTATTCTGTGAACCCAAAACTTCCCTAAAAAATAAGGCAGTCATTAAAACAAACAAACTCTACCCTAAAGGGAAACTGAGTAGGAAATGAAGAACTAAAACACTGAGGATAAACCTAATGATTTTAAATAAAACATCTGAACTGTTAAATAATATGTACATCTCTGTATTTTAAGCATTCTTCTACAATGTGAATTTTAATGGTTATAAACCAAACAATTATAAAAAGCACAAAATATTTATTTAATCAGTGTCCCACAATTAGATTTAATAAGTTCTATCTGGCTTTTTTTATAAATAATGCTGCAAAGAAATTATTCTATATAAATATTTTGCACATTTTAATTGTTCTATCAGAATAAATGTCTAACAGCAGAAATAATTAAGGATTTAAGCAACTTAGTATCTTTAGATATAAATCAGATATGTCTAAAAGTTCTTATTTCCAAGGATCTCTCAGATGTCACAATGTAATATAAAATTGTCACTGCTGGTTTTTTGTTGTTGTTTTTTTTAAATCAGAGGAGGTTCTGGAATGAGTATTTATTTACATTGTCCCTAAGCTATCTAGTTACTTTATCTGATATTTTCTCATTGAAACTACCTAGTTATAGCCAGTGATATTCCAACACATGTACACTCACACACTCACACACCACACAAACACACAGAGTAACATATTATGTCCTCAATGCTTGGCATTGATTCTTTCATATTTAGCCCAGTGATGTTTAAGAAAAGAACAGTTTCTCATCTTCATAGGTTTAAAATGCCATACACAGAAAAAGGAGGAATTTCACATTGTTGACCTCACTCTCTCAACATGCTCCCCAAACCTTTCACTACTTTCTTATGAACATCACTATACTTAAGCAATCTTTCAAATGAAAAAAATAAGTCATTTGGGTGTCCCTAGTATGCTGCCTCTTCACACTCTTCCCCTTTCAAGGCTTGCACAGCCATCGTTGGACTCCCAATGGTTTTATGCTCCCCTTATGAGAAAAGATCTGATATCAGCTACTTCAAAATATTTTAAGGCAGTGAGGAGAGAATTAACTACATATCACATTGAGAATCTGTCATCTACCACAGAATCTATTAATTGTTACATATACAAAGAATAAGTTTCTGTGCTTGTGGAATTGAAAGTTTCTCAGAGGAAGATAAGGTCTAAAAACAAATGCAATGTCTCTGGATAAGTATGCAGAAAAGAAGTATATATAGAATGGCTGTGGGAACACAGAGAAGAGTACAGTTATCTGAGGAAAGCAAAATGATTCACAGAGGAACTACTATTTGAACAGATTTTACAACAATGTATACTAATTTACCAGATAAAGGTGAAAGGAAAAGATACTCCAGCAAACTAAGTAACTTATTCAAGAACACAGAGCTGTTATTTAATATGGAAGGCCAGGAGACCACCAAGTTTCTAGATATTGTTATAAATGGATATTGTGAAAGAGAAATAGAGTACAGTAAATATGAAAATATAAGTGAAAACCAACTTTCAAAGCATCTTCTATAGTAAATTGCAAATTTTGGGCTTTGCTGGCCTAGGCAGTTGGCAAACCATATAAGCTTTTTAACAGGAAAGAAACACATACAACCTTGTTCTTTATAAAGGTAAGGTAGGAGCCCTGGTGACACAGTGGTTAAAGCACTCAGCTGCTAACCTAAAGGTCTGTGGTTCAAACCTACCAGCCGCTCCACCAGAGAAAGATGTCACAACCTGCTTCCAAGAAGATTCACAGCCTTGGAAACCCTAGGGGCCAGTTCTAATCTGTTCTTATATGGTCACTATGAATCAGAGTCGACTTGATGACAATGAGTTTTTTGGTTTGAGCATGTTAGGGAAAAAGAATAGTTGAAATATGTGTGATTTGGTGTTTGGGGCCACTTAAACAAGTCTGCAGTAGTCCAAGAGAGAACGATAAACCAGAACCAGAAGAGAAGCATGGAAGAAAGAGGGAAGATGATTTGCATGTTTAAACCTTCTATCTTATATAACAGTGTTGCCCCATTAAAAGAAATTTAATCATCATCATGGATGAAGACAGAGATTTTACTGCTGTAGGTGCAGAGAGATCTTCCCTGCCCTGTAACTGGGCAGCTCTTGCCTATGCCCAAATGTAGGACTGACCCTGATTTTGAGAAGCAGACCATCATCTTCATGACTTTGAGCACCATACCTCCAATGCAGAAAGGAAATGAAACAACAGAAAACTCATTAATGTATGCATTAAGAGATACAATAAGGCAGTCTAGAAGGAATAAATATTATCAGTTTGCAAGCAATTTTTATGATCTTGTCCTCTTTATATTTCTTCCAGTATTCTGCAAGTCAAGATTTAAGGAAATAAACAGAATGAACAAGGAAGTTTAGAAAAACATCCCTTGTTCAACAGGCACATCAAATTCATATGCTTTTCAATGAGTTTTTCTGTCAGTACTTTTGTGCAACTACTCCGGGCCTGTTTTTGTTGTTATTAGGTGTCAAAGAGTTGGCTCTGACTCATAGTGAGTTTATGCAGAATAGAACAAAACATTGCCCAATCCTCCATCATTCTCACAATCATTGTTGTGTTTGATCCCCTTGTTGTAGCCACTGTGTCAATCCGTTTCACTGATGATCTTCCTCTTTTCACTGACCTTCTACTTTACCAAGCATGAGGTCCTTCTTCAGTGTTTGTTCTCCCCTGATGATGTGTCCAAAGCAAGCAAGATGAAGTCTCACCATCGTTGCTTCTAAGGAGCATTCTAGCTATACTTCCTCCAGGAAAGATTTGTTTGTTCTTCTGGCATTTCATGGTATATTCAGTACTCTTCACCGGCATCACAATTCACATGCATCAGCTCTTCTTTTTTGATCTTTCTTTTTTATTGTCCTCAATGCTTAATCCATTTGAATTATGAGATTTATTTTTCTCCTGTATGAATGTAAGAATTTTTAGTCTGACACTAAAAGATTTTAACTTGGCTAGTGGTCAGCAAGTCCACTACCATGTTTATTTAAGCAGATTTTCTTCTTGTGTCAATTTAAGCAAAAAAGCACGAAATCACCTGGGACTCACTGATTACTGTTAGTATATATGCATGAATGTATTGGAATGCCTGTTTTGATTGGCCTTTCTATGCCACATTTCCAATTATTTGGCTCCAAACCAGGACAAAGCCTTAAGGAAAGCTGTTAAGTTTTAAAGAGAGATTCTTTTTTCCCTTTGCAATTTGATAATTACAGATTTTTAAAAACCCTACATACCTCCACATTGCTTGTTCTTGGCAGTGGAGAATGTTAGCTTTTTCTTAGAGGTGCTGTTGTACTCTTTTTTTGTAGCACTTTGAATGCTAAAACACAATAACAGACTCACAAAGCAAGGGCCAGTCTCACCAATTGTCTTTGAAGATATTACAATTTTAAAGACACAGCTGTGGAAAGGAACTGCTCAAATATCAAATCCTCAAGTGACTGCTCTTTGAGATACTGGCCTTAGGTACACTACTGTTATTCTCTGTTTTGATTTTGTGCAAGTGTTAAATGTGAGAAGATCTTGGGAATGTGATCAATCTTAACAACGGCACATGTTTTTGAAGAGATCGGATACCTGCTCTGTTTTCATTCTGTGGACCTTATGAGATTGCTTCATTACAGTCCCCTAACTACATCCTGACTACTATGCTGCCGAAGAATGCATTTTTCTCAGGCATAGGCAAGGAGCAAGTTCAAATCTAGCTACTGTTTTACAAGATTCAAGTAAGGCAACATAGTGTTTAGACTGGTTTTAGAGAGAAATATTAAGAAGTACCCAAAAAATCATCTTACATTGGTTCTCTAATCTTAGTAATATGAGAATATAGATTATTAGAGAAGATGAACAACAACAAGAAGATGGTTAAAGAGAAGAATATAGTTATCTGGGATGAAATCATTCAGCCATAAATAAATAAATAGAAGTAGTAAGGGGTTTTAATTATTTTAGGGATTAGTACCAGAAAAGATATTGTAGTGGTTTTGAACCATTGATCTTTCAGATAGCAGTCGAGCACTTTAACTACTGTGCCATCTAGGCTTCTTTATAAATATTCAATATATAATATATATGTATTTTTATACGCACATAAATAGGTATTTGTGTTTCTATATATTACATACTTACTTGAATCTAGTATATATATTTATATATATATATATATATATATATATATATATATATATATATAGTAAAATTCAGGTTATATTTTATCTTAAAAGCAATAATCTTTCTATTGTTTCAATCAGATTTTCTAGAAGTAACCTCTTATAAGTGTACATATAATATCTGTGTTTGGTTTAAAGAAGGATACATTGAACCCCAGTGTACCTACCACCCAGCTTAAGAGAGTCAGCAGATACAAAACTTTTAAAGCTTTCTGTATGTGCCTGCTTAGTCTTATCACTAGAAATAATCTCTCCTATATTTTTTGTTTCTCTTTATATAATAGTTTAGTATATATGTGTATAGCCTTAAAATGTGAATAGAATCAAACTTTGTGAATTTCTTTACATATTACTTTTATTCACCAAAGTATATTGAGGTTTTATCTATGCCAATTTAAATAAGTTTTATTAGTTCATATCTCAGTGTTGATAAATGAGTTGTAAATTTTTTCCTTTTTCTATGACATGGCACAATTATAAGGTGACATATTTTTTTTTTTTTTTTAAAGAAAACATGGCAGATCAAAACCACCAGCGGTTCCGTGGGAGAAAGATGTAGCAGTTGGCTTCCATAGAGATTGGAAACCCTATGGAATCCCTATGAGTCAGAATCGATTGGTTTGGAAGGTGTTTTAGCTTTTTAGGGCTGTTGTAACAAAATATCACAAAGTGGGTGGTTTCTAAGAACAGAAATTTATTGTCTTGCAGTGCTGGAGGCTAGAAGTTCAAATTGAGAGAGCCATACTCCCTTTGAAGTCTCTAGGGGAAGATCTTCTCTTTCCAGCTTCTAGTAGTTCCTGGTGTCTTGGTATTCCCTGGCTCCTAGATGAATCTTCACATGATCATCCCTTCTCTTTTCTGTCTCTATCTCTTATAAGGACATCACTCAGATTCAAATAGGACACATCCTACTCATGACCCTACTCTGTTACAACATCATGTTAACTAATAACATCTTCAAAGACTTTATTTCCAAGTGAGGTCCTGCTCACAAATACTGTCATGGATTGAATTATGTCCCCCCAAAAATGTGTGTATCAGTTTGGCTAGGCTATGAGTCCTAGTATTACGTGGTTGTCCTCCACTTTGTGATTGTAATTTTACATTAAAGAGGATTAGGGTGGGATTGTAACACCACCCTTATGCATTTCACATCCCTGATCCAATGTAAAGGGAGTTTCCCTGGGGTGTGGCCTGCACCACCTTTTATCTCTCAAGAAATAAAAGGAAAGGGAAGCAAGCAGAGAGTTGGGGACCTCATACCACCAAGAAAGCAGCACCAGGAACACAGCATGTCCTTTGGACCTAAGGTTCCTGCCCAGAGAAGCTCCTAGTCCAGGGGAAGACTGATGACGAGGACCTTTCTCCAGAGCCAACAGAGAGAGAATGCATTCCCCTGGAGCTGATGTCCTGAATTTGGACTTCTAGCCTACTAGACTGTGAGAAAATAAATTTCTCTTTGTTAAAGCCATCCACTTGTGGTATTTCTGTTATAGCAGCACTAGATAATTAAGACAAATAAATACTATGGGTTTGAACTTCAACATATCCTTTTGAGGACATGTTTCAATCCATAAAAGAAAACTAAATATCAAATTGTCCAATGTTATCCCTGGGAAATTGAAGTAAAGAGTGGGGGTTCAATGAAAGAGGATATTATTTTATCAATCATATATTGTTTTAATTAGCATGACAATGAAGATAAATAGCTTTTTAAATTTAAAATTATTTATCTAAAACTACAAAAGTAAAAAAAAAAAAAATGAAGTTAATCCTATGCTAAGAAAAATTTAATTTTGCTAGCCCAAAATAAAAGCCACATATTTCTTAATTTTAAAGGGATATCTCAATATATAATACTGATCTTTTCAATTCTTCAAGTTCTTCTGTAAGTTTGAAATGATTTTTAGAGGCTCTAACAAATATAATCATTTTTTTTAATTATTATTAGTTATTGTTCCTTTCCCTTAGAGGGAACTCATGGGAAAATCATTAATCGTTGGCAGTCATACCCTTCTTACATGAAGTTTTGACATTTTTCTACTACACAATTTCTTATAGTCATTTAAAGTTCCAGTCACATTCTGTAGTTCATCAGGTATCTGTACTACTAGGACACTTATGTACTGGGATGTCTTAAAAAACAGAACAAAACAAAACAAAAAAACCTCCTCTCAATCCCCTATGACATGCAAATAGCACACACTGCTACTTCCTGTGTTACTTCGTGGTTTTCATAGCTCCTTCTGGGCCACAGTTCTTAAAGTAGGGCTCATAATTCTTGCAAATTGCCAACCAATTTGTGTGTTTGTGAGTGTGAGTGTGTGTTTCTTGTTTCTGTTCATTTCAGTCCACTCTATGCACTGTGCGCCTGGTTTCCATTTAATAAATACCTTTTTGAATCACATATCTCAATTACACAGAGCCTAACTTAGTCTCAACTCTGTTATTTAAAAAAAAAAACGAAGAAGATATATCTTTAATTATGTGTAGTTACAGTCCACAAATTATTAATTCTTTCATTATTGTGTGTTTGGATTTAGTACTTCCACTCTTTATCTTCGTTTTTGGGTTTCATTAATGCTGATCTGACAAGCAAATCCATGTTGATACATATATAAAATATATTTTAAAATAACATTTAATTGCCACTTCAAAAATTAGAAGATTGCACAGATATTTAATAAGTGAAGAAAAAATAAAACATTATGCATTGTTTTACATTTTTAGATCAATAAAGCAGTATTATTATTTTATAAGATTAAAATAAGAGTAAGGATTTGCCCTGCAGTCTGTAGAGGTTATAGTCATTGTTTTTTATCTCAGATTGTGCACAAGTAATTTGAAATCCTATACTCTCAACAAATGTGGGGGAACAAATAAAGAAGCAAACAAACATTTTAGGAAATACCGAAGTTCATATAATTCATTATAATTTGAAGGGAAGAAGTAAATCAAGCAAACCATAAACTCTAAAATCTGTACATTAGTTATGATTTCCCTGTAATTGTTCCATTGTTGCTGTGTTAATTTTCAACATTTTACTAAAAGTCTCAAAACAGATATTGTATTCTAAAAACACAAAATGTTTTATTGGATTACTATAAGAAAAAAGTGTTTTGAAACCAGTGTCACCCATGGGCAATCCGAAACAACAGCAACAAAAAACTAATTATATTATTTAGGCACAATGAACTAAAAAAAAATGCAAACAGATACCAGATGGCAATACAAGGGTGATTATCAATAACTCAGCAAGAAACAACTTACCTACATCAATTAAATCTATCAAAATAGTAGGGATAAAAAGAAATAAGTTAATGTGCATGCATCCTGTACTTGCAGATATATAAAGGGTTAGATAAGATATCCATCTATCCGTAGGCTTCCTGCAATACTACAGATCATCATACTATTTAACTATACTGGCCAGCAAAAAGATTTCTCAAATTGATTAAAAACGGAATCTCAATTAATGTCTACTGATTTTGCTGTGTTTTCACTGGCAGAAGACTACATGGGAAAAGAGATTTTCTGTGATCAAATCTGAAAGATCCAACATATTCAAAATGTTCTTGGGAATATAGTACAAACATGATTAAGATTATTGCACAACTTCTCAGAAACCAAGTTTTCTCCCTCTTAATGCCCACTTACTGTTATTTTCACAGCCTCCATCACAGTGGGAACAAACATAAAAAGAGTCTAAATACTATATTTGGATTGCAGTTTTCTAGGAGCAAAATAAAATCATTTTTTAAAGAGCCCAGTTGGCAGCAGTTGATTAAATTCTGCTCCATCTATTATTTTAACCATGTAGACTTTGTTCTTTTTTGGTGTGTTAACAGCATCTTATCATCTTTAGAAAATATGCAGAGAAAGATTCAATCTGGATAGTGGCTATGCTCTGAGACTGATTCCTTTTTAGTTGACAGTTTATTTTCTGCTCACGTTCACGGAATTTTCTTCATAGAAATGTGTTAAATTAGTCACCCAAAACAAGATGAACCAGAAAGGCTATGAATGACCCTGTGCCAGAATGGTTTGGCTTCACACCTGGTTGTTAAAAACAGAAGTTGTATTAATGGTCCAAGAATTATTATTTGGGGAAGTAATTTCATTTCTCCTGCCATCTGACTTAACACAGTATTTTAGCAAGGCAAAAGTGACCTTAAAAACAACAACAGAAAAAATTCTATAATATGGACAGCTAACATTGAACATGAAGAAGTCATGGCTTTAAGTATTTTCTAAATTTTAGAAAATGTTAAAATTCGAGTTTTATAGGACATGGCAAACTGGCATAATAATAATGCAACTATTTACAACCTACTGTGCCAGTCATCAGAGGTCATTCTGTTGGAATTTGACATTATTGTGGTATATTACACATCAGTATAGTTTTACCACTGCAAAAAAAGAATTCATTCTGGCAATTGAACAGAGTGTTCATTCAAGGGTATCACCAGACTACTGAAAAGATTTTTTAAATTGATGCAGTTGTTTAGGTGTTTACATCCCTATTATCAGAAATAAACCATATGGGACAGTGTATCCAGATTATTGGATTTGTAGACTTGCACATAGAAGATTCCTCACTTGGTAAATATTTATGTTGCCTGAAAAAGAAAGTTTACTAACTTTATTTGTAAACTGTATCTCCTTTGATTCTCTCAACATATCTTTGAAATACATAGATTGCATTATCCCAATTTAAAAATTAGAAGACTGAGGATCAGAAATTTTAGGGAATTATCCAAATCCACTCAACTTGAACATGACACATCAAGGATTAAGCCTTAGACTTATGACTGCAACAGCATTAACTGCTTCACTTTTGAAATCTTTTTATGTTTATCTATCTATTGACAGCAAAAAATAGAGCATGTTTGATTGAAATTATTATTTGTATTACTATTTCTTCAATACAAAGACTTCTATCCCAATATTTACAGTAGCTTTATTTGTAATCACCTAAAACTAAATAAAGACCCAAAGATTCATTGATTGGTGGATGGATCAACAAATTGTGGTATATACATATAGTAGTATGCTCCTCATCAATAACAAGGAACTAACTACTGACATATCTTGGATCAACAATTTTATAACCATGGAAGTAGCCATCAAGAAATCAAACAACGTATTGCATTGGGCAGATCTGTGGCAAAAGACCTCTTTAAAGTGTTAAAAAGCAAGGATGTCTGGTGACGAAGGTGAGCCTGACCCAACCCATGGTCTTTTCAATCACTTCATATGCATCTAAAAGCTGGACAATATAAAAGGAAGACCGAAGAAGAATTGACCAATTCAATTTGTGGTGTTTGTGAAAAAAATTAAATATAGTTGAACTTCCACAAGAATGAGCAAATCTGTCCTGGAAGAAGTACAACCAAGGTGCTCCTTAGAAGCAAGGATGGCAAGATTTCCTCTTACTTACTTTAGACACGTCATTAGGTGGGACAAATACTGGAGAAGGACATCATGCTCGGTAAAGTAGAGGGTCCCTGGAAAAGAGGAAGGCCCTCAATGAGATAGATTGACACAATGGCTGCAACAATGGGCTTAAATGTTGGAAAGATTGTGAGGATGGCACAGGACTAGGCAACGTTTACTTCCGTTATACATAATAAGGTCTCTATGAGTTGAAACCAACTCAATGACACCTAACAACAACGACAACAAACTACTGATACATTCAGATTAATCTCAATACAAGCCAGACTATAACACGAGATGCAAAGTCTACCTACTATAGGTTTTATTTATATGGCATTATGGAAAATGTAAATTTACAGGGATGGTAACAAACTAATGGGTACCACAGGCTGGGGATGGGGCAAGTAGATAACATAGCAATACAAACATTTGTTTAAAAAAAGTGAAGGTAAATATGGAAGTAAAAAGCAACACAATTTCCTGCAATTATTTGTTCCTCATCAAGGGAGGTGGAGGCTACAACTTGAAACAAGTTGAAGGAAGAGGGGAGGAAGATGGAAACAGTTACTGTTTGCCGTGTGTGTAAAGTGGTATTACAGAGGATTGAATGATAAAGTGCCAATTGCAAGCAAATTTTCAGGCCCACAGGAATTAATAAAGACCCCTTAGTTGTTTTGATATTGCTAAAAGGAAATCTTTGGCAAATCTTCAGTGAAAGTGGTGCACAATTTAGCATGCAAAAATTAAAATTGGTCATGTGTTTATGTTTGTAAATTTCTTACCCAATGAAAGAGGTTATATTCCTTTCAAACAATTCTTCTGATCATATCAACTTCTGTGGCATAAGGAACTTGGCCTCCAAGGAGAGATCTGGCCTTTGTCCAGGACCCTGGGAGGTAACCTCTAAGCCCTTGGATTTCCCAAGTAATCAAAGTGTCTCTATTATTCATGGTGGGCACCTACTGTTGTTATTGCTGTTGTTAGGTCCCTTTGAGTAGCAACCCCATGTGACAGAATACAACTGCTCCATAGAATTTTCTAGGTTGTGATTGTTATGAGAGGAGATTGCCAGGTCTTTCTTATGCTTACATTATGAAAACCAAGAAAAAAAAAAACCAAACCCATTGCCATGGAGTCGATTCCAATTCTTAGTGACCATATACAACAGAGTAGAACTGCCTCATAGGGTTTCCAAGGAGCACCTGGTGGATTTGAACTGCCAACATTTTGGTTAGCAGCCGTAGCTCTTAACCACTACGCCACTAGCTTTTCCTACATAATGAAGCCTCAATAAAAAGTCCAGACAGAAAAACAAAAACAAAAATAAAATTCACTGCCATGGAGTCAATTCCAGCTGATGTTGTTGTCATTAGGTGCCGTTGAGTCAGTCCTGACTCATAGTGACCCTATGTACAACAGAATAAAATACTGCCTGGTCCTGAGCCATACCCACAATAGTTGTTATGCTTGAGCCCATTGTTGCAGCCACTGTGTCAATCCATCTCATTGAGGGTCTTCTCTTTTTCACTGACCCTATATTTTACCAAGTATGATGTCCTTCTCCAGAGACTGATTCCTCCTGACAACATGTCCAAAGTATGTAGGACGTAGTCTTGCTATCCTTGCTTCAAGGACCATTCTGGCTGTATTTCTTCCAAGACAGATTTGTTTGTTCTCTTGGTAGTCCATGGTATATGCAATATTCTTTGCCAACACCATAACTCAAAGGCATAAATTCTTCTTTGGTCTTCCTTATTCACTGTCCAGCTTTCCCATGCATATGATGCGATGGAAAATACCATGGCTTGGGTCAGGTGCACCTTAGTCTTAAGGTGACATCTTTGCTTTTCAACAATTTAAAGAGGTCTTTTGCAGCCGATTTTTCCAATGCAATGCATCTTTGGATTTCTTGACTGCTGCTTCCAGGGATGTTGATTGTGGATCCAAGTAAAATGAAATCTTTGAAAACTTCAATCTTTTCTCCATTTATTATAATGTTGCTTATTGGTCCAGTTGTGAGGATTTTTGTTTTCTTTATCTTGAGGTGTAATCCATACTGAAGGCTGTGGTTTTTGATCTTCATCAGTACGTGCTTCAAGTTCTCTTCACTTTCAGCAAGCAAGATTGTTTCATTTGCATAATGCAGGTTGTTAATGAGTCTTCCTCCAATTCTGATGCCCTGTTCTTCATATAGTTCAGCTTCTCGGATTATTTGCTCAGCATACAGGTTGAATAGGTATGGTGAAAGGATATAACCTTAACACACACCTTTCCTGACTTTAAACCATGCATTATCCCCTTGTTCTGTCTGAAAAATTGCTTCTTGATCTATGTACAAGTTCCTCATGAGCACAATTAAGTGTTCCGGAATTCCCATATTTCACGATGTTATTCCTAATTTGTTATGATCCACACAGTCAAATGCCTTTACGTAGTCAATAAAACACAGGTAAACATCTTTCTGATATAATCCGCTTTCAGCCGTGATCCATCTGACATCCGTAATGATATCCCTGGTTCCACATCCTCTTCTTAATCCAGACTGAATTTCTGGCAGTTCCTTGTTGATATACTGCTACAGCTGCTTTTGAATGATATTCAGCAAAACTTCACATGCGTGTGATGTTAGTTCATGATATTGTTCGAACATTTCCGCATTCAGTTGGATCACCTTTCTTGGGAATAGCCATAAATATGGATTTCTTCCAGTCGGTTGGCCAGGTAGCTGTCTTCCAAATTTCTTGGCATAGATGAGTAAGCACATTCAGCGCTGCATCTGTTTGTTGAAACATCTCAGTTGATATTCCATCATTTCCTGGGACCTTGTTTTTCACCAACGCCTTCAGTGCAGCTTAGATTTCTTCCTTCAGTACCGTTGGTTTTTGATCATACACTACCCCTTGAAATGGTTGAATGTTGTCCAATTCTTTTGGTATAATGACTTGTGTATTTTTTCCATCTTCTTTTGATGCTTCCTGCATCATCTAATATTTTCCTCGTAGAATCCTTCACTATTGCAACTCAAGGCTTCAATTTTTTCTTCAGTTTTTTCAGCTTGAGAAATGCCGAGCATGTTCTTCCTTTTTGGTTTTCTATCTCCACTTCTTTGCACGTGTCATTATAACACTTTGTTTTGTCTTCTCGAGCCATTCTTTGAAATCTTCTGTTCAGTTCTTTTACTTCATCATTTCTTCCTTTTGCTTTAACCACTCAACGTTCAAGAGCAAGTTTCAGAGCCTCTTCTGACATCCATTTTGGTCTTTTCTTTCTTTCTTGTCTTTTTAATGACTTCTTGCTTTCTTCATGTATGATATCCTTGACGTCATTCCACAACTCATCTGGTCTTCGGTCATTAGTGTTCATGGCATCAAATCTATTCTTGAGATGGTCTCTAGATTCAGGTTGAATATTCTCAAGGTGATACTTTGGCTCTCGTCAACTTGTTCTAATTTTCTTTACTTTCAACTTGAACTTGCGTATGAGCAATTGATGGTCTGTTCTGCAGTCAACCCCTGGCCTTGTTCTGACTGATGATATTGAGGTTTTCCACGGTCTCTTTCCACAGATGTAGTCAATCTGATTTCTGAGTATTCCATCTGGCAAGGTTCATATGTACAGTCGCCGTTTATGTTGGTGAAAAAAGGTATTTACAATGAAGAAGTCGTTGGTGTGGCAAAATTCTATCATGTGATCTCCAGCACCATTTCTATTACCAAGGCCATATTTTCCAACTATCGATCCTTTTTCTTTGTTTCCAACTTTCTCATTCCAATCACCAGTAATTATCAATGCATCCTGATTGCATGTTTGATCAATTTCAGACTGCAGAAGCTGTTAAAAATCTTCAATTTCTTCATCTTTGGCCTTAGTGGTTGGTACGTAAGTTTTGAATAATAGTCGTATTAACTGGTCTTCTTTCAGGATGGATATTATCCTATTACTGACAGCACTGTACTTCAGGATAGATCTTGAAATGCTCTTTTTGACGATGAATGCAATGCCATTCTTCTTCAATTTGTCATTCCTGGCATAGTAGACCATATAATTGTCTGATTCAAAATGGCCAATACCAGTCCATTTCAGCTCACTAATGCCTATGATATCGATGTTTATGCATTCCATTTCATTTTTGAAGATTTCCACTTTTCCTAGATTCATACTTCATACATTCCAGGTTCAAATTATTAATGGATGTTTGCAGCTGTTTCTTCTCAATTTGAGTCGTGCTACATCAGCAAATGAAGGTCCCGAAAGCTTGACTCCATCCATGTCATTAAGTTCCACTCTACTTTGAGGAGGCAGCTCTTTCCTAGTCGTCTTTGGAGTACCTTCCAACCGGGGGTCTCATCTTCCAGCTCTATGTTAATGTTCTGCTGCTATTCATAGGGTTTTCACTGGCTAATTCTTTTCAGAAGTAGACTGCCGGCTCCTTCTTCCTAGTCTGTCTTAGTCTGGAAGCTCAGCTGAAACCAGTCTGCCATGGATGACCCTGCTGGTGTCTGAATACTGGTGACATAGCTTCCAACGTAACAGCAACACACAAACCCCCACAGTACGACAAACTGACAGACACATGGGGGTTCCAACTCATAGATACCCTGTAAGACAAAGTAGAACTGTCCTGAAGGATTTCCAAGGCTGTAAATCTTTACAGAAGCAGACTGCGACATCTTTCTTCTTTGGAGTGGTTGGTGAGTTTGAACCCCTACCTCTGGGTAAACAGCTGAATGCTTTAGCCACTGTGCCACTAGGAATCCTCCCAGACACAGAAGTTCTGGTGCTCTTCCTGGATTGGTAATGAATCCCTGAGGACAACGGAAATTTCACATTTGTACCCTTCCCACACTCCTCCCAGGCTGGCTTTAATTTGTACCATTTTCCTTTAAAAAATATGACTATGAGTATATTAGCTTTCAGCGAGTTCTGCGAGTCTTTATAGTGAATTATCAAAACTGATGGCAGTTTTGGGAAAACCCTGAAATTGCAATTGCTGTCTGAATTCTTGAGTAGACTTGGAAGTCTGAAGGACTATGCAGTTAATGACATAGGTGGACTAAACTCCTTTGTACTTTCATATTCAAGGATAGTATTTATGATTGAGCTTGTGCATAATTCCTCTATTAGCACCAGTCAAATCCAAGCACCAGGTTCTTTTTGTTGAGACTCAGATGATCTCTCAGAATATCCATAATTGTCTTTAATGTGACTCTCGATAATTTTCTTGGTCATCATTTTATTTCAAATATATTGAATGAGGGGTAAAAGCAAAACGTTTGCTATAACAATAGTAAAAATCATCCAAAAACTTTATTTTTTTTTATTATTTTCTTTACAGATATGTGTCTTCTTTGATATTTCAATATTAAAAACCAGGAAACTTTCTACCAGCAAAAACCTATCTACAGACAACTATTTAGGGACCATTATTGAGTATTGCTCTTAATTAAAACATATATATTTTGCTGAAGATAATTCAAAAACTGTACATCAATGGGGAACTGCCAGAAACTCCAGCCAGATTCAGAAGAGGACGTGGAACAAGGGATATCATTGCTGATGTCAGATGGATCTTGGCTGAAAGCAGAGAATACCAGAAAGATGTTTACCCATGTTTTACTGACTATGCAAAGGCATTCGACTGTGTGGATCATAACAAATTCGGAACAGCATTGTAAAGTATGGGAATTCCAGAATACTTAATTGCACTCACATGGGACCTGTACATAGATCAAGAGGCATTCATTTAAACAGAACAAGGGGATAAAGACTGGTATAAAATCAGAAAATGTGTGTGTCAGGGTTGTATCCTTTCACCGTACTTATTCAGTCTGTATGCTGAGCAAATGATCTGAGAAGCTGTACTACATGAAGAAGAAAGCAGCATCAGGATTGGAGGAAAACTCTTTAACAATCTGCAGTATGCAGATGACACAACCTTGTTTGCTGAAAGGGATGATGACTTGAAGCACTTAACGATGAAGATCAAAGACTACAGCCTTCAGTACAGATCATTCCTATGCATGAAGAAAACAAAAATGTTCACAACTGGACCAATAAGCAACATCATGATAAATGAAGAAAATATTGAAGTTGTCAAGCATTTCATTTTACTTAAATCTACAATCAACCCCCATAGAAGCAGCAGTCAAGAAATCAAATGAAGCATTGCATTGGGCAAATCTGCTGCAAATCTTTAAAGTGTTAAAAAGCAAAGATGTCATTTTGAGGACTAAGGTGCGCCTGACCCAAGCCATGATATTTTCTATAGCCTCATATTCATGCGAAAGCTGGAGGATGAATTAGGAAGACCTAAGAAGAATTGACACCTTTGAATTGCAGTGTTGGCGAAGAATATTGAATATACCATGGACTGCTGGAAGAACAAACAAATCTGTCTCGGAAAAAGTACAGCCAGAATGCTTTTTAAAAGTAAGGATAGTGAGACTCCGTCTCGCCTATTTTGGACATATTGTCAGGAAGGACCGGTCCTTGGAGAAGGACATTGTGTTGGTAGAGTGTCAGCAAAAAGATGAAGACCCTCAACGTTATGAATTGACACAGTGGCCTCAACTGGACAGTGTTTCATTCTGTTGTACCGAGGCTCACTGTGAGTCAGAACAAACTTGATGGCATCTAACAACATCAGCAACTGATTATTGTTCTTGATTAAAACATATATTATTCTTGTTTACTTTGTATCTTTTGGTACATCTCACTTATATTAAGTCCATAATTAAACTCTTAATATTCTCTAATATCTACATAAATAATTATTAACAAAATATGCAATTGTGGGGTACTTTTTATAACCATATTGCCAAAGCTGAAGTTATACTCTACTAAGTAATAACGTTTGTACTTTGGAGATAAATCTAGTTAATGGAAGTTGTTGTTGTTGATGTTGTTAGGTGTCACTGAGTAGGAAGTTAAATATTACTACCCTAAAGGGTAGATTACAGAATTAAATTATCTATGTAAAGAACACACTGATTTTTTAATGCTTTCAAATTCCTGAAGCTTATCATTTCCATATAAATTAATAATCCAAAAATGATAGCCTACATCTGAGTAAAAACAACTCTAACAAATAAAGAGGATACTTATAAAAAGTTATCAAATAGAATTCTTAATTATTAAGCAAGAAAATTTTAAGTTAGTCAAAATAGTGGGATCTTCTTCATGATTAAAACATGCTGGAAGTTTTATTTATTTGATCAGTCTGATAATTAACAGCTTGTAAAATCTATAGTAAGATGGAAAATTTTATGCCAACACAACTCGGGATAATTACTCCTTTATAAGTCACCATTGTTTAAGTGTAAGATCCAAGTTCCTTACTATGGCATATAGGCTGTGTTTTGACCCTGCCTAACTTTCCAGCTGGACATGTTATCAGGAGGGACCAGTCCCTGCAGAAGGATATCTTGCTTGGTAAAGAGTCAGCAAAAAAGAGGAAGACCCTTGTGATCATTAGGATTGTGTGTTATCTTAGCCGGGCCATGATTCTCAGTGGTTTGGCAGTTACGATGCAGTTCGGCAGCTGTGTGATGAGGTGATCACTTCCATGATGAGGTTTGATATAACATGATCACCTCCATGATGGACCTGCTGTGACTAGCAAATCAGTTGAAAGGAAGTTTCCTTGGACTTGCAGCCTGCATTGAATTTAAGTGGATATTCTGGCAAAGTTTATGGGCTTTTGCTGGCACTAGATCCTGCAGTTGGTGCCTGTTCATCTGACCTCTGGTTCTTGGGACTTGAGCTAGCAGCTTACCTGCCATCTTGCCTGCAGATCTTGGGATTCTTCAATTTTTTGCAGCCTGTGAGCAAGAGCCCTGCTCTCTGATTTGCCAATCTTGGGTTGGCCAGCCTCTGTGGTTACATGAATCAGGAAAAGCCTCCAGCCTAAACCACGGATTTGGGGCTTTCCAGCCTTTACAAGTGCGTGAGCCATTTCCTTTATATAAATCTCTCTATATAGATATTTACATACTTTACTGGTGCCGCTTCTCCAGAGAACCCAGCCTAAGACAACCATCAACAAGATAGTTTGACACAGTGGATGCAACAAAGGGCTCAAACGTAGCAACGATTGTGAGGATGGTGCAGGACTGGGCAGTGTTTCATTCTGTTGTACGTAGCGTCGCTATGAGTCAGGATTGACTTCATAGCACCTAACAACAACAACTTTACAGCCTCATGAACCTTAAGATAGACTCACCCTCAAATGTATTATGTTCTCTCCACTCCTATATCCTATGCCTGTCTTTGACTATCATCTCTCTGTCCCTTAGGCTTCTGGGATAGCTTTTATTTATTTTTCAAGATTCAGATCTGATATCACTGACTTTGGGAAACCTTTTCCAAACACCAACTTTCCAGTCAAAATAGAGTGCCACCTGCACTGTCAAAATACCCTGTTTATTTCAAAATCACATAATAGTTAATTTTCCTACTCCTCCAACCTAACACCCAAGAAATAAGCTCATTGAGATTCAGAACAATATTTTATTTATCCTCATGTTTCAAGAGCTTAGATTACTACTAAATAGTTAAGGTTTAATAAATGTTTATTTATAATAATCCAAATTAATGAACAGTAACAGTATGCTACAAAAACAATAAAATCCAAATGGAGATTCATTGTGTACTCCATAAAATAATAATGAAAAATGTGTTGTTATGTTTGGCAATTATTCCCAGAAAAATTGGTAAATAAATATATAGATATAGATATAATGGATATATAATATCTAAATTAAATGTGAGTCAATAAAGTAACCTTCAGATAAAATATACACAGTTACTAAGATAACAACTTGAACAGAAATTTTTAAATGAAAGAGCATATATTAAAAATATAACCGAGCAAGATAGCAAATTAAGAAACTCCATGCTCCCATGCCCCACAGAAACATTAAAAAAAAAAAAAGAAGAAGAAGAAGAAGAGGAAAAGGTCATATCCAACTTTGTCAGAACTCTAGAAAACAGTCCAAGCTTAGAGAAACCAAGTAAGTGCTGAATCAAGAAAAACAGAACTTTCAAATGGTAGCAAATCTTTGTGGATTTTTTACTTGCCCAGTCCCACCAGCTACCTGGCTCAACAGCTGGCTTGACAATAGCTGCTCATGCCCCCGGGTTCTGGAGGGAGAACAGAAGGCTTTATTCACAAATAATTGAGTTTCTCTGTTCTGACCTGTCATGTGGAGACCTAAAAGACTGAAACAAAGTACTCATCTCTGTTTTGCCTATCTCATAGACAGGGTGGAGAAGCAGCAGGCATTGCCCAAATGCTGTAAGGTGAACTATCAATCTATAGCAATTTGGGGCAAAATAGTGTGATCAAGGCAAACAATAGGCTAACTAATGACTAAGAGGTAGATCCAGGAATATAGTTTCTTTGGGAAATTAGAACATTAAAAATCACCTATGTATATGGGGAAATTTGGAAAGTCATGCAATGCCCAATGAAAGACACCCACCAAAGACTCCAAAAAACCCTAAGCTTTAAGTTCAGCTTAATCTCTAGGCTCAGTGTAAACTTAGCTATGGAAGAGGTGTCTCAGCACAGAATCCATCTGCAAAAACTGGGAGAAATTTTTTTCTCTCCTTTACTTTTTTGTTTTTGTTTTCTTTTTCCTTTTTTTATTTTTTTAACTCCTGACATTGAAGAAAATCTCTATCAAAACACCAGATAAACACAAGCTACAGTAGCAAAGACTTCAGTAACAACACATGACAATAAATGCAGTCTTTGGAAAAATAGTTTGGAAAAGTCACTAAACCAAAAGACTGTTGCAGCCGTCATTAATCAAAATAAATAAATCAAACACAAATCCTGATGAAGCAGGTGAATCTGTTTTTTAGAATTACCACATTGTAATATTCAAATGTCCAATTTTCAACAACAAAAAATTACAAGACATACAAAGTATCAGGAATATATGGCCCATTCAAAGAAACAAAATGTGACTGAACCCATTCCTGAAAAAGACTAGACATTAGACTTACTATATATAAAGACTTTAAAAAACAAATTCCACAAGATTGCAGGGTACAACGTCAACACACATCAAAATCAATTGTGCTTCTCTGCATCAACCATGAACAATCTGAATAGAAAATTAAAAACAACAAAAATTCCATCTATAACAGCTTCTAAAAGAATAAAATACCCAAGAATAAATTTAACCTAGAAAGTGAAAGACTTGTACACTGAAAATTATAAAACTTGGCTGAAAACAATTAGGGAAGACCTAAGTAAATGAAAAGTTAGCTCATGTTCATGGATAGTAAGACCTAATATTAAGATGTCAATAATGACAAAGTGGTCTACAGATTCAACCACAATCCCTATATAATTTCCAATTTTTTTTTCCAGAAATGGAAAGGGTTATCCTCAAATTTATACAGAAACCCAAGTGGCACTGAGTAGTCAAAACAATCTTGAAAAATAAGAACAAAGTAGGAGACTCACATTTCCCAATTTAAAAACTGTCTACAAAGCTAGTGTGAGGTGCTGGCATAAATTTAGATGTATAAACCAATAGAACAGAATTAAGAATCCAGAAATAAACCCATATACTTATGGTCAATTGATTTTTGACAAGTGTGTCAAGTCCATTCAATGTGGAAAGAATAAGCTCTTTAACAAGTAGTGGTACTGAAACAACTGGATTCCAAATGTAGAAAAAAAAAATGAAATGGAACACCTACCATTCACTACATACGAAAAATAACTCGACATATCAATGACCTATATATGACCTATAAATAAGAGTTAAAACCATGTAACTTTAAAAAAAAAACAGTGGGAATCTTCATGGCCTTTTTGGTGATGGATTCTTAGATATTACACCAAAAGCACAAGCAAAAAAAAAAACAAAACAAAAAAGATAAACTGGATATCATTAAAAATATAAACTATTGTGTATTAAAGGACACTATTCAGAAAGTGAAAAGGCAACTCACAGAAGGGGATAAAATATTTGCAAACCATATATCTGATAAATGTTTAATATCCAGGACATAGAAAGAACTCCTACAACTCAATGACAGGAAGACAAACAACTCAATTAAAAAATGGGAAATCACTCCCTGGTGGCAGGAGAACTATAGCTGTGGCTGTCAGAATTTGCAATCCAACAGAACAGTCATGATCACATGAAACATGGGGACATGGGCTGGGAAAGCAGAAAAGTGGGGAGGACAAGGGTTAATTGTCAGTCTCCAGGATCCCAACAATGGCCTTGGTCTTAAGGTGTAGGCTCATTGGTGACATCCCCCTGGGTATGGGGGGAAGACTGAATGGATGGAGGATCTGAGAAAGCAATCTGTGTGTGCTGGGCTGGGTATCACCTGCAGCCCACCATACTCCTATCCCAGCTTAGGTTGATGGTAATCGCACTCCTGCAGTATAAACCCTGGGCCAGCCCTGCCACTGACAGTGGAACGAGGGAGCCTGGGCACATCTCCAGTACACTGTTCAGACTGCTTACTGCTCACCTAGTACCTTAGTGAGAGAAATCTCATTTCAATGGACGGCTCTGTAGACAGCCAACAGACTACATTCCCCAGCTTCCCATGAAGCCAATATGTTTATTATACTACTGATTTTTGACCAGTGAGTGGTAAGCAGAAGTTGATGGATGAGGAGTTAAGGAACTTGGGCAGCTCCTTAAAAGAGTCTCAGATAGGTAGGAGAGGTGCTTTTTGCCCTCTTTCTTCCTCCTACTTCTTGCCTGGGCCAAGGACATGATACCTGGGGTTCTAGCATCCACCTTGGAAACTGAGGCAATCCTGAGGGTGACGCTGTGGTCCAAGGGTAGTGGAGAGTAAGGAAGAAGCAGCCTGAGTCTCTGGTCAGATGATGGAGCCCCCATGCAAGCCAAGGCCGCCGACCTCCAGGCTTTCTTTATGGGACAGAAAATAATAAGGTTCTCACTTATTCAGCCAAAAAAAAGAGCCATAGACATTACTCCAAAGAAGATATATCAATGGCCAATGAGCACAGGTAAATTGCTGAATATGTTTAGTCACTTGTTGTTATTGTTAGCTGCCCTTGAGTTGATTCCAACTCACAGCAACCCCATATGTGCAGAACAGAACTGCTCTTTAGAGATTTTAAGACTGTGACATTTCAGAAGCAGATCACCAGAACTGCCTCCCAAGGCACCTCTGGATGGGTTTGAAACATCAGCTTATTTTTTATTATTATTGTACTTTACATGGAGGTTTACAGAGCAAATAGTTTCTCATTAAATAGTCAGTACACATATTGTTTTATGACATTAACAACCCCATGCTATGTTAACACTCTCCCTTCTTGACCTTGGAGGACCTTTCTTTTTGGTGAAAAGATACATAGCCAAAGATACACCATTTCAAAAATTTCTACATGTAGAATTCAGTGACATTGATTACATTCTTTCAGTCGTGCTGCTATTCTCACTATCCTTTTCCAAATTATTCCATCACCATTATCTTCAAGTCACTGCTCTCTAGACTTCCCATCAAATCTTTTCAGTTGCTATTGTCAATTTGATCTCACGTAGATAATTCTTTTTTTTCTTTGTACTTTAGATAAAATTTTACAGAACAAATAGTTTCTCATTAAACAGTTAGTATACATATTGGCCTATGACAATGGTTAACAACCCCACTACATGTTAACACTGTCCTTTCTCAACCTTGGGTTCCCTATCACCAGCTTTCCTGTCCCCTCCTGACTTCTAGTCCCAGTCCCTGGAGTGCTGTGCCTCAGTAGTCCTGTTTTGTTTTATGGGGCTCTCCAATCCCCAGCTGAACCTCGGGAGTGACTTCACCACTGAGCTAAAAGGGTGTCTGGGGCCATACTCTCAGGCAGAAACATCAGCTTTAAGGCTGAGGATTAAGGTGAGTCTAACCCAAGCTGTGCTATTTTCGACCATCTCAAATGCATGCTAACGCTAGACAATGAATAAGAAGACTGAAGAAGAATAAATGATGCATTTGAGTTGTGGTGTTGGTGAAGAATACTGAATATACCATGAACTGCCAGAAGAACAAACAAATCTGTTTTGGAAGAAGTACAGCCAGAATGCCCCTTAGAAGCTAGGATGGAGAGACTTCATCTCATGTAATTTTGACATGTTATCAGGATCGACCAGTCTCTGGAGAAGGCCATAATGCTTGGTAGAGTGTCAGTGAAAAAGAGGAAGACCCTCAATGAGATAAACTGACACAGTGACTGCAACAATGGGCTCAAACATACTAATGATTGTGAGAATGGTGTAGGACCTGGCAGTATTTTGTTCTGTTGTACATAGGGTTGGTTTGAGTCAGAACTGACTCAGTGGCACCTAACAATAACAACAGCCGAGTGCTCAACTGTTTGTGCCATCCAAGGACTCCTACCCCCAAAATCCATTGCCATTGAGTCAATTCCAACTCATAGTGACCATCTAGGACAGAGTAGAACTGCCCAGTAGGGTTTCCAGTGATATAAATCTTTACGGAAGCAAGCTGCCACATCTTTCTCCCGAGAAGCAGCTAGCGGGTTCAAACTGCCAACCTACCTGTTAGTAGCCAAGTGCTTTAACTATTATGTCACCAGGGCTTCTTTCCCAAGGATGCCTAAGGAAATGCAAATCAAAAGTATAAATGATATAATACCTCACACCCACTAGGATTGCTACTATAAAAAAAAGAAGGAGAAGGAGGAGGAAGAGGAGGAGAAAAAGAAGATGAAAGAGAAGTAGAAGAATAAAATAACAAGTATTGATGAGGATGTGGATAAACTGGAAACCACGTGCATTGCTGATGGAAATGTAAGTTAAGCACAGGATTACCGTATGATCCAACAATTCCACTCCAAGGTATATACTAAAAGGAATTGAAACCAGGAACTCAAACTGATACTTGTACTCCAAAGTTTGTACCAGCAGTGTTATCATTAGTTCACAGGTGAAAACAAGCTAAAGGTCCATTAAGAGATGAATGGGTTAAGAAAATGTGCCATATACAAGTAATGGAATGTTATTCAGGCATACACACACAAAAAAATAAAGAAATGAAGTTCTGATACATGCATTGACATTGAGAACATTATGTATATTAGAGGTTACCAGTGGCTGGGAGGAAAGAAGTGGGAATGAAGAATTATTGATCAATGGGTACAGTTTCTGTTTTGGGTAACAAAATTGTATTGGAAGTAAATAGTGGTGAAGCTTACAAAACTTTGTGAATGTAATTAATGCCACATAACTGCACACTTAAAAACGGTTAAAATAGCCAATTTTATTATACATTAATGCTATAGAAAGCAAAATTTCTTGCTAAAAGTGAAGAGGACTTGAAGCACTTAATGATGAAAATCAAATACCACAGCTTTCAGTAGGGATTACAACTCAGCATAAAGAAAACAAAAATTTTCACAACTTAACAATAAGCAGCATCATGATAAATGGAGAAAAGATTGAAATTGTCAAGTATTTCATTTCACTTGGATCCACAATCAACACCCATGGAAGTGTCAGTCAAGAAATCAAACGACATATTGCATCGGGCAAATCTGCTGCAAAAGATCTCTTTAAAGTGTTAAAAAGTAATATGTCACTTTAAGAATTAAGGTGGACTTGAGCCAAGCCACAGTATTTTCAATCGCCTCATATGCATGTGAAAGCTGGACAATGAATAAGGAAAACCAAAGAAGAATCAATGCCTTTGAACTATGGTGTTGGTGAAGAATATGGACTCTACAAAAGACTGCTAAAAGAAAGAACTAATCTGTCTTGGAAGAAGTACAGCCAGAATGCTCTTTAGAAGCAAGGATGGTGAGAGTTTGTCTCACATACTTTAGACATGTTATCAGGAGGGACCAGTCCTTATAGAAGGACATCATGCTTGGTAACATAAAGTGTCATCGAAAAAGAGGAATACCCGGAGTTACAGCAAAATGGCGCTCTAGGCAGAAGCACCACACCGTCCCTCCACAGCAAAGATCTGAAAAACTAAGCCAAACAGAGAATACAACAGTCCTGAAACCCTAAAACATTAAATGAAGAGATAAAGAACTCAGCCAAGCACCAAATGGAGTGAGAAAACTGGCAGAGAATGGACAGTGAGGAGAGATTCATGCAGAGGTCCTCTACCAGCTAACGCAGTGCAGATCCACCACTTTGGACTCCTTTGGAGACCAGCAAACGGGGGTACAAGAAAGCAGCCTCACAGAGCGTCCAGTGGGAGACAAAACAACCGGTAATTTGCGATATATGCTTTCCCACCCCCCACCCTTCTTCACCCCGACTGGGCCTCCTCTGCTTCATGTGGCCACAATCTCTTGACCGGGAATCACTGGCTGCTTGGATTCCACACACCCAAATGGGCCGGCTCTCTGAGTGCCATTTGTTGGCTGCTGGTGTTGCTTTTTTTTCTGCTTCTTTTGATTTCTTCCTTACCTGTCACAACCTCCCCCTCCTTTCGCTCAAATACCTGGCTCTGTGCACCATCTTTGCTTCTTCCTGAGGGGCTGTGGAGCTCCGTTCAAGTGTGGAGCTGCTTCCCAGTCTGGGCTGCTGTGCTGGTGGGATCACGGGGCATTTGTTCGTTTGTTTGTTTTGAATTATTTCTTTGTTTTCTTTTCCTTTGCTTGAATTGGGAGCCCTTTCTGGCCAGGCAATGCTGTGTGGCAAGGAGAGTACCCCCTCAGTTTGCACAGACGTGCAGAGGGATCCCTGAGAGCATTTCTTTTTTTGTTGTTTTTTTTTTTTTCTGTTTTTTGGGGGGCTTCTCTTGTTCTTTTTTTTTAATTTGTTTTGCTTTATTTTCCCCCTTTTTCCCTTTTTGTCTTTCTTCATTACTCAGTTTCTTATCTCTCTATTTCTTCCTTCTATTTCTGTTCCCTGAATACCTGGCGTTGTATACCTCTATGCCTTCTAGCCAGGCTGTACTGCAACACCTCAGAACAAATTCCCCAAACCTCATAGCTGCACCAGTGGGATCCCTGGGAACTTTGCGGTTCTTTAACCTTTCCGATTTTATTTATTCATTTTTTTCTTTTCTTTTCTTCATGTTCCCCTCTCTGTTTTTCTCCATTTCATAGTCTCTCATCTCTCAATGCCAACAGCAAGCTCCCTTAGCATTCTTTTTTCTTTGTATGTTTTTGACTCCTCTTCCTCTGTCCTCTCTCCCATATCCATCTTAGCTCCACACATAACAATCTCCCCGCTACATCCTGTCTACCTGCACTGTTCCCTTAACATCACACCACCAAGCAGCACAGACACGGCCTACTGAAACCTGTCCTATACTGATTACTGACCCACTCTGGTGGCTGTAGTAAGTGCCACAAATAACCCATCCCAGTACCTCCTCTTCAGCTAGACCTGCCCTGCCATACCATATCTGAGTGACTGACCCTGCCAATTGGAGAAGGAGGTGAAAAGTATTTTGCACACAGATGAGTGAACAACAAAGAACACACAGTCCACCTGCTCAGATATAGTCAATTTTTTTAAAAAAATGGATGAAACAGACAAATCTACAATCCATAAACAAGAAAAATAACTACTGAATGCCCCGAAGACAACAGACGATATCAAAACATTTACAAAAACAGGACAGGATGGTTCAAGTAGGCATAAACAAGAAAACACCAGATGACTTTCCAGTGGAAGAAAAGGCACTAGAACTACTTGATAGGGAATTCAAATCTCTAATACTCAGATTTCTCAAAGAGCTGAGTCAAAAAGCTGACAAATATGCGGAAAAAATAGAGAAAGTCATGGAAAATACAGACAAAAAACTGGAAGAATTCAGGAAAATAATGCAGGAACAAACTGCCAAAATAAATTCACAACTAGAAATTATACAAAGACAACAATTAGAAATCCAAAAGATAAACAACAAGATATCAGAAATGGACAGTGTCACAGAAGGGCTGAGAAGCAGATTTGAAATGGTGGAAGACAGGATCAATGGAATTGAAGACAAACACTTGGCTATAACTCTGTTTGAGGAAAACACAGAAAAAAGAACAAAGAAAAATGAAGAGACCCCGAGAGTTACGTGGGATACAATCAAAAGCAAAAATTTTAGAGTGATTGGAATTCCAGAACAGGGGGAGAAAACAGAAAACACAGAGAGGATCACTGAAGAACTGCTGACAGAAAACTTCCCCAATATCATGAAAGATGAAAATCTGGCCACCCAAGAAACTCAACGAACCCCATATAGGAGAGACCCCAAAAGAAAATCACCAAGGCATATCATATTCACACTCGCAAAACCAAAGACAAAGAATCCAGAGAGCAGCTCGTGAAAAACAAGAAGTCACATACAGAAGAGAAACAATAACACTAAGCTCAGATTATTCGGCAGAAACCATGAAGGCAAGAAGGCAATGGGATGACATATATAAAATCCTGAAAGAAAAAAATTGCCAGCCAAGAATAATACATCCTGCAAAACTCTCGTTCAAATTTGATGGTGAAATTAGGTCATTTCCAGATAAACAGAAATTAAGGGAATATGTAAAAGTCAAACCAGAATTACAAGAATTATTAAAGGGAGTTCTTCAATCTGAGGACAAACATCTTCAGCTCACAGGCAGAATCTAGGACACAGGATCATACTGGTCAGACACCAACCTAGGAAATGAACTCTCGAGGACTATCCAAAACCAAAAGAAATACAACAGGGAATCACAGCAGTTAATCAGACAACAACATCAAAACAATAAAAGAGGGAATAAATGGTATAGGTATAGAACCTTGTAATGGAGAAGAAAGCAAGGCGATATCAAGCAATGGTAGATTGCTTCAAACTTAGAAAGATAAGGGTAAAATTTCTGGTAACCACAAAGAAAGTTACCAAACATACTCATTAAAAAAAGAGGAAAAACCTAAAGTCTCAGCAAAAACAAAACCTACAAAAACACAACAAATGAAAAAAAAAATCCACAAACAAAAGTAACTCAGCACAAGAGAGTAAGAAGAAAAAAGAAAACTTCAGCACCACAAAAAAAGCACTACAAAATGACAGCAACAAACTCACATCTATCAATAATTACACTGAATGAAAAACGACTCAATACACCCATAAAGAGACAGAGAGTGACAGAATGGATAAGAAAACAGGATCCATCAATTTGCTGTCTACAAGAGACACACCTTAGAAACAAAGATGTGAATTTATTAAAAGTGAAAGGTTGGAAAAAAATATATCAAGCTAACACCTACCAAACAAGAGCAGGAGTGGCAATTCTAATCTCAGATAAAATAGAGTTTAAAACAAAATCTACCATAAAAGACAAAGATGGACACTATACAATGATTAAGGGGACGATCAATCATGAACACATAACCATAATAAACATCTACACACCCAGTGACAGGGCTCCAAAACACATAAAACAAACTCTAACAACACTGAAAAGAGAAATTGACAGTTCCACAATAATAGTAGGATACGTCAACACTCCACTCTCAGTAAAGGACAGAACAACTAAGAAGAAACTCAGCAAAAATACAGAAGACCTAAAGGGCACAATCAGCCAACTTGACCTCATAGACATATATAGAACACTTCATCCAACCGCTGCAAAATACACATTCTTTTCCAATATACATGGAATGTTCTCCAGAATAGACCACATCTTAGGCCACAGAGAATCCTCAACAAGATCCAAAACGTTGAGATTATTCAAAGTATCTTCTCTGACCACAACGCCATCAAGGTAGAAATTAACAATAGAAAGAGCAAGGAAAAAAAATCAATTACATGGAAACTGAATAATACCCTGCTTACGCATCACTGGGTAATAGAAGAAATCAGAGATGGAGTCAAAAAATTCCTTAAATCAAATGAGAATGAAAACACATCCTACAAAAACCTTTGGGACAAAGCAAAGGCATTCCTCAGAGGACAATTTATAGCAATAGATGCACATATCAGAAAAGAAGAAAGGGACAAAATCAAAACATTAACTACAGAACTCAAACAAATAGAAAGAGAACAGCAAAAATAGCCCACAGCCACTAAAAGAAAGGAAATAGTAAAGATCAGAGCAGAAATAAAGAAAATAGAGAACAGAAAAACAATAGAAAGAATCAACAAAACCAAAAGTTGGTTCTTTGAAAGAATCAACAAAATCGACAAACCACTGGCCAGACTGACAAAAGAAAAACAGGAAAGGACACAAATAACCCAAATAAGAAATGAAATGTGGGACAGTACAACAGACCCAACTGAAATAAAAAGGATTATAACAGAATACTATGAAAAACTTTACTCCAACAAATTTGAAAACCTAGAGGAAATGGATAAATTTCTAGAAACATACGGCCTATCCAAACTACAACAAAGTGATGTGGAAAATCTGAACAGACCCATAACAAGAAAAGAGATCTAAAAGGTAACAAAAAAACTCCTAACCAAAAAAAGCCCTGGGCCAGATGTCTTCACTGGAGAATTCTACAAAACATTTACCAAAAAGCTTGTACCAGTAGTACTCAAGCTATTTCAGAGCATGGAAGAGGAAGCAACACTTCCAAATTCATTCTATGAAGCCAGCATAACGCTGATACCAAGACCAGGCAAAGACATCACAAAAAAAGAAAATTACAGACCAATATCTCTCATGAATATAGATGAAAAAATTCTGAACAAAATTCTAGCCAATAAAATTCAGCATCACATCAAAAAAATAATACATCACCACCAAGTAGGATTCATACCAGATATGCAAGATTGGTTCAACATTAGAAAATCAATCAACGTAATCCACCACATAAATAAAAGGAAAGAAAGAATCACATGATCATCTCAATTGATGCAGAAAAGGCATTTGACAAAGTCCAACACCCATTCATGATAAAAACTCTCAATAAAATAGGTATAGAAGGGAAATTTCTCAACATAATAAAAGGCATCTATGCAAAACCAATGGCCAACATCATTCTTAATGGAGAGAGGCTGAAAACATTCCTCTTGAAAACAGGAACAAGACAAGAATGACCTTTATCACCACTCCTATTTAACATTGTGCTGAAAGTTCTAGCTAGAGCAATAAGGCAAGAAAAAGAAATAAAGGGAATCCAAATTGGTAATGAAGAAGTTAAACTGTCTGTTTGCAGATGATATGATACTATAAATAGAAAACCCTAAAGACTCCACAAGAAATCTACTGGAACTAATAGAATGATTCAGCAGAGTAGCAGGATACAAGATAAACATTCAAAAATCAGTTGGATTCCTATACACCAGTAAGGAGAATGATGAAAGGGAAATCAGGAATCAATACCATTTATAATAGCCCCTAAAAAGAAAAAATACTTAGGAATAAATCTGACCAGGGATGTAAAAGCCCTATACAAAGAAAACTACAAAACACTACTGCATGAAACCCAAAGGGATCTACATAAATGGAAAATCATACCATGCTCATTGTGAAAACATTGTGAAAACTACAATTTTACCCAAAGCAATTTACAAATACAATGCAATACCGATCCAAATACCAACAACATTCTTCAAAGAGATGGAAAAGCTAATCATTAACTTTATATGGAAAAGGAAGAAGCCCTGAATAAGTAAACCACTACTGAAGAAGAAGAATAAAGTTGGAGGACTCACACTACCTGACTTCAGAACCTACTATACAGCTACAGTAGTCAAAACACCCTGGTACTGGTACAAAGACAGATACATTGACCAGTGGAACAGAATTGAGAACCCAGAAGTAAATCCATCCACGTACGGTCACCTGATCTTCACAAGGGCCCTAAGTCCATAAAATGGGGCAAAGACAGTCTTTTTAACAAATGGTACTGGCAAAACTAGTTATCCATCTGCAAAAAAATGAAACAGGACCCATACCTCACGCCGTATACAAAAAATACTTCAAAATAAATCAAAGACCTGAATATAAAGCCTAAAGCTATAAAGTTCATAGAAGAAAAAATAGGACTAACACTACACGCCTTAATACATGGCATTAACAGGATACAAACCATAACCGTCAATGCACAAACCCCAATAGATAAGTTACATAACTGGGATCTTCTAAAAATCAAACACCTATGCTCTTCAAAAGACTTCACCAAAAGAGTAGAAAGACGACCTACAGACTGGGAAAAAAATTTTGGACAGTACAAGTCAGACAAAGGTCTAATCTCCATAATCTACAAGAAAATCCAACACCTCTTCAACAAAAAGACAAATAATCCTATTAAAAAATGGGCAAAGGAAATGAACAGAAACTTCACCACAGAAGACATCCAAATAGCCAACAGATACATGAGGAAATGCTTGCGATCAGTAGCCATTAGAGAAATGCAAATGAAAACCACAATGAGATACCATCTCACCTTGGCATTACTGGCACGAATCAAAAACACTGGAAATAACAAATGTTGGAGGGGCTGCGGGGAGATCGGAACACTTATGCACTGCCGGTGGGTATGCAAAATGCTACAACCATTTTGGAAAATGATATGGCACTTCCTCAGAAAGCTAGAAATAGACATATCATTCTATCCAGCAATCCCACTCCTAGGAATATATCCTAGAGAAATAAGAGTCGTCATTTGAATAGACATGCACACCTACGTTCATGGCAGCATTGTTCACAATAGTAAAATGACGGGAACAACCTAGATGTCCGTCAACAGATGAATGGATAAACAAACCATGGCACATACACACAATGGAGTACTATGCAACGAGAAAGAACAACGATGAATCTGTCAACCATCTCATAACATGGATGAAACTGGAGGACATTATGCTGAGTGAAAGTCAATCACAAAAGGACAAATATTGTATGAGACCTCTATTGTAAAAACCCATGAAAAAGTTCACACACAAAATATAACAATCTTTGTTGGTTACCAGGGATGGGAGGGGTGGGGGGGTTAATACTAAATAGGCAATAGATAAGTGGTATCTTGGGTGAAAGGTGAGACAGTACACAATACAGGGGAAACTAGCACAACTTGTACAAGGAAAGGTCATGGAAGCCCCATAGACACATCCAAACTCCCTGGGGGACTGAATTGCTGGGCGGAGGGCTCTGGGGACCATGGTCTCAGGGAACATCTAGCTCAATTGGCATGACACAGCTTATAAAGACAATGCTCTACATTCTACCTTGGTGAGTAGTGTCTGGGGTCTTAAAAGCCTGTGAGCGGCCAACTAAGATACTCCACTGTTCTCATCCCTTCGGGAGCAAGGGAGAATGAAGAGAACAGCATGCAAGGAAAAGATTAGTCTGAAGGACTGATTGTCCACAGCTACCAAGGCCTCCACTGGACTGAGTCCAGTACAGCTAGATGGTGCCCGGTTACCACCACTGACTGCTCTGACCAGGATCGCAACAGAGGGTTCTGGACAAAGCTGGAGAAGGATGTAGAACATAATTCTAACTCCCAAAAAAAGACCAGATTTACTGTCCTAAAGAGGCTGGAGAAACCCCAAGAGTATGGCCCCCAGACACCCTTTTAGCTCAGTGGTGAAGTTATCTCCGAGGTTCACCGTTCAGCCTGGTTGTGTATAGCCCCGTGAAACCCAATGAGACTAATGAGGTACCGTAGTCCAGTGACAAGGGCCAGAAGGCAGAAGTGGACAAGGAAGCTGGTGATAGGGAACCCAAGGTAGAGTAAGGATATTGTTGATGTGCTGTGAAATTGTTAATCATTGTCATAGGGCAACCTTTGTAGTAACTGTTAAATGAGAAATTATTTTGTTCTGTAAGCCTTCATCTTAAGTGAGAATAGCAGCACAATTGGAAGAGCGTAATCAATGTCACTGAACAGTGCACGTAGAAATTTTTGAAATGGTGTATCTTTGGCTATGTGTATGTTCACCAAAAAAAGAGTTTGAGAAGTTAGAGGGTTGACATGTTGTGGGGTAGTTAACCAACGTCATCAAACAATATGGGTACTACTGTTTCATGAGAAGCTATTTGTTCTGTAAGCCTTCACCTGAAGTACAATAAAAAAAAAAAAAAAAAGAAAGAGGAAGACCCTCAACAAGATGGATTGACACAGTGGCTGCAACAATGGGCTCAAGTATAGTAGTTATTGTGAGAATGGTGCAGGACCGGGTAGTATTTCATTCTGTTGTACATAGAGTCCCTGTGAGTTGGAACTGACTCGAAGCCACCTAACAACAAGTGTATATATAGTTTTAGTTGTGTGCTGTCTAGTCAATTCTGAGTCGTAGTAACCCTGTAGGACAGAGTAGAACTGTCCCGTGGAGTTTCCTAGGCTGAAATTTTTACAGGAGCAAATCGAAAGTCTTTTTCCTCGTGGAGCTGCTGGTGGGTTTGAACTGCCAACCCTTTGGTTAGCAGCAAAGTGGTTAGCCATATCTCCACAGTAAAATTTAAAAATGACTATATTTACAGTTCTTATACTCCATCAATACGAAATTTTTACTCATAAGAGTTTTCTTTTTTTTTTTTTTTTTATATATATTTTATTGTACTTCAGGTAAAAGCTTACAGAGCAAATAGTTTCTCATGAAATAGTAGTACACATGTTGTTTTTTGACATTGGTTAACAACCCCACAACGTATTAAGCCTCTAAATTCTCAACCTTTTTTTTTGATGGAAATTACAGATGGCCAAAGATACACCGTTTCAAAAAATTTCTACATTCACAGTTCAGTGACATTGACTACGCTCTTCCAACTGTGCTGTTATTCTCACTTAAGATGAAGGCTTACAGAACAAAATAGTTTTTCATTTAACAGTTACTACACATGTTGCCCTATGACAATGGTTAACAATCTCACAGCACATCAAGAATATCCTTACTCCACCTTGTGTTCCCTATCACCAGGGGGCTTCCTTGTCCCCTTCTGTCTTCTGGACCTTGTCAGTGGACTATTGTACCTCTTTAGTCTCATTTGTTTATTTATTTATTTATTTATTTTTATTTTATTTAAACACCATTTCAAAACTTTTTACTTACACATTTAAGTGATATTGACTATGCTCTTCCAATTGTGCTGCCATTCTCGCCCAAGATGAAGGCTTACAGGACAAAACAACCTCCCATTTAATAGTTACTACAAATGTTGCCCTATAGCAGTGGTCAACAATCTCACAATACATCGACAGTGTCCTTATTCAATTTGTGTTCCTTATCATCAGTTTCCTACTCTCCCTCTGCCTTCTGGCCCTTGTCACCGGACTCCTGTACATCGTTAGTCCCATTTAGTTTTACTGGGGTGTCCATTCCCAGGCTTAACATCGAACCTTGAAGGTAACTTCACCTCTGAGCTGAAAGGGTGTCTGGGGACCACACTCTCGAGGTTTCTCTAGTATTCTTTAGGCCAGTGTATCTGGTCTTCTTTTTTTTGGGGGGGGGGGGGAGTTAAAATTATGCTCTACATCCTACTCCAGCTCTGCCCAGAACCCTGTGTTGTGATCCTGGTCAGAGGAGTCATTGGTGGTAGCCGGGCACCATCCAGCTGTACTGGGCTCAGTCCCGTGGAGGCCTTGGTAGCTGTGGACCATTAGTCCTTCGGACTAATCTTTTCCTTGTATCCTGTTCTCTTCGTTCTCCCTTGTTCCCGAAGGGATGAGATCAGTGGAGTATCTTAGATGGCTGCTCGTAGGCTTTTAAGACCCCAGACACTACTCACCAAGGTAGAATGTAGAGCATTATCTTTATAAGTAGTGTCATGCCAATTGAGCTAGATGTTCCCCGAGATCATGGTCCCCAGAGCCCTCCGTCCAACAACTCAGTCCCTCGGGGGGTTTGGATGTGTCTATAGGGCCTCCATGACCTTTCCTTGTGCAGGTTGTGTTAGTTTCCCCTGTACTATGTACTATCTCATCTCTCAACCAAGTTACCACTTATCTATTACCTATTTAGTATTTCCCCCCCCCCTCCCATCCCTGGTAACCAACAAGGATTGTTACATTTTGCATGTGAATTTTTTCATGGGTTTTTACAATAGAGGTCTCATACAATATTTGTCCTTTTGTGATTGACTTATTTCACTCAGCATGATGTCCTCCAGTTTCATCCATGTTATGAGATGGTTCACCGATTCATTGTTCTTTCTCGTTGCGTAGTGCTCCATTGTGTGTATGTACCATAGTTTGTGTATCCATTCGTCTGTTGATGGACATCGAGGTTGTTTCCATCGTTTTGCTATTGTGAATAATGCTGCCATGAACATAGGTGTGCATATGTCTATTCGAGTGATGACTCTTATTTCTCTAGGATATATTCCTAGGAGTGGGATTGCTGGATCGAATGGTACGTCTATTTCTAGCTTTCTGAGGAAACGCCATATCATTTTCCAAAATGGCTGTATCATTTTGCATTCCCACCAGCAGTGTATAAGAGTTCCCGTCTCCCCGCAGCCCCTCCAACATTTGTTATTTCCAGTGTTTTTGATGCGTGCCAGTAATGCCGGGGTGAGATGGTATCTCATTGTGGTTTTAATTTGCATTTCTCTAATGGCTAGTGATCACGAGCATTTCCTCATGTGTCTGTTGGCCATTTGAATGTCTTCCTTGGTGAAGTGTCTGTTCATTTCTTTTGCGCATTTTTTGATAGGATTGGTTGTCTTTTTGTTGTAGAGGTGTTGGATTTTCTTGTAGATTATGGAGATTAGACCTTTGTCTGACTTGTACTGTCCAAAAATTTTTTCCCAGTCTGTAGGTTCTCTTTTAACTCTTTTGGTGAAATCTTTTGAAGAGCATAGATGTTTGATTTTTAGAAGATCCCAATTATCTAGTTTATTTGTTGGTTTTTTTGTGTTGATGTTTATGGTTTGTATCCTGTTAATGCCATGTATTAAGGTCTGAAGCGTTGGTCCTATTCTTTCTTTATGAATTTTATAGTTTGAGGCTTTATATTCAGGTCTTTGATCCATTTTGAAGTAGTTTTTGTATATGGTGTGAGGTATGGGTCCTGTTTCATTTTTCTACAAATGGATATCCAGTTTTGCCAGCACCATTTGTTAAAAAGACTGTCTTTTCCCCATTTGATTTATTTTGGGCCCTTGTCGAAGATCAGGTGACCGTGGGTGGATGGATTTACATCTGAGTTCTCAATTCTGTTCCATTGGTCAATGTCTCTGTTGTTGTACCAGTACCAGGCTGTTTTGAGTACTGTAGCTGTATAGTAGGTTCTCAAGTCAGGTAGTGTGAGTCCTCCAACTTTATTCTTCTTCTTCAGTAGTGCTTTACTTATTTGGGGTTTCTTCCCTTCCCATATAAAGTTAATAATTAGTTTTTCCATCTCTTTGAAGAATGTTGTTGGTATTTGTATCGGAATTGCATTGTATTTGTAGATTGCTTTAGGTAGAATTGCCATTTTCACAATGTTGAGTCTGCCTATCCATGAGCATGGTATGTTTTTCCATTTATGTAGATCCCTTTGGGTTTCATGCAGCAGTGTTTTGTAGTTTTCTTTGTATAGGTCTTTTATATTCCTGGTCAGATTTATTCCTAAGTATTTTATCTTTTTAGGGGCTATTGAAAATGGTATTGATTTCCTGATCTCATTTTCATCGTTCTCTTTACCGGTGTATAGGAATCCAACTGATTTTTGAATGTTTATCTTGTATCCTGCTACTCTGCTGAATCTTTCTATTACTTCCAGTAAATTTCTCGTGGAGTCTTTAGGGTTTTCTATGTATAGTATCATATCATCTGCAAACAGGGAGAGTTTAACTTCTTCATTACCAATTTGGATGCCCTTTATTTCTTTCTCTTGCCTTACTGCTCTAGCTAGAACTTCCAGCACAATGTTAAATAGGAGTGGTGATAAAGGGCATCCTTGTCTTGTTCCTGTTTTCAGGGGGAATGTTTTCAGCCTTTCTCCATTAAGAATGATGTTGGCTGTTGGTTTTGCATAGATGCCCTTTATTATGTTGAGAAATTTCCCTTCTGTACCTATTTTATTGAGAGCTTTTATCAGGAATGGGTGGTGGAATTTGTCAAATGCCTTTTCTGCATCAATTGAGATAATCATGTGATTTTTTTCTTTCCTTTTATTTATGTGGTTGATTACATTGATGGATTTTCTAATGTTAAACCATCCTTGCATACCTGGTATGAATCCTACTTGCTCGTGGTGTATTATTTTTTTGATATGATACTGAATTCTATTGGCTAGAATTTTGTTCAGAATTTTTGCATCTATATTCATGAGAGATATTGGTCTGTAATTTTCTTTTTTTGTGATGTCTTTGCCTGGTTTTGGTATCAGCGTTATGCTGGCTTCATAGAATGAATTTGGAAGTGTTGCTTCCTCTTCTATGCTCTGAAATAACTTGAGTAGAACTGGTACGAGCTCTTCTGTAAATGTTTTGTAGAATTCTCCAGTGAAGCCATCTGGGCCAGGGCTTTTTTTGGTTGGAAGTTTTTTTATTACCTTTTCAATCTCTTCTCTTGTTATGGGTCTGTTCAGATTTTCAATATCACTTTGTTGTAGTTTGGGTAGGCCGTATGTTTCTAGAAATTTATCCATTTCCTCTAGGTTTTCAAATTTGTTGGAATATAGTTTTTCATAATATTCTGTTATAATCCTTTTTATTTCAGTTGGGTCTGTTGTAATGTCCCCCATTTCATTTCTTATTTGGGTTATTTGTGCCCTCTGCTGTTTTTCTTTTGTCAGTCTGGCCAGTGGTTTGTCGATTTTGTTGATTCTTTCAAAGAACCAACTTTTGGTTTTGTTGATTCTTTCTATTGTTTTTCTGTTCTCTATTTCATTGATTTCTGCTCTGATCTTTACTATTTCCTTTCTTCCGGTGGTTGTAGGCTTTTTTTGTTGTTCTCTTTCTATTTGTTTGAGTTCTGTAGTTAATGTTTTGATTTTGTCCCTTTCTTCTTTTTTGATATGTGCATCTATTGCTATAAATTGTCCTCTGAGGACTGCCTTTGCTGTGTCCCAAAGGTTTTGGTATGATGTGTTTTCATTTTCATTTGATTCTAGGAATTTTTTAATTCCATCTCTGATTTCTTCTATTACCCATTGATGTGTAAGCAGATTATTATTCAGTTTCCATGTGTTTGATTTTTTTTCCTTGCTCTTTCTAGTGTTAATTTCTACCTTGATGGCATTGTGGTCAGAGAAGATACTGTGAATTATCTCAGCATTTTGGATCTTGTTGAGGATTGCTCTGTGGCCTAAGATGTGGTCTATTCTGGAGAACGTTCCATGTGCATTGGAAAAGAATGTGTATTTTGCAGCGGTTGGATGGAGTGTTCTATATATGTCTATGAGGTCCAGTTGGCTGATTGTGTCCTTTAGGTCTTCTGTATCTTTGCTAAGTTTCTTTTTAGTTGTTCTGTCCTTTACTGAGAGTGGTGTGTTGAAGTCTCCTACTATTATTGTGGAACTGTCAATTTCTCTTTTCAGTGCTGTTAGAGTTTTTTTTATGTATTTTGGAGCCCTGTCATTCGGTGCATAGATATTTATTATGGTTATGTCTTCATGATGGATCATCCCCTTAATCATTATATAGTGTCCTTCTTTGTCTTTTATGGTAGCTTTCGTTTTAAAGTCTATTTTATCTGAGATTAGAATTGCCACTCCTGCTCTTTTTTGATAGTTGTTAGCTTGATATATTTTTTTCTAACCTTTGATTTTTAATAAATTCACATCTTTGTTTCTAAGATGTGTCTCTTGTAGACAGCAAATAGATGGATCCTGTTTTCTTATCCATTCTGCCACTCTCCGTCGCTTTATGGGTGCATTGAGTCCATTTACGTTCAGTGTAATTATTGATAGATGTGAGTTTGTTGCTGTCATTTTGTAGTGCTTTTTTTTTGTGATGCTGAAGTTTTCTTTGTTCTTCTTACTCTCTTGTGCTGAGTTCCTTTTGTTTGTGGATTTTGTGTTCATTTCTTTTGTTTTTGTTGGTTTTGTTTTTGTTGAGACTTTATGTTTTTCGTCTTTATTTTTATGAGTTGGTTTGTTAACTTTTATTGTGGTTACCATGAATTTTACCCTTATCTTTATAATTTTGAAGCAGTCTACCGTTACTTGGTATCGCCTTGCCTTCTTCTCCTTTAGAAGGTTCTATACCTATGCTGTTTGTTCCCTCTTTCATTGTTTTGATGATGTTGTCATCCTTTGATTGATTTCTCTGATTCCCTGTTGTATATCTTTTGTTTTTGGAAAGTCGTCTGTAGTTCAGTTCCTAGAATGGTATCTGGTTCATGTTAACCTGCGTCCTAGGTCCTAGGTCCTGCCTGGGGGCTTAAGCTGTTTGTCCTCAGATCGAAGAACTCCCTTTAATAATTCTTGTAAGTTTGGTTTGACTTTTGCATATTCCTTTAGTTTCTGTTTATCTGGAAATGACCTATTTTCACCATCAAATCTGAATGAGAGTTTTGCAGGATATATTATTCTTGGCTGACAATTTTTTTCTTTCAAGAGTTTATATATGTCATCCCATTGCCTTCTTGCCTGCATGGTTTCTGCTGAATAATCTGAGCTTAGTCTTATTGTTTCTCCTCTGTATGTGACTTCTTGTTTTTCACGAGCTGCTCTCAGGATTCTTTGTTTGTCTTTAGTTTTAGTGAGCGTGAATATGATATGTCTTGGTAATTTTCTTTTGGGGTCTCTTCTATATGGGGTTCGTTGAGCTTCTTGGATGACCAGCTTTTCATCTTTCATGATATTGGGAAAGTTTTCTGTGAGCAGTTCCTCAATGATCCTCTCTGTTTTTTCTGTTTTCTCCCCCTGTTCTGGTATGCCAATCACTCGTAAGTTTTTGCTTTTAATTGTGTCCCACATAACTCTCAGGGTCTCTTCATTTTTCTTTGTTCTTTTTTCTGAGTTTTCCTGAAACAGAGTTGTATCCAAGTCTTTGTCTTCAGTTCCACTGATCCTGTCTTCCATGGTTTCAAATCTACTTCTCAGCCCTTCTATGACACCTTCCATTTCTGAAATCTTGTTGTTTATCTTTTGGATTTCTAATTGTTGTTTTTGTATAATTTCGAGTTGTGAATTTATTTTGGCATTTTGTTCTTGCATCATCTTCCTGAATTCTTCCAATTTTTTGTCTGTATTTTCAATAAATTTGTCTATTTTTTCCTCATGTTTGTCAGCTTTTTGCCTCAGTTCTTGGAAAATTCCGAGTATTAGTGATTTGAGTTCCATATCAGGTACTTCTAGTGCATTTTCTTCCACAGGAGAGTTATCTGGTGTTTTAATTTGGACGCCTATTGGAGCCATCTTGTCTTGTTTTTGTAAATGTTTTGATATTGTTTGCTGTTTTCGGGGCATTCAGTAGATATTTCTCTCGTTTATTGATTGTAGTTTTTTTTTTTTTTTTTTTTTTTTCGTTCTTGTGGTACAGCTGGGCAGATCTAGTTGAGGAGGAGCCACTGGGATGGGTTGCTTGTGGCACTCACCGCAGCCACCAGGACGGTCGGTAGTCAGTGCTGGTCAGGTTTCAATAGGGCGTGCCTGCACCGCTTGGTGATGTGATGTCTAGTGCACGGTGCAGGTAGGAAGGGTGCAGCGGGAAGATGGTTATGTGTGAAGCTAAGCTGGATATGGGAGAGAGGAGAGAGGAGGAGGAGCAAAAAGCGTACAAACATAAAAGAATGCTAGGGGAGCTTGTCATTGGAATGTACAGATGAGAGACTATGGGATGGAGGAAACCAGAAGGGGGAAGAGAAAGAAAAGGAAAGAATGACCAAATAAAAATCAGAAAAGTTAAAGAACTGCAAATTTCCCAGGGATCCCACCGATGCAGCTATGAGGTCTGGGGGAGTCGGTATCAATTTTCACAGCTCAGCCTGGCCAGAAGGTACAGAGGCATACATCGCCTGGTATTCAGGGATCAGAAAGAGAAGGAAGAGATAGAGAGACAAGAAATTAAGCAATGAAGAAAGACAAAAGAGAAAAAGAGGTAAAAGATGACAAAATTAATCAAAAAAGGAAGAAAAATAAAATTGAGAAAAAAAAAAGGCAACACCAGCAGTCAGTGCCTACAAATGGGACCCAGAGAGCCCCCACTCAGGGGCGCGAATTCCAAGAAGCTGGTAGTCTCGGGGTTAAGTGACCGTGGCCACGGGAAGCAGAGGGGCCAACGAACAAAGGCCCCAGGATCCCACCCGCGCGGGAGCCCAGACCTGGAAACAGCCACACGCCTGAACGCAGCCCTACAACCCCGCAGGAGAGAGCAGAGACAGCACTCGGAACCAGGCACCCAGGCAAAAGGAGGGGGAGGCGGCAGAAAAAGTTTCGCTAGGTGTCAGCAAACGGCTCCCAGAAAGCCTCCAGCCCGGGCGCGCGGAATCCAAGCACCGGCGCCCCCCTGCTCAGGGACTCCAGCCACGGAAAGCAGAGGGGCGAACGAACAAAGGTCCCGGGATCCCACCCACGCGGGAGCCCAGACCTAGAGACAGCCACACGCCCGCACGCAGCCCTACAGCCCCGCAGGAGAGAGCAGAGACAGCACTCGGAACCAGGCACCCAGGCAAAAGGAGGGGGAGGCGGCAGAAAAAGTTTCGCTAGGTGCCAGCAAACGGCTCCCAGAAAGCCTCCAGCCCGGGCGCACGGAATCCAAGCACCGGCGCCCCCCAGCTCAGGGACTCCGGTCACGGAAAGCAGAGGGCGAACGAACAAAGGCCCCGGGATCCCACCCACGAGGGAGCCCAGACCTAGAGACAGCCACACGCCCGCACGCAGCCCTACAACCCCGCAGGAGAGAGCAGAGACGGCACTCGGAACCAGGCACCCAGGCAAAAGGACGGGGAGGCGGCAGAGAAAGGTTCGCTAGCTGCCAGCAAACGGCTCCCAGAAAGCCGCCAGCCCAGGTGCGCGGAATCCAAGCACCAGCACCCCCCAGCCCAGGGACCCTGGCCACGGAAAGCAGGGGATCCCCAGCTGAGGCGGAGAGGGGTGGGTGGTGGGAGAGCGCGCACCGCAGTTTACCGGTCGTTCTGTCTCCGACCAGATGCTCTGCAAGGCTGCTCTCCCGTTTGCTGGTCTCCGATAGGAATCCAAGATGGTGGATCCGCGCTGCGTTAGCTGATAAGGAATCTCTGCCTGAGTCTCTCCTCGCTCTCCGTTCTCTTTTAGTATTCTCACTCCGTTTGGTGTTTGGCTGAGTTCTTTATCTCTTCATTTGGTGTTCTAGGGTTTCAGGATTATTGATTCTCTGTTAGGCTTAGTTTTTCGGATCTTTGCTGTGGAGGGACGGCGTGGTGTTTCTGCCTAGAGCGCCATCTTGCCCCCCTCTCTCATAAGAGTTTTTAATTAAAGATTTTAGAATTATAATAGTTTTAGAATTTGAGGAATAGTATCAGAAGTTTCAGAAGGGTAGAGGATTAAAACAAGTAGGTAAGGATTCATAATTTTAGAATTTTTAAGAATAAAATAATTAGACTAATCTTGTACTTGTTTATGACTTCGGTACCATTTGTAATATGAAAATTGATACAAATAAACCTAATTTACTATGTTATTTCTGATTTGTTTAAATACTCATAACTGCTAATTGATAAACATGTTCCTTGCAGTTGTCCACTGAAATATGATATTTTGTCAAACTTACATTTTCCACTTTAAAGTGATTGACTGCTAACTGAAATGTCAGTGGATCAAAACCACCAGCAGCTCTGCAGAAGAAAGATGTGGCAGTCTGCTTTAGTAGAGATTTACAGCCTTGGAAACTCTGTGGGTTCTCTATGACTTGGAATCAACTCCAAGGCAGTGGGGTTACATTTTCCACTAACTTCCTCCACCGTCGTGTTACCACCGTCAGATTTTATGGTCATAATATTAAAACTTGTCAATCACTGTTGAATGACAGCACCTTTCCTTGTATATCCATCATCTTGATTTATTTTTAAAAAGACTGACATTTCATGTCTTCCCCCTTGGGGTGTTTGAATTTTGAGTGAAAAGAAAGTCAAATATTTTCCTTATGAAAATTGTAGCGCACAATTTACTATGTAGAAATGAAATTCCTAAGGTCAAAGGAATTTAGAAGCTACGAAAATATGTTGCCAACAGTGATGCCACAAGCATGTCATCACCACCGGAAAAGAGTGTCTCATGACCTCATTTGATGGTATAATTATCTTTTACTACAGTTCACCTCTAACCCTTTTACTTATGGGATTAAAATACATTTCACATAAAGACAACCAAAGAAGTTGATATATAACATCAGACTGATAAAATATGAATGTGAAATGAGAAATTCCGCTTATTATCAATAAGATAAATATGCATTTTTTTCTGTTAATGCATGTATAAAAGAAATCAAATATTAATTAAAAGATTGGTTGGAGAACATGAGTGCAGGGATACTGAGAGAATGCAATGTTTAATAAAATTATTAGAAAACAATGCAAACAACTTTATATGTGTGTAGTTCTGTCAATGAAGCAGGAAACAACCTATTTTAGGAATGCACATGCCAATGAAACTGGAATTCAAAATTCCATTTGCTAAGCCTGCAACTCTCACTAGCAAAAGTTTGGGTAGAATTGTCTTTATTAGGCTGTGACTCTTCCTTATTATAATTCATGACAATCAAATCTCCTTTATTTTGGACACATTTTTTTCCTTTATGTATTGTCTTAGTCATCTTGTGCTGCTATAACAGAAATACCACAAGTGGATGGCTTCAACAAAGATAAATTTATTCTCTCACAGTCTAGTAGGCTACAAGTCCAAATTCAGGACATCGGCTCCAGGGGAAGGCTTTCTTTTCTCGGCTCTGGTGGAAGGTCCTCTTCATAAATCTTCCCCTGATCGAGGAGCTTCTCAGCTTAGGGACCCAGAGTCCAAAGGATGCACGTTCCTGCTCTTCATTCTTGGTGGTATGAGGTCCCCAACTCTCTGCCTGCTTCACTTTCCTTTTATCTCTTGTAAGATAAAAAGTGGTGTAAGCCACACGCCAGGGAAACTCTCTTTACATTGGATCAGGGATGTGAGCTTAGTAAGGGTATTACAATCCCACCCTAATCCTCTTTAACATAAAATTACAATCACAAAATGGAGGACAACTACACAATACTGGGAATCGTGGCCCAGTCAAATTGATACACACATTTTTTGGGGGGGCATAATTCAATCCATGACATGTATAGTAAAATATTCAATCAGTTTAGAGACTGACATGGGAGTTAATTCTGTCCTTTTCATGTAGACATAGAACAAGGCAAGATATTTAGAGAACACACTATATTCTATGTTAAATCATAGATGAATGTGTTTAGGATTATGGATGTCAGCATGAAACAAAATCCTTTCTATTTCACTTAATAGCCATGTAGACTATATTGATTAACCGAACATATTCAATCCTTATTTACTTCATATGAAAAATAAGAATAAAAATAGTACTATATCATATCATTCTTTGTATGTATGTTGTTAGGTGCTTTCAAGTCAGTTCCAACTCAGAGCAACAGTACGTAAAAGAAAACGAAACACTGCTCAATTCTGCTCCATCCTCACAATCTTTGCCAGATTTTAGCCCATTTTAACAGCCACTGTGTCAATCCATCTGATAAAGTGTCTTTCTCTTTTTCACTGTCCCTCTTGTTACCAAGCATGATGTCCTTCTACAAGGACTGGTCCTTCCCAATAATATGTCCAAAGTACTTGAGACGAAGTCTTGCCATCCTACCTTATAAGGAGAATTCTGACTGTATGTCTTTCAAGACAAATTAATTCATTCTTTTGGCAGTCCCTGGTACATTCAATGTTCTTCTTCAGTACTAGAATTCAAAGTCATCAGTTCTTCTTTGGTCTTCCTTATTCATTGTCCAGCTTTCCCATGCTTATGAGGCAATTGAAAATGCAATGGCTTGGGTAAGGTCCACCTTAATTTCAAGGTGACATCTTTCCCTTTTAACCCCTTAAAGAAACCTTGTACAGCACATTTTCCCAGTGAAACGTATCTTTTGATTTCTTGTCAGCTGCTTCCATGGGAGCTGATCGTAGATCTAAGTAAAATGAAATCATTGACAACTTTGATCTTTTTTCCGTTTATCATGATCTTGTTTATTGGTCCAGTTGTGAGGATTTTTGTTGTCTTCATGCAGAGGTGTAATCCATACTGAAAGCTGTAGTCTTTCATTTTCATCAGTATGTGCTTCAAGTCCTCTTCACTTTCAGCAAGCAAGGTTGGGTCATAATCATATTACAGGTTGTTAATGAGTCTTCCTCCAATTCTGTATGTAGTCCAGCTTCTCAGATTATTTATGCTGTATACAGATTGAATAAGTATAGTGAAAGGGTACAACCTTGACTCACACCTTTCCTGATTTTAAATCACACAGTGTCCCCTTGTTCTGTTCAAATGGCTGCCTCTTGAGATATGTACAGTTTCCTCATGAGCACAATTAAGCATCCTGGAATTCCCATTCATTGCAATGCCGTCCATACTTTGTTATGATCCACACAGTCCAATGCCTTTGTATAGTCAATAAAAATTAGTAAACATTTTTCTGGTATTCTTTACTTTCAGTGAAAATCTATCTGACATCAGCAATGATATATCTCCTTCTATATCCTCTTTTCAATTTTCTGGCAGTTCCATTTCAATATACTGCTGCAACCATTTTTGAATTATCTTCAATAAAATTTTATTGTGTGTGCTAATAATGATATTGTTTGACAATTTCTGCATTGTATTGGATCACCTTTCTTTGGAATGGGCACATATACGGATCTCTTCCAGTCAGCTGTCAAGTAGCTGTCTTCCAAATTTCTTGGCATAGACCAATGAGTCCTTCCAGCAATGTATCCCTTTTGTGAAACACCTCAATTAGTATTTCATCAATTCCTGGAGCCTTGTTTTTCGCCAGTGTCTTCAGTGCTGCTTGGACTTCTTCCTTCAGTATCATTAGTTCTTGATCATATGCTGCCTCCTGAATGGTTGATTGTCCATCAATTCTTTCTTGTACAGTCACTCTGTGTATTACTTCCTTTTAGATTTCCTGCATTATTCAATATTTTGCCCATAGAATCCTTCAGTATTGTAACTGGAGGCTTAAATATTTTCTTCAGTCCTTTCAGCTTTAGAGATGCTGAATGTGTTCTTCCCTTTTGGTTTTCTAACTCTAGGTTTTGCAAATTTAATTATAATACTTTATTTTGTCTTTGCTAGCCAATCTTTGAAATCTTATGTTCAGCTATGTTATTTCTTCATTTCTTTCGTTCTGTTTAGCTACTTGACATTGAAGAGTAAGTTTCAGAGTCACTTCTGACATCCATTTTGGTACTTTCTTTCTTTTCTGTCTTTTTAACGACCTTTTGCTTTCTTCATGTATAATGTCCTTGATGTAATCACACAGCTTATCTGGTCTTCAGTCATTAGTGTCCAGTGCATCAAATCTATTCTTGAGATGATCTCTAAATTCAGGTGGGATATACTCAAGGTTCAACTTTGGTTCTTGTGGTCTTGTTTTAATTTTCTTCAGCTTCAACTTGAACTTGTGTATGAGAATTGGTCTGTTCCACAGTCTGCTTCTGGCCTTGTTCTGACTGATGATATTAAGCTTCTCCATAGTATCTTTCCACAGATATATTCTATTTGATTCCTGTGTATTCCACTGGCTATATCCATGTGTATAGTTGTTATTTATGTTGTTAAAAGAAGGTATTTGCAATGAATAAGTCATTGGTCTTGCAAAATTCTGTACATACGATCCCCCAGCATCATTTCTATCATCAAGGCTTAATTTTCCAACTACTGATCCTTCTTCTTTGGTTCCAACTTTCTCATTTCAATCAAAAGTAATTATCTGTGTGTCTTGATTGCATATTTTATAAATTTCATGTTGCAGAAGTTGGGTAAAAATCTTCAATTTCTTCATCATCGGCTTTAGTGGTTGATGAGTAAATTTGAATAATAGTCATATTGACTGGTCTTCCTTGTAGGCATATGGATATTTTCCTATTACTGACAGTATTGTACTTTACGATACATCTTACAATGTTCTTTTTGATGATGAATTCGATGCCATTCCTCATCCAGTTATCATTCTTGGCATAGTAAACCATGTGGCTGTCTGATTCAAAATAGTCAATACCAGCATTTCAGCTCACTAATAACTAGGATACTGATTTTTGAGCTCTGCATTTCATTTTTGACAACTTGCAGTTTTCCTTCCACCACTCATCTGTCAGTTTATCATATTGTGGTGGCTTGCATTTTGCTGTGATGCTGGAAGCTATGCAACCAGTATTTTAAATACCAGCAGGGTCACCCATGGTGGACAGGTTTCAGCAGAGCTTCCAAAGACAGACTAGGAAAAAGGACCTGGTGGACTACTTCTGAAAAAAAGCAGCCAGAGAAAATTTTAATAAGTGCAGCATAACATTGTTTCTTATAGTATTGGAAGATGAGCCCCTCAGGCTGGAAGGGAACTCAAAATACAACTGGGAAAAAGCTGCCTTCTCAAAGTAGAGTCATGCTTAATGACATGGATGGAGTAAAGTGTGCATGATCTTCATTTGCTGATGTGGCATGACTCAATATGAGAAGAAATAGCTGCAGATATCTATTAATAATCAGAACGTGGAGTGTATGAAGTATGAATCCAGGAAAATTGGAAGTCATAAAAAATGAAATGGAATGCATGCAGATTGATATCTTGCACGTTAGTGAAATGAAATGCACTGGTATTGGCCGTGTTGAATCAGACAATCATATGGTCTACTATGCAGGGAATGACAACTTGAAGAGGAATGGCATTACATTGATCATGAAAAAGAACGTTTCAGGATCTATCTTGAAGTACAATACCATCAGTGATAGGATAATATCCATATGCCTCAAAAGAAGACCAGTTAATATGACTGTTATTCAAATTCATATGCCAATCATTAAGGCCAAAGATGAAGAAATTGAAGATTTTTACCAACTTCTGCAGTCTGAAATTGATTGATCATGCAATCAGGATGCATTGATAATTACTGGTAATTGGAATTTGAAAGTTGGAGCCAAAGAAAAAGAAACAGTAGTTGGAAAATATGCCCTTGGTGATAGAAACGACACCGGATATCCCCAGATAGAATTTTGCAAGACTAATGATTTATTCATTGCAAATACCTCTTTTCAACAAATTAAACAGTGACTATATGGGTGGAATTCGAAAGATGGAATGCACAGGAATAAAATTGACTACACCTGTGGAAAAAGACAATGGAGAAGATCAATATCATCAGTAAGAACAAGCCAAGGGGTTGACTATGGAAGAGACCATCAATTGTTCATATACAAGTTCAAGCTAAAGCTAAAGAAAATTAAACAAGTCCACAAGAGCCAAAATAGGACCTTGAGTATATCCCACCAGAATTTAGAGACTTTCTCAAGAATAGATTTTACACACTAAACACTAACAACTAAAGTACAGATGAGTTGTGGGATGACATCAAGAACATAATACATGAAGAAACAAAAAGTCATTAAAATGACAGAAAAGAAAGAAAAGACCAAAATGAATGTCAGAAGAGATTCTAAAACTTGCTCTACAACATAGAGCAGCTAAAGTGAATGGAAGAAATGATGAAGTAAAAGAGTTACACACAAGATTTCAAAGGGCATCTCGAGAAGACAAAGTATTATAATGAAATGTGCAAAGATCTGGAGTTAGAAAATAAAAAGGGAAAAACAAGCTCAGCATTTCTCAAACTGAAAGAACTGAAGGAAACATTAAAGCAATGTTGAAGGATTCTACAGGGAAATTATTGAACAACGCAGGAAGCATCGAAAGATTAAAGAAATACACAAAGCCACTGTACTGAAAAGAATTGATGGACATTCAACTGTTTCAGGAGGTAGAATATTATCCAGAACCGATGGTACTGAAGGAAGAACTCCAAGCGGCACTGAAGGCATTGGCAAAAAACAAGGCTCCAGGAATTGAGGGAATACCAACTGAGATGTTTCAACAAATGGGTATAGCACTGGAAGCACTCACTCATCTATGCCAAGAAATTTGGAAGACAGCTACATGGCCAACTGACTGGAAGACATCCATATCTGTGCCCATTATAAAGACAGATGATCCAATAGAATGTGGAAATTATCAAACAATATCATTAATATCACAAGCAAGTAAAAATTTTCTGAAGATGATTTAAAAATGATTGCAGCAGTACATCAACAGGGAACTGCCAGAAATTCAAGCTGAATTCAGAAGAGGTCAGTGAAGGAGGGATATCATTGCAGATGTCAGATGGATCTTGGCTGAAAGCAGAGAATACCGGAAAAATGTTTACCTTTGTTTTGTTGACTACACAAAGGCACTGGATTGTGTGGATCATAGCAAATTATGGATAATATTGTGAAGAATGGGCATTTCAGAACAACTTAATTGTGCTCATGAGGAACATATACAGAACAAGGGGATACTGCGTGGTTTAAAGTCAGGAAAGTTGTGTGTCAAGGTTGTACCGTTTCACCATACTTATTCAATATGTATGCTGAGCAAATAATTTGCATAGCTGGACTACATGAAGAAGAATGCAACATCAGGATTGGAGGAAGACCAGTTAACTACCTGTGATATGCAGATGACACAACCTTGCTTGCTGAAAGCAAAGAGGACTTGAAGTACTTACTGATGAAGATCAAAGACCACAGCCTTCAGTATGGATTACACTTCAACACAAAGAAAACAAAAATTCTCACAACTAGACCAGTAAGCAACATCATAATAAATGGAGAAAATATTGAAGCTGTCAAGGAGTTCATTTTACTTGGATTCACAATCAACACCCATGGAAGCAGCAGTCAAGAAATCAAAAGACACATGGCATTGGGAAAATCTACTGCAAAAGAGCTCTTTAAAGTGTTAAAAAGCAAAGATGTCACTTTGAGAACTAAGCTTGGCTTGACCCAAATCATGGTATTTTCAATGGCTTCATAGGCACAGAATCGCTGGACAATGGATAAGGAAGGCCAAAGAAGAACTGATGCTTTTGAATTATGGTGTTGGTGAAGACTATTGAATATACTATGGACTGCCAGAAGAACAAACAAGTCTGCTTTGGAAGAAGCACAACCAGAGTGCTCCTTGGAAGCAAGGATGGCAAGACTTCGTCTCACATACTTTGGCCATGTTATCAGGAGGGACCAATTCCTGGAAAGGGCATTATGCTTGGTAAAAATAGAGGGTCAGCAAAAAAGAGGAAGAACCTCTTCAAGATGGATTGACACAGAGGTTGAGACAATGGGCTCAAGCATAACAACAATTGTGAGGATGGCATAGAACCAGGCAATGTTCTGTTCTGTTGTATGTAGGGTCTCTATGAGTCCAAACTGATTCTATTGTACATAGGGTTGTTATGAGTAGGAACTGACTCGTTGCTATGAGTTGTAACAGTACCTAACAACAACGATCAACAATTTTCCTTGACTCATACTTGGTACATTCCATATTCCAATTATTAATGGATGTTGCAACTGTTTATTCTCATTTTGACTCATGCCACATCAGCAAATGAAGGTCCCAAGAGCTTGACTCCATCCACGTCATTAAGGTCAACTCCATTTTGAGGAAGAAGCTTTTCCCCTGTTGCATTCTGGATGCCTTCCAACATGAGGGGCTCACCTTCTGGCACTATATCAGACTATATCTGCTATTATTCATAAGGTTTTCTCTGGCCAACTGTTTTTCGGAGGTAGATCACCAGGTCCTTCTTCTAGTCTGTCTTAGTCTGGAAGCTCCACTGAAACCTGTCCTCCATCAGTGCGTGCTGGTGTTTGTATATTGAATGAGATAATGCTCACCAATGTATCTGGCACACAATAAGCATCAGATAAATGAGCTATTATCACTGATATTTTATTAATGTACTCCAGTGAATAGGTTATCGAGACTTTGATACATACTTGCTATTAAACATATTTTGAATTTTGCTTATAGGTTAGTTAGGTATTAAATATATGTCAGTTTATATACTACATTAAATAAAATACTAAGCATATAAAAAATACATGTATATTATCATCTATTATGACATTCAAATTTCATAGAGAATTTATTCATTAGGCTCACTGTCCTTAAGAGTGTTGTTAGGTGCTGTCCAGTCGGTTCAGACTCATAGCAACCTTATGTAAAACAGAACAAAACATTGCCTGGTCCTGCGCCATCCTCACAATCCTTTTTAAGCTTGAGCCCATTTTTGCAGCCACTGTGTCAATCCATCTCATCGAGGGTCTTCCTCTTTTTCGCTGACCCTCTCTACTTTACCAAGCATTACGTCCTTCTCTAGGGAATAATCCCTCCTGACAACATGTCCAAAATATCTGAAACATAATCTCATCATCCTTGCTTCTAAGGAGCATTCTGGTTGTACTTCTTCCAAGACAGATTTGTTCATTCTTTTGGCAGTCTGTAGTATAATTAGTATTCTTCTCTAACACCACAATTCAAAGGTGTCAATTCTTCTTTGGGCCTCCTAATTCATTCTCCAGCTTTTGCAGGCATATGAAGCAATTGAAAACACCATGGCTTGAGTCAGGCACACCTTAGTCTTCAAGGTAATACCTTCACTTTTTAACACTTCACAGAAGTCTTTTGCAGCAGATTTTCCCAAAGCAATGAGTCTTGATTTCTTGACTGCTGCTTCCTTGGATGTTGATTGTGGATCCAAGAAAAATGAAATCCTTGACAATTTCAATCTTTTCTTCGTTTATCATGATGTTCAGTTGTGAGGATTTTTGTTATTATTTTTTTATGTTGACATGTAATCTATACTGAAGGCTATAGTCTTTGATCTTCAGCAGTAAGGGCTTCAAGTCTTCTTCACCTTCAGCAAGCAAGGTTGTATCATTTGCATAATGCAGGTTGTAAATGAGTCTTCCTCCAATCTTGTTGCCCCATTTTCCTTCACACATTCCAGCTTCTTGGATTATCCGCTCAACATACAGATTGAATAGGTATGGTGAAAAGATACAACCCTGATGCACACCTGTCTTGACTTTAAACCATGCAGTATCCCCTTGTTCTGTATATGTTCCTCATGAGCACAATTAAGTTGTTCTGGAATGCCTGTTATTGACAATATTATCCATAATTTGTTATAATCCACACAGTTGAATGCCTTTGCATAGTCAATAAAACGTAGATAATCATCTTTATGGTATTCTCTGCTTAAGGGTAAATTCTAATAAACTTCTGTGTTAAATTACATTGTAAAGTTACTTCTTTGATAAATTCTCTCCAGAAGTCAAATTAGGAAATTCTATGTCATATTTCCAACATCAACAAAGCATGTTTAAAAAATGTGAGGATCTGTTTATGTTATTTCAGAATCTAAAACCAAGGTATGATAAATACAGTCTTCTTTGTAATTTTAATAATGTACACATTTATTAATTAAAATTGATTTGAATAGAAACATTAAATGGCAGAGAAATAACTAAAAGCTATCCTTAACACCAACATAGAACCAGTCAGATTATTACAGCGTCATTCATACAGTGGGACATCTCCTTGTCTTTGGATATTAGATAAGGTCTCAGTTCTCCGATGTGCCATATTCTGAGCCATATGTATTCTTAACATGTAAATCACTGTCACCACAAAATTGAATCGACTCTTTGGAGCTGCATTATAAAATTATTTGGTAAATGTAGACTAAGGATTCTATACAGCCCTTCCTCATCTTTTTTTTTTCAGTCATCCTGAACATCCCAGGTTTGGCTAAGAATTCACTTGGCTTTCACATTTTACAACAAATCACATTTTCAAGTAGACTCCAAAGGTGCAATACTTCTGGGAATATGTGCCTAGTGTTCTAAGTGTTTTAGAGACTTGCTACAGTGTTTTCCCAGCTTTGCTTCTCTTCTTTACTTCTTCATATCCCCAAAGAAAGCCCCAGGCACTAGATGCTGCAATAAATTGTTATGAGTGTTATTTTAGAGAAAGAAAATTTGCCCTGGGGCATAGCACAGGGGTTTACAGTCTATTCCATGAGGTCAGGCAAGTCCTCCCTGAAGAATTTTTGAAGGAATAGAATGAATAGTAATTAGATGAGGCATGTCGTTCAGGCAGAGACAATAGCATGTTTCAACGCTTATAGAAAAAAACAAGAAAAGAAAACGAAACACACACAAAATAAAAATAACTCATATCCTATTGTGTATGTGTATGTGTGATGCTCAGTTTTAGCTGAGATTCTAACGGTAATAATACCTACAGACTAAAGCCGTGTGCCAGAGGACCTATGGAGAATCTGCAAAGAGCTGGCTGAAAACAAATTTTTTGGCCATTAGCCCACCCCACTATGAAAGGCTTTTGCTCAAGAACTGATAACATTTATTTAGAAGATATTTTGGGAATCCTACAAGATTTACTCTTTGCTTCCAATGTAAAGAGAAGCTTGCTCTCCTCTAACCTTAAGTTAAATGAGTCATGTTTCAAAGAAATTTCTAGGAGATCGGGACTTGTACCTCTGGAATTTTCAGGACATAGAGGACAGGTTTCTGAATAAAGAAAAAAGAGATCTGAGCCACTGAGTGGGATAGCAGAGTAAAAGAGTTTCAAGTTAACTGCATTTTTACTTGTGTCAATAATGGGAAAGAAATACAGGAAGGATCGATGAGCGTTTCTCCTTGCTCAGATGTGAGCTACATTGTACAGAGCTGGGTAGTAGCAATTTAGAGTCATAACCATGAGACTTATCTGAAGAAGCGACTGAACCCTACAGAAGCGATAGGTTGTAGCATGGTCTGGAGGCAAATAAGAAAACATAAAGATATAGTATTAACAAGTAGGTTTGTGTCTGTGCGTGTGTGTGTGTGTGTGTGTGTTGTGTGTATGTCCACAAAAGAGGAATTGTCAAGAAAAATGAAGTTATCCAAGATGGAAAAAAAATAGTTTTAAATATTCACCAAGACATATGAGCCTCAAAATCGGATAAAAACAGCACTATCCTGAAAGACCATTTCCCTTTCTTATCTCTTCTTCCCTATTCAATAGGTAATAAGTAGAATACACCACAAAAAATCGACATAGGAAAGAAAAAGAATCAACAAAAATTGGTTGAGACTAAGTATGAATGGCCCTCCAGAGACATTGTAAGACATTGCAGGACACTATAAGACATTGGAAGAGTGCATTGTCACAGAAACTGACAGAGGGCATGGTCAAGTGGGTGATATTGAGAAGTCAATAAGTACAGAGAAGAGTCTATTAAGAATACAGTGTTGAATGTATAAGAGAAAATATTAACCACTGATGGTTTACTAGAATGTTGAGAGAAAAACCAATGAATGTAGAGTAGTATGCTTTTAAGAAACACTTCCTGAATCAAATATATGAATTGTGAGACACAGCCTACAAAAATTCATCTCATTATACCAATGTATTTGAATATATGCATTTTTCAGTAGAAACAACTACCTTTCAGCTGAGCTCACTGAAGGCATACATACTCAGCAGTTTTTATTTTTTCTATTAAAAACCATTGTCAGAGGTCTTATTCTAGAAGTATGCGTCAACCAAAAGACATTAATCACGTCCTCTCAATACTGTTGTTCTTTTCATTATCTATCGGATTCTTTTGCTTCACTTGCACACTTTCACCTTATATCAGCTATTGGGTTAAAATTTAAATAAATTACTAGTATCTGTGGAGGTAATTCATGCCTCAACCAAAAAAATTATTAATAAAGCAGGAGTAGAATGATGTAGAATATATGAGGCTGGACTTAACAGATAAGAGTGTGTCTAACATTTGAGTGATGCTTGGCTTTTTTCTTTTTCTTTTTAAGGAAAAAAGTCTTCAATTCCCATTGTGAATAAATTATTGTAATATAGTAGACAAAACTAGGTATAATCCCACATTTCTTTTAACCCTCATGCAACCATAAAATTAGCTACACACACATGTAATGTGTAACAACAGCATGGGGGCGATGTCTGACCTCCGCTAACTTTGAAAAAAAAAAAAAAGTTTGTTGCCATTGAGTCGATTCTGACCCATAGTGACCCTATAGGACAGAGTAGAACCGCCCCATAGGGTTCCCAAGGGGCGGCTGGTGGATTCAAACTGCCAACCTTTTGGTTAGCAGCTATATCAGGAGAATCAACATCAACAGCCAAAGGCTGATTCCTAAGAATCAGACATCAGGCATGCCTCCTCTCTCTGTTATCTTTACCAGTTCTGACACCAACAGTCCCTCCCATGGCACTCTCTACTTCTTTGCTGGGTTTGATAATTCATTGCAATGGCCACACAGAACTCATAGACCATACTCACGATTATGGGGTTTATTGGGGAAGTAACAGGTTACAGTCCAAGCTCAGGAACACTCAGGATACAGTTATTCTATCCGGACAGCCTCTTTTCAGCAGTGCTCACAGGCACACCTCTCCCTGGCCCTGGGCCTCTGCTCAAAGGCTCTCAGCTTTCTCTCTCCATGGGCCGCTAAGCCCACTATGCCCTCTCCTGCTGCTGGGTTTCTGCTGCCAGGTTTCTCCTACCACCATTTCTCATCATCTTCAGGGTTACAGCTTGCTCTCTCTCTTGGTCTCCTGCTTCTAGGAGCTAGCTTCTCAGTGCAAGAATCTCAGGTCCAAAAGAAGTGCTGGCTACTGGTTTTTCTTCCTTGGTGGTAGTATCTTCTCTCAGAGCTCCTGCCTCTGGATTTGCTCACCTCAAGCCCAGAGGAATGGCAAAACTGACCAAAAACTGTGTTGGGCCACAATTACCCTATCACACAGTCCCACTCAATCACTTGGGTGGGAGTTACAAGACCATGGCTAGAAAGGGCACACAAAAGCTATCTATGGCACCACATAATGCAAACAAAGCTAAGCTAAAAATCAATAATATTAAAATTGTCAACATTAGTATAATATTATAGATGAATGTTTTACTGAAATTAGATTCTAATTCTCAAACTGAATATGCTATTGACTGTAACAAAATATGTTCTTCTGAGTTTGGCATACTATACCACCTTTCAATTCTGTTTCCACAGTGCTCTATTTTCATTATTACACAATGTGCAATTTTGTTCACCTATTTAGATGTAGACTTATGGATTAAGTTTACCTGCTGCCCCCCACACCTATCCACCAGCTGACTGTCAGTTTACCCTACTGTGGTGGCTTGTGTGTTGCTGTGATGTTAGAAGTTATGCCACCAGTACTTCAAATACCACCAGGGTCACCCATGGTGAACAGGTTTCAGCAGAGCTTCCAGACTAAGACAGTCTAGGAAGAAGGACCTGGCTTTCTACTTTCAAAAAAAAAAAAAAAAAAAGGCCAATAAAAACCAGTAAACAACATCGTGATAAATTGCAAAGAAACTGAGGTTGCCAAGGATTTCATTCTTCTTGGATCCACAATCAATGCCCAGGAAAACAGCAGTCAAAAACCAAAGGACATACTGCATTGATCAAATCTGCTCAAAAGACCTCCTCACACAGCTAAAAAGCAAAGATGTCATTTTGATGACTAAGGAGAACCTGATCTAAGTCGTGGTATTTTCAGTCTCCTCACATGCATTAGAAAGCTGGACAATGAAGAAGGAAGACTGTCTTAGTTATCTAGTGCTGCTATAACAGAAATACCACAAGTGGATGGCTTTAACAGAGAAAAATTTATTCTCTGACAGTCTAGGAGGCTGGAAGTCTGAATTCAGGGTGTCAGCTCCAGGGGAAGGCTTTCTCTCTGTCGGCTCTGTGGTAAGGTCCTTGTCATCGATCTTCCCCTGGTTGAGGGGCTTCTCTGAGCAGGAATCTCATGTCCAAAGGATGAGCTCTGCTCCTGGCTCTACTTTCTTGGTGGTATGAGGTGCCCCTGTCTCTCTGCTTGCATCTCTCTTTTATACCTCAGAATAGATTGACTTAAGACACAACCTAATTTTATAGATGATCCTGCCTCATTAACATAACTGCCTCTAATCCTGCCTCATTAACATCACAGAGGTAGGATGACAAGACATAGGAAAATCACATCAGATGATGAAATGGTGGACAATCACACAATACTGGGAATCAAGGACTAGCCAAGTTGACACAGATTTTGGGGGGGCACAATTCAATGCATGACAAAGACCAAAGAATTGATACATTTGAATTGTGTTATTGACAAAGAATGTTGGACATGCCATGGATAGCCAGAAGAAAGAACAAATCTGTCTTGGAGGAAGTACAGCCAGAATGCTCTTTAAAAGCAAGAATGGGGACACTTTGTCTTGCTTACTGTGGACATGTTATCAGGAGAGACCAATCCCTGGAGAAGGACATCATGCTTGGTAAAGGTTCCTTAATGAGATGGATTGACTCAGTGGCTGCAACAATAGGCTCAAAAATAACAACTGTGAAGACGGCGCAGGACTGGGCAACATTTAGTTCTGTTATACATAGGGCCACTATGAGTCAGAGCCTACTTGACAGCACCTAATAACAACTTTCTTCCCCTCTACACTAAACCAAAACCAAATCACTGCCTTCGAGTTGATTCCAACTCAAAGTGACACTGTAGGACGGAGCTGAACTGCCCCATAGGGTTTCCAAGGCTGTAAATATTTAGGGAAGCAGACCTCTACATCTTTCACCTTCGGAGAGGCTAGTGGGTTTGAACTGCCAAACTTATGGTTAGCTGACAAGCACTTAATCACTGTGCTGCCAGGGCTCCTTCCTTCTACAGTAGTAGTAGCTGATAATTACAGTAGTTATATTTGGCAATAAAAAAAATTTTAAACATCAGTGACGGTGTGTATTAGCATGGAGAGGTGGCTTTCACTTTTTCAGTGGTTATAGATAATCCAAAATTTATGAGTTAGCCAGTGCGTATATACCCACACTCACACACACACACACACACACACACACAAACACACGTTTATTTAATTACTGAAAAAGTTCTACAAAACTTAAAAATGTAATAAGGAACTTACAAATTTCCTGAGGATATGTCTACTAATGCTCCTATAAGAATCACAGAAACCAGCTGGAGAATCCCTGGAGAAGCTGGTTCTGGAAATGGACAAATCTTGAACTCCTGGATCCAGTACTCTCTAGTGATTGATCTGGAACAAAGTTGCTAGCCTTTCTTTTCTTTTTTCTTTTTTTTTTGTGTGTGTGTTTTTATTTTTTTATTGTGCTTTAGATGGTTTACAGAGCAAATTAGTTTCTCATTAAACAATTAATACACATATTGTTTTGTGACATTGGTTACCAATCCCGTGATGTGTCATCACTCTCCACTTCTTGACCTTGGGTTCCTCATTTCTATTCGTCCAGCTTTCCTGTCCCCTCCTGCCTTCTTGTCCTTGCCGCTGGGCTGGTGTGCCCATTTAGTCTCATGTGTAGGGTTGAGCTTCGTATATTATTGTTTGTTTTATAGGCCTGTCTAATATTTGACTGAAAGGTGAACCTCAGGAGTGACTTCAGTACGGAGTTAAAAGGGTATCCAGGGGCATTCTCTTGGAGTTTCTCCAGTCTCTGTCAGACCATTAGTCTGGTCTTTTTTTGTGAGTTAGAATTCTGTTCTACATTTTTCTCCAGCTCTGTCTGGGACCCTGTACTGTGATCCCTGCCAGAGCAGTCTGTGGTGGTAGCCGGGCACCGTGTAGTTGTGCTAGGCTCAGTCCAGTAGCAGCTGTGGTAGTTGGTTTCATTAGTCCCTTGGACTAATCTTTTCCTTGTGTCTTTGGTTTTCTTCATTCTCCCTTGCTCCATATGGGGTGAGACCAGAAAAGTATCTTAGATGGCCACTCACAAGCTTGCTTAGCCTTTGTAAGTCTTCTTTTGTTCAAATTTATGATGGCAAAAAATAGCAATACTATCTACCAAAGAAGATCAAGATGCTTATCATACTATCTTGAATTTGTTAAGCACTTTAAAAAGTTAGTCATTATTAGCTTTTCTATATGCTCATATCTGAGAGGAAGGGATGGAAAATGGTCAGCAAAAGTATGAACAGCCCTGAAAATACTGGACTGAGCTAGAGTGGATACATAGCAGGGGTTTTAATAACTAACTTTTACCAAGATTCCAGATAAAATGTTGAGTAAGGCAAAAGTTTTTAGACCTTAACCTTTCCATTTCTCTCTTATCCCATATTTTTCCAGGTTTTTTTTTTCTCTCTTCAGACTTCCTTTCTAGCTCCAAAATGAACTTTTGTCTTACATGAATTTATCAATTAGTAATTATTGATTTCTGTCAGTAAATAAATATTTATTAATCAATGCCACTCCATAAATGTTATGCTATCTTAAAACTGAATAAAATAATTATATTAAAATAGTTTATATTAACTTGTAAATGGCCAAACAGTTACCCAGGGTATAGTTACTTTTTCGGAGTTTTTAATCTAATAAAATCTCTGTTGGTGGAGTATGTGGGGAATGTATTTGAACATGGGGCCTTGTTGGGCTTTGATAGGAACATATTTTCAGACTAATACAGTTACTTTCCAGGACTCAGAAATTCCATGACTTCCTAAATGCCTCTACTTCCCTTAGAACAAATTAAAACATAGATATTACCTAGGGAGAGACCAAAAGTCAGTACAAAGTCTGAACCTACAGATCAGAAATACCAGTAAAACCAGCTGCTGTCTAGTCAGTTCTGATGCATGGTGATCCCAGGTATGTTAGAGCAGAACTGTGCTCCATAGAATTTTCAGTGGCTGATTTTTGGGGGAGTAGATCACATCCACAGATTTATCTTTTTTTTTCCAATGTCCTTCACTCTATCATAGCATCTTGCACATACAGGAAAAAATATGAGGATATATATCAATCAGTTAATTTATTACACTCTATTGGGTAATAGATTGTAATTACATAATCCCAGAATGTTTATTTAGGACATAAGAAAGGAGTTTTGCAAATGACGAGGAATAGAACTCAAATGGAGAAGTATTCTCAGGTACATAATTATCTCCCAAGAGTGCTATGAAAATTAATGAGTTAATGTTTAAAAAGCAATTTGAAATATTTTGATCAGAAATGCCATTAAGGTCTTTATAACCTCGACTTGTTAATTAAATTACCTGAAAAATATCATTTTATTAATGTCAAATGCAAGTACAGAGTGCCCCCTCCTATGTGACCTACAGTACAGTATTATAGCTTTTACTCCTGAAAAAATGCAAAGATAGTAAAGAGTTTTTTTCTCAAAGTTACACATAGAAGATTGAACTCTAAAAGAAAAAGGTCTCTCTTAATCTCAAAGGGAAAATCAATTTAGTTCATTTTAGAACTTGAACCTCACATGAATTGAGGTAGTTAAAATATCAAAATACATTATATTAATGAATTATTTAATATTTACAAACACTAATGAGGAAATAATTTCTAAAGGGAAGCCTAGGAAATAACTCTCATGGTGTTCAACAGAAGTAATTGATATGCTAATGTATTGTGCAGTTAAAGAGTAGAAGAGACGGCTAGGGAAAAAGTAGTTCTTAAAACCTCTGTCTCCATATTAAAATGTATATATATACATATATATATATATGTATATATACACATGTTCAGCAGGTCATCAGTTTCTGCAGTGTTTTTGGCTCAGATCACATTTATATGAATGGCACATCCGTGCTCATTTCAACCCGTAATTCTATAAAATGTTCAAGAGGGACATAAAAAATGATCATTAGAACTAGTTCTAATTCATAAAATTCAGAACTCCAGGCGATAATATAAAGTAGCATTAAATAGGTTGGTTTGCATCATTTAGTGAGCTTCTTCTTCTCCACATGATCATGGTTAATTTCTTTACTAAAATGCACCTTAACTTCCCTATTAAAAAAAAAAACATCACCAAAACAGTATCACAGAGTGAGGAGTTTATCCAAAATTAGCAATATATCTATCATCTAAAATATTACAAATAAGAAGAATAACAGTGCCGTTTGCCTATTCTTCTTAGTAATCATGTTTCTACTATGAAAAACTGTTTTTCTAATTGAATTGTCTCCTATTTAATTTTATTTGAAATTTATGCAGTCAGAAAATTGAGGGCGTTATTAAGAGGGGGAATGCCTTCAAAAACACTGAGCTAATTAACGTATTAAAATTCTGGCTTTAATAGAGGTCTGTGTTAATAGTTTATTATCTAACTTTTAAAAACTTATCCACCTAATATCAATTGGAACATTTAACTATGAAAAAGTGTGGTTCATATACTTCAATGTTCATGCTAATTAGACAGCTGGTGATAATGATATTACTCACATTAACAATCTATAAGCATGTTTTTATGTAGTTATATAAGTCTAGAAACCCTAAGAATTTCCATGTTGCCTGTTTTCCCTAGTGATAAGATTCTGAAGTTTTTCTATTACTAGATGAATTTGTATCAAAATGCTTTTGCAGTGACCCTTTCCAATGTTAAACCCCGCCCCCCCAAAAAAACCCATTGCACTCAAGTCAATTCTGACTCATAGTGACCCTATAGAGCAGAGTAGAACCGTCCTATAGGGTTTCTGAAGCTGTAAATCTTTACAGCAGCAGACTGTCACATCTTTCTCCACAGACTGGCTGATGGGTTCCAACCGGCAACCTTTTGGTTAGCAGCCAAGCACTTAACCACTGAGCCACAAGGGCATCTATGGGTTTTTGCTTTGGACAACTGGTGCCCCTGTTTGGTTGGTGCCCTAGGCACATGCTTACCTTGTTTATTGGGTAATCCATCCCTGCTCAGGCTCGATCCAATTGACAGTTATTATTGTTATGACAGATCAGAGAAAAAATATTTCTCAGCTTGAAGAAAAATACTCCTGAAGGAGACGGACTTTGAACTGGATCACTAAAGAACTGTTAGTTTAGCTGAAAGAGGGTGAAGGTGATTCAAATGGGGTAATAGTATGGGTTATTAAAATGATTGTCGAGAAAGCAGTATATAAAGATTTATGGGAGTGATGAGAATAGGAAACATAACGAGAAGAAATGAAAGGTTAGAGAAGTAGCTTGATACCTTTATTAATAAATGAGTGACATGTTTTAATATCCCAATCTAGACTGTGAAGGATATTCAATCTGTGTTACAGTATTAAACTATCCTGTAGGTTAAAGATTATGAATACTTTAGATAACATGACTTATCAGTTAAAAAAAAAAAAAAGGGTTCACCCGTGTACATTATCTATTTCGTGTAACAAACCATCCCAAAATGTAATGTCTGAAAGCAATAAGCAACTTATTTGTTCATGATCCTCTGGTCAGCAATTTGGGCTAAGCTCAGTTGGGTTCTTATTATTAATTAATTAAAGATTGTTGATTGATTTTTATTTAATATGGGTTCAGCACTCTTCTATGTGCTTTACAACTTTTATAACTCTTCCTCAAAACTGTATGAGGTAGTTTTTATTATCACCCCTATATTAGATCCAAAGGAACTAAGGTACAAACAAATTAAGGGATATGCCCAAAGTGTCAAAAGAAGTAACTGATATATCTAGACTGTAGTTGCAAAAATTTGGGATTCTTTACTTTACAATGGTAATTGATAGTGTATGATTGTGTAAAATGTTTCACAGAGAAAATTAAAACAGGCTCAGAACAGAATTCTGAAGAATATCAATACAGAAGTGATGAGCAAAGGAGAAAAAGAATTTTAACAATAGTCACAAACCTAGCAGTGCTGCAGAATCCACAGGAGTTTTAACGAACAGATCCCCAGTTCTTGAGACTCAGTAAATATGGTGTGAGGCCCCAGAGGCCGTATTTTCTTAAACACAAAGCTAGGTAACTGTGGTGCACCCAGTCCACAAACATGTATTTAAGAACTTAAAGGGTAAGACTGAGAATGAGTGGTCAGAGAGTTGATAGACAATCAGAGCTCAGGAAGCTAAGAGGAGACAACATTCCAGGTAAGAAATTATGGTTGGTACTTGAGCATTTTTAATTATAATGAGAATAAATCAGTGGAAAAATAATACATATGTATATATAAAATCTGTTGTCTTCAAGTTGATTCCAACTCAACAGGGCCCTTTAGGACAGAATAGAACGCCCCATATAGTTTTCAAGGAGCAGCTGGTGGATTCGAACTGCCGGCCTTTGGTTAGTAGTCATAGCTCTTAACAACTGCACCATGAGGGCTCTCTGTCTCTGTGTGTATATATATATATACACACATTTACAATTTATACTGTATTGCATTATATTTATGAAATTAATTTTTCTGATATGGTCCTGGTGATAAAGTATTTAGTCTTTTATTAAATTAACACCTAAGTATGTATCCCTAGAAGATATTATATCATCAATCATATCATTTCATTAGTTTTTCATTAGATAATTCAGGTATTTTAAATCATTAAGTTAAATGCACCATCTTCACCTCACCACTATTCTTGGCCAATTTACAAGACAGAAACTACTCTGGGCATATATTCCTTCATGTACTAATCCTCATATTGTTTTGTGATTACTTCTTTCCTAATTCAACCTCCCATTGCCACCCCTCTCCAGCTTTCTGTAAATTAATATTTGGCATCCTCAGCCTCTTTGTTGAAGGCTTCCCCTTACCTTGAATTAACTGAAAACTGGGTCTCTTCTGAGGTCTTGGCTTTCATGGTTCTTCTCTAAAATGCAAGAAAATTGCTTTTTCACAGACCAAGAATCTCAGGGCTAGGATGTGAAGTGCATGCCTTCCTCATTCCACCCTGCTAAATTAAGATTTTAACTCAAACACTTTCATGGAAAAACAAATATCAATATAATAATGGCCTTAATTATCATACTATCTGGCTACTTCACTGTTTATTCTTCATCACTGCCATTAATATGTTGGCCTCGAGCCTCCATTTCTATAATTCTTAAAAATCAAGGCACAGCCTGCAAAGTGACCACAAATCGCATTACCTTTTTCTGCTTAGCAGACAGCTAGGTGACATTTTTCAGTCTCCCTTGCAGTTAACAGGTACCATGTGACTGAATTCTGGCCAGCAGAATTAGGGCAGAAGTGATATACCACACTTCTGGGCAACAAAGAAATCTCCAGTGTTCTTCTTCATACTGTCTCCCAAATGCAAGGTAAACACACAGGGTGAGGGGACTCTACAATGGTACAGTCACATAATGGAAGGATTCTGCATCCTTGAATGATAGTGTGGTGGAGAGTCTCCAAACTACACAGGAATCAGACTCAAGTAAGAAACTTTTATCTTGTAAACTTACAGAAATTTGGGGTTTGGTTTTACAACAATTAGCCTGAGCAGATCAATGCAAGAATTAACTCACAACTTCTTTTTCCACCCACAAGCTTTTATAATTTCAATGCTTTTTATAGTGTCATATAAATGGTCAATTCGTGGCAATGATGGCCCTGGCATACCCAGACTTACATGAACCTTAGCACTTAAGATTTTAGAAAAAGGACAGATCATGAAAGATCTATAAACCCGTCAAAGTCAATTTTTATTGGCTCTACTTGGCTTAATTAACCTCTCCTTGGATCAGTTATTTTGTGAAGGAATTTGAGTATATTTATTTGTCAGTCTGATTCAGGCATTCTACCTTGGAGTGAAGCAGAGCGGCATAAGCTGGGAGAGTGTAATATCCTAAGTTTGACTATCTCAAAAAGGAGAAAGGGATAGTAGTTCTTGCTGTTTTATGGATCCAGGGCCAGTGAGTGGCAGAAAGAAAGGGCTACGAATGGAACAGTACTTAGAGTTGAGAAAAGTGTCTTTAAGATTTTCCCTTCTTCTGCTAAGGTTTCAGAGGCACGTGAGGAAGACCTCTTAGAAAGGCCCCAATAAAGAGACCTCTGCATGGAAGCACTTGGGCTAGGAGTCCAGTTATGCATAACAGCATGGTTGTTCAGGGGGCCTAAGTCCTTGACTGCAACTTCCTTCAGAGACTGCAGTGTGTTGGCTGTACACCAGCTCTGATGTGGGGAAGGCAGCTTTCCCTTGCGAGACCTTCCAGGTGAAACGTTCATAACTGTTTATGGTTAGGTCTGAAAAAATCACATGTAAGTTGTTAGCCAAGAGCCAGAATCCTCATGCAGTAAAGAATGAAGTACAGCATGCATTTTGCCTTCATAATACTCATTTACAATTGACTTGTACTGTAATACAAATACTAACTTCCTTAGAATTTTTTCAGTGTTCACATATAAGAACTAAAAAAGAGAGAGAAAGAAAGAGTGAAGAAAGAAATGGAAGCCATTGCACTACTCTTCAGAGACATAATATTTACTTTCAGGAACATGTTGACTGCCAATGTGCAGCTTTGGAATATTTTCTATTTGACAAAACACTTGCAAAATAATTCAAATGAAGAAAGAATGAACTTTTTCTTTTTTAACTTTCACTTAAAGAGAACATACATACTAAATCACATCGCTTTTATCCCTAAAATATTTAAATTTTCAATGGTTGCATGCAGGTTGAATATTTAAGCAGCTAAACTACTATTGTCAGTGCTCTAGGTAGTCAGTAGCACTCACTAAATGGATGAGTTATATGGCAAATGCCGCATGAGAAAGAATTCAGCCAAAGTAAGCAGCCCTGATTTTTTAAGTCTTAATAGTAATTGAATGTTTTTGTTGTTGTTAGGTTGTTATTAGGTCCCGTCGAATAGGTTCCAAATGTACAATGAAATGAAACACTGCCCAATCCTGCACTATCCTCACAGTCATTACTATGTTTGAGCCCCTTGTTGCAGCTGCTGTCTCAGTATATCTCGTCGAGGGCCTCCTCTACCTTACCATGCATGATATCCTTCTTCAGGGACTGGTCGTTCCTAATAACATAACTAAAGTACATTAAACAAAGTCTCAACATCCTCACCTCTAAGGAACATTCTGGCTGTACTTCTTCCAAGACAGATTTGTTGATTCTTCTGGAGGTCCATAGTGATTCAATATTCTTCATCAACACCATGATTTAAATTCAATTCTTCTTAGGTTTTCCTTATTCAATGTCCAGCTTTTGCATGCATGAGTGGTGGTTCTAGAGAAACAAAAATTGTAAAGATGAGTTTTCTAAATTGGTTCTCATGTCTACCTAGTCTTAAAGGTACTGATGACTCTGTTTAGTAGTAAAGAGGACAATGCTAATCCTGGTGTGAGGTGGCAATATCAATATGCAAAATACCACCACAAATAGATCAAATATTGGTGAAAAGTGACGGTCTGGGTGATTGCATGTTTGATACTTTTCTACAATTTTTTCAGAATAAGAAGCATAAGAAAGCTGGTTGTTTGGTCCTACTTTCACTAGACAAAATGGTGAAAGAAAGAGATGAACTCAGGACTTCAGATTCACAGCTCAAGTGCCACTTGTGCACTGAAAAAAGGCCTTATATCTTGTAATAACAGAGCTGATATTGCCTAAAACCAAACCCAGAGTCTTAACATAAGAGTGGCTGAATTAAAATGCCAATTGAATTCCCAGCTTCGAATGGTGTCTGAAGTTAAAGTGAGAGGATTGATTGTGAAGAAATGGGATACTGAAACTTGGGATGGGGACATATGGGCAAATACTGAACCCCTAAATTCCACTGAATCATTCCTGCCAACATAACCAGCCCTCTTACTCCTATCTGAAGAGATGCTCCATCTTTGACCGCTAAGCCAACCTCCCCAGTAAAACCATAATCCTTTCCACCCACTTCTGATGAGTTTAACCCGGCTGTGCCTGAATAGCCCTTTTTTGAGATATCACTTGGGGAATTTCCTGGGACATCACCACAGGTAGATGCCTTACAAGATATTGCTGAATATCTCAGGACCCAACCCCACCACCCAGTTTTGCTTCAAGACCTATAACTAGACTTAAATGCCAGTGAGCCCCAAAGGTGATGTATAACGAGGGACACAGGAGGAGACATGTTACACTCCAAAAAAAAACTACTTGACTCTTTTAATATATACAAACAAAAACTTGGGGAATATGTGTAGAAATGGATATTAAGGGTGTGGGAAAATGGTGCAAGGAACATAAAGTTGGAATTGTCTGAGTTTGTTGTTTTGGGCCCACTAAGCACAGATTCTTCATTCAATGTTTCCACTCAAAAGGTTAGGAAAGGATCTAATAATTTAATTCGTTGTTTCACTGAATCATGGATTATGCTGTGGCCTACACTAAATCAAGCTGAAGTACCAGACCTGCACTGTTATACTATAGAAGAAAGTATCAAAGGCTTAGGAAAACTGGCGTGTTAGAGTGGATTTATTAGGTTAGACCCACAGCCCCACACATGGAGTGCCCAGAGGATATAGCTTGTACCAAAATGGTGAGGAACAAATTTGTGAAAGGAGGGCCAGAACCCTTGAAGAATTTTGTGATTGCTATTTTATGTCAGATTTGACAGCAGGAACTGCCCTAACTGAATTACACCTAACTACAATGGGGTTTATTGAACCCAGTGGTGGCAGGGGCCAAGTGGCGGCACTCAGTCAACAAAGGCAAGCTGAGCATGGTTTGGACAACAAAGTCAAAGCAGTAACTAGAATAGTCTGACTCATATGAACTTATGATATTGGCTACTTAGTCATGGCTACTTAGTCCTAGATGGGAAATCTACTAAAAGTTTACTTGATCTGTGCAAGAGGTTGAATTCTAGGTCAAGTGAATGGCAGTCTAACTTGAACTGTCAGAATGGAGAGTCATGGCCCCTCAATCAAAACCAGACTTGAGAAAGTTTACAGCCCCACAACCTCTTGAATGAAGGGGAGACCAGACCCCTTGAAGAAAGACTCCACTGCACTACCAAAATTTTATACTTTCCCCCAGGCTTCCCTAAAGGGATCTATGGCCTTTTAAGAGAGTGATTGTTCACTGGGGAAAAAAAAATTAATTAGACTTTTGGGAATTACTGGATATTGGCTCTGAACTAACACTAATTCCAGAGACCCAAAACATCACTGTGCCCCACCTGTCAGAGTGGGGGTGTATGGAGGTCAGGTAATTAATGGAGTCTTAGGTCAGGTCCACCTTACGTGGGTCCAGTGGGTCTCTGAACCCATCTTGTAGTGATTTCCCCAGTTTCTGAATGCATAAATGAAATAGACATACTCAGCATCTGGCAGAACCCCCACATTTGATCCCTGGCAAGTGGAGTAGGAAAGGCCAAGTGGAAGCCTTTGTAACTCACCCTACCTAGGAAAATAGCAAACAAAAAGCAATATAGCATTTCTGGAGGGATTGCAGAGATTACTGCCACCATCAAGGACTTGAACGATGCAGGAGTGGTGATTCCCACCACATCCCCATTCAAATCACCTATTTGGCCTGTGCAGAAAACACATGGATCTTGGAGAATGATAGTGGATTATAGAAAACAACAAAATGATGACTCTAATTGCAGCGTCTCTTCAAGATGTGGTTTCTCTGCTTGAGCAAATTAATACATCTCCTGGTACCTGGTATGCAGCTATTGATCTGACCAATACTTTTATCTCTATTCTGATTTCAAAGCATCACCAGAATCAGTTTGTCTTCACTTTGTAAGGCCAGCAATACACCTTCCCTGTCCTGCCTCAGAGGTATATCAACTCTCCATTCCTATGTCATAATTTAGTTTGCAGAAAAATTGACTGCTTTTCTCTTTCACAAGATGTCACAGTGGTTCATTACATTGGTGACATTATGCTGATCAGACCTAGTAAGGAAGAAGTGTCAATGACTGTGGACTTATTGGTAAAACATTTGCATGCTGGAGGGTGTGAAATTAATGTGATGCACACTTTGTACATCACTCAGTAAAATTTCTAGGGGTCCAGTGGTTTGGGGCATGTTGAGATATTCCTTGTAAAGTGAAGGATAAGTTATTTCATCTGGCCCCGTCTACAACTGAAAAAGGGGCACAATGCCTGTTGTACCTCTTTGGATTCTGGAGGCAACATATCCTTCATTTAGGCGTGCAACTCAAAAAGCTGCTAGTTTTGAGTGGGGCCCAGAACAAGAGAAGGTTCTGCAACAGGTTGAGGTTGCCGTGCAAGATGCTCTGCCACATAGGTTATATGATCCTCCTGACCCAATGATGATTGAAATGTCAGTGGCAGATAGAGTTGTTGTTTGGAATCCTTGGAAGGCCCCTACCGGTGAATCATAGCATAGACCTTTAGGATTTTGGAGCAAAGCCCTGTCATCCTCTACAGATAACTAGTCACCTTTGGAGAAGCAGCTTTTAGTTTGTTACTGGGCCTTAATAGAGTCTGAATGCTTAACCGTGGGTCACCAAGTCACTATGTGGCCTTGAGCTGCCCATCATGAACTGAGTGTTGTCTGACCCACAGATTTATAAAGCTGGACATGCACAGCAGCACTCCATCATTAAACGGAGTTGGGATATGCAAGACTGAGCTGGAGCAACACCTGAAGGCATGAGTAAGTTGCATGAGGAAGTGATTAAAATGTCCATGGTCTCCACTCTTATCACGTTACATTCTCCCTCCCAGCCTGCACTTATGGCCTCGTGGGGAGTTCCTTATGATCAGTCAACTGAGGAAGAGAAAATTCATGCCTGGCTTACAGATGGTTCTGTGTGATATGCAGATAACCATCCATAGTGGACAGCAGCAGCACTGCAGTCCCTTTCTGGGACCTTCCTGAAGGACAGTGGTGAAGGGAAAATCTTCCCAATGGGCAGAACTCTGAGCAGTGCACCTGGTTGTTCACTTAACTTGGAAAGAAAAATGAACAGATGTGTGATTATATGCTGATTTATGGACTGTGGCCAATGGTTTGGCTGGATGGTCAGGACTTGGAAGGATTGTGATTGGAAAAGTGGTGATGAAGAGATATGGGAAAGAGGTATTCGGATAAACCTTTCTGAATGGGCCAAAGAGGTGAAGACATCTGTGTCTCATGTAAATACTCACCAAAGGCTAACCTCGGCAGAGGAGGATTTTGACAATCAAGTGGATTGGATGACATGTTCTGTAGAAAATCAGTCATCTTTCCCCAGCCACTCCCATCATTGTCCAATGGGCTCATGAACAAAGTGGCCATAGTGGCAGGAATGGAGGTTATGCATGGCCTCAGCAACATGGACTTCCACTCACCAAGGCTGAATTGGCTACTGCCACTGCTGAGTGCCCAATCTGCTAGCAGCAGAGACCAACACTAAATCCCCAGTATGGCACCATTCCTAGAAGTGATCAGCCAGCAAGCTGGTGGCAGGTTGATTACAGCATTTCGTGACTGGAATAGACACTTACTCTGGTTGTGGATTTTTCCTTCCCTGAATACAATGCTTTTGCCAAAACTGCCACCCATGGACTTACAGAATGTCTTATCCACCATGATGGTATCCCACACAGCATTGCCTTAGATCAAGAGGCTCACTCTACAGCAAATGAAATGTGGCAATGGGCATATGCTCATGGAATTCACTGGTCTTACCATGTTCCCCATCTTCTTGAAGGATCTGACTTGATAGAACAATGAAATGACCTTCTAAAGACACAACTATAGCGCCAGCTAGGAGGCAACAGTTTGCAGAGCTGGGTCAATGTTCTCCAGAAGGTTGTATATGCTCTAAACCAGTATCCAGTATATGGTGCTGTTTCTCCTGTTGACAGGATTCATGAGTCCAGGAACCAAGGGGTGGAAATGGGAGTGGTACCACTCACTATTACCCCTAGTGACCCACTCGAAAAATTTTTGCTTCCTGTTCCTGTGACTCTACGCTCTGCAGGTCTACAGGGCTTAGTTCCAAAGGGAGGAATACTTCACCAGGAGACAAAACACTGATTCCATTGAACTGAAAGTTAAGAGTGCAGCAAGGCCAATTTGAGCTCCTCATGCCTCTAGATCAACAGGCAAAGAAGGGAGTTACCATATTGGCTGATGTGATTCTGATTACCAAGGGCAAATCAGATTGATATTACATAAAGGAAGTAAAGAAGACTATGTTTGGAATACAGGAGATCACTTAGGGAGTCTCTTACTACTACCATGTCCTGTGATTAAAGTCAATGGAAAACTACAACAACCCAATTCTGACATTACTGCTAAAGGCACAGACACTTCAGGAATGAAGATTTGTGTCACTTGAGAAATCAAAGAGCCATAACTAGCTGAGGTACTTACAGAGGATAATGGGAATATGGTATGGGTGATGGAAGAAGCTAGTTCTAAATACCAGCTACAATCATGTAATCAGTTGTAGAAATAGGATTGTAATTGTTATGAGTATTTCCTTTATATGTGCATCAAATATTTTTGTTTTCTTAACTTACAAAATATGTGAATGAGGTTAGTGCGTTTTTCTTTTATGTGTGTTAGTTGTATCATGTTAGGCGCAGATATGACTGTAATTGTCATTATTTAGAGATTATGTATGGTTTAAGGAGACTTGCATAGATGCCAAGCTGACAAGGGGTGGACCGTAATGATGAAGGTTATGTGTCACCTTGGCTGGGCCATGATTCTCAGTGGCTTGGCAGATATGATGTAGTTTGGCACTTATGTAATGACGTAATTTGGCAGTGACTTAATGATGTAGTCATCCTCCATTTTGTGATCTGATGTAGTCATTCCCCATTTTGTGATCTGACGTGGGCAGCCAATCAGTTGAAAAGGGTATTTCCTTGGAGGTGTGGTCTGCATCCAGTATACATATAGATGTTCTGGCAAAGCTCACTTGCTCTGGATCCTACATCCAGCTCGTCATAATCTGACCTCTGGTTTTGAAACTTGAGCCAGCAGCCCACCATATTGCCTGCCAGTCTTGAGATTTGTCAGCCTCTGCAGCCTGTGAACCAGCAGCCTACCATCTTACTCACTAATCTAGGAGTTTGTCAGCCTCCACAGCCTGTGAGCCAGCAGCCTGCCATCTGACCTGCCAATCTTAGATTTATCAGCCCCTACAGCTATGTGAGTCAGGAAAAGCCTCCAGACTGACATCTGTAGAGAACCCAGGCTAAGATATTTGGTACTGAAAACGGGCTGCTGCTCTAAAAGATAACTAAAATGTGAAATTGGTTTGGGAATTGGGTAATGGGTAGTGGCTGGAAGAGTTTTAAGGTGTCTAATAGCCTGAAGCCCTGGTGGCACAGTGGTTAAGAGCTCAGCTGCTAACCAAAAGGTCAGCAGTTTTAATCTACCAGGCACTCCTTGGAAACCCTATGGGGCAGTTCTACTCTGTCCTGTAGGTTGCTATAGCATCTCTATGAGTTGGAATTGACTCAGTGGCATCTGGTTAAAAGTAAAGGCCTAGACTGTTGGTAGAATTACAGATGCCAAAGACGATTCAAATGAGGGCACAGAAGAAAGTGAGGAAAGCTATTTAGAAAGTCTCTATTGTCTTAAACAATACATATAGCCCCAGCAACAGAATATTGCTAAAAATGTGTACATTAAATGTGCTCCTGGTAAGGCTTTAAAAGAAAATGATGAACATGTGATTGGACAATGGAAGAAGGACAATGCTCTTTATGCAGTGGCAAAGAACTTGTCTGAATTATGTTCAAATTTTTGGTGGAAGTCAGAACTTGTAAGTGATGAACTTGAATATCTGGCTGAGGAGATTTCTAAGTAAGATCTTAAAGGAGTCATGTGGTTTCTCCTTGTTGCTTGCAGTAAAATGTGAGAGGAAAGAGATTGAGGAAGAGCAAAGCCAAGCCACATGAAGATCACTTAGGAGCAGGGGCTCAGAAGAGACAAGGTCCTTCCTCCAGAGCTGACAGAGAGAAAGCCTTCCCCTAGAGCTGGTACCCTGAATTCAGATTTCTAGCTTCCTTAATTTTGAGAGAATAAATTCTGTTTGTTGAAGGCATCCAGTTGTAATATTTATTTTAGGGCACAGGTAAAACAGAGAGAGAGAAACAGAGAGATATAGAGAAGGGGGAGAGGGAGGAGAGAAAGAAAAAGAATAGAGAGGGAGGAGGAAATGGAGAAAGAGGAAAAAGAGGAGGAAAGGAGAAGAAAAGAAGAGAGAGAAAGAAAGGAAGGGATAGAGAAAAAAGAAGCAAAACAGAAACAATGAAAGAGAAAAATAAAGGAAGAGAAACCATCACAGTGCCATTTAATAGAAGTATATTAAATATATTTTGTTCAAATGAAAATGTCAGAGATAGATCAGATATAAAAATCATGTCACAGCCTCCTCTTATTTAGTTTACAAATTTGAACTTTCTTTACTCAAGTGGAGTCTCTGGGTGATGCAAACAGTTACACACAGGGCTACTAATTTAAAGGCTGGAGATTGGAATCAACCCAGAGGCGCCTCAGAAGAAAGATCTGGTAGTCTACTTCCAAATGGTCAGAGCCATTGAAAAGCCTATGCGTAGTTCTAATATGAAACACACGGGGTCACCATGATTCAGAATCTACTTGAAGACAACTTTTTTTTTTTAACTTACTCAAACATGCTAATGGTCTACCTCATCATATACTATTACATACTAAATTTACTTGAGATTAAATGCACATCATTCATTATAAAATATTTTAATGAATTAATTTTACTTAACACATACCTTTTCTTGTTCTATTGTGTTAAGAGAAAAAATACATATTTACATTTTTATGTCACTTCCTATGTTCTTAAGACAGTTAAGCTATTTTATATTTGTCTTAAGTGCACTTGCACAAATTCAGTATAAATATATAAATTAAGGAATTAAATTACTTTGGATGGGTAGATTACCTGCTGTCCTGTATTCTAAATAAGTAATCACATTGCAAAAATTGAACAATCTTTGTTGTTTTGAATACAGTGTACCTACACATTACCACTGAATCCAACCAAGGTAATGCACAAGAAGTAATTATTCAGAGTACTTTTGTTAAATCATGGATCAATCACTGAAAAAAGAAAAAAGATTATTACACATATCTAACTGTTTTCCTACAATAAACTTCCAAGTAAGAAAAAAAGGTAAAATAAAATCTATGCATTTAAAAATGACCCATGAGGCATCACTCTCTTTCAGATTTTGTCAGTGTGCAACCCTCTCTGCCTCCCAGTTTTGGTCTCAGTTTCATTTCCTTCCATTGACCTAAATCACTTCCTTTTTAACGGAAATGTACCTCAGAACTATACAGCTTTGTTACGACTGTAGTAGCCTAGTAAGAAAATGCTGGGAGAAAATTAATTGGATTTAAGAGGCATAATCCATATATTTCACAAAGCTCTTAGACTAACAATTTCATGTATTCCAGAAAATATAGAGAATAATTATGATCAGAGTATAGCTGTGGCTACAAATAGCTAACTGTTCCAAGGAAAATATCTAGTTACTGACAAGCACAGCCCTCACCATCCAGGAAAGGCAATCTCTATATAAAATTTAATAGTACTCTGATTATATGATTTAATTCTTTGATGTAAATGATGTTAAAACGCTTATAGCCTCACTGAGTTTGAATTATGACTAAACATACTGATTTTTTTTATTTTAATGTTCCAATTATCTAAATATCTATGTTTGTAAATACATTTCATTTTCACATATTATCTGTCAGCTTTCAAATACTTATACGAGCAACATATCTAAAGTATGTTAAGAATGACCATTGCATTAGTTAGCTATTGCTGCATAATCAATCAACCCTAACTCAGTGACTTAAAGCAAAAAACATCATTATTGCTCATGAATCTACAGCTCTCTTCAGAGATTCTGATGATGTGGGCCATGGCCAGCTTATCTTCACTCGGGTCACTCATGTGTCAGCTACTAGTTTATCAATTGGCTGGCAGCCAGATGGTTTAGGATGACCTTACAGACATGCTTGCTGATTGGGACAACTGGGAGTAAACAATCTTCATGTATCTTATTATCCAGTAGGTTAGCCAGGTTCGTTTACAAAAGGGGGGTAGACTTTTTAGAAGCTGGCAAAGCCTCTCAAGATCTGTGGGGATATGTGCCGTTTAGCCATTTAAACATGGCTGCACTATGGCCAACTCCAGCCTCTCAAACGCCCATGCGCAGAACACAGTGAAACCTGTCAGCGATGGAAGAGATTAGGCACGACTTGTTTTTCCAAAACCCACTGTTCCTTTACTAATTGACTTGTTTACTTGAAACCCATTCTTTCTTACCCGAAACTTCTTGTTATTCACACCTAAAGCCCATTGTTCTATGATTTGCTTCACTGCTTGCTGTATTGACTGAAGTGGGGGTCGACTCCTCAGAGTGACCCTCCTTGGCCCCACTTCTCTGTAAGAGTTGTGGCATTGGTTACTGTCTTCCCCGCTCCGACAGGCATCGCCGCGCGGACAAAGATCAAGTCTGGGAACTGGAACACGACCATTTCAGCCATGTTCTTGTGGGGAAAGCAAGTTTTAAGCCTAGCCCAGATTGTAGGGCTAGGAAAATAGACTTGAGTTCTTGATGTGAGAAGATGCAAAGCTGCGTTACAAAGAATGTGAATAAAACAAATATGGAGAATCGAAGCCATTTTGAAATCACAAGTAAGTATGAAATTGTAATACCATAGTATCATTTTAAAGTATGCAAACAGATAATCTCTAGAGCTGCCAAAAATCCACAGGGTTTAGATAAATGGATTACAATATTGTTAATTATATGAATAATAAGAAGAAGATTATAATATCAGATCATTCAGGCTACTTATAGAAAAGAAGATAGAAGTGAGATATAGAATTAGACAGTTTTGATAATGGACACAACTCATTAATCAATCTTATTATCCTTAGCAGGGAAAGTGACAAAAAACAGGCGAAAGTATATCAGAAAGAGTAAATATAAATTTGTGGGAGCTATTCTACGTTTAAAAAATAAAAAAGATACAAGTTGAAAAATTTCTATCTAACTAACTGAAAGAAAGATTCTAGCCAAGATACAAGATATTCTAGTAGAGATAGTAACCATGGGCTTTAAAAGAGAGAGGAGCACAACTCTGAACATTGCAATTTTGCAATAAATTCTGTGGGAAGTATGCAGAAAATTGATAAGCAAATGAGTGAAGATGTTAAGCAAATAAGAGTGTATATATATTATTATTTTTATTTTTTCTGATGAAATCAGCCAAAAATACTCCTGATCTAGAATCCCTCAGGTTCTTTCACACAGGTATGTCTGAGGGTGAGAGGTGCTGAATGACCCAATGATAACTGATTAGCAGAAAACCATTTCATTCATGACATTGTTCTCTTGCTTTGGGCATTAATTCCAGTGGACAGCCATTCAACAAAATGAAAATAAGATATATTCTAAAATGAGAATAAATGAATTTCCTTATTGATTCACATAGAGAAATTCTTAGTCATAAGTCATATGGTGAATGAAATATAACATTATAAAGTACACTATGAAGTAGAGGAACTTTTTTGCTTTATGGACCAAACAGTCTACTACTTTCAGAATTGTTTATGTATCTCATTCTTTTAAGGAGACCGTCACACAACTGTGTTCATTCAAGTTGTTTGTGGGGCTTCTTTACAGGTAAGATGTTATACTGAGCTCAAAATTGTTTTTGAATAGATCTTACCAAAATAAGTATCATATTATGCAACCAATTAAAAAAAAAAAAGTTGCCATTTAATCAATTCTGACTCATAGTGACCCTATAGGACAGAGTAGAAATGCCCCATAGGGTTTCCAAGGAGCATCTGGTGGATTCATAACATTGACCTGTTTGTTAGCAGCCAAGCTCTTAACACTGTGTCACCAAGACTCCATATTATATAACAGGAAAAGAAATAAAATTCTGTGGTATATTCAGACATGGATTACCTTACGGTCATAAAAAGACTTAACTCTTGATATACCCCATAGCATGGATGAGAAGCTAAACACAGAAGATTCCATATTGCATGGATTGACAAGAAAGGATATGAGGGACATTTCTGGGTTGGTGCAAATACTCTAAATCTTATTAGGGATAGTAGTTACACAAGAATATGCATATTTTAAATTTCATCTAATAGCATACTTTTGTGCATTCCACTTAATGTCCATAAATACATAATAATAAATATATATCAGAATATGTGATAAGTAGTAAATAAAAAGCCTAAATATGAAGAACTGTAAACAAATACTGTTCTCTAGTTACTAAGTTCAATAGTCCTTATGGTATGGGTTAGCAATCTTGAAACTTCTGAGTTGTGATTCTGAGAGTGAATCACGAGTTCAGGAACGGCTGAGCCAGGCTCACCCCTTGTGGTCACTCTAGGTCTTGTCTCTTGCTCCCATACAAAGCACATTCTGATAAAAACAATGCACAGACATCACAAATTAGCAGATGCCTCCAGGGCAAATGCCAGATTCTTTGCAAATTTATTATCCAAGATTTATATTTTCATGCTGTTTTTGACATCTCATTTTCTCATACTTTCTTTCCAACTCAGTAATTCATTTAAAAGCATTAATCTTGCATGTTACCTGTTTTATAGCTTATCAGTTAAGATTTAAGTTACCTTAAAAGCATGGATCCAGAACACTAAGATGTGAATCCTAGCTCAGCCACCTAATGATAAAATCCTAAACAAATTATGTAAATCTATAGGCCTCAGTTTCCTCACATGTAAATTAGGGAACAATTACAGTATCTGCTTCACGGAAACTACGAAAAATGCATAAGCTCATTTATTTAAAATACTCAGTCCTCAATGTTGTCGGAATAACTGGCCCTTAATATTTCTGGAAATAGAAAGATTCGATTACTTTCTAAATATAGTAAAGTGGCAAGATTTTAGAATCAAAATGGGGCGGGGGGACAACTACCTGAATTCAACATGAAGTTTTAAATAAATAAATAGAAACAACTTTCCAGAAATCTGAGCAAGGATAATTTTAAATCTGTCCATCATGTGGAGTCACTTGATTTCAGAGAAATACACATATAAAGTTGCTATGGAGTCACTTCTGGCTTATGACGACCCTATGTGTGTCACAGCAGAACTGTGCTCCACAGGGTTTTCAGTGGATGATTTTTCCAGGAGTAGATTGCCAGGCCTTTCATCTGAGGCATCTGTGGGTGTACTCTAACCTCCAAACTTTTGGTTAACAGCTGAGCACCTTAACCTTTTGAGCCACTCAGAGAAACAAAACCTATTTTAATCAGCAAGTATGGTGACAAGTTTCTATATTACAAAAGGAAATAATTCTTCCCTCAAATGCATTTAAATACATCATATGAATAAAAAGCATTTTCTTAACTTCAAAAATGTGAGCTGAAGCTCTCCGGGTTCAAGAATTATTATGATGTTGAAGGTTTTGAATGTTTGGAATAAGACCTCTTGGATTATCTGTCATGGTGATTAAAGCAGTTTAAATATTTTATGTAACATAAAAAAGCCTCAGCTTCTACAGTATATCATATTCCCTAAGAGCCACTTTTCTAAAAAAGAAAGTATTTTTGAAGATTTAATACCCATATTTGGAAAGCATGATCTTATCTGGAAGATTGTCACATGAAATAATTGTGTATTATTCTAACAGCGTGGTGAGATGGGACCAATAGACATCTCCAGCTATCCATTTGAGATTTCAAATCAAAGACACTATTAAAGTACTTTTAAGAGAAGAATGATCTAAAATATAAATCTCAAAAGCATCAGTTCATAGAAACAAAAAGAAGAAAAAGGTGATTTATTGCTTTCCATTTTGCTGTGACATATTTTGTCATTTAGCAACATACACGTATTTTTTCTTTTTCTTTTTTTGGCATGTACAGAAGTCTAAGTGTAAGAAAATTTGCAATCTGAAAGTAAAAAAAAAAAAAAAGAAACCTTGAATTAAGATTTATTTCAGATCCATTGTTAAGGCAACTCAATCACTGAGTTTGACACATACTAGGTGCTCACTAACTATTCTTAAATGAGTTCAACAATAAATTATCATCAATGAGTTGAAGAAGTGACTTTTCTGAGCGCTGCTACTTTCATAAATTCCATGACATTCCAAATTTGTACTCTGTTAATTCTATTTAATCCTAGTTTGCTACTCTTTCATTTTACATAATGACACATATCTGTGATATCTGTAAATTTCTTGACAGTAGTTTTCTAATCAACCAGTTAACCCTTCTTTCTTTACTCACTTAAATCTTAAATAGTTTTCATTAGTTTCCAAATAACACAGATTGTTTTTTTCACAACTTGTGATCTTTGAAGTTATTCTGTCAACTGTTCTTACCTCTTTTCAGCATGGTGTTTCTAAAACTCATTCCATATATGGTCCTGCTCTTTAATATAGTATTAATAATTATATATTCCTTACTTATATTTTCTTCCTCTTTAACAGTGCTATTAAATTCTTGACCAAGTGTTTTAAACTGCAGAGGAATATTGTATATTTATTTATTTATTTCAAGAGCTTTTTATGTGTACATTTCAACAACTTCATTACATATGCAACAATAAAATCTAGCCTTCATAAACTATGCACTTACCTATGTTCCCCTTCACCCCCCACCCAAGTAACTTCCACAGTAAAAGTCATCCTCTTTTGTGGCATTAGGCCTACAAGTGGCAACAGATGCACTCACAGGTAATGAATTACAAGGCTGCAATTTGGCATTGCTAGTCAAGAGTTTCCTCTTTAGGAGATGTCACTTTTTGCACTCAACAAGCTTTCCTGCTAAATTAATCTTTGGTTGGCATTTATGTCTACTTGAAGCTAGCTTGCCACTTTCTCAGTATGGCATCATGACAACCTAACAGATGGGCCTAAGGACATGCATGCCAGATGATCGGAATGACAACCAGGTTTAAGCATTGTGGGATAAATTCCCATCCTCAAATACTGAAATAATGATCCACACCAAATATCTGTGCACTAAAAATAAAAATTGAGAAAGTGTCTACCATTTCAAACTTATATAAATTTTAAAATACTTTTTTTCAAGTATATTTCCAAATTAAACACAAATCACACTCAATATTTACATCTACGTATATGTCTATCCACCTACCAGCTAAACAAAATTGAGGGCAAACTCAGTATCCCAAGTGTCCTTAGGGTTACAGAGAATGTTAAAGGCACATACCCTTAGACGAAATATTGAAGTATCCAAGGTTAGTGTTATCATAACAAAAAAATCTCATGTGGGTGGCTTTAAATAACAGAAATTCATTTTCTGATGGTTCTGGAAGTTTGAAAGTCTAAGTCAAGGTCTTGCCTGTGTCAGTTCCTTCTGAGAAACTCTCTGGTAGTTTCTGGTGGCTGCCGGCAATTCTTGACATTTCTTTGCTGCTTAATAGATGTATCTTGGATATCTTCCACTGTGAATGTGTCTGCATCTATGCTGATCTTTTTACAACATACCACTGAGAAGGGATTAAGTTTAGGATGCACCCTACTCTGTTAGGACCTCATAAACATAACAAAAAAAAAAAAAAAAACCTATCTCCAAACAGGGTCATATTCACAAATACAACAACAACAACAAAAAAAACTTAACCTGTCGCTGTTGAGTTCATTCCAACTGATGGTGACCCCATATGTTACAGAGTAGAACTGCTCCATAGGGTTTTCCTGACTGTAATCTTTACAGAAGCAGATTTCCAGGGCTTTCTTCTGCAGCACTCCCGGGTGGGTTCAAAACTCCAAACTTTAGTTTAGTAGTTGAGCACAAACTCTTTGTCGCCCAAAGACCTATGCATAGGTACAGGTGGTAGGAATTAAACATATATTTTGGAGGGACACAATTCGATCCATAACAGTCAACTACCTGGTTTCTTATTCAATCTTCTTTCAAACGTCTTATCGCAGTTACTGACCAGTTTTCTTTCTACCCATTGGATACTGTACCTGTTCTGGCTCTTGATTTACTGAACTCTAGATTATTCACTTTTCCTTATTCTTTACTGCCTATCTTTTACATAATTCTATCAGTCTGACTTTTAATTCTTGTGATCACCCTGATCTCTAAAAACCATTATCAGTCTGGTTGTATCCATTTTAATTTATGATTATTATATTACAGTGTTAACTTTCCCTTTGAATTGAGACATGCTTGGTCATAGGATCCAATATTCAGCCAACTTTCATTTCTAATACTTTGTTATGTCTTTACCTCAGTTCTACCTTCTCTATTCCAGTTTTGGACTTATTGTTATTTTTGTAAAGAAACTTCAGGTTTATATATCTCCCAAGCTTAATAGATAAATTAAAAACAAAATTTCTAAAATGTGAGTGGATTAATGTTTGAAAGTAATATTGCTAAATGTGAATGTGGTGTCACAAATTTGAGTGTGTTTTTGTGAGTTTCCATCAAGTTGGCTCTGATTTAACTGTAAACTGGCATGTTTGAGTCCATTTTTTTACAGCCATTGTGGACTGCGTTCCAACCTAGGGGAATCATCTTCCAGCACTATATTGAAAAATATTCTTTGTGATCCATAGAGTTTTCATTGGCTAATTTTCAGAAGTAGATTTCCAGGTCTTTCTTCTTAATCTGTCTTAGTCTGTAAACTCCTCTGAACCTGTCCACCATGGGTGACTCTGCTGGTATTTGAAATACTGATGGCAGAGCTTCCAGCATCATAGCAACATGCAAGTCATTACAATATGACAAATTGACAGACGCGTGGAGGATTTGCTTCTGAGGGTAGAAGAATTTAAGAGTTCTATGGTTTGACTAGGTTTACACAATACAGATTAAACTAGAGAATCTAGGCTTTTAGACAATTTTGAACTAAAAACATTTCCATTAAAACATTGTTTTGGGTTAGCCTGACATCAGTGTTTTACTGGCCTGAATTTTCTCAGCATTGAACTTGGATTTCTACTGCACTTTCACAAAGGTTTATAATGTAGTTAAAAAAGAATTTGTATGGCAATTTAACCTCCCATTATGTTTTATGAAGCTAAGGTTGCATGCTATTTTATAGGTATATAAGTAAATCTAGAAAGCTTAAACGTTTCCTGTAAAGTCATTCAAGGCTTTGTAAGAAGGCTTATAACCCTTCTTTCTTCACACCTTCTGCAGATTCTTTCCATTACACTTACATATGCAGTTTATACTTAAATAAATATTGCCATAAGAATAGTCAACTTCTATCAACTAAATTAAATTCTCAAGTCTCCTGAGAGTCTGGTATATAAATATTGCTTGGCAAACCACAATATTTTTTTCTCTAAAGATCATTTAAAATGATTATATAAGTGGCAATTAAATAATTCCATAAGTAACAATTTAAAGCACAGTCACCATTTACAAAGAGAGAATGAGTAATGAAATTAGTCAAATGCAGGCTAGTTATGTTGCGGTCTTGACTTCAGTTTCAAGATGAATTCTTTTTTTGAGTTTTGGGAATTTTTAGTGCTTCAACTTTTCCTTCTTTAATTTAGATATTTTTACAATTGTTTATTGCATGACTTTTTGGTTTAGTCAAACATTGTTATACTACAGTTTTATATGAAGATTGTAGAGGGTCAGCAAAAGAGAAGAAACACTCAAGGAGATGGACTGACACAGTGACTGCAACAATGGGCTCAAACATAGCAGTGATTGTGATGATGGTGCAGTACTAGGCAGTATTTCATTCTGTTGTATATAGGATTGCTATGAGTCGGAACCAACTCAACATCACCTAACAACAACAACAATTTGAAGATCATACTTCACTGCAACAGAGGAGCTACCTTTCTATCTGATCTAGTCCAACCTTGTGACATTACCTTAGTGCTGAATTGGGCTATTACATTCCAGGAGCTGAGGCTCACCTCTGCAATCTCAGAAGTTCTGTTATTATATTAAGAGATGATCAGAACCTAAAGTGGGGTGATTATTTACATTAACAAAACTCTGTTAATAATTCTAATAATGACTATGAATTATACATATACAGATATATACACTTAAATATGATGATTACTAATATTCTCCTTGTGGGCAAACCCACATAGGAAGTTTAATTCTAATAAGACGATTTCTTACAGAGCTTAGAAGTAGATATAAACATCTAGTGTCATCTATAGCCACCAATCTTGCAGAGCTGCTGCAAGGGCTGCAAACTTGTAATAGGATATCCCCTGACCTAGTCAGGACTTTGAGGGAAGTTGGTTTTTGTTTTTATTTTTCCAGTCCTCCCTTATTTGTGCCAGCATTACTTCTGATGGACACACTTTTTGTTTCAGATATGTTAACTTATATTCAGACTCCCCTCAACCCTTTGTTTGTGATATATCTGTCTCCTCTAAGAAAGCATATCTTATTTTGCTGGTTATCTCTCAAAGGGAAACTCACCTCCTCTTCTGGGTGTTCAGGTTGAGAGAACTTTATTGACTAATATAACAGAATCAATGTGAAAAAAGAAAATCCTTTCCTAAATCTGTGTGGTTTACACACCTGTGCCACCTGACTCATGCTGGACTTTCAACCTAAGCCTCCAGCTCAATACTACCTCATATTTTTTGAAATTGAATAAAATGAATTTTTGAGGCCTTTTAACTTTGCTAAGTTCCATGCTCTCTGGCTAGACCACTGCTGGAGGGTAATAGTCTGGTGGTAAACCCTGCAGTCCTAAAAACATTGAATTCTTAGCCTAGTTAAATATAATCTTTGTTTTATCTACAAGACTGAGTCTCAGGTTAGTCCCTCCAGACACAGGTATCTAGGCCTAATTACCACACATTTACCATAAATTTATCTGTACTGTCCTTTCTTCCTATATCAGGCTCCTGCCATCCTTCTTGCATTGTGTTAGTAAGACACGCACAACTGACACCTGCAGTTTGGGTTTCTAAGCAATTTCTAAAAACCAGGTGCTGGCTTTCACTTTTAATATTTAAAGACTAACCATAAACATGTCTTTGGTTAATCAAACCAGCTTTGATCATTTTCTATCTTCTTTGAACAAGCAAAACTAACTTTATCTTACTGATATTTCTTACTGTTTTCTGGGACAAGGGGAAAGGGGAATATTTGTAGATACCACCTGATCTTGGGCTCATCTTTTTTATGAATGCTTTAGAGGCCTGATGATATCTTCAATGCCAAGAACAATGTCTATACACTTGTCAGCCCTCATCCCATTCATTACAGGCTGAGTAGTATGCCATACCTAGTAATTACCTTTCTGTCATGGAGAAATTTCTATCAATGCATTAATCCTTTTGACCTTAACTATTGCCTTTTCTTTATGGATTGAAAAAAGTGACAGCTCTTTTGAAATCCGTATATGTGGATGGCATCTGTCCGCTTCCTCACCTGTGCAAAGGCGCGTTAAGAAATCTAGATGAAAGGTAAAAGTGTTACACATGGATCCATGTTATCTGAGTAATTCCTCACCCAACGGGGAAAGAAAAGACAGAGTCTTAAGACAACACTCCATAGTCTGTTTTCTACAGTAAGGATAATAGCACCTGTCTGCAACTATCTCCCATAGTGGCTGCCCAGGGAACAATAATTTTTAAAAAGACATAATGTCCTTTGAAATTCTTAAAGGGAGAAAAACTTGAGTTAAAATTCCAGAGAGAAGTTAACTTACATGTAACATAACAATTTTGGTATCTTTTTTTTTTTTTTTTTAATCCTTTCATTTGCTATCTATACTCCTACATTATTGCTGGTGGAGGACTGCCAGGTTTCCTTTACCTTCTCCTCAACAAAGAAAAGTAAGGCACAAACAAAAGCAAGAAACAAAATGTACATATGCACAGATACACACACACATACAAATAATATTATTAAAGAAAACCTTACAGATTGCTCCAGTTATACGTTCTTATTTATGAGAAGGTGAATCCCATTATTTAAGGAAACAGCTGAAGTGTTCATAGGTAGTATTCATAGAAAATTTATGTTGATCTCAGAAATCACTAACCTTTTTTATTCAAAATTCTAGGAAGGAATAACACATTGAGTTATTGTAATTTAGCCAGTTACTGGACAGATCAGTGATTTCTCTCTAGAGACCTAAGAATTGAGATTGTAGAGGCAGAGCCAACATGGCACTATAGACAGAAGCACCGTGCCATTCCTCCACAGCAAAGAACTGAAAAACTAAGTAAAACAGAGACAAACATAAATCCTGGAATCCTGAAGATCAAAAGAAGAGATAAAGAATTCAGCCAAGCACCAAAGGAAGTAAGAAACTGTGAGCAAGGAGAGATATAAGTGGAGGTCCCCTATCAGCTAATGCAGCACAGATGCACCATCTTGGGCTCCTGTTGTAGATCAGTGGACAGGGAGTATGGGAAAGCAGCTTCACAGAGCTCCCAACAGGAGACAAAGCACCCAGTAACCAGCAATATGTTTTCCCACCCCTTACTCTTCTTCCCTCTGCTTGCCCTCCGCTGCTTCCCAGCTGGCTGTGGTTGTTCAGGCAGCTGGAAGACGCCGGCTCCTTGCTGCTTGGATTCACCCTGCTCACACTGGCTGGCTCCTTCAGTGCTATTTCTTTGTTGCTGGTGTTGTTTTTTTTGGCTCCTTTTGATTTCTTCCCTGCCTCTCATCTCCTTCTCTTCCTTTCTGTTGAATGCCTGGCTCTGTGTGCCATCTTTGCTTCTTCTTGACAGGCTGTGAAGCACCACTCTACTGGGGAACTGCTTCCCCAGTCCATGACGCCACGCTGGTGGGATCCCTGGGGACTTTTGTTTTGTTTTGTTTGTTTTATTTTTATTTTCTCAGCTTGGGGGTCCCTTCTAGCTGGGCTGTACTGCGCAGCTTGGGAGCCACATCAGTAGGATCCATGGGGGGCATTTCTTTCTTTTTTCCCTTTCTTTGCCTTTTTTCCTTTTTGCCTTTCTTCATTTATCAGTTTCTCATCTCTCTTTACTTACCTTGTTTTACTGTCTCCAAAATACCTGGAGCTGTATGCCATCTCTACCCCTTCTAGCCAGGCTGTACTGCACAGCTTGGGAACCACTTCCTCAGTTTGTGCAGCCTCGCCAACAGCATCCCTGGGAGACTTTTTTTCTTTCTTTTATTTTTTTTTTCCTCTTTTCCTTTTTTCTTTTTTTCTTTTCTTCATTTCTCAGTTTCTCATCTCTCTCTGCTTTCCCTCACTTCCTGTCTCCTGAATACCTAGCCCTGTGTGCCATCTCTGCCTCTAGACGGGCTGTGCCCTGAGGCCTGGGAGCCACTTCCCCTGTCAAAAGTGGGATCCCTGGGGACATTTCTTCCTCTTGTTTAAATTTTGATTTATTTTTTTTCTCGTTTTTCATTTTTATTTTTCTCCATTTCTCAATCTCTCAACTCTCCCCTCCAATGGCAATCTTTCTCAGCACTTTTTTTGTTTTGTCTCCTGTTTCTTTCTTCTCTCTCTCTTATTTATTATATACATCTTAGCTCCACACATCACAGCTTCCTACCTCCCTACTGCCTACCTGCACCATGTGCTGAACATCACACTCCCAAGCAGCACAGGCAAGCCTACAAGACCCTGCCCTGCACTGACCCCCAGCCTGCCCTGTCAGTCCCAGTACATACCACAAATGACCCATTCCAGCCCCTCCCCTTCAGCTGGGCCAGTCCTGCTGCATGATAGCTGAGTGACAGTCCCTGCCCATTGGACAAGGAAGTGAAAAATATTATGCTTACAGATGAGCAAACAACAAAGAATGCACAGTACACCTGCTCAGATGTACCAAATAAAACAAAAAAGCAGAATGAGACAAACAAATCTACAATCAATAAACAAAGAAAATATCTACTGAATGTCTCAAAGACAGTAGACAATATCAAAACATATTAAACAAAAGGACAGGATGGTTCCAGTAGGCATCCAAAATAAAACAACAGATGACTTTCCAGCCAAAAAAAACATAGTAGAGCCACCTGATAGGGAATTCAAAACTCTGATATTCAAACCTATCCAAGATTAGAAGCAAAAAGCAGAAAAATGAGGAAAAAATAGACAAATTCATTGAAAAGGCAGACAAATTCATGGAAAATACAGACCAAAAAATGAAGAATTCAGGAAAATAATACAGAAACAAAATGTCAAAACAAAATCATAAATAGAAGCCACACAAAAACAGCAATTAAAAATTCAAAAGACAAACAACAAGGTTTCAGAAAAGAACAGTGTCATAGAAGGGCTGAGGAGCAGGTTTGAAACAACGGAAGACAGAATCAGCAAAATTGAAGACAAACACTTGGATACAACTTTGAGGAAAAATCAGAAAAAAGAACAACGAAAAATGAAGGAACCCTGAGAATTATCTGGGATACAATCAAAAGGAAAAATCTGAGAGTGATCCGAGTTCTAGAAGAGAAGGAGAAAACAGAAAACACAGAGAGGATCACTGAAGAATTACTGACAGAAAACTTCCCTACTATCATGAAAAATGAAAACCTTGCCATCCAAGAAGCTCAATGAACCCCATATAGGATAGACCCCAAAGAAAATCACCAAAGTATATTATAATCAAACTCAATAAAACCAAAGATAAACAAAGAATCCTGAGAGCAGTTCAAAAAAAAAAAAAAAAGTTGCATGCAGAGGGGAAACAATAAGACTAAGATCTGATTATTTGGCAGAAACCATGCAGGCAAGAAGGCAATGGGATGACGTATATAAAACCTTGAAATAAAAAAACTGCCAAGCAAGAATAATATATCCTGCAAAATTCTCATTCAAATATGATGGTGAAATTAGGACATTTCCAGATAAACAGAAATTAAGGGACTGTGTAAAAACTAAACCAAACTTATAAGAATTATTAAAGGGAACACTTTGATTAGAGAACAAACAACATCAGACCACAGCCTCAATCTAGGATGCAAGATTACACCGGCCAGATATCAACCTAGGAAATAAACTCTCAAGGACTATTAAAAACCAAAAGATTTACAACAGGGAACTAGAGAGGTTCATCTGTAAATGACAGCAACATCAGAATAATAAAAGAGGGAATAAATGATGTAGGTATAGAACTTTCTAATGGAGAGGAAGGTAAGATGATACCAAGTAATAATAAAGGGGTTCAAATCTAGTAATCTAGGGGTAAATTTCAATGTAACCACAAAGAAGGTTAACAAACCTACTCATCAAAATAACAAAGAAAAACATAAAGTCTCAGGAAAAACAAAATCTACAAAAGAAAAAGGAAAAAAAAATCCACAAACAAAAGGAATTCAGCACAAGAGACTAAGAGGAACAAAGAAAATGTTTGCACCACAAAAAAAAAAAACACGACCAAATGACAGCCATAAACTCATACATATCAATAATCACACTGAACGTGAAGGGCCTAGAAGCAGCCATAAAGAGATAGAGAGTGACAGAATGGATGAAAAAAACAGGATCCATCAATATGGTGTCTATAAGAGACACACATTAGAAACAAAGATGTACATTTATTAAAAATCAAAGCATGGAAAAAAATATATCAAGCAAACAGCTACCAAAAAAGAGTAGGGGTGGCAATACTAATCTCAGATAAAATAGATTTTAAAACAAAATCCACCATAAAAGACACAGAAGACCACTATAGAATGATTAAAGGGACGATCAATCATGAAGACATAACCATAATAAATTTCTATGCACCCAATGACAGGGCTCCAAAATACATAAAACAAACTCTAACAGAACTGAAAACAGAAATTAACAGATTCCACAATAATAGTATGATAATTCAACACACCACCATCGGTAAAGAACAGAACATCTAGAAAGAAACTCAGCAAAGATACAGAAGATGTAGAGAGCAAAATCAGACAACTTGATCTCATAGACATGTATAGAACGCTTCACTCAACAGCTGAAGAGTACACATTCTTTTCCAATGCACATGGAAGATTCTCCAGCATAGACCACATCTTAGGACAGAGAGCAACAGTCAACAAAATTCAAAACATTGAGATAATACAAAGTATCTTCTCTGACCATAACACCATCAAAGTACAAATTAAAAGGAAGAGCAAGGAAAATAAATCAATTACATGGAAACTGAATAACACATTGCTTAAAAACACTGGGTAATAGAAGAAATCAGAGACAGAATTGAAAAATTCCTGGACTCAAGAATGAAAACATATCATACCAAAACCTTTGGGACACAGCAAAGGCAATACTTGGAGGTCAATTTATAGCAATACATGCACACATTAAAAAAGAAGAAAGGGATAAAATTTTAAAACATTAGCTACACAACTTGAACAACTAGAAAGAGAAAAGCAAAAACAGCCCACAGCCACCAGAAGAAAGGAAATGATAAAGATCAGAGAGAAATATATGAAATATAGACTAGAAAAACAATAGAAAGAATCAACAAAATAAAAAATTGGTTCTTTGAAAAGATCAACAAAATTGACAAACCACTGGCCAAACTGACAAAAGAAAACCAGCAGAGGACGCAAATAAAACATGAAATGGTGGACATTACAACAGACCCAACTGAAATAAAAATGATCATAACAGAGTATAATGAAAAGGTATACTCCAACAAATTTGAAACCTAGAGAAAATGGATAAATTTCTAGAAACACACCACCTACCTAACTTAACACAAAATGCTGTTGAAAATCTGAACAGAACCATAACAAGAGAAGAGATTGAAAAGTTAATTTAAAAAAACTCCCAACAGAAAAAGGCATGGCCCAGATGGCTTCACTGGAGAAGTCTACCAAACATTCAGAGAATAGCTTACACCAGTACTACTCAAAGATTTTCAGAACAAGGAAAGGAAGCAATACTTCTGATTTCACTCTAGGAAGCCAGCATAACCCTGGCATGAAAACCAGGCAAAGACACCACCAAAAAAGAAAATTATAGACCAATACCTCTCATGAATATAGATGCAAAAATTCTCAACACATTTCTAGTCAATAATATTCAGCATCATATCAAAAAAAATACACCATGACCAAGTAGGATTCATACAAGATATGCAAATTGGTTCAACATTAGAAAATCAAGCAACGTAATCCACCACATAAATAAAAGGAAAGAAAAAAATCACATGATCATCTCAATGTGGAAAAGGCATTCAACAAAGTCCAACACCCATTCCTGATAAAAACTGTCAATAAAATAGGAATAGAAGGGAAATTCCTCAACATAATAAAGGGCATCTATGCAAAACCAATGGCCAACATCATTCTTAATGGAGAGAGGCTGAAAACTTTTCCCTTGAGAACAAGAACAAGACAAGGATGGCCTTTATCTCCACTCCTATTTAACATTGTGCTGGAAGTCCTAGCTAGAGCAATAAGGCAATAAAAAGAAATAAAGGGCATCCAAGTTGGTAATGAAGAAGTTAAACTGTCCCTGTGTGCAGAAGATATGATACTATACATATAAAAACCAAAAGATGCCAAGAGAAAACTACTAGAACTAACAGAAAGTTTCAGCAGAGTGGCAGGATACAAGACAAACATACAAAAATCAGTTGGATTCCTATACACCAATAAAAAGAATGATGAAAAGGAAATCAGGAAAACAATACCATTTTTAATAGCCCCTAAAAAAATAAAATACTTAGGAATAAATCTAATCAGGGATGTAGAAGACCTATACAAAGAAAACTACAAAACACTACTGCAAGAAACCAAAAGAGATCTACAAAAATAGAAAAACATACCATGCTTTTGGATAGGTAACATAAGATTGTGAAAATAACAATTCTACCCAAAGCAACTTACAAATACAATGTAATCCCAATCCAAAACCCAACAATATTCTTTAAAAAGATGGAAAAACTAACCATTAACTTTATATGGAAAGGGAAGAAGCCCCAGATAAGTAAAGCACTATTGAAGAAGAATAATAAAGTAAGAGGACTCCCACTACCTGACCTCAGAAACTACTACACATCTACAGTAGTCATAACAGCCTGGTACTGGTACAATGATAGACACATTGACCAATGGAACAGAATTGAGAACCCAGATGTAAATCCATCCACCTACGGTCACCTGATCTTTGACAAGGGCCTAAAATCCATCAAATTGGGAAAAAACAGTCTCTTTAACAAATGGTGCTGTCAAAATTGGATGTCTATCTGCAAAAAAAATGAAACAGGACCCATACCTCACACCATACACAAAAACTTATTCAAAATGTATCAAACTAAACATAAAGCCAAAAACTATAAAGATCATACAACAAAAAATAGGATCAATGCTAGAGGCCCTAATACACGGCATTAACAGGATACAAACCATAACCAACAACACACAAACTCCAGAAGATAAGCTAGATAACTGGGATCTTTTAAAAATCAAACACTTATGCTCATCAAAAGACTTCCCCAAAAGAGTGAAAAGAGAACCTACTAACTGGGAAAAATTTTTGACTATGACAAATCTGATGAAGATCTAATCTCTAAAATTGACAGGAAAATCCAACACCGCTACAACAAAAAGACAAATAATCCAATTAAAAAAAGGGGAAAGGAAATGAACAGACACTTCATCAAAGAAGACATTATAGCAGCTAACAGACACATGAGGAAATGCACTCCATCACAGTCATTAGAGAAATGCAAATCAAAACCACAATGAGATACCATCTCACCCCGGCATTACTGGCACAAATCAAAAAAACAGAAAATAACAACTGTTGGAGACGTTGCAGGGAGATCGGAACTCTTATGCACTGCTGGTGGGAATGCAAAATGATCCAACCATTTTGGGAAATGATATGGTGCTTCCTTAGAAAGCTAGAAATAGAAATACCGTATGATCCAGAAATCCCATTCCTGGGAATATATCCTAGAGAAATAAGAGTTATCACATGAATAGACATGTGCACACCTATGTTCATTGCAGCATTGTTCACCATAGCAAAAAGACGGAAACAAGCTAGACGCCCAAATGGATAAACTATGATACATAAACACAATGGAGTACTACACAAGGATAAAGAACAATGATGAATCTGTGAGACATCTCACCACATGGACGAATCCGGAGGGCATTATGCTGAGTGAAATAAGTCAATCACAAAAATTGAAATATTGTATGAGACCACAACTATGAAAACTCATGAGAAGGTTTACACACAAAAAGAAACTATCTTTGATGGTTATGAGGGAAAGGAGGCGTGAGGATGGAAAAACACTAAATAGACAATAGATAAGTAGTAACTTTGGTGAAGGGTAAGACTGTATGCAATACTGGGGAAGCCAGCACAACTTGTGCAAGGCAAGGTCATGGAAGCTCCATAGACACATCCCAACTCCCTGAGGGACTGAATCGCTGGGTTGAGGGCTGTGGGGGCCATGGTTTCAGGGAACATCAAGTTCAATTGGCATAACATAGTTTATAAAGAAAATGTTCTGCATTCTACCTTGGTGAGTAGCATCTGGGGTCTTAAAAGCCTGTGAGCGGCCATCTAAGAGACTCCACTGGTCTCACCCCTTCGGGAGCAAGGGAGAATGAAGAAAACAAGATACCAGGGAAAGATTAGTCCAAAGGACTAATGGACCACAACTACCATGGTCTCCATCAGACTGAGTCCAGCACAACTAGATGGTGCCAGGCTACCACCACTGACTGCTCTGACAGAGATCACAATAGAGGGTCTTTGACAGAGCTGGATAAAAATGTAGAACAAAATTCTAACTCACAAAATAGACAAGATTTACTGGCCTGACAGACTGGAGAAACCCCCAGAGTATGGCCCCCGGACTCCCTTTTAGCTTAGTAATGAAGTAACTCCAGAAGTTAACCTTTCAGCCAAAGATTAGACAGACCCATAGGACAAAACGAGACTAAAGGGGCACACCAGCCCAGGGGCAAAGACTAGAAGGCAGGAGGGGACATGAAAACTGGAAATAGGGAACCCAAGGTCAAGAAGGGAGAGTGTTGACATGTCTTGGGGTTGTTAACCAATGTCATAAAGCAATATGTGTACTGTTTAATAAGAAGCTAGTTTGTTCTGTAAATCTTCATCCAAAGTACACTAATTGATATTAGTGACACTAGAAGGAATTTCTTTCTCATTTGAAATCCAACAGCATTGTATTTGTACCTGTTTATTATTTTACGTTCTAATACAGAGTGCACAAATTTTATCTCTCTTATTAGATTACATGCTTCTTGAATACAGATTCCCCATAACGCAAATTTATATCACCTACAGTGCCTTACACTTAGAATAATCTCAGTAAATATTTGTTATATAAATGTCTAAGAAGCAATAAGTAAAGATTACCTCTGGCTTGAGATAAAATGAAAGATAATGAATGGGGTGAACCATGAAGTAGCTATACCATCTTTTGTCCGTTTGAAACTCTTAATATGCTCAAAGATTGACCAGATGTCCATGTTTCCAATAAATATTATAGAACTATTGTACGTAAGGCTAGAGAAATCTGACCAGTCAGAAAACTCTTTGAGTAATTGTGTCATGGTCAAAACCTCAGCCAGTTGTGTGTTTGCCCCATGCCTTGCCATTGTCCTCTAATACTAAAATACAGGAGGGGATTATGGATTCATGATAACCCTTTGGAGGCTGCATAAAAAGAGCAGGCAATAAAACAAAACGTGAGTCTTAAAGCAAGTTTTTAGGGCTTAGGCTAAATTCATGGCTAGGATATTTCCTAGATGGGATGGATCCTATTATCTGTCATTTCTATCTTTTGGTATAAATAAAATTAAAATTATACCAAAATTAGGAGTCCCTGGGTGATACAAACTGTTAAGTGCTTGACTACTAGGCAAAAGGTTGGCAGTTCAAATTCACCCAGAGGCATCTTGGAAGTCAGGCCTAACAGCTGCTTCCAAAAAGTCACAGCCTTGAAAACCCTATGGAGCAGTTTTGCTCTTCACACATGGTGTCAGAATGAACGCAATGGCAACTAACAACAACATACCAAAATTTAAGGAGTGTATTTGAGTAACTTTCTGAATTTGATATTTGGGAGCTACAGTGTCTCGGTACAGTCCAAGTTAGCTGGCCAAGTAGATGTAGGAAAAAAAAGCTTGGAACTTGGCAAAATTTTAAGGTTTCTGAGTTTCGTTAGTCAGATCTTCTGAGATCAGTGTTGTGATCCAAACTTAACCTGCCCTGGGTGGCAGCATTGGGTAAGAAAGGTGTGTAGTTGGCGTTGCCGAGTGGAAATTAACCCAGATGTATTTATAAAAGTCTCCTAATATTTTGTTTATTTGAGCAGGACCTTGGGGACTCTGTTGAAACCTGAAAAGCATATGCTGTATCTTTTTTTTTTATTCTGGAGCTCTGAGTAACTGTCTTTTACTTTCATAGAATAACACTTCCACTTCATAGAATAACACTCTCAAGCAAATTATTAATGCACAATAGACTCTCTTAAAAAATACATTCTATATTTATTATAAGGAGCCCTGGTAGTGTAGTGGTTAAGTGCGCAGCTGCTAACAGATAGGTATGCAACTCAAACCCACCAGCCACTCTATGGGAGAAAGATGTGGCTGTCTGCTTCTGTAAGACTACAGGCTTGGAAACCCAGTTCTACTCTGTCCTATAGGGTTGCTATGAGTCAAAATCAACTAAGCGGCAGTGGGTTTTGGGATTTGGGACATTTATTATTTGATTGGTAAGAACAAAGAGGAAATCCTATACAAGGAAATTTTCCCAGAGGAAGTGTCAGATGATAGAGAGCCAGAGAACCAAGATGAAGTGGCCTTAAAGTTTTAAGAGGATTAGCCTTGGAGGCCATGGTGGTTCAGTGGTAGAATGCTTGACTTCCATGTGGGAGACCCTGTTTGATTCCCGGCCAATGCACCTATTGTGTAGACACCAACCATCTGTCACTGGAGGCTTTCATATTGCTATGATACTGGTTTCTGTGGAGCTTCCAGGCTAAGACTGACTAAGAAAAAGGCCTGCAGATCTACTTCTGAAAATCAGAGAATGAAAACCCTATGGATCTGTAGCTAACCAGTGGGATGGTACAGGACCAGACAGCATTTAATTCCTTTGTGCATTGAGTTGCCATGAGTCAGGGGTTGACTTGAAGGCAGCTAACAAACAAGAAAACCTTGGTTATGACCTTATTATTTGAAGTATGAAAATATTCTAGGAAACAGGAGGAGATGCTAAGGAATAAAAAGACCAGAAAACTTACAGAAATGTGGAAAAAAGATGAGTGTGTTTATAAAAATCTAATAAGTAGTTATTATAAAATTTGCTATCCAAGAAGTGTGGTACTAAACATAAAAAAGAAAATGAATTGGCTTTCTCCATTGGTAAAGAAACTTACAGGAAATTAGTGTGACTAGGAAGGAAGTAATAAAGGTGTTCTGTGAGAGGATGATCAACCTTGTGTATGTGTAACAAAGAAAATACCCCTGCTAAGAGATCAAACCTATCCCATTTGAGACCTAATCATACCTGAACAGGAAACTATTGAAGAAAACGAACTACAAAAATTATGTAACAGATAGATCCCATTCCAGACACAGAAAAAAAGAGTGCCAAAGGCTTCTAAAAAAGGGCTACAGCAAGTAACCAGTTCTAAAAGTAAAGTGAGAAAAGCCAATCAGGAGGTTAGGCAAGACAGATGGGAAATTGGGATTCCCTGAAAATTAAGTAAGAAATTCCCGTCACATTATGCCAGGTTGAACTCTTGTGTCACAGACCCCAGTCCCCAAGGTAAATGCCCTAGCTGGTAAGTGTAGCTGGGTCCAAAAATAGAAAGTATGAATCCTTAAGCTCCACTGGATTCTCCAAGTCAATGGCCTTGCCTCAGGATCTCACCGCTGCCAGTCCCAGATCAAAAGATTAAGGGCAAAATGGAGAAAAGAGTACAAGAGAAGGGAATGTTTCACTGACCTTTTTGAAGGAGTTATGTAAAAAAAGAAAACAACACATATGAATTTAAAAAGTGTTCTAGTTTGGTTCCTGCACTAGTTGAAAGTAATATAATTTTTCTTGATTCTAAAAGAATCTGCTTAAAGCTGTATGGATTCTGTTGTTTTGCCTTCAAGGTAAAATACGTTTCTTCTAGATAAACCCTAACCGTGAAAATAATCTGCAATTTTGTTAAAAAATCCAGCATTAAGAAATTACTGTACTTAAAACTATAGTTACTAATTTGGGGAAATCACCTCCAAATGAATGATTGGCACCCCGTAGTAAGAAACAGAATATCCTCTTGTTAAAATTATGAGTTTTCTCTTCATGAAGTGTGCATGTGCCCAGTTCATGTATCTGCATGTTCATCTCCTCTGTGTTTGTGTGCACTTGAACTTTCTCACTTTCCTCTCTGGGATAAGATGGAGCTTTGACTTAATCAGTAAAAAATTACATACACTAATATGATTATTATCGTGGGTTACTTGTTCTCAAGTTTACTGGAGAAAAATTGGACTTAAAATAATTACACCAAAACTTTCTTATTGATTAAGCATATGTAATCACTAAATTTATTTTCTTATGATTCATATAATTTCTTGATTTTTTTGTTGAATTGTGGATGCTATTGTTGTTATTATTATGGCTGATTTTGTATTTAAAGAATGATTCTCTCTTTGTTTCAGAAAGGAAATTTTTCATTTTAAAATCAAATTGTATTGATCTGTAGCTTTGAAATCAACCAGAGATAAAAAGCTAAGAATATTAAACCCAAAACTTTTCTCTTTAGAATCTTGCACTGTGGCTCAAAAGAATAGAACACTATTTATTTAGAAATAAATATTATTAATTCAGAAATAATCTCAAATAAGTAATTTTAAGAAGTTTATTATCTTTATTTTTAAAAGGTGAAAATAGTGAAAGATAACTGTTTACAAAAACAAAACAAAAGTATATTTTTACCTTTGGGAATTTCTTACCTCAATATCTCAGACTAACATGATTGTATATTTGGTGTTTGTGTTGTGTTTGTGTGTGTGTGTGTGTGTGTGCGTGTGCATGTGTCTGGGTTTTACTATAGTATTGAAAGTAAATTAAAGTTAGATGAAAAGTTTTAAAAAGTTTTTTTTTTTCCAGATTGACTGTATTATTACTAGCACATGCCACATTCTTACATGCTGCCAGAAAACAAATCTGACTCTTAAATTTTCTATTTTGTTTTTCTTTTAAGCAGTCTGGGCATATATCAAAATGTCTGAAAATAACATTACAATGCATATCTATAATGTGAACAATCATATTCATTATTAAATATGGTATCATCTACATATATTGTGTCTTTCAAAAAAAATTGCTAGTATTATTGTACTATGATTTAGGTCCCCAAGGTAAATGCCCTCCTGATAAAGAGTCCAAAGTACATTAGATGAAGTCTCGCCATCCTCACTTCTAAGGAGCATTCTGGCTGTACTTCTTCCAAGACAGATTTGTTCCTTCTTCTGGCAGTCCATAGCATATTCAATATTCTTCACCAACACCATAATTCAAAGGCATTGCCTTAGTCATCTAGTGCTACTATAAAAGAAATACTGCAAGTGGATGGCTTTAACAGAGAACTTATTTCCTCACGGTAAAGTAGGCTAAAGGTCCAAACTCAGGGCATCAGCTCCAGTGGAAGCCTTTCTCTCTCTGTCAGCCTCCTCATCCATCTTCCTCCACACTAGGAGCTTCTCCAGGCAGGGACCCGAGGACCAAAGGATGAGCTCTGCTCCCAGCACTGCTTTCTTGATGGTATGAAGTCCCCCCGTCTCCCTGCTCGCTTCTCTTTTATGTCTCAAGAGATTGCCTCAAGACACAATCCACTCTTGTAGATTGAGTCTTGCCTCACTAACACAACCGCCATCCATCCTCCCTCATTAACATCACAGAGGCAGGATTTACAACATACAGGAAAACTACACAATACAGGGGATCATGGCCCAGCCAAATTGATACACACATTTTTTGGGAGACATAATTCAATCCATGACAGGCGTCAATTTTTCTTCAGTCTTGCCTATTTGTTGTGCAGCTTTCACGTATATACATGGTGATGAAAAACACCATGGCTTGGATCAGGTGCACCTTAGCCCTCAAAGTGGCATCCTTGATTTTCAGACTTTAAAGAGGTCTTCTGCAGCAAATTTGCCCAAAGCAATACATTGTTTAACTTCTTGACTGCTGCTTCCATGGGCGTTGATTGTGGATCCAAATAAAATGAAATCCTTTACAACTTCATTATTTTCTCTGTTTGTTATGATGTTGCTTATTGTTACAGTTGCAAGGATTTTGTTTTCTTTATGTTGAGGTGCAGTTTATTATGAAGGCTGTAGTCTTTGATCTTCATCAGTAAATGCTTCAGGTACTCTTTATTTTCAGCAAGCAAGGTTGTGTCATCTGCATATTGTAGGTTGTTAATGCATCTTCCTCCAATCCTGATGCCAAGTGATTCTTCATATAGTCTAGCTTCATCAGTAAGTCACGACTTATTCATTGTAAATACCTTTTTCAACAACATAAACAGTGTCTATACATGGGACCTTACTGTATAAAATATGGAGGAATCAAATCAACTACTGTGGAAACAGATGATGGAGAAGTTCAATATTATGAGTCAGAACAAGATCGGGGTCCAACTGCTGAACAAATCATCAATTGCTCATATACAAGTTGAAGTTGAAGCTGAAGAAAATTAAAACAAGTCCATGAGAGCCCAGTACAACCTTGATGTAAAACCATTGCTCTCTAGTAGATTCTGACACATAGTGACCCTATAGAACAGAGTAGAACTTCCCTATAGGGTTTCCAGGAATGGCTGGCGGATTCAAACTGCAGACCTTTTGATTTGCAGCTGAGTTCTTAACAACTGCACCACCAGGGCTCCTCACCTTGCGTATGTCCCACCTGAATTTAGAGACCATCTCAAGAATAGATTTGACTCAATGAACACTAATAACCAAGGGCCAAATGAGTTGTGAGATGACATCAAGGACATCATACATGAAGAAAGCAAAAGGTCATTAAAAAGATAAAAAAGAAATAAAAGACCAGAAATAATCTGCCAGCTCCCCTAAGCAGGGAACTCAGAAGAGACTCTGAAACTTCTCTTGAAGTAGCTAAAGCAAAAGGAGGAAATGATGAAGTTAACGAGCTAAACAGAAGATTTCAAAGGGCAGCTCAAGCAAGATAAACTGAAATATTATACTGAAGTGTGCAATGACGTAGAATTAGAAAACCAAAAGGGGAGAACATGCTTGGCATTTCTCAAGCTGAAAGAACTGAAGAAAAAAATTCAAGCCTCGAGTTGCATACAATGTTAGCATACATTAATTTTAAATAAGGAAATATTGAAAGGAGATATATATATATATATCTCCTTTCAATATAAGGATATATATGTATCCTTTCAATATATATTCAGTATGTATATATATCTATATATATCTATATATATATATATATATGCACACACAGACTTTAGAATTAAATTGCTGATATTGAAAAGATAGATTCTAAATATATCTAAACATTGTTCACAGAAATATCCTTTTTCTCATTAGTGCCTGTTCATACTCCTACTCTATACTCACTGTTTTATTACAAATGCTACTTCTTCCAATGTCTCATTGTACTTTTGTCCTCTGCAAATCAATCCAGTAATCATCAGGGATGCTTCCTGTGGAAATGTTCTGAGATATTCAAAGGGAAGAATCACAGGTGTATTTATACTAGAAAATCCCAAATTACTGATGGCCATAGCCTGCTGCAACATTTGGATATTATTACAAAAAAAAATTGGTCCAAAATTTCAAATTTTAGCATTAGTACAGAGAAAAATTAGGTCACAGATGGCATAATTATTTTTATGCTTCACTAGAGAGTTTTAAAATATTTTAGTGGAATGGATTACATATATGAGTTTCTTAAAATATAAAATTTATTAAGTATTTCCTTGGACATACTTTCAAAGGCCATAACATGGAGTTTAAGAATTATTAAAAGAAATTACTTAAAAATTATTGAAAGAAAAGCATAGCTGAAAACTCACAATAACGAATATCAAACAAACTTTAATGCTACAACAATCAAGACAGTGTGATATTGGCAAAAGTATATACACACAAGTCAATGGAACAGAATACAGAGTCCAGAAATATACCTGTGCAAATATGGCTAGTTATTTCTTGACAAAAGCGCAAAGGCATAACAATTAAGAGGAGATAATACTTTCATCAAATGTCACTGACTCCATATATATAGAATTCTAGAAATTGTTAATTTTAGTGACAGAAAAGAGATCATTGTTTGCTTTATAATCAGGCAATAGGGAAATTTGGATCTTTTGGTGATGGAAATATTTTATATCTTTATTTCGGTAATGATTTCATGAGACATATACCCAGACTTACAAAGTTTTACATTTTAAATTGGCACAGTTTATTGTATGCCATTATGTTTCAGTAAATCTCTTTAAAAAAATCACAATGTTAAAAAAAAAAAGCTTTATAGTGTCATTTCAGTTTACGGTATGCATTCAACACCAGTTTATTAAAGACAAGTTTTAGCATGCAGAAGAGATAAAAAAGAACATAACAATCATTGAACAAATATTTATCAATGAATCAGTGTATATTCTATGTAATTCTTACTACTACACATTGAGATAGTAACTTCATTTTAGAAGTAGAGCCAGAGGTTCAGTGAAATTAGATAACTTACTGCAGCGACAAAAGACAATATTAAAAGAGCAAAGTTTATGAAAACTAATGAACTGAACTTTTCTAATAAAATGTATTTCTCCTTGGAATGTAATTCTGGATATGATAGCAGATTTGCAATCTGAAAATACCATTTTAACTTTAATTCAGAAAACAGATTGGAAGGCAGATTGGGGGATCAACTGGTTGTAGGAAGAACAGATAGGAAACTAACTCAGTACTCTATAAGAAGACAATTGCAGTGAACTGTTGTGTACTGTTGGGCCAATTCTGACTCATAGTGACCCTACAGGGTAGAGTAGAACAGCCCTTATAGGATTTTCCAGGCTGTAATCTTTACAGGAGGAGCCCTGGTGGTGCAGTGGTTAAGTGGTCAGCTGCTAACCAAACGGTTGGCAGTTTGAACCCACCAGCCCCTCCATCCGAGAAAGGTAGTGGTAGTCTGCTTCAGTTAAGATTACAGGCTTGGAAACCCTTGGGGAAGCTCTACTCCACCCTATAGTGTTGCTATGTGTCAGAATCAATTCATCAGCAATGGGTTTAATCTTTACAGAAGCAGATTGGCACATTTTTTTTTCCCATGGAGCAGCTGTTGGGTTCTAACCACAGACCTTTTGGTTAGCAGCCAAGCATTTAAACACTGCACCACTAGGGCTCCTTCGTTCTGAACTAGGATAGTGGAAATGAGGTAAAAAGAACAGATATAAAAAAATTTCTTTAAAAAAAAACTCTTGAAGTGGGGCCAAGATGGTGGAGTAGTCAGACGCTTCCAGTGGTCCCTCTTACAACAAAGACCCCCAAAACAAGTGAATTAATTATATATGATAATCTAGGGGCCCTGAACATCAAAGGAAAAGTTGAAGAATTGGACTGAGTGGCAGGGGAAGGGAGAGACAGTTCAGAAACAGTGAGGCGTTACCAGACTTGACCCAGCGGGAACCAACAACCTGCAGGCCAGATTCACTGGCGTACACAGTGAGGCAAGCAGTGGCGTTCAGGGCACATTTTCCACATCGGAAGAGACAAATTAGTGGAGAGTCTAGTCAAGCCTCCAGAACCGGTGAAAAGCTGTGCTCAGTCAGCAAAAGATAAGTACATGCGTCTAACCTACCTGGTGGATCAAAAAGCACCTCATTAGGGAAGAATTCCTCTCCCATTTACCTGCTTCCTTCTCACTCTTCACTGGGTCCCGGGCCAGCTTCAGTGATTGCTGCCTCCCATCGGTCATAAGTTTGATCCGTCACGTGTCCTGAGCCATTTTCCTGGCCTTGGAGCAGGAATAAATTAACAAACAGGAAAAAATAATCTGCCAGCTCCCCTAAGCCGGAAAATTAGGAGGCATAGCTCACTAGGCACAGGTATAAGGGATCCATGGACTTTGAATGCCTTCCATCCCTGCATAGACCTCTGTGGGCCCATTTCAACAGCATAGGCCCTCATTAGCACAGTATAAGAGGGTATATACCTGAAGCCTAACTTCAACTGCATCACCTATATGTTGGAGCAGCAGGTTTGTGACATTTATCCCGCTCTGCCCATTAAGCATGGTCCCCACCTACCCACATCAGGGGCCTGAGGACTGGTGGCTCCACCTATGCCACTTAGCCACCTATGACAGGGGTCCAAGAATAAGAAGTGCCTCCCAGTCCTTACAGTCAAAAGCATTGGGTGCCCATAGTCAGACTGCAAAACCCACCCACCTACACAATGCTTTCCTCCCAGACACTTAGGGGCAATTGTCAGCCCCCTGCCTTGCTCAGCACATGACCCCCTACTGCAGCCAGATACCTCTGCCTACTCCAATCACCTCTGCCCATCTAGGACTATAGGTGAGAGCTTACACCACACACTTGGTGACTGACTATCTGGACACATAAGCTGAATCCGTACAAGAAAATTAAACAGACTCCTGGGCTCACATACTTAGTAACAGATCTAACCACCTGGTGACAGGACATTAGAGCTTCAAAGGCACCAATAATCAAACTAGCTCACACAAGCAGCCTATTTGGGCATATATAAAACAGCGCAAAAAGCTAGCACACAGTAAGCAAACATAAAATAAATAAATATAAATTATTGATGTTTCAGAACACAACAGTCAATATAAAATTACATAAAGACACATATCATGATGGTTTCAGCAAGCTCCCAAAATAAAGATACACGAAATCTTCCAGAAGAAGAGAATTTCTGAGAATTTCCAGAGGTAGAATACAAAAGATTGATATACAGAACTCTTCAAAAGATCAGGAAGGAGATCAGGCAAAACACAAAACAAATCAAGGAACATAGAGACAAAGCAATAGAGGAACTGAAGAAGATTGTAGAAGAGCACAATGACAAATTTAACAGCCTTCAAGAACCCATAAAGAGATAGCTAACATAAATACAGAGGATTAACAATAGAATTTCAGAATTAGACAACTCAATAGAAAGTCATAGGAGTAGAACTGAGGCAATGGAAGTCAGAATTAGTGAGGTTGAAGACAAAGCACTTGACACAAACTTATATGAGGAAAAATCAGATAAGAGAATTAAAAAAGATGAAGAAACCCTAAGAATTATGTGGGACTCTATCAAGAGGAATAACCTACGAGTGATTGGAGTACCAGAACTGAGGGGATAACAGAAAATACAGACAGAATTGTTGAAGATTTGTTGCCAGAAAATTTCCTTGATATCATAAAAGATGAGAAGATAGCTATCCAAGATGTTCATCTAACACCACACAGTGTAGATCCCAAAAGAAAGTCACCAAAACATATTATAATCAAACATGCCAAAACCAAAGATAACCAGAGAATTTTAAGAGCGGCTGAGGATAAACAAAGAGTCATCTACAAAGACTAAGCTCAGAATACACAGCAGAAACCATGCAGGCAAGAAGGCAATGGGATGACATATATAAAGTCTTGAAATAAAAAAATTACCAGCCAAGAATTATATATTCAGCAAAACTGTCTCTCAAATACGATGGCAAAATTAAGGCATTTCCAGATAAACAGAAGTTTAGGGGATTTGCAAAAACCAAACCAAATTAAAAGAAATGCTAAAGGGAGTCCTCCGGTTAGAAAATCAATAACATCAGATAACAACCCAAGACCAGAACACAGGACAGAGCAATCAGATATCAACCCAGATAAGGAAATCACAAAAATAAATCAAAGCTTGAACACTGAAAATAGGGAAACAGAGACATCGATATGTAAAAGATGACAGCATTAAAACAAAAAAGAGGGATTACAAAATGTAGTCATAGATTTTCATATGGAGAGGAAGTCAAGGTAATATAAAGAAATAGAAGATCAGTTTAAGCTTAAAAAAATAGGGGTATATATTAAGGTAACCACAAAGGAAATTAACAATCCTACACATAAAAGTAAAAAACAAGAAAAACATAAAGACTCAGCAAGTATAAAATCAACAACAATGAAAAAGATGAAAAGAAAATACATAAAGAAAAATGACCCAGCACAGAAAATTAAGTGGAGCGAAGAAACTCTTAACAACACAGAAAAAAGACATCAAAATGACAGCACCAAACTCATACCCATCAATAATTACTCTGAATGTAAATGGACTAAATGAACCAATAAAGAGATAGAAAGTGGCATAATGGATAAAAAGCACAATCCATCTACATTCTGCCTACGAGAGACACACCTTAGACTTAAAGACACAAACAAACTAAAACTCAAAGGATGTAAAAAAATATATCAAGCAAACAACACTTCAAAAACATCAGGAGTGGCAATATTAATCTCTGACAAAATAGACTTTAAAGTAAAATTCATCACAAAGGATAAGGACACTATATAATGATAAAAGGATCTATATACCAGGAGGACATAACCATAATAAATATTTATGTACCCAATGACAAGTCTCCAAAAATATAAAACAAACTTTAACAGCACTGAAAAGAGAGACAGACAGCTCCACAATAATAGTAGGTGGCTTCAATAAACAACTTTTGGTGAAGGACAGAAAATTGACAAAGAATCTCAATAAAGACATGGAAGATCTAAATGCTACAATCAACCAACTTGATCTCATAGACATATACAGAACACTCTACCCAACAGCAGCCAAGTACACTTTTTTTTCCAACTTACATGGAACATTCTCCAGAACAGACCACATATTAGGCCATAAAACAAGCATTAATAGAATTGAAAGCACTGAAATATTACAAAGCATCTTTTCTGACCATAAATCCATAAAAGTAGAAATCAATAACAGAAAAAGCAAGGAAAAAAAAAAAGAAATACATGGAAACTGAACAATACCTTGCTCAAAAACTACTCATTATAGAAGAAATCAAGGACAGAATAAAAAAATTCACATAATCAAATGAGATTGAAAACACATCCTACCAGAATCTTTGGGACACAGCAAAAGCAGTGCTCTGAGGTTAATTTTATAGGAATAAATGCACACCCCCCAAAAGAAGAAAGGGCCAAAATCAAAACATTAACTCTACAACTCCAGCAAATAGAAAGAGAGCAGCAAAAGAAGCCCTCAGGCACCAGAAGAAAACAAATAAGAAAAATTAGAGCAGAATTAAATGACAGAAAATACAAAAAAAGAAAGAGTTAACAAGACCAAAAGCTGGTTCTTTGAAAAGATCAACAAAATCAATAAATCACTGGTTGAACTCACAAAAGAAAAACAGGAGAGGAAGCAAATAACCTGAATAAGAAATAAGATGGGTGATATCAAAACAGACCAAACTAAAATTAAAAGAATCGTAACAGAATACTATGAAAAATTGTACTGTAACAAATATGAAAACCTAAATAAAATGGACAAATTTTAGATACACACTACCTACCCAAACTAACACAGAGGTAGAACAACTAAATAAATCTATAACAAAAGAAGAGATTGAAAAGTTGTTTTAAAAACTCCAAACAAAAAAAAGCCCTAGCCCAGACGGTTTCACTGGAGAATTCTACTAAACTTTCAGAGAAGAGTTAACATCACTACTACTAAAAGTATTTGAGAGCATAGAAAAGGATAGAATACTCCCAAACTCATTGTATGAAGCCAGCATAACCCTGACACCAAAATCAGGTAAAGACACCACAAAAAAAGAAAAGTACAGACAAGAATCCCTTATGACTAGATGCAAAAATCCTAAACAAAATTCTAGCCAATACAATTCAATAACTTATCAAAAAAATAATTCACTATGACCAAGTGGGATTCATATCAGGTGTACAGGGATGGTTCAACATTAGAAAAACAATCAATGTAATCCATCACATAAATAAAAGATAAGAACCACATGATTTTATCAATTGATGCAGAAAAGACATTTGACGAAGTCCAACACCATTCATGATAAAAATTTCAGCATAATAAGAATAGAAGGAAAATTCCTAAACATAATAAAGGGCACTTATAAAAAGCCAATGGTCAACATCATCCTAAATGGAGCGAGTCTGGAAGCATTCCCCTTGAGAAAGGGAAACAGATAAGGATGCCCTTCATCATCACTCTTATTCAATATTGTGTTGGAAGTCCTAGCCAGAGCAATTAGGCTAGAAAAAGAAATAAAGGGCATCCAATTTGGTATGGAAGAAGTAAAAGTATCTCTATTCACAGATGATACGATCTTATATACAGAAAACGCCAAAGAATCTGTAAGAAAACTACTGAAATACTAGAAGATTTCGGCAAAGTATCAGGATACAAGATAAACATACAAAAATCAATTGGATTCCCCTACACCCACAAGGATAACTTCGAAGAAGAAATCACAAAATCAGTACTGTTTACAATGGCCCCACGAAGATAAAATACTTAGGAATAAATCTAACTAGAGACATGAAAGACCTATACAATGAAAACTACAATACACTACCGCAAGAAACCGAAAGAGACCTGTATAAGTGGAAAAACATACCTTGCTTGTAGATAGGAAGATTCAACATTGTGAAAATGTCAATTCTATCCAAAGTGATCTAAAGATACAATGCAATCCCAATCTAAATTCCAATGATACTTTTTAATGAGATTGAGAAAAATCACCAACTTCATATGGAAGGGGAAGAGGCCCTGGATAAGTAAAGCATTACTCAAGAAGAAGAACAAGTGGGAGGCCTCACACTACCTGATTTTAGAACCTATTATACTGTCATGGTAGTCAAAATAGCCTGGTACTGGTACAACAATAGATACAGAGACCAATGGAACAGAATTGAGAATCCAGACATAAATTCATCCACTTATGAGCAGCTGATATTTGGCAAAGTTCCAAAGTCCATTCACTGGGGAAAAGACAGTCTCTTTAACAAATGGTGCTAGCATAATGGGATATCCATTCGCAAAAAACTGAAAAAAGACCCATACCTCAGTCCATGCACAAAAACTAACTTAAAATGGATCAAAGACCTACATATAAAATCTAAAATGATAAAGATCATGGAAGAAAAAATACGGACAATGCTAGGAGCACTAATGCATGGCATAAACAAATACAAACCAAAAATAACAATGCACAAACACCGGAAGAGAAACTAGACAACCGGAGTTCCTGAAAGTCAAACACTTATGCTTATCAAAAGACTTCACCAAAAGAGTAAAAAGACAACCTACAGACTGGGAAAAAATTTTTGACTACGACAAATCAGATCAGGGTCTAATCTCTAAAATCTACAAGATACCGCAAAACCTCAACAATGAAAAACAAATAACCCAATTAAAAAATAGGCAAAGGGTATGAACAGTCACTTCACAAAAGAAGACATTCAGGTGGCTCCCAGATACATGAAAAAACGCTCACTATCATTAGCCGTTAGAGAAATGCAAATCAAAACTACGAGATACCACCTCAGTCCAACAAGGCTAGCATTAATCCAAAAAACACAAAATAATAAATTTTGGAGAGGTTGTGGAGAGACTGGAACACTTATACATTGCTGATGGGAATGTAAAATGGTACAACCCCTTTGGAAATCAATTTGGCGCTTCTTTAAAAAGCTAGAAATATAAGTACCATACAACCCAGCAATCCCACTCCTTGGAATATATCCTAGAGAAATAAGAGCCATTACATGAATAGATATGCACCCATGTTCATTGCAGCACTGTTCACAATAGCAAAAAGATGGAAACAATCTAGGTGCCTATCAAGGGATGAATGGATAAACAAATTATGGTATATTCACAGAATGGAATACTATGCAAAAATAAAGAACAATGATGAATCTGGGAAACATAACATGGATGAATCTGGAAGGAATCATGCTGAGTGAAATTAGTCAGTTGCTAAAGGACAAACATTGTATAAGGCTAGTATTATAAGAACTCAAGAAAAGGTTTAAACACAGAAGAAGACATTCTTTGATGGTTACAAGGGTGAGGAAGGGGAGAGGGGGTATTCACTAACTAGATAGTAGATACGAATTATCTTAGGTGAAGGGAAGAACAACACACACTACAGGGGAAGTCAGCAGAACTGGACTAAACCAAAGCTAAGAAGTTTGCTGAATATAACCAAACACTTTGAGAGACAGAGTAGCAGGGCTGGGGATCTGGGGACCATGCTCTCAGGGGACATCTAGGTCAATTGGCATAATAAAGTTCACTAAGAACATGCTCTGTATCCCACTTTGATGAGTAGCGTTTGGGGTCTTAAAAGCTAGTGAGTGGCCATTTAAGATGCATCAACTCGTCCCAACTCACATGCAGCAAAGAAGAATGAAGAACACCAAAGACACACAAAAAAATTAGCTCAAAAGACAGGAAGGGCCACCTAAACCAGAGACTCCATCAGCCTGAGACCAGAAGAACTAGATGGTACTCGGCTGCCACCAGTGACATCCCTGACAGGGAACACAACAGAGAGTCCCTGATGGATGAGGAGAAAAATGAGGTGCAGAACTCAAATTCTAGCAAAAAGACCAGATTTAATGGTCTGACTGAAACTGGAAGGACCCCAGAAGACATGGCCCCCAGACTCTCTGTTAGCCCAGAACTGAAACCATTCCCAAAGCCAACTCTTCAGACAAAGATTAGACAGGACTATAAGCTGTAAAATGATACTTGTGAAGAGAGTGCTTCGTAGCTCAAGTAGATACATGAAACTAAATGGGTAGCTCCTGTCCAGAGGAGAGATGAGAAGCGAAAAGGGACAGGAACTGGTGGAATGGACACGGGAAATCCAGGGTGGAAAGGAGGAGTGTGCTATCACATTACAGGGAGAGCAATTAGGGTCACATAACAATATATGTACAAATTTTTGTATGAGAAAGTAGCTTGAACTGTAAACTTTCACTTAAAACACAATTAAAAAAAAACTCACAGGTGTCTTTACATATATAAAAAAAATTGATTCCAACTTATGGCTACCCTACTTGTGTCAGAAGAAAACTGTGCTCTATAGGGTTTTCAGTGGCTGATTTTTCACAAGAAGATCATCAAGACTTTCTTCCAAGGCATCTCTGAGTGAACTTGAACCTCCAACCTATTGGTTAATAACTGAGCACATTAACATTTTGCACCACCCAAGAACTCATTTATATGATTAAAAAACAAACAAACAAACAAAATATGTTACCATCAAGTTGATTGCAACTCATAGTGATCCTATAGGACAGAGTAGAACTGCCCCACAGGGTTTCCAAGGCTGTAATCTTTTTGGAAGCAGATTGGCAATTCTTTTCTCCCATAGAGCTGCTGGTGAGTTCAAACTGCCAAACTTTCAGTTAGCAGCCAAGTGCATAACTGGTGCACAACCAGGGCTCCTTATTGACATCTTAGTAGCTTAAAAGACTTGAGGAAGTGTTTTTCAGTTTTCAAGAGCTTAAATTATTAACAACAAAATCAATCATCTTTAACTTATTTGGGTATATTTGAAAATATTAAAGTAATATGCTCTAATTATTGCCTAATCTCAACTTTTTATTATTAACATTAATTTAACTTACACTTATTAAGACTCTACATTGTTCACTCTACTTGGTTAATAAAATATAATGAAAGCTATGTTATTCCATATCTAATCCTTGGATGAACATATTTTTCAGTCATTTTACAAATACAAAATTCAGGCACATTTATATCTGTGTAGATTTCAGTTATCAATTCAGTATCAGCACCATCCACTGCCAGAAACTACAATTCCCAGAGGCCTCTTTCTGGTATGATTCCTGTTTATAGTCTGAAATGAGAGACACTATTGGGATATTTGTGAGATAGAAAAGAAGGGGTACCATTATTCTCCAGACGCAGTCGCATACCAAGGGTGTGTTCAAAGCAACACCAGGAAAGGTCCTGTGAAGCACTGTTTTTAGTACTGTAGCTGTTGAGATGGTTGGCAGAGTCTCCTGTGGTAATAGGAGAGCTCCTAATAGGTTCTCGGTATTCTAAAAAAGCTGCTGTGAAAGACCTCTTGTGAAACCACTTGATTTAGTACTCTAGGATGATTCCTTCAATGAAGACTTCTGACTTCTCTGACCTTTATTACACCCAATGCTTACAATAGGTGAATAAGTCCCTAATTCTCTGTATACAACCTTGTATACTTGGAATACAGTAGCTTCTGTTGCTCCTGACTGAACTCTGACTAATACAATATCTAAGTTTAAACTTTATGAGAATATGGAAAGACCACTTCAGGTGCATCCTTAAGCTTGTATTGGGTTTCTCCTCCCCTCTATAGACTTATATATTGGTAACTGTAAGTGTTTATGGAGTTCTGAAAAATGTATCTAGCTCCCTCCGTTAGACTGCCGATTCTTAAACACAGATATCTTCAACTTTGGGTCTACCGTTCCTAGCACTTCAGGCCCACCAGCAAATGCTCAGTTAGTCTCTCTTAAATGATTAATAAAATGTTTATAGCATGAAGTGAATTTATTTTTATCCAGGGATCAACTATTACACTACATATTTTGAAAATAGTAAGGGTGTTATGACAGTAAGCAAGTGGACTGAGAATGTATTAGAGATATGTTTTATGAAAATGTTATATTATCCTGCCATATATACAGTAAAAGACTCTCTGAACCAATATTGCAGAATTAATGGTGTGAAGCCACAATTTTATTATTTTTAACAAGTCTGAAGTTTGAGTAACCCATAATAGTTTTTGATAACTTAAAAAAGCGGGAAACTTATCTCATCCACTTAAAAGATGAAACGTGAAATGAATTCCATGAAGAAAATATTACCCAGGGGATATTCTGAATTTTGCAGAATAAAAGCCTTGCCCATTCTCCTTTTATTAGCTTTGTAGACAGAATTGTGAAATTAACAAACCATGAAATTCAACTCCATACCGAACAGTACCAGATGCCTGACTGCAGTAGCTAGAGAAAAAACTAATGGCTATATTTCAAGAATTGGAAAAGACTGCTTTGCTTCCTTTGAAAATTTATATATTTGCATGCTTTATACATACACATTTAGAAAAAATTCATTTTAAATGTACAGTCTAGATCACTGGTGCAAAATAGGAAACATTTCAAAACTCATTGGAGCATTGCCATCATGTGTTACACTTGCAAATATAAGTTGTAGACAGCAGTGATAATCACAGATACTTTACGGAATAAAAATTAAATAGCACATCTTTATGTATGTTATTGCAGATCTTCTTACAAGGGCTGTATTTCTTTCAGATAGATATTAAAATTACAATGGAATTCCATCTGTAATTAGAATAATGTGGTAATGACTAATGAATTTTTTCTTCATATGATCACAAGATTACTAATCTCCAATTTTGTAAAGAATTATACCTTTGTATGTTTTAAACGTTATTTTAGAATGTTTAAACTTTGTGTAAAACAACTTTGAAATTATTGTGATTTAGTTCCTTTATAGATCAATTTTTGCCTTAGAAATAAAATCATACTCTTAGATCCAGATATTCAATTCTTAGGATCTTCTCCTAAGGACAGAATCAGACATGTGCAAGAAGATTTATATACCAGTATGTTCAGTAACAGAGGTATTCCTAACAGTGAAAAATTAGAAATGAGTTAAATATCCAGCAGTCGGGGGATGATTCAATACCATTTATCCATAAAATGTGCTGTGCAGCCATAAGTATCTATGTTTCAGAAGGGACTATGAAATGATGTGGTGAAAATGCTTACTTTACAGTAATGAGTTAAATAACAATTTCAAAAATGTCATAAACTATTTCCTCCCACTCAACTGCATAATGTAAATGCACACAAATACACACTCAAACACATATAAAATCTGTGATTACTAATATGTAAAGCAAAATGTTAACAGTGGCTACTTCTGAAAGATGGAAACATAAGTGTCTTTTTTTGTCTTAGCCATTGCACACTTCTGTTTCTTAAATTTTTCCATCATAAACATTTTCAAAAGCCTGGCTGTATTCTTCCATTAAGATTACAGCCAAGGAAACTCTATGGAGCAGTTCTGCTCTGTTATACTTGGGGTTGCCATGAGTCGAAATCGACTGGATTTTTAATAATGAAACATAATTTGATCTGTCAATAACTTATACAATAAGCATGGCATTTAGTATTGTGTACTTTTACTGTTACATTAATTGTATAAATGACATTATAAGACCAGTAGTTCCAAAAAGTTATGACCTAGAAATTAAAAGATCACACACTTTGCTTATATAATGATCAGAGACAAAAATGCAGAAAACTGAAATGTTCCTAATTAAATTGAATATAGTCTTGCAAATATAATTTTATTGGTAATATGATAGAGGTAGAAATTAAGTGCTTATTAAAAAAGAAAAACAAATAGGCACACTCAAGGCTGTCATAGGTATTGTACTACAGCAATGATTGAAGGTTTTTATTTTAATTTACTTTTAAATATTTTCAATTATCAAAATGCAATAAAATAATTTCTGGTGTGAAAAAAATCATAACAAAGGCACAAACACATATGTTGGAGAGGGTTTTATTTTGTGAATCCTTCTCAGAGAAAGAAATGTTTGAACTGAGGCATGAAGGATGAATAGAGGCAGGATAAAGAGCATTCTTAACAGACTATCATTTGGCTAAGAAGAAAAACTGAAATAGTGAGCATTATGAAACTGTAAAAGTCCTATATTAGAATGGACATGGAAGTGGCTGGGTAACACAAGGTGATCCTGGAAAAGTAAGAGGGCCCTGTTCAGGCAATGTCTTCTAAGTCATCTTAAGCACTTTGGGAAATATTGCTCTAAAATAAATTCCATATGATGCAGAAAGCACAAGTCACTATTATAGAGAGAATGAAACCTTAAGTGCAACCAAGCATTTCCAAATCTGGGAGCAACTTGCAAGACAGAAGTCAAAGAAAGGTGCACTTAGAAATTTTCCTGATATTCTAAACTCATTGTCTTCTTTTTCAAACATGCCCTCTGTTACTTAGCCTAATTCTATCAGTAGTGCTGACAGTTTTCTACCATTTTAAACCATAAAGTCATCCTTGATTTCTTTCTCCACCTGTTTACAATTGGTCATCAAATCCTGATCAAGCTCACTTCCCAATGTTCCCTTTCCTCTCTTGTCACAATCTTACTAATCTACACCTCATCGTATTCCAATCCCCTAGCTGATCTGGCTGTTTCCATTCCATACCCACATCAACTTATACTTAACACTATACTTAAGACTAATTTTCCTAAACTCTATTTCCATCACATGCCTCTTCTGCTTATAAACCCCAAAAGGATTACTAATGTAATTATGACAAAGTTCTAATTATTAGCAGAACATTAAACGTTTTGAAAACAGACACTTTTCTTTAAAGCTGTATTATTTGCAGTTCTCAATTTCATGATTTAATTCTAATTGTCTTTATTTTCTTTTGTAACCATTATGAAATCTTTGTTTAATACTCCCTGCAGTATTATAATCTCTCTATAGGTAGAAACTATGCCGTGTTCTTTCTCTATAACCCCATAATCCCATTAATATCTGACATACTGTTAAGCACCTATAATTAATGTCATGAAAGTTAAAAAAAAAAGTAAGACATAGACATATGAAATTAGAACAGGAAGCTAAAAAATAATCCTTAGAAATAAAAAAATACTTCAAAAAAATCCAATAGAATATATAGAAAATAGCATTATAGAAAACTTCCAGAAAGTAAATAACATTACAGAAAATTTAAAATGATGGTAAATTATTTTTGTTAAATTAAAAATAAGAGAGTTATCCAAGTTGGTCCAATATACAAATGGTAAGATTTTCAGAAATAAATAGCAAAGGAATTAGAGTTTAATTTGCAAAGAAATAATTCAAGAAAATAATAAACCTATAGATTATAAACCAAACAGGCATAAGAGTGAGGTGCTGAGATTAATCAAATTACAAGTACCATGCAGTTACAAACTCTGATACGAATTATGGTAGAAAGGGAGTGAAGAATTGTTTAAGGAAAGTTTCTCTGAGGCAATGACAATTGAGCTGATAATTAAATAGCCTTGGATGAGGAGGAAAATAGCTTCAGGTGAAAGCATCAGTTTGCTCAACTTCACTCAATTGGTAAGGAGCTTGGCTTATCTAAGAAAATTAACATTCAATGTGAATGGAGAACAGAGGAAGAAAAGAATGGGTAAATGGAAGAGTTGAAGTTGAAGAAATGCACAATGGCCGATTTATGCAGTCTTGTCAGCCACATTAAATATTGGGAAGGGTTTCAGCAGGTGTCATGATTAGATTTCTATCTTTAAAAGATATGTTTTGCTACAGCATAGACAATGGATTAAAGATGTCTCTAGTGGAAAAGACAGTGAGGCCTAGGGTGATCATTTTTACTTGAGTGGTAGTAATGAAAATTGGCAGAAGCACATGGATTTGGAATTGATTTAGTTGTCAAAATAATGGGAACTTAGCAAAGTCTGATTAAACCAAAACCAAACCTGTTGCCAACAAGTTGATTCTAACTCATAGCAACCCTATAGGAAAGAGTAGAACTGCCTCATAGAGTTTCCTAGGCTGTAATCTTTATGGAGGAACCCTGGTGGCACAGTGGTTAAGAACTGGATGCTAACCAAAAGGTCAGTGGGTGCTTCGAACCCACCAGGTGCTCCAAGGCAGAAAGATGTGACAAACTACTTTCATAAAGATTATAGCCTAGGAAATCCTATGGGACAATTCTACCCTGTCCTATAAGGTTGCTATGAGTCAAAATTGATTTGATGGCAATGTATTTTTGGGGGGGAATGGGGGAGTTAATCTTTATGGAAGTAGAGTGTCACATCTTTTTCCCATGGAGCAACTGGCGGATTTGAAAAGCCAACCCTTTGGTTAGCAGCTGAGCACTTAACCACTGTACCACCAGCGTCTCTTCAGCCTGATTAGAAGGTATAAATTTGGAAATTATTGGCATGTGTAGTTATTAATACTATGGGTATGAGCTCCCCTAGAAATCTAATATGAATTAGGGAAATCAAGGATCGTAGATTTAAAACTTGCTGATTTCCAGAAAGCAAAGAAATGTTAAAAAAAAAAAAAAAAAACTGTGTTGTGAGGAGGACTAAAAAATGTGGTTAGAAATTTAGAATATGTCAGCTGTTTCCTTTGGAATGGATTGTTTCCTTAGGTAAGGTCTTTGTTATCCAATAGTTTTATAAAAGGCATTAATTGCCTGAAGTGGTTAGGAGCAAGGGCTCTGGCATCATATAATTTGTCTAGTGTCAGACCCTGGTCCTACTGATTGCCACTGCGTGACCTCGTATAAGTTATAAACCTCTCTATGTCTCAATTCATCCTGAATATAATAATTGTTTTTATGGCATAGAGTTTTGAGAGCTAAAACATGTGCCTGACATATAGTAATGCTGATAAATGGCAATGGCTATTGCCGCAACATCTGGTAGAATTATAAACTCTGGCACCACTTTACAAATCTTACATGCTCTGTCTGTAAGAGAAAAATGTTTAGTTATGATGACATGTATTTGTGAAAAAATTCTGAAAATTATAATAAATTATATATCCGAAGATAATGTCAATCCAGGAAAAGGAAAGCTTCCAGAGGTCTTGGGTAATAAGAAAACTTTGCATGAAAGTCATCAGTTGAAGTTGCTTTAAAATGAAGTGTTAGGTTTGGAATATTAAAGGTACCAAAATGGAACAGTACCAGTTATCTAAAATGCATAATAAACCATCCCCAGATTTAGTGCCTAGAAAAAGACAATCACTTCATTTGCTTAGGATTCTGTGGGCCAGTAATTTGGGTTTGGTTTAGGTGGATGGTTCTTATCCAGATATAGCCTATAACCACTCATGTGATTGCATATATCTGGGGGCCTGAATAAGGCTGAGTTATCTAAGATGGCCTCAGTAATATGTCTGAGGCTGGGAGGCTTATTGTCAAATTATTCATATAGAGGGATTCATTTGGGTTGATCTGCTCCACTTGATTTCTCATACTCTCATAGATTAGGCTAGGCATCTTCATTTGGCAGTCTCAAGACGCATTCTAAGAAAGTGAAAATTAGAAAATTAGACTCTGAGACGTCTGAAGTCCTAAGCTTAATACTTCCACAGCTTTACTTCCCCTGCATTCTGTTGGTTGAAAAAAGTCAAAATCTCTAATTCAAGAGAACTGAAAAATGGATTCTACTTCTTGATGGGAAGAATGGCAAAATCACACTGCAGAAATATATGCAACAGGATGAGAGAAAAGTGTGGCCAAAGGGAAATTCCAAATAACAGAAAGAGGAAGAGCAAAGCCATAACAACAAGATAAAATACTGCAGATTAAGGAGTTGAGCCAGTTTATTTTTTTGGAGTGAAAAATTTTCTGTGAGAAACCTGTTTCTCATTAATTTATGGTGCAAAAAATATTAATTTATGGAGTTTCTAGAACAATCCCATCCAACAGAATGCATTGCAAGCCACAAATGTGTGTCAAATATGTAACTCTAAATTTTCTAGTAGCCTTATTAAAAAAGTAAATGAAGCAGGTGAAAAAAATTTAACAAAATGTTTGATTTGACCATATATTAATATTCAAATATTATCATTGAAATTATGAAGCAATATTTTAAAAATAGCTAAAGATATTTCACATTCTTATTTGTAGTACTTGAAATTTGATATGATTTTAAGCTCATAGCACATCTCAATCAGACTAGTCATATTTCAAATGCACAGTAACCAAGTGCGGCTAGTTGCAAACATATTGGACACTGCAGCTATATAGTTCTGAGTTTGGAATTTTTAATTGATTTTAGAAATAGTTAGTTTACAGCTTGGAGCACTAGAAAGTTGTTGTCGATGTTAGTTGCTGTAGAATTAGCACCAACTCATGGCGATCCCATGTACAACAGAAGGAAAAGCTGCCTAATCTTGTGCCGTCTTCATGAGTTTTACTTTGCTCAAGTCCATTGTTGGGGACTGTGAGACAAAAATCTAAATTTGGACTTTGTCTTTGGTTCCTGAAAGATAGCCCTTGGAATTTTACCAGTAACCAAAGCGTCTCTGCCTTCTAAAATAACCAGGCAACACTTGAAAATGTATGCAAATTAATAAGAGCTACAAAGACACACCTGGTCAGCTAACCTCAGGAACGGAGAGGGCCATGATTAAGTCAATCATGCATATTCAATAATCCAATTGATCATGACTATGCAATGAAACTCTAATCATGAATATGCAATGAAGCCAACAAAAGACCCTGAACATGGAAGTAGTTGGAGCTTCCTGGATTGGCAAGGACATCTACTCTCCGGAGTTTGGTATGTCCCTGGGGATAATGGAGGCTTTGTGCCAGGACCTCTCACAGACCTCACCCTATACGTCTCTTCTTTTGTATGCTTTATGGTTATAGTAAATGGTTACCTGTAAGTATAGATACTTTCCATAAATTCTGTGAAACATTGCAAGGAATTAACGAAACCACAAGGGACAATGAGAGCCAGCAGGGGCTAGCATCTGCCTATTTGGCTGTCTGAAGGACTGATACTTCTAATTTGTGAACTCTGAACCAGTTCTGGGTAACTGGGATCAGCAAAGGAGTGCACAGGCAGCCAGTCAGATGAGCAGTGTCCTTTTAACCTGTGTGCTCTGACTTAGTTTGGGGTGACTAGATCAAAGAAGAGCTGTATGGGCAGCCAGTCTGAAGGACGATATCTTTTATTTTTTTATTTTTACTATACAAAAATTTGTACATACATTGTTATGTGACCCTAATTGCTCTCCCCATACTGTGAGAGCACACTGCTACTTTCCACCCCTGATTCCCCATGTCTATTCAACCAGCTCCTAACCCTCTCTGTCTTCCCATCTCACCTCCAGACAGAAGCTGCACCTTTGTTCTCTTGTATCTACTTCAGCTAAGAGGCACACTCCTCAAAGTATCACTTTATGTCACACAGTCCAGTCCAATCCCTGTCTGAAGAGTTGACCTCAGATATTGTTTTAGTTCTGGGCTGATAGAGAATCCAGTGGCCATGCTTTCTGGGATTCCTCCAGTCTCAGTCAGACCATTAAGTCCAGTCTTTTCACTAGAATTTGAGTTCTGCACCCCACCTTTCTCTGCTCCATCCGGGGCTCTCTGTTGTGTTTCCTGTCAGGGCGGTCATTGGTGGTAGCCGGGCACCATCTAGTTCTTCTGGTCTCAGGCTGATGCCGTCTCTGGTTTATGCCGCCCTTTCTGTCTCTTGGGCTAATATTTTCCTTATGTCTTTGGTGTTCTTCATTCTCCTTTCCTCCAGGTGGTTGGGACCAATTGGTGTATCTTAGATGGCCTCTTGCAAGCTTTTAAGACCCCAGACGCCACTCACCAAAGTAAGACGCAGAACATTTTCTTAATAAGCTTTGTTACACCAGTTGACCTAGATGTCCCCTAAAAGCATGGTCCTCAGATCCCTACCCCTGCTACTCTGTCCCTTGAAGTGTTTGATTGTATTCAGGAAACTTCTTAGCTTTGGTTTAGTCCCATTGTACTGACTGCCCCTATAGTGTGTGCTGAGAAGGATGATATCTTTTTAACTTGTAAGCTCCAACCTAGTTCTAGGTTACTGGGGTCAGAGAGAGAATGCTGTTTGGGTGGCTGATGACAAGAATGGAGAAGTGGGAAGGTGAGCACTGGATCCATTTCAATGTGGGAATTGGATTAATGCTGATACTTACCATGAAGTTAGCAATAAAGGATTTCTCCATCGTTCCCATTTTTTTAGTGCTCTGTGTGTTTTGAGAACCTTTCAGCCTCGGGGGCTCATCTTTCAGTACTATACTGGATAATAATCTGTTGAACCTATAGGGTTTTCATTGGCTAATTTTCAGAGCTAGATTACCATAAATTTCTTCCTAGTCTGTTTTAGTCTGGAAGCTCTGCTGAAACCTGTCCATTATGGGTGACCCAGATAGTATTTAAAATACTGGTAGCATAGCTCCCAGAATCAGAGAAACATGTAAGCCACCACAGCATAACTAACTGAAAGATGGGTAGTGGGCTGAAAAGTTACTAGTCTAGAACGATAAATCTTGCTTTTAACTCTGCTAGACCACTAATTGTGTATTTTATATTTTAAAAGTTGGTTAAACATTATCTTTATTTCCTAATCAAAAAATGAGCTATTGGGAAACATTTGCATTAATGTGCTTTAGATCTCTTATTATTCATAGACAGTGTCTAAACAAATCATTTAACTTCACTGTGCAAAATGGATTGAATTACAGAACAACTAAAACAAGATCACTGATGTGGAATGACAGTATAAAGAGTAAGCGCTGAAAGTAGAGAGGACGAAAAAAGCCAATAACCAATTCTGAGAGAGAAAGGGATTGAGCTTACACATGTTAAAAGGCTTAGTGATTTATTTAGAAGGAAGTAAAGAATAGAAAACAGTTATCAGAAAAAGTAATTCTCAAGTTCAGATATTGGATGTCTTTGCACAGTGATTGTAATTGAAACCTTGGCCAAGAACCTAGAGAAACTTTTCTCTTTAGAAGAAGGTAACAAAAAGACTTCAGAAAATGGCTACATAGGGTGACAAGAGAAATAACTACTATTGATGAGAACATGAATTAACCATCCCTGTATAAGGTAAAGGAGAGGAAAATGGAGTAATATTTAACATATTGAAAGTTAAATCAAGACAGCTGAGGATTAAAGAAAAATAATTATTTTAGTTAAGAAGTAACTGGTGATATTTATAAAAAAGATTTTAGTAGCATGGGGCTCAGAAACCAAACCGCTAATTTTATCTGGAAGAAATGGATGATGGACTGTAAATTACTTCTTCATAAGATTTGTGATAAAGAAAATCAAGAGGGAAACAATACTTATTGACCTATAATCATAAAAAGTAGATGAACTCACACCAGGAATGACTATGGAAAAAATAAAAACAAAAAGCACACACTGAATTATAAACTGAATGAGAGAAAAAAAAAATCAGAGAAATGAAGAAGATGGCAGGTAGCAATGAGAATCAATTATGGAGGCACTTAAAAATACTCAACAGTGCTTTCAACTGCATACAAAATTCTCAGCAGTGACATAAATATATTACCAAATTTTATGTTTTCAGAAGTTTTTTTCTATTTGCACAGACCCTTCAACACTTTACCTAATTTCCCTTGTATCTTATCACACATTTATGGATGAACAGATTGGATGTAACTAGTTAATAGAAGGATCAAATATTGTCCTCATTGATAAAAAGCTAACCAATCCCAAGACCCTTGTACAAAATACTGGAATACATTTCAGAACTGATGCTTTTTGATAGTAGGAAGAATTACCAGAAATAAAGATTGCTTCTTTGTTATCTGAATAAGGTAGTAGTTGTGTAAGCATTTAATAACAATTTAAATACTGTACTCTAAATGTCACCAGTGAGGCGACCAGGGCAAGTTGGTAAATAAAATATTTTTAACATCAATTTTTCTCTTCCTAACACCTTTAGAGCCTACAAGGGCAGTGACAAATACAGTGCTGCAGGGAAAAGGACTTTCCACCTCTCATTTCACAGGTGGATAAATGTCAAGAAAAGAGGTAAAGAAAGAAGAGACTGGTCTTAGACTTAGGCACACTATAACGTGAAACAGTGGCAATGGAAAAAGCATCAGGAAACATCACACTGATTTGGGAAAAGTGTATTACTTCCAGAGCACACGTGTGTATTGCTTCTTATACCATCTGGTTCCATCGTGTTTAGCTCAGGTTGTTCATAGACTACTTATTGGGCATATGGACACTTTGTATAATAAATCAACGTATTTATGTAGATAAACTTCCTATAAACTCAGCTACCGAATTGCTAAATTAGAACTTAGAAATTTAACATCTAATTACAGGTATGTGGATTGATATCTTAGTAAACAATAAATATTGTTCATTAAATCAGGCAGGCATATCCCTGGCATGTGATTTCACAAGTTGCCTTTACTATATAACCCAAAAATCCATAATATTTTACATAGAATTAAACAATTAAAATTATCGTTAGCACTATACTCACTAATGGAAACTGCAAAGATTTTAAGTGACAGATGGTATTATATGACATATTATATAACTTGCTGAAAAATGTCAGGATCTCAATTTAGCAGTCTGCTAAATTCAAATAAAAAACAATGATTAAGGTGAAGTTAGTGCCTGAGACACAATTAAATGTAACAAAATAAAAATAGGTAAATTAGAGACATTTAAAATAGTCCTATTGTGCATTAAAGAGTAAGTTAAGATTAGATCATTTATTAAGAAAAATTGAATTGAAAAATAGGTGGGTAAATTAAGATGTTAATGAGTTCCCTGATTTATCTATATTTAAATCTTAACAAAAAACAAAAAACCAAACCCACTGTAAATGAGTCAATTGTGACTCATAGCAACCATACAGGACAGAGTAGAACTGCTCTGTAGGGTTTCCCAGACTATGAATCTTTATGGAAGCAGACCACCACGTATTTCTCCCCTGACTTTTTGGTCAGCAGCCAAGCACCTTAACCACTGTGCCACCAGGGCTTACTTAAATCTTATTAAAGTGCTTAAGTTAGTAGGCATTATAATCTTGAAAGTACAATAATTCTTAGAATTTTGAAAGCATATGTATGGTTTTAGTGCTCGAGACAAGTAAACAATTTAACCATAGGAAACTTGGACAACCATATGAGTAAAATTACAGTATAATTTGGGATCGGATCCCAACCTACCTCGTTGGTTCCTGGTACTCTAATACTTTTGCTAGTCCTCCTGCTAGTCTCCCTTCTCAGTGGGTCTCAGTTAACACCTGTTCCTTGACAGCCACAGACTTTTGTTTCTGCTGGCCTGTCTTCTGCTAATACTGATGCCAGAACTGGTGGGCAATTTTGCTTACTCTGCTAGTACGTCTCACATTCTTTGGACATGTTGTCAGAAGGGATCAGTCCCTGGAGAAGGACATCATGCTTGGTAAAGTAGAGGGTCAGCGAAAAAGAAGAAGACCCTCGATGAGATGGATTGACACAGTGGCTGCAATGATGGGCTTGAGCCTACTGGTTGTGAGGATTGCCTGGGACCAGGCAGTGTTTCTTTCTGTTGTAGGTAGAGTCGCTATGAGTCAGAACCGTCTCAACGGCACCTAACAACCACAACAGCTATTACATTTGCCACATCTATTTTTCTTGCCACATCTTACTGCCCCAGCAGCAGTGCCTTTTGGGATTGCTCTAATGATCACGGGTCTTTTAGCTAAATCTGAATTGTGTTTTCCTCTTGATTACAGATCTGTAGGTGTAGGAGACTTATTTTCAGTAAGTAGTCTGATTTTTATTTTTAATGTCCTGTTCATTAAGGTACTTAGACCATGTTTCCTAGGATATTTAAGGGACACCTGTTAGTTCTGTCACACACATCCCTCATTAGTTCTGAAATGATGTCCCAGGATGTGTCACACGAGTTCGGGCTACCTCCTATTCAGGGTGGTTCCTTCTGTGGTAGTCTTCTGAGAGACTAAGCAATTGTGTCCTACTGCTTTGCATGTGTTTCTTCCTCTCTATGTTCCTGGAAAAATTCCCTTGTCATTTCTCCCAAAGGTCTTACATTCTGGTGCATTGAGACTCCCGGTAGCATGCCTTGATCATGTTTTGTGAGTGCTGAGATGAGCGTGTTGATTAATGCTACGTTTTCCATTCCCAACACCTCTCTACTTGCTGCCATCCCTAATGTGACTCTGACATATTTCTGTTACCTCATAAATAAGTTTGCTCTAAACAACAATGCTTCAGTTTAATATAATTGTTTATTGCTTTCTAGAGAAAAATTAGACAGGAGGCATTTGTTTTGTGCTTTGTGAATTTACATTTACACATTTACTGTTTTAGATCCTATGAATTTATAAGAAAGAAATTTACTGGACATGTTCCTAGACCAATTATTCTCTAGATTTGGAGATATGGCCAAATAAATTTCTCTGACAAAGTTACAACTTAGTGTATCTTCTCAAAATGATTAATTTGTAACAGGGTTTTTTAACAGAAGATCATAGTCCAAAATGTCCTTTTCAGAATTGTATTTTAAATAGCAATTTTACACGACACTTTGAAACTTGTAATAATGTTCTTGGTGACAAACTTAAGCTTGTTTGACAGGAGAAATTTTGATGATTTTCTAATTCAGGCTGTATTTTATAAATGGTGGGAAGTTTTCTATTTAAGAAAAATATATTTTTAATTTTCTATAAACAATACCAATCCAGTTCAAAGTATACATTTATCATGTATAACAAAGATAATATTCACAGAGATAATATTGGATAAAGGCTATAGGTTAATCTCACTAATGTGTAGGGTGAACATATAACTTCTTATATAAACTATGACCCATCTGAGAGTAAAATGATGTGCTATTAATTATTATGATAGGACAACAGGCATAACATTGAAGCTGTCCTGAGCAAAACAGAACATATGGTCATTCAACTTAGATATTTATTTAATTCTACAAAAGTAATTGAATGAATAATATATCACTTCCTTGCAAGGAATGTGAGGATAATTTTATAACGCATTCACTGATTCAAAAAAAAAAAATTGGTTGTGAGATGCAGGATAGATTTATTAACAACTTTTGTTATTAGTTGGAATCAAATCAATGGCAACAGTTTTTTTTTTTTTGTTGTTGTTACTATATTTAAGTCTACATCAATTATAAGATGCATCCTAATATTCAAACACAAAAATAGTAACAATACACATGTTAGAATTCAGGAAGGACCACATCGTGAAATGTATATTGTAATAACACACTATATACTTAGCTGATAATTTGATACAATGACAATTGTAATAGTATTGAAAAGACATTTCAAAAATATAACATTATTTGCTACAAAAGAAAACAAATAAATTCAAGAAAATATTTGCACATTAAGATACATCTATTTCAACTTCCAGGCAACATGGCACTATAGTCAGAAGCACCACACAGTCCCTCTGGAGCAACGATCAGAAAAACTCAGTCAAACAGAGTCACATGTCAATCCTGAAACCCTAAGCATCAAATGAAGAGATAAAGAACTCAGCCAAGCACAAATGGAATTAGAAACTGACCAAGAACAAAGAGAGAGGAGAGATACATGCAGAGGTCCCCTATCAGCTACTGCAGCACGGATCCACCATCTTGGACTCCTATCGGAGATCAGCGAACAGGAGGTACAAGAAAGCAGCTTCACAGAGCTTCCAGCAGGAGACAGAAAAACTGGTAACCAGTGATATACGCCTTCCCACCCCCCAGCCTTCTTCACCCCAACTTAGCCTCCTCTGCTTCCTGCAGCCACAGTGTCTTGGCCTGGAAGCACCATCTTCACCCCAGTGTCACTTGGATTCCACCTCCCTGAGCTGGCAGGCTCCCTGAGTGCCATTTGTTGGCTGCTGATGTTGCTTTTTTCAGCTTCTTCCTTACCTCTCACCACCTCCCCCTCCTTTCTCTCAAATACTGGCTCCATGTGCCATCTTTGCTTCTTCCTGAAAGGCTGCGAAACACCACTCGACTGTGAAACTGCTTCCTGGCCAGTGTCGCCATGCTGGTGGGACCCCTGGGGCTTTTTTGTTTGTTTGTTCTCATTTGTTCTGTTTTAATTTGTTTGTATGTTTTCTCAGCTTGGGAGTCCCTTCTAGCCAGGCAGTACCACGAGGCTTGGAAGCTACTCCCTTACTCTGCACAGATGCACAGGGACATCCCTGGGGGCATTTCTTTTTTCTTGTTTTTTTTGGCTGGGGTTTTTTGTTTCTTTGTTTTGTTTTCTTCTCTCTCTTATTCCTTTTTGTCTTTCCTCATTTCCAGTTTCTTGATTTATTCTTTTTTTTTCATTTTTGTTTTTCCCCATTTCTCATTCTCTCATCTCTCCACTCCAATAGCAAGCTCCCTTAGCACTCTTCTTTGTTTGTTTGTTTTTGGCTTCTGTTCCTCTCTCTTCTCTCTCCCCTTTTCCATACCCATCTTAGCTCCACACATCACAATCTACCCCCTCCTTCCTGCCTACCTGCACCGTGAGCTGAAAATCACACTCCCAAGCAGCACAGGCATGGCCTATTGGAACCTGCACTGCACTGATTCTCCGTCCGCACTGTCAGCCCTGGTACATGTCACAAACAACCCATCCCAGCAACTGTCCTTCAGCTGGACCTGCCCTGCTGTAACATACCTGAGTGACTGACCCTGCCCATTGGAGAAGGAGGTGAGAAATATGCCCACAGACAAGCAAACAACAAAGAACGCACAGCCAGCCTGCTCAGACATAACCAAAAAAACAAAAAAGCAAGATGAAACAAACAAATCTACAACCAATAAACAAGTAAAATAACCTCTGAATGCCCTGAAGACAGCAGACAATATCAAAACATTTACAAAAACCAGACAGGATGGTTCCAGTAGGCATCCAAAATAAAACAGCAGATGACCTTCCAGTAGAAGAAAAGACACTAGATATAACTGATAGGGAATTCAAATCTCTAATATTCAGAATTATCCAAGATTTGAAGCAAAAAGCAGACAAAAGTGAGGAAAAAATAGACAAATTCATGGAAAAGGCAGACAAATTCATGGAAAATACAGACCAAAAACAAATAATACAAGAAAATAATACAGAAACAAAATGCTAAAATAAATTCACAACCAGAAATCATAAAAAACCAACAATTAGAAATTCAAAAGATAAACAACAAGATTTCAGAAATAGACAGTGTCATATAAGGGCTGAGGAGCAGGTTTGAAACGATGGAAGATAGGATCAGCAAAATTGAAGACAAACACTTGGATACAACTCTGTTTGAGGAAAAATCAGAAAAAAGAATGAAGAAAAATGAAGAGACCCTGAGAATTACGTGGGATACAATCAAAATGAAAAATCTGTGAGTGATTGGAGTTCCAGAACAGGGGGAGAAAACAGAAAACACAGAGAGGATCATTGAAGAATTACTGACAGAAAACTTCCCTAATAGCATGAAACATGAAAAGCTAAGCATTCAAGAAGCTCAACCAACCCCATATAGGATAGACCCCAAAAGAAAATCACCAAGGCGTATCATAAACACACTCGACAAAACCAAAGACAAACAAAGAATCCTGAAAGCAGCTCAAGAAAAACAAAAAGTCACATACAAAGGAGAAACAATAAGACTAAGCTCAGATTATTGGTCAGAAACCATGCAGGCAAGAAGGCAATGGGATGATGTATATAAAACCTTGAAAGAAAAAAATTGCCAGCCAAGAATAATATATCTTGCAAAACTCTCATTCAAATATGATGGTGAAATTAGCTCATTTCCATATAAACAGAAATAAGTGACTATGTAAAAACAAAACCAAACTTACAAGACTTATTAAAGGGAGTCCTTTGATCTGAGAACAAACAACATCAGACCACAAGCTGAATACAGGACACAGGATTGTACTAGCTAGATACCAAACTAGGAAATGAACTCTTAAGGACTACGCAAAACCAGAAGAATTACAACAGGGAACCAGAGAGGTTAATCTGTAAATGACAACAGCATCAGAACAATAAAAGAAAGAAGAAACGGTGTAGGTATAGAACCTTCTAATGGAAAGGAAGGCAAGGTGATACCAAGTAATAATAGACTGGTTCAAACCTAGGAAGATAAGGGTAAATTTTAAGGTAACCACAAAGAAAGTTAACAAACCTACTCATCAAAATAAAGAAAAATATAAAGTCTCAGGAAAAAAAAAAACCTACAAAAACAAAAGAAATGGAAAAAAAAATCCACAAACAAAAGGAACTCAGCACAGGAGAGTAAGAGAAACAAAGAAAACGTCAACACTACAAAAAAAAAAAGCTCTACAAAATACAATCCCACTCCTAGGAATATATCCTAGAGAAGTAAGAGCCGTCACATGAATAGACATATGCACACCCATATTCATTGCAGCACTGCTCACAATAGCAAAAAGATGGAAACAACCTAGATGCCCATCAACAGACGGATGGATAAACAAACTGTGGTGCATACACACAGTGGAGTATTATGCAATGATGAATCTGTAAAGCATCTCATAACGTGGATGAAACTGGAGGACATTATGCTGAGTGAAATAAGTCAATCACAAAAGGACAAATATTGTATGAGACCTCTGCTGTAAAAACTCATGTAAAAGTTTACACAGAAAAAGATACAATCTTTGTTGGTTATGAGGGATGGGAGGAGCCAGGGGGGGTGGGGAACTAAACAGATAAGTGGTAACTTTGGTGAAGGGTAAGACAGTACACAATACTAGGGAAGCCAGCACAACTTGTGGTATTTTGCTACGGCAGCTTTAGGAAACTAAGACAGTAGAGAAAATATACACAGTACAGAACATGGGATATTCATATGGTTGTTATTGGTGGTGGTGGTTACCCTTGAGCCAATTTCAATTCATGGTAACCTTATATGGTAGCAGAATAATAAGTAGAAAGATCAATGTAGAAATAGATATGAAGCTGCATTACATTAAAAATAGAATCACTGGAATGAATTACTAATTACTTAGGTCCCAGAATTGCATCAGATTCTAAATGTCACTTTGATCTCATTCATACTCTCCATGGAGACTACTTAGTGCCTTTTGAATTTTCCTGAGATTATTTTTATAATTGCTCCACATGAATCCTTATAATAACCATTCTTTTCCTAACTTGAACTAACTGGTTTTGAATAACAGCTTCACAACTACATTAACAATTTAAATCATTTTTGATGCTCCAACATTTTGAGCTCACACCCGTAGGGGTCAACCCATAGAGTATGGCCCTTGCCCTTTGTCCTAATTTCAGGCCCCCTCTGGTGCAGCAGTAAACACTATTTGGTCCCATTTGACCATCCCCTTGGAAAGTCACACCATTCCTCACCTAGGCATAAATTAAAAAAAACAAAACAAAAGCACTGGCCAGCGATAAGCACAGCTAGCCTCTTAACTCTTCCCTGAAACACTTTTATAAAGGCTACTGCCCCAAGTTCCTCACCCTCTCTCTTTTGCTCCTCCTGTAGTGGTTGCCCTGCTTTCAGTACTGCTTTCAAGATGTGTACTTCTCTCTGGGGACTGTGAGTTTAATAAACCTAGTTACTTTTCATGACCTCCCCGATTTTTCTTTCCTGCTTCGCACCTGACTTACCCATCCCATGAAACTGTTAGATCTACAACTTTCTTGATAAATGTTTTGGGAAATTATTTAAATTCTTATTGCTTGGTGCTAGATAAAGACATTGCCTAAATAATACACTTGAGGTAAAAAATGAAAAAGAATAAAACATACAATGTCCCTACCACAGTGCCTCATTTAGTTTTTAACTAAATATACCTGGATATATCATTTATCCACAAACAACTTCACACTTAAGGATACTGAAATTCAATTTAACACACTATAAGTGAAAAGTTTAAAAATCCATTTAAAATCTAATTTTTTGAGGTTTTCTCTGATAAAACCATTTTTCCCCCACTGTTTGATAAAATAATTCTTGATTAAAGCTCTTGGATTTAACTGCTGTCGTAGACTCACAGAGAGTACTCTGTATAGAACAAAATCAAGAGATTCACTGAAAGAAAAGGAAGCTTGAGCTGGAGATACAGTGACTCTCAAAAAGTGAAAGTCAGAGCTCCAGAGAGCAGCAATCACATCTGTATCGTCATAGGGATAAACCAGGAACTTAACTTACAATATTCTGGTGCTTGGTGAGGTAACATAGTCGAGTGCAGGATATTTGAAGTGGAGATCTTAACATGATTGATTTAAAAAGTATATGTATGTTTTGTTGATTAGTTACTACTTGGTGATATGTGTGCTTTGTTGATTAGTTATTATGTAGTTTCTCTGGGAATGTACTGATAACATTCTTTCCTAACTTGGTTACAAAGACAAACATTTCCAGAGCTGCATGATTAGGTCTGTACAAAGGTTAAATATTGCTAAGACAAAGCAGAAGTTACAAAATGGAGTCAGGTCCAAGCCTCAACCAACTGTTTCAGATAAGCCAGGTGCCTCAATTATAAAAGCCCCAACACACTACTTAAAATGCAGTGTGACCTTTTAAGTCAGGAGTTTCTTAGTTCACGTGTGATGATTAACATCCACTGAAGACATAATAAAAATACTATATAAAAATCCAGGTAGTTTTGCTTATGATTAGAGTTTAAAAAGCCACAAGGGAGTGTCACTTCTATACTAAAAATGAGAAAAAGATAGAAAATCTTCCAAATAATATTTTTTTTAGTCCATCAGAGAGCTAAGGTCACAAGTTAACCAGGCAAACTGAATTCCAAAAGGTGACAAGCATCTATGAGGAAAGAAGAGACATGCAAACTGTATGTCCATGCTCTGATACAAAGCAAAACCTGTCTGCTTCTGAGTGAGGGGCAAGATACCTTCCTGCTCCTGGTTTCTAATCTGATATCAGAAAAGTTAGGATGGTTCTATGTGATAGTTAGAAAGCCTACTCCCACCACCCTGTACTGACACAAGGCAAAAGCCATCCATCCCTTGAGTGTGGATTGATATGAAGCAGAGTCCTAATACCACTTTGGGAGAGTTAGGTATCCTGCTCACACCGAAGACCCTCACCAATAAAAGGAACATGTGTCTATCACCATAGAAGGAGGGAGGAAACTTGCCTATGACCTAGGCTCTGTACTGATGTCTCAGTTTTCTATTGCTACACAGCAAATTTCCACAAACTTTGCAGTTTAAAAGAATAGAAACTTATTATTTCACAGTTTCTGTAGGTCTGAGGTCCAGACAAGACATGACTGGATTTTCTGCTCACCAAGTTGAAATCAAGATGTTGGCCAAGTCCAGTTTTTACATGGGGCTTGAGGTCCTGTTCCAAGGTCACAGGTTTTCAGAACTCTTTTCTTGAGGTTGTAAACTTGAGGACCCCCATTTCCTACTGGCTATCATCTAGCAGAAGGAGCACTCTCAAGTCCTATAGGCTGCCTGCATTTTTTTGCAATGTAACCTCCTCCATCTTCAAAGCCAGCTATGAACAATCTGTCTTACATCAATTCCTTCTCATGCTTCAAAACTTTCTTGCCCAGAAGAGCTCTATTCTCTTTAAGGACTCACCAAATTAGGTCACGCCCGCAGAGAATAATCTCCTTATTTTAAGGTCAACTAATTTGGGACCTTAACTTAATTTGCAAAATTCTTTTTGCCATATGGTGTAACATGATCATGGCAGTGGTGTCACATTCACAGGTTCTTCCCACACAAAAGGGATGGGATTAAAAGACAGCAAGATGCTTTGGGGGAGATGTCATATTAGAATTCTGCTTATTACAATTGCAGAAGAAACAAATGTCATTTACTAGCAGAGATCAAGAAATTCTGGGAAACAACATGGCACTATAGACAGAAGCACTATGCCGTCCCTCCACAGCAAAGACCCAAAAAATTAAGTCCCACAGAGACATACATCAATCCTGGAACTCTAAGCATCAAATGAAGAGATAGAGAACTCAGCCAAGCACCAAAAGGAATAAGAAACTGACAGAGAACAGAGAGTGAGGACAGTTATGAGTGGAGGTCCCCTATTGGCTAATACAGCACAGATTTGCCATCTTGGCCTCCTATCAGAGATCAACAAACAGGTAGGATGGGAAAGCAGTTTCACAGAGCTCCCAGCAGGAGAGAGAACAACCAGTAACCAGTGATATATGCTTTCCCACCCCCCACCCTTCTTAACCCACTCTCGGCCTCCTCTGCTTCCTGCGGCCACAATCTCTTGGCTGGGAGGCACTGGCTTCAGACCTGTGCTGCTTGCATTCCACCTGTGCACACTAGCTGGCTCCCCGAGTGCCATTTGTTTTGTTGCTTGTGTTGCTTTTTTCTGCTCCTCTTGGTTTCGTCCATACCTCTCACCACATCCTCCTCCTTTCTCTCAAATACCTGACTCCATGTGCCATCTTTGCTTCTTCTTGAAAGGCTGTGAAATGCCGCATGACTGTGGAACTGCTTCCCACCCAGCACCATCATGCTGGTGGGTTCCATGGATCTTTTTTGTTTGTTTGTTTTGATTCGTTCTGTTTTGTTTTGTTTGCTTGTTTTCTTTTTCTTTCCTCAGATTGGGGGCCCCTTCTATCCGGGCTGTACTGGACAGCTTGGAAGCTACTTCTGTGGTCTGCACAGCTGCACAGTGGGATCCAAGGGGGCACTTCTTTTTTCTTTTTCTTTTTGTTTTCTTTACTCGCTTTGTTTCCTTTTCATCTTTCTTCATTTGTCAGTTTCTCATCTCTCAGTTTCTCAGCTTCTCTTCCTGTATTCTAAATAGCTGACACTGTGTAACACCTCCACCCTTACTAGACAGGCTGCAGTTTTGCAGATTTGCAGCCACAGTGGTGGGATTCCTGGGGGATTTTCTTTTATTTTTTCTTTTACTCTTTTTCTTTTCTTTTTCTTTTTCTTTTTCTCCATTTCTCAGTTTCTCATCTTGCCACACAAAAGGGAAGCTCCCTTAGCACTCTTTTTTTTTTGTTTCTTTCTTTGTATATTTCTTTCTGGATCTTGTTTCTCTCTTCTCTCTCTCCTCTTTCCCATACCCACCTTAGCTCCACACATCACAGTCTCCCTCCTTCCTGCCTACCTGCACTGTGCACTGAACATTGCACCACCAAGCAGCACAGGCATGACCTACTGGAACATGCCCTACACTGATTCTCGGTCTGCACTGTCAGCCCTGGTACATGCCACAGACAACCCATCCCAGCAACTCTCCTTCAGCTGGACCTGCCCAGCTGTACCATACCTGAGTGACTGACCCTGCCCATTGGAGAAGGAGGTGAAAAGTATCTTGCCCACAGATGAGCAAACAAAAAAGAACACACGGCCCGCCTGCTCAGACATAACCAAATAAAAAAAAAAGCAGGATGAAACAAACAAATCTACAATGAATAAATGAGGAAAATAATTTCTGAATATCCCAAAGACAGCAGACAATATCAAAACATATATAAATAAAAAAAGGAAAGGTTTGTTTCAGTAGATGTCCATGACTTTCCACTAGAAGAAAAGGCACTAGAACTACCTAATGGGGTATTCAAATATATACCATTCAGAGCTATCCAAGAGTTGAACCAAAAAAGCAGACAAAAATGAGGAAAAAAATAGACAAATTCATGGAAAAGGCAAATTAATGGAAAATACAGAAAAAATGGAAAAATTCAGGAAAATAATAAAGGAACAAAATGCTAAGTAAATTTACAACTAGAAATCATAAAAAAATAAAAATTAGAAATCCAAAATATCAACAACAAGATTTCAGAAATGGACAGTGTCATAGAAAGGCAGAGAGCTGGTTTCAATTGATGGAAGACAGGATCAGCGAAACTGAAGAAAAACATTTGGGTTCAACTCAAAAAACGAATGAAGAAACCCTGAGAATTATGTGGGATACAATCAAAAGCAATAATATACGAGTTATCAGAGTTCCAGAACAGTGGAGAAAACAGAAAACACAGAGAGGATTATTGAAGAACTGCTGGCAGAAAACTTCCCCAATATCATGAAAGATGAAAAGCTGACCATCCAAGAAGCTCAAAGAACCTCACAGAGGATACACCACAAAAGAAAATCATCAAGACATATCATAATCACACTTGCTAAAACCAAAGACAAAGAATGAATCCTGAGACCAGCTCGAGAAAAACAAAAAGCCACGAACAGAGGAGAAACAATAAAACTAAGCCACAGAGCAACCTTCAACAAAATCCAAAACATTGAGATAATATAAAGTGTTTTCTCTGACCACAGTGCCATCAAGGTAGAAATTAATAACAGGAAGAGCAAGGGAAAAAAATCACTTAAATGAACACCCTGCTTACAAACCACTGGGTAATAGAAGAAATCAAAGATGGAATCAAAAAATTCCTAGAATCATATGAGAATGAAAACACATCATACTAAAATCTTTGGGACACAGCAAAGGCAGTCCTCAGAGGACAATCTTTAGCAATAGATGCACACATCGGAAAAGAAGAAAGGGAGAAAATCAAAACATTAACTGCACAACTTGAACAAATAGAAAGAGAACAGCATAAAAAGCACCCAGCTACCAGAAGAAAGGAAATAATAAAGATCAGAGCAAAAATCAATGAAATATAGAGTAGAAAAACAACACAAAGAACTAAACCAAAACTTCGTTCTCTGAAATGATCAACAAAATCAACAAACCACTGGCCAAACTCACAAAAGAGAAACAGGAGAGGACACAAATAACACAATTAAGAAATGAAATGGGGGACATTAGAACAGACCTAAATGAAATAAAAGGGATTATAACACAGTATTATGAAAAACTATACTCCAAAAAATTTGAAAACTTAGAGAAAATGGATAAATTTCTAGAAACACACTACTGACCCAAACTAACACAAAGTGATGTTGAAAATCTGAACAGAATCATAACAACAGAAGAAATTGAAAAGGTAATAAAAAAAAAAAAAAATCCCAACAGAAAACAGGTCTGGCCCAGATGGCTTCACTGGAGAAATCTACCAGACATTCAGAGAAGAACTTACACCAGTACTACTCAAGCTATTTCAGAACATGGAAAAGGAAGTAACACTTTTGAATTCATTCTAAGAAGCCAGCATAATCCTGATACCAAAACCAGGCAAAGAACCACAAAAAAAGAAAATTACAGGCCAATATCTTTCATGAATATAGATGCAAAAATTCTCAACAAAATTCTATTCAATAGAATTCAGCATCATATCAAAAAAATAATACACCACGAACAGGTAGGATTCATACCAGGTATGGAAGGTTGGTTCAACATTAGAAAATCAATAAACATAATCCACCACATAAATAAAGGGAAAGAAAAGAATCACATGATCATCTCAACTGACACAGAAAAGGCATTCAACAAATTCCAAAACCCATTCCTGATAAAAACTCTTGATAAAATAGGTATAGAAGGGAAATTCCTCAACATGATAAAGGGCATCTATGCAAAACCAAAGGCCAGCATCATTCTTAATGAAGAGAGGCTGAAAACATTCCCCTTGAGAACAGGAACAAGACAAGGTGGCCCTTTATCTCCACTCCTATTTAACATTGTGCTGGAAGTCCTAGCTAGAGCAATAAGGCAAGAAAAAGAAATAAAGGGCATCCAAGTTGGTAATGAAGAAGTTAAACTGTCCCTGTTGGGAGATGATATGATATCATACATAGAAAACCCTAAAGACTCCACGAGAAAACTACTGGAACTAAGAGAAAGATTCAGCAGAGTAGCAGGATACAAGATAAACATACAAAAATCATTTGGATTCCTATACACCAATAAGGAGAACGATGAAAAGGAAACCAGGAAAACAATACCATTTATAATAGCCCCTAAAAAGATAAAATACTTAGGAATAAATCTAACCAGGGATGTAAAAGACCTATACAAAGAAAACTACAAAACACTACTGCAAGAAACCCAAAGGGATCTACATAAATGGAAAAACATACCATGCTCATGGATAGGTAGACTCAACATTGTGAAAATGACAATTCTACCCAAAGCAATTACACATATAATGCAATCCCAATCCAAATACCAACAACATTCTTTAAAGAGATGGAAAAACTAATCATTCACTTTATATGGAAAGGGAAGAAGCCCCAGATAAGTAAAGCAGTATTGAAGAAGAATAAAGTAGGAGGACTCGCACTACTTGACCTAAGAACCTACTATACAGCTACAGTAGTCAAAACAGCCTGGTACTGGTATAACAAAAAATATATTGATCAGTGGAACAGAATTGAGAACCCAGATGTAAATCCATCCACCTACGGTCACCTGATTTTCAACAAGGGTTCGAAGTCCATCAAATGGGGAAAAGACAGTCTTTTTAACAAATAGTGCTAGCAAAATTGGATGTCCATTTGCAAAACAATCAAACAGGACCCATATCTCATACCATATACAAAAACTAATTCAAAATGGATCAAGGACCTAAATCTAAAACTAAAAAATATTAAGTTCATAGAAGAAAAATTAGAATCAATGCTAGAGGACCTAATACACAGCATTAACAGGATACAAACCATAACGAACAACACACAAACTCCAGAAGATAACCTAGATAACTGGGATCTTCTAAAAATTAAACACTTGTGCTCATCAAAAGCCTTCAACAAAAAGAAGAAAAAGAGTAGCTATACACTGGGAAAAATTTTTTGGACATTACAAGTCAGACAAAGGTCTAATCTCTCAAATCTACAAGAAAATCCAACACCTCTACAACAAAAAGACAAACAATCCAATTAAAAAATGAGCAAAGGAAATGAACAGACATTTTACCAAATAAGACATTCAAGGGGCCAGCAGACACATGAGGAAATGCTTGTGATCACTAGCCATTAGAGAAATTCAAATCAAAATGACAATGAAATGCCTTCTCACCCCAGCATTACTGGCAGGAATCAAAAACACTGGAAATAATGAACGCTGGAGAGGCTGTGGGAAGATTGGAACTCTTATGCTCTGCTGGTGGGAATGCAAAATAATACAGCCATTCTGGAAAAAGAAATGGCACTTCCTTAGAAAGCTAGAAATAGAAATACCATATGATCCAGCAATCCCATAACTAGGAATATATCCTAGAGAAATAAGAGCCATCACATGAATAGACATATGCACAGCCATGTTCACTGTAGCATTGTTCACAATAGCAAAAAGATGGAAACAATCTAGATGCCCTACAACAGATGAATGGATAAACAATCTATGGTAATACAGACAATGGAGTATTACGCATCGATAAAGAACAATGATGAATCTGCAAAGCATCTCATAACACGGATGAATCTGGAGGGAAGTATGCTGAGTGAAAAAAACTCAATCACAAAAGGACAAATATTGTATGAGACCACTACTGTAAAAACTCGTGAAAAGTTACACACAAAAAGAAACAATCTTTGATAGTTACGAGGGAGGGAAGGGGTTGGGAGGGAACACTAAATAGACAATAAATAAATGGTAACTTTGGTGAAGGGTAAGACAGTACACAATATTGGGAAGCCAGCACATCTTGTAGAAGACAAGTTCATGGAAGCTCCATAAACACATCCAAACTCCCTGAGGAACTGAATTGCTGGACTGAGGGCTGTGGGGACCATGGTCTCTGGGAACATCTAGCTCAATTGGCATAACGTAGTTTATAAAGAAAATGTTCTACAATCTACCTTGATGAGCAGCATCTGGGGTTTTAAAAGCCTGTGGGCAGCCATGTAAGATACTCCACTGGTCTCACACACAAATAAATAAAATATAACTGAATATAAAGAAATAAAATAGTCAGACCCCCAGATTACCCAGGTTTTGAAATTGAGATGAAGATAGATACATATATAAGTAAATAAATAAATAATATTTTTAAACATCTAGCAAAAAAGATGTAAATTTTTGAAAAGACCGTAAATATCAAGAAAGAGATAAAAAACAAATAACAGTGTCATGGCTCTAAAACCTATTCATATGACTCTCTTAACATAAAAGAAAATGGAGTTCTAAAGGCTCCAGAGAATCTATTTTTTAGCAGAGATTTCAGCACTAGTGTTGATCTGTCTACCCCTTACTTCTCTGTTTCACACACTTTTTGTTTTTTTGTATCTCACTTTTTGGGAAATGAATAAAATTATTTTAAAATACTTTTTCTAAAACTCTTCCATTTCTTTTTTTTTTTAATTTTTTCATTGTATGTTAGAGGAAGGTTTACAGAACAAATAGCTTCTCATTAAACAGTCAGTACACATATTATTTTATAACATTGGTTAACAACCCCATGACATGTCAACACTCTCCCTTCTCGACCTTGAGGGCTTTTTTTCTGGTGAAAATATACATAGCAAAGTTACATCATTTCGAAAGTTTCTACATGTACAATTCAGTGACTTCAATTACATTCTTCCAGTTGTACTGCTATTCTCACTATTCTTTTCCAAATTATTCCATCACCATTATCTTCGACTCACTGTCCCCTAGGCTTCCCATCAAATCTTTTGAGTTGCTGTTGTCAATTTGATCTCACATAGATAATTCTTTTTTTTTTTTTTTGTACCTTAGATGAAGGTTTGCAGAACAAACAGTTTCTCATTAAACAGTACACATATTTTCCTATGACAAGGTTAACAACCCCATGACATGTTAACACTGTCCCTTCTCAAACTTAGGTTCCATATCACCAGCTTTCCTGTCCCCTCTAGGCTTCTAGTCCTTGTCCCTGGACTGCTGTGCCTCAGTCCTGTTTTCTTTTATGAGGCTGTCCAATCCCTGGCTGAACGTTGAACTTCAGGAGGGGCTTCACCACGAGCTAAAAGGATGTCATGGGGCCATACTCTCGGGGTTTCTCCAGTCTGTCAGGCCAATAAATCTGGCCTTTTTTTGTTTCTTAGAATTATGTTCTACATCCTTTTCCAGCTCTGTCCAGGACCATCTATTGTGATCCTGGTCAGAGCAGTCAGTGGTGGTATCCGGGCACCATCTAGCTGTACTGGACTCAGTCTGGTGGAGGCCATGGTAGCTGTGGTCCATCAGTCCTTTGGACTAATCTTTTCCTTGTATCTTGTTCTCTTCATTCTCCCTTGCTCTCAAAGCGGTGAGATCAGTGGAGTATCTTAGATGGCTGGTCAAAGGCTTTTAAGACCCCAGACGCTACTCACCAAGGTAAAATGTAGAACATTGTCTTTATAAACTGTGTTATGCCAATTGAGCTAGATATTCCCCAAGACCATGGTCCCCACAGCCCTCCGCCCAGCAATTCAGTCCCTCAGGGAGTTTGGAGTATCTATGGAGCTTCCATGACCGTTCCTTGTACAAGTTGTGCTGGCTTCCCCAGTAATGTGTACTGTCTTACACTTCACCAAAGTTACCACTTACCTGTTTAGTTCCCCCACACACGCTCTTCCCATCCCTAGTAACCAACAAAGACTGTTCCCTTTTGTGTGTAGACATTTACATGAGTTATAGAGTAGAGGTCTCATACAATATTTGTCCTTTTGTGATTGACTTATTTTACTCAGCATAATGTCCTCCAGTTTTGTTCCTCTTACTTTCCTGTGCTGCATTCCTTTTGTTTGTAGATTTTTTTTCATTTCTTTTGTTTTTGTAGGTTTTGTTTTTACTGAGACTTTATGTTTTCCTTCTTTATTTTGATGAGTAGGTTTGTTAACTTTCTTTGTGGTTACCTTGAAATTTATCCTTATCTTCCTAGATTTGAAACAGCCTATATACTTTGTATCGCTTGAATTCCTCTCCATTAGAAGGTTCTATATCTACACCATTTATTCCCTCTTTTATTGTTCTGATGCTGTTGTCATTTACAGATTAACCTCTCTGGTTCCCTTTCTTAATTCTTTTGGTTTTGCATAGTCCTTAAGAGTTCATTTCCTAGGTTGGTATCTGGCAAGTACAATCCGGTGTCCTATATTCAGCCTATGGTCTGATATTGTTTGTTCTCAGATCGAAGGACTTCCTTTCATAAGTCTTGTACGTTTGGTTTGGTTTTTACATAGTCACTAAATTTCTGTTTATCTGGAAATGACCTAATTTCACCATCATATCTGAACAAGAGTTTTGCAGGATATATTATTTTTGGCTAGCAATTTTTTTCTTTCAAGGTTTTATATATGTCACCCCATTGACTTCTTGCCTGCATGGTTTCTAGAAGCTGAATAATCACAGCTTAGTCTTATGGTTTCTCCTCCGTATGTAATTTTTTGTTTTTCTTGAGCTGCTCTCAGGATTCTTTGTTTGTCTTTGGTTTTAGCGAGTGTGATTATGATATGCCTTGGTGATTTTCTTTTGGGGTCTATCCTATATGGGGTTTGTTGATCTTGAATGGTCAGCTTTTCATGTTTTATGATATTGGGGAAGTTTTCTGTCAGCAATTCTTCAACGATCCTCTCTGTGTCTTCTGTTTTCTCCCCCTGTTCTGGAACTACTATCACTCACAGATTTTTGCTTTTGATTGTATCCCACATATTCTCAGGGTCCTTTGTTTTTCTTCATTCTTTTTTATGATTTTTCCTCAGAGTTGTATCCAAGTGTTTGTCTTCAATTCCACTGATCCTGTCTTCCACCGTTTCAGATCTGCTCCTGAGCCCTTCTATGACACTGTACATTTCTGAAATCTTGTTATTTATCTTTTGGATTTCTACTTGTTGATTTTGTATAATTTCTAGTTGTGAATTTATTTTGGCATTTTGTTCCTGCATTATTTTCCCAAATTCTTCCATTTTTTTGTCTGTATTTTCCATGAATTTGTCTGCCTTTTCCATGAATTTGTCTATATTTTCCTCATTTTTGTCTGCTTTTTGCTCCGACTCTTGGATAATTCTGAGTATTAGAGATTTGAATTCCCTAGTGCCTTTTCTCCTACTGGAAAGTCATCTGGTGTTTTATATTGGATGCCTGCTGAAACCATCCTGTCCTGTTTTGTAAATGTTTTGATATTGTCTGCTGTCTTTGGAGCATTCAGTAGTTAATTTTCTTGCATATTGATTGTAGATTTGTTTTTTTCCTTTTTTTTTTTTTTAATTTTGCTATATCTGAGCATGTGGGCTGTGTGTTCTTCGTTGTTTGCTCATTTGTGGGCACGATACTTATTGCCTCCTCCAATTGGCAGGGTCAGTCACTCAGATATGGTACAGCAGGGCAGGTCTAGCTGAAGAGGAGTTGCTCGGATGCGTTGTTTGTGGCACCCCCCACTCTGCCTTCTCTGCTTTCTGTGGCCACAATCTCTTGTCTGGGAAACACCAGCTGCTTGCATTCCACACACCCTAATGGGCTGGCTCTCTGAGTGCCACTTGTTGGCTGCTGGTATTGCTTTTTTCTACTTCTTTTAATTTCTTCCTTACCTTTCACCACCTCCCCCTCCTTTCGCTCACATACCTGGCTCCGTGTGCCATCTTTGCTTCTTCCTGAGGGGTTGCAGAGCTCCGGTAATTTGTGATATATCCTTTCCCACTCCCTACCCTTCTTCACCCATATTTGGCCCCCTCTCCTTCCCGTGACACAGTCTCTTGTCCAAGAAACACCAGCCCGCACTAGCTGGCTCTCTGAGTGTCATTTGTTGGCTGCTGGTGCTGCTTTTTTTTCTGCTTCTTTTGATTTCTTCCTTACCTCTCATGACCTCCCCGTCCTTTCATTCAAATACCTGGCTCCGTGCACCATCTTTGCTTCTTCCTGAGAGGCTGTGGAGCTCCGTTCGAGTGTGGAGCTGTTTCCCGGTCTGGGCTGCAGAGTTGGTGGGATCCCAGGGCTTTTGTTTGTTTGTTTGTTTTGAATTGTTTGTTTGTTTTCCTTTCCTTGAGTTGGGAGCCCTTTCTCGACAGGCAGTGCTGCATGGCAAGGAGACTACCCACTCGACTTGTGCAGACATGCAGAGGGATCCCTGATGGCATTTATTTTTGCTGTTTCTTTTTTTCTGTTTTTTGAGAGCTTTTTTTTTTTAATTTGTTTTGTTTTCTCTTTTCCCTCTTTTTCCCTTTTTGGCTTTCTTTATTACTTAGTGTCTTGTCTCTCTATATCTTCCTTCTCTTTCTGTTCCCTGAATACCTAGCATTGTATACCTCTATGCCTTCTAGCCAGGCTGTACTGCAACACCTGAAAGTGACTTCCACAGAACTCATAGCTGCACTGGTGGGATGCCGGGGAACTTTGCGGTTCTTTAACCTTTCTGATTTTTTTTATTTATTCTTTTCTTCCTCTTCCCCTTACTGTTTTTCTCCATTTCATAGTCTCTCATCTCTCCACTCCAATGGCAAGCTCCCCTAGCATTCTTTTTTGTTTGTTTGTATGTTTTTGGCTCCTGTTCCTCTCTCCTCTCTCCCATATCCATCTTAGCACCACACATAATGATCTGCCCACAACATACTGCCTACCTGCACCGTGTGCTTCACATCACACCACCAAGCAGCAAAGGCACGGCCTACTGGAACCTGCCCTGCACAGAATACCGACCTACCCTAGTGGCTGTAATAAATGCCACAAACAACCCATCCCAGTAACTCCTCTTCAGCTAGACCTGCCCTGCCATAATATATCTGAGTGAATGACCCTGCCAATTGGAGAAGGAGGAAAAAAGTATTGTGCCCACAGACAAGGAAACAACAAAGAACACACAGTCCGTCTGCTCAGACATAGTCAAATTTTAAAAAAAGGGACAGAACAAACATATCTATAATCAATAAATGAGAAAAATAACTACTGAATGCCCCGAAGACAACAGACAATATCAAAACATTTACAAAAACAGGACAGGATGGTTCCAGAAGGCATCCAAAATAAAACACCAGATGACCCTCCTCTGGAAGAAAATGCACTAGAACAACCTGAGAGGGAGTTCAAATCTCTAATACTCAGAATTATCCAAGAGCTGAGGCAAAAAGCTGACAAACATGAGGAAAAAATAGAGAAAGTCACAGAAAATGCAGACATAATATTGGAAGAATTCACGAAAATAATGCAGGAACAAAATGCCAAAGTAAATTTACACCTAGAAATTATACAACGACAACAATTAGAAATCCAAAAGATAAACAGCAAGATTTCAGAAAAAGACGGTGTCATAGAAGGGCTGAGAAGAAGATTTGAAACGGTGGAAGACAGGATCACTGGAATTGAAGACAAACACTTGGATAAAATTCTGTTTCATAAAAACTCAGAAAAAAGAACAAAGAAAAATGAAGAGACCCTGAGAGTTATGTGGGATACAATCAAAAGTAAAAATTTTTGAGTGATTGGAATTCCAGAACAGGGGGAGAAAACAGAAAACCCGGAGAGGATCTTTGAAGAACTACTGATGAAAACTTCCCCAATATCATGGAAGACGAAAAGCCAGCCATCCAAGAAGCTCAACAAACCCCATATAGGAGAGACCCCAAAAGAAAATCACTAAGGCATATCATAAACACATTTCCAAAAACCAAAGACAAACAAAGAATCCTGAGAGCAGCTTCTGAAAAACAAGAAGTCACATACAGAGGAGAAACAATAAGAAGAAGCTCAAATTATTCTGCAGAAACCATGCAGGCAAGAAGGCAATGCGATGACATATATAAAATCTTGAAAGAAAAAAAATGCCAGCAAAGAATAATACATTCTGCAAAACTGTCATTCAAATTTGATGGTGAAATTAGGTCATTTCCAGAAAAACAGAAATTAAGGGAATATGTAAAAGTCAAACCAAACTCACAAGAATTATTAAAGGGAGTTCTTCGATCTGAGGACAAACAGCTTAAGCTCACAGGCAGAATCTAGGATGCAGGATCGTACCAGCCAGATACCAATCAAGGAAATGAACTCTCGAGGACTATCCAAAATCAAAAGAAACACAACAGGGAATCAGAGCAGTTAATCAGTAAATGACAACAACATCAAAACAATAAAAGAGGAAATAAACAGCATATATATAGAACCTTCTAATGGAGATGAAGGCAAGGCGATACCAAGTAATGGTAGACTGCTTCAAACTTAGAAAGATAAGGGTAAAATTTCATGGTAACTGCAAAGAAAGTTAACAAACATACTCATCAAAAAAAAGAGAAAAACCATAACGTCTCAGCAAAAACAAAACCTACAAAAACGAAAGAAATGAAAAAAATCCACAAACAAAAGTAACTCAGCACAAGAGAGTAAGAAGAAAAAAGAAAAGTTCAGCACCACAAAAAAAGCACTACAAAATGACAGCAACAAACTCACATCTATCAATAATTACACTGAATGTAAATGGACTCAATGCACCCATAAAAGGCAGAGAGTGACAGAATGGATAAGAAAACAGATCCATCAATATGCTGTCTACAGGAGACACACCTTAGAAACAAATATGTGAATTTATTAAAAGTCAAAGGTTGGAAAAAAATATATCAAGCTAACAACTACCAAAAAAGAGCAGAAGTGGCAATTCCAATCTAAGATAAAATAGACTTTAAACAAAATCCACCATAAAAGACAAAGAAGGAAACTATGTAATGATTAAGGGAACAAGCTATCTTGAAGACATAACCATAATAAACATCTACGCACCAATGACAGGGCTCCAAAATACATAAAACAAACTCTAACAACACTGAAAAGAGAAATTGACAGTTCCACAATAATAGTAGGAGACTTCAACACACCACTCTCAGCAAAGGACAGAAGAACTAAGAAGAATCTCAGCAAAGATACAGAAGACCTAAAGGGCACAATCAGCCAACTTGACCTCATAGACATATATAGAACACTTCATCCAACCGCTGCAAAATACACATTCTTTTCCAATATACATGGAACATTCTCCAGAATAGACCACATCTTAGGCCACAGAGAATCCTCAACAAGATCCAAAACGTTGAGATTATTCAAAGTATCTTCTCTGACCACAATGCCATCAAGGTAGAAATTAACAATAGAAAGAGCAAGGAAAAAAAATCAATTACATGGAAACTGAATAATACCCTGCTTACACATCACTGGGTAATAGAAGAAATCAGAGATGGAGTCAAAAAATTCCTAAAATCAAATGAGTATGAAAACACATCCTACCAAAACCTTTGGGACAAAGCAAAGGCATTCCTCAGAGGACAATTTATAGCAATAGATGCACATATCAGAAAAGAAGAAAGGGACAAAATCAAAACATTAACTACAGAACTCAAACAAATAGAAAGAGAACAGCAAAAAAAGCCCACAACCACCAGAAGAAAGGAAATACTAAAGATCAGAGCAGAAATAAATGAAATAGAGAACAGGAAGACAATAGAAAGAATCAAAAAAACAAAAGTTGGTTCTTAGAAAAAATCAACACAATTGACAAACCACTGGCCCCTCCAGACTTACAAAAGAAAAACAGGAGAGGACACAAGTAACCCAAATAAGAAATGAAATGGGGGACATTACAACACACCCAACTGAAATAAAAAGGATTATAACAGAATATTATGAAAAACTATACTCCAACAAATTGAAAACGTAGAGGAAATGGAAAAATTTCTAGAAACACACGGCCTACCAAAACTGCAACAAAGTAATGTTGAAAATCTGAACATACCCATAACAAGAGAAGAGATTCAAAAGGTAATCAAAAACCTTCCAACCAAAAAAAGCCTTGGCCCAGATGGCTTCACTGGAGAATTCTACAAAACATTTACAGAAGAGCTTGTACCAGAACTACTCAAGCTATTCCAGAGCACAGAAGAGGAAGCAACACTTCCAAATTCATTCTATGAAGCCAGCATAAAGCTGATACCAAAACCAGGCAAAGATGTCACAAAAAAAGAAAATTACAGACCAATATCTCTCATGAATATAGATGCAAAAATTCTGAACAAAATTCTAGCCAATAGAATTCAGCATCATAGCAAAAAAATAATACACCACACCCAAGTAGGATTCATACCAGGTATGCAAGGATGGTTCAACATTCGAAAATCAATCAACATAATCCACAACATAAATAAAAGGAAAGAAAAGAATCACATGATCATCTCAATTGACACAGAAAAGGCATTTGACAAAGTCCAACACCCATGCCTGATAAAAGCTCTCAATAAAATAGGTATAGAAGGGAAATTTCTCAACATAATAAAGGGCATCTATGCAAAACCAATAGCCAACATCATTCTTAATGGAGAGACACTGAAAACATTCCCCTTGAGAACAGGAACAAGACAAGGATGCCCTTTATCACCACTCCTATTTAACATTGTGCTGGAAGTTCTAGCTAGAGCAATAAGGCAAGAAAAAGAAATAAAGGGCATCCAAATTGGTAATGAAGAAGTTAAACTGCAGATGATATGATACTATACTTAGAAAACCCTAAAGACTCCACGAGAAATCTACTGGAACTAACAGAAAGATTCAGCAGAGTAGCAACATACAAGATAAACATTAAAAAATCAGTTGGATTCCTATACATCAATAACGAGAATGATGAAAAGGAAATCAGGAAAACGATACCATTTATAATAGCCTCTAAAAAGTTAAAATAATTAGGAATAAATCTGACCCGGGATGTAAAAGACCTATACAAAGAAAACTACAAAACACTACTGCATGAAACCCAAAGGGATCTACATAAATGGAAAAACATTCCATTCTCATGGATAGGCAGACTCAACATTGTGAAAACTACAATTCTACCCAAAGCAATTTACAAATACAATGCAATTTTGATCCAAATACCAACAACATTCTTCAAAGAGCTGGAAAAACTAATCATTAACTTTATATGGAAACGGAAGAAGCCCCCAATAAGTAAAGCACTACTGAAGAAAAAGAATAAAGTTGGAGGACTCACACTACCTGACTTGAGAACCTACTATATAGCTACAGTAGTCAAAACAGCCTGGTACTGGTACAACGACAGATACATTGACCAATGGAACAGAATTGAGAACCCAGATGTAAATCCATCTACCTACGGTCACCTGATCTTCGACAAGGTTCCAATGTCCACCAAATGGGGAAAAGACAGTCTTTTAAACAAATGCTGCTGGCAAAACTGGATATCCATCTGCAAAAACATAAAACAGGATCCATACCTCATGCCGTATACAAAAACTACTTCAAAATGGATCAAAGACTGAATATAAAGCCTAAAACTATAAAGTTCATAGAAGAAAAAATAGGACCAACACTACAGGCCTTAATACACGGCATTAAAAGGATACAAACCATAACCATCAATGCACAAACCCCAATAGATAAGCTAGATAACTGGGGTCTTCTAAAAATCAAACACCTATGCTCTTCAAAAGACTTCACCAAAAGAGTAAAAAGAGAACCTACAAACTGGGAAATAATTTTTGGACACTACAAGTCAGACAAAGGTCTAATCTCCATAATCTACAAGAAAATCCAACACCTCTACAACAAAAAAAACAAATAATCCTATTAAAAAATGGGCAAAGGAAATGAACAGACAGTTCACCAAAGAAGACATTCAAATGGCCAACAGACACATGAGGAAATGCTTGAGATCACTAGCTATTAGAGAAATGCAAATTAAAACCACAATGAGATACCATCTCATCCCGGCATTACTGGCACGAATCAAAAACACTGGAAATAACAAATGTTGGAGGGGCTGCGGGGAGATCAGAACACTTATGCACTGCTGGTGGGAATGCAAAATGATGCAACCATTTTGGAAAATGATATGGCGCTTCCTCAGAAAGCTAGAAATAGACATACCATTCAATCCAGCAATCCCACTCTTAGGAATATATCCTAGAGAAATAAGAGTCGTCACTCGAATAGATATATGCACACCTATGTTCATTGCAGCATTGTTCACAATAGCAAAACGATGGAAACAACTTAGATGCCCATCAACAGACGAATGGATAAACAAACTATGGTACATACACACAATGGAGTTCTATGCAATGAGAAATCACAATGATGAATCTGTGAAGCATCTCATAACATGGATGAAACTGAGGACATTATGCTGAGTGAAATAACTCAATCACAAAAGGACAAATATTGTATGAGACCTCTATTGTAAAAACCCATGGAAACGGCCACACACAAAAAGTAACAATCTTTGTTGTTTACCAGGGATGGGATGGGTGGGGAGGAAATACTAAACAGGCAATAGATAAGTGGTATCTTGGGTGAAGGATGAGATAGTACACACTACAGGGGAAACTAGCACAACTTGTACAAGGAAAGGTCATGGAAGCCCCATAGACACATCCAAACTCCCTGAGGGACTGAATTGCTGGGCGGAGAGCTCTGGGGACCATGGTATCAGGAAACATCTAGCTCTATTGGCATAACACAGTTCATAAAGACAATGTTCCACATTCTACCTTGGTGAGTAGTGTCTGGGGTCTTAAAAGCCTGTGAGCGACCATCTAGGATACTCCACTGGTCTCATCCCTTCAGGAGCAAGGGAGAATGAAGAGAACAGGGTACAAGGAAAAGATTAGTCTGAAGGACTAATGGTCCACAGCTACCAAGGCCTCCACCAGACTGAGTCCAGTACAGCTATATGGTGCCCGGCTACCACCACTGACTGCTCTGACTGGGATCACAACAGAGGGTTCTGGACAGAGCTGGAGAAGGATGTAGAACAAAATTCTAACTCCCAAAAAAAAGACCAGATTTTCTGGCCTAAAGGAGACTGGAGAAACCCCGAGAGTATGGCCCCCAGACACCCTTTTAGCTCCGTGGTGAAGTTATCTCTGAGGTTCACTGTTCACCCTGGTAGTGGACAGCCACGTAAAACCAAATGGAACTAATGAGGTACAGTAGTCCAGTGACAGGCCAGAAGGGAAAAGGGGACAAGTAAGCTGTGATAGGGAACCCAGGGTTGAGTAAGGATATTGTTGATGTGTTGTGAAATTGTTAACCATTGTTATAGGGCAACATGTGTATTAACTGTTAAATGAGAAACTATTTTGTTCTGTAAGCCTTCATCTTAAGTGAGAATAGCAGCACAATTGGAAGAGCGTAGTCAATGTCACTGAACTGTGCATGTAGAAATTTTTGAAATGGTGTATCTTTGGCTATGTGTATTTTCACCAAAAGAAGGCCGAGAAGTTAGAGGGTTGACATGTTGTGGGGTTGTTAACCAATGTCATAAAATAATACGTGTACTACTGTTTCATGAGAAAGTATTTGTTCTGTAAGCCTTCACCTGAAGTACAATAAAAAAAAAAAAAAAAAAAATAGGAAATAAAGAACAGCAAAGCTCCCAGGGATCCCACCTGTGCGACTACGAAGTGTGGGGAAGTTGTTCCCAAATGTTGAAGTACAGCCCGGCTAGAAGGCTTAGAGGGATTCAGCACCAGGTATCTAGGGGATAGGAAGAGAAGGACGGTATAGAGAGATGAGAAACTGAGTAATGAAGAAAGACAAAAAGGGAAAAGAGAAAAAAATAAATTAAAAAAAAAAAAGAACAAGAAAAAACCCACCAAAAAACAGAAAAAAAAAAAAACCATGAAAAAAAATGCGCTCAGGGATTCCTCTGTGCATCTGTGCAAGCTGAGGGGGTAAGTCCCAATCCACACAACACTGCCCAGCCAGAAAAGTCTCCCAACTAGAGAAAAGGAAATGAAAAGATACAAACAACTGAAAAGAAACAAACCAAAAAAAGCCCCAGGATCCCACTAGCATGGCAGCACGGACCTGGAAGCAGTTCCACACTCGAACGGAGCTCCGCAGCCCTTCAGGAAGAAGCAAAGATCGCGCATGGAGCCAGGTATTTGAGTGAAAGGAGATGGAAGTGGTGAGAGGTAAGGAAGAAATCAAACGAAGCGGAAAAAAGCAACACCAGCAGCCAACAAATGGCACTCAGGGAGTCAGCCAGTGCTGGCAGATGGAATCCAAGCAGCTGGTGCTTCCTGGTCAAGAGAGTATGGCCGCAGGAAGTAGAGGAGGCCAAGTGGGGGTAAAGAAGGGTGGGGAATGGGAAAGCCTATATCACTGTTTACCAGTTGTTTTGTCTCCTGCTGGAAGCTCCATGAAGCTGCTTTCTCGTATTCCCTATTTGCTGGTATCTGATAGGAGTCCAAGATGGCGGATCTGTGCTGCATTAGCTAATAGGGGACCTCTCCATGTATGTATCCTCACTCTCTGTTCTCTGTCAGTTTCTTATTCCATTTGGTGCTTGGCTGAGTTCTTTATCTCTTCATTTGATGTTTAGGATTTCAGGATTGCTGTTTTCTCTGTTTGGCTTAGTTTTTCAGATCTTTGCTGTGGAGGGACAGCCTGGTGCTTCTGCCTAGAGCGCCATGATGCCGGAGGTCCAATTCTTCCATTTCTTATGGTTGTCTCCTATATAATAGCAAGTTTGACGTTTTCTGCTCAGTTTTCTCTCTCCTTTACTGTGTTCCCATTCATACATCATTCACTAAACTCAGTCTCTCTCTAATTTTTGTAAGAGTTCATGGCTTATTTTTCTACTTTTATTCAAACTTATTATCAGAGTGGTTTCTTCCAGAATTTAAATGACAATGGTCTGATGTAAATTTTGAAATGCAAATTTGTTATATACAAAAGCATATTTTTTTTTAATCTCGTGTTCTTATTTTAGGCAAATTTTGATAGTCTGATAACTTTTGTTACTGAAGTAAATGGTATACATTTTATTAATTTCCAACATGAAAAATTGTAATCGTATTGTAATCAAGCAGTTTTGACCCTCCCTGTGTAACAGAAGGGCCATGGAAAATAATCAAGACAACAAATTCTTCCAACTTAAGGTAATTCTCAAAATTCACCAGAATAATTATCTCTGCCATTACCCACTCTAACAATATCTTCCATGCACTGATGACCACTGGGGAGAAGAAATGAGGTAATTTACCCTGATTTATTTACACTGCCAATCAATACTCAGTTTTGGTTTTACTATAGACCATTGGGACACAAGAATTCCCAGAGCTTCTATGCTCAGCACAATCCCATTTACCTGCAGGTCAAATCCAACCTGTTGTTTTCATACACCCTGGTGTGAGTGTCCTTGGGAAAGTCACTTAACCTCTTTTATTTCTCAAAAAGAGTGCTGTAAAATGGAGGTAAAATGGTACCTATCCAATAGGGTAACTTCCAAAGAAAGTGTCATTTGCTTCTGTAGAATTAAGAAAATGAATTAACAAAAACATTTGAAAATTGAAAATAATAATAGAGCAAATTCTCTTTTTTCATATGTTTTGCATGTAATACAAACTTCTAGTTAATTATTTCGGTCATTTTAATTAATTGTTAAGATTTTATTGTTTGTAATCTGGGCTTTTTTGATTAACAATTAAAATTTAACCAATTAATTTGTCCTTCCTATGATAACTTATATACAGTATTGTAAAACAGGACTAATAGTAGTATCAGAACCTAACTTCAAGGGGGATAATGAGAATCAAGATCAGTACAAGGCTGATTTGCATGAGGTGGAGGTCAGACATAACTCCACCCTCCAAAGTTTTACCAATTCTAACACCAGCTGTCAGAGCATGGCACTCTCTACTTCTCTTCTGGGTTCAATAATCTGTTGCAATGGTCACACAGAACTCATAGATCATACTTACAGTTAAGTGATTTATTAAGGAATTAACAGGGTACCACTCAGGATTAGGATCAACAAGCTACAACCCGGGATCAGGATCAGGAAGAATGTAAGCAAAGTCTCCCTTCTTCAGGGCAAGATATCTTTCTCAGCTCCTCCAAGCCATGCACCATGAAGGCCTCCTCTCAGCCCCCTGAAGACAGGTTCCTCTCAACCCCCTCAGGTCAGGGTCCTTTTGGCCCCCTTAGGACAGGCTCCTCTTGCCCTGCTGTCTGTTACCATTGACTCTGCCCTTGGACCCCTTCCAGGCCTGTTGCCACCAGCTCTGCTCCTGGGCCCCTTCTAGGCCTCTTGCTGTCTTCAGTGTTATAGCCCGTGACCCGTGTTCCAGCTCTTTTTGGAGATTCCTTGCCTCCTCTGTCTCTCTACTGCTTCTCTTCTTTCTTCCTTCTGCTTCTTCCTGCTGCTTCTCTTCCAGTTTCTTTCTGTCTGAAAAACCTCTGTGGGGTTTGCTGCATATATACACAAGACGTTGTCAATTTCAATTGTCAATTTCCTCCCCAGTGGGGAGGAGCACAGACTGACAAATCCCCTCTTGGTAAGTCACAAGCACTTAATTTGCATAACAAACTATAGTCACCTCATTTGCATTGTCTATTGGCCAATCCCTGCAAGGTGCATACCAATCACAGGGCAGGCTACAGCCTAGGGCCAGACAAAAAGTATTAAAACGCAAATTGTTCACAGCACACCCGTGAAATGTCAATCGACTTGAACAAAAGTAACAAACACTCTAGGGTAGAAAACAAGGGCAAAGTAACTCCTCCTGGCTTGGGGAAAAATCTCTCAAGCTGTTTCTTTAAAGAACCAAGGGAAAATGCCACATAAAGGAACTAGTTTCACCAAAAGTATTAATTACTGTCTTGTATTAAGATTATTTATGTATAAGACTATTTTCTCTCATTAGATTTTAAATTCCTAAATTTCAGTAATAATGTCTCATGCAGTATTTTACTAACTGTATTAGTTTCCTAGCGCTACTATAACAAGGTCCCACAAACTGGGTGGCTTTATAAGAACAGAAATTTATTGTCTCACAGTTCTGGAGGCGAGGCGTCTGATTAGGGGGTCCAGGGTGTTGGCCATGTTGATTCTTCCTGACGTCTCTGAGGGAGAATCTGTACCATTTCTCTTATCTAGCTTCTGGTGATGACTGGGAATGCTTTGTGTTCCTTGCCTTATAGATGCATCACTTCAATCTATGCTTCCATTTTCACATGGCCATCTTCCCTGTATGTCTCTTTTTGTCTTTTTTCCTCTTTTATAAGGACACTCTTCATTGGATTAGGAGCCACCCTACTCCAGTGTGACCTTGTAAACTTAACTGATAACATTTTCAAAGATCCTATTTCCAAGTAAGGTCACATTCATAGGTAGTAGGGGTTAGAACTTCAACTATTTTTCAGCGACACAATTCAGTCCATAACACTCACCAAAAACTCCTTGGAGAGTGTATGTATATACTTTACTTTACTACAACGTATTACAACAAAGTATTTGATTTAATTTGGGGTAACTTTCTTAACCTCTTTTAGCCTCAGTGTCTTCATCTATACAGTGAGGAAAATGATAGTTTCTATCTCAATCATTGGGAAGGTTATGTGACTTAATATATGCAGAGCATTCAAAATTATTACTCTTACAAGAAGGAGTAGGAGGAAGTAGGAGCTATTCACAAAAAAGTTGTGAAATTGAAATTAATTTTAGGCTTCTCTACTGTGTTCCTTTAGTGCCTTCATCTGTCCACGTTAATTTGTTGTTACATAGTCTATAGAAGTAAGGCATGCATAAAGAATGATGGTATCTACCCTCTGTTAAGTACCTCCAATTTGGCAGATAATCTGTACATGTTGATAATCTTATGATGAATAATACTAAAACTAATCCTTACTGAGTACTGAAAGTATGCCAGGCACTGTGTTAAGACTGTTACATGCATTTGATCTCCCCCAAACAATGCTATGAAGCAAGTACTTTATTGATGCTCTCTTTACAAATAAAAATAAGATAAGACTCAGAGTGCTTTTCCAAGATCACAGATATTAAGTGAAAAAAACAGAATTCAAATACAGGATTATTAAAGCATGCTTATGCTGTTAATCATATGGTGGCATAATAGTTAAGAGCTCAGTTGCTAACTGAAAGGTTGGTGGTTCAGACCCAAAAAGTAGCTGATAATCTGTTCCTATGAAGATTACAGCCTAGAAAAACATATGGGGAAGTTCTACTCAGTGATATGTTGAAAATTGACTCGACAGCACCTAACAATGGCAACATATTGCTTTCATCAGATTTTCACCATAAAACTATGATGTAGGTGCTATCCTTCCCATTTCAATAAAAAATTGAGGAGGAAGGTAAATTTCTTGAGGTGTATTTTCTTATCCAAAAATACATGTAAAGTATGTCTAGATAGTGCATAATAAGTGATACTTACTGGCACATGGTAAGTGATCAGTAATTGCTAATATTATTCCTAATATTATCCTTAAGGAATTTGACTAGTATTTGAACAAACTAGGGTATCAGCCCAGTTCTCCATTCCAAATCATTAACTTTTGTAGCCATAAAATAAGGAACATTTATTTAATGCTCCAATTACTCCATTCTTACCCATAAAGAGTAAACCTCTGAGTCAGCCTTCCTGATTATGGGCACAGGAAGACATTATCCTACTTTTATTTTAGGTAAGTTTCTTTGGATATATAAAGGAAAAGTAAAGAGAGCACAATTAACTGAGACATGTTCCTTTTAGACTCTGTTAACAGCTATTTGACTACGCAATCCTATTATTCCAAGTTGTAGCTTTTAGTGTGTCCTTCCCAAGGTTCACATTGCTGATCACTGAATCACAGAATATTTTCTTTTCTAATCATGCTCCAGTTACTTTTTACATTATCCTGGGTTCTGCTCCAAGGAGATTTTAGGAGCTGAGCGTTAAACCCTAAGTGTTGTCAGTAGACAGCTAATAAACTCAGATATTCATGTTTATCATTCTAGCAAGTAGTAACATAAGGACACTGGAATTTTATGAAGTAGTTTGTAGACTTATAAATGTTATAATATTGTGTTAGGGTTGTAACCTCAAAATAATTCTAAGCAGAGAACATGGCCTGATGAAAAGATCATGGATTTTGGCACTGCAAGGACGTGGTACACGTCTTTGTTCTGCCACACACTCATGGTGTGATCCTTCAAAAGTTACTTCGGTATCAACTCTTTGTGCCTCATTTTCTCAATCTAGAAAATGGGACCAATGAAATCGCCTTACATGTGTTGAGCATTAGAGATAATGTATTAACAGTCATTTTATAAATTGTAGCTATTATAAATTCAAGTCTTGTTTTTCAAAGCTACATCCATTAATTTAATAATCTTTGGCTTTTCAACTTTTTCTTTATGCTACTGAATTTGTGAGAGCTTGGAGAGAATTATTTTGATAAAAGAATATTATCTATTAGTATTTATCTGCCAATTAATGCTTCTAATGTTAGCATAATCTTTTTTCAGTCATCATTATCATCATCATCAGATCTGTTCGTACTAGTCTCATGGAAAATCCATAATGATTCATAATCTATGTGAAAGGCTAACTATGTAGAAGTTATTAATATTTTATTAGCAACAGAGCTGTAGCTGTCCTTAAAAAAATTTAATTTGAAGAGAAATTTTAGATAGATTTTTCTCCATTAAAAAATTGATATATCTATTTTCATTTTTTCTAATATCACTTTTAACTTCAGCTATGTCATTGGATTCAGAAAGAAACATTCAATCATATTTAATGGAAATAACTGTATTAAATATTGTAGAGAGATGACTTTAATGATACTTTCATTAATTGAAGGTTATAACATCTGAAGGTCTACGTTTACCACCTCTTAGTTACAAAGGGAACAAGCTGTCCTATATCACCTTTATTATAATTCTTAACACTGGCACATGTGTGGCATGCCTAATTTATCTCAAGAGGATATTGAGGTGAAAAGGACATGATAAAAATGCATGTATAGGGAACTTAAGTCCATTTTTGTTACCATAAAATATCACAAATTAACTCATTTTTTCTTTCCCTCAATGCCTTAGAATATATTTACTGTCTGCAGCCACCTAATTGCACCCAGGTAATGATCCTGCAATTGGATATTTAAGAGAATTTATACAAATTTCTTTTTAAATAGGATGAAATCTAAAAATCAAATAGATTTTTTTGTCCTATGCAACACTTGCACTTGTTAAACAGTGAATGCATGTTTGTTGAATGAATATCAGATTAGTAGATAAATAAATGATTTAATTAAATGAACAAATAAATATAAAGAATGTTCTGTGGAAATCAGCATAAAATACGGTTGTCAGGTAGTAGTAGGCATATAGTACTGTCCCAAATCCTAATCAAAAGACATACAAAGATATATAGTTTGCATCATATGAAATACATTCTGCATCCAGTCCCCTATTTGGATCAGCTGATTCAAAATTTAATTTCAGCCCTTTCTGGGGTTCTCTTTCCTCTAACCAGGACTGGTAATTGCATTTGATTACACACAAAACTAGCCAAGTTTTATGAAATGAGCAATTTTCTCTGTGGTTCTATTTTGGTATGATCAAAGGCCCTTCTTTCCCTCAAATTATTTACCATCTGTTGTTAGCAACCCAGAATTCTGCCATTACAGTAATAATCATTTACTTGGAATTTTATTAATATTTTAAAAAATCACTGGTTAGGAAGATACTTAAAGTTTTAATTAGTCCTTTAAACTTGTGTTTAAAGCATTTTAACATGATCTACGCTTCTCTAAATCACTGTGTCTGCCTAGCCCTCCTGGATTTACTTGAGCTTATTTCTCTCTGCCACTATCACTTCAGACATACTGGTCTTCTCATACCTGAAAAAATACTTCACTTTTTCGTACCTTAATTCCATCTAGCATACTCTTCCCTTGCTGAGGGGGTAGCCCACCCAGTAGTTGATCTTTACACGGATAAGCTGGGGGTCCCCCCACCAGTCTGATCTTTACTAGGATTGGCTAGGGGAGTCCACAAAGTGACTGATAAAAACCCTAGACCACGGAGGCCCAGATGTGGCTTCCTGATTGAGGAGAGCCAAGAGGGGAGCACATCCTTTGCAAAGGAGGCCTATGTGCTGAGAACCTTGTAGAAGAGCTGAATGCAGGTCACGGGCTGTAACATTGACTGAGCTGGTAACACTGAAGATCAAGAGACATGACAGCAAGCAAAGCAAAGCCAAGCAGCAGAGAAACTGCAGCAGCAGTGTGAGTGGCGGCAACCATAAGTCTGGCAGATAGTGGCAGTGAGCAGAGTCGACAACAGAGTAGGTGACAGCAATGGGTAAGATGGCCCACAGAGTGAAGCTGGGTATCTCTGGGCAGGAGATCACCAACGGAGCAGAAGCTTGTGCATACACCATGCAGGGTTGTCAAAAAAGTGGTTTTGCCTTGAGAGCTTTTGTATTGCCAGCCTAACCCTGATACTGGCCCATGGTGGTCCCAGTGGGGCTGGTTGAGAATTGGACCAGCAAGCACAGGAGGCCAGACCCAGCCAAGAAAAGCCAGAGACCTCTTGAGAGAGAGAGAGAATGAACACGGCCATGTCACACCTGACCTGACCTGACAACACATCTGCTGACACCTCCTCCTAGTGTAGCCCTCATAATGACACAGAAATAAACATAGGTAATTTGGGAAAGGTGAATGGGCCTTCTAAACATGTGTGTTCCTCCTCTGTACCGTAAGTACAGAGGGGTGAAGGGGATGAGTTCACCTAGTATCTGTTCTTGTTTACTATTTGCTTTCTATAAGTAATCTGCTCTTGTTTACTGTTCATCTTCTATAAATAATTATCATGGTTTTCAGTTGCCAACACTGTGTAAGCATGATGTGTGTATGACTCAATCAGATTAGACAGTGGAGCCCTCATCCCAGCAATCTTATCACTGCTTGTAATCTTGAGGCAACTGGTGTGTTTGTGCATACAGTTCAGAACTATGAACACTGAATTTCCTGAAGGTATGCCTCCAATTTTCTTTCTAACCCTAGCCATTTGTTTTCTTGCTACTTCATCCTGTTGCCATTTTGATTGCCAAAGACAAAGAAGATTTCTCTTTTTTTTTTTCTAGATCCATGGGTGCAGTGTCTATTGAATAGGCTTAAACTCTATAACTTTGTATTTTCAATGACAAGAGCAAAATCTGTTTGAGATATTTTTAAAGTGCATGTAACATGTTAAGCAATGTTTATCCTGATGGGAAAAATCAGATTTTTGGATCCATACTAACATATTAGATTTTTAAAAGTCAGGTTTAGTATAATTTATATTAGACTTTTCCTTTGAATATATACTGGATTATTCAACCATTGCAAGAGTAAGAGTCTATTTTAATACTTTATATCCTTGAAAATGTTTATTGATGATGTTTGTTGGCTTGATGTAGTTTAATACTTGACCTCACTTTTCTTTTAGGATGGTTGCCAAATAGTCTATAACCTCTTCTATGACTAATTTTATAGTCACTTTCATAGCAAAGCCATTATCTCTTAGCAGTTTCTGAATGAGTTTCCCAAAAATATTTCATGTGTTGAGCTAGAAGACATTCCAACATGATGCTTGCTTCCATTTCCATCATATCATTTTCAAATTGGCCTGCAAAAAATAAACTGAGACTGAATTTAATCCACAACTTCAATTTTGCTTTGGAGAATAGTTCACAAATGGTAGAAGTATAAAATGCATTTTCCAAATATTAAACAGCAGCCTAAGGATGTTACTGAAATGATCTAGAATGCAATATTTACCTTGATGCTAACATAGTTTATACATGTAAAATATCAAATGTTTTAATGATAGTGGTAAATATAATATTAAACTTTTACTATTTTCCTCTAAACTGCTATTCACTGAATATCTACAACTGATATTCACTGGAAACAGCAACATGAAATTTTATCAAACTGTTTCATTAGAAGAGATATTACCATGATTAGGAAACAGAAATAAAATTAAGCAATAAAAAGACATCATAGTAAACATATTAAGTATAGCAAGCAGTGTCAAGAGAAGGTATTTTACAGTAAACAAATTTATAAATACTACTAAAATAATAAATCTGACTCGATAATTATAATTAGTGAGCACATTTTTATTAAAAGTAACTACATTGCTTAGATCTAAAATTGTTACAACTGAAACATAACATCTGTAAATTTTAGATTCTAATAACTGAGATGTTAACTATAATTTGTAATGGTAACTAAGAAGTCATTATTTTTCAAGTTTCTTAAGTTTTGAGTTATCTAAATGTTTTTAAGGTGATAATTAGTATCAATTGTTAAAGAAAAGTGACAGTTCTTTAGTTTTATCATTTACATTGTATCAAAATGCATTCAGATTGACAAAAAATTTCATTATAACTTGACTTTGGTATTACAATTTGTATGAGTTTCCTAGGGCTGTTATGACAAAGTACCACAAAGTTGGTAGCTTAAAACAACAGAAATATATTCTCTCACAGTTCTGGCAGCTAGAAGTCCAAAATTAAGGTGTTGGTAGGGTCATGCTGTCTCTAAGGCTCTGGGGGAGTACTCCTTTCCTCTTCTAGCTTCTGCTGGTCTCAGACATTTCTTAGTTTGTGGCAGCAAAACTCCATTCTCTATCTCCATCCTTACATGGCCATCTTCTCTCTGCATGTCTGTCTCTGTGTCTCTTCTCTTCTTATAATTAAAACAGTCGTAAAGACATTAGGACCCACCTTAATGACCTCATCTGAATTAGTTACATCTTCTATGATGTTATTTCCAAATAAAATCAACTTCTGAGGTTCCAGAGGTTAGGATTTCAACATATATTTTTGTAGGACATGACTCAATACACAACATAATTTAAAATTGTCCTCCACAGAAATATATCAAAGTACTTATTTTGAAGTTATAAGTAGTGACATGATGCTTCAAAATGTTTATTGGTATATATCTATTTATAGAGTTCTCAACATTCTGTTGTTTTGGTTTTTTTTTTTTTCAGTTTGGTTCATGAACATGACAAACATAAATACAATAATTTGTTCTGCATTTGAATGCTCAAAGAAACATAGATGGTCTGTTTTGATTAAATCAAACTGGAGGAGGACTTTTCTAGACACTTACATTTTCTTTCTCTGTCAGTTGAGAGATCTTTAATGACACCCTAGTAGAAATGAGCTCAACTAACTCTTAGATCTTGGTTTCCAATACCATTCTCTAATAAAAGGAACCAGTGTTCCTTAGAGAAATGGTGATTCTAGTACCGAGGCAGGAAATATACAAGATAAGCCAGGAACATCTTCTAAACCCTGAAAGTCACCCAAAACAAAAATATTATAATACAAACATAAAGATAGAGATACATGAATGGACACAGGAGCCAACTTAAAGAGTTTCCAAAGCACGAAAATTTTGAGTAAAATTAAGTAAATAAATTAGCATTGATTTATAGCCCAAAGTATAAAATATTTTGAAGAACTCACTAAACAAACAGACAACTGCAGCCCTAAACATGATACAACAGAAATCCCTGGGGAAGGTGAAGAACATATTTCTAGAGTTACCATACTATAATATTAAAATTAAAATTTTTCAACAGAAAATTACAAGACACACAAAAAAATAGGATAGTAGGGCCCATTACATTCCCTGAGGAATTCCAAATATTGTATTTACTAGGAAAAAAAAAAAACTTTAAAACAATTGTTTTAAATATGATCAAAAAGCTAAGGGAAAACGTAGACAAAGAATTAAAGCAAATCATGAGAACAACACATGGACAAAATGAGAAGATCAATAAAGAGAGAGAAATTATAAAAAGGAACCTTTATTATGGCAATCCCAGAGGGAGAAAAGAGAAAGTAGTGCAAGGATTATCTGAAGAAATAATGGCCAAAAAATTCCCAAATATGACAAAAAGCATGAACCTACACATCAAAGAAGTTCAACAAAATCCAAGTTGAATAAACTCAAAAAGATCCACTCTGAGACACACTATAATCAATCCCTCAAAAGACAAAGAGAAAATCTTGAGCAGTAAGAGAGAGGAGACCCATCACACAGAAGGGATCCTCACTAAGAGGATAATTAGCCAATTTATCATTGTGTAAACCATGAATCCTATAACAGACAAAATTATCCTCAAAAAAGAACAGAAAATTAAGATATTCCTAGATAACAAAAGGTGAAAGGATTCTTTGATAGTAGACCTACCCTATAAGAAATAGCAAAGGGAGTCCTTCAGGTTGAAATGAAGGACATAAGACAGTAACTCAAAGGCATAGGAAGAGATAAAAAAACTCCAGCAAAGGCAATTAAATAGGTAAACATAAAACCCAGTATTAATTAATTTTGGTTTGTAGACTGTATATTATTTCCTATATGATTTTAAAGAGAAAGGTATAAAAATCACAAATATATGTTAATAGGCACATAGCATATCAATATGTATTTTGTGACAACAACAACATAATGAGGGAAGGTACAGAGCTGCATAGGAGCAGAGTTCTTGCCAGTTGTTGAAGTTAAGTTGGAGTCCAAACTAGATTGTAAGAAATTTATGATACTAATTGTAATACCAATGGTGACCACTGGGGGGAAAATGAATATATATATAGAGAGAGAGAGAGAGAGAGAGAGAGAGTCAGAGAGAGAGAGAGAGAGGAAATCCTAGTGGTGTAGTGGTTATATATATATATACATACTTTAATATATATATACAAAGAAAGGAAAAATCATTTTAAAAAAGTGAATTTGCCCAAGTCTTACCGTAATATTTTCCTGCTAACCTTGATCATCTACCTCTCTTCTTATCATCAACTTATAATTTATGACATGGAAGTCTTAGATAGAAAAGACCTAGGAACAAAGTGGAACGAAATTAGCTCTCAGAAAGAGCATTTTTAAAATTGTATTGTCCTTGAGTAAAGGTTTTTAATGTTAATGTCATCCTAGGGCATTTAATGCTGGTTCTTATTTTCTTTTTTCCCATATAACAGTATATTCACTTAGAGTGTGGAAAACCAAATAAATGAATGATTGAAGGAAAATGCAAATATGTGGAGAAGAATACTATTAGGAGAATATATGTTTTTAAGAAGTATGCTAAAAATAATATTGTATACTTGAGAATAGGGTCCAATTTCAAAAACAGTGAATACTTAATTGGATCAAGATCATTCACATTGTCTATTGACAAATAACAAAATTCAATTGATCTCACTTGGTGGGTAATTACTAAGTATGAAAAAAATACTTACACATCTCTAGAAATAACCAGTAAATTGAAAAACTGATCCAGAACCAGGGGAAAGAAATAATATGAGACACATAGCATAATGCAAAAATTAATTACAGTAGGATTCAGAAGAAAAATTCAGGATTATGATTAGTATGCTTAAAAGAACGTGAAGGAGTAAAACTTAAAGAACAATAGAGCAAAGTGATAAAATAAAAATAGAAATGATAAGATAGATATGGATTTTTGATGTAAACTAAAGGCACACTATGAAACTCATTCTTCATTTAATATTGTTGAAGATAGCTTCTTCCTAATAGCGTTAAGAAACTGATTCAACAGAAAAATAAAATGATAATGTATATGAAAATTTTACAATGCAAAACGAGAGGTCAAAGACAGAATAAGAAATAAAAAAAAAGAGCACTCACTTTTGTTATTGAAGTGTAATTTAATATATTAATCAGAGAGTATTAAGTATAAACAACATCAGTAACATAAAATAACCCCTTCCAAACAACATCAGATGCCATATGTTTAGCTTGATTTTTCATAGAAGAGATTCAGTTAAGAAAGCCTACATGTTTACTGACTCTTTACACCTACAGTGGTAGGAAAGAAGATTAAAGAAAATTCTATTAGATGGTCTGAAAAAAGAAGTGGAGATTGAAGGAAGATTAGTGCAGAAAGGCTTTGTAGAATTTTAATCTTTCTAACATGTATATGGCACTGTATGTGGAGATAAAAGAAGGACTTGCATTTCTGGCAGTAAAGAGGTAACAATTGTCTATAGAACCTGAGCTCAAAAGAGGGCTCCAGTCTGAAAAGTTAACACAGGGCAAGAAAGAGCTACTAGGATGTTAGGCAGGGAATCAAGGCAGGATTCCAGTAAGGGAACTGCACAAGGCCCTAGTAAATGAAGCTGAAAGATCATCCAATGTCTTTGTTATAAGTCAGTAGACTAATTATTATAATGAATGTAAGAAGGGATATCAAGGTTATTCAAAGTTAAGCTATTGATAAAATGTTTTAAAATTTCCACTTTCTAAAAAATGAAAAGCATCTATCAACAATCTAGGATGCATCTCAACTGCAAGAGGAAATGAAGTGGTCCAATCTAAAAAATTTAGGAAGATATAGAGATAGTGAGGCAAATGGATCATTACATAAGTTACTAGGGAACGTGACTTATTTTTTCTGTAAAGTTTACCATTTTAAAATATTTTTTCAATAATACTTAAAAAATGTTCTTATAAATTGGGACATAAGCAAACTGATCTGTCAACTCCCCTATTATGAGTAAAAATAGAAAATTATAAAACACAAGGAGGTAATAAAGGTGGAGCCTAAATATACACTAGGCACTGCTAGATGCTTTCTTCGTATTATCACATGTAATCTCCCAAAAATGATTTATTATTGTTACCCTATGATTTCTTTTCATCAATACAGCTAAACTTAAATTAAGTGCTACCACCTCTGGGAAAATTACTAAGAACTGAGATGTGAAATTAAATCACAAATATATACATTGTACTACTTGAAGCCTCTATTATAAATTTATAAAATCTATATAGCTGGTAGGTAATAGTAGTCTCATATTATCAGAAACTAATATATTAAACAATGATACCTTTGTACATGTTCCAACGACACAATAAGCTACCATTATATAATAAACCTCTCCAGTTTTATTGTAAAGCTGGCAGCTGTTTCACTCTTGTGAAACACACAAAATAGAACTTTTAGTACTATTATGTCAAGTACGTGAAGTGAAACAACAAAGAGGGCTTTAAATGAACTATAATTTTATGGCTAAAGCACGCAGAAGATTAAATGAGAAACCGTCTTGGAATTTACTCAGCCATGAACTTATTTATTTTCAATTTTATTTTCGTGTATGTGAGAACACAGTCCATTCAGAACAGAAGGAGAAGACCTAGGCTCTAGTGCTCCATTATTATGTAGAGTTATGAAAGAGCCTAAACCAAGAGCAAGGTAAATAGACATGGTATATAATATTTGAATTATATAATTTAAAATAAAGGGAAGGAAAAAGAAAAAAAAAACTGGTTATCTTGCAACTTCCTTGTGGATACAATAACATCAAAGGAGTTTAAATTTTACTGGAAAAATTTGTTTATATTTAAGCATATATCACAATGTTGGATAAAATTTTTTAAATATCCAATTTAAAATTCAAATCATTAATACTTTTATTTCCTATTGTCTTTTAATTGTGCTTTTGAGGGGTAAAAATTCATTTTTTCATATCTTGGTAAATGCCTCATGACCCACTTTTTAAAATTCAGATCCCATTTCTTCTTCATCATTCTTATTAGTCTAAAAAAATGGATGTTCACATCAGAAAAATTTGCTGATTTTCAAATATTAATTTTTGTGGACCTGTGTCAATGTTGGCTCTAAAGAAAGTAGCATATACTATCACAAACTGTTGGAAAAAATCAATTGTTACACATATTTAAAATCAGTTTGATGTTGGAATGGATTACAATGATGTGGCGTTGATCTCTTGTTAAAATATGATAACAGCCATAAATCAATTTTCTGGGACCATAGTATTACTTATACATGAGGCCAACAGCAGAGCTCATTTAATATCTCTCAATTACTCTTTAATCATTTTCTTTCATAACAGCAAAACTAGAAGCAGAAATTTGCTAGCCATAAGGCAGCACACAAAGCATTTGTCTCACTTGGTGCTTCTGGGCTCTATTATCATTTTACTGTTTTAAAGTATGTTTAATCTCTCCTTTTCTATACAGCCATTAGCCTTAAAAACACAAAAATCCAAGAGAAGAAAAGAGAAAGTTAGCTGATCCCTTTTCCTACTCTACTGATAAAATTTTCTTCTTTCACTGCTAATAATTTTGAAACAGTTGTTTGTCATGTGTCTCCATTCTTCTCTAATTTCTTTCTTTCTTCCATATATAATTGTCTCAGAAATCATCAATCTCTCCTCCATGGAATCTATTGTTACTTTGGCTCTGAGTACATTTTAATTTCCTCATCCATAATTGTGTTGATAATAGATACTGCTCTCTCACTCATTGTATCATATTCCTTCCCGTACCCCCATTCCCAACATTTCTCTGACTTATCACTTAGGGTCAATCAGTCAAACTAGTTAACCAACCTCATTCTTAGCAGTATTTATATATTATGTATGAGCAGTAACCAAGATGAAATCTCTTTCTTTTCTCTTTCTCTTCTCTCCTCTTTCTCATTACTTTCTTTCTTTTTGTTACAGGGACATACTGGAAAATGCGAAATATGGTACTGATATTATTTCTGGAATTTTTTATTGTTAAATTGGCTAAGAGAGGATGAGAACTATGCATTTGTGTTGCAAGATCTTGAGTTCATCAACGACTGTAGAAACATACTCTTACATCTGAAGAGTGTACAGATGCCCAAATTGAAAACAATTCAGCATTCTACCCAGCAAAGATCTACTTCTAATACGGATGCCATTTTCTCATTGCTTATGTATGAAACCAAACCTTTCAAAAGAACATAAAACCTATCATCAGCCATTTTTTGGATAATGATAGTGCTTGTTTTTTCTGAGGCTTCCAGCACTGTACAACATTAAATGTCCCCTAACTGTTAGAGAAGCATGAGGAAGACCTGAAGTACAGCAACAAAATTGAGTTGTTCTGACAACTTTTATAAAGAATTATGTGCATGAGGAGCCATTTGGAGCCTAACGTGACAATCTTCTCTTTAGTGCCTATGTATCTGTAAGGATTTCCTTACAAGAACTGAGAAACTTGACCCCATTGTGCAGTAGAAGAGGAAGGGAATAGAAAGGGGAAATGAAAGGGAATTGGCTTTTCCTTTATCAAAGCTCTTTGAAAATGGGTTATTATAGACTAGTCCACTTAGGATGGTTTGAGTGGGGTGTTGTCCAGCTATGCATGGTATTTTCAACATCCTCTCAAATGGTTCTGAAAAAAAATTCAACATGGTTGTGTTTGTGCAGATGTGTTCACATAAACGCACAGAATGAAAGAGTGGGTGAATGGCCACAGGTAGAGAATGAAAACCAAATTTTGCAAAATATAAACAATGTGTTAATAGGGAAAGAGTATATTGGAACTTTTTGTACTATTCTTGCAACTTTTTTTAAGTTTAAAAAAAAGACAAAAATTTACAAAGCCGCATTTTAAAAATGTGACATGAAAAGAATGAGAAGAAGGGAAAGAACACAAGATGCTACTGGAGAAGTAGATAGGAATGATATTGTGTAGGACTTTCTGGGCCAGGGCCTGGGGTTTTGACTTCTATTCCAGATATAATGGAAAGCTATTAATTAATTTCTAGTAAAAACTGATTGAAGGAGTACATAGTTTCATATCATTGGGCTACAACTTGGATGAGTTTTTGTTTGGTTGGTTGGTTAGCTGGTTTGTTGGTTGGTTGGTATGGTTTGGTTTTCAACTAATAGCTGCTATCAGCTGTGTTATGGCAAATCTGTCCCAGTCAGGAGCAAGTTCACTTACTGACATCAATGCAGTTCATAGATTTTCAGTTGCTTTAGGTTTTTATTTATTTATTTATTTCATTGTGCTTTGGGTGAAAGTTTACAGCTCAAGTTAATCTCTCATATAAAAATTTATACACATATTGTTATGTGACCCTATTTGGAATCCCTATAATGTAACAGCACACTCCCCCATTCCACCCTGGGTTTCCTGAATCCATTCAACCAGCTCCTATCCCTTTCTGCTTTCTGATCCCACATTTGGACAAAAGCTTGCCATTTAGTCTCGTGTATCTACTTGAACTAAGAAGCACACGCTTCATGAGCATAACTTTGTTTTATTGTCCAGTCTAATCTTTGTCTGAAGAGTTGGTTTCAGGAATGGTTCTAGTTCTGGGTTAACAGATAATCCAGGGGTCATGTCTTTGGGGGTTCCTCTAGTCTCAGTCAGACTATTAAGTCTGGTCTTTTTACGTAAATTTGAGTTCTGCATCACACTTTTCTCCTGCTACATCGTGGACTTTCTGTTGTGTTCCCTGTCAAGGCAGTCAGTGGTGGTAGCCAGGCACCATCTAGTTCTTCTGTTCATGGGGCTGATGGAGTTTCTGGTTTATGTGGCTCTTTTGTCTCTTGGGCTAATATTTTCCTTGTGTCTTTGGTGTTCTTCATTCTCCTTTGCTCCAGGTGGGTTGGGACCAATTGATGCATCTTAGATGGCTGCTTGCAAGCTTTTAAGATCCCAGAAGCCACTTACCAAAGTGGGATGCAGAACATTTTCTTAATAATCTTTGTTATGCCAATTGACCTAGATGTCCCCTGAAAGCATGGCCCCCATACCCCTACCCCTGCTACTCTGTCCCTCAAAGTGTTTGATTGTATTCAGGAAACATCTAAGTTTTCGTTAGTCCAGTTGTGCTGACTTTTCCAGTGGTGTGTGTTGTCCTTCCCTTCACCTAAGAGAATTCTTATCTACTACCTAGTTAGTAAATAACCCTCACCCTCCCTCTCCACCCTCGTAACCATAAAAGAATGTTTTCTTCTGTGTTTAAACATTTTCTTGAGTGCTTATAACAGTGGTCTTATGCAATATTTGTCTTTCTGTGACTGACTAAATTCACTCACCATAATGACCTCCAGATTCATCCATGTTATAAGATGTTTCATGGCTTCATCATTGTTCTTTATTGTTGCATAGTATTCCACAATGTGGATATACCATAATTTGTTCATCCATTCACCTGTTGATGGGCACCTAGATTGTTTCTATCTTTTTGCTATTGTGAACAGTGCTGCAATGAACATGGGTGTGCACATATCTATTCATGTGATGGCTCTTATTTCTCTAGGATATATTACAAGTAGAGGGATGGTAGGATCATATGGTACTTGTATTTCTAGCTTTCTAAGAAAGCATCAAATCAATTTCCAAAGTGGTTGTACCATTTTACATTCCCACCAACAGTGTGTAAGTGTTCCAGTCTCTCCACAACCTCTCCAGCATTTATTATTTTGTGTTTTTTGGATTACTGCTAGCCTTGTTGGGATGAGATGATAACTCATTGTGGTTTTGATCTGCATTTCTCTAATGGCTAATGATCGTGGGCATTTCTTCATGTGTCTGTTAGCCACCTGAATATCTTCTTTGGTAAAGTGCCTGTTCATATCCTTTGCCCATTTTTTAATTGGGTTATTTGTCTTTTTGTTGTTGAGGTTATGCAGGATCTTGTAGATTTTAGAGATTAGATGCTGATTGGAATAGGTGTAGCCAAAATTTTTTTTCCAGTCTGTAGGTTGTCTTTTGACACTTTTGGTGAAGTCTTTTGATGAGCATAAGTGTTTGATTTTTAGGAGTTCCCAGTTATCTAGTCTCTCTTCTGGTGCTTATGCATTGTTACTTATGGTTCCTATTGTGTTTATGCCATATATTAGGGCTCTTAGCATTGTCCCTATTTTTTCTTCCATGATCTTTATTGTCTTCGATTTTATATTTAAGTCTTTGATCCATTTTGAGTTAGTTTTTGTGCCCAGTGTGAGGTATGGATCTTGTTTCAGTTTTTTGCAGATGGATATCCAGTTATGCCAGCACCACTTGTTAAAGACACAGTCTTTTCCCCAATTAATGGCTTTGGGCCTTTGTCAAATATCAGCTGCTGATAGGTGGATGAATTTATGTCTGGATTCTCAATTCTGTTCCATTCATCTATGTATCTGTTGTACCAGTCCCAGGCTGTTTTGACTACTGTGTCAGTATAATAGTTTCCAAAATCAGGTAATGTGCAGCCTCCCACTTTGTTCTTCTTGAGCAATACTTTACTTATTTGAGGCCTCTTCCCTTTCCATATGAAGTTGGTGATTTGTTTCTCCATCTCAATAAAAAATGCCAGTGGAATTTGGATCAGGATTGCACTGTATCTGTAGATCGCTTTTGGTAGAATTGACATTTTCACAATGCCAAGTTTACCTATCTGTGAGCAAGGTATGTTTTTCCACTTATGCAGGCCTCTTTTGGTTTCTTGCAGTAGTGTCTTGTAGTTTTCATTGTATAGGCCTTTTACCTCTCTGGTTAGATTTATTCCTAAGTATTTTATCTTCCTGGGGACTATTGTAAATGATATTGATTTGGTGGCTTCCTCTTCCAGTTCTCTTTGTTGGTGTAAAGGAATCCAAATGACTTTTGTATGTTTATCTTGTATCCTGATACTTTGCTGAAATCTGTTAATTTCAGTAGTTTCCATGTGGATTCTTTGGGGTTTTCTGTGTATAAGATCACATCATCTGCAAATAGGGATACTTTCACTTCTTCCCTCCCAATCTGGATGCCCTTTATTTCTTTTTCTAGCTTAATTGCTCTGGCTAGGACTTCCAGCAGAATGTTGAATAAGAGTGGTGACATAGGGCATCCTTGTCTGGTTCCCGTTCTCAAGGGGAATGCTTTCAAAGTCTCTCCATTCAGGATGATGTTGGATGTTGCCTTTAAATATGTTGCCCTTAAATATACTGAGGAATTTCCCTGCTATTACTATTTTGTTGAGAGTTTTTATCATGAATGGATGTTGGTCTTTGTCAAATGCCTTATCTGCATCGATTGATAAGATCATGTAGTTCTTGTCTTTTGTTTTATTAATGTGATAGATTACATTGATTGTTTTTCTAATGCTGAAACATCCCTGCATACCTGGCAGAAATCCCACTTGATCATGGTGAATTATTTTTTTGATATGTTGCTGAATTCTATTGGCTACAATTTTGTTGAGGATTTTTGTGTCAATGTTCATGAGGGATATTGGTCTGTAATTTTCTTTTTTTTGTGGTGTCTTTACCTGGTTTTGGTATCAGGGTTATTCTGGCTTCATAGAATGAGTTTGGGAATAATCCATCCTTTTCTATGCTCTGAAATACCTTTAGTAGTAGTGGCGTTAATTCTTCTATGAAAGTTTGGTAGAATTCTCCAGTGAAGCCCCCTGGGCCAGGGTTTTTTGTTGTTGTTGTTGTTGTTGGGAGTTTTTTAATTATCTTTTCAATTTCTTCTATTTTTATGGGTTTATTCAGTTGTTCTACCTCTATTTGTGTTAGTTTAGGTAAGTAGTGAGTTTCTAGAAATTTGTCCATTTCCTCTAGGTTTTCAAATTTGTTAGAGTACAATTTTTCATGGAATTCTGTTATGATTCTTTTCATTTCAGTTGGGTCTGTTGTGATGTCACCCATCTCATTTCTTAAATGAGTTATCTGCTTCCTCTCCTGTTTTTCTTTCGTCAGTTTGGCCAATGGTTTATTAATTTTGTTGATCCTTTCGAAGAACCAGCTTTTGGTCTTGTTAACTCAATTGTTCTTCTATTCTCTATTTCACTTAATTCTGCTCTAATTCTTATTATTTCCCTTCTTATGCTGCTCGCTTTCTACTTGTTCCAGTTGCAGGGTTAATGTTTTGATTTTGGCCCTTTCTTCTTTTTGGATGTGTGCATTTATTGCTAAAAACTGACCTCTGATCACTGCTTTTGCTGTGTCCCAAAGGTTCTGGTAGGGTATGTTTTCATTCTCATTTGATTCTATGAATTTCTTTATTCCATCCTTAATTTCTTCTACAACCTAGTAGTTTTTGAGTGAAGTGTTGTCCAGTTTCCATGTGGTTGATTTTTTTTCCTTCCTCTTTCTGTTATTGATTTCTACTTTTATGGCTTTATGGTCAGAAAAGATGCTTTGTAGTATTTCAATGCTTTGGATTTTGTTAAGACTTCCCTTATGGCCTATTAAGTGGTCTATTCTGGAGAATGTTCCATCTGCATTGGTAAACAAAGTGTACTTGGCTGTTGTTGGGTGGAGCGTTCTGTATATGTCTATGAGATCAAGTTGGTTGATTGTAGCATTTAGATCTTCCATGTCTTTGTTGAGCTTCTTTCTGGATGTTCTGTCATTCATCAAAAGTGGTGTGTTGAAATCTCCTGCTATTATTGTGGAGCTGTCTATCTCTCTTTCCAATGCTGTTAAAGTTTGTTTTTATATTTTGGAACCCTGTCATTGGGTGCATAAATATTTATTATAGTTATGTCCTCTTGGTGTATTCACCCTTTAATCATTATATAGTGTCCTTTTTTATCTTTTGTGGTGGATTTTACCTTGAAGTCTATTTTGTCAGAGATTAGCATTGCTACTCCTGCTCTTTTTTGAATGTTGTTTGGTAGATACATATTTTTCCATCCTTTGAGTTTTGGTTTGTTTGTTTCTTTAAGTGTAAGTTATGTCTCTTGCAGGCAGCTTATAGATAGATCATATTTTTTTATCCATTATGCCATTTTCTTTCTCTTTATTGGTGCATGTAGTCCATTTACATTCAGCATAGTTATTGACGGATATGAGTTTAGTGCTGTCATTTTGATGTATTTTTTTTTTGTGTGTGTTGTTGACAGTTTCTTTGTTCCACTTAGTGTTCTATCTTGAGTCGTTTTTTGTTATGTATTTTCTTTTCATCTATTTCATTGTTGATGCTTTTTATTTGCGAAGCCTTTATGTTTTTCTCATTTTTTATTTTGATGTGTAAGATTGTTAGTTTCCTTTGTGATTACCTCAATATTTACCTCTATTTTTCTAAGTTTAAACCTATCTTTTATTTGTTGATATCGCCTTTACTTCCTCTCCATATGAAAGTTGTATGACTACATCATTTAGTCCCTCTTTTTTGTTTTAGTGTTGTCATATTTTACATATTGACATTTCTATTTCCCTATTTTCAGTGTTTTAACTTTGATTTATTTTTTGACTTCCCTATCTTGGTTGATATCTGGTTGCTCTGCCCTGTGTTCTAGTCTTGGCTTGTTATCTGATGTTAATGATTTTCTAACTGGAGTTCTCCCTTTAGTATTTCTTGTAATTTTGGTTTGGTTTTTGCAAATTGCCTAAACTTCTGTTTATCTAGAAATGCCCTAATTTCAAAATCATATTTGAGAGACAGATTTGCTGGATATTTAATTCTTGGCTGTTAATTGTTTTCCTTCAAGGCTTTATATATGTCATCCCATTAAATTCTTGCCTACATTGTTTCTACTTAGTAGGCAAAGCTTAGTCTTATTGACTCTCTTTTGTATCACTTTTCTTTTATCTCAAGCATGTCTTGAAATTCTCTTTATCTCTGGTTTTGGCAAGTTTGATTATAATATGTCTTGATGACTTTCTTTTGGGATCTACCCTGTGTGGGTTCAATGAGATTCTTAGATAGATATCTTCTCATTTTTCACAATATCAGAGAAGTTTTATGCCAACAAATCTTCAACAATTCTCTCTGTATTTTCTGTTATACCCCTCCCTTCCGCATTCTGGTACTCCAATAGCTTGTAAGTTATTCCTCTTGATAGAATCCCACATTCTTCTTAGGGTTTCTTCATTTTTTTTTTTAATCCTTCTATCTGATTTTTCCTCAAATAATTTGGTGTCAAGTGCTTTATCTTCATTCTCACTAATTCTGACTTTCATTGCCTCAGTTCTGCTCGTATGACCTTCTATTGAGTTGTCTAATTCTAAAATTTTATTGTTAATCTTTTAGATTTCTATTTGCTATCTCTCTCTGGATTCTTGCAGCCTGTTAAATTTGTCATTAGGCTTTTGTATAAACTTCTTAAATTCCTCTATTGTTTTGTCTGTTGTTCTTGGCTTGGTCTACTTTTTGCCTGATCTCCTTCCAGATCTCTTAAAGAGCTCTGTATATTAATCTTTTGAATTCTACTGCCAGTAATTCCAAGACCTTCTGTTTTTCCAGGAGGTTTCTTAGTTCTTTGTTTTGGTCATTTGCTGAAGCCATCATAGTCTGCCTCTTTATGTGATTTGGTATTGACTGTTGTCTCGGAACCATCAATAAGCTATTATATTTATTTATTTTATGTTTGCTTACTGTGTCCTAGCTTCTTGTTTTGTTTTGATATGCCGAAATAGGCTGGTTGTGTGAGCTACTTTGATTATTGGTCTTTGAAGCTCTCACATCCTGTCACTACGTGGTTAGAGCTGCTACTAGGTATGTGAGCCCAGGAGTCCATTTACTTTCCTTGTGTGGATTCATCTCAGGTGTCCAGGTTGTTGGTTACCGAGTGTGTGGTGCAGGCTCTCACTGATAGTGCTATATGGGCAGGGCTACGTAGGGGTGACTAAGGTAAGCACAGGTATCTGGCTGCAGTAGGGGGTTATGCGCTGAGCAAGGCAGAGGGCTGATGGCTGCCCCTGCGTGCCTGGGAGGAAGGCATGTCCCTGTTACCTAGAGTGTGTAGGTGGGTGGGTTTTGCAGCCCGACTTTGGGCATCCAATGCTATTGGCTGTAAAGACTGGGAGGCACCACTTATTCTCTGACCTGTGTCTTGGGTTCCTAGGTGGAGTGGGTGGAGCCACCACCTCAGGCCCCTGATGTGGGTGAAAACCCTGCTTAATGGGTAGAGCAATGTCAAATGTCACTAATCTGCCACTCCCCTTTAGGTGTTGCAATTGAAATAGGCTTCCCGTATGTACCCTACTGTACTATGCTGATGAGGGCCTACACTGTTGAAATGGGCCCACACAGGTCTAGGCAGGAGTGAAAGGCATTCAAAGTCTGTCGCAGTGGTGACGGGTGTCCTGACAGCAGAGACAGTAACCAAACACAACTCTTACAGAGAAGTGGGGCCAGGAGGGTCACTCTGAGGAGTTGACCCTGGCTTCAGTCCCAGGAGTTTATTTATAGTCAGTACAGCAAGCAGTGAAGCAAATAACAGAACAATGGGCTTTGGGTGAATAACAATAAGTTTCGGGCAAGGGAGAAGGAATTCAGGTAAACAAGCCAATCAGTAATGGGACAATAGGTTTGGGAAAACAAGTCGTGACAAGTCTCAACATGTTGGGGACAAGTCTTAACATGCTGTGCAGCATAGAAGCCTGTGGGAGCTGCAGTGTCAATAGTGCAGCCATGTTTAAATGGCATATATCCCCACAAAAGTCCATGGACCCCTTCTGCATGTGCCTAGGCAAATGGGCTTTGCCTGCCTTAAGATCCCAGTTTAGGTGGGTTGGCAGGTTACTTTTCCTGTTTATTATTTGTATATTAGTTTCTTCCATCTCCAAAGTTTCTCCCGTTGTAGAAAAAGCATCCTGAGCACCACTGCTTGCCTTGGCCTGTGCACACCAGCCAGTCTAACCTGCAGGGTGCTGACCATGTCAGGTCTGGCAAATCCTCACTGCTTTTGAACTGTCTCTCCCTCCCTTTACTGCTCAGTCTGAGTCCTCAACTTTATATTTGATGTTCAGCGTTCTTAGATTGTCATATATAATCGATTCATTTGTTTTTTCCAGTCTTTGTTGTAAGAAGGACCACAGGAATTGTCTGACTACTCCACCATCTTGACCCCACCTTGGTTTTTGACATCTGTCTAGTTACAAAGCTTCTCCATGTCCTACAGGACAATCTCATATTGTGGTTTAAAATTTTTATTATATATTCAATTATGAATATAGCTAATTTTTTTTAAAATAGTAATATAAATTTTTTAAAATTTCACCATATTTGTACTATGCTTCAATATTTTTAAACACTGTTTTATTTTTTTTCCTTAACTGTGCCTTAGAACTATTTCTTGAAATAAAATGCCACATGAAAACCAACATAGGATATAGCTGGCGTAGAGGAAGTCTACTATACCATGGTAAAAACATCAGTGGTAGTCCTAAAGACCAACCTTTCCGTCCCTTCCCCTAATTGCTTCATCTACAGAGGTTCCTTAGACCCCTTCAGAACTCTGCAGACAATTTTTAAAACAACTAACCTAAACAATATTCAGTTGTTTCTATATCTCTCAATTTTCTTTCTACAAAAATATGTTAAGAGATAATAATTGTAATCATTAATTTGATAAATAATTATAATATGGTGTTATATTATAAAATTATTAACATAATGTTTAGAAAAACATAAATTCCATTAATATAATATTTAAGAAAAACAGAATAGAAAATGTATTTACACTATGATTCCAATTTTATAAAAGAATGTATAGGCAAATAGTGTTTATCTCTGAGTTGTGGTATTATGGAATGAGTTTTGCTTCTTTCTTTGAAAATTTTTCTTTGAAAAAGTAATATAGTAATTTTGTACAATATATCACATCAATGTAACAATTGTTGTTAGTTGATGATGAGCCAGTCCCCAACTCATGGAGACCCCATGTGTAACCGAGTAAAACTCAGCTCCATAGGGTGTTCTTGGCTGTAGTCTTTACAGAAGTAGATCCCCAGGCCTTTTCTTCTGTGGTGCTGCTGAGTGGGTTTGAACCATCAATCTTTCAGTTGGTAGCTGAATGCAAACCTCAATATAATAATATCAGAAAAAAAACCTTATAATATTCCTAGAGATCATTATAAATCTTTTATTTAAATTGCCTTGAACCTGAACCTTTTACTAATAGAATTATTTCATGGAATCATAAAAATATTATATATAGTTGAAAGAAACAATATATTCTGACAATAACCAGTCCATATAACATCAGTGTCATTCAAAACATTCTGTAATCAAATAATTTGGGAAATACCACATAGTATCATTTACCTTTAGAGATTCATAATTATGTTAGCACTTTAAAGGCTAGAAAATAAAGATGACACTCATTAACCACCTGCAATACGTAGATGACACAACCTTACTTGCTGAAAATGAAGACGACTTGAAGTACTTACTGATGAAAGTGAAAGACTACAGCCTTCAGTATGATAAATGGTGATGAAATTGAAGTTGTCAAGGATTTCATTCTATTTGGATCTGCAATCAACACCCATGGAAGCAGTAGTCAAGAAATCAAATGACATATTACATTGGGCAAATCTGCTGCAAAAACCTCTTTGAAGTTTTAAAAAGGAAAGATGTTATTTTGATGACTAAGATGCCCCTGACTCAAACATCACCTCATATGCATGCAGAAGCTGCACAATCAAAAAAGAAGGCTGAAGAAAAAGTGATGTGTTCAAATTGTAGTGTTAGCAAAAAATATTTTATATACCATGTACTGCGAGAAAAATGAACAAATCAGTCTTGAAGGAAGTACAGCCCAATGTTCCTTAGAAGTGAGTATGATGAGACTTTGTCTCACATAATTTGGACATGTCATCAGGAGGGACCAATCACTGGAAAAGGGCATCATGCTTGGTAGAGAGTCAGTAAAAAAAAAGGGAGACCCTCAATAAGATGGATTGACATAGTGACTGCAGAAATGGGCTCAAACATAGCAATGATTGTGAGGAGTCACAAGATAGGGCAACATTTCGTTCTGTTATACAAAAGGTCACTATGAATGGGAGCTCACTGAACAACACCTAACAACAACTTTGTTTAATCAGTTGTTTTCCAAATTTATTGGACCACTACCACTTTTCATTTAAAACTATTATAATTTTTGGTAAAAGAAAAGTTTTGGTCTCTATGAGTCAGAACCAACTCAATGGCACCAAACAACAACAACAACATAATTTTGGTAACATAATATTCAGAGCTAGCAATATTACTATACACTGCAAAAACTGAACTAAGAATGAAATACTTTGCCAAAGAATACATAGCTGGTTAGGGTTGAAACAGAGACTAGAACAGGAGATTTTAACCTAGGCTTGATGGTTTACAGATACAATCCAATGCTTAGTATCCTCCTTCCTTCTTGCCTAAGAAGTCTGTAACCTGGATATTTAAGCGAAGGTGATTCAAGAGTTTATCATACTTAAACAAATAATTTTATTTAGAAAATTGTTAAATTTTGTAAGCAGCTCTAGGAATTATCACAAGTTCATCGACTATCATTTTGTTTCCATTATTAACTGTAAATAAATGCCCTTCATTCCAGCTAAGCAAAAGATGGAGGTGAAAAGGGAGCTAGAAGAAGAATCAACTAAATATAATAAAAATAATTAAAAGAAAGGCTTAATATGTATCTGCATATGTGTTTGATTTAAGGGCAAATGCTTTTTTTTTTACTTTATTCACAAAGTTTATTCATTTTTTCACTTGAATTTTGAAGGAACATTCAAAAGAGTGAAATTTACACTATATTAACCTGGCTTTCCCAGAGAAACAGAACGAATAAGAAATACAGACAGAGATCAATAGATACGAAATTCGGTATAGATATATAGAACAATTTATTTTAAGGAGTTATCTTTCTCAGTTTTGGGGACGGACAAGTCCAAAATCGATATAGGTCTGGCACAGGCTGGAATCTCAGGTAGGATATCCATGTGACAGCCTTGAGGCAGACAGAATTCCTTCTCTTCCCAGGCACCTCAGTGTTTGCTCTTAAAGCATTTAAGTAATTGGATGACGCTCACCCACATTATCAAGGGTAATCTTTGCTTAGAGTTAACTGAAGGTAAATGTTAATCACATCAACAAAATACCTTTGAAGTAACATCTGAATTAGTATTTGACCAAACAATTGGGCCTCATAAAACCCAACCCATTGTTGTTGAGTCAATTCCGACTCATAGCAACCCTATAGGACAGAGTAGAGGTGCTCCACAGGGTTTCCAAGGCTGTAAATCTTTACGGAAGCAGACTGCCACATCTTTCTCCAACAAAGCAGATGGTGGGTTCAAACAGCCAATCTTTCAGTTAGCAGCCAAGCACTTTAACCACTGCACCGCCATTACCATCACTGCATTTTTTCATATGTTAATTTAACACACTTTAATTTTTTTAGAGCAGTTTCAGATTTACAGAAAAATTATTCAGAAAGGATAGAGAGTTTTCGTATACCTCTTTACCCACCCTACATACTTTTTCCTATTTGTAACATCTTTCATTCCTGTAGTACATTTGATACAATTGATGAACTAATAAACCCACTGACATTGAGTTGATTCTGACTTACAGTTATCCTGGAGGAGAGAGTAGAACTGCCCCATAGGGTTTCCAAGGAGCAGCTGGTGGATTCGAACTGTCAGCCTTTTAGTTGGCAGCCAATCTCTTAACCACTGCACCACCGATATTGATACATTATTATTAATCAAAGTCTATAGTTTACATTAAGGAGTCCTGGTGGCACAGTGGTTAAGTGCTAGGCTGCTAATTGAAAGATTGGCTATTCAAACCCACCAGCTGCTCTGTGGGAGAACATGAGGCAGTCTGCTTCCCTAAAGATTTATAACCTTGGAAACCCTATAGGACAGAGTAGAACTGTCCTATAGTGTTGCTATGAGTTGGAATCAATTCAACGGCAATGAGTTTAGGTTTGGGTTTAGGTTTGGGTTTATAGTTTACATTAGGGTTCTTTCTTCCTGTTATATAATTATGTGGGTTTTGGTAAGTGCATAATGTCATGTATACACCACTACAGTATTATGCAAAATTGTTTCACTGTTTTGGATTACTAAAATGTCCTGTGCTTCACTTATTTGTCCCTCCATTTCTCCCTCTGATATCCTAGCAGCCTCTAGTCATTTTACTTTGTCTATAGTTTTGCCCTTTCCAGAATGTTATATAGTTGGAATTATACGGTATGTAGCCTTTTCCAACTGGCTTCCTTCAGTTAGCAATATTTACTTAAGGCCCCTTCATGTATTTAATATCTCGATAGTTCATTTTTTTTTATCACTGAATAATAATCTATTGTATGGATGTACCACATTTGTTTATACATTCACCAATTGAAGGACATCTAGGTTGCTTCCAATTTTTGACAATTATGAATAAAGTTACTATAAAACCCATGTGCAGATATTTGTGTGGGCATAAGTTTAAATTTAAACTCATTTGGGTAAATGCCTAGGAGTGTGATTGCTGTATCATATGGTGAGCCTATGTTTAGCTTTGTAGGAAACTACCAGACAGTTTTCCAAAGTGGCTGTACCATTTTATATATATACAACAATGAATGAGAGTATCTGTCACTCTACATCCTCATCAGCATTTGGTATTGTCAGTATTTTGGGATTTTGGCCTTTTAAATAGGTGCATAGTGGTATCTCATTGTTGTTTTAATGTGCATTTCCCTAATGAAATATTTTATATGCTTATTTGTCATCTGTTTATCTTCTTTGGTGAGGTGTCTGTTCAGATCTTTTGCCCAGTTTTTAAGTGGGTTGTTTGTTTTCTTACTGTTGACTTTTAAGAGTTCTCTGTATGTCTTGGATACATGTCCTTTAACAGATACATGTTTTGCAAATATCTTATGCCAGTCTGAGGATTATCTTTTCATTCTCTTAGTATATGTTAGTTTTTATGAATGCTTGATTATATGTTATTGTTCTCTTGTGCTCTTAAGTCAATTCCAACTCATCTCTACCCTATGTGACAGAGTAGAATTGCTTTATAGGGTTTACTAAGTTGAATCTTTGTGGGAGCAGATTGCCAGTTTTTCTCTCCCTCAAAGCCACTGGTGGATTTGAAACATCATCCTTTCAGTTAGCAGTCGAGTGCTTTAACCATTGCACCATCAGGACTTGCTACCATAATGTCATAAAGAAATTCTGAAGGCGGGGCAAAGATGGTGGAGTAGTCAGATGCTTCCCGTTGTCCCTCTTACAACAAAGACTCAAAAACAAGTGAATCGATTACATAGGACAATCTAGGAGCCCTGAATATCAAAGGCAAAGCTGAGGAATTGGACTGAGTGGCAGGGGGAGGGAGAGACAGTTTGGAAGCAGCGAAGAGTTGCCAGACCTGACTCGGAGGGAGCTGGAGCCCTTCAGCCTGGATCAGCTTGGGGGTGAGCAGTGAGGCAGTCAAGCAGCTGCACTCGGGAGGCGTTTTCCACATCAGGAGAGACCCAGCAGCAGAGAGTCTACTCGGCCATCCAGAACCAGTGAGAAGCAGCCCTTGATTGGCAAAAGATAAGTATTTGTGTCTAGCCTACCCTGCATATCAAGAACACTCACCTTAGGGAAAAACCTCTCTCCCATTTACATCCCTGCTCCCTGCACTGGGTCCGGGACTGGCTTCAGCAATTGCTGAGACCCCTGGGCCAGAAGTAGGACCCATCACACACCTTGAGCCATTCTCCCGGCCTCGGAGAGGGAATAAATTAACAAACTGGGGGAAAAATAATCTGCCGGTTCCCCTAAACCAGGAACTCAGGGTAGGCACAGCTCCTTTGCCTAGGCACAGGCATAAGGGATCCACGGACTTTGAGTGGCTTTCCTCCTGCACAGACTTGTGTGGACCCATTTCAACAGTTCAGGCCCTCATTACCGCAGTACAACAGGGTATATACCAGAACTCTAACCTCAACTGTTTCAGCTGTGAAGTGACAGGTTCATGACATTTGACATTATTCTGCCCATTAAACAGGGTATTCACCTACACACATCAGGGGCCTGAGGACTAGTGGATCCACCAACGCCACTAGCCACCAGCAACAGGGGCCCAAGAATAAGAGGTGCCCCCTAGTCTTAAGGCCAACAGCATTAGGTGCTCATAGTCTGGCTGCAAAACCCAACCACCTATGCACTCTAGGGAACAGGGACACAATTTCCTCCTCAACACTTGGAGGCAGCTTTCGGTCCCCCTGTGTCCCACTGCTGCAGCCTACATCAATCACCCACACCTGTCTAGGACTGTAGGTGAGAGCCTGCACCACACATTTGGTGGCCAATTACCTGGACACCTAAGATGAATCCATACAGGAGGAGGGGGCAGACTCCTGGGCTCACATACTTAGTGGCAGTTCTGGCCACCTGGTAGCAGGATGTTGGAGCTTCTGGGGCACTGGTGATTGGGCAAGTTCATACAAGCAGCCTATTTGGGTATATCAAAACAAAACAAAACTAGAAGCTTGGACACAGTAAGCAAACATAAAATAAATAAATATAATTACTTATTGATGGCTTGGAGACAACAGTCAATATCAAATCACATAAAGAGGCAGGCCATGACGGCTTCAGCAAGTTCCCAAATAAAGAATCTAGAAATTTTCTGAAGTGAGACAATTTCTTGGAATTATGGGAGGCAGAATACAAAAGATTAATATACAGAACTCTTCAAGAGATCAAGAAGGAAATTATGCAAAATGGAAAACATGCAATAGAGGAACTTAAGATGATTAGTGAAGAGTATAATGACAAATTTAACTGGCTGCAAGAATCCATAGAGAGACAGCAATCAGAAATCCAGAAGATTAATAACAAAATTTCAGAATTAGACAAATCAATAGAAAGTCATAGGAGAAAAATTGCAGCAATGGAAATCAGAATTAGTGAGATTGAAGATAAAGCACATGACACCAACTTATTTGAGAAAAAATCAGATGAAAGGATTTTAAAAAATGAAGAAATCCTAAGAAGTATATGGGATTCTGTCAAGAGGAATAACCTACAAGTGATTGGAGTACCAGAACAGGGGGGATAACAGAAAATACAAAGAGAATTGTTTATGATTTGTTGGCAGAAAACTTCCCAGTTATTGTGAAAGATGAGAAAATATCCATCCACGATGCTCATTGAACCCCACATGAGGTAGATCCCAAGAGAAAGTCACCGAGATATAATCAAACTTGCCAAAACCAAAGATAAAGGGAAAATTTTAAGAGCAGCTAGGGATAAATGAAAAGTCATCTACAAAGGAGAGTCAATAAGAATAAGCTTGGACTACTCAGCAGACACCATGCAGGCAAGACGGCAATGGGATAACATATATAAAGCCCTGAAGGAAAACAATTGCCGGCCAAGAATTACATACCCATCAAAACACTCTCTAAAACATGATAGCAAAATTAGGGCATTTCCAGATAAACAGACGTTTGGGGAATTTGCAAAAAACCAAACCAAAATTGCAAGAAATAATAAAGAGAGTCGTCCAGTTAGAAAAATCAATAGCATCAGATAACAACCCAAGATTAGAACACAGGACAGAGCAACAAGAAATCAACAAAAATAAATCAAAGTTAAAACACTGAAAATAGGGAAACAGAGATGTCAATATGTAAAAGATGACAACATTAAAGCAAAAAAGAGGGACCAAAAAATGTAGACATAGATTTTTCATAGGGAGAGGAAGTCAAGGCAATATAAAGAAATAAAAGACTGGTATAAACTTAGAAAAATAGGGATAAATATTAAGGTAACCACAAAGAAAACTAAAAATCCTGCAAGTCAAAATATAAAAAAACAAGAAAAATGTAAAGTCTCAGCAAATACAAAATCGACAGCAATGACGAAGATGAAAATAAAATACATAAAGAAAAATGACTCAGCACAGAAAATTAAGTGGAACGAATAAACTGTCAACAACACACAAAAAAAGACATCAAAATGACAGCACTAAACTCATACATATCAATAATTAAGCAGGATGTAAACGGCTAAAATGCACCAATAAAGAGACAGAGAGTGGCAGACTGGATAAAAAAACACAATCCATCTATATGCTGCCTACAAGAGACACACCTAAGATTTAAAGACACAAACAAACTAAAACCCAAATGATGGAAAAATATATATCAAGCAAACAACACTCAAAAAGAGCAGGAGTGGCAATACCAGTCTCTGATAAAATAGACTTCAAAGTAAAATCCACCACAAAGGATAAGGAAGGATACTATATAATGATTAAAGGGTCAATACACCAAGAGGACATAACTATAATAAATATTTATGCACACAATGACAGGGCTCCAAAATACAGAAAACAAACTCTAACAGCATTGGAAAGAGGGATAGACAGCTCCACAATAATAGCAGGAGATTTCAACACACCACTTTTGATGAATGACAGAACATCCAGAAAGAAGCTCAACAAAGACATGGAAGATCTAAACGCTACAATCAACCAACTTGATCTCATAGACATATACAGAACACTCCACCCAACGGCAGCCAAGTACACTTTCTTTTCCAATGCAGATGGAACATTCTCCAGAATAGACCACATATTAGGCCATAAAGCAAGCCTCAACAAAATCCAAAGCATTGAAATACTACAAAGCATCTTTTCTGACCACAAAGCCATAAAAGTAGAAATCAATAACAGAAAGAGGAAGGAAAAAAAATCAACCACATGGAAACTGGACAACACTTCACTCGAAAACTACTAGGTTGTAGAAGAAATTAAGGATGGAATAAAGAAATTCATAGAATCAAATGAGAGTGAAAACACATCCTACCAAAACCTTTGGGACACAGCAAAAGCAATGCTCAGAGGTCAGTTTATAGCAATAAATGCACACATCCAAAAAGAAGAAAGGGCCAAAATCAAATCATTAACTCTACAAATGGAACAAATAGAAAGAGAGCAGCAAAAGAAGCCCTCGGGTGCTACAAGAAGGGAAATAATAAGAATTAGAGCAGAATTAAATTAAACGGAGAATAGAAAAATAACTGAAAGAGTTAACAAGATCAAAAGCAGCTTCTTTGAAAGGATCAACAACATCTATAAATCACTGGCTGAACTGACAAAAGGAAAACAGGAGAGGAAGCAAATAACTCACGTAAGAAATGTGATGGGTGACATCACAACAGACCCAACTGAAATTAAAAGAATCGTAACAGAATACTAAGAAAAATTGTACTCTAACAAATTTGAAAACCTAGAGGAAATAGACAAAATTTCTAGAAACTCACTACCTACCTAAACTAACATAAACAGAGGTAGAACACCTAAATAAACCCATAACAAAAGAAGAGATTGTAAAGGTAGTTAAAAAACTCCCAATAAAAAAAAAGGCCCTGGCCTGGACAGCATCACTGGAGAAATCTACCAAACTTTCATAAAAGAGTTAACACCACTACTACTAAAGGTATTTCAGAGCACAGAAAAGGATGGAATACTCTCAAACTCATTGTATGAAGCCAGCATAACCCTGGTACTAAAACCAGGTACAGACACCACAAACAAAGAAAATTACAGACCAATATCCCTCATGAACATCGACGCAAAAATCCTCAACAAAATTCTAGCCAACAGAATTCAGCAACATATCAAAAAAATAATTCACCATGATCAAGTGGGATTTCTGCCAGATATGCAGGGATGGTTCAACATTAGAAAAACAATCAATGTAATCTATCACATTAATAAAACAAAAGACAAGAACTACATGATCTTATCAATCAATGCAGATAAGGCATTTGACAAAGACCAACACCCATTCACGATAAAAACTTTCAACAAAATAGGAATAGCAGGGAAATTCTTCAGTATATTTAAGGGCAACATATTTAAAGGCAACATCCAACATCATCCTGAATGGAGAGACTTTGAAAGCATTCCCCTTGAGAACGGGAACCAGACAAGGATGCCCTATGTCACCACTCTTATTCAACATTCTGCTGGAAGTCCTAGCCAGAGCAATTAAGCTAGAAAAAGAAATAAAGGGCATCCAGATTGGGAGGGAAGAAGTGAAAGTATCCCTATTTGCAGATGATGTGATCTTATACACAGAAAACCCCAAAGAATCCACAAGAAAACTACTGAAATTAGCAGATTTCAGCAAAGTATCAGGATACAAGATAAGCATACAAAAATAAGTTGGATTCCTTTACACCAACATAGAGACCATCGAAAAGAAATCACCAAATCAATACCATTTACAATAACTCCCAAGAAATTAAAATACTTAGGAATATATCTAACCAGAGACGTAAAAGACCTATACAATGAAAACTTCAAGACACTTCTGCAAGAAACCCAAAAAGATCCGCGTAAGTGGAAAAACATACCTTGTTCATGGACAGGAAGACTCAACATTATGAAGATGTCAATTCTACCCAAAGCAATCTACAGATACAGTGCAATCCCAATCCAAATTTCACTGGCATTTTTTAATGAGATGGAGAAAGAAATCACCAACTTCATATGGAAAGGGAATTGGCCCCAGATAAGTAAAGCATTACTGAAGAAGAAGAACAAACTTGGAGGCCTCATACTACCTGATTTTAGAACCTATTATAATGCCACTGCAGTCAAAACAGACTGGTAATGGTACAACAGACACATAGACCAATGGAACAGAACTGAGAATCCAGACGTAAATTCATCCACCTATGAGCAGCTGATATTTGACAAAGGGCCAAATCTGCTAATTGGGGAAAAGACAGTCTCTAGCAAATAGTGCTGGCATAACCAGATACCCACCTGCAAAAAACTGAAGACCCATACCTTACACCATGCACAAAAACTAACTCAAAATGGATCAAAGACTTAAATATAAAATCAAAAATGATAAAGATCATGGAAGAAAAAATAGGGACAACGCTAGGAGCCCTAATACATGGCAAAAACACAATACGAACCATAAGTAACAATGCGCAACCACTGGACGAGAAACTAGATAACAAGGAGCGCCTAAAAATCAAACACTTATGCTCATCAAAAGTCTTCACCAAAAGAGTAAAAAGACAACCTACAGATTGGGAAAAAAAGTTTGGCTATGACAAATCCCATCAGTGTCTAATTTCTAAAATCTACAAGATACTGCAAAACCAAAAAACAAAAAGACAAATAACCCAATTAAAAAATGGGCAAAAGATATGAACAGGCACTTCACGAAAGAAGTCACTCAGGCAACTAATGACACATGAAGAAATGCTCATGATCATTAGCCATTAGAGAAATGCAGATCAAAACTACAATGAGTTATCATCTCATCCAAACAAGGCTAGCAGTAATCCAAAAAACACAAAATAATAAATGCTGGAGCGGTTGTGGAGAGACTGGAACACTTATACACTGTTGGTGGGAATGTAAAATGGTATAACCACTTTGGAAATAGATTTGGCACTTCCTTAGAAAGCTAGAAATATAAGTACCATACGATCCAGCTATCCCTCTCCTTGTAATATATCCTAGAGAAATAAGAGCCGTTACACGAATAGCTACGTGCACATCCATGTTCATTGCAGCACTGTTCACCATAGCAAAAAGATGGAAACAACCTAAGTGCCCATCAACAGACAAATGGATAAACAAATTATGGTGTATTCATTCGATGGAATACTATGAAACGATAAAGAACAACGATGAATCCGTGAAACATCTTATAACATGGAGGGATCTGGAGGGCTTTATGCTGAGTGAATTTAGTCAGTCACAGAAGGACAAATATTGTATAATACCACTATTATAAGAACTCAAGAAAAGGTTTAAACGTAGAAGAAAACATTCTTTGATGGTTACAAGAAAGGGTGGAGAGGGAGGGTGAGGGTTATTCACTAACTAGATAGTAGGTAAGAATTATCTTAGGTGAAGGGAAGGACAACACACATTACAGGGGAAGTCAGCACAATGGGACTAAACCAAAGCTAAGAAGTTTCCTGAATACAATCAAACACTTTGAGGGACAGAGTAGCAGGGGCAGGGATCTGGGGACCATCCTTTCAGGAGACATCTAGGTCAATTTGCATAACAAAGTTTATTAAGAAAATGTTCTGTATCCTACTTTGGTGAGTGGCATCTGGGGTCTTATGAGCTAGCAAGCGGCCATCTAAGATGCATCAATTGGTCCCAACTACCTGAAGTAAAGGAGAATGAAGAGCAGCAAAGACACAAGGGAAGTATTAGCCCAAGAGGCAGAAGGGGCCACATAAACCAGAGACTTCATTAGCCTGAGAACAGAAGAACTAGATGGTGCCTGGCTACCACCAATGACTGCCCTGACAGGGAACACAATAGAGAGTCCCTGATGGAGCAGGAGAAAGGTGGGGTACAGAACTCAAATTCCTGTAAAAAGACCAAATGTAATGGCCTGACTGAGACTGGAGGAACCCCAGAAAGTATGGCCCCTGAACTCTCTGTCAACCCAGAGCTAAAACAATTCCCGAGGCCAGCTCTTCAGACAAAGATTGGACTGGACTGTGTGACATAAAATGATACTCTTGAGGAGCATGCTTCATGAGACTAAATGGGCAGTTTCTGTTCGGAGGTGAGACGAGAAGGTGGAGAGGGTTAGAAGCTGGTTAAATGGACATGGAAGATCAGGGGTGGACAGAAGGAGTGTACTGTCGCAGTATAGGGAGAGCAATTAGGGTCACATAACAATGTATGTATAAATGTTTGTATGAGAGACTAACTTGAATTGTAAACTTTCGCTTAAACTACAACAATTAAAAAAAAAAATTCTGATTGTGGCAACTATCTCTTTAGGAAAAGACAATCCCCTCATGCTCAAATTACATGGCCTATGTTCCCCTGGAGAATCTCCATTTATATTCAGTTGTGTTTAAATTAAAGAGTACTGTCTCGATGATATATTTTATCATAAATAATAGTTTTGAAAAATTAATTCATACAAAAGAGAAAATTGTTCATAAATCAACAAGAGCCACTGTTAGATCAGTTTTCAGTCTGTGTTATTGTCTGTATTATTTAGGTTTGGCTAAAATGCTATAACAAATAGACTCAAAACTATGTATTAGCTTAAATACAATATTATGTTTTTATGCTCAACTATTAATCGAGAGTTTGGTGGTTTGAACCTACCCAAATTGTGCCTTGGAAGACAGACCTGGTGATCTGCTTTCAAAAGATCACAGTCTTGAAGACCCTATGGAGCAATTCTACTCTGCACACATGTAGTCGCCATGAGCCAGAATTGACTTGACGGCAACTAACAACAACAGCAATATTTATATATAAAATTTTTACTGACATTAGAATTCAATGTGTATGTTACTGATCAGTCAGTACGTGGCTCTCCTCCACATGTCGAATCAAAGATCCACATTTCTTTCTTTGTACAATCTTTTATCCCCTAGGGCTTTCAAATTATCTGCATGTAGTTGTGGGGAAGGTACATGTGTTCCTTAAAAGCCTTGACCCAGAAGAGAATATATGATTTTCAATCATAGTCCATGGATGAGAACTACTCACACAGGAAAACCTAGTCACAAGAAGGCTCAGATATGTAGTCCTTGGCCAGGCAACCAATTCTCAGCTACAATTATATAACCATGAAAGGAAAGATTGAAATTTGATAGATAGCCATCACTGCTACTAAAAAAATTAAGTATATATTAAGATATTTATGACTGGGGAAAAATAGTAAACATCCACTTTCCACTGATTAGCATATTTAAATTCTAAATCATAATATATGCTGATAATAATTATCTGGTTTCAAATTATCTCACAGTAATAACAACTTCTAAATAAAATGCACATAGTATATCTGCACTAAAGTACAGGTTATAAATTATTCCTTCAAATAGTGATTGACGGGACTTCACATCCAATCTTTCCAATCTCATTTTCCCTCACAATGAATGGTCACCCTTCTCTAAACATGCCGTGGACTCTCACACAAGTGCAGGGTGGATAGAATGAATTAATTTTCCTTACTTGTAAATTCCAAGTTTCTCTTAAATAGCCCACTCAACTATTATCTAAGCTATAAAATATTATTCAACACCATTAGACAGACTTAATGAATTTATCCACTGTACTCCCATAGCACAAAGCACATGTAACCAGTGACAAAACCTAATGGAGATGTGTTTTAAAAATAACTCTCTCTAAGAAGTACTGCTTAATATTATCCAAATACCATTGCAAATACTATTTTTCAAAAATGACCACAGAAATACTTCCAGTTGCACCTGATCTTCAAGGATTGAGGCAGATTCTATATTCTATGAATCTGGATAGGACTTTTTGCCTCAAGGATTACGCAGAAGTAACGCTGAGTATTTCCAAGTTTAGGTCATAAAAAGCAATATGGGTTCTTTCTAACTCATGTTCTCTCTGTCGCTGTCTCTCTGTCTCCCTGTCTCTCTTCTCCTAGGACACTTGCCACCATAAACCAGCCACTATGCCATGAGAAACCTGAAATTAACTCTCATATAAATGTATAAAAAAAGAAAAATTGGGGGACACCCACCAAGAGCCAGCATCAACCATCAGATCTGTCAGTTAATGAGCCTTCAAATGATTCTCATCTCCAGGCTTCAGTTCCTCAGTCTGGGGCCCCAAACACTATGAAATAGAGACAACCCAAGCTCGGAATACTCTTTATGCCACTAAATTTTGGAATAATTTGTTAAACAGCCATAGTTACTGCAACACCCATTTTGGACATTAAAGTAAGCTTGCAGGTTGATAAACTTGAGATATTTATAACAACATCAAGAAAATTTAGAGACATTATAGAATCAATAATGAGCAGTTGAGAGTGACTAACATAAAATGGATTTCGAACTATAAATGTATTATAACATCATTAATATAAACATAATCATATTCACCATTTATAAATCCAAAGTCTTTGTGTTCTGATTTTTGTTGTTGTTGTTAGGTGCCCTCCAGTCAGTTCTGACTCATAGTGATCCTGTGTACAACAGAGCAAAACACTGCCCAGTCCTGTGCCATGCTCACAATTGTTGCTATGTTGGTGCCCATTGTTGCAGCCACTGTGTCAATCCGTCTCATTGAGGGTCTTCCTCTTTTTTGCAGACCCTCTACTTTACCAAGCATGATGTCCTTCTCCAGGGACTGGTCCCTCCAGAAAATATGTTTAAAGTACGTGAGGTAAGGTGAAGTCTCACCATCCTCGCTTCTAAAGAGCATTCTAGCTGTACTTCTTCCAACACAGATTTGTTCATTCTTCTGACAGTCCATGCTATATTCAATATTCTTTTCCAACACCATAATTCAAAGGTATCAATTCTACTTTGGTCTTCCTTATTCATTGTCCAGCTTTCTCATGCATATGATGTGATTGAAAACACCCATGGCTTGGGTAAGGCGCACCTTAGTCCTAAAAGTGACATCTTTGTTTTTCAATACTTTCAAGAGGTCTTTTGCAGATTTGAACAATGCAAATACAATGTTTGAATTCTTGCTGTTTCCATGAGCATTGATTGTGGATCCAAAATAAGTGAAATCCTTGACAACTTCAATATTTTCTCCATTTATCATGATGTTGCTTATTGGTCCAGTTGTGAGGATTTTTGTTTTGTTTATGTTGAGGCGTAATCCTTACTGAAGGCTGTAGTCTTTGTTCTTCATCAGTAAGTGCTTCAAGTCCTCTGATAATAAGCTAGAATTATCTTCTCAATACAGAATTAACAAAAATTCTTAATTTGGTGTAACAAAGGAAATATTTTCATTGTGGTGAAATACTAGTCTTGCTAAGTTTTGTGTCCTTTCTTTTGTATATTCCTTGTTGTTTTCATCACATGCCAATGTATCTCTCCCATATTCTCAGTCTTCGTTAATCAACATTCTTAAAGTTTACTATGAATACAGTTTAAATCAATTGAATCACAGACCGGTTGGCTGACTCCAGTATGTTCTGTCGAATTGTAGCTCGTTTATTACCAGTTAGCTTTAGAGCGGCTTTTCTTCGTATTTCTGTGACCCTGCAGCTCTCTGATTTTAGTTATGTGCTCAGGGTCAGGGTACTGTGTCCTGCCTGTGCTGTGGTGGTAGTAAGGATTAAATCTCATTCTTTTCAGCAGTAGAAGTAGCTTTCTATGTTATAGGCTGATGATTGACTCTCCTGATTGGACAGCACATTAATGCCATGATGCCATCTGTGCAGCATTGTTAAACAACCTCCCTGGCTGAGAAAGCTCAGAAGTGTTCTGTTTCACTCTCAGTCATCTCTGTAATAGAGACTAGCAAACCAAATTATTATTTTGTTATTATCCGCCTGCCTAGAATTTCAGCTTCATAAGAGTAGGGTCCTTGTCCCATCTTCCTTTCCAAAATGCTAAGGATAATATCTTGTATATAGGAGATGTTCAATAAATATTTTTGAATAAATACTTTATTTTGAAATCTTAAAATTAAAGTTGATATCTGATTCTAATACTATTCTCTCAATTTTCCCTCCAATTATCCCCTCTACAGTTGTTCTTTAACCTCTTCAAACTTCCAGTTTCTTAACTTCTCTCCTTCCTCTCAATCTATAAACCCTTCCTTTCCTATACCGGCTACTCTCCATGTGGATCACTTCAACAAATCCCCCATCTATATCCACAACTGTAATATGTGAAACTGCAAGTCTAGAGTAACCAAATTGCATGCTCTTTTCACTCTTTTACAAAGACAGTGGAATTAACCATAGAAAAATTAATTGATTATGTAATGGACTGGTAACAACAGAAATTCCCAGTCTCTAAATTTCATGGGACTTTACACCTAGCAGGAAATTCTTTTTTCCCAATAAATTCAATCTCTCATTCTCTTCAAGGTGATTTCAGACCTTCTTCACTTACTCAATGCCCTTAACCCACCACCTTTCCAGTCACTCTCAAGTCTGTGGGTTAGGCTGGAGGCTTCTCCTGATTCACAGAGATGCAGGGGCTGGCAAACCCAAGATCTTCAGGTCAGAGAGCAGGGCTGTTGCTCACAGGCTTTGAAGATTGATGAATCCCAAGATCAACAGGCAAGACCATAGGTAAGCTGCTAGCTCAAGTCCCAAGAACTGGAGATCAGATGAACAGGAGCCAGCTGCAGGATCCAGAGCAACCAAAAGCCCAGAAGCCTTGCCACAGTGTCCACTTATATTTTGATGCAGGCCACATGCCCAAGGATATTCTCTTTCAACTGACTGGCTGCTTACAGCAGATCCATCATGAGGTTGATCACATTATATCATACCTCAACATGGAAGTGATCACATCACACAACTGCCAAACCACTGAGAATCATGGCCAAGCCAAGTTGACACATGATCTGAATCATCATAGAGCCTTTCATATTTTGAAATTCTAGAAAAGAAGAATGTGGAGGGCCTTTATTTTTTGAAACTCTGAATGCAATGAACAAAAGTGAAACTGAAATTCAGAAGTTTCAGCACAAAAATGGAAATGTAGTTATACAATCCGTGGACTTCATAAGATGTGTTAAATTAAAATAGAAACAATTATCTTGATAGGATTTACTTTTAAAGTCAAAATAAAATAAAACAAAACAAAATGGAAGGAAATAATGGGTGGCTAGGGTGCATTCTTAAAAATTCAGTGCTTTTAATTCCATAGCAATATCCTGACTTTAGATAAAATAATCAGTCCTTTAATGTTTCACATGCCTAATTTCTAAAATTGGAAACTATTCCTGACATCTCTGACTCTAGGAAAAATTACCTAATCTGATAAATGTATATAATTTGAAGGTCATGGTCTAAAACAAACAATCTTTAAGAAGATTATAAAATATTTAATTAATAATAATGAATTGATAACATATTCCTGCATTTATTTGGAAGAAATTAACCCTTAATGAGTATACATTAAAAATATTTTTTAAAAATTATATTTCCCAGGGGGAACTATTATTATTAAAATATAAGATTGAACTGTTGTTCTAAAATCAATATTTCTATAGATTTTTAAATGTTCATAATGTTCAAAATTTGCAATACCACACTAATTTTAAGAAACTAATGAACATGATATGCTTGAGTAATGCTATTAATTTAATTTTATACAAAAAACCTATATTTAAAATGTCACATTGATTCCTTTATCAGAGAACATGAAAAGATTTTAGTGGAGATGGCTTCCTTTTATTTTCTAGATGGAATTAATTCTACAGCTCACCAATTAGAGGTTTAATTGAATGATAATTTAATTTAAATTCAAGATTTTATATGTCTTTCTAAATTTTCTGTCATAAATCTTACATCTTTTTCTTAAGTTTAAGCATTGGAGATCCACTTTTATACATCCGATTTTACCTCTCAAAATAGTTCTCAAATGTGTTTTCATTTCTCCATTCAATCCTCTATTGCTGTATAAGATGACCTTATTTCCTATCGTCTGGATTGCTGTAACCTTTTCCTATTCATAAACAACAGAAATTAGTTGTCCTGGAGTCGATTACTACTCCTGGAGACTTCATGTGTATCATCAGATTAAAACTTTGTGCCGCAGGATTTTCAACGGCTGATTTTTCGGAAATACATCACTAGGCCTTTCTTCTGAGGTGCTTTGATCTGTCCACCTTTCGGTTCGCAGCTGAGTACTTTAACCCTTTCCACAATCCATGGGTACATTCTTTAATTCTAGGAGAGGCTTCTGTGTATGGAAAAAAATACCTGCTAAATTTTGTGTTTTATTTAATATTCAATTATTAGAAATCTTCATCCACAAATAAAACTTTGAAAATCAAAAATCAATTTTATTAAATGTTTTAGGCTATTTATGGGAAGGTTCATCAATTACATTCTATAAAAATGAATCTGTAGATGCAAATGCACTCAGATGATTCTTTTAAAAATCAAACACAGAAAACACATTGTTAATATCAGGAAGAAAGATGCATCATTACAACAGAACATACATACCATATGTTAATAAGACAATATTAGCACATTTACATCAATAACTTTGACAGCCAAGAACAGCGGCCAGCAAACTATAGCCATGGGCCTAATCTACCTACTGTCTGTTTGTGTATAGCCCATGAGTTAATTTTAAATGATTGAAAAATAATCAAACAAAAAATAATACTTTGATGTGATGAAATTCAAATTTCAATGCCCATTAATAAAGTTTCACTAGAGCACAGCCACATACATTCATTTATGTATTGTCTAAGGCTGCTTGCACATTACAGTGGCAGAGTTAAGCGGATGGTATACAACACTGATATGGTGCTCTTATCATATCACACTGCTCTTCTGAACACTACAGATCAAAGTGACATAGTTGTAGCTCTACAGTGTTTCAAGCTGAGCTCCAATTAAGTAAAACATAATTCTCCAGAAAAGATTTTTACTCTTCTCATTAGCAGACCTGTATTAAAATACAAAATGTAGACCTCTATTTAAAAAATTACATCCTATTCTTCTTATTATTATATTTTGAATTACATCAATAAAAAAAAATTGTGGAAATTTGTTCCTAAATCATGCATGCTACTCTCTCAATTCTAAGGCTTCATCTTCGTTTTTCCCTCTACAGGGAACACACTTAAACCAAACAGCCACATGACTCATTCTCTCACTTCCTTCAGGTCTCTTCTCATGTTACCTTAACAATAAAATCTACCCCGATCACCCTATATAAAAATGGAAATCCCTATTTAGGCCAAGGATTTTGTGCCCATTCCAAAGAAAGGTGATCCAACAGAATACAGAAATTATGGAACAATATCATTAATACCCAACACAAGTAACATTTTGCTGAAGATCATCCAAAAGCTGTTGCAGCAATATATTGACAGGGAACTTCCAGAAATTCAAACCGGATTCAGAAGAGGACATGGAACAAGGGATATCATTGCTATGTCAGATGGATCTTGGCTGAAAGCAAAGAATACAAGAAAGATGTTTACCTGTGTTTTATTAACTATACAAAGGCATCTAATTGTGGATAACATATTATAGATAACATTGGGAAGAATGGGAATTCCAGAACACTTAAATGTGCTCATGAGTAACCTCTCTCATGAGTAACCTCTACATAGACCAAAAGGAAGGCATTTGAACAGAACAAGGGGATACTGCTGATTCTTTAGAGTTCCCTTGAAGTGATTACTTATGTGGTCACCACCCACAGTGGAGTAATGATACAATAATAGTAACAGATGGATTTAAAGGAGATAAAAATTTTTGCATGGAGATGGCTTTACCCAACAGGTGACAATGCAATACATCCCCAGGCAGAGGAGCACCTTGCAGGTTCCCCCAAAGTTTTTATAAGGCCCCACAGCTGCTACTGATACTTGCCTATGTGTGGCAAATACCCTCTCCATGCTCCAAAAACCTGAATTCTGGCTGTGTCATTTCACTTTTATTACTATTTTGGAAGACTGACACAAACTACTTCTTTCTAGTGAAATATTAACAATAGTGGGCTTTCTTATCATCAAAGACACCATCTCTCCGGGCATGGGAAGGAGAGATGAGAGGAGCAGAGATAGTGCACAGGTATCCCTAAACAGCTTCTTTCCTCCTGCTTTAAAGCATCCTAGAAAGTCTGTTTCCCCAGTGAAAAAAGAAAATATACAAAAAGAAAGATTCTGCAAGTCATGTGCTGGTAGGATGTTCTGTGTAATGTATGTTTGCCTTGGTGAATTTTAAAATCATTGTTGCTATTGAGTTGGTTCCAACTCATAGGGACCCTAAGTACAACACAATGAAATACCGTTCATGTCCTCTGCCATCCTTACAATCATTGCTGTGTTTGAGCTCATTGTAGCAGCTCTTGTGTTACTCCATCTCACTGAGTGTATTCCTCTATTTCACTCACCTTCTACTTTACTAAGCATGATGTCCCTCCCCAGGGACTGGTCTCTCTTGATAACATGTCCAAAGTACATGAGATGATGTCTCGTCATCCTAACTTCTAAGGAGCATTCTGAATGTACTTCTTCCAAGACAGATTTGTTTGTTGTTCTGGCAGTCCATGATATATTCAATATTCTTCACCAATACCATAATTCAAAGGCATCAATTCTTCTCCAGTATTCCTTATTCATTGTCCAGCTTTCCTATGTATATGAGGCAATTGAAAGCACCATCGTTTGGATCAGGCACACCTTAGTCTTCAAAGTGATATCTTTGCTTTTCAACACTTCAAAGGGCTCTTTTGCAGCAGATTTGACCATTTTATTATGTTGTTTCATTTCTTGACTGCTGCTTCCATGGGTGGTGATTGTGGATCCAAGTAAAATAAAATCCTTGACAAGTTCAATATTTTCTCCATTTACCATGATGCATCTTATTAACCTAGTTGTTAGGATTTTTGTTTTCTCTATGTTGAGCAGTAATCCATACTGAAGGCTATAGTCTTTGATCTTCATCAATAAGTGCTTCAAGTCCTCTTCACTGTCAGCAAGGAAGTTTCTGTCATCTGCATAATTGCAGGTTGTTAATGAGCCTTCTGATGCCCTGTTCTTTTTCATACAGTACTGCTTCTCGTATTACTTCCTCAACATAAACACTGAATAAATATGGTGCAATGATACAGCCCTCTCACACATCTTTTTTGATTTTAAACCATACTGTATCCCCTTACTCTGTTCAAATAACAGCCTGTTGGTTCTTGTATAGGTTCTGCATGAGTATAATTAACTGTTCTGGAATTTCCATTCTTTGAAACGTTATCCCTAATTTGCTTTGATTCAAACAATTGAATGCCTTTCCATAGTCAATAAAACGCAGGTGAGCATCTTTCTGGTATTCTTTACTTTCATCCAAGATCTATATGATATCAGCAATAATATCCCTCATTCCATGTCCTCTTCTGAATCCAGCTTGATTGCTGGCAGTTCCTCGTCAATATACTGCTGCAACCATTTTTGAATTATCTTCAGCAAAATTTTAGTTGTGTGTGATATTAATGATATTATTTTATAATTCCTGTATTAGACTGGATTACGCTTCTTTGGAATGGGCACGTATATGGATTTCTTCCAATTGGTTGGCCAGGAAGCTTTCAAATTTCTTGGCATAGACGAGTGAGCTCTTTGAGCATTGCATCCATTTGTTGAAACATTTCAATTGGTATTCTGTCAATTCTTGGAGCCTTATTTTTGTCAATACCTTCAGTGTAGCTTGGACATCTTCCTTCAGTACCATTGGTTCTTAATCATAAGCTAGCTCCTGAAATGTTTGAATGTCACCAATTCTTTTTGGTACAGTGACTCTGTGTATTCCTTCCATCTTCATTTGATGTTTCCTCCATTGTTCAATCTTTGGCCCACAGAATCCTTCAATACTGCAAGTCTAGGCTTGAATTGTTCTTCAGTTCTCTCAGCTAGAGAAATGCTGAGTATGTTCTTCCCTTTTGGTTTTCTAACTCCAGGTGTTTGCATATATCATTACACTTTACACTGTCTTCTGAAGCAGCCCTTTGAAATCTGTTCAGCTCTTTTACTTCATTATTTTTTTCTGTTCTTTAGCTACTCTACATTCAAGAGTAAGTTTCAAAATCTCATCTGACATTCATTTTGGTCTTTTCTTTCTTTCCTGTCTTTTTAATGACCTGTATGATGTCCCTGATGTCATCCCAAAACTCTTCTGGTCTTTGGTCATTAGTGTTCAGTGTGTCAAATCTAGTCTTGAGATGTTCTCTAAATTAAGGTGAAATATACTCAAGTTTGTACCTTGTCTCTTGTGAATTTGTTCTAATTTTCTTCAATTTCAACTCCAATTTGCATATGAGCAATTGATGGTTTGTTGCTTTGTTGGCCCCTGGCTTTGTTCTGATTGATGATATTGAGTTTCTCCACCGTCTCTTTCCATAGATTTTGTCGGTTTGACTCCTTTGTATTCCATCTGGAGATGTCCATACATATAGTCGCTGTTGTAAAAGGGTATTTCCAATGAATAAGTCGTTGGGCTTGCAGAATTCTGTCATGCAATCCCCAGGGACATTTCTATCACTGAGGCCATATTTTCCAACTACAGATCTTTCTTTTTTGTTTCCAACTTTACTATTCCAATCATCAGTAATTTTCAATGCATCTTGATTTCATATTTGATCAATTTCAGACTGCAGAATTTGGTAAAAGTCTTCAGTCTTCATCTCTGGCATTAGTGGTTGGTGTATAAATTTGAATAATAGTCATAATAACTGGTCTTCCTTGTAGACATATAGGTATTATACTATCACTGACATCATTATACTTCAGGATAGATCTTGAAATGTTATTTTTGGCAATGAATATGACAGAATTCCTCTTCAATTTGTCATGCCGGCATAGTAGACCATATGTTTGTCTGATTCAAATTGGTCAATACCAGTCCAGTTCAGCTCACTAATGCCTAAGATATTGATTGTCAAGAGCTCCATTTCTTTTTTGACAACATCTAATTTTCCTAGATTCATACTTCGTACATTCTGCGTTGTAATTACTAATGCATGTTTGAAGTCATTTCTTCTCATTTTGAGTTGTGCCACATTAGCAAATGAAGATCCTAAAAGCTTTACTTCATCCACGTCAATAAAGTCAACTCTGTTTTGAGGAGACAGCACTTTCCCAGTCATATTTTGAGTTCCTACCAATATTAGGGGCTCATATTCTGGCACTATATTAGACAATGTTCCACTGCTATTAACAAGATTTTCACTGGCTAATTTTTTTCCAGAAGTAGATTGCCAGGTCCTTTCTCCTAGTCTGTCTTAGTCTGGAAGCTCCTCTGAAACCTGTCCACCATGGGTGACCCAGCTGGTATTTGAAATATCGGTGGCATATCTTCCAGCATCACAGCAAAAAGCAAGCACCACATTATGACAAACTAACAGGTACATGATGGTTTAAAATGGTGGGGCATGTTAAAAATTTAAAAAATATAAAACTCAAAGTGTTTTCTCATTTTCATTTGCATGTCAAAAGGACCATACTAGAGGGGAAAACAAACAAATTATGCTACTGAAATTTCTTCCCACTATCGTTACACTGTCTGACATTCCAATTGCCCCAACCCCAAAATAAAGAAAAATTATACATCAGCAATATACACTAGTTCAGAGTGTATAACAGAAGTTACCTTTTTTTTTTTTTCCAAAACCTGGAGTGTTATTTAGCAAACTGGAAGATTCACTTATCAATTTCAAATACAGTCATAGCTATTTCCTTGGGTTAGGGCCACATGCTTCTGTTTAGTTGTTTAGTAACATTTTTCAGCACTTCTCTGGGTAATAATAGTTCCAGGATAATTATGCAGACAGAATACTTTTTTATTACAGGGTTTTCTGTAATATGCAAACTCTCCCACTTAATTCTCTTTTGTCTCATCTTCAATACCTCTTTTCATTGGGAGCCTACAGTAAATTCCAGGTTGAAACTGAGTAAAATTCAACTAAATTTGTGGCATGAAAGTACGTGAAAGTGGAAAATGTCTGCTTTTCAAGCATCGAATGCTTTCAAGTGTTCTGGGAATATATATTTTTCCTAAGAGAACCAGAATGAAATTATCTAGTAATGAAAAACATTATTAATACAAATAAAACAAATAGATTTTTCTCTTTAAAAATGAATCTTGCTTATGACATAATTATCTTCTTATAATACCAATTACATCTTTTTTTCTGATTAACAGTATCTGTGAATGGTTTAGAAGAAACAAGGTAGATAGGAAAAATATAGCTATATCTCAAAGTACAATGGTAGACAAGAGGAAAAAATCTAAAGGTCATAATTAACACTCCTAGCTAGTTATAGATATATTCAGACATTTTATTCTTTTACTCTGGTTGTATAAACATTTTCATATTAAAAAGTCAGAGTGGTATTAAAATTTAATAGTGCAGTTTGTCTTCTATAAGAATAGGGAAAAAAAAACAACTGAACTATAGAGAACAACTAGGCTTGAGAATGTAAAATTAGATTTTGTAGACAAACTGTGACATGCTACATCTTCGATTTTCTAGACCTAAATTTCAAGGAAGAAAATCACATACCCACTGTGGTAAGCAGAGTATCAGCCTCCCAAAGATGTCCGCACCCTAATCCTGTACCTGTGAATATGTTACCTTATATAGCAAAGAAAAATTAAGGTAACAGATGAAATTAAGGTTGCTAATCAGCTGGCCTTACTTAACAAGACTATTTTGGATTATCTAGGTGGGACCAATGTACTCACAAGACTCCTTAAATGTGGATGAGTTTGGGCATAAGAGTTCATGTCAGAGTGTTATGATGTGAGAAAGACCCCACCACCAGTCATTGCTAGCTTTGAATCTTGGAAGAGTTCCCAAGCCAAAGAATGTGAGCTGCCTCCAGAAAATGGAAAAAGTAAGGAATCCGATTCTCTCCTAGAGCCTCCTGAAAGGAACACAGCCCTGCCAACACATTGATTTTAGCTCAGTGAAACTTTCGACATATGGATTTTAGCTCAGTAAGCCTTCTGACCTTTAGAACTCTAAGAAAGTAAGTTTGTGTTACTAAGTTTGTGGTAACCTGTTACAGCAGTGATAGGGAACTAATGTTGTTGTTGTTGTTGTTGTTAGGTGTCATCAAGGGATTCCCACTCATAGAGACCCTATGCACCACAGAAGGAAACACTGCCCCTTCCTGGGTCATCCTTACAAACATTGCTATGCCTGAGCCCATTTTTGCTGCCTCTGTATCAATCCATCTCATTGAGGGTCTTCCTCTCTTTCGCTGAACTTCTACTTTATCAAGCATGATGTCTTTCTCCAGGGACTGGTCACTTCTGATAACATGTCCAAAGTAAGTGAGACAAAGTCTCACCACCCTCACCTCCAAGGAGTATTTCTGGCTGCACTTCTTTCAAGGAAACTAATACACCACCAAAAACTAATAGCCAAGATTCTATTTTATTTTTTTGGAAACCAGTATATATAATACGCTTTAAAAAATAAATCAAGTCATCCAGGTGTTTTTGAGCATATTTTTATATTTACCCATATGTTAAGATTCTCACCTTCTTTATCAGAAATCTCCTGGAAAAAAAAATGCACATAATCAAATACACAAATCTTAGGTGAACACCTCAATGAATATTTAAATATTGAATCATTTGGAACATTAACTGGATTTGGAGTATCAACTGGATTTTGAATATCAGCTGATTTTGAATATTAACAGGGAAACTAGAAGCCGTTTTCCTACTACCTCCAGATAATACCTCCTGCCAAAAATAACTGGTATTCTGATTCTAGTACCTTATATTTGTTTTGAATATTTAGAACTTAATTTATACAAATGGAATCATTCAGTATATACTTTTTTACCTCATATTTTGCTTAGCTTTATTTCTGTGTTAATCACCTATGTTGTTGTTTTATATAATTCATTCTTCTTGATTGCTGTATGGTATTTTAATGTATGAATATACTGTGATATACTCATCCATCTTAATATTAGGGGACATTTGCATTACATGCAGCTTTTCACTATTAAAAAGAATGCTACTATGAACATTTCTACATATGTATATTTATGCACATGTGCATGCATTCCTCTTGTGTGTGTATCCATTAGTGGATTTCTTGGATCATACTTTTCAGTATAATGAGATTTAGTAGCTAGTGTGAAGCAGTTCTCCAAAGTGATCATATAGACTGTCCGTAAGGTACTTTGGAGCCCTCGTGGCGCAGTGGTTATCAGCTAGGTTGCTAAACAGAAGGTTGTCAGTTTGAATCCACCAGCCACTCCTTAGAAACACTACGGGGCAGTTCTACTCTGTCCTATAGGGTCACTATGAGTCAGAATGACTCAATGGCAATGGGTAAGGTACTTCAGATCCTCATCAATATTTGGTAATACATATGTTCTAGCCATTCTGATGAATGAGTAGTTGTATCTCACTGTGTTTGTATTTTACAATTTTCTAATGATTACTGGTATTGAGCATTTTTTTCATAGATGTATTAGCCAATACAATATTCTCTTTTAATATGGATGTTCATGTCATTTGCTGATTTATAATTGGACTATCTTTTTATATAATATTTTAAAAGTAATATATATACATATATGTGTATATACACACATACACATATATATAAACATATATATATTTGGCATATGTATATACTTTGTAAAACTACATAAAATTTTTGTAAAAGAACTTTTTAAAAAATAAAGTCTAGTAATTTTTTTTAAATTACTATTTTGGTTACTTAAGAAATATTGAACTTTCATAAATTCATAAATATTTTTTTCCTATGTTATTTTCCAAAAGTTTTAAGATTTATTTTTATTTTGATTGTACTTTAGATGAAGTTTTACAGAACAAATAGTTTCTCATTAAACAGTACACATATTGTTTTATGACAATGGTTAACAACTCCACTACATGTCAGCACTCTCCCTTCTCAACCTTGGGCTCCCTATTACCAGCTTACCTGTCCCCCCCTGCCTTCTAGTCCTTGTCCCTGGACTGTTGTGTCACCTTAGTCTCATTATGTTTTATGGGCCTGTCTAATCTTTGGCTGAACGTGAACCTCGCGAGTGACTTCATTACTGAGCTAAAAGGGTATCTGGAGAAGACTTATTTTTTTTTTTTTTAATCTTTCACATTGAGGTGTCTGATTAATCTGGACATCATTTTTATGAATTTTGTGAAGTAGAAAGAATTACTTTTTTTTTTTTCCAAATTGGAAGCCAATTGATGTCACTCAATAGAATACAAAGACCATTCTATCCCCCAATTCGTTACAGCAGCATCTTTATCTTTTGCTGAATCACCATATATCAGTAGATTTGTTTCTGGATTCTGTCTTCTGTTACTCTGCCTTAATTATTTCTCTTTTTACCTTATATCTTAAATATCAAACTGTTTTGATTACTGTGGCATTATATCTTACTATTTAGTAAATTTTTTTCTTCATGATTGTCTTGATTATTCTTGGCCCTTTATCTTTTTATATTAATTTTAAAATAGGCTTACAAATACACACAAAAATTTGTTATTATTATGAACACACTAAATCATTTTGGTGAAAACTAAGAACATCAATAAGCAAAATCATAATAAACGGAGGAAAGATTGTAGTTGTCAAGGATTCAATTTTAGCTGGGTCCACAACCATTGTCCATGGAAGCAGAAGTTAAGAAATCAAATGATGTATTGCATTGGGCAAATAAGCTGCAAAAGACCCCTTCAAACATACAAATGGCCAACAGACACATGAGGAAATGCTCGCGATCACTAGCCATTAGAGAAATGCAAATTAAAACCACAATGAGATACCATCTCACCCCGGCATTACTGGCATGAATCAAAAACACTGGAAATAACAAATGTTGGAGGGTCTGAGGGGAGATGGGAACTCTTATGCACTGCTGGTGGGAATGCAAAATGATACAACCATTTTGGAAAATAATATGGCCTTTCCTCAGAAAGCTAGAAATAGACATACCATTCGATCCAGCAATCCCACTCCTAGGAATATATCTTAGAGAAATAAGAGTCATCACTCGAATAGACATATGCACACCTATGTTCATTGCAGCATTGTTCACAATAGCAAAACGATGGAAACAACGTAGGTGCCCATCAACAGATGAATGGATAAACAAACTATGGTACATACACACAATGGAGTACTATGCAACGAGAAAGAACAACAATGAATCTGTGAAGCATCTCATAACATGGATGAAACTGGAGGACATTATGCTGAGTGAAATAAGTCAATCACAAAAGGACAAATATTGTATGAGACCTCTATTGTAAAAATCCATGAAAAAGTTCACACACACAAAATGTAACAATCTTTGTTCGTTACCAGCGAAGGGAGGGGTGGGGGGGGGAATACTAAATAGGCAATAGACAAGTGGTATCTTGGGTGAGAGGTGAGACAGTACACAATACAGGGGAAACTAACACAACCTGTACAAGGAAAGGTCATGGAAGCCCCATAGACACATCCAGACTCCCTGAGGGACTGAGTTGCTGGGCGGAGGGCTCTGGAGACCATGGTCTCAGGGAACATCTAGCTCAATTGGCATGACACTACTTATAAAGACAATGCTCTACATTCTACCTTGGTGAGTAGTGTTTGGGGTCTTAAAAGCCTGTGAGTGGCCATCTAAGATACTCCACTGGTCTCATCCCTTCGGGAGCAAGGGAGAATGAAAAGAACAGGATGCAAGGAAAAGATTAGTCCAAAAGACTAATTGTCCACAGCTACCAAGGCCTCCACTGGACTGAGTCCAGTACAGCTAGATGGTGCCCGACTACCACCGCTGACTGCTCTGACCAGGATCACAACAGAGGGTTCTGGACAGAGCTGGAGAAGGATGTAGAGCATAATTCTAGCTCACAAAATAAAAATAAAAAGACCAGATTTACTGGCCTAAAGGAGACTGGAGAAACCTCAAGAATATGGCCCCCAGACACCCTTTTAGCTCAGTGGTGAAGTTACCTCCGAGGTTCACTGTTCAGCCTGGGAGTGGACAGCCCGGTAAAACCAAATGAGACTAACGAGGTACAGGAGTCCAGTGACATGGGCCAGAAGGCAGAAGGGGAGAAGGAAGCTGATGATAGGGAACACAAGGTTGAGTAAGGATATTGTTGATGTGTTGTGAGATTGTTAACCATTGTCATAGGACAACATTTGTAGTAACCGTTAAATGAGAAACTATTTTGCTCTGTAAGCCTTCATCTTAAGTGAGAATAACAGCACAATTGGAAGAGCGTAGTCAATGTCACTGAACTGTGTATGTAGAAATTTTTGAAATGGTGTATCTTTGGCTATGTGTATTTTCACCAAAAAAAAAGAAGGTTGAGAATTTAGAGGGTTAATATGTTGTGGGGTTGTTAACCAATGTCATAAAACAACATGTGTACTACTGTTTCATGAGAAGCTATTTGTTCTGTAAGCCTTCACCTGAAGTACAATAAAATATTAAAAAAAAAAAAAAAAAGACCCCTTCAAGTGTTAAAAAGCAGAGATGTCACTTTGAGGACTGAGGTGCACCTAACACAAGCCATGGTATTTTTAGTCACCTCATATGTATGCATAAGCTGGACAATAAATAAGGACAACTGAAGAAGAATTGATGTATTGGAATTATGGTGTTGGCAAAGAATATTGACTATACCATGGACTGCCAGAAGAATGAGAAAATTTCTCTTGGAAGAAGTACAGCCAGAAAGCGCCTTAGCAGTGAGAATGGCAAGACTTCATCTCACTTATTTTGGACGTGTTATCAGGAGGGACAAGTCTCCGGAGAAGGGCATCTTGCTTGGTAAAGTAGAAGGTCAGACAAAAAAAGGAAGACAGTCAACAAGACGGATTGACACAGTAGCTGCAACAATGGGCTCAAATATAGCAACAATTGTGAGGATGGCAGAGGATCAGGCAGTGTTTCATTCTGTTGCACATAGGGTCCATATGAGTAGGAATCAATTCAACAGCATCTAATGACAACAACAACATATTTACAATATTGAGCTTTCCAATATATGCCTTCCAATCCAATTGGAGGAAACTCTATATCCTCCAATTATTTAGTTTTTAAATTATTTTAAATTTTTTTTGTGCTTAGTGTTGATCAAAAAGTAAACAACAAAGATAAATTTCATACTCAGAGAGGACATTGTCACCTTTGACTTAAAAGATAATTTTGTTTGTATTAGTGCCATTCTGTGAAGCAATAAGGAAACTGTTACTAAACAAAGAGCTTTGATTATCAATTTTATCAACTTGATGCAAGGACCCAGTAAAATTAAATTTAAATGTGTCTTGCTATATATATGAAGTGGCAAACAACTCTTTTCTCTGGAGCAGTTCAATTTGGGCACGGTTTGAGAATGGAGGAATTGAGTTCTGTATGCCTGCCTGATTTAGTTAAGAATGTTGAATGGGGAAAGGGATGTTGGAAGTCCCACAGTTCAGTTAAGAGAATGTCATTCAATACTAATGAAAGCCATATGGCCCACACCTGCCCTCTGTGTGTTTGGTGTTCCATGATGCCTAGAGTCCTCTGGTTCTTTTTCTTCCTGTGAGCAAACCTTCATTTTTCCATGGAGAACATGGAGGTTTAAGTATTTGATTACTTGGTGGATGATATTCTATTTTCTCCAAATTGTGAAAATCTCAGGGGTTCTGTAAGTAAATTAATTTCTAGATTAGTCTCTTCCTTTCCATGTTGACATTGTAACATCTTTCACACCCGTAAGTTAATTAACAACCTTCCCTCTAGTTTCTATTCTCTGAAAACGTTTTGAAATATCGTATCCACTTTTTCCCCTCTTTGTTCTTGCAGAATAATAACACTATTAGTCCTCTACTGCTGATTTATAAGGTTTGGGCATGGAGAGGATATAAGATATGTAGTATGTTGTCCTGGAGGTCTCTCTCTATGCTTCTTACAAAGAAATCTTAACCATTATTATGGCTTCAAAAACACAAAATCTATATAGATAACTCCAAAAAAAATGTCACTCTAGTTATAACATCACTTCTATCTTTTAGCTTTCAATTTTCCACTGTGTACTTGATATCTCATTGAATAGTCTATTGCTGTTTCAAATGCTGCAAGTCTTAATGTAAACTTATAAATTCCCCGAACATCTCACTTCTGTTCTCGTTTCCTCTATTTTAGTTAATGATATAATTTTTGTCTCCTTATGCACATAAAACATCTGGGGTTAATATTTTATTACTACCCCATAGCCAATCACTACATTTGTCACTTTCTCATTTTTCTATTATCATCGCCATTATCTTGTGTTCCCAAAATGGAAGAACACACTAATCATTTCTCATGCTGAAAGAAATGAAGAAAAAATTCAAGCCTAGAGTTGCAATATTGAAGGATTCTGCTGGGAAAATATTGAATGACACAAGATGCATCAAAAGAAGATGGAAGGAATACAGAGTCATTGTACCAAAAGAATTGGTCAATGTTCAACCATTCCAGGAGGTAGCATATGACCAAGAACCAATAGTATTGGAGGAAGAAGTCCACACTGCACTGAAGGCATTGACGAAAAACAAGGCTCCAGGAATACCAATTGAGATGTTTCAACAAATGGATGCAGCACTAGAGGCCCTCACTCTCCTATACCAAGAAATTTGGAAGACAGATACCTGTGCAACCGACAGGAAGAGTTCCATTTTTGTGCCCATTCCAAAGAAAGGTGATCCAACAAAATGCGCAAATTACCAAACAATATAATTAATATCATACTCAAGTAAATTTTTGCTGAAGATAATTCAGAAGTGACTGCAGCAGTACGTCTACAGGGAACCACCAAAATTGAAGCCAGATTCAGAACAGGACACAAAATAAGCAATATCATTTTTCGTGTCAGATGAATCCTAGCTGAAAGCAGAGAATACCAGAAAGATGTTTATCTATGTTTTATTCACTATGCAAAGGCATTCAACTGTGTGAATCATAACAAACTATGGATAGCATTGCAAAGAATGGGAATTCCAGAACACATAATTGTGCTCATGAGGAACCTGTACATAGACCAAGAGGCAGTCATTCGAACAAAACAAGAGGACACCACGTATTTTAAAAACAGGAAAGGTGTGTGTCATGGTTGTGTCCTTTCACCATACTTATTCAATCTGTATACTGAGCAAATAATCTGAGAAGCTGCACTATATGAAGAACACAACATTGGAGGAAGACTCATTAACAACCTCTGATATGCAGATAACACAACCTTGCTTGCTGAAAGCGAAGAAAACTTGAAGCACTTACAGATGAAGATCAAAGACTACAGCCTTCAGTATGGATTACACTTCAACATAAAGAAAACAAAAATCCTCACAACAGGACCAATAAGAAACATCATGATAAATGGAGAAAAGATTGAAGATGTCAAAGATTTCATTTTACTTGGATTCACAATCAACACCCAAGGAAGCAGTAGTTAAGAAATCAAAGGACGTATTGCTTTGGCAAATCTGCCACAAAAGACCTCTTTAAAGTGTTTTAAAGATGTCACTTTGAGGACTAAGGTGAGCCTGACTCAAATCTTGGTATTTTCATCTCATATGCATGAGAAAGCTGGACAATGAATAACAAAAACCAAAGTTGAATTGATGTCTTTGAATTATGGTATTGGCAAAGAATATTGAGTACACCATGAACTGCCAAAAGAAAGAAACAAATCTGTCTTGGAAGAAGTACAGCCAGAATGCTCTTTAGAAGAGGGGATGGTGAGACTTTGTCTCACCTACTTTGGACATGTTATCAGGAGGGACCATTCCCTGAAGAAGGACATCATGCTTGGTAGAGTGGAGGATCAGCAAAAGAGAGTAAAACCCTCAACAAGATGGATTGACACAGTAGCTGCAACGATGACAAGCATAGCAACAATTACGAGGATAGTGCAGGACCAGGCAATGTTTCATTCTGTTGTACATAGTGTCATTATCAGTAGGAACCAACTTGAGGGCACCTACCAACAACAACATGTTTTGTCAATTTCTCCTTTTCTATTCTTGTCATTATCTTATTTCTATGCTATCTTACTTCATGCCTCCTTAACTATTTAACCTGAGTTTTAGTACCCTTGTTTCTAGAATATAAAGAATTGAGAAATAAAAGTATCAAATATTTATTATTTTACCAAATGCCAGTATATGTGTTTTATACACATAATCTCATTTAATGCTCACAGCACTTCTGTGAGGTAAGTAGTTTTCTTTTTTGTTTTACTTTTTTATTGAAATACAACAAATATAGCTATAACTTGATTTAAATGTATTATTTATTAGCATACAGATCAATGGATATTTACATATTCATACACCCAAGAAGCTACCATAGTGACCTTTCTGAGTCAATCCTGGATCCTATTCTCCACTCATGAGAGGTAACCACTATTCTGACTTCAAACACCATCAATTAATTTTGGCTGTACTTGGACTACATGTAATTAGAATCATACTATGTATACTCTTCTGGGTGTGTATTCTTTCACTGATCATAATGCCTTTGAAATTCATCCAAGTTGTTGTATCTATCAATAATTTGGTGTTGTTGTTGTTAATTCCTTTATTGTAATTTATTTATCTGTTCTACTGTTGATGGACGTTTTAGTTGTTTCAAGAGTTTAAATGTTATGAATAGCATTTCTATAAACATTCTCATATATGTGTTTTGGAGGATATACATTCATAAGTATTTATTTAAGAGGGAGATTACTAGTGGGTTTAGAATAAGTGTGTTGTTTTGATCATTTATTGCTACATCAAAAAAAATAGCAAACTTAGAGCCTTAAGACAACAAAAAAATTATTTTATTTCGCATTTCTATGGTTCTATTGTATTTAACTGATTAGTTCTCATTTGGGGGTCTCTCTTGTATCTGTAGTTAGATTATGTCTGTAATCATGAAGGCTCGAAGGAGAAAGATATGTGCAGGTCTATTTCTAGAGTTTCAGTTATGCTCTTCTAGTCTATTTGTCTATATGTTTTGTGCATCTTTTGTCACATTTATTTTTTTCCTACGTAATTGGTTTGATATTATTTTAATCTCTAAGGAAATTATAGTTGTTAAAATCTAAGTAATTTGTTCAAAATTAACAGCAAACAAGTGATGGAACAAGGCTTCATATCCATGCCTGTATGCCTGAACAATTTGTGTTAATGATACTTCATAATACAAATTTTTATGAGAATAACATCACTTTTGACATCGAATGGCTGTGTGGATCAAATGTAACAAAAAAAAAGTCAGTCCCTTTATTAGCTATAAAGGAGTAAAACACCAAAAAATAAGTTAAGAGGTAGATGTGGTACTTTTCACTGGATCAGAAGGTATAAGTTCTGAGTCTTCACTCTCTCTACTAGCTATGTGGTATTGCCTGAGTAAAGTACTTATTATTCCTATGACAGAGATTTGTTGGTCTTTCACCAAATTCTTTTTTCTTACTCCTTGGCTCCCACGGAGCCTGCCTTAGTTATCTAGTGCTGCTATAACAGAAATACTACAAGTGGATTGCTTTAGCAAACAGAAATTTATTCTCTCGCAGTCTAGGAGACCAGAAGTCTGAATTCAAGGTGCCATCTCCAGGGGAAGTCTTTCTCTCTCTGTCGGCTCTGTGGGAAGATCCTTGTTATCAATCTTCCCCTGGGTCTATGAGTTTCTAAACACAAGGACCCTGGGTCCAAAGGATGTGCTACACTTCCAGCTCTTCTTTCTTGGTGGTAGGAGGTCCCTTTCTGCTTGCTTCTTTCTTTTATATCTCAAAAGAGACAGACTCAGGATACAACTTAATCCTGTAGATTGAGTCCTGCTTCATTAACATAACTGTCTCTAATCCTGCCTCATTAACATCATAGAGGTCAGGATTTAAAACACACAGGATAGTTATATCAGACCACAAAATGGAGGACAACCACACAATACTGGGAATCATGGCTTAGCCAAGCTGACACACATTTTGGGGAGACACAATTCAATCCATAACCCTAGGATTAAAAAAAAATTGTTGATAGAAGCATTCACATGTAAAATATAGAAGTTCAGAAAATATTCTGTAAACCCAAACAAGAATACAATTTTCCATTTTAAAATAGTTTCTTATTTTCTATTTTGTGGAATGGTTAAAATGACCAAGTGTTTAAAAGACTAAGTTAAGTAGCATATTAGCTCTTGATTTATTTCTACCATTTTTCCTCTTTCTCTCTACCGGTAACAGAGTCACAAGGAATAAAAAGTAACATATAAGAAGTAGTTTTATAGCTATTACATCTAACACTTTAGGAGTATATTTGACAGCGGTTCTAGCGTCCTAGGAGTTGCCTAGGGCTCTGTCAAAGATTAATCTGTTGAAGAATAAACTGTCTTTAATACATTGCTCTTTCATAGTCTCTTAGATTTCTGTGATATAACATTGTATTACAACTTTTACTTCAAAGAGCTCAGAGTGCTTCACAGATGTTATATATTTTATTTGAAAACTCTCTCCAAGGTCAAATCTACAAAGAACTATTTCCCCCATTTTTTGTGTGACATGATTAAACATGTAGCAACCATAATGAAGTCCTCAGTTTAGTAACTCACAACCCGTAGTCACAACTATATGGGGGTATGTATAAAAGTAAAAATAATCATGATAAAAATGAAATTTTAGCTGTAAGAAATTCTAGATGTAATGAATTATCTAATTTAAATTAAATCAACATAATAATTGAGAAAATATTGCAAAATCTTCATTATTCAGATGTATCATTTAAAATTAGTTCTTACTAAAAATAGCTTTGTTAATTCTTCTTCTTCTTCTTTTTTCCCAAAATGAGCCAATGTGTTGTCATAGAAAATAAACCTGATTTGTTTTGAATTAGGAGTCAGCTTTCTATTTTGATTCTGACTTCAAAATGAGGAACATAAATTAGATACTATCTGAGAGTTTTGTCCACTCTAAGCAACTACTTAAATTAACCTAAACCTGATCTATAAAATATATAAAATACATAATTTTAAAACTATAGGAAATCAAGGTCAATATATGATAGCTACCCTATGATGAACATCTACTATGTACCAGAAAAGATGGATAATCTTTATTCATCAAGAAAGATAAAAGTAATGTTTTGTAGTTCAGGATACTGAGGTTCAACTAATCCAAGTGACTTTTCCAATTCCTCTAGTAAGTGAATTATCTAAAATATGAGCCGATGCTTCTGAGAAATTGTAATAACTTGCTAGTCAGTGAATACCTCCTATAGCTATATATTTTAGGGAGAAAGCTAGATATAGATGTAAATATGCCTTCAAAATTAATGGAAATGTATGCTAAAAGGACCATTAATCCCAACCAGCAGCAGTTATCTTGGGCTTCAACAGATGGTCAAACTCCTGAGACACAATAGGCTTCACTCAGTACCAAGTTTACTTAGCCTGAAGAAAAGATAGAGCATTTTTCAACAGAATAGTTTAGGTTTTATAACTATCCTGTGCAGCTTCTGAATGTCTTAATTATTCTACACTTGGACACAAGTGGTCAAGACAGACACAGCTAAGTAGATGAGGAATGCCTCAGCTTAGAGTATCAGCTCTGGCGTTCCTTAAAACTTTTGACCACGTAGCCCCTTCAGAGGCACATGACAAACCCCACTCTCTACTGCAGCTTCATCTCAATAATTATTAGTTACCCATCAGTTCCAGGTTGTTCAATAAACAATCTCAACAACCATATGGCTACATGGCAACCTCAGCAGGATTCTCATTTATTTTGAATTTGGTATACAGTACTCCTATATTTCAACTCATGGGAACCTGTGCGTGCAGAGTAGAAAGGCACTCCGTAGAGTTTTTAAAGCTGTGGCCTTTAGGAAGCAGCTTACTAGGCCTTTGTTTCAAGGCATCTCTGCGTAGGTTCAAACCACCAGCCTTTTAGTTAGTAGTCCAGCACTTAGAAGTTTCAACTTGACAGCAGTCCCTGGGTGACGCAAATGGTTAAGGATCACCATGAGTTGGAATCACCATGATGGCAACAGGTTTTGTCTTTCATATTACTGTACATTGCTTGAATACGTGTTTCAAAAAGGATTAGACTGAGGGTCAAATCCTCAGGCATCCTTCATGTTAGAAGAAAGACTACAGGCCATTTAACCATTTCTTTCCAGATACTATTGAGTGTACGTGCTTGATTTCCTTGGAAATATATGAAGCCAATACCTTTCTGCCATGGGCTCCCATAGAATGTTGTTTCTAACTTTCTTTTAGGTCATTAGATATGTTTCTCTTTATATAAAACCTATTCATGTATAAGTCTCATATGCTTTTTTTAGACTGGAACTGTCCTGAGGGCAAAATCTTACATTATGTATCTTCTTTTGCCAGTATTGCCTAGTGTAATGCAAAGGAAAAAATGAAGTAGAAGACAAGGGACTTTTGTTCTAATCATATTATTCACTAGCTCTGTAACACTAAGGAAAACTTTTGGACTCTCTGGGCCTCTAATTATTAATTAGAGATTGACTAGATTGTATTAATCAGGGATTGACTAGATGATAACAAAAGCTGTTTACAAATCTATGATTCTATCTATATATATCTGAGGATGGCAAAACACCTCACACAGAGTGTAACATTAGTTGGTCAGGAGATTTGAGATGCATTCTTTATAGGAGTATATATTTTCCTACTGTTGGCTCAAAAGAGAATATATGGGATCAAGAGGTTACACCGTGCCAGCTTGTATTCTTATTCTCTATTATTTGCACTCCAAGTTCCTGTAAGAAGATCACGCATCCCTGCACATTGCCATGTAACTTTCACGGCTTTCCTGTGGGAGGAGTATACATCCATTCCTGTTGTGAGGCTTGGCCATGTGAATTTGTTTGGGGTCAGAAATTTTGAGTAGAAGTGACATATGACAGTTCTGAGGAAAACCTTTAAGATCCATTACATGTTTCTGAAGCTTACTTGAACTTTTCTATGTGCTACAAAGCTAGCATATACCCAGTAGAGTTGATCCTACTGAAGACATATGGAGCAGAAGCACAAAAAACTTGCAACCTACGTGTAATAAGAATGAAAAATAAACCCTTAGTTTGAAAGTCACCAAGACTAAAGATGTAATCAAAGATTACTCATCAATTCCAGATTGTTCAATAAAAAAAAGAAAATCTCAACAACCAGTTTGCTGTATACCAACAGCTCAAGAATATATTTCTTAAAGGAGATTCATGAATACATATCATTTCATGAGTATTTTAAACTTTGTTTAATTTAACCTTCCCAAAATGTGTGTACATGTATGTGGACACAATAAAGTAATTTAGCCCAACATAAGAACACAGAAGTAATATTAATATTTGATACTTTGATATATCGGATGAAAGTAAAATCAATCAACTGACTGTAAGTTAAATTTATACCTACCTTCTCATTCTGACTTGGATTCCTTGTGTGGTGAAAATGGTTAATGCTCTCAGCTGCTAACATAAGGTTGGAGGTTAGAGTCCATCCAGAGGCACCTTGGAAGAAATGCCTGGTGATCTACTTCCAGAAACTGTCATTGAAAACCCTATGGGTCACAGTTCTAGACTTACACACATGGGGCACTATGAGTTGGAATAGACTAGATGGCAACAGATTTTTCTGGTTCATTCTGGTTTAGTGATCATTGAAATTCTGTAATAATTAAAATAAGCAAACTCATTTGGCAATTTCCTCATTTCACAAACTCTCTACCTCCATCCTACTGAATTTTCACTGATATTTTTATTGTTAATGGTTGATGATAAGAAATGATTAGTAATAGATTGTAATAAGGGAGTAGATGATAGAGTGTTTACTAGATCTCAGAATTCTTTCTCTGGCTCCAAAACGTACTCAAATGTAATATTGAAAATAATTTTAAGTAAATCTTAGCAATAATTTTACACTGATTCATACTCCCTTCAGATATTTTTCCAGGGTGGTTGAAAAAATACTTGATAAAATAGCTATTTGTCAGTAATCTCTTTAAATGCAAGTTTAGTAGATTTTATTTATCTTCTTGGAAACAGTTACTTTATTAGCTTTTTTAATAAGGATATTTACAAAAAAAGCAATTAAATTTTGTATTTAAAAAATAATTATAAGTAAAACTTTCATATCAGATAGCATTTTTAAATACGAAACAGTATTTAGTGCTTTAAACTTTTGTTGGTAACACGTAATTTTATAGGTATAATATTTCCCTCATGTGTTGTTGCCTTATTAATGTATATTCTTCAGATATAATTTCAAATTTTATATTGCAATTATTACATGAAAAAGGCAAACAAGTATATCATTTATTGTGATTTAAAAAAAAAAAAACCCCGTTGCCACAGAGTCAATTCTGACTCACAGCAACTCTATAGGACAGAGTAGAACTGCCCCATAGAGTTTCCAAGGAGTGGTTGGTGGATTCGAACTGCCAACGTTTTGGTTAGCAGCCAAGGTCTTAAACACTGTGTCACCAGAGCTACATTTATTGTAACAGGTAGGATAAACCCAATCACCACCACCACCACCACCACACCAAAGGTGTCTACATCCTAATCGCTAGAAACTATGAATATATGTGGTTACACGGCAAAGGGAAATTAAGGTTGTAGATGGAATTAAGTTTGATGATCAGCTGACATTGCAATAGGTATTTTATTCTGGATTATCTGATTGAACCCATTGTAATCACAAGGACACTTAAAAGTGGAGCAGGGAATTAGAAGAGAGAGTCAGAGACATGACAGCATAAGAAGGACTTGATTAAAAATTGCTGGCTTTGAAGACTGAGGAATGGGGCACAAGCCAAGGAAAGCAGAAGGCATATAGAATCAGAAAAGGACAAGGAAATGGGTTGTTGAGCCTCCAGAAAGGAATGCATCTTGCTGACAACTGATTTTAGCCCACTGTATCCATGTCAGACTTATGATCTAGGGAACTGTAAAAACCTAAATGTATGTTGTTTTAATTCACTAAATTTGTTTCAATTTGTCATAGCAGTTATAGAAAACTAAGAAATTTATTCAATAAATCTCACAGCTATTCTTGAACGGTACGTAATTTTCTTATGTTCGAATTATATCGGGGTTGAAATTAGGAAAAAAAACTTAATGAAAATATTTTAAGAAATAAAATGGAGATTACTCACTTACAATAACACTGAAAAGCATCCCTCTCTTCACTCTTATGATTAGTCTTTAGTTATCTACATATGGCAAATTACAGCAATATAACAGGTGTAATTTAAACAATTCATTCAGTAAATTCATTCAATTTCATTCAGTAAACTGCTACCAGAGTCATTTTTCTCCAACACTTTTTATCATTTCATTTTTTCTCAGAAATATTTATTAGCTTTCTAGTACCTAAGTAATAAAATACATATGTTTTAATATAGTGCTTTACTCATCCAGTATCTGGACTTACCTCTCCAACATCCCTTTTACTACCCCAAGAAGACAATTTTCTCTTCCAGCTGATACAGTCTGATCACTAAAACTCAGATTTTTTTTTTAATTCCACATATTGTTTGCTTTTCTTAAAACCAAATAGTTTAGGTTAACTAGCAAAGAATGTCTGCCTTGAGCATTATGCTCTTTTAAGATCTATCTATATGGGATCAAATTGACAACAGCAACTCCAAAGATTAGGTAGGCAGCTTAGGGGGCAGTGAGTTTATGTTAGTGGAGGAGGAACAACTCTGAAAAGGAGGGTGAGAACGGTTGCACAACACGAAGAATGTAATCAATGTTACTGAACGGTACATGTAGAAATTGTTGATTGTTTTATGTTCTTGCTGTGCTTATTCTCAACAACAAAAAAATAAATAAAATAAATATTTAAAAAACCTGATGCTTAAGGATGTTTGAAGTTATGATGGTCTTCCATTTATTCATTGAACAAGTATATATGGAGGGCTTATTACATATTATGACAGCATAGATTCAAGAAAAGAAATATGAAATAGGATATGTGCTGTGATCTTATTTTACAAAACAAGATATGTAAAATGTCAATTTCAATATGGTGTGATAAGGAAAATGAAAGTATGTTCAGGAGCACAGATGGAGGGGGTCTTAGTTCCTTAGTTTCTTAGTGCTACTGTGACAATAGAAAAATCACAGGTGGGTATCTTTAATGATCATAATTTATTTTCTCAGTTTAGTCTGTAAGTCCGAATTCAGGGCATCAGCTCTAGGGGAAGGCTTTCTCTCTGTCGGTTCTTGGGGAAGGTCCGTGTCTCTTTTCAGATTTTGTTCCTTGGTTCCTTGGAGACCTTCATGTGTCATGACATTTATCTTCTCTCATCTGTGCTTCCTTGCTTCTGTGCCTAATCTGCCCTTTTAATATCTCAAAAGTGATTGGGTTTAAGACAAACCCTACACAGATATGGCCTTATTAACAAAACAAGGAAAACTCCATTCCCAAGTAGGATTATATCCACAGGCACATGGGTTAAGATTCCAGCACATATTTTGGGAAGACATAACTAAATCCGTAACAGAGGAGTAGAAGAATCAAATTAGCTGATATTTGAACAGGAACTTAGGTTTAGAAGAATGCAACAAAAATATTAGGGAAGTGTTGAGGAGGGAGTACCAGGCTGAGGGATCATCATAATTTGTTTGGGAAACTGAACATTGCAGAAGTGTTGAGGAATTTTTATAAGATGATGATAAAATGTTTTGTAAAGGTCACATCAATAAGGTCCTTTTTTAGTCTGCTGAGGAATTTTAACGAGATAATAAGACATTTTGGGATGATGGAAGAACCTTAAAAAAGAAAGCTATATTATACTTTCAGGTTTATAATTTACTCTTGCAGTAGTGTGGAGACTGAATTGTTGAGGAAGACACAGAGACCAGATATCAGAAGACTAGTCTGGAGGCTGTTTCTCCCAAGAAAGGAAAATATAGAGAGATGTCTGCTGCTTTACTAAAGCATATTTAAGTAGTGATGAAAGTAAATATTTTATTAAGGTATATGCAACATATGTATTGTGATATTAAAATATCTGTGGTTTATACTGGTGACAAAATAACATGGATTGCTAATATTACTGTGATTTGTTGAATGGCAATCATAATGGGAAAAAGGGCTAACATTTTGTTAGAGATTACTGAAAATACAAATGTAATTTTTCCCATCCATATTTAAGGATCCTCCAAATTTTTTTGTAAATCTAAGGTTAAAGACCCTTTGATTAAAGTAGTCCTGGATTAATTGCCCTTAGATGTCTGCCAAAAGCAAATATAATCACTCTTGAGAAATATAATATTTTTAGGCATCAAATTATACAGGAAATTTTCCATAGTGAAAATTTGTACACTTAAACAAAAAATGATTAGAGAACAATCCAAGCAACAACACCAGAAAGCATTTTCTTCTTATGTGCATTGGAACATTCACCATGATAAACAATATTCTGGGCCATAAAAAAAACTTGTTTAGACAAGTTTAAGAACATATAAACCATGCAAAGCACGTTCTCAGGCCATAATGTAATTAGGCAAGAAATCAATAACAAAAAGATACAAATAAAATGCCTATATAATTGGAAATTAAACAATATACATTTAGGTAACCTATCAATCAAAGAAGAAGATTAAAAGAAAACTAAAAATATATTAACTGAATATAAATGAAAATGCAGTATAAGTTTGTGAGATGCAGCTAAAGCAATGATTACGGGAAATTTATAGAATTTCTAAATAGTTGGAAAATAAGACAAATCTTTTTTTTTAAAAGTGCAGATTGAATCCAAAGCAAGCAGAGGAAAGGAAGTAATAAAAGATTAGCTCAGAAATCAAAGACAACAGGAAAAAAAAAAAGAAAATATCAAGAAAACTAAAATCTTTCTTTGGGGGAAAAAAAACAATGGAATCAACAAATTTCTAGCCAGATTAACCACAATGGAAATGACAAATTTCTAGCCAAACTAACCAAGAAAAACAAGGGAGAAGACACAAATACCAATACCAGAAATGAAAGAGGATATCGCTACTGGTTTCACAGACATTAAAAGAATAATGAGGGAATACTATAAACACATCTATGTCTATAAATTCAATAACTTAGCTAAAATGAAACAATTCCTTAATAAGAACAAACTACCAAAACTCACTAAAAACGAAACAAAAAAAAAGAAATCCTTTGCCATTGAGTCAACGTCGACTCACAGCAATCTTACAGGACAGAGTAGAACTGCACCATAGGGTTTCCAAGGAGTGGCTGGTGGATTCAAACTGCCAACCTTTTGGTTAGCAGCCTGAGCTCTTAACCACTTGCTCCAACAAGGCTCCAAAACTCACTAAAAAAAAAAAAAAAAAGATAACCTGACTAGTCCTATAACTGTTAAAGAAGCTGAATTTTTAGTTAAAATATCCAAAATGGAAAACCCCAGACCTAGACAACCTCACTGGTAAATTCTACTAAATATTTTAACAAATTAATAGTACAAATTTTACATAATTTCTTTCAGGAAATGAATGGAATAATTACCCTAACATTAAAAACAAATAAGGTCAGTAAAGGCAAAAAAAAAAAAAAAGACCAAAACTTTCATGAACATAGATTTAAAAAATCCTCAGCAAAATATTACAAAAATGAACCTTTTTTTTAAATTTTAATAGATAGATAAATAGCTACCACAAGGTTGACAACTACTCATATGAACTTATGTACAACAAAATGAAATGATGTCTTGTGCCATCCTCACGATCTCTGGCATGTTCTAGTCTTCTCTGTGGCTATTGTGCCAATTCATCTCACCGAGGATCTCTCTCACCCTTGCTGACCAACTACTTTACAAAAAAACGATGTCCCCCTCCAGTAATTGATCCCTCCTAATGACATGTCCAAAGCAACTGAAATGAACAATTTTCTGTTACGATCCATAAGATTTTCATAGTGGCATAGTGGTAAGAGCTATAGCTGTTATGCAAAAGGTCGGCAGTTCAAATCTACCAGGAGCTCCTTGGAAACTCCATGGGGCAGTTCTACTCTGTCCTACAGGGTCGCTATGAGTTGGAATCAACTAGAAGGCAACGAGTTTGGGTTTGTTTTTTCTTTTTTTTTTTTTTGAAAGTAGATTGGCAGGCCTTTTTTCTTAGTCTGTATTAGTCTGGGAGCTCTGCTAAAACCTGCCCACCATGGATGACCATGCTGGTATTTGCAATACTGGTGGCATAGCTTCCAGCATCAGAGCAACATGCAAGCCATCACAGTACAACAAACAGGCAGATGGTGATTAAGGTTAACATCACAGTGATAGTTAACACACGTTAACACACATGAACCCTCTGATCTGATGTGATGAGAAGGGCACATCACTTTTGTGTTATTCTTCCTGAAAAATTATAACCTCAAACTAACCATGAGAAAGCATTAGACAAACCCAAATGAGATGCATTATACAAAGGCTGACCATTACTGTTCAAAAATTTCAAAGTCAAGAAAGATAAGAAAAAAACAAGAAACTTACAGATTAGAGGAAATTTAGGATACATGTTAATTATATTCAAAGTGGTATTCTGGATTACATCCTCAACTGAAATGGGACATCCATAGAAAAACTCAGGTTTCTGAATAAATGCTGTAGTTTAGTTAACAGTGGTTTTTCAATGCTAATTTCTTAGAGTTTATAGATGTACCATATTTATGTAAGGTATTAATATTTGGGAAGCCAACTGAAGCATATACAGGATCTCTCTGAACTATCTTTGTGATTACTCTGTATATCTAAAATTAATTTATATAAATATTAAAAAAACAGAGATGCAATGAGTCAAAATTACCTGACAAGAGACCATGAAGGACAACACACACTAGCTGCAGGCATATAAGGAATCCAGACAATTTAATTATCATACATAGATTTTAAAGTAAGTAAGGTTAACATCATCAAGGAAATAAAGAACAAAATCAAAAATTTCATTAAAGGGCTGAAAAAAAATACATATATACACCCACTCCTCACTTATCAACATGGTTAATTTCCAAAGACCATGTTGATATGTGAAAATCAGCATTGTTCGAAAATGAGTGCCATGGTGAGGAAGAGATAGCGCACTCCTCCTCAAGCCATGTGAGATTCAGCAGCCAGGAGGGCATGGGGCCTGGTGAGAGGCTCAGGCCACAGCCCACCACCAGGTCATACATCTTGATGCTGGCATCAGTCAAGGCGAGAGCAGTAGCACTGAGCACAACAGCAAGGATTGAGCCATCATCCTTGAGCAGCAACGCTAATACCTTGAGCTGTGCATATGGGTAGCGGCTCAGGAGTACAGCCAGCTCAAGCACCTCCTACAGTGCCAGCACCAGCTTGCACTCCTTGCTACCATCCAGGGGCGCGTGGCACTGGTGGCCCATGAATGGCATGTGGTGGAAATCACATAGTGGGTGCCTGCGCAGCATGGCCGGGGCCTCACTGCCCACCCAGGTCAGGCCACCACCAAGCTTGCTGCCTTTGACCTGTTGTGGGTCCAACAGGGACTATAGCACCTTGGTGCTGCCTGCCTCCAGTTAGGCCAGTCCCTTAGCCTGGCTCAGCAGCCTGGTGCATGTGAACAATAGATTATTTTACTGTTGTCATAAATGTGAAATGTTGGAAAATGAGACTATCACTAAGTAAGCGGTAGTAATACACCCACTCCTTAGTGACATGGTTAGTTTCCAAACAGCAGGTCATTATGAAAAAATCAGCATTATGGAGTATGACTACATCATCACATAACTGCCAAATTATATCATTACGTAACTACTAAACTGCTGAGAATCATGGCCCAGCCAGGTTGACACATAACCTTAATCATCACAGCCAGTGTCACTCTCGCTTTGCACCTCAGTGTTTGATACTGCCCTACGAATGCTGTTAATGTGCAAAATAGTCAGATAGTAGATTTTTTACTATTGTCATAAATGCAAAATGTCGGATAACAAGATCATCAATAAATGAGGAATGAGTGTATATATATACATATATATATTTTTTAGAACTTAAAATTACAGTAACTGAAATTAAAGTCGCTAAAATTCATGACATTGATTTCTTGAAAAACACTTCTCTGCTTCCATTTTAGTTGACTTTCCAGAGCATTTGAAACTGTTGACCAACTGTCTTCTCTAGGTCTTACCGTTTCCTGTTATTCCCCCCCTCCATCTCTGCTCAACCTCTAAAATCTGTGCTTCTTAAAACTCTTCCATTATGCTACTTCTCTATATGCTCAGGATTTCCAGATTTGTGTTTTATGTCATCCTTACACAATTTCTAATTAGTTGCCATTGAATGTGTATAGTGTTTACCACAAATTTGACAATTATTTACTTCTCAGAATTTTTTATTACCTTACTTTTTGTATTACTGTTTTTCCAAATAGCTCCTTGAGGACTTGTATTCATTTGAAAATCTTTGGAAATTTCAGTGCTGCAGTTGTACATGGTAGACACTCAAATTATGTTGAAAAAATACAACTTTTATGGGAAACCTTCTTATGATGTTATTATGATTGAGTATCACATCCTCATAGTCCAAGAACACACGTAAATATTCTTAGCACTAATGGTAATATTAGATTTTCAAAATTAATCTTTAATAATCTCTTTCATTTTGATGACATCATTAAACTTGTTAATGTTTTAGAAATGGTTTACTTGGAAAACTAAAATGTCAGTTTTAAAAATCCTATTTTGCAAAGCAGAATTTTTTGATTTATGATCCTTAATCTTGAAGTTAAATAGATTGGTTTTTTTCCTCATGTTCGTACATTTCACTATTTTAATTATTGAAAGTGTTCAGAGATGAAAATGACTATGAAAATGAAGAGTCTTTTTTTCACAAGCAACCTTTAGTGAAACGCAGTTATTCTGTGCTTACAGACTATTTGTCCTCTGAATTACTAGATACAGTCACTAGGTATCCACTTATGCAGCAGAAGAAATAATATTCCTGAGAAGGGCAATAAGTAAGGAAATCTATGCTCTTACTACAGCACGTACAAGAAGAATGGAAAAAATAACCAAGCTAACTAGACTATGACATGATAAAATAAGATGAAGTATATGAGTTTGCTTTTTAAATGGGAAGGCGATACATAAATGTAAGATAATAGAAGCATAATTATTCTCATAATTTCTGTTTAGTGATTTATTGAATTTAAAAAAGCTATTAAAATTGTATTAAATGTTATAGATTGATAAGTTTAAAAATGTTTCACACCAGAAAAAGCTCAAAGGAACACATAGGAAGGGAAAGAACAATGGATTTTTCAGTGACAAAAGGGAAAAGAGGGTGACAAGGAAAGAAACCAGGGAGCAGGAAAGAAGACTCCAGGTGTGAGAGAGGAAGAGGTACAGAATTTTAGAATTTCAAGGTGAGAGGAAAGGGGGAAGACAATTCATGTATGCATCATGTCTTTCATTATTTTTATTGATCATTTGTTTTAGTTACTGGGAAAAAGAAACAAAAATTCATTACTTACATTTTTTTGGAAGATTGTCAGTCAGCTACCTTGTAGTTAATGCTATATCTATTCTTCCAATCAAAAAATTATGTAAACTTTCTCTGGAAGATGAGCATCCTTTTGCAGTATATTCCCTTATTGTCTCTTTTAAATATCCGTCAATTAAAACAACAGAATGAAACTATTATGAAATTTTTGACATATATTAACTATAAATGAAGAAATATTTTTTCCACATAGAAGGAGTCTTAAAAATGATTTCTACATGTATACATTCAATTTTTAAGGGCCTTTGAGTCATGGATATTTTAATATGTAATCCAAGCAATGAATAATATATTTTAAAGTTTCTCCCTTGAATATATGTGTTAAGAGACTTATCAAAAAAATAATTACTTGGGTTTCCAGGCAACATGACACTATAGACAGAAGCACCACGCTGTTCCTCCACAGCAAAGACTGGAAAAACTAAGTCAAACAGAGACAAACCTCAATCCTGGAACGCTGAGCATCAAATGAAGAGATAAAGAACTCAGTCAAGCACCGAATGGAATAAGAAACTGACAGAAAACGGAAAGCAAGGAGAGATACATGCAGAGGTCCCCTATCAGCTAACACAGCATGGATTCAGCATCTTGGACTCCTGTCGGAGATCAAAGAACAAGGAGTATGGGAAAGCAGCTTCATGGAGTTCCCAGCAGGAGACAGAACAACCAGTAACCAGCAACATATGCTTTCCCACCCACCCCCACCCTTCTTCACTCCCACTTGACCTCCTCTGCTTCCTGCAGCCACAGTCTCGTGGCCAGAAAGCACTGGCTTCAGCTCTGTGCAGCTTGGATTCCACCCGCCCACACTGGAAATCTCCTTGAGTGCCATTTGTTTGTTGCTGGTGTTGCTTTTTCTCCACTTTTTTGGTTTCTTTCATACCTCTCACAACCTCCCCCTCCTTTGTCTCAATACCTCTCTCTGTGTGCCATCTTTCCTTCTTCTTCAAAGGCTGTGAAACACCACTCAACTGTGGAACTGCTTCCCGGCCCACGCAACCATGCTGGTGGAATCGCTGGGCCTTTTTTTGTTTGTTTTGTTTTGTTTGTTTGTTTTCTTTTTTTTTTTCTCAGCGTGGGAGCCCCTTCTAAACAGACTGTACTGAACAGCTTGAGAGCTACTTCCCTGTTTTGCATAGCTGCATGGTGGGATTCCTGGGGGCATTTCTTTTTTCTTTTTTGTTTTTGTTTTGTTTTGTTTTTGTTGTCTTTTCTCTCTTTGTTTTTCTTAATTTCTCAGTTTCTTGTCTCTCTATACTTACCTTTTCTTCCTGTCTCCTGAAAACCTGGCATTGTGTGACACCTCTACTCCTTTTAGCAGGCTGTAATGGGAGCCACTTCCCCAGTCTTCACAGCCCCACTGGTGGGATCCCTGGTGGCTTTGCTTTTCTTTTTTTCCAAATCTTTATTTACTTATTTTCTTTATTATTATTATTATTTGCTTTCTGTTTTTCTCCATTTCTCAGTCTCTCATCTCTCCACTCCAATAGCAAGCTCCCTTAGCACTCTTTTTTATTTGTTTGTTTTTGGCTCCTGTTTCTCTCTCCTCTCTCTCCTCTTTGCCCTACCCACCTTAGCTCCACACATCACAATCTCCCTCCTTCTTCCTACCTACCTGCTCAGTGTGCTGAACATCACACCCTAGAGCAGCACAGGCATGGCCTACTGGAACATGCCCTGCACTGATTCCCGGCCCTCCCTGCCAACCCTAGTATGTACCACAAACAATCCAGCCCAGCAACTCCCCTTCACCTGGACCTACCCTGCTATACTACAGCTGAGGAACTGACCCTGCCCACTGGACAAGGAGGTGAAAAGTATTGTGCCCACAGATAAGCAAACAACAAAGAATGCATGGCCCACCTGCTAAGACATAACCAAATAAAACAAAAAAAGCAATGTTAAACAAACAAATGTATAATAAATAAATGAGGAAAATAACTACTGAATGTCCTGAATACAGCAGACAATATCAAAACATTTACAAAAACAGGACAGGATGGATACAGTAGACATCCAAAATAAAACACCAGATGACTTTCCAATAGAAGAAAAGGCACTAGAACTACCTGTCAGGGAATTCAAATCTCTAATATTCAGAGCTATCAAAGAGTTGAAGTAAAAAGCAGACAAAAATGAGGAAAAAATAGACAAATTCATGGGAAAGGAAGACAAATTCATGGAAATACAGACAAAAAAATGGAAGAATTCAGGAAAATAATACAGGAATAAAATGCCAAAATAAATTCACAACTAGAAATCATACAAAAATAATTAGAAATCCAAAAGATAAATGACAACATTTCAGAAATGAACACTGTCATAGAAGGGCTGAGGAGCAGGTTTGAAATGATGGAAGACAGGATCAGCAAAATTGAAGACAAACACTTGGCTACAGCTCTGAGGAAAAATCAGAAAGAAGAATGAAGAAAACCTGAGAATTATGTGGGGTACAATCGAGCAAAAATCTGTGAGTGATTGGAGTTCCAGAACAGGGGGAAAAAACCAAAAACACAGAGAGGATCATTGAAGAACTGCTGACAGAAAACTTTCCCAGTATAATAAAAGATGAAAAGCTGACCATCCAAGAAGATCAACGAACCCCATATAGGATAGACCCCAAAAGAAAATCACCAAGGCATATCATAATCAAACTCACTAAAACCAAAGATAAACAAAGAATCCTGAGAGCAGCTTGAGAAAAAAGAAAAGTCACATACAAAAGCAAAACAATAAGACTAAGCTCAGATTATTACGCAGAAACCACACAGGCAAGAAGGCATATATAAAACCTTGAAAGAAAAAAAATTGTTAGCCAAGAATAATATATCCTTCAAAACTCTCATTCAAATATGATGGTGAAATTAGGATATTTCCAGATAAACAGACATTAAGGGTTTATGTAAAAAACAAACCAAACTTACAAGAATTATTAAAGGGAGTCCTTCAGTCTGAGAACATACATCAAACCACAGGCTGAATCTAGGATGCAAGATCGTACCACCCAGACACCAACCTAGGAAATGAACACTCAAGGACTATCCAGAACCAAAAGAATTACAACAGGAAACCAAAGAGGTTAATCTGTAAATGACAACTACATCAGAACAATAAAAGAGGGAATAAACAGTGTAGATATAGAACTTTCTAATGGAGAGGAAGACAAGGTGATACCAAGTAATAATAGACCGGCTCAAACCTAGGGAGATAATGGTAAATTTCAAGGTAACTACAAAGAAAGTTAACAAACCTACTTAAAAAAATAAAAAAGAAAAACATAAAGTCTCAGTAAAAATAAAATCTACAAAAACGGAAGAAAAAGAAATCCACAAACAAAGGAACAAAGTCAACAAACCACTGGCCAGACTGACAGCAGAAACACAGGAGAGGATGCAAATAACCCAAATAAGGAATTAAATTGGGGACATTACAACAGACCCAACTGAAACAAAAAGGATCATAACAGAGTATGATGAAAAACTATACTCCAACAAATTTGAAAACCTAGAGGAAATGGATAAATTTCTAGAAACACATTACCTTCCCAAACTACAACAAAGTGATGCTGAAAATCTGAACAGACCCATAGCAAGAGAAGAGATTGAAAAGGTAATAAAAAAAACTCCCATCAAAAGAAAGCCCTGGCCCAGATGGCTTCACTGGAGAATTCTACCATTCAGAGAAGAGCTTACACCAGTACTACTCAAACTATTTCAGAACATAGAAAATGAAGCAACACTTCCGAATTCAGTCTATGAAGCCAGGATAACACTGATGCCAAAATCAGGCAAAGATGCCACAAAAAAAGAAAATTACACACCAATATCTCTCATGAATACAGATGCAAAAATTTTCAACATAATTCTAGCCAATAGAATTCAGCATCATATAAAAAATATATACCATAACCAAATAGTATTCATACTAGGTATGCAAGGATGATTCAACATTGGAAAATCAATCAATGTAGTCCACTACGTAAATAAAAGGAAAGAAAAGAATCACATGATCATCTCAATGGACGCTGAAGAGGCATTCGACAAAGTTCAACACCCATTCCCGATAAAAACTCTCAATAAAATAGATATAGAAGGGAAATTTCTCAACATAATAAAGGGCATCTATGCAAAACGAACAGCCAACATCATTCTTAATGGAAAGAGTCTGAAAACATTCCCCTCGAGAACAGGAACAAGACAAGGATGCCCTTTATCACCACTCCTATTTAATACTGTGCTGGAAGTCCTAGCTAGAGTAATAAGGCAAGAAAAAGAAATAAAGGGCATCCAAATTGGTAATGAAGAAGTTAAACACCCCCTATTTGCTGATGATATGATACTATATATAAAAAACCCAAAACACTCCACAAGAGAACTACTGGAACTAATAGAAAGTTTCAGCAGAGTGGCAGGATACAAGATAAACATACAAAAATCAGTGGGATTCCTATACACCAATAAAGAGAATGATGAAAAGGAAATCAGGAAAATAATACCATTTATAATAGCCCCTAAAGAAATAAAATAATTAGGAATAAATCTAACCAGGGATGTAAAAGTCCTATACAAAGAAAAGTACAAAACACTACTGCAAGAAACCAAAAGAGATCTACAGAAATGGAAAAACATATCATGCTTATGGATAGGTAGACTCAACATTATGAAAATGACAATTCTACCCTAAGCAATTTACAAATACAATGCAATACTGATCCAAATACCAACAACATTCTTTAAAGAGATAGAAAAACTAATCATTAACTTTATATGGAAAGGGAAGAACCCCCAGATAAGTAAAGCATTTTTGAAAAAGAACAATAAAGTAGTAGGACACACACTACCTGACCTCAGAACCTACTATACAGCTACTGTAGTCAAAACACCCTGGTACTGGTACAATGACAGATACACTGACCAATGGAACAGAATTAAGAACCCAGATGTAAATCCATCCACCTACAGTCACCTGATCTTTGACAAGGGTCCAAAGTCCATCGGGAATGGAAAGTCTTTTTACCAAATGGTGCAGGCAAAACTGGATGTCCATCTGCAAAAAAATAAAACAGGATGCATGCCTCACACCATATACAAAAACTAATTCAAAATGGATCAAAGACCTAAACATAAAGCCAAAAACTATAAAGTTCATAGAAGAAAAAATAGGATCAATGCTAGAGGCTCTAATACACAGCACTAACAGGATACAAACCATAACCAACAACACACAAACTCCAGAAGACAAGCTAGATAACTGGGATCTTCTAAAAATTAAACACCTATGCTTATCAAAAGACTTCACCAAAAGAGTTAAAAGAGAACCTACGGAGTGGGAAACAATTTTTGGCCATTACAAATCAGACGAAGCTCTAATATATAAAATCTACAAGAAATCCAACACCTCTATAACAAAAAGACAAATAATCCAATTGAAAAATGAGCAAAGGAAATGAACAGACACTTCACCAAAGAAGACATTCAAGCAGCTAACAGACTCATGAGGAAATGCTCGCGATCACTAGCCATTAGAGAAATGCAAATCAAAACCACAATGAAATACCATCTCACCCCGGCTTTACCGGCACGAATCTAAAAAACTGGAAATAACAAATGTTAGAGAGGCTACAGGGAGATCAAACTCTTATGCACTGCTGGTGCAAATGCAAAATGATACAACTGTTTTGGAAAATGGTATGGCACTTCCTTAGAAAGCTAGAAATAGAAATACCACATGATCCAGCAATCCCACTCCTAGGAATATATCCTAGAGAAATAAGAGCTGTCACACTAATAGACATGCACACCCATGTTCATTGCAGCATTGTTCACAATAGCAAAAAGATGGAAACAACCTAGATGCCCATCAACATATGAATGGATAAACAAACTATGGTACATACACACAATGGAATATTACACAAAGATAAAGAACAATGATGAATCTGCAAAGCATCTCATAACGTAGATGAATCTTGAGGGCATTATGCTGAGTGAAATAAGCCAATCACAAAAGGACAAATATTGTATGAGACCGCTGCTGTAAAAGCTCATGAAAAGGTTTACACACAAAAAGAAACAATCATTGATGGTGATGAGGGAGGGAAGAGATGGGGGGAGAAAAACTAAATAGACAATAGATAGGTGGTAACTTTAGTGAAGGGTAAGACAGTACACAATACTGGAGGAGCCAGTACAACTTGTACAAGGCAAGATCATGGAAGCTCCATAGACACACTCAAATTCCCTAAGGGACTGAACTGCTGGACTGAGGCTATGGGAACCTTGGTCTTGGGGAACATCTAGCTCAATTGGCATAACATAGTTTATAAAGAAATTATTCTACATTCTACCCTGGTGAGTAACGTCTAGGATCTTAAAAGCCTGTGTGCAGCCATCTAAGATACTCCACCCCTTCAGGAGCAAGGGAGAATGAAGAAAACAAGATACAAGGGAAAGATTAGTCCAAAGGACTAATGGACCACAACTACCACGGCCTCCACCAGACTGGCTCCAGTACAACTATATGGTCCTTGACTATTACCACTGACTGCTTTGACAGGGATCACAATAGATGGTCCCAGACAGAGCTGAAGAAAAATGTAGAACAAAAGTCTAAGCTACAAAAAAATACCAGATTTACTGGCCTGACAGAGACTGGAGAAACCCTGAAAGTATGGCCCCCAGACACCCTTTTAGCCCAGTGGTGAAATTATCTCCGAGGTTGACTGTTCAGCCTGGGAGTGGACAGCCCCGTAAAACCAAATGAGACTAACGAGGTACAGTAGTCCAGTGACAAGGGCCAGAAGGCAGAAAGGGACAAGGAAGCTGGTGATAGGAAACACAAGATTGAGTAAGGGTATTGTTGATGTGTTGTGAGATTGTTAACCATTGTCATAGGGCAACATTTGTAGTAACTGTTAAATGAGAAACTCTTTTGTTCTGTAAGCCTTCATCTTAAGTGAGAATAACAGCACAATTGGAAGAGCGTAGTCAGTGTCACTGAACTGTGCATGTAGAAAGTTTTGAAATGGTGTACCTTTGGCTATGTGTATTTTCACCAAAAAAAAAAAGGTTGAGAAGTTAGAGGGTTGACATGTTGTGGGGTTGTTAACCATATGTTAACAATATGTGTACTACTGTTTCATGAGAAACTATTTGTTCTGTAAGCCTTCACCTGAAGTACAATAAAAAAATAAAAATAAAAAAATTTAAAAAAAGTTTCATTCAAAAGTATTAAAGTTATATTTAATATCACATGAACGTTGTTTAAACCTGACAAAGCATTTTTTCTTTCTTACACAAAAGTCAGAAAATATAACTGTTTCACTGTGATAGTAAGTCATCATTTTTTAGTCTAGAGAATATGCATTTTAATTTCATCTCAGCTAGGATTTAGGTTGTATTACAATACAATTTTAATTAGGCCCACAATAATTTGATTGTTTTTGAATGAACATAATCAAATTCCTCATATGAAAATAGTCATTAATTTGCACATGTATTTCCCCTGTTAATTATATCTTGCTTCACATTTCAAATGAAATTCTCCAAACTTGCATTATTTTAAACAATAAATTAATAATAAAGCTCATTGCAAGGTGGTTAGTACTCTTAAAACAATGGAATTTAATTAATATGTCTATTGTCTTTCAGTGACTCCAACATCAACAAATTTATAGACAATTGATTATCCTCTAATTTCACATTTAATGCCTAATTTTATCCATTTAGGCATTTTTCAGTAGATAAACTGTAGACAAATATACATCAGGAAGCCTATTTCATTCAAATAATATTTTATGTATATTTAGACTTTTACACTTAAAAATGCTTTCATATGTAATATCTCATGTGTTTCTTAAAGCTGTGATTTATGAAGAAGTAGAATTAAAATCTATTTACCTATAAATCAGAGATCATATCTTACCTAGAGAAACTGATTTTTTAGAATTTAAGTACATTATCTAAGTCAACCTGGCTAATAAGTTGCACAGTTAAGAGGCAAACTCATTTTGACTCCAAATCCATTGTCCTTTTTCTATGGGGTACCATGTCTCTGCGCTTCCCCTTACCAGTTCTATAGGCCACCAATATTAAAAGTGAGAACGCCTCTATAAAGCGGGGGGAGGGGGAAGAGTTGGCTAAAAGCTAAACAGAGCATGAAATAAACAACGCGTTTGGGAACTATGGAAGAACAAATTGTTTAGGCAGTTTTGGCTGGATAGATTTACCATAGGTCCCTCCAAAGAAAGATTATTAAAATAATTGGGAAGTATTTACTACTTCATAGGTCAAAAATCATTTGTATGTGCACATTTTAAAATATCGGGGGTGAGGGAGGAAAACAGCCTTGTTAAATCTTTAATCTTTCATGTTCAACTTTTGTGAACAACCAAGAAAATAAAAGCTAGTGAAATAGTTATGGCTGTAATCTCTATTATAAAACAATGAACAAGAATTTTAGCTAACATGCAAAGGCTTGATATTTAAACAAGGGAATGAGTTTTCCTGTTGTGTAATTTTGAGTTGGATCATAATTTAAGACAAACCTTTCGGGATTTTCAATATTGTGAAGCCACATGAGTGAAGGGACAAAATGTGGAGGATTTTAAAATCTGTCGATATGTTTTATTTAAAGAGATGGACTTCCTGTAATACTAAGGCTCAAAAAGATGTAGATGAACATACATGAAGATCACCAATCTGATGGAAGCTAATACAGAAAAATTTACATGGAGAAAGGAACAATAAAGCACATATCCTTGGATCAATTTCTTGAAAACAGGCCAACTGACCCTAAATCACCTCATAATGTAATCTCAAAGATAGATCTTAAGATATTCTGAAAGGATTTCTCTTGAATCCATGATCATGAATAATGTATTACTTGTCTATAATCCTGTTCCATCATTTCCAACATTTAAACAGCTCTCAAAATGCAATTCATCTTTCACTGGAGAAATATGATGTGGTTGATTACAGAGTGCTAATGTAGACTGGAAGTGATACTATATACAATGTTCCACAGTGCGCAAAACAATTCTCACAGCGATTGGAAGACAAGAATACGTGAAGTTTCTTCAGGGCCAGAAGGTACCCACAGAACGTGGATTTGAAAAAATAATCTTCTTAGAGGGTGAGAATCCCAGGATTGTACTACAGTTGCAAAGGCTGAGAGTGAGCTGGAGATTTCATTGCCAGTGTCAGGCAAAGGCTTATTTTGGAGGTCTCATTTGTGGGTGGTGTGGAGGAAGTAGGGAGGGATCTTAAATCCCTCCAGTGTACCTCAGGAATGAGCCAGCAGGTGCACATCTGCAACATAATACCAGACAAAACTCACTGCCCTCCAGTCCATTCCAACTCACAGCAACCCTACAAACAGAGTAGAACTACCTCCTAGGGTTTCCAAGGCTGTAATCTTTATGGACGCAGACTGCCACAACTTTCTCCCACAGAATGGCTGGTGGGTTCTAACCGCTAACCTTTTGGTTAGCAGCTGAGCTCTTAACCACTGCACCACCAGGGATCCTTAACTGCAACATACAGGGCACCAAAGGACAGATTGTGCTATGCCTGTTGTAATCCGTCATCTGCAACATAGATGGCACCAAAAAAGAGGTTACAACTAGCACACATCACCTAAAACTTTTCTTTCAATTCCTCTTTACTGCCTTAGGGTTCTGGTGGAGCCAGGCATAGCACAATAGTTTGGGTAGAAAGTGGACCAAGTAAACCAGAAAACACACACCAGCCAATTCCATTGCTTTCTAGTAGATTCCAACTCTTAGCAACCCTAGGGGACAGAGCAGAACTGTCCCACTGAGTTTCCAAGGCTGTAATCTTTACTTGAAGCAGACTGCCACATCTTTCTCCCATGAAGTCAGTTAACAGGTGAGAGTTTAAATACTGCACCACCAGGGCTCCTTACAAATTCCAGAGCTGTAGATTATGGTTTAACTAGCAGGGGCAGGAAATGGGGACATGTTAGGAGAGATACTTTGACTTGGATGCAAGATTAGATTTTTAAATTGGATGGATTAGAATTTGTAATACCCAAACCTGTGTTCTTGTAGCTGAAAATGATGAAGTGACCAGAAAGCTGCAGATCCTGCAAGGGGTTTCACCAAGGGAGGAAAAACGGAGATTTAACAAAGTGTGTTTGAAGGCAGAGTAGATGGCAAAATATAAAAGAAAATAATACTATTATCTATTTATACCTTGCCAAGTTTGGAGCCATCAAAAATCATCGTCTAGATTATACATGCACATAAAATAGACCATCAATTTATATTAAATTGAAGATGAAAGATGGAGGAGAATGATACCTTTAGACATTAAGACTGGTGATGATGTTGCAGTAATTACAGAGTATGACATTAGGAAGAATGTACATTTAGATCAATAAAATTACAGTGTCCAGAATCATGCCCAAATTTAAAAGTATAGGATAAAAATAGCAATGTAAATAACTGCGGAAAATAGTAGTTAAGTGCGCAAGCTCTGGATTCAGACTCCTTGGGTTTGACCTTGGATAAATGACCTTAAATAAGTTTCTTGATCTCTCTGTTTCTCAATTGTATCATCAAAAAAAAAAAAAAAATGAGGATACTAATAGTACCAAACTCATTGGTCTTTTATGGAAATTAACTTTGTCACTATTTTTAGTCCACTTAAATAGTCTAGTGTCTATAGACTTATAAAAGTGTGTGCTAAATAATAATGATGATGATGATAATGGCATTTAAAGTAAATAAAAATTGAATTTCTATCTAATGACGTGTAAAGCTATTTTCTTGACAAATTAAATAAATGAATATGAAAGTTAAGTCATTTAAGTTGAGAAAAAATAGGTAATTTGTTTTTTAAAATTTTTTAATTGTACTTTAAAGGAAGGTTTACAGAGCAAATAGTTTTTGATTAAACAGTTAGTACACAGATTATTTTATGACATTGGTTAACAACCCCACGATACGTCAACGCTCTCCCTTTTCAACCTTGTGTTCGCTGTTACCAGCTTTCCTGTCCCCTCCTGCCTTCTAGTCCTTGTCCCTGGGCTGCTGTGCCCCATGAGTCTCATTTTGTTTTATGGGCCTGTCTAATCTTTGGCTGAACGGTGAACCTCGGGAGTGACTTCATTACTGAGCCAAAAGGATGTCTGGTTTTTAGATAACTTTTAGATAACTTGCCTTCTGCATACTAAGCAAATATCACTCAATTTTTGTAAATTCCCTTTCAAAATCTCCTAACTGAGTGGAAAGACCCTGTTGGTAGTGTATATAAACTGGCTGAAATTGTAATCTGGTGATCTTATCTCTGTGAAGAAGAGACAACCTATTCTTGACACTTATTCTTCAAAAAACCCTATTCAATTATAATCTGATTTGAGTTAAATTTCTTTTCCACATTGCATTATCTTTATGTACTACTTAATATGGTTTCTCAATTTTTTTTTGTTTTAGTATTTTTACCTCTGTCTATGTTCATTCATGAGTGTGATTGATCTGTATCTTTATTTGGTTCCTTTGCCCAAAAGCTGAACCCATTTCCAGGACTGGTAGGTAGGTAATTTATTTGGGAGATGGTCACTGGAAGCAGGAAAGAGAAAGCGAAGAGCATGAGACAAAGAAAGTAGAAAACAAAAATAGGATGAATTATTAAGCTGGTTACCACCGTGGGAAACTCTGGCCCAATCTTGCTGAGGACTCTGTTTTGTCTTTATGAAGATTGGGAAGTAGAGCATTTATCTTCTTACTCTAGCCCCAGTATTGCTTGAGTGTTGTACCTGGGGGCATTAACTCTCTGGTAAACTGAGGGGTGCAATAAGTACTTGGTAGAATACTTGCAGTGAACAGTCTATTTCACCTGAAGTTGAAATCAGAGGCAACTGAGAGGATGTGGCATACAGCACCAACAGAGTGGTGATTTTAAAATACATCTGCATCTTTGATTCCCCTTCCAATAAGGGGTGGGTCCTATGTCCCCTCTACCTGAAGTGGCATCTTTGCATTACTTGAAGAAATACTCTTGACACTCTAACCCACTATGGGAAAAGTTCAATGGACCAAAAGTTACCATGCTGTGAGGAAGCTCAAGCTACTGCAACCCACTTTAACCTGCTCTTTCAGTCATCTCAGCCTACATGACAGACACGTGAATGAAGAAGTTTCAAGATAATTTTTGCCTCTTGCTGCATAAATAACCCCAGATATTCAAGTCTTTTCAGCTGAGGCCCCAGATATCATGAAACAAAAATAAGTCTTCCCAGATATACCCTATAGGAATTCCTGCTCTACAGAATAAAATGATTATTTTCTATGACACTCACATTGGGATGATGCATATGCAGATAACAGAAGTACATAGTATTTGTTACTGCCATTAACTTGCTTTCTTGTATTGTTTTTGTTTATATGTCATAATAAGGTTAGATATAATAAGATTATATAATGAGTTGGTGTCTTAGGCTGGTTTCTCTAGAGAAGTAAAACAAGTAAAGCATATAAATATGTATAGAGAGATTTATATCAATGAAATGGCTCAAGAGGTTGTAAAGGCTGGAACATCCCAAGTCTGTTGGTCAGGATAGAGGCTTCTCCTGATTCATGTAGCCACAGGGGCTGGCAAAACCAAGATCAGCAGGTTGGAGAGCAGGGCTCTTGCTCATAGGCTGTAAAGATCAAGGAATCCCAAGATCTGAAGGCAAGACCACAGGTAAGCTGCTAGCTCAACTCCCAAGAACTGGAGGTCAGATGAATAATAGTCAGCTGCAGGATCCAGAATGATCAAAAGCCCACAAGCCTTGCCAGAATATCCACTTATATTCAATGCAGGCCACACACCCAAGGAAAGTGCCTTTTCAACAGACTCGCTACTCATAGCAGATTTCATCATGGAAGTGATCACAACATCCTATGACTATCAAACCACTGAGAATCATGGCCCAGCCAAGTTGACACTCAACCTTAACCGTCACAGTTGGGAAAGTGTTCCTTCTTTTATTTTCTCTGTTAAAGTTTTAGACTTGAACTCTCTGCTCTTGGATTACCTTATTCATGATGCAGACTTACATTTTAGCTAAATGATCTTGTCTTTTTCCATATTTTTTAAGTCTATTGTCACCTTGAGGACTAAGTTGTTCCTGACCTAAGCCATGATATTTTCAATTGCTTCATATGCATGTGAAAGCTGGACAATGAATGAGGAAGACCAAAGAAGAATTGATGAATTTGAATTACTGTGTTAGTGAAGAATGTTGAATATACCATGAACTGCTAGAAGAATAAATAAATCTGTCTTGGAAGAAGTACAGCTAGAATGCTCCTTGGATGCGAGGATGGTGAGACTTCATCTAACGTATTTTGGACATATCATCAGGAGGGACCAGTCATTGCAGACGGACATTATGCTTGGTAAAGGATCAGAGAAAAAGTGGAAGACTGTCAACAAGATGGACTGACACAGTGGCTGCAACAATAGGTTTAAACATAGCAATGATTGTGAGGATGGTGCAGGATGGGACAGTGTTTTGTTCTGTTGTACATAGTGTTGCTACGCTTTGAGGACACCTAACAACAACAACAACATTGTCTCAATTATATTTTCTAGTATTTTGAAGTTTTGTTTCTCCAGTTCCTAATTTCTGAGATACAGGGAAAAAGAAGAACAAAAGACTCATAATATTGTCATCATGCTTTGCTTTTTGTAGTGTCTTATCCATGTCTTTTAAGTTCCTAATCACTGAAGACATTTTCTAATAAATGGTGGGGAAGGCACCAAATACTTATCGCAGATCCTTATGTAAAACACCCAGGAAATGTTTAATCTTTAGCAAACTGTTCCCACTGTCTAATCAGAAAATATGTTCTGTAAGCATCCTGTGACTGCTGTGTAATCATCTTGTGACTACTCTGTAAGCATGTACCCTTGCAATGATCAATATCTAATCACCATTCCCACATACATTTTTACGCCCAAACCCAAAGAAGACCTGGTTTAGCCCTATAGTTGGCCGCTGTGCCAGCCACTCCTGGGAGTGGCTTTCACTAGGTGTGGCTAACATCTCCCCGGTTTAAACTGTGTCTTGCTTTCAATAAATCTATTTCAAATTTCTACAGTGACCGGAGTTTTTCCTCTACACACATGTCACCTATGAAAAGTTCACACCAAATAAGGTTAACCTGAATCTAATCAACTCTTTATATCTAACTTCCAGTTTCTTAGAAACAGAGAAGATGGATAAATCAGTGTAACAACACCTCAAGGACACAGACAGATTCAGACTGTGTAACGTTCTGCAAAACAACGGTGCATGTCTCTTTAAAATGTTAATGCCGTGAGAAAAAATGTCAGAGGGTAGTCTTATATTTTTTAATGGATTAAAGGAAGTTAAAGTGACATCCAGGGAGTCCTAGGAGGCAGAAATGGTTAAGCTCACAACTACTAGCCAAAATGTTGGTAGTTCCAATCTACCCTGAGGCAACTCAGAAGACAGATTTGGTGATCTGCTTCTGAAAGGTCACAGCTTTGAAAACTGTGACAGAATGTAGTTCTACTCTGCACACATGGAGTCTCCATGAATCAGAGCAGACTCATCACAACTAACAATAACAATAAAAGTGATATCCAATATACAATGTGTAAACATTACCAAAAAAAAAGCTACAAAAGGCATTTTTGAGACAACTGGTAAAATCGGAAAATGGACTGCTTTAGGGAATTTTTACTTTAATTTTCTTAGCTTAAATAATATTGTTATTATTTACAAACTATCCCTATTTTTAGTGTATGCATGCTGAATTTTTGCTTTGTGTATATGACACAAATTTGGCAATATAGTAACAATTTTTAAATCTTGGTGGTGTGCATATGGGTGTTCATTGTACTATTCACTTAGCTTGTCTGTATGTTTTAAAATTTTCATTATAAATGTTGAAAAATAAAATATTCCTGCCTTCAGTTTCTCTCAGTCTTTCCGTCTTCATACATTTCTTCACATTTCTGTCAAAATTATCTCATTAAAACACAGATTTGATCAAGTTATTTATTCCTCAGTGCTTAATTTAAATATCCCTGGTACAGAGAAGCTTTATTTAAATCCCCAGGAATACTTCACTGTTGTTTATTTGTACATGAGTATGTGTGTGATCCTCTAATCGTTTTGTTATAAAATTATACAACTCATATTCTATTTCAGTCAATTATTTTAAATATATGTTGAATCTATTATACTCACTTTTTTATTACTCCTTTTCAAATCTAATGTTTTTTGGTATTCAACTGAACTCTTGAAATTTAGTCTTAGTGGAGCCCTGGTGGTGTAGTGGTTAAGAGCTTGGCTGTTAACCAAAAGGTCAGCAGTTCAAATCCACCAGCTTCTCCTTAGAAACCCTGTTGAGCAGTTCTACTCTGTCCTATAGGGTTGCTATGAGTGAATCAACTCAATGGCACCTAACAATAAATAACAAAGTTCAATATTTAATATTTATAATATCTCAGGTTATGGAGAGTTAGAAATTTTAAAAATTACTACATTGTTCAGTATATTGTGTGGGCATTCAGTTTGTTGAGCAAATTTATCTTCTATATTAAGAATAATAAGCACATTTTAATAAATATATTTAAATATATATTTTTAAACATTTCATAATTTATTTGAACGTTGAATAAAATAATATATACCACTATATTAAAAGTTATTATAATCATCTCTTGTGCCAAATAATAAACATTGATTTCATCATATAGCTTGAAAAATCAAAATTTTCTAAAGGTTTCACATATTACAAAAAAATTTAGGTTTAGTATATTCCTTAAAAAATGAGAAGTTTCTGCATCAAATTTACTATCAAATAGCATGATACAGCACAATACATAAGTTTTGACAAAAGCCATGAAGATTAATCCTCAAGGAATTTTTAGCTTTTTTACATTAAAACTCCCTTTGAATAACAAAATTTTATGCTGCAACCATAAATATCTTGTAAATTATTTGACAGGGTTTTTAATTCTGAGTTGATTTCAAAATAATGTGAAATGGGTATAACATCATATCATTCAGTAATAGAATTTCTGACCACCTAAACTAGTCAAGGATCCATGGTGGCAGAGTGGTTAAGAACTCAACTGCTAACTAAAAGGTGGGCAGTTTGAATCCACCAGCCACTCTTTGGAAACCCTAAGAGGCAGTTCTACTCTGTCTTATAGAATCGCTATGAGTTGGAATAGACTCAACTCGACAGCAATAGGTTAATGGGTAAACTAGTCTAATATGATTTCTGCATGTGGGTCACTGCTTCCGTAAATGTTGGTTTCTCACATTGTTAGTATTACTGACAATTTAATACTATTCTTTGTCGAGAGAAAATGTAAATAATGAGAGGTTGTTGTATTTAATTACCTCTCATGGACTTTATTTTGGATGACAAACCAATTTCCTTAATATACAAAACTAAAATGAAAAGCAAACACTACCTCATTTAGTCTATTGATTTTTTCCCATGTTTTTGCAGTCTCACTTTTATTTTATTTTATTTTTCTTGCAATGCTTGAGTTGAAGCCTAAGCATACAGCCACAGTTGCTACTGTTCAGGATAGTCCTAAAAGCAAAATAAAGTATGTTTCTCTTGCTGACCTTCCCGGCCTTAGAATCAGACAACATATTCTCTCTCATATACCAATGGCAAAGCTACTTCTATCGTGAAAAGCTGCTACATCCATATGTATTAGTCAAAGTATAAAGCACTGGCTGCTATGTAATGCTTTTCTAGCACATAGAGCTGGCTCACTGCTTATATCTCAGCTCAGGAGACAAACAAAAGGCTTAAGAAGGCTTCTATTGGTTCTAAGGTCTTAGTTTATTCTGCCAAGTAGAACTACAAAAGGCTTTATATTTCTGTATCTTTTTGATGATGAGTCCACAAAGAAAATAGTTTATGTGGTTTCCCTCCTGATATGATTTTCCCTACTCAGAAGAAATACACTTAAAAATAATAGGTATAATTAAATTAAACAAACCCTCAAATACACTCACAGACTCCAGCTTCTTCATGGACTGACTCTGTCAGAATTCCATGACTGTGCAACATAAATAAATATTATTTCTAAATTGAGACTGAAATAAATGAAAAGGCAGTAGGGCATTTTTCTCTTGTCAAACTGCATTATTCTACGGCTGAGGAACAGCAACATGTAATTCTAAAACATCTCCACAGTGTCAGCTTCAATCATGGTAGTAAACCAATGACCTTTCCAATAGTCCTTTTACATTTTACAATGTATGCATTGGATTCTGTGATATGTATACATATTTAATTTTATATTTAGTAAAAGTAGGTATGAAAGACCTCTTCAGTCAGGTAATTTCTTAGTTTTAAGAAAACTATTAATTGACAGACCACTCGTTTTTTTTTTTAAATTCTAGATGCCATTTTCTAGAGGAGATAAACAATAGTGGCTAAGGAGTGGTTTGGATTTTTAAAAAGGCTGCTTGTTTTTTTGTTTGTTTGTTTCGCTTTTACAATTTCTATCAATTAGCTCTATGTAAACTGCACTTTATTTAAACCTCTGCCTCAGTTTCCTTATATACATATTGGGAGGAATAAGTGAGTGAATAACTGAAAACTGCTCAGCACAGTTGATAGAACATAGAAAGTACTCAATAAATATGAACAGTAGTTGTGTGCCTGTGTGTATTTTATGTTATTTTTTGTTTTACTATTATGGTTATTTTACCACAGTGTTCTTATCTGGAAGTGTCGCACCTCTGAAGCCACTGCTCAGACCTTTACTTCACTTCTGTGTTTTTCAATGTGAGCAGGCATTGGAACTGGTACAGTATGGTGGTCTGTAATGAAGGTGTGAGAAGAGTAAAGGAAGGGTGTATTTTCTCTATGTGCCATAGTGTCCAGGTGACGTAGGAGTGTTACCCTGGCCCGTATCTTAGTCAAATTTCTTCATACTGATGTTCCTTCAGTTTAAATCCAGTCTTCCCACACCAAAAGGAAAACAACAGAGAAAAACAAATTTTTTTTTTCTAGGTGTACATAGATCTTCTGTTTCTGTAACTAATATTGTATTTTTCTATAAAGTATAAATATGTTTTCCCACACTCAGCTCGTAGACCAAGGTAGCTCATTCACATGGTTAGCAAGCTATAAGCCAAGAGCTCATCTGGGGCTGTTGACCAGACCACCTATAAGCTGCCTCTTCAGCATGAAGTGTCAAACTGCTTACATGGCAGGTTAGGGCTCCATGAGAGCAAATGAGGCAGAACCTGCACTACTTTTATGGCCTAGCTTCAGAAGTCACGTAACATCAATTATGCCATGTATTAAAGTTACAAGTATACCACAAGCCCATCCAAATTAAAGGGAAGAAAACATAAATCTCTTTATTGATGGGAGGGTGACAAGATAAAATTGTGAAAGATATGAGGGATTGGGGATGTTGTTATAGCCATTTTTTGGAAAATACAATCTGCAATAACATAGAATATTCTTTTAACTCTTAAATTCTGCTGTTCCCTATAAGGATATTTTTAATTCTGCCCTGGCCGTTAACACATTTGAAATGTACAAGACATATGTGATTCTTAACTTATATGTAAATATTTTCATTTGATTATAAGAAGTAATTATGTTGACAAGCAATTGATTTGAAAAAGTTTGTTAAAAATTTATTAAAGATTAATGTCATTATTAACAAGCATGATGGTTCTTAAAACCTTGATAGTAAAATAAATTATAAAAGTCACTTAGGCCTAACTTCTTTGGACAAACTTCTTTCTCTTTCTTCAAACCAAACACTAGAATAACTAAAAAGGAGTCTTGAAATTTTTACTCACTCACAATGCAGTTAATTACTTCAAATTCAAGATTAATCATGAGCTGAGTAAATCATATTAAAAGATATTAATATTAAGAAACCAGAGATATGACAAGAGATACTAAGGATATTAAAGAAATCGATGTAGACTATTCTCAGTGAACTCATGGACATTCAAAGGATTTGAGTAGTAAACGCATATACTTGGGAACTTTAAAATATGCTAAAGGGTTTGCTATACAAACTAGACTTATGGGTCAAAATGTTACTATATACTATACAGCTTTTAGAATTAATAATCAAACAATGAATTTTTCCTAGATGGTACAGGCATATTTTCTACATGATGAAAGCTTATCTAGCTAACAGTGTATTTTTATTGGTAATCATGATAAAGTAGTATGTTTTAACATTTAAAGCCGTTTTTTATTTCAAATGACATAACAATTTTTGAACCTAAACAAAAACCTCCAGGTGACCAGACTGGATCTCTGTGGAAGAGTTATAAATTTATGTGAAGTAATACAGAAAAACAACAGCAACAACAACAAAAAAAGTGTCCACTTGGCTTTACAAGTGAGAAGAAGCTGGGAGCTTGGTGATACGAAGAGCTGGGATCAGACATAGAGATGTTATAAACAAAAGGCTGGAGAGAGAATTTAGGCGGAAATCATTTAATAGCTGTTTGAGAGTGTATAGAGCTCAGAATCAGCACCAAAGGTGTACTAATAATAAGTTATTTAATACTTTTACTCCTACTGCTAGCTAAGTACCATCCTAAAAAGATGATCAGGAACAGAGGAAACCAAAGATTTATTATAGGCAATAAAGAAATCTAAAAAAAATGAAAAAGAAAAATAATAAAAGAGGTGTGACGAAAGTGAGAGCTGTGGTTAATAATACAGTCTTTCCGTTTCAAATTAGAATCTTATTTCTTTTAATAATTACTCTAACATGTGCCACCAGTTGTTGAAAAACAAAAGATTTAAACAACTTGGGAGATATTATCTGAAGAGTTATTTTTATGTATTAAAAAGCACAATTAAGTTTGCTGTTATCTGATTAAGTTAGATAGCCTAGTTTCCACTTATACTCATACCACAGATAGATATTTCTACACATTTCAATTACTTTTATTTGATGTCACTGTTCTACTGATGGCAGCTACCAGAACTAAAGGGAGAAATTAGAAGAACCTATTTGTAAGTTCTTCCAAAGCCATATGTCTTCCAAGTATTTGGCAAATCTCATTTATCCTGTTTCTACATTCAGCTAGTTCCCTTATTTACATGAAATGCACCACGGGGGGGAAAAAAAAAAAAGCAGTTGTTGCCCAGTCAATTGCTACTCATGGTGACCTCCTGTATTGTGGAGTAGAACCATATACTCCATAGGGTTTTGAAGGCTGTGACCTTTCAGAAGCAGATCCACAGGACTTTCTTCTGAGGAGCATCTGGGTGGGCTCAAAGGGCCAAACTTTTGGTGAGTTCAAGAGTTAACCCTTTGCCCCACTCAGGGTCTTAGAAATTCACCACACAACAACATTACGGAGTTTTTGGGGTTTTTTTATAGCACAGATTTGTTTTGTTTTGTTTTTTAAATTTAACAACTTCTAGAGCCAGGAAAGAAAATTTAGAGCAATTTTTTTATTAACTAACTTCAATAAATTTATATCCTCTTATATCAGAATTGTTGTTTTTCTTAGCTGCGCTCGAGTTGGTTCCGACAAACAGCAATCTATGTGCAACAGAATAAAACACTGCCTGGTCCTGCGCCATTCTGACAATTGTTTTATGCTTGAGCCCATTGTTGCAGTCTCTGTGTCAATCCATCTCATTCAGAGTCTTCCTCTTTTTCGCTGACCCTCTACTTTACCAAGCATGATGTCCTTCTCCAGGGACTGATCCCTCCTGAAAACACAGTTTCACCATCCTTGCTTCTAAGGAGCATTCTGGTTGTACTTCTTCCAAGACAGATTTGTTTGTTCTTCTGGCAGCCCATGGTATGTTCAATATTCTTCACCAACACCACAATTCAAAGGTGTCAATTCTTCTTTGGTCTTCCTTAGTCACTGTCCAGCTTTCGCATGCACATGAGGTGATTGAAAATACCATGGCTTGGGTCAGGCACACCTTAGTCTTCTAGGTGACATCTTTGCTTTTAACACTGTAAAGAGGTCTTTTGCAGCAGATTTGTCCAATGCAATGCATCATTTGATTTTTTGACTGCTGCTTCCATGGGTGCTGATTGTGGATCCAAGTAAAATGAAATCCCTGACAATGTCTATCTTTTCTCCAGTTATCATGATGTTGCTTATTGGTCCAGTTATGAGGATTTTTGTTTTCTTTATGTTGAGGTGTAATTCATACTGAAGGCTGTGGTCTTTGTTCTTCATCAATAAGTGTTTCAAGTCCTCTTCACTTTCAGCAAGCAAGGTGTCATCTGCATAACGCAGGTTGTTAATGAGTCTTCTTCCTATCCTGATGCCCCGTTCTTCTTCATACAGTCCAGCTTCTCGGATTATTTGCTCAGCATACAGATTGAATAGGTATGGTAAAAGGACAGAGTCCTGATGCACATCTTTCCTGACTTTAAACTATGCAGTCTTGCCTTGTTCAGTTCCAACGACAGTCTCTTGATCTACGTACAGGTTCCTCACTAGTACAATTAAATGTTCTGGAATTCCTGTTCTTTGCAATGTTATCCATAATTTGTTATGATCCACACAGTTGAATGCTTTTGCATAGTCGATAAAATACAAGCAAACTTCTTTCCAGTATTACCTAATTCATCAATTCAAATTACCCGATTATTCTTATATTTTACTTGGAAAAATATACAGCCACACTTTGAACACTGAACACGAATTTTCATATCTCCATGGTACAGAGTATATTCCTTGAAAAATAGAGGTTGCAGTGAAAGTGCCGAGACAACATTAATTATACCATTAGGAAAAGTAATGCTCTAATAGCAAGATACTAGATTACATTTCAAGCGAAGAAACAATAAAATTGTAAACCATGACGTGCAAATGGGGGAATGAGACATACGTCTAATGCTTTCAGCTTTAACTAGTGACAATTTTCAGATGCAGTTGGATCTGTATTAGGATAACTTTATCAGGTACAAAGAACTATCATTCTTACTGGTCAATATAAAATAGGTTTTAAATGGTGTAAAAAGGAGATCTTTGTTTCTTTTTTCCTTCCATTGGCACTAGAGTTTGCCAACAGTTTATCCAGGTCCACATCAAAAAGTCCAACTTACTTACATTTACATTCTTTTTTCTTTTCATTTTTTAATTTAAAAAAAAGAATTTAGAGGTGTTAAAATTTTAAAACAGTAGAATTTAATCGTGTATTATACATAGCAAAAAAGTAACTAAAACATTTTCTTTTCTACAGTGATTTTTTTTCTTTGAGAATGATATAAGAAGCTTTTTCTAAAATGAAAAATATATGGATTCAACTAAGAGCTGAAGGGCTACTGGACAATCAGTAAGAAGACTGATTTGTCCAGTGCAGGTCACTGGTTATAAGCCATGAAGAGTTAAAACAAATAAGTAAAACTATTTTAATCTCTTATATTCAGTGCCAAGTTTCTTTAAAAAAAAAAAAAAGGTAAAGAAATAAAAATGAAAATATCAGTATAGTATATATTTTTTGGTCATAAAATAGTTTTTCCCCTTAAAAATCAATACTTTTACTGTAACTGTCACATTAAGAATGATTGACTCCAAGATCTTTTGCAACATCCTAAATACAGTGGGACAGAAAAAGTTACTGTATCCAAGAGTGACAGACATGAGATTTGATCTTTTACTCTAACCCTGCTCATGTCCTGTTTGAAATTTTTTTGATTCAAAGTGCATGACTTGAAAGAGCAAGACTGAAAGGAAGAAGACTAAAAAACAATGAATATATATATAGATAGATACACACATACATACATACATACTTTCACACATACTACACAACTTAGAAAAATCTTAGAAATAGGTGCTGAATGTCTTCATTCATCATAAATGGTGGAATCCAAATTTATTTTTGTGATCAGTTTCTATTTCCACAATATCTACCAAATTTGTTTTTATATATAAGAGAGGGCAGGGAGTAGGAAATACTTTAATAAAAGTTATATGTTGAATTTTACATTTGCAATCTTACCATAGTTAACATTTAGAAATTCCAATTGGGATGGCAATTCTCAAACAAAAATAACAAATGTGAGTACAAAACTCTATAGAGTCTCCAGTGTCTGCTTTTGTCACTTCTTTGGCTATTATTCAAAAAACTAAGGGAGATTTGCACTTTCAATTTTGAATTTGGATCAAAAGCATATAATTCAAAACACAGTATTCTCTTTAGCCAGATAATAAAGGTAAACACGTCCCAGGAAGAATTATCCATAAGTAATTTAGAGTTGTGAGAGCTTTGGTGGTTCAGTGGTAGAACTCTTGACTTCCAAACTGGATACCCAAGTTCGATTTCTGGCCAATGCACCTCATGAGCAGCCACTACACATCTGTTAGTGGAGGCTTGTGTATTGCTATGATGTTGAACAGATTTCAGTGGATCTTCCAGAGTAGGAGGAAAGGCATGCCAATATACTTCCAAAAATCAGCCTATGAAAACTTTATGGATCACTAGGGTCTGATCTGCAACTAACCAGGGTGGTGGCCCAGGACCAGGCAGCATTCTGTTCCACTGTGTATAGGGTGCCCATGAGTTGAAGGCCAGCTCAACAGCAGCCAACAACAACAAATTTAGAGTCAGTTTTTTAAATACCTCTAAAATATTGAAAACTGATGTCAAGTTCCTAATCAGCTTTTTTTGCATCCCATTAATACATTAACACTGCAAAAAATGTATATGCCATTGTACAGATGAGGAGACTAAGGTTCCAAGAGATCAGGTGACTTGTCTAAGTTCTCCAGCTTGAAGTAAAAAAATGTGAAATGTGAATGCAGATCTGATTTATTATAACCTTTCTACTATACTGTACTGATACTAGCATATTCTTAAGGACAGGAAAAAGTAAGTGATGATTTTGATGGAGTTAAGAGATGGTACCTGCATGAAGGTAGAGAAGAGCCCCCACACTGTTATGTGGAAATAGGGTGTAGAATATAGACGCGGAGAGCAATAAGGCACTGGAAGGGAAACTGTAACGACAAATATAAATTTTGTCAACTACACAAATTTGTTAGAAGTTGGTTTACAAATTAATATACATTAGCGGGTCACTATGAGTCAGAATCGACTCGAGGGCAACAGGTTTGGTTTCTGGTTTAGCGGGCCAGCAAGAAGATCAAACAAATAAGACTGATCGACCCCCTTTAATGACACCAGACCCTTAATTGATATATAGTAATGGTTCCTGGATCATTGGTTCCCAGTCATCTCAAGTGAAACATAGATAGAACTATACTTATTCCTGGAACATGGTAATTAGAATTACTATGGTCATTTTAAGAAGCTTATACTTCCTTAAGAAATTGAATCATGCTAAAAATTTTCCTCCCCAGGAAAGGCAATTATTTGCAAGGGAAATACCTATACCCAGCTGTCAACACCAAAAGCCCAGTTTCTGAGTTTCTCTTGTGCATGGACTTCTATGTGTTTACTGTTTCTGACAGCATGTATAATTTTATATGCAACATTTCTACAAGAAAACATTTTCAGTTTTTAAAATACAATTTCAAGTGATTTTATACTTTATGAAGTGAAGAAAGTAAAATACTTAAGAAGATTACAGCTAGATGGTTATCAAAGCAATTTGCCTGCAAGATTTCTTTCATTAGGGAACATTAAAAAAAAAATCAACAGAGATTAAAGATAAAAAGGGGAAACAATGAACCAATAACACTTGGAACACTACCATTATTTGCCCTACTCTTAACACTGATTTACAAGTCAGTGAACTAGAAAATGAGAAAAAATGGGAAAGCAACCCACACAGAAACCAAATAAAATAGGTAATTAAACTACTCATAAATGTGGTAAAGTTTGATATAAGCAAAAAGGAAACTGACTTCTAGAGCTCTATACTCTGACAAAATCGGTATAGTTTTAAGAAAATTGTATGCCAAGCCGATTAGCAGACCAGCAACTTTTCTTGTTTGCAGCATTACAGTGGTAAACAACCTCTTCAAATTCAATAAATATTAACATATAGAAATGAATTCTAAATATCTTAGCTCACCTAATTAATCATAAAGTAGGGTTAGATGTGAATGATTTTACATGTAACTCTTACAATTAAGTGCACAGATTTTTTTAAAAAATTTAAAATGCTCATTCATACCGTCTGTGTGAAAAATTTATTGAAAGCAGATAAGGGAATAAGGATATAGTTGCTGTTTGATTAATTTATTCTAAAAATGACCTGCTACAAATATTTCACAGTATTATGCACAGGCATTTATTTTTAAACTATTTACATTACGTTGTGAATATTTCTTTGCAAGTTTGTTTTATATAGGAGTCTAGATTAACATGGGAAGGAGCATTTGCTGCAGGGAGATAGCTGAGTTCTTAGAGCAGAGGAGAGAAAAAAATTAGAAAAAATGAAAAAATTACAAAGAGAAAAAAATTATAAGAGATACAGAATTGTGAGTAAAAGTAGATTTGTGTGTTTATAATGATAAACATGAGAATATATTAAAATTCTAGAAAGAAAACTGTTTCACATTGCTAAAGCCAGATTCTACCAGAAGTCTTTTAATTATCTAAATTTGGAAAGTTTGATCGAGTGTGGCATATAGGTTTGCGTCCTAATGGACAGAATTGATATTTTTCTAACTACCTGTTAAACATGCGTCTTTGGGACTTATGTAAAAGAAGTCTTATGTGTCCATTTAGAATTTTTCTCAATCCAAATACCATACAACCGTCATAAAATTTGGAGACTCATCTCCTGCTTCTTAGAAATCATTGCTTCATCAAAATTTCACTTTTCTCGAACCATTCCCTCCAAGTCTTCATACGTTCATGTACTAGTATTTAAGGCAATAAATGAAGTCAGCAGGAAGAATAAAATAGAGTGTGTGAGGAAATCTTCCAAAGTTTACAATAAAATTATAAAATTAATAATACAACTTTTTCATTTCTCAATATTTTCCCTCAATACTTAACATTTCAGCGTAACCACCACACATATGCTATTCTTTTCAGTGTTCTCTCTCTCTCTAGTTATTTTACTTATATTTACAACATAATTTCCAGTTTTAGAAATCATATAGTGCTCTAGTAAGTACTATAATAATTATATAGTAGCCCTGGTGGTGCAGCGGTTAACAGCTTGGCTGCTAACCAAAAGTTCAGCAGTTCGAATCCACCAGCCACTCCTTGGAAACCCTATGGGGCAGTTCTGCTCTGTCCTAGATGGTTGCTATGAGTTGGAATTTACTCAATGACAATGGGCTGTATAGTACTCTAGTGAGTAGTTATATAGCACTCTATTTACATTTGCCAAGTATTTACCTATGCTTAGACATTTAGTTAATTTTCATATTTTTTATGATTTAAACAATTATTCTGATACTTGTAAAATTTTAGAGGAACAAGTTATAAATAACTAGCCTTGATAATCTTAACATGATTGAAATAACATAGATGGGATGTCATTTAGAGCACTTAAAATGTATAAGCCTATCAAATATAATTATGGTGTTGGCAAAGAATACTGAATATACCCTGAGCAGCCAAAAGAATGAACAAATCTGTCCTGGAAGAAGTACAGCCAGAATGCTCCCTAGAAGCAAGGATGGCGGCAAGACTTCATCTCACATACTTTGGACATGTTATTAGGAGGGATCAGTCCCTGGAGAAGGACATCATGCTTGGTAAAGTAGACAGCGAAAAAGAGGAAGACCCTCAAGGAGATGGACTGACACGGTGGCTGCAACAACCAGCTCAAGCATAGCAATGATTGTGAGGATGTCTCAAGACCAGGCAATGTTCGTTCTGTCACTATGAGGGTTGCTATGAGTCAGGACTGACTCGATGACACCTAACAACAACAACAACAATCGAATATAAAGGTATCTAATCATATAATTAACTTAAAAGAGAAAAAACTATGTTTGCCAATTTTTCCTTTCTTCACATTTATATTTTTTATCAGTTGCAAATTAAAAACATTATGACTAATAAATGTAGATTTCTCTCTTAAGAAATATTAATAGGTCACTTCTTCCCTTGTTCTGTCTGTATCGTTAATTCTCTGATTCTGTAATTTGTATTTGAATTATTTTTTTTCTTTCTGAATATAGTTTTATAACATTTGACTTTATACTTGTTACGTGAATCAATGTAACTAGGCAAAAACCACATATACTATCTCTAAAAAATTATTATTTTTTCCAAACTAAAACTATGATTACAATTTGATCTGCTAATTTATTAATATTAAATTTATTCCAAAGAATATTTCACTTGCCATTAATTCTGATGATATACTTATTCCAGATAGCAGTACCATTTTAAGAATCAGAGAACACTAGAGCTAAAATGGTACTTCATCAACTCAAGTACTCAGAATACTAATTTAGTATATGATCAGGATAGCAGTTTTGAACTTGAGACACTGTCCATTAATTAATTTTTTTTAACTTCCTTTGGTTTATTAGGCAGTGGTTTATTTCCAGGAATTTACTAATATTTCTGTGTATAGTTGTTGAAAAAAAAATTCTACTTAGTTTGAGCCAAGACAATATAACTTTACTGTGATAAACAGTTGTACCAACAAAAAATTATTAGAAAATTTCAATTCATGGTTAAGATTAAAATAACATAGCTAATTAAATATACCTCAATAGGTTAGAAAATCATAGGCAGAAATTGATCTTTAAATCAATTCATCAGGAAATCCATTGCCAATTAGAAATCGTATTTCAATCACTATATTCTATAAATGCTACCATGAATTCTATGAGCCTCCCAATCTATAGGCCAACAAAATGTTTCAGGCTTGTACGGAATAACGTCTGCCTATACATAAAGGTCCTGGTGGCACAGTGGTTAAACAGCTTGAGTACCAACCAAAAGGTTGGCAGTCTGAATCCACTGCTCCTTGGAAACCCTATGGGGAAGTTCTACTCTGTCCTATAGGGTCTCTATGCATTGGAATTGATTTGATAGCAATGGAGTTTTGGGGTTTATACATGACAGGCCTGCTCCATGAAATCTTTTCAGAAATATTTCTAATTAATTAGAAGAAATTGACCCCTACTAATTACTTTTACTTCAGTCATTTCAACTCCAGCTGTATGCACTTTAAAATGTCCTGTTTGCATTTTAAGTTTTTTATAAAGCCCAATAAAGTGAAAAGATGAAGGAGTAAAATACAATGCTGGTTGTCTACATTAACTTTTTAATGTATCTTATTATAATATATTAAAAGGATCCAATAAACATACACCCAAATCTTCTTCCATGTTTTCTCTCCCACCAAGACAAAAAAAAAAAAAAAAAAAAAAGCCCAAGAAATAATTTTTCCATTAAAAAAAAGAACTAGATAGATAAAACACTCTCCTCAGAATTATAAGGAAGTGTTAAGGTGACATTTAATACCTTTACTCTAATAATCAGCTAAAAATACTTACAGATAACTCAAGATTTTAGAAGCCAGAGTTTTCAAAAATTAGCCAGAATCCCCAAGCAGAGCTATGAATAGATTTCATAAAGTCTCAGGGTTTGAAGAATCTTTTAAAAGTTTCCAGTAAAACTATGCATATGATATTTGAATTTCTTCTATCAGATCCCCACCAAGTGGCTGCACAGACTATGTCTTAAAACCTACAGGGACAGGGGATTCACTATTTCTTGAGAAAGCCCATTCCATCAGGGCTATTACAAAGTTCATCTCTGTAGAGAAAAATCTGTCTTGTAATTTTCGGTAACTGTGTTCTTTGGGCCATATAAAGCACTATTTCACTTATGCTTCTATATATAATTATAAACTTTATGTTGCCATATTTCTCTTTACTTCTCTGTCTCCCTGCTGTTTTATAAAGTACTCAAAGGTTTGGTTCTCAGTTCAATACTCTTTGTATTCACGGCACTTAATATGAAGCTAGTGTACAGCGGGTCTGGAAAGAAAATGACTGCTATATGAATGACTTGCAGCTAAAACGTGCTGATTCACAAAGCAGACACATTAGCATTTTGTTAAGGTGTTGGTAGTGAGTGCTATGGCAAATGTGAAAGGAGTTAGTGAGGAAGGAATTAAGAGACTACTACTGAGGACAGCTATGGAGAGTCCTGGCCAATGTCTCCAAACATCTTCCTGTCACTGGAATTCAAGGCAGAGTCTTGGACCCAGCTGATTATTTGACTTGGACACATGTGACACTGATGAGATCCAAAGAGGGATGCATGTTGGAGTGGCTGTAGGCTGGCACATGTTTAAAGAAAAGTAGTGATCAGTAACATCACATTTTTTTCATATTTGTTTACAGAATCACTGGTAAATTATGATTCTTTCACACTCTAACAAGATTATGTGTACTTCTCTTCGTGAATTGAAAGTAAAACCCAAGCTGTGCCGCACTTTAAAACATGTTCAGACAGACTATACAAGGCTTTAAAAGAACATTATAAAATAGATTCACTGCATAATACATATGTAGATTTTTTTTAAAGTCTCTTTAGACATGATCCCCGAAGGATGGGCAAAAATGATTCATTACACCGTTTCCTTCTTAGTATTTCCAACATCCTTTAAATACCTCCTGTTATACCCACTGTCAGAAGGGGACATGTTTCGGTGATATACAGTGCTCCAAGACAGTGGTTGTCAACCGCAGCAGTGGAAGATTGCGAGAGATTAGAGATTTAGAGCCCCTCTTCTTCTATTAGCTCAGCACTGCCTGCCTGAGCCTCACTGACAGAAATGAGTCCCACAACACTGGCATCTACTGATTCGAACACACAGCTACCTTCACCACCATCAAAGTGAATTGTAATTTAACAATTTAAGCAAAAGTGTTAATGTCTTTATTACCTTAATTTACATGCCTTCAGATGCATCCGCCATTAAATAAAAATATGATATTACCTTAAATACTGCTTGTTTCAGAAGGGATGTAAAGAATTTTATTAAAATAAACTGTGACATCTGATTCAGGACAAGGAAATGGATAAACATGGAAATACAGAAAGTGATTTTTTTCTAGTATAAAGTCATCCTCAAATTGGCATTTAGAATGAACGGATTTCCCAGCCTACTTGCCTGTTCCCCAACCAATGCTCTTCAAAATCAGGACTGCAAGTTACCTGTTCCTTTGGGTTTACAGAGCACCTCCCATTTGTGGAGTGGCAGACTGGAGGAGACTTACAATATTACAAAGAAAACACTTGTTGCTGTTGTTTGTTGCCTTAGAGTCTACTCCAACTCATGATGACCTTACGGAAAACAATGAAACATTGCCCAGTTCTACACCATCTTCATATTAATAATGTACTCATTTATTCACAACTTTGGAGAAGCATGGTGTAGAAAAACAGAATAACATCTAGGAATGTTTCGGTGAAATTTTACATTAAAAAAAGAGCAAAATCTAATAGATTCCAAAGAGGAAAATACAGAACCAGGTTCTTTATCAGCAACATTGTGTGCTAAAAAATAATAAAAATAATAAACACTGCTTCAACTTCTGAAGAAAATCAATTTTCCAGCTAGTATTCTATACTATGCAATATTAAGTGAAAAGGCATTTTTAGACATAAAATGTCTCAGAGCTTTTCAGAAACGTATTAAAGAATATACTCTAGAATTTTCAGACATAAAATACATGATAGATTTTCTGAAACACTAATTAAGAAAGTACTCCAGCAATACAACATAGGAATGCACTAAAAAGGAGTCTTGCAAATTCTAAAAACTCTGCTACTAATATAACATATTATATATGTATACAAACATATATATGTATACAAGCAAATGTATATACATATATAAAACACATGTATATATACATATATAAACATACATTATATGTTTGTACATATGCATATATAAATAAACATACTATATATGTTAACACAGTGCGTATATATGTATGATGGCAGATGGATAACAGACTTACAAACAATTACCTCAAATTGTTAGAAAAGAGGAAGAGTAGCTTCAAGAAAAAGGTGGTTCCCATTGAATAAAGTATTTCACTAAGACCAGAAAGATCTTTACATATTGTTTTTATAACAATAATAAAATACATAAAATTGGAAACTACAAAAATAGATAGGTCATGAGCCAATCAATATTAAACAAACAACAAAAAAAAACTAGAATGTATTATTTTGGAATAGTCACAGCACTTAAGAAAAGATAATCCATTTTATTTTGATCTAGAAAGTTCTTTATGATTTGGCTAAAGAGTTGGTGGTTTCTACTATAGATGATTAAGTATATTCATATTATATGGTTTTAACCTATGACTTCAAAGTGTATTTATCTGTTGGGCTATCACAATACGACTATGTGTCTGTGGTAAAAATCAAAGACTACAGAATAACTGATTTTCTTAAGATGAATATTCTAATTACTATTGCTGTAAAACTAATTAGTGCAAAGTTTAGGAGCTTAAAGCAAGCATTTTATGCGACACTGAATACATTAATTGGAATTTAAAGTTAGAAAATAAAGTCCCCTTCTATCTTTAAATTCTTTCTCCTTTTTTTTCCCCTCCTAGGGAAAAAATCATGCTAATGATTTTTCTCAAATATCAATTGACCCTAATAATATCATCAAGGTTATGAATGAAGAACTGGAAAGGATGGTGGGAGGCGTGGGTTTACTCTAATGTTGGATGAACAATTCTATCTCCCAATTGATCTCTCTCTTGAATAGAAAGTCTGAGTGACATGCAAGAGCAAGTTTTGTGTAGTGGCAGTGTTAAGTTTACAGTAAGTGGTCCCGAACATGCTATAAGATCTTCAAATAACAGAAAAGCAGAGCCTTGTTCTGAGGCATTAACAGCTACACTAAAGTTATTTACTTAGATTTTTTTTTCTTTTGCATAAGGATTATATATATTTTCCTTGATGATAAACCGTAGATTAGCCCTACTCTGGGGAGGAGAGTGTATGACAGTCATGGAACACAGTTACATTATAAATAGGATTTCAGGTAGTCATCCTCTTACCAACCCTGCTTGTCATCTCTGTTATCCCTGTGGATGTCAGTCCAAACAACTGAGATTATGACAAGAAGATTGACTCTTTCTACTATTGCAGACCCTGCTGGTGTTTTCTGTGTTGTGATGCCTATTCTGTCCTCTATCAAAGGACACCTAGTTATCTTCTGCCTTCAAGAAATTTGTAGAAATATTTTACTGTTAATGAATCCTCCTCCCATTATTTTAGGTATTATGAACCTATCCATGTCCTAATCCTCCCATCCACATTGATTCTGAATCAGAGATAATTACGTTACTTAATTAGAAATGTGACCATAGGGGAAATATACAAAACACACACATATACACCAAAAGTATTTAGATTTGACCCACTAAACACTAATGACCTAAAACCAGAAGAGTTGTGGGAAAACGTTAGGGACATCATACTTGAGGAAAGTAAATAGTCATTTAAAAAGACAGGAAAGAAAGATAAGACCAAAATGAATGCCAAACGAGTCTCTGAAGCTTACTCTTAAGCACAGAGTAGCTAAAGCGAACTGAAGAAATGATGAAGTAACAGAGCTGAACAGAGTATTTCAAAGGACAGCTTGAGAAGACAAGGAGAAGTATTATAATGAAATGTGCAAGGACTGGAGTTAGAAAACCAAAATGGAACAAACAACATGCTCAGCATTTCTCAAGCTGAAAGAACTGAAGAGAAAATTCAAGTCTCCAGCTGCATTACTCAAAGATTCTATGGGCCCAAAATGGAATGACACAGGAAGCATCAAAAGAAGATGAAAGGAATGCATAGAGTTGCGTACCAAAAATAATTGATTTATGTTCAACTATTTCAGAAGGTAATATATGATCAAGAACCGCTGTTACTGACAGAAGAAGCTTAGACTGTACTGAGGACATTGGTGACAAATATGGTTCTGGGAATTGACAGCATACCAGCTGAGATGCCTCCACAAACACTTGCAACATTGGAGGCACTTATTTGTCTAAATCAAGAAATGTGAAAGACAGCTACCTGGCCAGCTACTGAAAAAGACCCAATTTACATGACCATTCCAAAGAAAGGTGATCAAATGGAATGTGGGAAAATATCAAACAATGTCATTAATATCACTTGCTAGTAAAATTTTGCTGAAGATAATTCATAAACAACTACAGCCATACATTGACAGAGAACTGTCAGAAGTTTAAGCCAAATTTGGAAGAAGGTATGGAACAAGGGATATCATTGCTGAAGTCAGGTTGGATCTTAAACAAAGACAGAGGATAATGGAAAGATGTTTACCTGTGTTTTATCAACTATGATAAGGCATTCAACTTTGTACATCATAACAGTTTACAGATAATATTACACAGAATGAGTATTCCAGAACACTTAATTGTTACTCATGTGGAACCTATACATAGATCAAGGGGCAGTCGTTTGAACAGAATAAGGGCACAATACATGGTTTTAAATTGGAAAAGGTGTACAGTAGGGTTGTATCCTTTCATCTTACTTATTTAATCTGTATGCTGAAGAAATAATTCAAGAAGCTAGGAAGAAGAATGGGACTTCAGGATTGGAGAAAGACTCCGTAACCATCTGTGATATGCAGACAACATAACCTGGTTGCCAAAAATAAAGATGACCTGAAATACTTACTGATGAAAGTCAAAGACTACAGCCTTCAGTGTGAATTACACATGAAGGTGAAGAAAACAAAAATCTTCATAATTGGACCCATAAACAACACTGATGTAAACAGAGACAAAAATGAAGTTGCCAAAAATTTCATTCTACTTGGATCAACAATCAATGTTCATGAAAGCAGCAGTCAAGAAATCAAATGACCTATTACTCTGGGAAAATCTGCTGCAAAGTACCTCTTTAAAGTGTTAAAAAGCAAAGATGTCACTTTGATGACTAATGTGTGCCTGACCCAAGACATCATCTTTTCAATTGCCTCATATGCATGGGAAAGCTGGACAACGAAAAAGAAAGAAGAAGAATCGATACATTCAGCCTGTGGTGTTGGTGAAGAATATTGAATATACTGTGGACTGCCTGAAGAATGAACAAATCAGTCTTAGAAGAAATACAACTAGTAACTTCCTTAGAAGCGAGGATGGTGAGACATAGGCTCTCTCATTTTGGACATGGCATCATGAAAGACCAATCGCTAGGAAAGGACATCATGTTTGATAAAGTGGAGGGTCATTGAAAATAAGACAGAATGACAATGAGATGGACTGACACAATAACCTCAACAGTGGACTCAAGCATACCAACTATATGAAATGGCACAGGTTCGAGTAATGTTTTGTTCTGATATACGTAAGGTTTCATGAGTTGGAATTGACTAGATGGCAACTAGCAACAAAAATGTACACACGGGTGTGTGCACACACATAATATCAAAGTAATGAAGACGTGGGGAAAGGAGATACGAGTTTGTACATATGTACTAAATTTCTCATAATTTCATATATGAGAGTCAAGAGATACTGTTAAAAATGAACAAATCAACAAACAGAAGTAAATGATTTAGACATATGATGATGGCAGTGAAAACAACAACAGCAACTTAGAATCCAAACAATTATTCCTTGAGAGTTGGAACAGGGACTGGCAGGATGAAGAGATTTTGGAAATTGTTTTTTATAATATTCTCTACTATATTCTTAAAATGATCATGTTTGCATCTATAATCAAATAAGATAAAACAGAGCAGTGCTTATTCTAGTCGCCATCTGGGGAAAAAGAACCTAAGCCATCAAACTTTTAATATTGTATCCCATTATGAGGTCTTTTCCTAAGGTCGTGATGAATGTAGTGGGTTGTGGCAATTGGATTTCAAGTGTTTCAATCTCAGTGGCAAACATAATTTTGTTTTAAATGTAATATCAGTTTATTTAATAATATCAAAGATCTTATACATTTAACTCTCTCTGTTCTGACTCCATACCTAGAAAGACATATTTTATTTTATTATTATTATTATTAGTCTTTATACATATAGGCCTGCCTGCTTATAAAATGGCATGTGTTCATCATATTGATTTTGAGAGTTGAAGACTTTTTAAATTATTTTTGTTGTAAATGTATAAACTGGCACATCTAAAATATTGGCATGCACACACGCATTTGATAAATGTAAAAATATAATCTTGGCTCCCTTTTAACATCTAAGAAATGTACAATAAGATTTAAATTATGAAGAAGAGGTAAAATACTATACAATGCTAGCTATGATCTTATTGCTAGAATTCAGGTTCAAAGGTTACCATTTCAATATAAACGGGTTTTCATTTAAAAGTAAGACAAACTGAAATTATTTGATCACAAGTGTTCATATGGTAATGGATATGATAAGCTGTATTATAGCATCTCCAATGAACTTATTTTATTTAACAATGTACAATCCTTTCAAGAAAAAATAAAAACATACCTTCTTGTTCTAGACCTTAGGATCCTCAGATCATACTTCAAATTAATTTCTAATTAGCCATTCCTATAATTTTTGGACTATAAAAGTTACAAAAAGAAACCTCAAAATTCATAATGAGGAATGTTATAATATAATGCTGAAGCTAACGATTACAATTTTATAAATATCTTTGAGCATTTTAGTACAGTTGTTGGGTGCCATGGAGTCAATTTGGATTCATAAAGACTCTATATGACAGAGTAGAACTGCCCCATTGGGTTTCCAGGGCTGCAATCTCAATGGAAGCAGACTGCTGCATTTTCCCGAAGAGCAGCTATGTGAGTTCAAACTGCCAATCTTTTGAATACCAGTGTAGCACTTAACCATTGTGCCCGCACAGCTCCTTATATAATAAGATATATACTACAATATAATTGATTTTTTTTAAATAACCATATATGACACTAACATGATTTTCTTACTTTCAGAAGCTATGTCAACTCCAACTTCAGAATGGGGTTTCAAAATATCTGTGTAAGTATCTGGGTAGTGACTCAATATTTTAATCCACGCAAGAGCATGGATGTATTTTAGTTAGCTATAAATGCATTAACCAACTTCCAGATCAATATGGTCTTTAAATCATAACAATATCATTTATGAATTAATTTAAAATAAGTACTATTTTATCCAATTAATAACAAAGTCTAAGCCTATAAAATACAAGGCTGATTTCTAAAATAATTTTAAAATGTTGTGACTTCTCATTTTATAATGATTGAAAACTGTAGAGATGTCATATTTCTTAAAACTACATGTTGTTGCTAGGCGCCGTCGAGTTTGTTCCGACTTATAACGACCCCTATGTACAATATAATGAAACACAGCTCCATGCTCACAATTATTGCTATGTTTGAGCCCACTGTTGCAGCCACTGTATCAATCCATCTTGTTGAGGGTCTTCCTCTTTTTCCCTGACCCACTCCTTTATCAAGCATGATGTCTTTTTCCAGGGACTGATACCTCCTGATAACATATCCAAAGAACTTGAGACGAATTCTTGCCATTCTTGTTTCCAAGGAGCACTCTGGCTGTACTTCCTCCAAGACAGACTTGTTCGTTCTTCTGGCAGTCTATGTTATATTCAGTATTCTTTGGCAAAACCATAATTTAAAGGCATCAATTTTTCAGTCTTCCTTATCTTTTGTCCAGCTTTCCCATGCAGATAAGGCAATTGAAAATATGGCTTGCGTCAGGAGCGCCTTAGTTCTCAAAGTGACAACTTTGCTTTTCAACACTTCTTCAAGCAAGGCTGTGTCATCTGTATGACACAGGTTGTTAATGAGTCTTCCTCCAATCCTGATGCCCAGTTCTTCATCATACAGTCAAGCTTCTCAGATTATCTGCTCAGCATACAGCTCGAATAAGTATGGTGAAAGGATAGAAAGCTGATGCACACCTTTCCTAATTTTCAACCATGCAATATCCCCTTGTTCTGTTTGAACAACTGCCTCTTGGTCTAAGTACAGGTTCCTCATGAGCACAATTAAGTGTTCTGGAATTCTCATTTTTCCAACATTATCCATAATTTGTTATGACCCACACAGTCGAATGCCTTTGCATAGTCAATAAACCACAGGTAAACATCTTTCTGGTATTCTTTGCTTTGAGCCAAGATCCATTAGACAACAGCAATGATATCCCTCATTCCGTGTCCTCTTCTGAATCCAACTTGAATTTCTGACAGTTCCGTGTTGATGTACCGCTGCAAACTTTTTTGGATTATCTTCAGCAACATTTCACTTCGGTGTGATGTTAATGACACTGTTAGATAACTTCTGTTGCATCATTCTGTTGGATCACCTTTCTTTAGAATGGGCACAAAAATGGATCTCTTCAAGTCAGTTGACCAGGTAGCTGTCTTTCAAATTTCTTTTTTTTTTTTAATTATACTTCAGGTGAAGGCTTACAGAACAAATAGTTTCTCATGAAACAGTAGTACACATATTGTTTTATGACATTGGTTAACAACCCCACAACATGTCACCCCTCTAACTTCTCAACCTTCTTTTTGGTGAAAAAACACATAGCCAAAGATACACCATTTCAAAAATTTCTACATGCACAGTTCAGTGACATTGACTACACTCTTCCAATTGTGCTGTTATTCTCACTTAAGATGAAGGCTTACAGAACAAAATAGTTTCTCATTTAACTGTTACTACAAATGTTGCCCTATAACAATGGTTAACAATCTCACAACACATCAACAATATCCTAAACCAAACCCAGGTTCCCTATCACCAGCTTCCTTGTCCCCTTCTGCCTTCTGGCCCTTGTCACAGGACTACTGTACCTCATTAGTCTCATCTGGTTTTACGGGGCTGTCCTCTCCCAGGCTGAACGGTGAACCTCGGAGATAACTTCACCACTGAGCTAAAAGGGTGTCTGGGGGCCATACTCTCGGGGTTTCTCCAGTCTCCTTTAGGCCAGTAAATCTGGTCTTTTTTTTTTTTTTGAGTTAGAATTATGTTCTACATCCTTCTCCAGCTCTGTCCAGAACCCTCTCTTGTGGTCCTGGTCAGAGCAGTCAGTGGTAGCCGGGCACCATCTTGCTGTACGGGACTCAGTCCAGTGGAGGCTTTGGTAGCTGTAGATCATTAGTCCTTCGGACTAATCTTTTCCTTGTATCCTGATCTCTTCATTCTCCCTTGCTCCCAAAGGAATGAGACCAGTGGAGTATATTAGATGGCCGCTCACAGGCTTTTAAGACACCAGACACTACTCACCAAGGGAGAATGTACAACATTGTCTTTATAAGCTGTGTCATGCCAATTGAGCTAGATGTTCCCCGAGACCATGGTCCCCAGAGCCCTCCGCCCAGCAATTCAGTCCCTCAGGGAGTTTGGATGTGTCTATGGGGCTTCCATGACCTTTCCTTGTACAGGTTGTGCTAGTTTCCTGTGTATTGTGTACTGTCTGACCCTTCACCCAAGATACCACTTATCTATTGCCTCTTTAGTAGTTCGCCCCCCCCCACCCCTCCCATCCCTGGTAACCAACAAAGATTGTTACATTTTCTGTGTGAACTTTTTCTTGAGTTTCTACAATAGAGGTCTCATACAATATTTGTCCTTTTGTGATTGACTTATTTCATTCAGCATAATGTCCTCCAGTTTCATCCATGTTATGAGATGCTTCACAGATTCATTGTTGTTCTTTCTCGTTGCATAGTACTCCACTGTGTGTATGTACCATAGTTTGTTTATCCATTCATCTATTGATGGGCATCTAGGTTGTTTCCATCATTTTGCTGTGGTGAACAGTACTGCCATGAACATAGGTGTACATATGTCTATTCGAGTGATGACTCTTATTTCTCTCAGATATATTCCTGGGAGTGGAATTGCTGGATCGAATGGTATGTCTATTTCTAGCTTTCTGAGGAAGTGCCATATCATTTTCCAAAATGGTTGTATCATTTTGCATTCCCACCAGCAGTGCATAAGAGTTCCGATCTCCCCGCAACCCCTCCAACATTTGTTATTTCCAGTGTTTTTGATTCGTGACAGTAATGCCAGGGTGAGTTGGTATCCCACTGTGGTTTTAATTTGCATTTCTCTAATGGCTAGTGATCGCGAGCATTTCCTCATGGGTCTGTTGGCCATTTGAATGTCTTCTTTGGTGAAGTGTCTGTTCATTTCCTTTGCCCATTTTTTCATAGGATTATTTGTCTTTTTGTTGTAGAGCTGTTGGATTTTCTTGTAGATTATGGAGATTAGACTGTTGTCTGACTTGTACTGTCCAAAAATTTTTTCCCAGTCTATAGGTTCTCTTTTTACTCTTTTGGTGAAGTCTTTTGAAGAGCATAGGTGTTTGATTTTTAGAAGACCCCAGTTATCTAGCTTATCTATTGGGGTTTGTGCATTGATGGTTATGGTTTGTATCCTGTTAATGCTGTGTATTAAGGCCTGAAGTGCTGGTCCTATATTTTCTTCTATTAACTATATAGTATTAGGCTTTATATTCAGGTCTTTGATCCATTTTGAAGTAGTTTTTGTATATGGTGTGAGGTATGGGTCCTGTTACATTTTTTTGCAGATGGATATCCAGTTTTGCCAGCACCATTTGTTAAAAAGACTGTATTTACCCCATTTGATGGACTTTGGGCCCTTGTCGAAGATCAGATGACCGTAGGTGGATGGATTTACATCTGGGTTCTCAATTCTGTTCCATTGATCAATGTATCTGTCGTTGTACCAGTACCAGGCTGTTCTGACTACTATAGCTGTATAGTAGGTTCTGAAGTCAGGTAGTGTGAGTCCTCCAACTTTATTCTTCTTCTTCAGTAGTGCTTTACTTCTTCAGGGCTTCTTCCCTCTCCATATAAAGCTAATGATTAGTTTTTCCATCTCTTTAAAGAATGTTGTTGGTATTTGGATCAGGATTGCATTGTATTTGTAAATTGCTTTGGATAGAATTGTCATTTCCACAATATTGAGTCTGCCTATCCATGAGCATGGTATGTTTTTCCATTTATGTAGATCCCTTTGGGTTTCATGCAGAAGTGTTTTGTAGTTTTCTTTATACAGGTCTTTTACATCCCTGGTCAGATTTATTCCTAAGCATTTTATCTTTTTAGGGACTATTGAAAATGGTATTGTTTTCCTGATTTCTTTTCATCATTCTACTTATTGGTGTATAGGAATCCAACTGATTTTTGAATGTTTATCTTGTATCCTGCTATTCTGCTGAATCTTTCTATTAGTTCCAGTAGATTTCTCATGGAGTCCTTAGGGTTTTCTATGTATAGTATTATATCATCTGCAGACAGGGACAGTTTAACTTCTTCGTTACCAATTTGGATGCCCTTTATTTCTTTTTCTTGCCTTATTGCTCTAGCTAGAACTTCCAACACAACGTTAAATAGGAGTGGTGATAAAGGGCATCCTTGTCTTGTTCCTGTTTTCAGGGGACTGTTTTTAGCCTCTCTCCATTAAGAATGATGTTGGCCGTTGGTTTTGCATAGATGCCGTTTATTATGTTGAGAAATTTCCCTTCTATACCTATTTAATTGAGAGTTTTTATCAGGAATGGGTGTTGGACTTTGTCAAATGCCTTTTCTGAGTCAATTGAGATGATCATGTGATTCTTTTCTTTCCTTTTATTTATGTGCTGGATGACGTTGATTGATTTTCTAATGTTGAACCATCCTTGCATAGTTGGTATGAATCCTACTTGGTCATGGTGTATTATTTTTTTGATATGATGCTAAATTCCATTGCCTAGAATTTTGTTGAGAATTTTTGCATCTATATTCATGAGAGATATTGGTCTGTAATTTTCTTTTTTTGTGATGTCTTTGCCTGGTTTTGGTATCAGCGTTATGCTGGCATCATAGAATGAATTTGGAAGTGTTGTTTCCTCTTCTATGCTCTGAAATAGCTTGAGTAGTACTAGTACAAGCTCTTCTGTAAATGTTTTGTAGAATTCTCCAGTGAAGCCATCTGGGCCAGGGCTTTTTTTGGTTGGGTGTTTTTTTATTACCTCTTCAATCTCTTCTCTTGTTATGGGTCTGTTCAGATTTTCAACATCACTTTGTGGTAGTTTGGGTAGGCCATGTGTTTCTAGAAATTTATCCATTTCCTCTAGGTTTTCAAATTTTCTGGAGTGTACTTTTTCATAATATTCTCTTATACTCCTTTTTATTTCAGTTGGGTCTGTTGTAATGTCCCCCATTTCATTTCTTATTTGGGTTATTTGTGTCCTCTCCTATTTTTCTTTTGTCAGTCTGACAAGTGGTTTGTCGATTTTGTTGATTCTTTCAAAGAACCAACTTTTGGTTTTGTTGATTCTTTCCGTTGTTTTTCTGTTCTCTATTTCATTTATTTCTGCTCTGATCTTTACTATCTCCTTTCTTCCAGTGTTTGTGGGTTTTTTTGCTGTTCTCTTTCTATTTGTTTGAGTTCTGTAGTTAATGTTTTGATTTTGTCACTTTCTTCTTTTTTGATGTGTGCATCTATTGCTATAAATTGTCCTCTGAGGACTGCCTTTGCTGTGTCCCAAAGGTTTTGGTATGATGTGTTTTCATTCTCATTGGATTGTAGGAAATTTTTGATTCCATCTCTGATTTCTTCTATTACCCAGTGATGTGTAAGCAGGGTATTATTCAGTTTCCATGTAGTTGATTTTTTTTCCTTGATCTTCCTATTGTTAATTTCTACCTTGATGGCATTGTGGTCAGAGAATATACTTCGAAGTATCTCAGCATTTTGGATCTTGTTGAGGATTGCTCTGTGGCCTAAGATGTGGTCTATTCTGGTGAACATTCCATGTGCATTGGAAAAGAATGTGTAATTTGCAGCAGTTGGATGGAGTGTTCTATATATGTCTATGAGGTCAAGTTGGCTGATTGTCCCCTTTAGGACTTCTCTATCTTTGCTGACTTTCTTCTTAGTTGTTCTGTCTTTTACTGAGAGCGGTGTGTTGAAGTCTCCTACTATTATTGTGGAACTGTCAATTTCTCTCTTCAGTGTTGTTAGAGTTTGTTTTATGTATTTTGGAGCCCTGTCATTGGGTGCATAGATGTTTATTATGGTTATGTGTTCATGATGGATCATCCCCTTAATCATTATATAGTGTCCTTGTTTGTGTTTTATGGTAGATTTTGTTTTAAAGTCTATTTTATCTGAGATTAGAATTGCCACTCATGCTCTTTTTCGGTAGTTGTTAGGTTGATATATTTTTTCCCAACCTTCGACTTTTAATAAATTTACATTTTTTGTTTCTTAGGTGTGTCTCTTCTAGACAGCATATTGATGGATCCTGTTTTATTATCTACTCTGTCAGTCTCCGTCTCTTTATGGGTGCATTGAGTTCATTTATATTCAGTGTAATTATTGATAGATGTGAGTTTGTTGCTGTAATTTTGTAGTGCTTTTTTTGTGGTGCTGAAGTTTTCTTTGTTTGCCTTACTCTCTTGTGATGAGTTACTTTTGTTTGTGGATTTTTTTTTTTCATTTCTTCTGTTTTTGTAGGTTTTGTTTTTGCTGAGACTTTATGTTTTTCCTCTTTTTTTTATGAGTATGTTTGTTAACTTTCTTTGTGGTTACCATGAATTTTATCCTTATCTTTCTAAGTTTGAAGCAGTCTACCATTACCTGGTATCGCCTTGCCTTCCCCTCCATTACAAGGTTCTATACCTATGCCATTTATTCCCTCTTTTATTTTTTTGATGTTGTCATTTTATGATTAATTGCTCTGATTCCCTGCTGTATTTCTTTTGGTTTTGGATAGTCATCGAGAGATCATTTCCTAGAATGGTATCTGGCCAGTACGATCCTGCATCCTAGACTCTGCCTGTGAGCTGACGCTGTTTGTCCTCAGATCGAAGAACTCCCTTTAATAATTCTTGTAAATTTGGTTTGACTTTTACATATTCCCTTAATTTCTGTTCATCTGGAAATGACCTAATTTCACCATCAAATTTGAATGAGAGTTTTACAGGATATATTATTCTTGGCTGGCAATTTTTTCTTCCAAGATTTTATATATGTCATCCCATTGCCTTCTTGCCTGCATGGTTTCTGCCAAGTAATCTGAGCTTAATCTTATTGTTTCTCCTCTGTATGTGACTTCTTGTTTTTCATGAGCTGCTCTCAGGATTCTTTGTTTGTCTTTGGTTTTGGCGAGTGTGTTTGTGATATTCCTTGGTGATCTTCTTTTAGGGTCTCTCCTATATGGCCAGCTTTTCATCTTTCATGATGTTGGGGAAGGTTTCTGTCAGCAGTTCTTCTATGATCCTCTCTGTGTTTTCTGTTTTCTCCCCCTGTTCTGGAATTCCAATCACTCACAAATTTTGCTTTTGATTGTATCCCACATAACTCTCAGTGTCTCTTGATTTTTCTTTGTTCTTTTATCTGAGTTTTCCTCAAACAGAGTTGTATCCAAGTGTTTGTCTTCAATTCCACTGATCCTGTCTTCCACCGTTTCAAATCTGCTTCTCAGCCCTTCTATGACACCATCCATTTCTGAAATCTTGTTGTTTATCTTTTGGATTTCTAATTGTTGTCTTTGTATAATTTCTAGTTGTGAATTTATTTTGGCATTTTGTTCTTGCATTATTTTCCTGAGTTGTTCCAATTTTTTTGTCTGTATTTTCTGTGAATTTGTCTATTTTTTCCTCATGTTGTCAGCTTTTTGCCTCAGCTCTTGGAGATTTCTGAGTACTAGAGATTTGAATTCCCTATCAAGTAGTTCTAATGCATTTTCTTCCACTGGAGAGTCATCTGGTATTTTATTTTGGCTGCCTACTGGAACCATCCTGTCCCATTTTTGTAAATGTTTTGATATTGTCTGCTGTCTTTGGTGCATTCAGTAGTTATTTTTCTCGTTTGTTGATTGTAGATTTGTTTGTTTTGTCCCTTTTTTTTTTTTTAAATTTGACTATGTCTGAGCAGGCGGGCTGTGTGTTCTTTGTTGTTTGCTTGTCTGTGGGCAAAATACTTTTTGCTTCCTTCTCCAATTGGCAGGGTCAGTCACTCAGATATTGTATGGCAGGTCAGGTCTAGCTGAAGAGGAGTTACTGGGATGGGTCGTTTATAGCACTTACTACAGCCACCAGAGCGGGTCGGTAATCAGTGCAGGGCATGTTCCAGTAGGCCATACCTGTGCTGCTTGGTGGTGTGATACCAAGCACATGGTCCAGGTTGGCAGGATGCAGCAGGGAGACTGTTATGTGTGGTGCTAAGATGGATATGGGAGAGAGGAGAGAGGAACAGGAGCCAAAAACATACAAACAAACAAAAAATAATGTTAGGGGAGCTTGCCATTGGAGTGGAGAGATGAGAGACTATGAAATGGAGAATAACAGAAAGGGGAAGAGGAAGAAAATAAAATAAAATAAATGAATAAATAAAAATTGGAAAGGTTAAAGAACCGCAAAGTTCCCAGGGATCCCACCGGTGCAGCTATGAGGTCTAGGGAAGTCGCTCTCAGGTGTTGCAGTACAGCCTGGCTAGAAGGCGTAGAAGTATACAACGCCAGGTATTCAGGGAACAGAAAGAGAAGGAAGATATAGAAAGATGAGAGACTGAGCAATGAAGAAAGACAAAAAGGGAAAAAGAGGGAAAAGAAAATAAAGAAAATTTTAAAAAAGAAGAAGAAAGCCCCCCCAAGAAACGGAAAAAAAAACCCACCAAAAAAAGAAATACCCTCAGGGATCCCTCTGCACGTCTGCGCAAGCCGAGTGGGAAGTCTCCTTGCCACGCCCCACCGCCTGGCCAGAAAGAGCTCCCAACTCAAGAAAAGGAAAAGAAAACAAACAAACAATTCAAAACAAACAAACGAACAAAAGCCCGGGTTCCCACCAGCGCGGCAGCCCAGGCTGGGCAGCAGCTCCACTCTCGAACGGAGCTCCACAGCCCCTCAGGAAGAAGCAAAGACGGTGCATGGAGCCAGGTATTTGAGCGATAGGAGTGGGAGGTGGTGAGAGGTAAGGGAGAAATCAAAAGAAGCAGAAAAAAAAGCAATACTAGCAGCCAACAAACAGCACTCAGAGAGCCAGGTAGTGCGGGCTGGTGTTTCTTGGACAAGAGACTGTGTCCGTGGGAAGCAGAAGGGGTCGAGTGTGGGTGAAGAAGTGTAGGGAGTGGGAAAGCATATATCACAAATTGCCAGAGCTTGCAGCTCCTTAGGAAGAAGCAAAGATGGCGCATGGCGCCAGGTATTTGAGTGAAAGGAGGGGGAGGAGGTGAGAGGTAAGGAAGAAATCAAAAGAAGCAGAAAAAAGCAACACCAGCAGCCAACAAATGGTACTCAGAGAGCCGTCCTGTTCGGGTGTGTGGAATCCAAGCAGCTGGTGTTTCCCGGTGAAGAGATTGTGGCCGTGGGAAGCAGAGGCGGCCGAGTCCAGGTGAAGAAGGGTGGGGGGTGGGAAAGCATATATCGCAAATTACCAACTGTTTTGTCTCCTGCTGGACGCTCCGTGAGGCTGCTTTCTCATACCCCCTGTTTGCTGGTCTCCTATAGGAGACCAAGATGGCGGATCTGTGCTGCTTTAGCTGGTAGAGGACCTCTGCATTAATCTCTCCTTGCTCTCCGTTCTCTGTCAGTTTTCTCACTCCATTTAGTGCTTGGCTGAGTTCTTTAGCTCTTCATTTGATGTTTTAGGGTTTCAGGATTGTTGTTTTCTCTGTTCGGCTTAGTTTTTCAGATCTTTGCTGTGGAGGGATGGCATGGTGCTTCTGCCTAGAGCGCCATTTTGCCGGAACCTCTCAAATTTCTTGGCATAGACAAGTGAGCACCTCCTATGCTGCATCCATTTATTGAAACATCTCAATTGGTATCCTGTCAATTCCCAGAACCTTGTTTGTCACTAATGTGTTCAGTGTTGCTTGGACTTCTTCCTTCAAAACCATCAGCTCTTGATCATATCCTTTTCTTTTTTACAGTGACTCTGTATCCCTTCCATCTTCTTTTGATGTTTCCTGTGTTTTCAATATTTTGACCACAGAATCCTTCAGTATTGCAACTTAAGGCTTGAATTTTTCTTCCTTTCTTTTAGCTTGACAAATTCTGAGAGTGTTCTTCTCTTTTGATTTTCTAACTTTAGGTGTTTACACATTTCATTATACTACCTACTTTACTTCTTCTTCTCCAGTCACCCTTTGAAATCTTCTGTTCAGCTCTTTTATTTCATCATTTCTTCCATTTGCTTTAGCTGCTGTATGTTCAAGAGCAAGTTTCAGAGTCTCTTTTGTCATCCATTTTGGTCTTTTCTTTCTTTCCTGTCTTTTTAATGACCTATCGTTTTCTTCATGTATGACGATGTTGATGTCATCCCACAATCGTTCTGGTCTTTGGTCATTAGTGTTCAGTGTGTCAAATCTATTCTTGAGATGCTCTCAAATTCAGTTGGGATATACTCAAGTTCATAGTTTGGTTTTCGTGGACTTGTTTTAATTTTCTTCATCTTCAACTTAAACTTACATATGAGCAATTGATGGTCCGTTCTGCAGTAGACGCCTGTCCTCGTTCTGACTGATAATATTGAGCTTCTCCATTGTCTCTTTCCACAGATGTAGTCAATTTGATTCCTGTGTATCCCTTCACTGTTTTTGTTGTTGAAAAAAGGTATTTGCCATGAAGAAGCCATTGGTCCCACAAAATTCTGTCATGGGATCTCTGGCTTTGTTTCTATCACCAAGGCCATATTTTCCAACTACTGATTGATCCTTCTTGTTTCCAACTTTCCTATTCCAATCGACAGAAATTGTCAGTGCATCTAGATTGTATGTTTGATCAATTTCAGACTGCAGCAGTTGGTAAAAATCTTCAGTTTCTTCATCTTTGGCATTAGTGATTGGTGTGTAAATTTGAATAATAGGTGTATTAACTGGTCTTCCTTGTAGGTGTATGGATATTATCCTATCATGAACAATGTTGTACTTCAGGATAGATCTTAAATTTGTTCTTATTGATGATGAATGAGATGACATTCCTCTTCAGCTTCTCATTCCCAGCATAGTAGGTCATATGATTGATTCAAAATGGCCAATACCTGTCCATTTCAGTTCACTACTACCTAGGATATCGATGTTATGTGTTCCATTTCATTTTTGATGACATCAATCTTTCTAGATTCATACTTGATATATTCCACATTCCAGTTACTAATGGATGTTTACAGCTGTTTTCTTATCATTTTGAGTCATGCCACGTCAGCAAATGAAACTCTGAAAGCTTGACTCCATCCACGTTTTTAAGTTGGACTCTAGTTTGAGGAGACAACTTTTCCCCAGTTGTATTTTAAGTGCCTTCCAACCTGAGAGGCTCATCTCCTGGCACTGTATCAGATAATATCCTGCTGCTAGTCATTAGGTTTTCACTGAATACCTTTTTCAGAAGTAGACTACCAGGTCCTTCTTCCCAGTCTGTCTTAGTCTGGAAGCTCCACTGAAACCTGCCCACCATTGCTGACCTTGCTGATATTTGAAATACCAGTGGTGTTACTTCCAGCATCACAGCAACAGGCAAGCCATCACAGTACAACAAACTGACAGATGCGTGGTGTAAAACTACATACTTTTTACTACTTTTGTTTGAGTTGAATTTTTTTTTTTAATTTCAAGAATACAATTTATTCCTTGTTTGTTTTTCTCCTTTTCTTTTCTCCTGGAATACCCAACATTTCAATTTTAATAGGAAAGTTCTCATGCTGCCAGGTTGCACTCTTATACAGATTTGTGGTGGAGTCCAAGTAGAAGATAAGAGTTAATAGCTATTTCTGTGGACATTTTTCCTAGTCTCAGGGATATCTGAAGATTTGAACTTCCATTAAATATTTCATCAAAGAGTAACTTGAGGCTTTTATAAGAGTATACTTATTCCATGTCCAACATAAATGAGAATCTGGCAAGTGTTATGACATACTGGAATAAGCACCTATTCCTCATTATCAAGATTTTTTATTAAGGACAGAGAGATTAGGTTTGATGAAGTACAATTACTCTAGATAATGGAAGCTTGGCATGCTCCCCTGAGGAGGCTGCATGGCCAGCAAGGTAAAAGCCCAAGGGATCCCAGGCTAATGGCTTCTCTCAGCTGAGACAGTCTGCACAAGCTCAGTGTGACCAAAGTCACAGTGATCTTGGGACACTAGCATCTGTGTTTGAGAGGCAAAAGACCCCCCACTCTAATGTGCCTATGAATGCTGTGTTGTTGTCTTTTTAAATTCTAAATATACTTGGTGCTGAATGAAGACTATTGTGTTTCATAACTTTAATTTTCAATCTGAACCCAAGATAACCAACTGCTGTTTGTAGAGGAGAGCAGGCAATTCACCAAACAAAATTTTCCTTATAGTTTAATAAGTCCAAACCTAGAATGACACGTTTTGGCAAAAACTAATCCAAACCAAGCAAAATCAAAGAAACAAACAAAAACTTGTGATTATAAAGTATCAAATCATTCTCTTATGTTATTTGTATGTATTTAATCACTGTTGTTGCTGTTAGTTGTGACTCCAAGTGACCAGGTAGAACTGCCCCCATAGGGTTTTCTAGGCTGTAATCTTTAGGGAAGGAGGTTGCCAAGTCTTTCTCTCAAGGAGCAGCTGGGTGGGTTCAAACCTCCAACCTCTGGGTTAGCAGCCAAGGGTTTAACCATTGCTCTACTGGGGCTCCTATTTAATCACTAGCATTCTACAAATCTTTTGAAATGGCAGATTTTAAGTTAAATCTACCTCTAGGCAAGACTCAAGTCCGTATTAAGTCTAAGATATCTAAGCAGCCTTGCTTATGGCAGTTAGCTTACTTGACAAACTTCTTCAAAGATTATTTTTGTCTAATGTTAATTTGAAGACTACATACCCTGCTGTGCACTTGTAAAGTAATCAAAGGTCTTACGTTTACTAGGCTAGATCTCGTGGTGCCAAAAAAAAGTGATAATACACAAGGAGAAAAAGTCATCAGATATAATAAGCATAAGGGTTAAACTCATAGCTTGTATGCTTAATGAAATGCCATATTAAAGTAAGCACCTTCTGTTTTGTGTTTGTTTTAATCTATGCAATTTGAGGAAATCGTGTATTTTTTTAAATTCTTTGTCACTGATCTATACATGAATCAAATAATGTTTGTGGGTGCTCATCTAAGTACAAGAGATTCAAACATAAATCTGGCATTCAAATGACTTACTTTGCATGGAAAAAACATGTAAATATAAGGCTAATTAACTGCTAAATTCATCCATAATAGATACAAGAAAATTCAGCTAAAGGGACTCTTAGCCCAATGCATTTGGCAAAATGACTAAATTAAAAAAGAAGAACATCTGTACTAGAAATTTTTGAAAGAGAAAATTCAAAATATTTAATTAGCAAATATTTTGAAGTAAAATTTTCAGACTTAGGTGGTAAGCTTCAGAGAATTCAATTTTCCTAACTTCTTCTAATTACTTCAAAAGTTTAAAGTTACGTATTTAGGAACAGATGCTATACTGAGTTATATGCTCTTGTGTCTGTACAAAACAAGAATTATAAGGGCATATAATAGGAATTTCATTTTCCAGTTGATTAAGTCTGCCAGGGGCCACAAGGCAAAACATTTTACATCATTAATTCATATGGAGGAAAAACAGTTTAGAAAAATGAAAATGGAATATTTAACTTTTAAGAAAGAAGTTTACTTTATTTTGGAAAATTATATTATAAGAAATGTAGCTTTTATAATGCCACAGTAGTGGTTTTCTAAAGGGTTAGGAACCCTAGAAAGCAGATATTAAAATGTCAATAAAGATAATTCTAGGTTTAACAGTGTCTGAGAATCACCCTCAGATTAGAAAAACACTAGCACCATTTCTTCTATGCTCACTTTAAATTAGAAACCTTTGAGGGGTTTTAGAAATTCTATATATTTCTTTGTTTTATTAATGGAAGATCACTGAGTGGCACAAACAGTTCACACTTGACTACTAACTTAAAGGTTAGCAGTTTGAACCCACTCAGTGGTGTCTCAGGAGAAAGGCCTGGGGGTTTGCTTCTGTAAAGATTCTGGTAAGAAAATGATGGAGCAGTTCTATTCTGTAACACATGGGGTTGTCATGAGTCAGGGGTTGACTCGAGGGCAACAAGTTTGCTTTTGGTTTTTATTAATGAAAGTCATTCTACATTTTAGCAGTGAAGCACTAGAGCAGGCCTACCAGTTCTTGGGAGCCATTGTTAATATTCAGGAATTTGTGAGCCAGTTAATGGCACATTGGTATTTTGACATCAGCAATGGTGGGCAAATTTACATCACAGGCATTGGTAATTAAAATAAACCAGTTCTGGAGTTTTTGTTTCCTTGTTTGTTTGTTTTCCTTTTTCTTTTCTGGAGAAACAGTTGTTAATCATTAGGGCTCCTAATGTGATCTTCGTGAGAAATTTTTGAGATGGCCCTGTCACTGAGTGACTAGTAAATTTCTTTGTGAATGAATCATCTTCTGGTCATCAAATTTAACCCTTACTTTGCTAACTCCATCGACTGCAAAAGTCCATCTTCCATGTCTGAAAATATTTCATTAAGAAACATCTCACCCATTTTCCCAGAATGACACTTTCATCACATAACTTCTCTGCTCCTTTATCTGATTCTTTTTTTCTTCTGAACTCTAGCCTAGAAACTTACTGTTTAATGTTTTATTTGCTTGCACACACCCTCTGCCCAAGCCAAATGGGTCAGCTTGCCAATGGCATCCCTTTATGCATACCCTTTCTCCTTACTTAGAAAGTCCTTCATATTCTCTGAACTTATTTACATCCTACATATTCTTTCTACCAACTGTCCGTCAGTTTTTCATACTGTGGTGGCTTGCATGTTGCTATGATGCTGGAAGCAATGCCACTAGTATTTCAAATACCAAGAGGATCACCCACTGAGGACAACTTTCAGCAGAGCTTCTACACTAAGATACTAGGAAGAAAGGTCTGGTGATCTACTTCAGAAAATAAGCCAGTGAAAACTTTACGGATCACAACAGAATATTGTCTGACTCACTTGCTCTGAATCCGTCATGAGGCAGGATCAATCTCTGGACAAGGATAACGTGTTTGGCAAAACAGAGAGCCAGTGAAGACAAGGGAAACCCTTGGTGAGATAGATTGGCACACTGGCTACAACAATGGACTCAAACATGCCAGTGATTGTGAGGATGATGCAGGACTGGGCATCATTTCCTTCTGTTGTACATGAGATCTCCATAAGTCACAGCTGATTCAAGGGTAGCTAGTTAACTAACCAACTAATTAACTTTGTGTCCCCCAAAAAATATCTGTCAAGTTGGCTGCGGCATGATTCCCAGTATTGTATGACTGTCCACAATTTTGTAATCCGATGTGATTTCCTTATGTGTTGTAAACTCTATCACTGTGATGTAATAAAATGGATTAGCAGCAGTTACACTGATGAGATCTAAAAGATCTAAAATCTCTTTTGAGACATAAAAGAGAGAAGCAAGCAGAGAGACATGGAGACCTCATACCACCAAGAAAGCAGCGCTGGGAGCAGAGTGCGTCCTTTGGACCTGAGGTTCCTGTGCCAAGATGCTCCCAGATCAAGGGAACACTGATGACAAGAACCTTCCTCCAGAGCCATCAGAGAAGAGAAAGCCTTCCCCTGGAGCTGACAACCTGAATTTGGACTTGTAGCCTACTGAACTGTGAGAGAAAAAATTTCTCTTTGTTAAAGCCATCTACTTGTGGTATTTCTGTTATAGCAGCACCAGATGACTAAGACACTAACCTATTCCTCAAGACTCAGCTCTAGTTTTTCCTGCTTTCAAGAAGAACTGACAGAATATGGTAAAAGTGCAACGCTGCAAATCAGCCTAGGGGATGTTTCATATTTTCTGGAATGAAGCATACATGATTTAGGAGGTATATCTTATGAAAAAATGTATAATTTTAAATATGAAATTAGATTATAGTGACCCTCAAAATGCACTGTTTGGATATCGTACTGCAGGAAGCATAAATGACCTTATAAGGAAAGAAAGAAATTATACACTAAAAGAGCTGCAAGAATTAGCTGAATTTAGTGACAGAAGCCAGTGGAGTTACTCCTGTGATTAGATTTTGTAGGAGCTGGATTTGAGGGGGGATATGGAACTTAAGAGAGGATGAGAAAAAACACTGACTGGCAAGAACCTCAGGAGATCAGGCAGACTTGCTGCCAGACTGGCTCTTAGAGGCTGAAGAAAGTGATGGCCAATGCTGAGCAAAATGCCTGAGCTGCCCTGGAAGGTGGTATAGAAAAGAATAAGTGAAAATCCATATCTTATAAAGCATATTATGTGAGGACAGATGACCCACCAGTGGATTATATTCCATGGAAGGACCCAGAGAAACCAAAACTGATTTGCATTAATATAACTTAAGCAAATTTTATAAAAACAAACAGGCCAATTTAAAAAAAAAAAAAAAAAGACAACATATAATCTTGTGAACACATTGCTAAGACCCTTAACAAGGGTCTTGTAAAGTCCCTGGAAAAACATGTGGCCTTGAAATTTATGCATCATTAACTTCATGTTACATTCTTCCTTTTCCTTCAACAAATATAAAAATTTACCTTACTTTTGTATTGATTACCTCAGTTAATGAAATCATCCCACATTCAAGGTAGAATCGTGGAACCCACCCTTTACTGTCACCTGCCCTTTTTCTTTAATCCAGGCTTCACAAAATTATCTCAAGTCTATCTTAAACATTGTATACATTTTTTCCTCTTCTTCATCTTTTTTTTGTACGGTCTTATTCCAGGACCTTCTTTTGCCTGGGATATTATAAAATTACCATATTCTTCTTGATCTTTCAAATCATTGCTAGTTACCTAGAATAAATGTACAACTGCTCATGTCACTCCCATACAGACACCTAATGAAGAATAAAGCCAAATTCTCCTACGTGGGCTGCAAGGGCCATCTCAAGTTGTGCCCACTTATTTCTCCAGGTTTACCTCTAACTGCTTTGCCAAATGTGGAATGATAGAGTCTATCAAATCTCTGTGCTTTTTCTTCATTCTTTCTTCTACATAGAATGCCCTTTGACCTTTTTTTCATCAGAAAAATGCCCAGACACCAATCAAGAGCTAGGCTTATGTCATGATCTTCTTTGTAAAGACCAAACTCTTCACCTCTCCCTTTGTACTTCCACAATATTCACATAGTATATTTTTACTGTAGAACCTACCAGGTAAATTTATTATCTTTTTCTCTAGGATGTGAACTCCCTAAATTTAGAGGCTGTGCCTTGCACACTTTTATACTTCAAGTAGCTAGTAAAGATTTCATTGGATATTTATTATTTTTATCACCTTGAATATCATTTAGCTTTTACAATACCGGAATCATCTTGCCAATCAGACTGTAAATTGTTTGTGAAGAAGGCTCTCACCAAGCATGCCAGTGCATCCTCATAGCTTTGGATTTTTTGTCATTTCTGCCTTTCTATTCCATCACAAACGCACACACACAAACAGCAGTACTAAAGTAAAAGTAAACAGGAGTTGAATGGTTAGAAGGATGAGTGCATACTAAATGGACTTTGCTCTTAATGACCCTGTATATCTAGTTGTTTTATATCACAGATTATTATTCCTCAACTTATTATCACACGGTAAATTTTTAAAATAACTATAATTATCACCTTTGATAAAAGAAAATTAATCCAGTTCTATTAGTCAAAAGGGACCTAGGTACCAGAATTTATTCAATATTGCATTCCCAGAGGTTAGCAAATGAAAGTTTTCATTTAGATAATAAAAAATGAAAATAGGCAGTAGACTCTAAGGAGAGATGATAAATAGTGAATTAAGTGCAGTGAGAAAAAAGAGAATGACACAGATTTGAGACATAAAGTAGGCAAAGATGTAAAAAGAGTTTGGAACAAAACACTAATGGCATCTCAAAAAGAAGACCAGAATATACAATGAATAATACTCTGTGCCTGGGGAAGTCATGCAGTGAGCCACTTTGCCTCTGCTTCATTTACTGCTCTGCTCTATCTAGTTTGTTCTATAGGCTCCCTTTTCTTTCATACCACTCCATGGCTCTAAACTCACCAGCATAAATTCTTTGATCAGGATATTTCTATCACTCTCATTTTTATGTATTATTAATTATTAAATTTGCTTGGTTAACCTTAATTAACAAATGGTTTCATTTTATACACAAGATAGCACAACCAAGCTGAAATATGGCATGAACTCAGCTGGAATAAATGAGCTATTCCAGCCACAATGCACTAGAATGAAGTACATAGAAGGATTGAGTCTGCAATGGTAAGTAGCCAAGAATACTGGAAACCAAAAAGATATATATTTGATTATATTTGGCTTTTCTTTAACAAGACCCAGATAGAGAACAGGGACTTAGGAACGACGACATCACAAGAGTGAAGGAAACTATTTAAATGAGAAAAGATAGACGTTAACATGGCACTGGACTCCTGAGTAACCAATGGGAAGTTCACACATCACAACACTGACTACACAGCAAAATCAGATGACTCCTATGAGTCACCAATAACCATGGCATACAAAGGTAACATTAATTAGCACTTCTACTACTCCACGTTTACTTACCAACCAAATTAAACAACCAGTGAGTGATTTAATGACACCAAAGTGCCTAGAATTCCTTTAGGCATTTTAACAAAATGCAAACATATTTTGAAACATGCTCTCTAACTTCAAGAATCTTTCAATCTAACAGTAGAGATCAGAATATATAGCAAAACACAAGCAAATAGTAAAGTGGGAGAACTAAACAGAGACTAAAAGAAAAAGCAGACTCCCATGTTGTGTATAATAGTCTCTAAGCAAAAAAGTCAAAAGGACAACAAATATAATCAAGTTTTACCATTTTTTGTTGTTTTTTAGTGGCTTGAGTGAGTTCCAACTCATGGTGACCTTATGTATAATAGAATGAATCATTGCCGGGTTCTGTCCCACCGTGGTATGAGTCCATTGATGAAGCTTTTGTGTCAATCCATCTCAGTGAGGGTAGTGGGTCCCTAATGAGAAAAATACAATATTATTCTATTTATTCTATTTGTTGTATACTGAACTCGAGATAAGTGTTGTTAGAATAAAACACAGACATATCAACTACTTGAGGAGAAATGTGACATTTCATGACTCCAATAGCTACGTGTTTGTGTTTTTCCCTAAACCTTTCGTTTTACACATAGCTAGATAGACATTTTAAGTTCTAATTTTTATTAGAAAGCCACACCTACTTTACAAATCTTTATTTGGTGTGTCTTAAATAAGTATCTGTAGGTCTTACCATTTGTGTTTCTATAAATCACTTAGCATTTGAATGTCAAGCCCCAGTGGCTGAAATGGTTAAGCGCTCAGTTACTAATAAAAAGGTTGGTTGTTCAAATCCACCCAGAGGCACCTCAAAAGAAAGCCCTGGCAACCTGATTCCGAAAGGTCACAGCCTTGAAAATCCTATGGAGAAACTGCTTTGCGCACGTGGGCTCACCATGAGTCAAAATCGACTCAATGACAGCTTGTTTTTTTTTTTTTTTTTTTTTTTTTTTTTTGTATTTGAAATCATGCAATGTCACTTTTCTCCTTAAGGAGATGGCAAGTCACTCTTCTACATCCCCAGCACCTATCTCAATCTCGGTATACAGCAAATACAATAAATGAGACTTATGTAACATTTTCCTCATTAGAGAACATTTAAAAAATGGTAAAACCCAAAGTCCATCAAATGGGGAAAAGACAGTCTTTTTAACAAATGGTGCTGGCAAAACTGGATATCCATCTGCAAAAAAATGAAACAGGACCCATACCTCACAACATATACAAAAACTAATTAAAAATGGATCAAAGACCTAAATATAAAGCCAAAAACTACAAAGTTCACAGAAGAAAAAATAGGACCAACACCACAGGCCCTAATACACAGCATTAACAGGATACAAACCATAACCATCAACACACAAACCCCAATAGATAAGCTAGATAACTGGGATCTTCTCAAAATCAAACACCTATGCTCTTCAAAAGACTTTGCCAAAAGAGTAAAAAGAGAACCTACAAACTGGGAAAAAAAATTTTGGACAGTACAAGTCAGACAAAGGTCTAATCTCCATAATCTACAAGAAAATCCAACACCTCTACAACAAAAAGACAAAAATCCAATTAAAAAATGGGCAAAGGAAATGAACAGACACTTCACCAAAGAAGACATTCAAGTGGCCAGCAGACACATGAGGAAATGCTCGCAATCACTAGCCATTAGAGAAATGCAAACTAAAACTACAATGAGATACCATCTCACCCTGGCATTACTGGCACGAATCAAAAACACTGGAAATAACAAATGGTGGAGGGGCTGCGGGGAGATCAGAACTCTTTTGCACTGCTGGTGGGAATGCAAAATGATACAACCATTTTGGAAAATGATATGGTGCTTCCTTAGAAAGCAAGAAATAGAAATACCATATGATCCAGCAATCCCACTCCTAGGAATATATCCTAGAGAAATAAAGAGTCGTCACTCAAATAGACATATGCACACCTATGTTCATAGCAGCATTGTTCACAATAGCAAAACGATGGAAACAACCTAGATGCACATCAACAGATGAATGGATAAACAAACTATGGTACATACACACATTGGAGTACTATGCAAGGAGAAAGAACAATGATGAATCTGTGAAGAATCTCATAAAATGGATGAAACTGGAGGACATTATGCTGAGGGAAATAAGTCAATCACAAAAGGACAAATATTGTATGAGACCTCTATTGAAAAAAACCATGAAAAAGTTCACACACAAAAAGTAACAATCTTTGTTGGTTACCAGGGATGGGAAGGGTGGGAGAAATACTAAATTCGCAATACATAAGTGGTATCTTGTGTGAAGGGTCAGACAGTACGCAATACAGGGGAACACAGCTTGTACTAGGAAAGGTCATGGAAGCTCCACAGATACATCCAAACTCCCTGAGGGACTGAACTGCTAGCTGGAGGGCTGGGCGGACCATGGTCTCCGGGAACATCTAGCTCAATTGGCATAACACAGTTTATAAAGACAATGTTCTACATTCTACCTTGGTGACTAGTGTCTGGGGTCTTAAAAGCCTGTGAGCAGCCATCTAAAGTACTCCACTGGTCTCATCCCTTCGGGAGCAAGGGAGAATGAAGAGACCAGGACACAAGGAAAAGAATACTCCAAAGGACTAATGGGCCACAGCTACCAAGGCCTCCACCAGACTGAGTCCAGTATAGCTAGATGGTGCCCGGCTACCATCACTGACTGCTCTGACAGGGATCACAACAGAGGGTTCTGGACAGAGCTGGAGAAGGATGTAGAACAAAATTCTAACACACACAAAAAGACCAGATTTACTGTCCTAAAGGAGACTGGAGAAACCCTGAGAGTATGGCCCTGAGACATCCTTTTAGCTCAGTGCTGAAGTCACTTCCGAGGTTCACTGTTCAGCCGGGGATTGGACAGCCCCATAAAACAATACGGGACTTATGAGGCACAGCAGTCCAGGGACAAGGGCCAGAAGGCAGAAGGGGACAGGAAAGTTGGTGATAGGGAATCCAAGGTTGAGTCAGGACAGTGTTGATGTGTAGTGAGGTTGTTAACCATTGTCATAGGGCAACATGTGTACTAACTGTTTAATGAGAAACTATTTTGTTCTGTAAGCCTTCATCTAACGTGAGAATAGCAGCACAATTGGAAGAGTGTAGTCGAAGTCACTGCACTGTGCATGTAGAAATTTTTGAAATGGTGTATCGTTGGCTATGTGTATTCTCACCAAAAAAAAAAAAAACAGGTGAGAAGGGAGAGGATTGACCTGTTGTGGGGTTGTTAACCAATGTCATAAAACAATATGCGTACTACTGTTTAATGAGAAACTATTTGTTCTGTAAACCTTCACCTGAAGTACAATTAAAAAAAAAAAAAAAACTTCTAAAAAATAAAAATAAAAAATGGTTAAAAATTGATTATATTTGTTTGGCTTTCTTGTTAATTTTAATTAGAAATTAATTACAGTATTGTTCTATTTAATTCTTCACCCAATACCATGTACTACATACAATTACTATGTACACCCATGCCCTCAAAACCATACATTCTGGACTTCCGGCAACATGGCTCTCTAGGCAGAAGCACCATGCCGTCCCTCCACAGCAAAGATCTGAAAAACTAAGCCAACAGAGAAAAACAGCAATCCTGAAACTTTAAGCATCAAATGAAGAGATAAAGAACTCAGCCAAGCACCAAATGGAATAAGAAACTGACAGAGAACAGAGAGCCAGGAGGCATACATGCAGAGGTACCCTGTCAGCTAACACAGCACGGATCCGCCATCTTGGACTCCTATCAGAGACCAAGGAACAGGGGGTAGGAGAAAGCAGCTTCACAGAGCTTCCAGAAGGAGACAGAATAACCGGTAAACAGCAATATACGCTTTCCCACCCCCAACCCTTCCTCACCCCCACTTGGCCTCCTCTGCTTCCTGCGGCCACAGTCTCTCGGCCAGGAAGCACCGGCTGCTTGGGTTTCAGCCCCCTGCACTTGCCGACTCCCTGATTGTCATTTGTTGGCTGCTGGTGTTGCTTTTTTCTGCTTCTTTTGATTTCTTCCTTACCTCTCACCACCTCCCCCTCCTTTTGCTCAAGTATGTAAGCTCCGTGTGCCATCTTTGCTTCTTCCTGTAGGGCTGTGAAACTCCACTGGAATGTGAAACTGCATCCAGGTCTGGTCTGTGCTGCCATGCTGGAGGGATCCAGGGGCTTTTTTTTTGTTATGTTGAGTGAAAGGAGCAAAACACAAAAGACTATCTACTGTCTGGTTCCACTTACATAAAATTACAAACTCCTCAAAGCTAATCTATAGTGATAGAAAGCAGAACAGTGATTACCTAGGGCCAGGAGTGAGAGTGAGGTTGACTGCAAAGAGGCAAAGAGAATTTTCTGGGGTGATAGAAATACTCTGTATCTTGATTGCCTTGACAATCATAAAATTGTATTCATTTGTCAAAATGAATCGATCAATACGTTTAAAATAGAAGCATTTTATTCTAGGTATAATATAGCTGAATAATGTGAAGTTAAAGTTTCAAAAATGCAATAGTAACAAAACACTATTAGTTAGATTTTCTGTTACTTGTCACTGACACATAAACCACGAATAAGCCATTAGTTTTCAAGTTTTCCTTCTGCAATAGTAGTTTTAAGCATATATAGATTTTGATCTCTCTAGCTAAATATCTATACTCACTGTGGGTAAATGATGACATGCAATGTGTGTGGGGGGGTTAATTTTTACTATTTCCACTACCAGAATTTAGCCAGAGATTTTGTGGCTGAATAGAAATTAGTTTAACTATAGCTTTCTCGTATTTTAAATTGTGTTGAGTAAGACTATTAAAGCCCAATATGAACTTCAAGGATATTCATCCCTTTGGAAGCTTTTTGGTCTACTTCAGGAGGTGACTACAAATGCTATAGTAATGTGATAATAATTGTGATAGAGGAAGTATGCACACTCCTACAGCTAGTAGAAGACTAAAATGCTTTACAGTGATGCAGCTACAGTAATTGGTTTGTTCTGCTCGGAGTTCAATTTAAAATGGCAATTATTTTTTGAATGCGTGATTTAAATCTTTCAAGATATATTGCAGTAAAAAGGAAAAAGCCTCAGAATTGAAATGTAGACTCACACAACTAGTTATGGAGGACAAAATTAGTGTCCATGAGATAACACTTAAATTTTATGTTGTGACTTCAATCAAGAATGAATTTTTAGAATGTATTATAATAGCTTATGAATATATAAGACTAACCATTTAGAAATGATTTTTAAACTTACAGTTAAACCTTAATTAAAGATAGTAAATGAGGTCTCATTTAATATGGCAGCTGTGCCACCCACTGAATATAAAAAAAAATATCCATCTAAGACTGTTCCTGGAGCCCACAAATAGAGACTGATAAATAGCACAGCTTAAAGTGATTTTCCATCTGTCTTCTGTTGTAATACAGGCTTATGCTTGAAATTAACCCAAAGGGATCAACAACACCTACAGGTTGGGAGGATGGAATAGTATGGCTGAGATGTGATCAAGCAACCAAACACCATCAATTACAATATAGGCACCGGTAATTTTGGAGCATTTTTATAATTTTCCCTGTTTTAGTTCCTTGTTTTTCTTTCTCAATACAATGGGTTAAAAGTTTTAAAATATAGTTTAGGCAGGTATTGTTTTGTTAAAATCTGTAACAGAGAAACTGTACCAATCAGAGGGCTTGGTTGCAAGAAGCAAAAAATTACCCTGGCTAACTTCTACAGAAAATAAATTAATTAGGAGGATATTTGGTTATAGAATCAATGGGAAGAATGGAGATCCATGCTCGGGAAATGTGCTGAAAAGGAAAGCTGGTGAGCTGAATCCCCGGCTAAGATCACTCTACAAAAACTGCCTAGGGAGAATAAAACTGTTGCCTTACCTCTACACTGATATTTGACCCAGCCATATCATCAAACCATTATTTGACTCTAAATGTTGCCTCCATCATCAGCAAAATGAATCTGAAACATTTTTTCCCTCTGTTAGATCACTTTAGAATGTTAAATCCGCTTAATTTCTGCACTAGCCTCCAGGACAGGAAAGGCCAGGTATCAAAGCTCCGCTCACTAAGACACACAACAGCCATGGCAGTTGCCCTGTGCTTTCTGTAACTAGAAGCTTGCCCTTCTCTGAGGACATGGTTTTCTTTTATCTCCTAAGATAGTGTCTGTTTATTGTTTCCTTCATATCCTAGGCTTGCAGTATGGAAAAATAATTCCCTAGAACGTTATTGCTTCCCACCAGATCATTATTCTTCCCTAAACAGTGCCGGCTTCCTTTGATTTCAATACACTTGGGCTCTTCCTACTATCCCTTTTTCTTTCTTTCTTTTTTTTTTTGCAGTCGTCTACTCAAAATTTTTCACCCTCTTCCATTAATTAAAGAATTTCCAAATAGCTTGTTAACTCTCTTTCCACCATTCCTCTTGTCAAATATGAACCATCCAAACTTTTATTATCAGTTTTTTGGCCTCTTTACCCGCATCCTATTTATGCTACCCACTAGGAGGCTATCATTACAAATAACTTCACTATTTTCAAAATTCGTTTCAAAACTCTACTCTGATCACTGCTTCCTATCTTTCTACAACACTAACTCTGGTAACACTAATTCAAGTCCTTCTATCCCAGCTGGAACCTCTAATCCGTAACTTAAACATATTTCCACTATCAGCTGTTCTCTCTCTGTCCTTACTCCCTTCCTTACTCAGCTTGGTATTTATGGTTGCATTATGCTCACTTCCTTGCATAACTCTCAACTCCCTTGATGACTTATTTTTTATAAATATGTAAAATATAGTAGATAAAAGAAAGATAGCATTCATAATTCTGCTATAGAGGAACAACCACTCTTAAGATGTTGGTTCATTTATGTACCAATGTTTTATTTTACAAAAGGATTTTATGTAGTCAATATTTTGTTGTTTACATTATTTGCAATAATGATTTAAAAAATCCTCTTAATTTAAAGAAGTTAAGACTATCATAAAAAAAATAACACAGATTTATTGTCAGGTAAAGTGATATTTGGAGTCCTGGTGGCACAGTGATTAAGAGCTCAGCTGCTAACCAAAAGGTCAGCAGTTCAAATCCACCAGCAGCTCCTTGGAAACCCCAGGGTAGCTCTATTCTGTCTATAAGGGTTATTATGAGTTGGAATCGACTTGATGGCAATGGGTTTTAAAAGAATATTGAAGAAAACTGGTACAACAAAGATCAATGCTTGTGAAATACTGTTGTAGATAAGTAAAGAGTCGTGAAGATTATTTAACAAGAGAATACCAAGATCAAATCTAAATATCTTTGAAGAGTAAATAGGAGTTGAGAAATATAAACTATAAACAGATACTTTAAAAATTTAATAATGAAGATTTCATAAGATAAATTGGAAATTGAAGTCCTTTCCTCCTAACTTCTTTTTATTTTTTTTAAACATAGAACCATGATCAAGGCTTTCTTGACTTAACATCACACAGCCAACTATGTCTATTTGCTCATCTCAAATACTCAAAACAGTGGAACCTAACTTCTACTACTGAGAGCTGTTGAAATTACTAATTTGTGGGGATCGGCTGGATGGCAATGGGTTTGTCTTTTGTTTTTTTGGTATTTAATCTATTCTCTCAACTCAAAAGCATAAAACAACAACAGCAACATTTTACCTGTAACTTACGTGTAATTGATATATTAAACAAAATCTCCACCCAGACTTCTTCCCTGAGATCTAGAACTGTACTTTCTACTAGTAACTGGACATTTCTACTTTGTCATCCAGTAGATGCCTCAAACTCAATACATCACAAGTCAGTATTGGCTTCATCCTTGAACCTGCCTATCCTCATGTATTATCTATCTTTTTAAAAAATTTTTTTTATTGTACTTTAGGTGAAGGTTTACAGAACAAATAGTTTCTCATTACAGTCAGTACACATATTGTTTTATAACATTGGTTAATAACCCCATGACATGTCAGCACTCTCCCTTCTCAACCTTGGAGGACCTTTTTTCTTTTTTGGTGAAAATATACACAGCCAAAGACACACAGTTTCAAAAATTTCTACATGTACAATTCAGTGCCATTGATTATGGTCTTCCAGTTGTGCTGCTATTCTCATCCTTTTCCAAATTATTCCATCACCATTATCTTCAACTCGCTGCCCCCTAGGCTTCCCATCAAAACTTCTGAGTTGCTGTTGTCAGTTTGATCTCACATAGATAATTCTTTTTTTTTTTTAAATTGTACTTTAGATGAAGGTTTACAAAACAGAATAGTTTCTGATTAAACAGTTAGTACACATATTGCCTTATGACAATGGTTAACAACCCCATGACATGTCAATACTGTCCTTTCTCAATCTTGGATTCCCTATCACTAGCTTTCCTGTCCCCTCCTGCCTTCCAGTCCTTGTCCCTGTACTCCTGTGCCTCATTTGTCTCATTTTGTTTTATGGGGCTGTCCAATCCCCAGCTGAACAGTGAACCTCAGGAGTGACTTTACCACTGACCAAAAAGGGTGTCCAGGGGCTATACTCTCAGGGTTTCTCCAGTCTCTGTCAGGCCAGTAAATCTGGTCTTTTTTCTGTGTGTGTCTTAGAATTTTGTTCTACGTCCTTCTCCAGCTCTGTCTAGGACCCTCTGTTGTGTTCCCGGTCAGAGCAGTCAGTGGTGGTAGCTGGGCTCCATCTAGATGTACTGGACTGAGTCTGGTGGAGGCCTTGGTAGCCGTGGTACCTTAGTCCTTTGGACTGATCTTTTCTTTGTATCCTATTCTCTTCATTCTCCCTTGCTCCCAAAGGGGTGAGACCAGTGGAGTATCTTAGATGGCTGCTCACAGGCTTTTAAGACCCAGATGCTACTCACCAAGGTAGAATGCAGAACATCGTCTTTATAAACTGTGTTACGCCAATTGAGCTAGATGTTTCCCGAGACCATGGTCCCCACAACCCTCCACCCAGCAATTCAGTCCCACAGGGAGTTTGGATGTGTCTATGGAGCTTCCATGACCTTTCTTTGTACAAGTTGTACTAGCTTCTCAAGTATTGTGTACTGTCTTACCCTTCACCAAAATTATCACTTGTCTATTTAGTATTTCCCTTCCCCACCCCTCCCATCCCTTTTAACCAACAAAGATTGTTACCATTTGTGTGTAAACTTTTTCATAAGTTTCTGCAGTAGAGGTCTCATACAATATTTGTCCTTTTGTGATTGACTTATTTCACTCAGCATAATGCCCTCCAGTTTAATCCATTTTATGAGATGCTTCACAAATTCATCGCTGTTCTTTCTCATTGCATAGTACTCCATTGTGTGTATGTACCATAGTTTGTTTATCCATTCATCTGTTGATGAGCATCTAGGTTGTTTCCATCTTTTTGCTATTGTGAACAATGCTGCTATGAACATGGGTGTGCATATGTCTATTAGTGTGACAGCTCCTATTTCTCTAGGATATATTCCTAGGAGTGGGATTGCTGGATCGTATGGTATTTCTATTTCTAGCTTTCTAAGGAAGTCCATATCATTTTCCAAAATCGTTGTACCATTATGCATTCCCACGAGCAGTGGATAAGAGTTCCGATCTCCCCGCAGCCTCTCCAAAATTTGTTATTTCCAGTGTTTTTGATTCGTGCCGGTAATGCCGGGGTGAGATGGTATCTCATTGTGGCTTTAATTTGCATTTCTCTAATGGCTAGTGATCACGAGCATTTCCTCATGTGTCTGCTGGCCACTTGAATGTCTTCTTTGGTGAAGTGTCTGTTCATTTCTTTTGCCCATTTTTTAATTGGATTTTTGTCTCTTTGTTGTAGAGGTATTGGATTTTCTTGTAAATTACAAAGATTAGACCTTTGTCTGACTTGCACTACCTTTGTCTGACTTGCACTGTCCAAAAAATTTTTCCCAGTCTGTAGGTTTTTTTTACTCTTTTGGTGAAGTCTTTTGAAGAGCGTAGGTGTTTGATTTTTAGAAGATCCCACTTATCTACCTTATCTTCTGGAGTTTGTGTGTTGTTGGTTATGGTTTGTACCCAGTTAATGCCGCATATTAGGGCCTCTAGTGTTGATCCTATTTTTTCTTCTATGAATTTTATAGTTTTTGGCTTCATATTTAGGTCTTTGATCCATTTTGAATTAGTTTTTGCATATGGTGTGAGGTATGGGTCCTGTTTCATTTTTTTTGCAGATGGACATCCAGCTTTGCTAACCCCATTTGTTAAAAAGGCTGTCTTTTCCCCATTTGATGGACTTTGGTCACTTCTCTAAGATCAGGTGAGCATAGGTAGATAGATTTGCATTTGTGTTCTCAATTCTGTTCCGTTGGTTAATGTATCTGTTGTTGTACCAGTACCAGGCTGTTTTGACTACAGTAGCTGTATAGTAGGTGCTGAGGTCAGGTAGTGTGAGTCCTCCTACTTTATTCTTCTTCTTCAATAGTGTTTTACATATTCGGGGCTTCTTCCCTTTCCATATAAAGTTAATGATTAGTTTTTCCATCTCTTTAAAGAATGTTGTCGGTATTTGGATCGGGATTGCATTGTATTTGTAAATTGCTTTGGGTAGAATTCTCATTTTCACTATATTAAGTCTACCTATCCATGAGCATGGTATGTTTTTCCATTTATGTAGATCCTTTTGGGTTTCTTACAGTAGTGTTTTGTAGTTTTCTTTGTACAGATCTTTTACATACCTGGTTATATTTATTCCTAAGTATTTTATTTTTTTAGGAGCTAGTATAAATTGTATTGTTTTCCTGATGTCCTTTTCATTGTTCTCTTTATTGATGTATAGGTATCCAACTGATATTTTTTATGTTTATCTTGTATCCTGCTACTCTGCTGAATCTTTCTATTAGTTCCAGTTGTTTTCTCTTTGAGTCTTTAGGGTTTTCTGTGTGTATTATCATATCATCCTCAAACAGGGACAGTTTAACTTCTTCATTACCAACTTGGATGACATTTATTTCTTTCTCTTGCCTTATTTCTCTAGCTAGGACTTCTAGCACAATGTTAAATAGGAGAGGTGATAAAAGGCATCCTCATCTCCTTTCTGTTCTCAAGGGGAATGTTTTCAGCCTCTCTCCATTAAGAATAATGTTGGCTGTTGGTTTTGCATGGGTGTCCTTTATTATGTTGAGAAATTTCCTTTCTATACCTATTTTATTGACAGTTTTTATTAGAAATGGGTTTTGGACTTGGTTGAATGCCTTTTCTGTGTCAGTTGAGATGATCGTGTGATTCTTTTCTTTCCTTTTACTTATGTGTTCAATTATTATGATTAATTTTCTAATGTTGAACCATCCTTGCATAACTGGTATGAATCCTACTTGGTCATGGTATATTATTTTTTTGATATGATGCTGAATTCTATTGGCTAGAATTTTGTTGAGAATTTTTGGGTCTATATTCTTGAGACATATTGGTCTGTAATTTTCTTTTTGGGGGGTGTCTTTGCCTGGTTGGTATCAGGATTATTTTGGCTTCATAGAATGAATTCATAAGTGTTGCTTCCTTTTCTACTTTCTGAAATAGATTGTGTAGTACTGGTACAAACTCTTTGAATGTTTGGTAAAATTCTCCAGTGAAGCTATCTGGGCCAGTGCTTTCTTTTGTTGGGAGTTTTTTTTATTACCTTTTCAGTCTCTTCTCTTGTTATGGGTCTGTTCAGATTTTCAACATCACTTTGTGATAGTTTGTGTAGTCGGTGTGTTTCTAAAAATTTATCCATTTCTTCTAGGTTTTCAAATTTGCTGGAGTATACTTTTTCATTATACTCTGTTATGATCCTTTTTATTTCAGTTGGGTCTGTTGTAATGTCCCCCATTTCATTTCTTATTTGGGTTATTTGTGTCCTCTCCTGTTTTTCTTTTGTCAGTCTGGCCAGTGGTTTGTCGATTTTGTTGATTCTTTCAAAGAACCAACTTTTGGTTTTGTTGATTCTTTCTATTGCTTTTCTATCCTCTATTTTATTTATTTCCGCTCTGATCTTTATTATTTCCTTTGTTCTGGTAGCTGTGGGCTTTTTTTTGCTGTTCTCTTTCTATTTGTTTGAGTTGTATGGTTAATCTTTTTATTTTGTCCCTTTCTTCTTTTTTGATGTGTGCATCTATTGCTATAAATTGTCCTCTGAGGACTGCCTTTGCTGTGTCCCAGAGGATTTGGTATGACGTGTTTTCACTCTCGTTTGATTCCAGGAATTTTTTGATTCCATCTCTGATTTCTTCTATTACCCAGTGGTTTGTAAGCAGGTGTTATTCAGTTTCCATGTAATTGATTTTTTTTTCCTTGTTTTTTCTGTTGTTAATTTCTACCTTGATGGTGTTGTGGTTAGAGAAGATATCTTGTATTATCTCAGCATTTTGGATCTTTTTGAGGATTGCTCTGTGGCAAAGATGTGGTCTATTCTGGAGAACATTCCATGTGCTTTGGAAAAGAATGTGTACTTTGCAGCTGTAAGGTGGAGTGTTATATATATGTCTATGAGATCCAGTTGGCTGATTTTGCCCCTTAGTTCTTCTGTATTTTTGTTGAGTTTCATTTAGATGTTCTGTCCTTTACTGACAGTGGTGTGTTGAAGTCTCCTACTATTATTGTGGAACTGTCAATTTCTCTTTTCAGTGCTGTTAGAGTTTGTTTTATGTATTTTGGAGCCCTGTCCATCAGTGCATAATGTTTATTATGGTTATGTCTTCATGATGGATCGTCCCTTTAATCATTATATAGTGTCCTTCTTTGTCTTTTATGGTAGATTTTGTTTTAAAGTCTATTTTATCTGAGATTAATATTGCCATTCCTGCTCTTTTTTGTAGTTGTTAGCTGGATGTACTTTTTTTCCAACTGTTGATTTTTAATAAATTCACATCTTTGTTTCTAAGGTGTGTCTCTTGTAGACAGCATATTGATGGTTCCTGTTATTTTATCCATGCTGTCACTCTCGGTCTCTTTATGGGTGCATTGGGGCCATTTACATTCAGTGTGATTATTGATAGGTGTGAGTTTATTGCTGTCATTTTGTAGTGCTTTTTTGGGGGGTGCTGACTTTTTCTTTGTTCCTCCTACTCTCCTGTGCAGAGTTCCTTTTGTTTGTAGATTTTTTTTTTCATTTCTTTTGTTTTTGTAGGTTTTGTTTTTACTGAGACTTTTTGTTTTTCCTCTTTATTTTGATGAGTAGGTTTGTTAACTTTCTTTGTGGTTACGTGAAATTTACCTTTATCTTTCTAAGTTTGAAGCAGTCTATTATTACTACTATTATCACCTTGTCTTGCTCTCCATTAGAAGGTTCTATACCTACACCACTTATTCCCTCTTTTATTGTTCTGATGTTGTTGTTATTAATAGATTAATTGCTCTGATTCCCTGTTGTATTTCTTTTGGTTTTAGATAGTCCTTGAGAGTTCATTTCCTAGATTAGTATCTGTATGGTATGATCCTGCATCCTAGATTCTGCCTGTGAGCTGATGTTGTTTGTTCTCAGATCAAAGGACTCCCTTTAATAATTCTTGTAAGTTTTCTTTGGTTTTTGCATAGTACCTTAATTTTTGTTTATCTGGAAATGACCTAATTTCACCATCAAATTTGAACGAGAGTTTTGCAGGATATATTATTTTTGGCTGGCAGTTGTTTTCTTTCAAGGTTTTATATATGTCATCCCATTGCCTTCTTGCCTGAATGGTTTCTGCCAGATAATCTGAGCTTAGTCTTATTGTTTCTCCTCTGTATGTGACTTTTTGTTTTTCTTGAGCTGCTCTCAGGATTTTTTGTTTGTCTTTGGTTTTGGCTAACGTGATTATGATATGCCTTCATGAATTTCTTTTGGGGGTGTATCCTATATGGGGTTTGTTGAGCTTCATGGATAGCCAGCTTTTCATTTTAATAATATTGGGGAAGTTTTCTTTCAGCAGCTCTTCAATGTTGCTCTGTGTTTTCTGTTTTCTCCCCCTGTTCTGGAACTCTGATCACTTGCAGATTTTTGCTTTTGTTTTTATCCCACATAATTCTCAGGGTCTCTTCATTTTTCTTCATTCTTTTTTTCAACAGAGTTGTATCCAATTTCAATTTCAATGATCCTGTCTTCCACTATTTCAAACCTGCTCCTCAGCCCTTCTATAACACTCTCCATTTATGAAATTTTGTTGTTTATCTTTTGGATTTCTAATTGTTGTTTCTGTATGATTTCTAATTGTGAATTTATCTTGGCATTTTGTTCCTGCATTATTTTCCTAAATTCTTCTTTTTTGTTGTTTTTTTTGTCTGTATTTTCCATGAATTTCTTTATTTTTTTCTCATTTTTGTTAGTTTTTGCTTCAACTCTTGGATAGCTCTGAATATTAGAGATTTGAATTCCCTATCAGGTAGTTCTAGTGCCTTTTCTTCTACTGGAAAGTCATCTGGTGTTTTATTTTGGATGATTACTGGAACTATCCTGTCCTGTTTTTATAAATGTTTTCATCTGCTGTCTTCTGGACACTGGGCAGTTATTTTCCTAGTTTATTGATTGTAGATTTTGTTTGGTCCTGCTTTTTTGTTTTATTTGGCTATATCTGAGCAGACAGGCTGTGTGTTTTTTGTTGTTTGCTCGTCTTTGGACACAATACTTTTGGCCTCCTTCTCCAGTTGGCAGGGTCAGTCACTCAGATATGGTAGAGTTGGGCAGGTCTAGCTGAAGAAGAGTTGCTGGGATGGGTTGTTTGTGGCACTTACTAAGGCCACCAGGGAGGGCCAGTAATCAGTGCAGGGGAGGTTCCGGTAGGCAGTGCCTGAGCTGCTTGGTGGTGTGATGTTTAGGGCACAGTACAAGTAAGCAAGATGGAGGGGAAAGATTGTGACGTGGAGCTAAAATGGGTATGGGAGACAAGAGAGACAAACGGGAGCCAAAAACATACAAACAAAAAAGAGTGCTAGGGGAGCTTGCCATTGAAGTGGAGAAATGAGAGACTAAGAAATGGAGAAAAACAAAAAGGGGAAGAAAAAAAAAGAAAAGAAAAAATGGATAAATAAAAATTAGAAAGAAAGAAGAAAAGAAAAGCTCCCAGGGATCCCCCCAGTGTAGCTGAGATGTCTGGGGAAGTTGCTTCCAGGCTGTGAAGCACAGCCTGGCTAGAAGAGGTAGAGTGTCACTCTGCACCAGGTATTCAGGGGACAGGAAGAGAAGGAAAGTATAGAGAGGTGAGAAACTGAGTAATGAAAAAAGACAAAATGGCAAAAAGAGGGAAAAGAAAAGAACACAAACAAATTAAAAAAAAAAAAAAAACACAAGAAAAACAGAAAAAAAAAAGCCCAAAAAGAAAACAAGAAGAAAGAAGTGCCCTTGGGGATCCCTCTGCATGTCTGTGCAAACTGAGGGGGTAGGTTGCAAGCCCTGCAGTACTGCCTGGCTAGAACAGGCTTGCAATTTGAGAAAAGAAAAAGAAAACAAACAATTCAAAACAAACAAAAAAGTCCCGGGATCCCACCAGCATGGCAGGACGGGCCGTGAAGCAGTTTCACATTGGAGCGGTATTTCACAGCCTTTTAGGAAGAAGCAAACATGGTGCATGGAGTCAGGTATTTGAAAGAAAGGAGCAGTAGGTGGTGAGAAGTAAGGAAGAAATCTAAAGAAGTGGAAAAAAGCAGTACCAGCAGCCAACAAATGACACTTAGGGAGCTGGCCAGTGCGGACAGGTGGAAGCCAAGTGACACCCGAGTGAAGGTGGTGCTTCATGGCCAAGAGACTTGCAACAGGAAGGAGAGCAGGCCGTGTGGGGGTGAAGAAGGGTGGGGGGTGGGAAAGCGTATATCACTGGTTACTGGTTGTTCTGTCTCCTGCTGGAAGCCCTGTGAAGCTGCTTTCTCGTGCCCTTTGTTCGCTGATCTCTAATAAGAGTCCAAGATGGCAGATCCATGCTGCATTAGCTGGTGGGGACCTCTGCATATATGTCTCTTTGCTCTCTGTTTTCTGTCAGTTTCTTTTTCCATTTGGTGCTTGGCTGAGTTCTTTATCTCTTCATTTGATGTTTAGGGTTTCAGGATCTCCTTTTTCTTTTTTTGGCTTTGTTTTTCAGATCTTTGCTGTGGAGGGACAGCGTGGTGCTTCTGCCTATAGCGCCGTGTTGTCTTGAAGTCTGTATTATCTAATGTTATTGAAACTTCAACTACAAAAACACTAAGCTGAACACACTCACTTGTTCATCCTTTACAGGATAAATCAGACTGATCTAATCAGATTTACTCAGATAGAATAAATCAAATATTTTTAGAAATTCTTAAAGCTACCATTGCGTACTTTCCATTCTCTATCCTGTTACCTCAATTAGCTTTTTAAAATGCATTTGCTCATGTACAATTAAAAGAAAAAATCAATGTTTCCCATTGTCTTTAGTATAACATTCAATTTTTTAATCTGTTACATAAAACTGTTCAATATATTGTCCCTGAATATTCTAGCCTCATCTTCTTTAATAATTCTTTTTCCAAACAAACTGCCCTTTCCATAATGTAAGCAATTTCAAATAATACCACTCTTTGTCCTGTGGACCTTATCACAAGTGTTAGATTTTGTCTGCTATAACTTCTGTAAATAATCCTTTTTTCTGGTTTATTTTGATCCTCTCTATTTTTGCATATCTCCCATTTACAGTAGTGCCCTTAGATTCCAGAGAACATGATAGTTGACCTGGTGCTAATTTTCAGAGGCTGTACTGTGGCTCATCTCTGGCAATACTTCTCACCACATGGCAAGAAATCAATGGCACCAAAGAAAAATGTCAAATAGGAGATTGTGCCATTCCTTTTCTGAACGATGCTTCAGGCTCCTGATTTGTGTTCTCCCTACCCAAATGGCCTGATCCTACTTTCATAAGATGCATGGTCCTGTTACCTAGATCTGCTCTCTCTGAGATAGACCACACAGGCAATGTGCCCTCCTTCAAATCAGGAAGATGGTGTTGTGGTGGGATTTTGACATTAGGGCTCTTGGGATGTCCATGGCATGAGGCCCGTTAGGCTCCAAGGCAAAGCCTGTGCTATTTTTCATCCCACTTCTCTGCTCTGTACTCAAAATTTTATTCTCCAGATGTTTTCTAAAGATAACAATAAAGTCTGTCCACACTCATGAATTTCTTTGCTATCTCTAAGCTAATGTTATTTGCAAATCTATAGTTAAATCTAACTGTGAGCTAATTTAAAACTAACTGGCTACCAGACATCTTCACTTTAACATCCCACAAAGACCTGAGATTGAATTCTTTATTTTCCATTCCCAAGCTTGTTTCCTTTCACTTATTTTATAGTTCTGTGAGTATTAGCATCATCCATCCTGTTATCTAAGCTAAAATACTGAGTGTTATTCTTATCATTCTCAGTTTTTCACATCTACTAAATCATTAATTCCTCTTGATTAGAAAGGTAGTAAACATTACAAATTCTAGTGTATGCCAATGGAAAGAGAGAATTAATGAAATGGAGTGAGCATAATACAAAAATATGGTGGTGCAGTGGTTAAGAGCTCGGCTGCTAATCAAAAGGTCAGCAGTTCGAATCCACCAGTTGCTCCTTGGAAACCCTATGGGGCAGTTCTTCTCTGTCCTATAGGGTAGCTATGAGTTGGAATTGTTGTTTTTAATCTATTTATATACCTATCTCTGTATCTCTCTATCTATATCTCTGGGTGAAAAGGAAACACCATAAACAAGAGAATCTTTCCTCCTTTCTAAATGCCACATGTGGCAATTCAACATTCAGGCACCATAATAATTCTTCCAATTTGCATAGTACTTTGGTAGGTTAAATGTCCTTTGTCTTGCAAGATATGTGTATATATACATATATATATAGATATAGGTATAGATACCATAACAATCCCTCTGAAGTAGATAAGTCAGATATCACCTATCTTTTTCCAGGTAAGGACCCTGAGGTCTCTGGAAGTCAAGGTTTTGTCCAGGGTCACACTGCTAGTAAGTGCTTGGACTGGGGCTTGAATTGAGGCTGTCTGTCTCCAAGTCTGATACCCTTTGAAATATTCCAAGATGCCTCCAGAAATACATTTTTTAATGAATAGGCATGACAACCACACCAATCCTTTAATTAAATCCTTTTGGAAATATTGAGATGGTAAACAGTACTGGCCAAATCACCCAGTGCTCTTGCAGCACCCTGGTCATTTACTAGAGTCAGTTGATTCCATAGTCCTTTAGGTTTTGAGTACTCATAAAAGGGAATTAATAAGAAGACCCTCTAAGTACATCAAAAAGAGCCTCTAGGAGCACGAAGAAATACAAAAGACTATAGTTTTTACATCCACCATGTGCACTCGGGACTCACTCTCACAGCCTCACCAGGAGCCTGTAGGTATAGCAGGCCTTTTTTCTATACAAAAAATTTCATCATCCAAAATACATGAAAACTATTCCTGAAGGACCAACATGTTCTGATTAGTAATATTAATATCTGAAATCATTTCAGATCAAGTAATAACTGAAAATTAGATGATTTATTTAGCTTAGACTGTACTAGAGCGGGAGCCCTGGTGGTGCAGTGGTTAAGCATTCAGCTGCTAACCAAAAGGCTGGCAGTTCGAATCCGCCAGCCACTCCTTGGAAACCCTATGGGACAGTTCTACTCTGTCCTATAGGGTCGCTGTAGGTCAGAATCCCTAAACAGTAACAGATTTGGTTTGGTTTTTTGATAGTAGAATAAACTTAAAGGAACGTCCCTGGACCTTCCTGTCACTAGAATTCATTTGCTTATCTCCATCTCTTTGTCATTATCCTGATTTAAGGTCACCAGCCTATTTCACTTGCACTACTGCCAATGTATGTTATCTTTTTTCCCTTTGATTGGAATCTAAGTCACTTCCTACATTATCTACAGTTCCACCCACATTTTCTTTCTGCAACCCAAATCTAATTACATTATACTCCTGTTTATAAATCCTTCAACAGCTCCATAGATTCCTATAGAAAAATCCAAATTTCCTAACATGCCTAACAAGGCCCTTCATAATATAATCTTTGCTTATCTCCCATTTTTACACTTTATATGCATGTCATACACTTGAACTCTTTATTTGATAAAATCAAGGTAAATCCTTAAAGTATTCCTTCTCTTTCTCTCCCAAGCCCAAATTATTGTAATGGTTCACCTGGAATTCCTATAGACTCATTCTGGTCTCCCTGCTTCCACGTTTGCCATTCACATAGGCCATTCTCTACAAAGCAGTCAAAATAAGCTTTTTAAAATGTAAATAAGATGTGCCATTTCCCAAATCAAACATTTCAATATATTTCTATTATATTTGGAATGAAATAACATACCAAGGTCTACAAGACGCATCATGATCTGCCCCCTGCCAACCTCTCAGAGCCTGTCTTATGCCACTCTTCTTACATGTTGTCTTTCTGTTCCTGAAATACTCCGAGATCTCTCCCACCTTGGGACTTCACTCTTGGTTCGCATTGTCTGGAAGGTTCTGCCCTCAGGTGTTCTCATGATTGTCTCTTTCAGTTCATTCCTGTCTCCTAAATGTCACTTTCTCAAATGTGTCTCATATTACATTAAATTATCATCTACTGAATCATATTATATTATAATTTTATATTATATCATCCCTACATGTCTGTCAGTTTGTCATACTGTGGTGGCTTGCATGTTGCTGTGATGCTGGAAGATATGCCACTGGTATTTCAAATACCAGCAGGGTCACCTATGGTGGGGAAGATTCAGCTGAGCTTCGAGACTAAAAGAGACTAGGAAGAAGAACCTGGCTTTCTACTTCTGAAAAAATTATCCAGTTAAAATCTTATGAATAACAGCAGAACATTGCCTGATAGAGTGGCAAAAAATGAGCCCCTCATGTTGGAAGGCACTCAAAAGACCAATGGGGAACAGCTGCCTCCTCAAAGTATAGTCAACCTTAATGACATGAAAGGAGTCAAGCTTTCCAGATCTTCATTTGCCAATGTGATACGACTCAAAATGAGAAGATATAGCTGAAAATATTCAGCAATAATTGGAACATGAAATGTACGAAGTATGAATCTAGGAAAATTGGAAGTCATCATAAATGAAATGGAACACATAAAGATTGATATCTAGGCATTAGTGAGATGAAATGGACTGGTACTGGTCATTATGAATCAGACAATCATATGGTCTACTATGCAGTGAATGATAAAGAGAAATGACGTTGCATTCAGCATCAAAAAGAGCATTTCAAGATATATCCTGAAGTACAACACTGTCAGTGATAGGATAATATCCATATGTCTACAAGGAAGACCAGTTAATACAACTATTATTCAAATTTATGCACCAACCACTAAGGCCAAAGATGAGGAAATTGAGATTTTTACTAACTTCTACAATTTTAAATTGATCAAACACACAATCAAGATGCATTGTTCATTACTGGTAATTGGAATGTGAAAGTTGGAAACAAAGAAGAAGGAAAAGTAGCTGTAAAACATGGCCTTGGTGATAGAAATGATTTATTTTATTTTATTATATTATATTTATTATATTGTTGTTATGTGCCATTGAGTCAGTTACAGCCCATAGGGACCCTATGTACAACAGAAGGAAACACTGTCCAGTCACATGTCGTCTTCACAATCATTACTATGCTTGAGGCCATCGTTGCAGCCACTGGGTCAATCCATCTCATTCAGGATCTTCCTGTTTTTCACTGGCCCTCTACTTTACCAAGCGTGATGTCCTTCTCCAGGGACTAATCCCTCCTTATAACAGGTCTAAAGTAGGTGAAACAAAGTCTCGCCATCCTCTCTTCCAAGGAACATTCCAGCTGTACTTCTTTCAAGACAGATTTGTTCATTCTTCTGACAGTCAGTCCATGGTATATTCAATGTTCTTCACCAACACCATAATTCAAAGGCACCAATTCTTCTTTGGTCTTCCTTATTCATTGTCCCCCTTTCACATGCGTATGAGGCGATTGAAAATATCATAGCTTGGATCAGGAACACCTTAGTTCTCAAAATGACATCTTTGCTTTTTAACACTTTAAGGAGGTCTTTTGCAGCAGATTTGCCCAATGTAATATGTCATTTGATTTCTTGACTTCTGCTTCCTTGGGCGTTAATTGTGGATTCAAGTAAAATGAAGTCTTTGACAACTTCAGTATTTGCTCCCTTTATCATGATGTTTATCGGTCCAATTGTGGGGATATTTATTTTCTTTAAGATGCAACCCATACTGCAGGCTGTAGTCTTTGATCTTCATCGTTAAGTGCTTCAAGTCATCATCCCTTTCAGCAAGCAAGGTTGTGTCATCTGCATACTGCAGATTGTTAAGAGTTTTCCTCCAATCCTGATGCCCCTTTCTTCTTCATATAGTCCAACTTCTCAGATTATGTGCCCAGCATACAGATTGAATAAGTATGGTGAAAGGATACAACCCTGATGAAAGACTACTTCTTCGTCTCTGTGCAAGTTCAGCATAAACACAATTAAGTGTTCTGGATTTCCATTCTTCCAAATGTTATCCATAATTTGTTATGATCCACACAATCAAATGCCTTTCCATACTCAGTAAAACACAAGTAAACATCTTTCTGGTATTCTCTGCTTTCAGCCAAGATCCAGCTGATATCAGCAATGATATTCCTCATTCCATGTCCTCTTCTGAATCGATGTACTACTGCAACTGCTTTTGAATGATTTTCAGCATAATTTTACTTGCGTGTGATTTTAATGATATTGTTCAACAATTTCTGCATTCTGTTAGATCAGCTTTCTCTGGAATGGGAACAAATATGGATCGTTTCCAGTCAGTTGGCTAGGCAGTTGTCTTCCAAATTTCTTAGCATAGACGAGTGAGCACCAGTGCTGCATTCATTTGTTGAAATATCTCAGTTGGTATTCCTTCAATTCGTGAAGCCTTTTTTTCGCCAATGCCTTCAGGGCAGGTTGGACTTCTTCCTTCAGTACCATTGGTTCTTGGTCATGTGCTCCTTCCTGAAATGGTTGAACATTGACCAGTTATTTTTGGTATAGTGACTGTGTGTTCCTTCCTTCTTCTTCTGATGCTTCCTGTGTTGTTCAATATTTACCTCATAGAATCCTTCAATATTGCAACTCGAGGCCTGAAAGTTTTCTTTAGTTCTTCCAGCTCGAGAAATGAGAAGCATGTTCTACCCTTTTGGTTTTCTAATTCCAGGTCTTTGCACATTTCATTATAATACTTTACTTTGTCTTCTTGAGCCCACCTTTGAAATCTTCTGTTTTGTTCTTTTACTTCATCATTTCTTCCGTTCACTTTAGCTACTCTACATTTGAGAGTAACTTTCAGAGTTTTTTCTGACATCCATTTTGGTCTTTTCTTTCTTTCCTGTCTTTTTAATGACCTCTTGCTTTCTTCGTGTCGAAGTCCTTGACGTCATTCCACAACTCTCTAGTATTCAGTTATTAGTGTTCATGTGTCAAATCTATTCCTGAGATGGTCTCTAAATTCAGGTAGGATATATTTAAGGTCATGTTTTGTCTCTAGTGAACTTGCTGTAATTTTCTTCAGCTTCTACTTGAATTTGGATATGAGCACTTAATGGTCTGCTCCACAGTCGGCCCCTGGCCTTGTTCCCACTGATGATATTGAGCTTTCCCGTTGTCTCTTACCACAGATGTAGTCTATTTGCTTCCTGTGTATCCCATCTGGCAAGGTCCACACGTATAGTCTCCATTTATGTTGCTGAAAAAAGTATTTGCAATGCATAAGTCGTTGGTCTTGCAAAATTATATCATGTGATCTCCAGCGTCATTTCTATCAGCAAGGTCATTTTTTCCAACTACTATTCCTTCTTCTTTGTTTCTATCTTTCATGTTCTAATCACCAGTAATTACCAATGCATCCTGATTGAATGTTCAATCGATTTCAGATTGCAGAAGTTGGTAAAAATCTTCAATTTCTTCAACTTTGGCCTTAGAGGTTGGTGCATAAATTTGAATGATAGTCAGATTAACTGATCTTCCTTGTAGGCATCTGGATATTATCCTATCACCTACAGTGTTGAACTTCAGGAAAGATCTTGAAATGTTCTTTTTGACGAATAGAAGGAGATTTCCCTTTAAGTTGTCATTTCCAGCACAGTAGACCATATGATTGTCCAATTCAAAATGGCCAATACCAGTCCATTTCAGCTCACTAATGCCTAGGATTCGATGTTCATGCATTCCATTTCATTTTTGATGATTTCTAATTTTCTTAGATTCATACTTTGCACATTCCATGTTCCAGTTATTAATGGATGTTTGCAGCTATTTCTTCTCATTTTAAGTCCTGCCACATCAGCAGACAAAGGTCCCGAAAGCTTGACTCTATCCATGCCATTAAGGTCAACTCTACCTTGAGGAGGCAGCACTTCCCCAGTGGTCTTTTGAGTGCCTTCAGATCTGAGGTGCTCATTTTCAGGCACTACATCAGACAGACAATGTTCCACTGCTATTCATAAGGTTTTCACTGGACAATTTTTTCAGAAGTAGACTGCCAGGTCCTTCTTCCTAGTCTGTCTTAGTTTGGGTGCCCATCTAAAACCTGTTGACCAATGGTGACCCCGGTGGCAAATCTTCCAGTATCACAGCATCACGTGAGCCACAGCAGTATGACAAATACAGTTACATGTTGTATATTATATCATATCATATTATATTGTTATATTGCAGGTAAGACTGTCTAAGTTAAATGCTCTCAGCTCACCAATTTTAAAATCTTCAACAGTTCCAGCCATGGAATAATGGTTAATTCCTTTTCATCACAAATGTTCATTTGCAAATAAATTCTTTAGAGATTAATATTTAGGAGTACAATGTGTGATTTCACAAAATAATGAAGTCTACTTACATTAATTCACAATACTGTTTAAAGCACCAACATTATCATTATATTCAAAATTCAGTAAGATAAGTATCTTGGGATCTAATAAATTACAGAGAGTCTTGCTAAGAAAATAATACTGCAGTTATATCTTTTCCATGCAAACCAGAAATATGCCATTACATAGAGGATTGGTTTAAGGAGGCTTCTTTAAGTTTATTCTAATAGAGAGATATTTATATCATTTTTATTCTATTTCGTTAATTCTCTCATTTGACATGCACTAGGATTTTTAATGTTTCTTACTTTTTTAATTGTACTTAGTCCATTTTCCATTCAGTTTAGTAACACAAATGAACTAAATAAACAGATCTATGTCAATATTATTTCATCTTTATTATTGGAAAGGAGTTAATAGAAATAAACTTAATATATTTTAAATTTATGTTATGATTTCTGTTTTCCAATACTTAGTCTCACCACTTCAGAATGATTTTAAACACCTTAAATTGTGATGATGTGTTGACAAAGGGATGAGGAAAAAGGGGCATGGTAGATTTATAGAAAACAGTGATGAACTGTCACTTGCTTAGTTTTATTATACAGTTTGTTTTAAAGTGTGGGAGTACTAACTTGCCAGATTCCTTAAGAATCATGCTGAAGAAATCAGACTCATTTCCCTTTAAAACTTAAGCATAGGCCCTTTTCTAACTACATGAAAACCTGTAAGCCCCTCTATGCAAAATTAAAAGCCCATTTTTCAAAGCATGTCTTAGGTTTCAAGCCATTTCTCTCTTCTTCTCTTTATAAGACCAAGTAGGAATTATAGAAAACCAACCATTTAAGATTGTTCTGAAAGGAAGTTTATAGAATAAGAACCAAGAGAATTAAAAAATAATATTGTGGAGGCGGGACAAGATGGCGCTCTAGGCAGAAGCGCCACGCTGTCCCTCCACAGCAAAGATCCGAAAAACTAAGCCTAACAGAGAATCAACAATCCTGAAACCCTAGAACATCAAATGAAGAGATAAAGAACTCAGCCAAACACCAAACGGAGTGAGAATACTGAAAGAGAATAGAGAGCGAGGAGAGACTCATGCAGAGATTCCTTACCAGCTAACGCAGCGCAGATCCACCATCTTGGATTCCTATCGGAGACCAGCAAATGGGAGAACAGGAGAGCAGCCTCGCGGATCGTCCAGTGGGAGACGGAAAGACCGCTTAGCTTCACACATAACCATCTCCCCGCTGCATCCTGCCTACCTGCACTGTGCAATTGACATCACACCACAAAGCTGTGCAAGCACGCCCTATTGGAACCTGCCAAGCACTGTCTACCGACCATCCTGGTGGATGCGGTGAGTGCCACAAACAACTCGTCCCAGTGGCTCCTCTTAAGCTAGATCTGCTCAGCTGTACCACAAGGACAAAACAAAAAAAATCTACAATCAATAAACGAGAGAAATATCTACTGAATGCCCTGAAAACAGCAAACAATATCAAAACATTTACAAAAACAAGACAAGATGGCTCCAATAGGCATCCAAATTAAAACACCAGAAAACTCTCCTGTGGAAGAAAATGCACTAGAAGTACCTGATAGGGAACTCAAATCACTAATACTCGGAATTTTCCAAGAACTGAGGCAAAAAGCTGACAAACATGAGGAAAAAATAGACAAATTTATAGAAAACACAGACAAAAAATTGGAAGAATTCAGGAAGACGATGCAGGAACAAAATGCCAAAATAAATTCACAACTCGAAATTATACAAAAACAACAATTAGAAATCCAAAAGATAAACAACAAGATTTCAGAAATGGACGGTGTCATAGAAGGGCTGAGAAGTAGATTTGAAACCATAGAAGATAGGATCAGTGGAACTGAAGACAAACACTTGGATACAACTCTGTTTCAGGAAAACTCAGAAAAAAGAACAAAGAAAAATGAAGAGACCCTGAGAGTTATGTGGGACACAATTAAAAGCAAAAACTTACAAGTGATTGGCATCTCAGAACAGGGGGAGAAAACAGAAAACACAGAGAGGATCATTGAAGAACTGCTGACAGAAAACTTTCCCAACATCATGAAAGATGAAAAGATGGCCAACCAAGAAGCTCAACGAACCCCATATAGAAGAGACCCCAAAGAAAATCACCAAGACATATCATATTCACACTAGACAAAACTAAAGACAAACAAAGAATCCTGATGGCAGCTTGTGAAAAACAAGAAGTCACATACAGAGGAGAAACAATAAGACTAAGCTCAGATTATTCGGCAGAAACCATGCAGGCAAGAAGGCAGTGGGATGACATATATAAAATCTTGAAAGAAAAAAAATTATCAGCCAAGAAAAATATATCCTGCAAAACTCTAGTTCAAATTTGATAGTGAAATTAGGTCATTTCCGATAAACAGAAACTAAGGGAATATGCAAAAGTCAAACCAAACTTACAAGAATTATTAAAGGGAGTTCTTCGATCTGAGGACAAACAGCTTCAGCCCTCAGGCAGGACTTAGGATCTAGGACGCAGGTTCATACGAACCAGATACCATTCTAGGAAATAAACTACTGAGGACTATACAAAACCAAAAGAAATACAACAGGGAATCAGAGCAATCAAAGGATGACAACAACATGAAAACAACGAAAGAGGGAACAAACGGCATAGGTATAGAACCTTCTAAAGGAGAGGAAGGCAAGGCGATACCAAGTAATGGTAGACTGCTTAAAACTTATAAAGATAAGGGTAAAATTCATGGTAACCACAAAGAAAGTTAACAAACCAACTCATAAAAATAAAGACGGAAAACATAGAGTCTCAGCAAAAACAAAACCTACAAAAACAAAAGAAATGAACACAAAATCCACAAACAAAAGTAACTCAGCACAAGAGAGTAAGAAGAACAAAGAAAACTTCAGCACCACAAAAATAAGCACTACAAAATGACAGCAACAAATTTCCATCTATCAATAATTACACTGAATGTAAATGGACTCAATGCACCCATAAAGAGATGGAGAGTGGTAGAATGGATAAGAAAACAGGATCCATCAATATGCTGTCTACAAGAGACACACCTTAGAAACAAAGATGTGAATTTATTAAAAATCAAAGGTTGGAAAAAAATATATCAAGCTAACAACTACCAAAAAAGAGGAAGAGTGGCAATTCTAATCTCAGATAAAATAGACTTTAAAACAAAATCTACCATAAAAGACAAAGAAGGACACTATATAATGATTCAGGGGACGATCCATCATGAACACATAACCATAATAAACATCTACGCACCCAATGACAGGGCTCCAAAATACATAAAAAAAGCTCTAACAGCACTGAAAAGAGAAATTGGCAGTTCCACAATAATAGTAGGAGACTTCAACACACCACTCTCAGTAAAGGACAGAACAACTAAAAAGAAACTCAACAAAGATACAGAAGACCTAAAGGACACAATCAGCCAACTGGACCTCATAGACATATATAGAACAATCCATCCAACCACTGGATAGTACACATTCTTTTCCAATGCACATGGAACGTTCTCCAGAATAGACCACATCTTAGGCCACAGAGCAATCCTCAACAAGATCCAAAATGCTGAGATAATTCACAGTATCTTCTCTGACCACAATGCCATCAAGATAGAATTTAACACTAGAAAGAGCAAGGAAAAAAAATCAACTACATGGAAACTGAATAATCTTCTGCTTACACATCAATGGGTAATAGAAGAAATCGGAGATGGAATCAAAAAATTCCTAGAATCAAATGAAAATGAAAACACATCATACCAAAACCTTTGGGACACAGCAAAGGCAGTCCTCAGAGGACAATTTATAGCAATAGATGCACATATCAAAATAGAAGAAAGGGACAAAATCAAAACATTAACTACAGAACTCAAACAAATAGAAAGAGAACAGCAAAAAAAGCCTACAACCACCTGAAGAAAGGAGATAGTAAAGATCAGAGCAGAAATAAATGAAATAGAGAACAGAAAAACAATAGAAAGAATCAACAAAACCAAAAGTTGGTTCTTTGAAAGAATCAACAAAATCGACAAACCACTGACCAGATTGACAAAAGAAAAACAGCAGAGGGCACAAATAACCCAAATAAGAAATGAAATGGGGGACATTACAACAGACCCAACCAAAATAAACAGGATTACAACAGAATATTATGAAAAACTATATTCCAACAAATTGGAAAACCTAGAGGAAATGGATAAATTTCTAGAAACACACTGCCTACCCAAACAACAACAAAGTGATATTGAAAATCTGAACAGACCCATAACAACAGAAGAGATTGAAAAGGTAATAAAAAAACTCCCAACCAAAAAAAGCCCTGGCCCAGATGGCTTCACTGGAGAATTCTACAAAACATTTACAGAAGAGCTTGTACCAGTTCTACTCAAGCTATTTCAGAGCATAGAAGAGGAAGCAACATTTCCAAATTCATTCTATGAAGCCAGCATAACGCTGATACCAAAACCAGGCAAAGACGTCACAAAAAAAGAAAATTACAGACCAATATCTCTCATGAATATACATGCAAACATTCTCAACAAAATTCTAGCCAATAGAATTCAGTATCATATCAAAAAAATAATACACCACGACCAAGTAGGATTCATACCAGGTGTGCAAGTATGGTTTAACATTAGAAAATCCATCAACGTAATTCACCACATAAATAAAAGGAAAGAAAACAATCACATGATCATCTCAATTGTCACAAAAAAGGCATTTGACAAAGTCCAACACACATTCCTGATAAAAGCTCTCAATGAAATAGGTATAGAAGGGAAATTTCTCAACATAATAAAGGGCATGTATGCAAAACCAACAGCCAACATCATTCTTAATGGAGAGAGGCTGAAAACATTCCCCTTGAAAACAAGAACAAGACAAGGATGCCCTTTATTACCACACCTATTTAACATTGTGCTGGAAGTTCTAGCTAGAGCAATAAGGCAAGAGAAAGAAATAAAGGGCATCCAAATTGGTAATGAAGAAGTTAAACTCTCCTTGTTTGCAGATGATATGATACTATACATAGAAAACCCTAAATACTCCACAAGAAATCTACTGGAACTAATAGAAAGATTCAGCAGAGTAGCAGGATACAAGATAAACATTCAAAAATCAGTTGGATTCCTATACAACAGTAAAGAGAACGATGAAAAGGAGATCAGGAAATCAATACCATTTTCAATAGCCCCTAAAAAGATAAAATACTTAGGAATAAATCTGACCAGGCATGTAAAAGACCTATACAAAGAAAACTACAAAACACTGCTGCATGAAACCCAAAGGGATCTACATAAATGGAAAAACATACCATGCTCATGGATAGGAAGACTCAACATTGTGAAAATGGCAATTCTACCTAAAGCAATTTACAAATACAATGCAATCCCGATCCAAATACCAACAACATTCTTCAAAGAGATGGAAAAACTAATTATTAACTTTATATGGAAAGGGAAGAAGCCCCGAATAAGTAAAGCACTACTGAAGAAGAGTAAAGTTGGAGGACTCACGCTACCTGACTTGAGAACCTACTATACAGCTACAGTAGTCAAAACAGCCTAGTACTGGTACAACAACAGAGACATTGACCAATGGAACAGAATTGAGAACCCAGTTATAAATCCATCCACCTACAGTCACCTGATTCTCGACAAGGGCCCAAAGTCCACCAAATGGGGAAAAGACAGTCTTTTTAACAAATGGTGCTGGCAAAACTGGATATCCATTTGCAGAAAAATGAAACAGTACCCATACCTCACACCATATACAAAAACTACTTCAAAATGGATCAAAGACCTGAATATAAAGCCTCAAACTATAAAGTTCATAGAAGAAAAAATAGGACCAACACGTCAGGCCTTAATACGTGGCATCAACAGGATACAAACCATAACCATCAACACACAAACCCCAACAGATAAACTAGATAACTGGGATCTTCTAAAAATCAAACACCTATGCTCTTCAAAAGACTTCACCAAAAGAGTCAAAAGAGAACCTACAGGCTGGGAAAAAATTTTTGGACAGTACAAGTCAGACAAAGGTCTAATCTCCATAATCTACAAGAAAAGCCAACACCTCTACAACAAAAAGACAAACAATCCTATCAAAAAATGGGCAAAGGAAATGAACAGACACTTCACCAAAGAAGACATTCAAATGGCCAACAGACACATGAGGAAATGCTCGCGATCACTAGCCATTAGAGAAATGCAAATTAAAATCACAATGAGATACCCTCTAACCCTGGCATTACTGGCATGAATAAAAATACTGGAAATACCAAATGTTGGAGGGGCTGTGGGGAGATGGGAACTCTTATACGCTGCTGGTGGGAATGCAAAATGATACAACCATTTTGGAAAATGATATGGCGTTTCCTCAGAAAGCTAGAAATAGACATAGCATTCGATCCAGCAATCCCACTCCTAGGAATATATCCGAGAGAAGTAAGAGTCGTCACTCAAATAGAGATATGCACACCTATGTTCATGGCAGCATTGTTCACAATAGCAAAACGATGGAAACAACCTAGATGCCCATCAACAGATGAATGGATAAACAGACTATGGTACATACACACAATGGAGTGCTATGCAACGAGAAAGAACAACAATGAATCTGTGAAGCATCTTATAACATGGATGAAACTAGAGGACATTATTCTGAGTGAAATAAGTCAATCACAAAAGGACAAATATTGTATCAGACCTCTATTGTAAAAACCCGTGAAAAAGTTCACATGCAAAATGTAACAATCCTTGTTGGCTAGCAGAGATGGGAAGGGAGGGGGGGGGAAATACTAAATAGGCAATAGATAAGTGGTACCTTGGGTGATAGGTGAGACAGTACACAGTACAAGGGAAACTAACACAACCTGCACAAGGAAAGGTCATGGAGGCCCTATGGACACATCCAAACTCCCCGAGGGACTGAGTTGCTGGATGGAGGGCTCTGGGGACCATGGTCTCGGGGAACATCTAGCTCAACTGTCATGACACAGCTTATAAAGATAATGCTCTACATTCTACCTTGGTGAGTAGTGTCTGGGGTCTTAAAAGCCTCTGAGTGGCCATCTAAGATACTCCACTGGTCTCATCCCTTCGGGAGCAAGGGAGAATGAAGAGAACAGGATACAAGGAAAAGATTAGTCCAAAGGACTAATTGACCACAGCTACCAAGACCTCCATCGGACTGAGTCCAGTACAGCTAGATGGTGCCCAGCTACCACCGCTGACTGCTCTGACCAGGATCACAACAGAGGGTTCTGGACAGAGCTGGAGAAGGAAGAAGAGCATAATTCTAACTACCCCCCCCCAAAAAAAAAGACCAGATTTACTGGCCTAAAGGATACTGGTGAAACCTCAAGAGTGTGGCCCCCAGACACCCTTTCAGCTCAGAGGTAAGTTACCTTCGAGGTTCGATGTTCAGCCTGGGAGTTGACAGCCCAGTAAAACTAAATGAGACTAACGAGGTACAGGAGTCCGGTGACGAGGGCCAGAAGGCAGAGGGGGAGTAGGAAGCTGATGATAAGGAACACAAGTTGAGTAAGGATACTGTTGATGTGTTGTGAGATTGTTGACCACTGTTATAGAGCAACATTTGTAGTAACTGTTAAATGGGAGGCTATTTTGTCCTGTAGGCCTTCATCTTGGGCGAGAATGGCAGCACAATTGGAAGAGCATAGTCAATGTCACTTAAATGTGTAAGTAAAATGTTTTGAAATGGTGTATCTTTGGCTATGTGTATTTTCACCAAAAAAAAAAAAAAGCTGAGAATTCAGAGGGTTAAAATGTTGTGGGGTTGTTAGCCAAAGTCATAAAACAGCATGTGTACTACTGTTACATGAGAAACTGTTTGTTCTGTAAGCCTTCACCTGAAGTACAATAAAATATTAAATAAAAAATAATAATAATAATATTGTGAAACTTGTTGCTGAAGAGTCAATTCTGACTCATGGCAAACTCAAATGTTTCAGAGTAGAACTGTATTGCATTAGCTATGATCTTTCAGATGTACATCACCAGGCTTTTCTTCCAAGGCATCTGTGGATTTGAACTGGAACGATCTGGTTAGTAGTCAAGTGCTTAACCGTTTGCAACACCCAGGGACTTGTGTTCTAGTTAATTACTCATTGCTGATGTCAGTTTTTATGGCTTCATCTTTGACTCGTGGAGACCCCAAGTATAATAGAACAAAAGATTGCCTGGTCCTGTGACATCTTTACAATTCCTGGTATTCTAGAGCCCATTGTTGTGGCCACTAAATGTTCTGAGTACTTTCCAACTTATAGGGCTCTTCTTCCACAATATATTGGATAATATTCTTTTGTGACCAATAGGATTTTCACTGACTAATTTTCAAAAGTAGACCACCAGTTCTTTCTTTCTACTCTGTCTTAGTCCGCAAACTCCTCTGAAACATGGCCAACAGGAGTGGCCCTGCTGGTATTTGAAATACAGGTGCATAACTTCCAGGATCACAGCAACACACAAGCCAGCACAGCACAACAAACTGACAGACTGGTGGTGAATTTAATTACTTATTTTGTTCTAATACTACACTGAATATTTTATATTCATTCAATTTTTCCTAGCAAAATTGTATTAGGTGATTATACTATCCTCATTTTACAGATAAAGAAATTGAATAGGCGATATCTTAAACCTGGGCTAATCTGCGGCTAAAATGTTTAATGATGATCTCTCTCTCTGTCTCACACGTTTTCCAGAAAACACAGCTCAGTTTTCAAAAACGCATAAATAAATGATTTTTAATTTTTTTTATGAGTCTTCACCTCTATGCCACATTCTGCATTACAGTGAAACACATAATATCTTTCAATGGACACTCCTGCAGAACCTTGGACATAATTAAGTCTTAATAAAAATGCACCCACAAATTCTGAGTGAACCGATCTCACCAAATTCCCTCTTAAGTTAGTCCTACATGATCACCTCCCTTTAAATATCTCATTATTATTTTAGGACACCACAAAAGAAATACAATTTATCTCAAAAAGGAAGCAAAGTTTCCACTTAAGATATCCCTTCTTAAAATATGTTTATCTACTATTTTGTTAAAGTACAAATATTTAGAGGAAGGAAAAAGCACTTTGTTATAATCATATTTTTACCATATTATGAAATATTTTAGCTTTTTTCTTTTTCAATATAACAACTATATGGTATCAGAATTTAGTTGGGGCAGACTTTGATGACTCTAGAAACCTTTTCGCCAAACACCACTTAGGAGAGAAAAGTGCCTTAGATCACTGTTACTAGAAGTGTAGCTCAAAAATTAGCAGCAGTAGCTCAAAAACCAGCAAATCACCTAAAAGTCTGTTAGCAATGCATAATCCTGTGTTCCCTCCCAGCTTTACCAAATCAAAATCTGAATTTTAAACAGATCCCCTGAGGTGATTTTTATGTACAATAAAGTTTGAAAAACTCTAATCTAGAATATAGTTGGTTTTCCCAAAAGTCAGCATAAATAAGGACTCAATGGGATATAAGTGGGAGCATGGTCAGGAGTCAGAAAGAAGGTACAGAACATGGACTTTGCTTTTGTTGTATATTTTTCCTAGAGCTACCCAACTTGTATATGCACAAATAATAGATCAAACTATATCATTTAAAAGTGTTTAGAAACTGTTTTATCTGTTGATCTGGAATAAATGTCCTCTAGTGATCATGGTTTTATATGTGCTATTGCAGTAGCAGTTCACAAATGAATTCCTTGAAATACTAATAACAAATACATTTTTGGGAAAGAAAAAGAACTCTGTGGTGAGTAAGTTTGGGCAGGTCTGTATATCATATCCTTCTTATCTTTATTTAAATTTATACTTCTTACATATTCACAATGTATAAAAGACATTGAAAATTCCAGCAATAAGGGAATTAATGTTATTTAACTCTATCCCAAACCAAGTTTACCACAGACACTTTTTAATCTAAACCTTCATCAATAGATATGAAGTTGAGTATAATCGATTAGCATGCACGGACTCCAGGGTGCACACTGCCAAGTTCAAACTCCAGCTCTATCATTTTGTAGCTCTAATTTGGGACAAATATTTAACATATCCAAGTTCCAATTATAAATAAAGTAGGGATGATAATATTTATTTATGTCACAGTGTCACAGGATAACAAAGGATGGCCCAGTTTCTGAATACATATAAGCTATGATTATTTCATGGAGCATATTTTGGGGACAGCTGTGCTGTAGCAAATGGAACTGTTAAAAGAAAAAGTATGTATATATATACATATATATAAATATGTAATTATAGTTTATGGATACAATTGTGGAATATATAGGTATATAAAATAAGTACAAATTATATACATGGCTCTGTAATCATTCTAGGAGTCCCTGGGAGGTGGAAACAGTTAAGTGCTTGGCTACTAACCTTAAAGGTCAGCTGCTTGAAGCCACCCAGAGGTGCCTCAGAAGAAAGTCTTGGCAATCTACTTCTGAAAGATCATAGCCATTGAAAACCCTGTGGAGTGCAGTTGTACTCTGACACATATGTGTCAGAATCAACTCAGTGGCACCTTGTTTGTTTTTTACAATTATTCTATGATTTCAATGCTCATATAATATTTACACTCTTTATACCTCACTAAAGTCCCAATTTAATATATAAAGATCTACTAACTTCATCAATTTACTTTCATTTTAAGAATGCTTGGTTTTATGAAGTTCCACAATATTATTTTAAAGGTCAAAAATTATTTGTTTGTTTTCCCTGAATTCCATATGCCCCCAACCAGATAGATAACCAGATAGATAACCTGTCAGAATATAGGACAACTCCATATTTATTTTATCTGGTATGATATTTGCTTTTTTTTTTTTTTTTTTTTGAGTGTGGGGTTAATTCTCCATAACATTTGAATTGCTTTTATTTATTCTCTATTTAAATTTAGGCTTGCTGTTAATGTTAATGCCTTTTGGCATCTATTAATTATAAAATAATTATCTAATTCCTGTTTAATTTATTGACATGGTGGAGTATATTTATAGATTTCAAACAGTGTACTATTTTTACATTCCTGAAACAAAATTTGCTCATTGTGTTAAAAATCTTGATATATTACTGGGTTTAATGTATACTTAACATTGTGTATACAACCAGAATGCTCCTTAGAAGCAAGGATGGCAAGACTACATCTCACATACTTTGGAGATGTTATCAGGAAGGATCAGTCCCTGGAGAAGGACATCATGCTCAGTAAAGTAGAGGGCCAGCGAAAAAGAGGAAGACCCTCAACAAGATGGATTGACACAGTGGCTGCAACCACCGGCTCAAGCATAACAACAATTGTGAGGATGGAACTGGACTGGGCAGTGTTTTGTTCTGCTGTACGTAGGGTCGTTGGAACCTACTTGACATCACCTAACAACAACACTGTTGTACCCCTAAATCAGGAGTAATTTCTTTTTTACTGTTTATTATGTTTTGACTCTTTCACAAAGTAATATTAGTACAGTGTTTGTTTCTCTGGTTGGTTGGTCTTACTATAGTCATGTGCTGCAAAATGTCTGTTCAGGCAACTTCTGACAACAAATACGTCCATGGCCCCATAAGGTTTTTTTTTTTTAAAGGAAAGCAGTTATCCTTTTGTTTATTATTTTTCCCTAATGATTTTTAAAAACCCTAAACCCACAGAGTGAAAGAGCAGCAGGGCTTCAGGGCACATACCATTGCCCCAGTGCCTCCTCTTCCACCTCCTCCTCTCCTTCTCTTCCTGGCTTCATTCACCCACCCAACAGCCATGCAAACATTCACTTCCAGAGCAGGGCAACTCCTGCCATGGCTCCTCAGCTCCTGCTGTGGGCTCTGGCAGGGTTGCTGGTGAGGCCTGGGGTGAAAGTAGGTTCCTGGCTCCTGGTGGCAGTGGCTGCACATGATCAGGAAGCGGCTGCACCAACAGGGTGGCAACAGCCAAGGCCACCATCACCAGCCGTGCTCTGGCACCTGCACTCTCACTCCCTGCTCTCTTCATGGTCCCTTGGCCACCTGTCTGCAGGGTGCCCCCACCCTGCGCCCGGATATTGGTGAAGTCCCATCCAGCTGCCAGTGTTGCCCCTGCCCAGTGGGCAGCCTCACACTAGGCAAGGCTGGCCTCCTAGATCCATTGGATACAACTCTGGAGATTTATCCAGCAGGTTTCTATACCAAAAAAATGAAAAAGAAAAACCAAGCCCATTCCCAGGGAGCCGATTCCTACTCGACTCACAGCAACCCTGTAGGGCAGAGTAGAACTGCCCTATAGGGTTTCTAAGGAGCGCCTGGGGGATTCGAGTTGCTGACCTTTTGGTTAGCAGCCAATGCTCTTAACAACTACACCACCAGGGTTTCCAGGCTCCTGTAAGATTTTATTACAGTAAGTTTTACGGGGTTGGTTCATAATTACAGATTTTACAGGGATTGCTTGTTCATACAACATTCACGCAGTGTTCTATATGGTGTTCAAACAACATTCAAATGGCATAAGGTTCTCTTTCACAGAATATATCACGGACATTAAGCAACGCATGACTATTTCATCATCTTTTTTATTTATCACGCTATTACAAAAAGAATTTTGGCAATTGTTTTTGTCTATTTTCTATATTCTACATGAATTTAAATGAAATAGGTATTATGAAACATATGGATTTTAAATGACACATGACGGTATTCTTTTTTATTTATCATGCTTTTACAAAAGAATTTTGGCAACTTCTTTTTGTCTGTTTTCTATACATGAATTTAAATGAAATAAGTATTATGTGCATTTTAAAGATTTTATAAAATTCAGGAGAAAGAGCATGCCATTTTTAAGTTTTCTTTTTTTTAATTTGGAAACCCTGGTAGTGTAGGAAACCCTGGTGGCATAGTGATTAAAAATTTGGCTGCTGACCAAAAGGTCGGCAGTTCAAATCCATCAGGTGCTCCTTGGAAACCGTATGGGGCAGCTCTACTCTGTCCTATAGGATCGCTATGAGTCAGAATTGACTTGAAGGCAGTGGGTTTGGTTTTTTTTTTTTTTTTTGTATTTTTTAAATTAGTTTTATATTTCGAAAGAAGTTAAAATTTTTTCTAGGTTTTCACATTTTTCCCCATGGACTAGTGTTCATGGCTAAATCTTTTTTCACATTTATTTTATATATTTGATTCTACTCTTTATTTCTAGTTAGCATTGCCTTGAATGATTTCATTTATTTCAATCATCTTAAATTTTATTTCCTCTTTCTACTGATTTTTTTGAATTATAATTTTAAATTTTATTTCCTCCTTCTACTGATTTTTTAAATTATAATTTTATTTTCAATAGTTCCTGAATTCTTTTGATTTATTTTATTTTTTAATTGTTATTATTTTTATTTTTTTAAGCCCCCTTATAATTTTCATGATAACTGATACACCGGATTTTTCCTATGCTTTTTTATTTGATGTATATGCTTCATTTTTTTTGGCTTTCCACCTTTCCTACATTTGGTAGGTTGCACACAATTCTCTATTTATTTAAATTTCACCTTTCCATTCTTAACAATTATAATTAAGTTGATTTTTATCTATAATTACATAAGTACATAATTATATATGTGTGCCCCTGCATAGTGCAAATGGTTTAAGTGCTCGACTATTAGCCAAAATGTCAGCAGTTCAGACCCACCTAGAAGTGACTCTCAAGACAGGCCTGGCGATTCACTTTTGAAAGCTCATAATCTTGAAAACTCTATGGAGCAGTTCTGTTCTGCACACATGGGGACACCATGGGTTGGGATCAACTCAACTTCAACTAACAACAACATAATTATATATAGCGTATTATATAAAATTTAATGTGAAAAATATATTTAAAACCTGTTTCTCTATAATTTGTATGAAATAAAAACAATTTTAAGTGTATGTGTGTTTGTGTATATATAAACTGAACGAAACCAAACTCATTGCCATTGAGTAGATTCCGACTCATAGAGACCCTATAGGACAGAGTAGAACTGCCCTATAGGGTTTCCAAGGCTGTTATCTTTTCGGAAGCAGACTGCCACATCTTTCTTCCTCGGAGCAGCTGGTGGGTTCAAACTGCCTACCTTTTGGTTAGCACCTGAGTGCTTAAACCCCTGTGCCACCAGGGTTCCTCATGTGTATATATAGTATATATGTATCTATATATGTATCTATATATTACACCCACATCGCCAACCCCTTTCTCAGTCTACCTCCACTACTTACACAACTCCTTGCTTATGCAAAGAGGGTTTTAGGACTATTATCAGATTTTTTTCTCTTCTGTTTTAAGAATGCTCACCTAAACTTCTTATCCAAATTCTTAGTCACATTATATTCAATTTAAAATTAAGTGTTTGTTTTCTCTGAACAAATTGCATTGTCCACTGCCTCCATGAGTCAATTAGGGAACGTATGTCATATTACCATAATACAAATAACTCTTAAACGTTAATGACTTAAATTAACAAAGGCTTACTTTAGCTCATCGTACATGTGCATTTTGGGTTGGTAGCAGGCCTTTGGTCACTGCAGTCTCTTAGAGACGGAGGCTGATGAAAGGGCCAGTCTCAGCACAGTGCTGGAGTCGAAAAGAGAGTGGATACCAGCAATTCAATGCTCGATTTGCTACTCAGTGTTCAGAATTAAACACAAGGCCAGGAAGTACAATCCTATCATTCCTGGAGGAAAATGCTAACTGTATATACACACAGTTACCCGTGAGCATTTATCTTATGTTTCTTTTTTTTAATAATATTTTATTGTACTTCAGGTGAAGGCTTACAGAACAAACAGTTTCTCATGTAACAGTAGTACACATGCTGTTTTATGACTTTGGTTAACAACCCCACAACGTTTTAACCCTCTAAATTCTCAGCTTTTTTTTTTTGGTGAAAATACACGTAGCCAAAGATACCCCCTTTTAAAACTTTTTACGTACACATTTAAGTGACATTGACTACGCTCTTCTAATTGTGCTGTTATTCTCACTTAAGATGAAGGCTTACAGGACAAAATAGCCTCCCATTTAACAGTTACTACAAATGTTGCCCTATAGCAATGGTTAACAATCTCACAACACATCAACAGTATCCTTACTCAACCTTGTGTTCCCTATCATCAGCTTCCTACTCCCCTTCTGCCTTCTGGCCCTTTTCACTGGACTCCTGTACCTCGTTAGTATCATTTGGTTTTACTGGGCTGTCCACTCCCAGGCTGAACAGTAAACGTCGAAGGTAACTTCACCACTGAGCTAAAAGGGTGTTTGGGGGCCTTACTACTGAGGTTTCTCCAGTCTCCTTTCAGCCAGAAAATCTGGTCTTTTTTTTTTTTTGTGAGTTAGAATTATGCTCTACATCCTTCTCCAGCTCTGTCCAGAACCCTCTGTTGTGATCCTGGTCAGAGCAGTCAGCAGTACTGGACTCAGTCCAGTGGAGGCCTTGGTGGCTGTGGACAATTAGTCCTTTGGACTAATCTTTTCCTTGTATCCTGTTCTCTTCATTCTCCCTTGCTCCCAAAGGGATGAGACCAGTGGAGTATCTTAGATGGCCGCTCAGAGGCTTTTAAGACCCCAGACACTACTCACCAACGTAGAATGTAGACCATTATCTTTATAAGTAGTGTCATGCCAATTGAGCTACACATTTCCCCGGGACCATGGTCCCCAGAGCCCTCCGTCCAACAACTCAGTCCCTCGGGGAGTTTGGATGTGTCCATAGGGCCTCCATGACCTTTCCTTGTGCAGGTTGTGTTAGTTTCCCTTGTACTGTGTACTGTCTCACCTCTCACCCAAGGTACCACTTATCTATTGCCTATTTAGTATTTCCCCCCCCTCCCCTCCCATCTCTGCTAACCAACAAGGATTGTTACATTTTGCATGTGAACTTTTTCACGGGTTTTTACAATAGAGGTCTGATACAATATTTGTCCTTTTGTGATTGACTTATTTCACTCAGAATAATGTCCTCCAGTTTCATCCATGTTATAAGATGCTTCACAGATTCATTGTTGTTCTTTCTCGTTGCATAGCACTCCATTGTGTGTATGTACCATAGTCTGTTTATCCATTCATCTATTGATGGGCATCTAGGTTGTTTCCATCGTTTTGCTATTGTGAACAATGCTGCCATGAACATAGGTGTGCATATGTCTATTCGAGTGACGACTCTTACTTCTCTCGGATATATTCCTAGGAGTGGGATTGCTGGATCGAATGCTATGTCTATTTCTAGCTTTCTGAGGAAACGCCATATTATTTTCCAAAATGGTTGTATCATTTTGCATTCCCACCAGCAGTGTATAAGAGTTCCCATCTCCCCGCACGCCTCCAACATTTGTTATTTCCAATATTTTTGATTCGTGCCAGTAATGCCAGGGTGAGATGGTATCTCATTGCGGTTTTAATTTGCATTTCTCTAAAGGCTAGTGAACGTGAGCATTTCCTCATGTGTCTGTCGGCCATTTGAATGTCTTCTTTGGTGAAGTGTCTGTTCATTTCCTTTGCCCATTTTTTGAAGGGTTGTTTGTCTTCTTGTTGTAGAGGTGTTGGCTTTTCTTGTAGATTATGGAGATTAGACCTTTGTCTGACTTGTACTGTCCAAAAATTTTTTCCCAGCCTGTAGGTTCTCTTTTGACTCTTTTGGTGAAGTCTTTTGAAGAGCATAGGTGTTGATTTTTAGAAGATCCCAGTTTTCTAGTTTATCTGTTGGGTTTTGTGTGTTGATGGTTATGGTTTGTATCCTGTTAAAGCCATGTATTAAGGCCTGAAGTGTTGGTCTTATTTTTTCTTCTACCAACTTTATAGTTTGAGACTTTATATTCAGGTCTTTGATCCATTTTGAAGTAGTTTTTGTACACGGTGTGAGGTATGGGTCCTGTTGCATTTTTCTGCAAATGGATATCCAGTTTTGCCAGCACCATTTGTTAAAAAGACTGTCTTTTCCCCATTTGATGGACTTTGGGCCCTTGTCGAAAATCAGGTTACCGTAGGTGGATGGATTTACATCTGGGTTCTCAATTCTGTTCCATTGGTCAATGTCTCTGTTGTTGTACCAGTACCAGGCTGTTTTGACTACTGTAGCTGTATAGTAGGTTCTCAAGTCAGGTAGCGTGAGTCCTCCAACTTTACTCTTCTTCTTCAGTAGTGCTTTACTTTTCGGGGCTTCTTCCCTTTCCATATAAAATTAATAATTAGTTTTTCCATCTCTTTGAAGAATGTTGTTGGTATTTGGATCGGGATTGCATTGTATTTGTAAATCGCTTTGGGTAGAATTGCCATTTTCACAATGTTGAGTCTGCCTATCCATGAGCATGGTATGTTTTTCCATTTATGTAGATCCCTTTGGGTTTCATGCAGCAGTGTTTTGTAGTTTTCTTTGTATAGGTCTTTTACATGCCTGGTCAGATTTATTCCTAAGTATTTTATCTTTTTAGGGGCTATTGAAAATGGTATTGATTTCCTGATCTTTTCATTGTTCTCTTTACTGTTGTATAAGAATCCAACTGATTTTTGAATGTTTATCTTGTATCCTGCTACTCTGCTGAATCTTTCTATTAGTTCCAGTAGATTTCTCGTGAAGTCTTTACGGTTTTCTATGTATAGTATCATATCATCTGCAAACAGGGAGAGTTTAACTTCTTCATTACCAATTTGGATGCCCTTTATTTCTTTCTCTTGCCTTATTGGTCTAGCTAGAACTTCCAGCACAATGTTAAATAGGAGTGGTGATAAAGGGCATCCTTGTCTTGTTCCTGTTTTCAAGGGGAATGTTTTCAGCCTCTCTCCATTAAGAATGATGTTGGCTGTTGGTTTTGCATACATGCCCTTTATTATGTTGAGAAATTTCCCTTCTATACCTATTTCATTGAGAGCTTTTATCAGGAATGGGTGTTGGACTTTGTCAAATGCCTTTTCTACGACAATTGAGATGTTCATGTGATTGTTTTCTTTGCTTTTATTTATGTGGTGAATTACGTTGATGGATTTTCTAATGTTAAACCATACTTGCACACCTGGCATGAATCCTACTTGGTCGTGGTGTATTATTTTTTTGATATGATACTGAATTCTGTTGGCTAGAATTTTGTTGAGAATTTTTGCATCTGTATTCATGAGAGATATTGGTCTGTAATTTTCTTTTTTTGTGACGTCTTTGCCTGGTTTTGGTATCAGCGTTATGTTGGCTTCATAGAATGAATTTGGAAGTGTTGCTTGCTCTTCTATGCTCTGAAATAGCTTGAGTAGAACTGGTATAAGCTCTTCTGTAAATGTTTTGTAGATTTCTCCAGGGAAGCCATCTGGGCCAGGGCTTTTTTTGGTTGGGAGTTTTTTTATTACCTTTTCAATCTCTTCTCTTGTTATGGGTCTGTTCAGATTTTCAATATCACTTTGTTGTAGTTTGTGTAGGCCATGTGTTTCTAGAAATTTATCTATTTCCTCTAGGTTTTCAAATTTGTTGAAATATAGTTTTTCATAATATTCTGTTATAATCCTTTTTATTTTGGTTGGGTCTGTTGTAATGTCCCCCATTTCATTTCTTATTTGGGTTATTTGTGTCCTCTGCGGTTTTTCTTTTGTCAGTCTGGTCAGTGGTTTGTCGATTTTGTTGATTCTTTCCAAGAACCAACTTTTGGCTTTGTTGATTCTTTCTATTGTTTTTCTGTTCTCTATTTCATTTATTTCTGCTCTGATCGTTACTATTTCCTTTCTTCCGGTGGTTGTAGGCTTTTTTTGCTGTTCTCTATTTGTTTGAGTTCTGTAGTTAATGTATCGATTTTATCCCTTTCTTCTTTTTTGATATGTGCATCTATTGCTATAAATTGTCCATTGAGGACTGCCTTTGCTGTGTCCCAAAGGTTTTGGTATGATGTGTCTTCATTTTCATTTGATTCTAGGAATTTTTTGATTCCATCTCTGATTTCTTCTATTACCCATTGATGTGTAAGCAGAGGATTATTCAGTTTCCATGTAGTTGATTTTTTTTCCTTGCTCTTTCTAGTGTTAAATTCTATCTTGATGGAATTGTGGTCAGAGAAGATACTGTGAATTATCTCAGCATTTTGGATCTTGTTGAGGATTGCTCTGTGGCCTAAAATGTGGTCTATTCTGGAGAACGTTCCATGTGCATTGGAAAAGAATGTGTACTTTGCAGCGGTTGGATGGATTGTTCTATATATCTCTATGAGGTCCAGTTGGCTGATTGTGTCCTTTAGATCTTCTGTATCTTTGCTGAGTTTCTTCTTAGTTGTTCTGTCCTTTACTGAGAGTGGTGTGTTGAAGTCTCCTACTGTTATTGTGGAACTGTCAATTTCTCTTTTCAGTGCTGTTAGAGTTTTTTTTATGTATTTTGGAGCCCTGTCATTGGGTGCGTAGATATTTATTATGGTTATGTCTTCATGATGGATCGTCCCCTTAATCATTATATAGTGTCCTTTTTTGTCTTTTATGGTAGATTTTGTTTTAAACTCTGTTGTATCTGAGATTAGAATTGCCACTCCTGCTCTTTTTTGGTAGTTGTTAGCTTGATATATTTTTTTCCAACCTTTGATTTTTAACAAATTCACATCTTTGTTTTTAAGGTGTGTCTCTTGTAGACAGCATATTGATGGATCCTGTTTTCTTATCCATTCTGCCACTCTCCATCTCTTTATGGGTGCATTGAGTCCATTTACATTCAGTGTAATTATTGATAGATGGAAGTTTGTTGCTGTCATTTTGTAGTGCTTATTTTTGTGGTGCTGAAGTTTTCTTTGTTCTTCTTACTCTCTTGTGCTGAGTTACTTTTGTTTGTGGATTTTGTGTTCATTTCTTTTGTTTTTGTAGGTTTTGTTTTTGCTGAGACTTTATGTTTTTCGTCTTTATTTTTATGAGTTGGTTTGTTAACTTTCTTTGTGGTTACCATGAATTTTACCCTTATCTTTATAAGTTTTAAGCAGTCTACCCTTACTTGGTATTGCCTTGCCTTCCTCTGCGTTCCTATGCCGTTTATTCCCTCTTTCATTGTTTTGATGTTGTTGTCATCCTTTGATTGATTGCTCTGATTCCCTGTTGTATTTCTTTTGGTTTTGGATAGTCCTCAGTAGTTCATTTCCTAGAATGGTATCTGGTTCATATGATCCTGCATCCTAGGTCCTGCCTGAGGGTTGAAGCTGTTCATCCTCAGATTGAAGAACTCCCTTTAATAATTCTTGTAAGTTTGGTTTGACTTTTGCATATTCCCTTAGTTTCTGTTTATCTGGAAATGACCTAATTTCACCATCAAATTTGAACTAGAGTTTTGCAGGATATATTATTTTTGGCTGACAATTTTTTTCTTTCAAGATTTTATATCTGTAATCCCATTGCCTTCTTGTCTGCATGGTTTCTGCCGAATAATCTGAGATTAGTCTTATTATTTCTCCTCTGTATGTGACGTCTTGTTTTTCACAAGCTGCTCTCAGGATTCTTTGCTTGTCTTTAGTTTTGGCGAGTGTGAATATGATATGTCTTGGTGATTTTCTTTTGGGGTCTCTTCTCTATGGGGTTTGTTGAGCTTCTTGGATGGCCAGCTTTTCATCTTTCATGATATTGGGAAAGTTTTCTGTCAGCATTTCCTAAGTGATCCTCTCTGTGTTTTCTGTTTTCTCCCCCTGTTCTGAGATGTCAATCACTCGTAAATTTTTGCTTTTAATAGTGTCCCAGATAACTCTCAGGGTCTCTTCATTTTTCTTTGTTCTTTTTTCTGAGTTTTCCTGAAACAGAGTTGTAGCCAAGTGTTTGTCTTCAATTCCACTGATCCTGTCTTCCACGGTTTCAAATCTACTTCTCAGCCCTTCTATGACACTGTCCATTTCTGAAATCTTGTTGTTTATCTTTTGGATTTCTAATTGTTGTTTTTGTATAATTTCGAGTTGTGAATTTATTTTGGCATTTTGTTCCTGCATCATCTTCCTGAATTCTTCCAATTTTTTGTCTGTATTTTCCATAAATTTGTCTATTTTTTCCTCATGTTTGTCTGCTTTTTGCCTCAGTTCTTGGAAAATTCTGAGTATTAATGATTTGGGTTCCATATCAGGTACTTCTAGTGCATTTTCTTCCACAGGAGAGTTATCTGGTGTTTTAATTTGGACGCCTATTGGAGCCATCTTGTCTTGTTTTTGTAAATGTTTTGATATTGTTTGCTGTTTTCTGGGCATTCAGTAGATATTTCTCTCATTTATTGATTGTAGATTTTTTTTGTTTTGTCCTTGTGGTACAGCTGGGCAGGTCTAGCTGAAGAGGAGCCACTGGGACAGGTTGTTTGTGGCACTCATCGCAGCCACCAGGACGGTCAGTAGTCAGTGCTGGGAAGGTTCCAATAGGGCGTGCCTGCACAGCTTGGTGGTGTGATGTCAAGAGCACTGTGCAGGTAGGCAGGATGCAGCCCGGAGATGGTTATGTGTGAAGCTAAGCTAGATATGGGAGAGAGGAGAGAGGAGCAGGAGCAAAAAAGCATACAAACATAAAAGAATGCTAGGGGAGCTTGCCATTGGAATGGACAGATGAGAGACTATGGGATGGGGAAAACCAGAAGGGGGAAGAGAAAGAAAAGGAAAGAATGAACAAATAAAAATAAGAAAAGTTAAAGAACTGCAAAGTTCCCAGGGATCCCACCAATGCAGCTATGAAGTCTGGGGAAGTCGGTCTCAGGTTTCACAGTGCAGCCTGGCCAGAAGGCACAGAGGCATACAACGCCTGGTATTCAGGGATCAGAAAGAGAAGGAAGAGATAGTGAGTCAAGAAATTGAGCAATGAGGAAAGGCAAAAGTGAAAAAGAGGGAAAAGAAAACAAAACTAATGAAAAAAGAAAAAAATAAAATAAAATAACATAAAAAAAGCAACACCAGCAGTCAATGAATGGCACTCAGAGAGCCAGCCAGTGCGGGCTGGTGTTTTTGGACAAGAGACTGTGTCCGTGGGAAACAGAGGAGGCCGAGTGTGAGTGAAGAAGGGTGGAGAGTGGGAAAGCATATATCACAAATTGCCTGTGCTCTGGGGACCCTCAGAAAGGAGCAAAGAGGGTGCACGGAGCCAGACACCCGAGTGAAAGGAGGGGGAGGCAGCGAGAGTGAGCAAGAAACCAAAAGAAGCAGGAGAAAAAGAAAAAAAAAAGCAACACCAGCAGCCAACAAACAGCACCCAGAGAGCTGCCCGCCCGGGCACGTGGAATCCAAGCAGCCAGCAGACCCCGGTGAAGAGACTGCGGCCACGGAAAGCAGAGGAGCAAATGAACAAAAGCCCCGGGATCTCACCAGCGTGGCAGCCCAGACCTGGAAGCAGCCACACACCCGAATGAAGCCCTACAGCCCCACAGGAAAGGGCAAAGATGGCACTCGGAGTCAGGCATCTGAGCAAAAGGAGGGGGAGGCGGCAGAAAAAGCAACACCAGCAGCCAACAAACGGCACCCAGAGAGCTGCCGGCCTGGGCGCACGGAATCCAAGCAACCGGTGCCCCCCAGCCCAGGGACCTTGGCCACGAGAAGCAGGGGAGCCCCAGCAGGGGTGAACAGGGGTGGGGGGTGGGAAAGCGCCCACCGCAAATTACCGGCTGTTTTGTCTCCCACTGGACACTCCACGAGGCTGCTCTCCTGTTCTCCCGTTTGCTGGTCACTGATAGGAGTCCAAGAAGGTGGATCCGCGCTGCGTTAGCTGGTAGGGGACCTCTGCATGAATCTCTCTTCGCTCTCCGTTCTCTTTCAGTAGTCTCACTCCGTTTGGTGTTTGGCTGAGTTCTTTATCTCTTCATTTGATGTTCTAGGGTTTCAGGATTGTTGATTCTCTGTTTGGCTTAGTTTTTCGGATCTTTGCTGTGGAGGGATGGCGTGGTGCTTCTGCCTAGAGCGCCATCTTGCCGTCGAACCCTATCTTTTGTTAATGAAGCACTCATCTAAATTTATTGTAATGTTTTAATTAGAAATTTATTTTGTCCCAGTCTGTGGGTCAGGAGTTTATAGTGGGAATAATGTGTGTCTCTTCCACAAAGTTGGGAGCCTCAGCTGAAACACTTGAAGGCTGGAGGCTGGAATTGTCTGAAGGGCTGTTCACTAACATGTATGTGCTTGGGCTGTTACACAGCCACAATTAATTAGAACAGAGATACCCATTCACATTTTCTTTAAGTACATACATGTTTTTGTTTTGTTGGTTTTACCTTTAAATATCTTAATTGTTTGAAATTTACACTGGGGCAGAGCCTAAAAAATGAATATTATTTTCTTTTTATTTATTTATCTTCTTGTTATCTTAACACTATGTTAAAAATAGCATCTTTTCACTATTCATTTGAAAAACCATCTTTACCATTTACTGTATGTTCATAAGGAATTGGGCCACTTTCTGAATTTCTGTTTTGTTTTCATTGGTTTTACTGTCTATTCATGTGCCAATATCATGTCATTTTAATTACAGAGGCTTTCTGTTTTAATAGGAGTCCCTGGGTAGTGTAAATGGTTAACATGCTAAGCTGCTAACCAAAAGGTCAGAGGTTCTAATTCACCCAGAGGTGCCTTAGAAGAAAGGCCTGGCCATTTACTTCTAAAAAAATTAGCCATTTAAAACACTATGAAGCAAAGTTCTACTCTGACACACATGGGGTTGCCAGGAGTCAGAGTTGATTTAACAGCAACTGGTTTTTATGGTTTAATATCAAACCTTTCCCAACTTGTTAGTTATCTTTTTATGATTTTCCTTGTTATCATTGCAAGTTCCTTCTTCCAAATGAACTTTTAATCAATTTCTATAACTCTGAAAAAGAAATTCTAATAGTATTTTTATTAGAATGATATTAACGTTTCAATTTAATTTGAAGATAATTGTTATATTTTTGACATTTTATCTCATTTCATAAATTCAGTGTGGTATTCTGCTTTTAATTACTTAACATTGTAACAGTGGTACAAAGTATGTCACTCCATCATGTACTTTATCTATTTTACTACAGTTAGACATTTAGCTTATTTTTATATTTTTATAAAAAATAAAACTGCAATGAATACCATACACTATAGAGGTTTTATTAAATATTTAAAAAGGTTAAAAATATGATTATCTTGTAAATATAAAATGAACACGTCATATATTTATTCAATTCATTGATTAATGAGGAAACAAAATGTCAAAAGCAGTGTATAGGAGGATTTGAAGAATAGAGATACCCTTTCATGACCAGTTGGATATATGGCTGCCCACCAACATTTTCTGCCTGTCAGATTCACTGGGAAGCTGTTTTCCATTGACAGTGCATGCTGTTGCAAGGCAGGGGGCTTTATGACTGTTTGAAAAAAAGGATATGTGTCAGAAATTACTGTTTCTACAGGTTGTTGTATGGGGTATGTGCATTTTTGGTAGGACTGAGGGGGACTCTAGGGGTAGAATTAGTGGGACAAGTTAGGTCCTTCTGGACCTAAAGATAGGCTTATGGGAGGGGACAAGAAAAAAAATCCATACTACCTACCCAAAATTCAACAACACTCAATGATTCAGAATGATTTCATTAATGAAAACACATGGTATCAACAAAAAACTCAAAGCAGAAGATAATTACATCTTGAAAGGGATACATAAAGGTAATCAGGAATGCTAAAATTAATATGTTAATAAACGCAACGCTGGTTAGTAATCTGAGGATATAAAATGTATTCTTTGGGGTCATGTTTTTATAGGAAAGAAGTTAATTTTATTTATATCAGATGATCTATTTGTAATACTATGAACATGAATAATTTGTATTGCTATTAGTATTCAATAATATAACTAGTATGCTTACTGTGTTATAAAATAGACTAATCAATAGAAAGACAGTCAAAGGCACATACTCTTATATTATCATATAATCTATGAGGATCTATTTTACAATATCCACAAAAGGACATTTAGTAGTCTCTTTTGCCCCTTTCCAAATTATATAAAATGCTTCCTGATGCTTTTTGGCAATTCAAAGTAGTTTTAACAATAGAGCCTCAGAAATAAAATTATTGAATTGAATAGTATGAAAGTTCTTAAGTCACACTTTAAAAAGTAAGTAAATAAATTAGGTTAATATATTGCCAAATTCTAAGATGATTGTACCAATATAATTTCTACCAATATTGCTTGGGTTGTTTGGGACTATCTTTTTCAATAAAATTGACTAGCATTGAATGTTACATTATTACAGTGTTTTCAGATCACTGACAACTTGCTAAGCAAATAAAGTTAGAAAGTAAAAATGAAACTACTTTCCTGCTAAAGGGTGTTTGTCCAATCTCCTTCCTAATACACAGAGTCATTTGTCTTTAGTTCTACCCACAGTAAAATGACATCAGAGCAAAATAATCCCTGGAAAATCACTCTGGCCTGGATCTATTGTCCTTCCTTTACCTCAACCCCATCAACCAAATAGACAGGAGGATAATTGCAAGGACCCCAGGTAGTTCTCATTGTTTCTCTACCACTCTAAGCTGAACTGTGAGAAACAGAGAAAAAGATATCAAGAGAGAGTGTGAAAGAAGAGAGAGAATATAGATTTTTTACATGTTGTGTATACCTGTGTGTATGTGTATAACACAAAAAAACCAAACTCGTTGCCATCAAGTCAAAACTGACTCATAGCAACCCCTATAGGACAGAGTAAAACTGCTCCACAGGGTTTCCCAGGCTGTAAATCTTTATGGTAGCAGACTGATACATTTTTCTCCCATGGAGTGGCTGATGGGTTCAAATCACTGACCTTGAGATTAGCAGTCAAGCCTTAAACCAGTGCTCCACCATTGCCAATATATGTGTGTGTGTGTGTGTGTGTGTGTGTGTATAAGTGGAAATTACATATAGTTACAAATCATAATTTTATGTATATATATGTTAATATATATTTATGTTATATGTAAATAATTATTGCTGTTAAGTCGATTCTGACTCACAGTGACCCCATGTGTGTCAGAGTAGAACAGTGCTCCTTAGGGTTTTCAAGGCTGTGACCTTTTAGAAGCATATAGTCTGGACTGTCTTTCAAGGAGCCTCTGAGTGGGTTCAAACCAGTCAACCTTTGGAGCACTAGGAGTCAACTGCTCAACCATTTGAACCACCCATGGACTTCTACATAAATAATTATACCTGGTAATATAAATGTCAAAAGTTATACAGCATTTTATGTGCATATATTGTACATATTACGACTTTACTATGCATTTTCATCTTTTCTCTTTTTTCCAATGCTAACCATCAATTACTACATACAAAATTGCAACAAAAGTATGTGACCGCTTATAAGAGACATCAGAGTAAAGATGCTCCCTCTTTTTCTATTTCCATCAGCTATGATGAATGTTATATCCTACAAAACCAGAAAAAAAATAAATAAATTTGGGCTGAGTGACAAATGTTTTCTTCTCTCTAAAACAGCAGACCCAAAAAACCAAACCCGTTGCTGTTGAGTTGATTCCAAATTATAGTGACCCTATAGGAAAGAGTAGAACTGGCCTATAGGGTTTCCAAGGGGTTCCTGGTGGATTCCACCTGCCAACCATTAGGTTAGCAGCCACAGCTGTTAACCACTACGCCACCAGTGTTTATCTGCGGTAAAACTGATCATTTTAAAGTACTACATAACAAGGTATATTTTCGCTGAATTGTGAGATTTTGAAGTACTCATTCATATTTTTAAATAAATCTCTTGTCATCCTGCTTTGCTGTAGTATTTTGGCTATCCAATCACCTCTACTCTGTTGACATTTTCCTGGTTGTAAGGTTTTGGCATCTTGCAGGTATTATGGCACTATATATAATATTTTAACTATAGTCTCAGTTGTGCCATAGATAAAAGTGTCATCACCCACTAGCTTTATAACATAATGTCTCTGTGTACCTTAGCGTGTATTTCTTTACTCAAATATTGTTTCTTTGATTGTTCTAACACAATCGGTGTCTTTTCACAGAGTTCATCTACCACAAAACAATTTACAGGACCTTGCAAAAACCCACTAGCTTGGAAAGAATGTATTTATGTTTTCTTTGGCTCAGACTGAATGGCTCAGGTAGTACTATTTCCCTGAGGCCCTGTTCTTTAGGTTCATTCTGTTTAAAGAAAATACATTTAGGTCAGATACTGAAATAGGAACTATGTTTAGATAGTTATGTGAACTAGTGAAAAATTGCTTGGCAAGCAAACTGTCTTTGAAAAAGTTTGCTGAACTCATGCCTCAAGCTTAAAGAACCTACAGCCTTACCTTATTAAAAACTCCAGAATTAAAGTTTTATAATGGGTATTAAGAAAAATAATTAAAACCTTTAAATAACAAATAATAAGATTTTTATGCTTTTCCTCCTGTACCTGCGATACTTCTCTTCCATGATTTAGGAGTGAAATGAAAAACCTTGTTGTCATTTCAGTGACATTTTTTAAGTGCGCTTGGCATGTAATTATATACTTGAGGTTTACTCCTGATTCTGTAGCATAAGAATGCCAGAGAACATTTACTTTTGCCAATAATAATTTTGTAAGCACAGAATCAGAATAGTATAGTGTTTAGCAGGAATATTATCTGATTAAATATATTTTCATTAGTTAATTTAAAATATTGCATTTAGTTTCTTAGTACAACTTCATAATTTGAAAAAACGAACAGAAGAAAACAGAGTAAAATTTCCAGAGTCAGAAGCTATTAGCAGAAAGAATTAACTGGAAATACCAAGTTATGTATTTAAAAAAAAATGTAAGAAATATTAGTTTCATGGGAAAAACTTAGTAGTTATATAATTCAAATCCCTAAATTCTAGATTAATTTCATGTCCCTGAAAAAAATTAGCTTTGCATTTAAGATTTCTATTGACATGGAAATTACTATGAGCAAAATAAAGTTATTTCATTCTGAAGAATTTCTTTTTCTTGAAATTTATGTTTTAATATTATTCAAGTAATAATACTCTGAAGATGCTCGCTGTTAATTCTAGTGGAAGTCAATAGAAAAAGAATTATTTTTACCCTTATCAAAAGAATGAATACAGTACAACACCAGTGTGGTAGCTCTGTGAATTGGAACTAATCTGAATTTAGAAACATCAGTTATAATCAATAATTAACTAGACTTCCCATCCATAAGCAAGGAGCATCTCTCCATTTATTTAAACCTTTAATCACTTTCAGCTGTGTTTTATAATTTTCATTTTCTACATCTTCCACAGTCTAGTTAAATTTAAACCTAGGTATTTTATTCTCTTAAATACTATTATAAATGAAATTGTTTCCTTAAATTCCCTTTCAGATTTCTCATTGCTGGTGTGTAGAAACCCAAATGAGTTTTGTTTGTTGACCTTGTACCTTGCAACTAATAAATTCCTCTATTAGCTCTAGAGGCTTTCCTGCAGATTTCATGAGATTTTCTATATATAGGATCATGTCATACATGAATTGAGATAATTTTTTCTTCTTCTTTTCAAATATGGGTATTTTTTATTCCTTTTTCTTGTCTTATTGTTATGATGTCAGTACTACCCAAAATTATCTATAGATTCAACACAATCCCAATCAAAATTCCAACAGCCTTCTTTGCAGAAATGAAAAAAAAAAAAACAATCCTCAACTTATATGGAATGGCAAGAAGTCCCAAATAGCTAAAGCAATGTTGAAAGAGAAAAACAAATTATGAGAACTTACACTTCCAGATTTTAAAATGTATTATACAGACTACAGAAATCAAAACAGCCTGGATATAACTGTAGACATATAGACCAAAGGAATAGAATTGAGAGTCCAGAAATAAATCCACACATCTATGGTCAGCTGGTTTTTGGCAAGGGTGCTAAATCCATTCAATGGGAAAAGAAGAGCCTCTTCAATCAATGGTGTTGAGAATGTTGGATTTCCATATGCAGAAAAATGAAACAGGATATACAAAAACATTTAAAATAGCCTCACACCATACACAAAAACAAATTCAAAATGTATTGAAGACCAAAATGTGAAAACTAAAACCATAAAATTCTTACAAAAATTGCAGGGGTAATGATGTTGTGTCTAAGTTTTAACAATTGGTTGTCTAATATAATAACAAAAGCACAAACAGTATAAAACAAAATAAATAAATAGTACCTCATAAAAATTTAAAACTTTTATTCAACAAAAGATTTTACCAAAAAAAAGTGAAAAGATAACCTATTGACTGGGAGAATATCTTCAGAAACAATATATCTGATAAGAATGTAATAGCAAAAATACATATAAAACTTTGACAACTTAACAACAAAAAGACAAATAGCCCAATAATAAAACGGTCAAAGGGCTTGAACAGACATTTCACCAAAGACAGCATTCAAATGGCCTTCAAACACATGAAAAGAGTTCAACATGATTAGCCATCAGAGGGAAGTAAATCAAAACCATGATGAGATACCATTTCACTCCCACTAGTATGGCTAAGATAAAAAAACAACAACAAATGTTGACAAGGATATGAGAAAATTGGAACCCTTATTGATTGCTGGTGCAAATGCAAAATGATACAGTTGTTGTGGAAAACAGTGAAGTGGTTCCCCAAATAAACTATTGTATAACCCAGAAATTCCACTCCTGGGTATATACCCAAAAGGCTTAAAAGTAGACACTCAAACAGATATACCAATGTTCACTGCGACACTATTCACAATAGCCAAAAGATGGAAACAACCTAAACGTCCATCAGCAGATGAATGGATAAACACATACATACAACAGAATACTACTCAGCCAGTAAGATAAAGGAAGTCTTGATACATGCTACAATATGGATGGAGCTTGAAGATATTATGCTGAGTGAAAAAAAAATCAAAAAGGACAAATATTGTATGACATCATTTATATAAAAAGACTAGAACAGGAAAATATATAGAGACTAAAGTTTATTAGTGGTTACCAGGGATGGGAGTGAAGGGGAAGGGGGAGTTATTGCTTATGGAGTACTGAAGTTCAGTTTATGGTGATAGAAAAATTGCATTGATTAAGGGTAGTGTTGCACAACCAAATAATGTAATTATTGTCAATAAGTTATAAAAAGTTGAAGTGGCAAAAGTTGTGTGATAGATATATTTATAACGACAAAAAAAAAAAGAGTAGTTGCTGAGACAGCTTGTGTACAACCAAACACCTCATGAGATTTGGTTCCTTGATTTGGAGTTTTAGGGTCATGGTTTCATGGAACATCACAGTTAATTGGCCTAACATCATGTTTAGTGTTTCTGTTCTACCTTCTATTTAGCTGCATAGTGCCTGAGGTCTTAAAACTTCGCAAGTGACCATCCAAGGTACAACAATTGGTTTCTATTTGCCTGGAGCAACAAAGTCAGGAATAGGAGAAGGAAATGGAATTTGTGGCTAATTGCCTCTATGAACAACTGCCTCCTTTCCCATGAAACCAGAAGAATTGGATGGTGCCCAGCCACCATTAGTGAACATTTTGATCGAAGATTCTGTAGAAGAATCCTGATAAAAAGGAGGAAAATGTGAATAGAATTTTAAATTCTCATGGAATCCATATTTTCTGGAGCCATGGAGGCTTGAGGAACCCCTTAAACTATTCCCGTGAGATGATCTTTAAACCTTAAACCAAAAATATCCCCTGAAGTCTTCTTAAAACCAAGCAGTAAACCTAGTAAACAATGTCTGCCTTGAGCACTGCATTCTTTTAAGGACTATCTATATGGAATCAAAGTGACAATTTAAAAAAAAAACAAAAAACATGTTGCCATGGTGTTGATTCCAACTCACAAGAACCCAATAGGACGAAGTAGAATTGCCCCCAAGGAGTGGATGGTGGATTTGAACTGCCGACCTTTTGGTTAGCAGCCAAATACTTAAACAATATGCCACCAGGGCTCCACACATAGTGGCAATAGCAACTAGAAAAATTAGATTGGAACCTTAGGGGGCAATGAATTTGTGTTAATGCAGGAGGAACAACTTGGAAAAGGATAGTGAGAATGATTGCACAACTTGAAAAATGTAATCAATGTCACCGAATTGTAGAAATTATTGAATTTATATATGTTCTGCTGAGTATTTCTCAACAATAACAACAAAAATAAAATATGTATATTTAAAAAGCTATAACCAGCCTGATTTGGAACAATGGCAACAGATCTACAGAGGAAGAGGAGGATTTGGGAGATGTTGCAAAAGACAATTGATAGGAATTGTTGTTATTGTCATTGTTAGGTGCCATCAGGTTGGTTTTGACTCATAGCGACCCTATGTAAAACAGAACAAAACACCGCTCAATCCTGAGCCGTCCTCACAATCATTGTTATGCTCAAGCCCACTGTTGCAGCCATCTGTCAATCCATCTCCTTGAGGGTTTTCCTCTTTTTCAATGACTCTCTACTTCACCAAGCATGATGTCCTTCTCCAGGAAGTGGTTCCTCTGATAACAAGTCCAAAGTATGTGAGACAAAGTCTTGCCATCCTTGCTTCTAATGAGAATTCTGGATGTACTTCTTCCAAGAAAGATTTATTTGTTCTTCTGGAAGTTCATGGTGTATTCAATATTGTTTGCCAACACCATAATTCAAAGACATCAGTTCATCTTCAGAATTCCTTATTCATTGTCCAGCTTTCATATGACTATGAGGCAATTGAAAACACCGTGGCTTGGGTCAGGCGCACCTTAGTCCTTAAAGTGACTTCTTTGCTTTTTGACAGTTTAAGGAGATCTTTTGCAGCAGATTTGCCCAATGTAATGATCCTTTGATTTCTTGACTACTGCTTCCATGGGCTTCAATAGTGGATCCAGGTAAAATGAAATTCTTTACAACTTCAATATTTTCTCTTCTTATCATGATGTTGCTTTATTGGTCCAGTGTGAGGATTTTTGTTTTCTTTATGTTGCGGTGTAATCCCTACTGAAGACTGATCTTTGATCTTTATCAGTAAGTGCTTCATGTCCTCTTCACTTACAGTAAGCAAGGTTGTGTCATGTGTATATCGCAGGTTGTTAATGAGTCTTCCTCCAATCCTGATGCCGCATTCTTCTTCATATAGTCCAGCTTCTCAGATTATTTGCTCATCATACAGACCGAATAAATACAATGAAAGGATATAACCCTGACAAACCTTTCATGACATTAAACCATGCAGTATTCCCTTGTTCTGTTCAAAAAATTGCCTCTTTGTCTGTGTATAGGTTTCTCATGAGCACAAGTAAGTGTTCTGGAATTCTCATTCTTCTCAATGTTATCCGTAATTTGTTATGACCACACAGTCGAATGCCTTTGCATAGTCAATAAAACACAGGTAAATATCTTTCTGGTATTCTCTACTTTCAGCCAGGATCCCTATAACATCAGCAATGATATCCCTGGTTCCATGTCCTTTTCTGAATCTAGCTTGAATTTCTGGCATTTCCCTGTCAATGTTCTGCTGTAACTGCTTTTGAATGCTCTGTAGCAAAATTTTACTTGCCTGTGATATTAATGATATTGTTTGATAATTTCTGCATTCTGTTGGATCACCTTTCTTTGGAATGCATACAAATATGGATCTCTTCCAATTGATTGGCCAGGTAGCTATCTTCCAAATTTCTTGGCATAGATGAGTTAACACCTCCAGCACTGCATCCCTTTGTTGAAACATCTTAATTGGTATTCCATCAATTCCTGGAGCCTTCTTTTTTGCTAATGCCTCTGGTGGATCTTGGACCTCTTCCTTTAATAGCATTGGTTCTTGATCATATGCTACCTCCTGAAATGTTTGAACTTTGACCAATTCTTTTGGTACAGTGACTCTGTGTATTCTTTCCTTCTTCTTTTGATGCTTCCTGCATTGGTTAATATTTTCTCTGTAGAATCCTTCAATATTGAAACTCAAGGCTTGAATATTTTCTTCAGTTCTTTCAACCTGAGAAATGCTGAGCATATTTTTCCCTTTTGGTTTTCTATCTCCAGGTCTTTGCACATTTCATTCACTTTGTCTTTTCGAGCCACCCTTTGAAATCTTCTGTTCAACTCTTTAACTTCATCATTTCTTCCTTTCGCTTTAACAACTCTATGTTCAAGAGCTACTTTCAGAGTCTCTTCTGACGTCTATTTTTTGCTTTCTTCATGTATGACGTCCTTGGTATCATTCCACAGTTCACCTGGTCTTTGATCACTAGCATTCAATGCATCAAATCTATTCTTGAGATGGTATCTAAATTCAGGTGGGATATACTCAAGGTCATACTTTGGCTCTCGTGGACTTGTTCTAATTTTCTTCAACTTCACCTTGAACTTGCATATGAGCAATTGATAGCCTTGCTCTGACTAATGATACTGAGCTTTTCCATTGTCTCTTTCTACAGATGTAGTTGATTTGATTTCTGTATATTCCACCTGGCAAGGTCCACATGGATAGTCGCCATTTATGTTGCTGAAAAAAGGTATTTGCAATGAAGAAGTCGTTGGGCATGCAAAATTCTATCATGCTGTCTTTGGCATCATTTCTATCACCAGCGATACTGGATAGGAATGACCAAATAATATAATTGACAAGACTAGAAGAGAAAAGGGAAAATTTAATGCAAATATAGAGTAAATGTGACTAAAGCTCCAATGCCTGTAGGGCTGTGAACCTAACAAATTAATGGACAAGGCAGGTTGTGTGTATATATATATATGTGTGCATATGAATATAGTGAGAATGATGTGGAATGGGGAAAATTTAAAGTACCAGCTAGCCCATAATGTACTGGATAATAAGGTATCCAAACTCTTACCACTGCTCCAGCTTTAGAGTTTCCTTCAGTAATTGTTCCACCAGCTTTGATGTGTGTAATTTCTCACCAGTTCTTTGTCCTTTTTGGCTTGGCACAATATTATCTCATTTATTGCTATAATCTCATTTAATCAATATCACCAGTGAGCGTCCAGTTCTCTTAAATGGGGATAATAATAATTACTAACTAGTGTTGTCTGCACATTTCATTATACTTTACTTTGCCTTCTTGAGCTGCAGTTTGAAATCTTCTGTTCAGCTCTTTTACTTCATCATTTCTTCCATTTGCTTTAGCTACTCGATGTTCAAGAGCAAGTTTCAGAGTCTCTTCTGACATCCATTTTGGTATTTTTTTACTCTCCTGTCTTTTTAATGACCTCTTGCTTTCTTCATGTATGATGTCCTTGATGTCATTCCACAATTTGTCTGGTCTTTGGTAATTAGTGTTCAGTGCATCAAATCTATTCCTGAGATGGTCTCTAAATTCAGGTAGGATATACTAAAGATTTACTTTGGCTCTCATGGACTTGTTTTAATTCTCTTCAGCTTCAACTTGAACTTGCATATGAGCAATTGATGGTCTGTTCTGCAGTTGGCCCCTGGCCTTGTTCTGACTGATGATATTGAGCTTTTCCATTGCTTGTTTCCTCAGATATAGTCGATTTGATTCCTGTGTATTCTGTCCGGAAAGGTCCACGTACATAGTCTCTGTTTATGTTGTTGAAAAAAGGTATTTGCAATGAATAGGTTGTTGGTCTTGCAAAATTCTATCATACTATCTGCAGCATTGTTTTTATCACCAAAGCCATATTTTCCGACTACCTATCCCTTTCTTTGTTTCCAACTTTTGCTTTCCAATAAGTAGTAATTATCAGTGCCTCTTGACTTCATGTTTGATCAATTTCAGACTGCAGAAGTTGGCTAAAATCTTCGATTTCTTCATCATGGCCTTTGTGGTTTGTTTGTAAATTTGAATAACAGCCTTATTAACTGGTCTTCCTTTAGGCATATGGATGTTATTCTATCACTGACAGTGGTGTACTTCAGTATAAATCTTGAAATGTTCTTTTTGACCATGAATGTGACGCCATTCCCCTTCAATTTGTCCTTCTTGTCATGGTATACCATACCATTGTCTGATTCAAAATGACTAGTACCAGTCTATTTCAGCCCACCAATGACTAGGATATCGATTTTTATGTGATCCATTTGATTTTTGCCACCTTTCAATATTCCTAGTTTCATACTTCTTACATTCCACATTCCAATCATTAACAGATGTTTGCAGATGTTTCTTCACATTTTGACTTGTTCCACATCAGCAAATGAAGATCAACTCTACTTTGAGGAGGCAGCTCTACCTGGGCCATATTTTGAGTGACTTCCAACCTGAGAGGCTCATCTTCTGGCACTATATCAATGTTCCCCTGCTATTCATAAGATTTTCACTGGTCAATTTTTTCAAAAGTGGAAAGCGAGATCCTTCTTCCAAGTCTTTCTTAGTCTGGAAGCTCCACTGAAACCTAGCTACGTGGGTGGCCCTGCTGGTATTTGAAATACCAGTGGCATAGCTTCCAGTATCACAGCAACATGCAAGTCACCACAGTACAACAAACTTGCAGAGGAGTGGTATTATAAAGTATTATAATGAAATGTGCAAAGACTGGCAGTTAGAAAACCAAAACAGAAGAACACACTTGGTGTTTCTCCAGCTGAAAGAACTGAATAAAAAAATTCAAGCCTCAAGTTGCTATATTGAAAGATTCTGGGCAAAGTATTGAACGACACAGGAAGCATCAAAAGAACATGGAGAGAATACACAAAATCTATGCACCAAAAAGAAATTGTTGAAGTTCAGCCATTTCAGGAGGTAGCATATGATCATCAAGAACTGAAATTATTGAAGGAAGAAGTCAAAGCTACACTGAAGGCATTGGCAAAAAACCAGGCTCCAGGAATTGACCGGATATCAGTTGAGATGTTTCAACAAACGGATGCAGTGCTGGAGGTGCTCATTCATCTCTGCCAAGAAATTTGCAAGACAGCTAGCTACCAGGCCAACAAACTGGAAGAGATCCATATTTTTGTGCATTCCAAAGAAGAGGGATCCAACAGAAAGCAGAAATTATTGAACAGTATCATTAATATAGCACACAGGCAAAATTTTGTTGAAGATATTTTAAAAGCAGTTGCAGCAGTACGTCAACGAGGAACTGCCAGAAATTCAAGCCGGATTCAGAACAAGACACGGAATGAGGGATATCATTGCTGCTGTCAGATGGCTCCTGGCTGAAAGCAGAGAAAACCAGACATACGTTTACCTGTGTTTTATTGACTGTACAAAGAGATTGAACGGTGTGGATCATAATAAATTATGGATAACATTGCAAAGAATGGGAATTCCAGAACACTTAATTGTGCTTATGAAAAATCTGTACATAGACCAAGAAGCAGTTGTTTGAACAGAACAAGGGGATACTGCGGGTTTAAAATCAGGAAAGGTGTGCATCTTGGTTGTATCCTTTCACCACACTTACTCAATCTGTATGCTTAGCAAATAATTTGAGAAGCTGGACTACATGAAGATGAATGTAGCAACATCTTGATAAACAAAGAAAACACTGAAGTTGTCAAGGATTTCATTTTACTTGGATGCAACAATCAATGCCCATGGAAGCAGCAGTTAAGAAATCAAATAACATATTGCATTGGGCAAATCTGCTGCAAAAGACCTCTTTAAAGTGTTAAAAAGTAAAGATGTCACTTTGAAGACTAAGATGCCCCAACCCATGGTATTTTCAGTTGCCTCATATGTATGTGAAAGCTGGACAATGAGTAAGGAAGACTGAAGAAGAATTGATGTTTTTGAATTATGGTGTTGGCAAAGAATATTGAATATATTCTTTGATTAATTGACACAGTGCCTGCAACGATGGGCTCAAGCATAGCAATGAAGGACCAGGTATTGTTTCGTTCTGTTGTACATAAGGTCGCAATGAGTGGGAACCAGCTTGTTGACACCTAACAATAACAACAGTTTTGTTGTTAAGAATAATTGACAAGATGCATGCAAGCTCTTAGAACAGGACCCAGAGAATATGTTTAATAAAATATAGCTGGTATTCTTATTAATGAAAATACAGTAATTAGGTAATGGCTCTTCATCTCTAATACTTGACTTTATTCTGGGATTCTAATAGGACCCTTACTTTATTCACAGAGTAGCTACTCATAATGGTTTTTAGATCTTCAAACAAGACTTCAGTGAGAAAATAATGTTCTTCCCTATAAGACTAAGTATTAATATAATCTATCTAGCCCAGTTTTATAAAGCCTTCTTTTCATTAAGAAGTTGAAATATTGTTTTATTTCATCTAGAAAATAAAACAGCCTCTATTCAGTTAACATATAAAAGTTATGTGTTCTTTCTGTACAATGATTTTAATCTAGAATCTGCCGTATTTCCTTATCAGTGCACATGATGATGGTTAAGAGATAAATGATAGAATAGTGTTAGAATTAGATTCCTTAAAATGTATGTTATAATCGAACAATATTTTCCAAAATATACCATGACCATATGAATAAACAACCCCTCCTATTTAGCAAAACTTGGTGCCCCATGCTAATTTTTTTTTACAGCAACATGTAAAAAAATTGCCCTAGTGGCACTTATGAAAATACTTTGTGGGAGTAAGGCACAGTTGGCAAACAGATGTAGAAGGCCTGCATTATTTGCATAAAAATACAGTACTAATGACTGAAGACCAGACAAGTTGTGGGATGACATCAAGGACATCATACATGAAGAAAAGGTCATTAAAAAGACAGGAAAGAAAGAAAAGATTAAAATAGATGTCAGAAGAGACTGACACTTGCTCTTTGAACATAGAGTAGCTAAAGGGAATGGAAGAAATGATGATTTAAAAGAGCTGATCAGAAGATTTCAAAGGGCGACTTGAGATGACAAAGTATTGTAATGAAATGTGTAAAGACCTAGAGTTAGAAAACTAAAAGAGAAGAACACGCTCATCATTTCTCAAGTTGAAAGAAGTGAAGAAAAAATTCAACACATGAGTTGCAATATTGAAGGTTTCTATGGGCAAGATATGTTTACCTGTGTTTTACTGACTATGCAAAGGCATTTGACTTTGTGCATCATAACGAATTATGGATAACATTGCAAAGAATGGGAATTCCAGAACACTTAATTGTGCTCGTGAGGAACCTATACATAGATCAAGAAGCAGTCATTCAAACAGAAGAAGGGGATACTGCGTGGTTTAAAGTCAGGAAAGGTGTGTGTCAGGGTTGTATCCTTTTACCATACCTATTCAATCTGCATACTGAGCAAATAATCTGAGAAGCCGGACTATATGAAGAAGAACACGGCATCAGGATTGGAGGAAGACTCATTAACAACCTGCATTATGCAGATGACACTACTTTGCTTGCTGAAAGTGAAGAGTACCTAAAGAACCTATTGATAAAGATCAAAGACCACAGCCTTCCATATGGATTACACCTCAACATAAAGAAAACAAAAATTCCTCAAAACTGGATCAATAAGCAACATCATGATAAATGGAGAAAAGATTGAAGTTGTCAAGGATTTCATTTTACTTGGATCCACGATCAACACTCCTGGAAGCAGCAGTCAAGAAATCAAAAGACTCATTGCATTGGGCAAATGCTGCAAAAGACCCATTGAAGACTAAGGTGTGCCTGACCCAAGCCATGGTGTTTTCAATTGCCTCATATGCATGTGAAAGCTGGACAATGAATAAGGAAGACCAAAGAAGAATTGACACATTTGAATTGTGGTGTTGGTGAAGAATACTGAATATACCATGAACTGCCAAAAGAACGAACAAATCTGTCTTGGAAGTAGTACAACCAGAATGCTCCTTAGAAGCAAGTATGGCCAGATTTTGTCTCACATACTTTGGACATATTATCAGGAGTGCTCAGTCTTTGGAGAAGGACATCATGCTTGGTAAAGTAGAGGGTCAGTGAAAAAAAGGAAGGCCCTCAATGAGATGGATTGACACAGTGGCTGCAACAATGGGCTTCGCATAACAAGAATTGTGAGAATGGTGCAGTACCAGGCAGTTTCGTTCTGTTGTACATAAGGTTGCTCTGAGTCGGAATTGAATCTACAGAACCTAACGACAACATTGGCAAAATACTAAACATACAAGAAGCATCAAAAGAAGATGGAAGAAATACACAAAGTCACTGTATCAAAAAGAATTTGTCAATGTTCAGCCATTTCAGGTAGCATGATCAAGAACCGATAGTCCATGGAAGCAGCAGTCAAGAAATAAAACAACTTACTGCATTGGACAAATCTGCTGCAAAAGTCTTTTTAATGTTAAAAAGCAAAGATGTCACATTGAAGACTAAGGTGAGCTTGACCCAAGCCTTTGTGTTTTCAATCACCTTATATGCATGCGAAAGCTGGACAATCAATAAGTAAGACCAAAGAAGAATTGATGCCTTTGAGTTATGGTGTTGGCAAAGAATATTGAATATACCATGGACTTGCAGAAGAATGAACAAATCTGTCTTGGAAGAAGCACAGCAAGAATGATCTTTGCAAGCAAGGATGAAGAGATTTCATCTCCGTACTTTGGATATGTTATCAGGAGAGACCAGTCCCTGGAGAAGGACATCATGCTTGGTAGACCGTCAGCAAAAAAGAGGAAGACCTTCAATGAGATGGATTGACACAGTGGCTGCAAAAGTGGGCTCAAACATAGTAACGATTGTGAGGATGGCCCAGGACCAGACAGTGTTTAGTTCTGTTGTACATGGGGTTGCTATGAGTTCAGACTGACTCCACAACACATAACAACACCCATAACCTTTTTTTTTTATTTCACTCTTAATTGAAAAATGAGCTTGGACAACTCTCTGATTAACTCTTCATATCAGTTGATGGGGCACCTGAGGCGTATAGAATGGCTTTACTTGGTCACGATATCTGACTTATTGGCCAAAAAAATTCCCCGTTATACCTGTCATTTGTATCATTCGTTTTATTATGTAGCTGTATCCTCTTCAGAAGGAGGTAGCTTAATAGTAATGATTGATTTAAAAGTATGATTTCCATCCTGTCATTTATCTAATGAAATATCTCGCTGAAATTTATAAATTGTATTGATTATTTCTTAAGTTATTGGCATATTGGAATACCACATATTTTTATTTTTCATTATGGTATCTTTTTCTACACCACACTGCATACTCTTAAGTCATTGATAATTATTTACAAAGATATTAGATGTTCAGATTTCTCATTTTTGAATGTACGTACAAAGTCCAAATAAATAAGACATGTGAAAGTTGTCTTTTTTCATGTGGGAAGGATTATATAAGTAAATATTTAAGGAAAATACTTCAGGTGGGAGGAAAGCTCAGAGCAGACGCGGAACTAATAAAGGGCAAGGTACGCAACCAGCTATCCAGTATGTTCATTGATGAGGGGCAACAGGACTCCAGGAACTCATTCACCAAGAATGCTAATTATTCACATATTCAACTACAGATACACTATCCTTAGGCTGAAAGTAAAATAAGAACAAGAAAGCAAACAAAACAAATCTTCCTATAGAAAAAGCATCTCTGACTGATTACTTTCACAATGAGCGTAAAAATCCAAAGCAGATTCTTAAACTAAATATCACATGGTGTATTTTAGTTACACCAGGTTGGCTCTATTACCCAAACCACAGACATTATTATACTTTCAAAATGTTATCTAAATTGATTTTTTTTCTAAAGGAATTTAAAGAGAGCAAAACAACAGAAAAGTCAGAAATGTTTTATAGATTTCTTTTCAAACTATGTCTTCTCTGCTTTAGCCAGGAGATGTAAACAAGGAAACATTGTGTGTGTGTATGTGTGTGTTTGTCATTATTACAAAGTAAGTTTCAATCCAATGCCTATTTGTTAAGCATATGAGCTAACTCAAAGGATTGAATTGTCAAATCAAACCCATACAAATCAGAGATCTTACACTGTTTCAAGTTTTAGTAATAATTTCAGGAAATAAGCTTTTAAGAGGCTTCCAGATGAAGAAGGGAGAGGTCTGAACTTTCACCATGTTTTGTCAGGTACTTTCTACCCACACTGAATGCACTCTCTTGCCCAATTTAAAAGTTGTGGTCTTGAATAAGGGAGTTACGTGTTCTCACCACTTACACATCAAGGAGCCAATTCAGTTATGAAATATCTCTATTTTATATTCAAAAAGCTATGTACCTTATGGAACATTTTCCAGGGAGTCATGCTTCATAAATCCAGAGATTTCAAGTTTCTTTATCACAAGCAATCTTAGACCAGGGACATCCTGCTAAAAGCATTCATTATATTTATAGGATCATGTATTCTATGCTCATATAAACACTGTTCTACTGGAATATATCATTAGTTTGTTTGCTAGTAGATTAGTTATTACTACATTCACAAGGAGATTAGACTGGGATCTTCTCTCTTCCTTCTGTCTCTGTGTGTACCCCCAACCTCAGGATTGGGCGTGAAATGGACTACAAGTCACTCCTTTACTCCAGTCATCCTAGCAAACATTTAAAGAATCTGATTTAAAGGGGCACCACATCATTAGCTTTCCCAGGTCACCCATTTAACTTAGATCAGCCCAGTGCAAGATACTTATCAATAAGAACTTCAGGTACCTAGAAACAGCAGGCAATCACTGGATATTGATGGTAAAATTCTAATGTTGAGGAAATAATTGCTAACGTGGTAAGGTACAAAGTCTCTTTGCCTTCACTGTGAACTGTCTAAAGATCTACTACATAGTAGGAGTATAGGAAATGTTGAATTGAATAATTATCATCATCATCGTCATCATTATTATTATATAAAGAGTCATCTCTAATTTTTAAAATGCTAAACTTCAATTTAGAGTCTAAATATAGCTTTTCTGATAAAAACTTCTAAAAAAAGGTTTTTGATGACATCATTTTAGACTAAGCTAAATTTGACAAATTTCAGCATTACTAAATCGCTTTTTTAATTTTGCTCTATAGAAAAATATATAAATCTCTAAAAAAAGAAAACTAAATCCGCTGCTGTCCAGTCGATTCTAACCCATAGCTACCCTACAGGACAGAGTAGAACTGCCTCGTAGTGTTTCCAAGGAGCAGCTGGTAGATTCGAACTGCGTCTTTTTGTTAGCAGCCGAGCTCCTATCCACTGCACCACCAGGGCTCCATATAAATCCTACTAGGAGATAAAAATACATAAAGCTAGAAGAAGAAAAAAAAAATGCTTTTTCAAGTTTTCCAGAGCAAGTTACAAAAATAAATAGTGGTAGTAAAATGTAAAATCTGTTATAAAATGAAAAATATACCTAACAGAAGTTTTTAATTGACTCCCAGTGTCTATGATTAAATAGTAAAATTGTTAACTACAATCAGTCATATGCTAAACTGTTTATTTCATTTATTTAAAAGCAAATGTTACAATCATATTTGTTAATTTTTCTAAACAAATTTGTGTAAATTTCCTAAACAATATTTATTTTTGCTTTCATAATTTGGCTGCTGCTTTGTAGAAAGAAAACAAAAAAGAGTTAATTAATCCAAGTACCTGTTTAAAATGTACAGAGTTTTTAAAAAAAAATCCTATCTTCTAAAACTTATCATGTTACATATGATACCACAATTAAATAAAATGGATAATATGAATTACTAAGATCAGGTTTTTAGAAATTAAAATTGAGGTGACTTTACAGAAATCCTCCTAGCTTATGAACTTCTCACAAATACAAATAAAAAATAATCAAAATTATGCATAATAATAATTAATATTAATTTTTAATTTGATTTTGACTTTATTGAAATATCCATTCCAGAATGCTTTACATTATGTAACAATATAAAAATGAAGAAACATTTCTGGAAAGAATGTAGCATGCAAATTCTTGGAAGTAGAATATCTTAAATAAGGAATTTTTTCCAACGTTATTCCATCCTTTGCATTTACAGTGATTTCCAGGCAAATCTGGATTAGGCTATAAAACAATAAGACTGTAAGTTTCCTATACTCACTAATTTTGCTGTCAATCTTCCAATTTGTGAAACCAGATAAATATTCAGAGTTAATTTTATCTTCACTGATTTAGAGGAAACTCTAGAATGTCAGATTTGATGTAGTTTATCTTCCAGAAGAGATTATGACCTTTATTTAATATTGATTTTTTCTTTGCATTTAGACATCTTCTAGACATGCTAATCTCAAATAGACTGTTTTACTGTCTCTTTAATGACTCTGTTCTCTTTATGTAAGGTGATATGGGCTAGGCAAGAGTAGTATTTACTAATGAATTTTACCATTTATATATAACATAAATATATAACATTTAAAGCCACTTTATCTACGTAGTACTATTTATTTGTACAGTGGTTTTATTTGTATAGAAGGAGTCCCTGGTTGGTGCCAATGGTTAACATACTCAGCCCCTACCTGAAAGGTTGGAGGGTTCAGTTCACCCAGAAGAGCCTCAGAAGAAAGACCTGGTGATCTAATTCCAAAAATTGGCCATTGAAAATGCTAAGGAGCATTTCTACTTTGACACATATGCATTTGCCATGAGTCAGGATTGACTTGATAGCAACTGGTTTTATTTAAATAGTAGCATTTACTTATATATATTATGTTTATATAATTGCCTTTAACTTTTAAATATTGCATATGTATTAAGAAAGAGAAAGAATTGTTACTTATATATTGACATAATAAACATAGTATGCTTATACTCTAAAATATTAGCAAACCATTGCAAAATTTCTCTGTTATCTTTTTATATTGAAGTGCAAAATTATTATAGAAGTCATGATAATATGAACATGTTAACTCAGGTTGTAAATATGTAGTGTACATTTTTATTTTTCATTTGTGTTTTAATTTGTTAGAATACCACAGAGATATTTACTTTTGACTGTGAGAAATTTTTCAGTCTATTCTTTGATGTCACAGGACTTTTTTGGGATGGCAAAACCTAGTGATTCACACATCCAATTATGTTATTTACATTTTGAATGTGCTAGTAGGCTACTTTTAGGTTAATTTGTTTAGCTTTGAAAACATTAATGGTTAAGAAGATTAAAAAAGAAAATGTCTTCTTTAATAGATACAATAAGGCATTCCAAGTTGTTTATTAAGAATGGTTCTAATATATAAAAACCTATTGCCATTGAGTAGATTCCAACTCATAGCAACCCTATAGGACAAAGCAGAACTGCCACATATGGTTCCAAGGAGCAGCTGGTGAATTCAAACTTCCAGCCTTCTGCTTAGCAGCCACGTTCTTAACCACTGTGCCACCAGAGCTCCTCTAATATATAATAAGTGTAAAACATAGATCAAGAACAATGGTTATTATGTTTGTAAGAATGAATTTTTCTAGAATCTCAACTTTGTAGAATAAGTCACTTCTAAGTGAGGTAATGACAAATGCACACATGTAAACATGGGCATGATGCCCATTCAAAATATTTCTGAAGTTTTGGTTTTTTTTTTTATATTTTATTGTACTTCAGGTGAAAGCTTACAGAGCAAATAGTTTCTCATGAAATAGTAGTACACATGTTGTTCTATGACATTGGTTAACAACCCCACAACATATTAAGCCTCTAAATTCTCAACCTTTTTTTTTTGATGAAAATACAGATAGCCAAAGATACACCATTTCAAAAATTTCTACATTCACAGTTCAGTGACATTGACTTCGCTCTTCCAACTGTGCTGTTATTCTCACTTAAGATGAAGGCTTACAGAACAAAATAGTTTTTCATTTAACAGTTACTACACATGTTGCCCTATGACAATGGTTAACAATCTCACAGCACATCAAGAATATCCTTACTCCACCTTGTGTTCCCTATCACCAGGGGACTTCCTTGTCCCCTTCTGTCTTCTGGCCCTTGTCACTGGACTACTGTACCTCTTTAGTCTCATTCGGTTTTTTTTTTTTTTTTATTATTTTAACACCATTTCAAAACTTTTTACTTACACATTTAAGTGATATTGACTATGCTCTTCCAATTATGCTGCCATTCTCACCCAAGATGAAGGCTTACAGGACAAAACAGCCTCCCATTTAATAGTTACTACAAATGTTGCCCTATAGCAGTGGTCAACAATCTCACAATACATCGACAGTGTCCTTATTCAATTTGTGTTCCTTATCATCAGTTTACTACTCCCCCTCTGCCTTCTGGCCCTTGTCATTGGACTCCTGTACCTCGTTAGTCCCATTTAGTTTTACTAGGCTGTCCACTCCCAGGCTTAACATCGAACCTCGAAGGTAACTTCACCTCTGAGCTGAAAGGGTGTCTGGGGGCCATACTCTTGGGGTTTCTCCAGCCTCTTTAGGACAGTAAATCTGGTCTTCTTTTTTTTTTTTTTTTTTGGGGGGGGGAGTTAAAATTATGCTCTACATCCTTCTCCAGCTCTGTCCAGAACCCTCTGTTGTGATCCTGGTCAGAGGAGTCATTGGTGGTAGCCAGGCACCATCTAGCTGTACTGGACTCAGTCCGATGGAGGCCTTGGTAGCTGTGGACAATTAGTCCTTTGGATTAATCTTTTCGTTGTATCCTGTTCTCTTCATTCTCCCTTGCTCCCGAAGGGATGAGACCAGTGGAGTATCTTAGATGGCCGCTCAGAGGCTTTTAAGACCCCAGACACTAATCACCAAGGTAGAATGTAGAGCATTATCTTTATAAGCTGCGTCATGCCAATTGAGCTAGATGTTCCCCGAGACCATGGTCCCCAGAGCCCTCCGTCCAACTCAGTCCCTTGGGGGGTTTGGATGTGTCTATAGGGCCTCCATGACCTTTCCTTGTGCAGGTTGTGTTAGTTTCCCCTGTACTGTGTACTATCTCACCTCTCACCCAAGGTACCACTTATCTATTGCCTATTTAGTATCCCCCCACCCCCCATCCCTGGTAACCAACAAGGATTGTTACATTTTGCATGTGAATTTTTTCATGGGTTTTTACAATAGAGGTCTCATACAATATTTGTCCTTTTGTGATTTTATTTCACTCAGCATAATGTCCTCCAGTTTCATCCATGTTATGAGATGGTACACAGATTCATTGTTGTTCTTTCTCGTTGCATAGCACTCCATTGTGTGTATGTACCATAGTTTGTGCATCCATTCATCTGTTGATGGACATCGAGGTTGTTTCCATCGTTTTGCTATTGTGAACAATGCTGCCATGAACATAGGTGTGCATATGTCTATTCGAGTGATGACTCTTATTTCTCTAGGATATATTCCTAGGAGTGGGATTGCTGGATAGAATGGTATGTCTATTTCTAGCTTTCTGAGGAAGCGCCATATCATTTTCCAAAATGGTTGTATCATTTTGCATTCCCACCAGCAGTGTATAAGAGTTCCCATCTCCCCGCATCCCCTCCAACATTTGTTATTTCCAGTATTTTTGATTCAAGCCAGTAATGCCGGGGTGAAATGGTATCTCATTGTGGTTTTAATTTGCATTTCTCTAATGGTTAGTGATCACGAGCATTTCCTCATGTGTCTGTCGGCCATTTGAATGTCTTCCTTGGTGAAGTGTCTGTTCATTTCCTTTGCCCATTTTTTGATAGGATTGTTTGTCGTTTTGTTGTAGAGGTGTTGGATTTTCTTGTAGATTATGGAGATTAGACCTTTGTCTGACTTGTACTGTCCAAAAATTTTTTCCCAGTCTGTAGGTTCTCTTTTGACTCTTTTGGTGAAGTCTTTTGAAGAGCATAGATGTTTGATTTTTAGAAGATTCCAGTTTTCTAGTTTATCTGTTGGGTTTTTTGTGTTGATGTTTATGGTTTGTATCCTGTTAATGCCATGTATTAAGGCCTGAAGTGTTGGTCCTATTTTTTCTTCTATGAATTTTATAGTTTGAGGCTTTATATTCAGGTCTTTGATCCATTTTGAAGTAGTTTTTGTATATGGTGTGAGGTATGGGTCCTCTTTCATTTTTCTACAAATGGATATCCCGTTTTGCCAGCACCATTTGTTAAAAAGACTGTCTTTTCCCCATTTGATGGACTTTGGGCACTTGTTGAAGATCAGGTGACCGTAGGTGGATGGATTGACATCTGGGTTCTCAATTCTGTCCCATTGGTCAATGTATCTGTCTTTGTACCAGTACCAGGCTGTTTTGACTACTGTAGCTGCATAGTAGGTTCTGAAGTCAGGTAGTGTGAGTCCTCCAACTTTATTCTTCATCTTCAGTAGTGCTTTACTTATTCGGGGCTTCTTCCCTTTCCATATAAAGTTAATGATTAGTTTTTCCACCTCTTTGAAGAATGTTGTTGGTATTTGGAAAGGGATTGTATTGTATTTGTAAATTGCTTTGGGTAGAATTGTAGTTTTCACAATGTTGAGTCTGCCCATCCATGAGCATGGTATGTTTTTCCATTTATGTAGATCCCTTTGGGTTTCATGCAGCAGTGTTTTGTAGTTTTCTTTGTATAGGTCTTTTACATTCCTGGTCAGATTTATTCATAAGTATTTTAACTTTTTAGGGGCTATTGAAAATGGTATTGATTTCCTGATCTCCTTTTCATCGTTCTCTTTACTGGTGTATAGGAATCCAACTGATTTTTGAATGTTTATCTTGTATCCTGCTACTCTGCTGAATCTTTCTATTAGTTCCAGTATATTTCTCATGAAGTCTTTAGGGTTTTCTATGTATAGTATCATATCATCTGCAAACAGGGAGAGTTTAACTTCTTCATTACCAATTTGGATGCCCTTTATTTCTTTCTCTTGCCTTATTGGTCTAGCTAGAACTTCCAGCACAATGTTAAATAGGAGTGGTGATAAAGGGCATCCTTGTCTTGTTCCTGTTTTCAAGGGGAATTTTTTCAGCCTGTCTCCATTAAGAATGATGTTGGCTGTTGGTTTTGCATACATGCCCTTTATTATGTTGAGAAATTTCCCTTCTATACCTATTTTATTGAGAGCTTTTATCAGGAATGGGTGTTGGACTTTGTCAAATGCCTTTTCTGCGTCAATTGAGATGATCATTTGATCTTTTTCTTTCCTTTTATATATGTGGTGGATTACGTTGATGGATTTTCTAATGTTAAACCATCCTTGCATACCTGGTGTGAATCCTACTTGGTCGTGGTGTATTATTTATTTGATATGATACTGAATTCTATTGGCTAGAATTTTGTTCAGAATTTTTGCATCTATATTCATGAGAGATATTGGTCTGTAATTTTCTTTTTTTGTGACGTCTTTGCCTGGTTTTGGTATCAGCGTTATGCTGGCTTCATAGAATGAATTTGGAAGTGTTGCTTCCACTTCTATGCTCTGAAATAGCTTGAGTAGAACTGGTACAAGCTCTTCTGTAAATGTTTTGTAGAATTCTCCAGTGAAGCCATCTAGGCCAAGGCTTTTTTTGGTTGGGAGTTTTTTTATTACCTTTTCAATCTCTTCTCTTGTTATGGGTCTGTTCAGATTTTCCATATCACTTTGTAGTAGTTTGGGTAGGCCGTATGTTTCTAGAAATTTATCCATTTCCTCTAGGTTTTCAAATTTGTTGGAATATAGTTTTTCATAATATTCTGTTATAATCCTTTTTATTTTGGTTGGGTCTGTTGTAATGTCCCCCATTTCATTTCTTATTTGGGTTATTTGTGCCCTCTCCTGTTTTTCTTTTGTCAATCTGGCCAATGGTTGTCGATTTTGTTGATTCTTTCAAAGAACCAACTTTTGGTTTTGTTGATTCTTTCTATTGTTTTTCTGTTCTCTATTTCATTGATTTCTGCTCTGATCTTTACTATTTCCTTTCTTCCGGTGGTTGTAGGCTTTTTTTGTTGTTCTCTTTCTATTTCTTTGAGTTCTGTAGTTAATGTTTTGATTTTCTCCCTTTCTTCTTTTTTGATATGTGCATCTATTGCTATAAATTGTCCTCTGAGGACTGCCTTTGCTGTGTCCCAAAGGTTTTGGTATGATGTGTTTTCATTTTCATTTGATTCTAGGAATTTTTTAATTCCATCTCTGATTTCTTCTATTACCCATTGATGTGTAAGCAGAGTATTATTCAGTTTCCATGTGTTTGATTTTTTTCCCTTGCTCTTTCTAGTGTTAATTTCTACCTTGATGGCGTTGTGGTCAGAGAAGATACTGTGAATTATCTCACCATTTTGGATCTTGTTGAGGATTGCTCTGTGGCCTAAGATGTGGTCTATTCTGGAGAACGTTCCATGTGCATTGGAAAAGAATGTGTACTATGCAGTGGTTGGATGGATTGTTCTATATATGTCTATGAGTTCCATTTGGCTGATTGTGTCCTTTAGGTCTTCTGTATCTTTGCTGAGTTTCTTTTTAGTTGTTCTCTCCTTTACTGAGAGTGGTGTGTTGAAGTCTCCTACTATTATTGTGGAACTGTCAATTTCTCTTTTCAGTGCTGTTAGAGTTTTTTTTATGTATTTTGGAGCCCTGTCATTGGGTACATAGATATTTATTATGGTTATGTCTTCATGATGGATCATCCCCTTAATCATTATATAGTGTCCTTCTTTGTCTTTTATGGTAGATTTTGTTTTAAAGTCTATTTTATCTGAGATTAGAATTGCCACTCCTGCTCTTTTTTGATAGTTGTTAGCTTGATATATTTTTTTCCAACCTTTGATTTTTAATAAATTCACATCTTTGTGTCTAAGGTGTGTCTCTTGTAGACAGCAAATTGATGGATCCTGTTTTCTTATCCATTCTGCCACTCTCCGTCTCTTTATGGGCGCATTGAGTCCATTTACGTTCAGTGTAATTATTGATAGATGGAAGTTGGTTGCTGTCATTTTGTAGTGCTTTTTTTGTGATGCTGAAGTTTTCTTTGTTCTTCTTACTCTCTTGTGCTGAGTTACTTTTCTTTGTGGATTTTGTGTTCATTTCTTTTGTTTTTGTAGGTTTTGTTTTTGTTGAGACTTTATGTTTTTCGTCTTTATTTTTGTGAGTTGGTTTGTTAACTTTTTTTGTGGTTACCATGAATTTTACCCTTATCTTTATAATTTTGAAGCAGTCTACCCTTCCTTGGTATCTCCTTGCCTTCCTCTCCTTTAGAAGGTTCTATACCTATGCCGTTTGTTCCCTCTTTCATTGTTTTGATGTTGTTGTCATCCTTTGATTGATTTCTCTGATTCCCTGTTGTATTTTTTTTGTTTTTGGAAAGTCCTCTGTATTTCAGTTCCTAGAATGGTATCTGGTTCATGTGAACCTACGTCCTAGGTCCTAGGTCCTGCCTGAGGGCTGAAGCTGTTTGTCCTCAGATCGAAGAACTCCCTTTAATAATTCTTGTAAGTTTGATTTGACTTTTGCATATTCCTTTAGTTTCTGTTTATCTGGAAATGACCTAATTTCACCATCAAATTTGAATGAGAGTTTTGCAGGATATATTATTCTTGGCCGACAATTTTTTTCTTTCAAGATTTTATATATGTCATCCCATTGCCTTCTTGCCTGCATGGATTCTGCCGAATAATCTGAGCTTAGTCTTATTGTTTCTCCTCTGTATGTGACTTCTTGTTTTTCATGAGCTGCCGTCAGGATTCTTTGTTTGTCTTTAGTTTTAGTGAGTGTGAATATGATATGTCTTGGTGATTTTCTTTTGGGGTCTCTTCTATATGGGGTTCGTTGAGCTTCTTGGATGGCCAGCTTTTCATTTTTCATGATATTGGGAAAGTTTTCTGTCAGCAGTTCGTCAATGATCCTCTCTGTGTTTTCTGTTTTCTCCCCCTGTTCTGGGATGCCAATCACTCGTAAGTTTTTGCTTTTAACTGTGTCCCACATAACTCTCAGGGTCTCTTCATTTTTCTTTGTTCTTTTTTCTGAGTTTTCCTGAAACAGAGTTGTATCCAAGTGTTTGTCTTCAGTTCCACTGATCCTGTCTTCCACGGTTTTAAATCTACTTCTCAGCCCTTCTATGACATTGTCCATTTCTGAAATCTTGTTGTTTATCTTTTGGATTTCTAATTGTTGTTTTTGTATAATTTCGAGTTGTGAATTTATTTTGGCATTTTGTTCCTGCATCATCTTCCTGAATTCTTCCAATTTTTTGTCTGTATTTTCCATAAATTTGTCTATTTTTTCCTCATGTTTGTCAGCTTTTTGCCTCAGTTCTTGGAAAATTCCGAGTATTAGTGATTTGAGTTCCCTATCAGGTACTTCTAGTGCATTTTCTTCCACAGAAGAGTTATCTGGTATTTTAATTTGGATGCCTATTGGAGCCATCTTGTCTTGTTTTTGTAAATGTTTTGATATTGTTTGCTGTTTTCAGGGCATTCAGTAGATATTTCTCTCGTTTATTGATTGTAGATTTTTGTTTGTTTGTTTCATCCTTGTGGTACAGCTGGGCAGATCTAGCTTAGGAAGAGCCACTGGGACGGGTTGCTTTTGGCACTCACCGCAGCCACCAGGATGGTTAGTAGTCAGTGCTTGGCAGGTTCCAATAGGGCATGCCTGCAGAGCTTGGTGGTGTGATGTCTAGTGCATGGTGCAGGTAGGTAGGGTGCAGCGGGAAGATGGTTATGTGTGAAGCTAAGCTGGATATGGAAGAGACGAGAGAGGAGGAGGAGCAAAAAGCATACAAACATAAAAGAATGCTAGGGGAGCTTGTCGTTGGAATGTACAGATGAGAGACTATTGGATGGAGGAAACCAGAAGGGGGAAGAGAAAGAAAAGGAAAGAATGAACAAATAAAAATCAGAAAAGTTAATGAACTGCAAAGTTCCCAGGGATCCCACTGATGCAGCTATGAGGTCTGGGGGAGTCGGTCTCAGTTTTCACAGCACAGCCTGGCCAGAAGGTACAGAGGCATACATCGCCTGGTATTCAGGGATCAGAAAGAGAAGGAAGAGATAGAGAGACATGAAATTAAGCAATGAAGAAAGACAAAAGGGAAAAAGAGGGAAAAGATGACAAAACTAATCAAAAAAATAAGAAAAATAAAATTAAAAAAAAAAATAAAGCCACACCAGCAGTCAGTGCCAACAAATGGGACCCGGAGAGCCCCCCCTCAGGGGCACAAATTCCAAGAAGCCGGCAGTCTCAGGGTTAAGAGACCGTGGCCACGGGAAGCAGAGGGGCGAACGAACAAAGGCCCCGGGATCTCACCAGCGTGGCAGCCCAGACCTGGAAGCAGCCACACGCCCGAACGCAGCCCCACAGCCCCGCAGGAGAGAGCAAAGATGGCACCTGGAACAAGGCACCCAGGCAAAAGGAGGGGGAGGCAGCAGAAAAAGGTTCGCCAGCTGCCAGCAAACGGCTCCCAGAAAGCCGCCAGCCCGGGCACGTGGAATCCAAGCACTGGCACCCGCCAGCCCAGGGACCCCAGCCACGGAAAGCAGAGGGGTGAACGAACAAAGGCCCCGGGATCCCACCAGCACGGAGCCCAGACCTGGAAGCAGCCACATGCCCAAACGAGCCCCACAGCCCCGCAGGAGAGAGCAAAGATGGCATTCGGAACCAGGCACCCAGGCAAAAGGAGGGGGAGGCGGCAGAAAAAGCCTCACCAGCGTTCAGCAAACGGCTCTCAGAAAGCCGCCAGCCCGGGCGTGCGGAATCCAAGCACCGGCGCCCCCCAGCCCAGGGACCCCGGCCACGGAAAGCAGTGGGGTGAATGAACAAAGGCCCCGGGATCTCACCAGCGCGGCAGCCCAGACCCGGAAGCAGCCATACGCCTGAACACAGCCCCACAGCTCCGCAGAAGAGAGCAAAGACGGCACTCAGAACCAGGCACCCAGGCAAAAGGAGGGGGAGGCGGCAGTAAAAGTTTCGCCAGCGGCCAGCAAACGGCTCTCAGAAAGCCGCCAGCCCGGGCGGGCGGAATCCAAGTACGAGCACCCCCCAGCCCAGGGACCCTGGCCACAGAAAGCAGGGGAGCGCCAGCCGAGGTGGAGAGGGGTGGGGGGTGGAAAAGCGCACACCGCAGTTTACCAGTCGTTCTGTCTCCCACCGGATGCTCTGCAAGGCTGCTCTCCCGTTCGCTAGTCTCTGATAGGAATCCAAGATGGTGGATCCGTGCTGCGTTAGCTGGTAAGGAATCTCTGCATGAGTCTCTCCTCGATCTCCGTTCTCTTTTAGTATTCTCACTCCGTTTGGTGTTGGGCTGAGTTCTTTATCTCTTCATTTGGTGTTCTAGGGTTTCAGGATTGTTGATTCTCTGTTAGGCTTAGTTTTTCGGATCTTTGCTGTGGAGGGACGGCGTGGTGCTTCTGCCTAGAGCGCCATCTTGCCCCGCCTCTCTCTGAAGATATTTTTAAAAAAACTTTTTGTTTACTCACCACTGTTCGGAAATCACTGATATAAGGGATAGCATAAGAGTTGGTATACAGCACATGTGGAACAGATGACCGCCTACATAATGTGTTTTCAGATGTCCACATGATTTAAAAAAATAATAACAATTTCTGAAATTTAATCACTAGAGCTGTATTTTGCTTAAGACTAAGGCTTTTGTACCAATTCAAAACGAGATATACTTTAACCTACACTTGAAGGTTTTTGTCCTGCTTTTGTTTTTTTCCCTGTATGGTATAGGAAAACTATGAGTACATTTCTGTGCAAAGAACCAGAAAGAAAATTAGAAGACAAGTTCTTTTGGGAGGACTCAATACTTTTAATTAGGTTCTGCCTTTTGTACAAACATCAACTTGTAAATTTGATAATGTAGAATATTGTTTCACCGTTAACAAATTGGGCACTGCAAAAAACTGTGAAAAATTATATTATTTATCTCCAATTCTTCCTCCTTTCTCCACCATTAATTACATGTTAACTGAAAATGTGATATAATTCTCCCCTTATTAATGTTGAGAGTGTCCATATGATTTCTTTCAGTCAGTGGAATGAGGGTAGAAGAGAAAATGTACAAGATCCAAGCTGAGTACTTAAGAGACATCAGATGTTCCTACTTGTTCCTAAACTGCTTCAGTCATCTACTATGAGAATCCATGTGGCAGGAAACCATCCTACTAAGGACAACAAAAAGACACAACCCAATATCCAGTCTTAAGGAAAGGTACAATGGTGTTCAACAACCCATGATAAGAAAACGTTATTTTTTCTCACTGTAAGCCACTGAGACTTTGAGGTTGTTACTAACATTATTGCAGTTGAGTTCCAATGAATTTCTCCTTTTGCTCAATTAACTATCAATGATAATATATTCTTCTATCTATACTGAACATGGGTATATCTGAAAAACTCATTTATACACTGTTTTTCTTTTTTTTTTTTTTTTTGGCAAGAGAAAGGTCAGTCTTGGTCCTTGCACTTGTTGTGCTTATTTTCCCTTCATACACTGAGAATCCACATATCTATTTTTGCAGTTTCACTTTCATGCCTTTTAAAATATTTTATCTAACCCATTCACACATTTTCCTTTACCTTGCATAGGGAAAACATTTTATTTTGTAGTTTGCTACCCAAACCTGGCATTCACACAGTATGGTCCTAACACACAATTATATGTTTATCTTTGTTCTCTCTGATACATATAATATAGGTCAGTCAAAGATGCACTAATGTGTCCAAAATTTCTGACAGCTGTGCCTTCATTATGTGGTTTTCTCCAACTAAAAATCATTCCATACCCTAGCTATTCTATTCCCCACACGACATATTTTTACGCAACTAGCGTGTGCCTTCTGTTTGCTTGCCAACCACTCCCTCACCCAGCAAGGTATTTTCATACGTGCCACTCAGCCAACTTTTTTTAATATGTTACTGTAAAAAAAAATTAGCATAGTGCACTTACAAAAATACCTTGCTGGGGAGAGGGCTTAGTTGGCAAATAAACATAAAAGACGCATGTTATTTACGTAAAAATATGGTAATGTCTTGCCCCAGAACCAAGAGGCTGAAATCTAGAATTGAACTAGTTGTAACTGTTTCTAACTGAAATAAAAATCCCAACTCAGAAATAGTATATCAAAAAAAGGAGGTGGAGCCAACATGGCGCTATAGACAGAAGCACCATGCCGTCCCTCCACAGCAAAGACCCAAAAAACTGAGTAAAACAGACACAAACAAGAATCTTGAAACCCTAAGCATCACATAAAGAGATAAAGAACTCAACCAAGCACCGAATGGAATAAGAAACTGACAGAGAACGGAGAGTGAGGAGAGTTAGGAGCAGAGATCCCCTATCAGCTAACGCAGCACAGACCCACCATTTTGGACTCCCGCCAGAGATCAGCGGACAGGGAGTATAGGAAAGCAGACTCACAGAGCTCCCAGAAGGAGACAGAGCACCCGGTAACCAGTGATACATGGTTTCCCACCCTCCACCCTACCTCCCCCTGCTCAGCCTTCACCACTTCCCAGTGGACCAATCCCCAACTTCCCAGTAGGCAGCAACTGTGGCACGGGAGGCACAAGTTCCGTGCCATGAGGATTTGCCCCACCCACACCAGCCGACTTCTTCAGTGCCATTTCTTTGTTGCTGGTGTTACTTTTTTCAGCCTCTTTTGATTTCTCCCCTGCCTTTCACCTCCTCCCCCTCCTTTCTCTCGAACACCTGACTCTGTGTGCATCTTTGCTTCTTCTTGAGAGGCTGGGAAACACTGCTCAGCTGGGGAACTGCTACCCCGGTCCATGCCACCATGCTGGTGGGAACACTGGGGCCTTTTTTTCTTCCTTTTTCCTTTTTTTGTTAGTTAGTTTTCTTTTTCTTTTTTCCTCTTTATTTTTCTTCATTTCTTGGTTTCTTGTCTGTTCCTACTTACCTTTTTTTCCTGTCTCTTCAGTATCTGGTGCTGTGTATCATCTCTAGCCAGGCTGTATTGTACAGCTTGGGAGTTGATTCCCCAGTCGGCGCAGCTACACTGGTGGGATACCTGGGTTGTTTTTTGTTTTTTTTTAATTTTTGTTTATTTTCTTTTTTCTTTCTTTTTTTTTTCTTTTCATTTCTCATTTTTTTGTCTTTCCACTCCAGTGACAGTTTATTTATTTATTTATTTTGGCTTTTGTTTCTCTCTCCTCTCTCTCTTCTTTCCCATACCCAACCTAGCTCCATACATCACAAAGGTCTAATCTCTAAAATCTACAGGAAAATCCAACACCTCTACAACAAAAAGAAAAATAATCCAATTAGAAATTAGGCAAAGAAAATGAGCAGACATGTCATCAAAGAAGACATTCAAGGGGCTAACACACATGAGGAAATGCTCGCAATCACTAGCCATTAGAGAAACGCAAATCAAAACCACAAAAAGATACCATCTCACCCCAGCATTACTGGTATGAATCAAAAAAACAGAAAATAGCAAATGTTGGAGAGGCTGCAGGGAGATTGGAACTCTTATGCACTTCTGGTGGTAATGCAAAATGGTACAACTATTTTGGAAAATGATATGCCACTCCCTTAGAAAGCTAGAAATAGAAATATCATATGATCCAGCAATCCCACTCCTAGGAATATATCCTAGAGAAATAAGAATCATCACACAAGTAGACATATGCACACCCATGTTCTTTGCAGCATTATTCACAATAGCAAAAAGATGGAAACAACCTAGATGTCCATCAGCAGATGAATGGATAAACAAACTATGGTACATACACACAATGGAATAGTACACAACAATAAAGAACAATGATGAATCTGCGAAGCATCTCACAACATGGATGTATCTGGAGGGCATTATGCTGAGTGAAATAAGTCAGTCACAGAAGGACAAATATTGTATGAGACCTCTACTATAAAAACTCATGAAAAGGTTTACACACAAAACGAAATGATCTTTGATAGTTATGAGGGAGGGGAGGGGTGGGAGTGGAAAAACACTACACAATAGATAAGTGGCAACTTTGGTAAAGAGTAAAACAGGACACAATACTGGGGAAGTCAGCACAACTTGTTCAGGGTAAGGTCATGGAAGCTCCATAGACAAATCCAAACTCCCTGAGGGACCAAATTACTGAGCTGAGGGCTATGGGGACCATGGTCTGAGGGAACATCTAGCTCAATTGGCATAACAGTTTAAAAAGAAAATGTTCTACATTCTACTTTGGTGAGTAGCATCTAGGGTCTTAAAAGCCTGTGAGCGGCCATATAAGATACTCCACTGGTCTCACCCCTTCAAAAGCAAGGGAAAATGAAGAGAACTAAAGACACAAGGGAAAGATTAGTCCAAAGGACTAATAGACCACAACTACCAAGGTCTCCACCAGACTGAGTCCAGTACAACTAGATGGTACCCAGTTACCACCAGTGACTGCTCTGACAGGGATCACAATAGAGGGTCTCAGACAGAGCAGGAGAAAAATATATAACACAATTCTAACTCAAAAAAGACAAGACTTACTGACCTGACAGAGACTGGAGAATCCCTGAAAGTATGGCCCCTGGACACCCTTTTAGCTCAGTAATGAAGTCACTCTAGAGGTTCACATTTTAGTCAAAGATTATACAGGTCCATAGGACAAAACAAGACTAAAGGGACACACCAGCCCAGGAGCAAGGACTAGAAGGCCGGAAGGGACAGGAAAGCTGGTAATAGGGAACCCAAGTTAGAGAAGAGAGAGTATTGACATGTCATGGGGTTGTTAACCAATGTCATAAAACAACAGGTTTAATGAGAAGTTAGTTTGTTCTATAAATCTTCATCTAAAGTACAATTAAAAAAAAAAAAAAGCAAACAAAAAGATGGCAGAAACTGTTTTCCTCTTATGTAAAGAAAAAATCAAAGAAAATGGAAAATGGTAAGATTTAAAAAAGTATGAAAAGATACTGAGATATCTAGGTCTATGGGAAAATAATGGGGAGAATAAAGCAAAAAGAATTAAGGCAGACAACTTCAAGCTCTACTAGTGGTGCAGGAAAGAGTAAAAGAGAAGGTCACTTCTGTGTACACTCGTGTCCAAAAGGCAAGAAAGAAAACCATAACCCATTTTTGAGACTATGTTTTAAAGGTCAAAAAGATAAAATATAAGCTATTATATTCTACAAATATATATATATATATATATATACTCTTTTAATTTTTTTAATCTCTGGCATCATACATTTCTTTATTTTTTGCATTAATGGTCATTCAGAGCAAACCAATTTTAATAACTATGTTTAAGATTGAGAATAAGAAAAAAGTAGTAAGTAAAATCTGCCAGATAAAAATGATATAATTTATAATAATTTCAGACTGATTGAGGTTATGACAATAAGAGTAGACTTGTACAATTTTTCAATTAATGCAAATAATTTCTATATTTGTGACATAGTTTCTTTATGAAAGTATGGAAACTTCAAATACCCAAATGAATTTTTTATGGTGTTGGAAAAGATATACTTGTCCCACTGTAAGCTGTAAAAAAAATAATGGCTGTATAATTATTTCTTATATTGGGACAATCAAATTCCCTTTAAGTGTTCCTTCCTCATTTTCCATATCTGCAACCAGCATTTTAAAGTAAAAAATTAAATATGTATCAATAATTTGTAACATCTTTTTCAAATAAAACAAGTTTTAATCTTACGTCAGACTGCAATGAAGTGGACAATTGAAAAGATTCTAGTGTTTTCATTTCTGCTAAAGAAACACAATATTCTGTGCAAGAGGGCATGACGTTTATATGATGGGATTCTATTAAAGTGAGCTCAAAGAAAGGGAAAGGTTGACCCTAAGAAAACTTGCCAGGATTCTATAGAGGAACACATATCTGTCTGATATTTTACAGGCTAAAAACTCTAATAAAAAAAAGATATTGCTATTTAAAAAAATATCCACAGGAAAAGTCCAGATATTTCAGAATTGGAAAAAACATTGTTTAATATTTTATAGTTTTTAAAAGCTCTAACAACTATATTTTAGATAAAGATCTCACTTTTTAAGGTAGAATGTTAAAAAAACAAATAATAATAAGCACACAAAATCAGACTAAGCATATTCATATTGAATCCATAAGATAGATTAAAATTGCCAACAGTTTTGAACATTTGGTAAAACCCACAAAATATGTTAAGGTCATAGGGCATTGCTGGTTCAGAGGTAGAATTCTCACCTTCCATGCAGAAGACCCAGGATCAATTCCTGGCCAACGCACCACACGTGCAGCCACCAGCCATCTACTAGTGGAGGCTTGTGTGTTGCAGCCGAACTCTTAACAACCTTCCCAAATATTACTAAAATAATTGGAAGAGTATAAAATGTAGGACAATAGAGAGTTCCGGCAAAATGTGCTCTAGGCAGAAGCACCATGCCGTCCCTCCACAGCAAAGACCTGAAAAACTAAGCTGAACAGAGAATACAACAATCCTGAAACCCTAAAACATCAAATGAAGAGATAAAGAACTCAGCCAAGCACCAGATGGAGTGAGAAAACTGACAGAGAACGGAGAGTGAGGAGAGATTCATGCAAAGGTCCCCTACCAGCTAACGCAGCGTGGATCCACCATCTTGGACTCCTATCGGAGACCAGCAAACAGGGGGTACGAGAAAGCATCATGGAGCATCCAGGGGGAGACAAAACAACCGGTAATTTTCGATATACACTTTCCCACCCCCCCACCATTCCTCAACCCAACTTGGCCTCCTCTGCTTCGCGAGGCCACAATTGTCTGACTGGGAAACACCAGCTGCTTGGATTCCACACACCCAAAAGGGCCGACTCTTTGAGTGCCCTTCGTTGGCTGCTGGTGTCGCTTTTTTCCACTTCTTTTGATTTCTTCCTTACCTCTCACCACCTCCCCCTCCTTTCACTCAAATACCTGGCTCCATGTGCCATCTTTGGTTCTTCCTGAGGGGCTGCAGAGCTCTGGTAATTTGTGATATATGAATTCCCACTCCCTACCCTTGGTCACCCACACTCGGCCCCCTCTGCTTCTCACGGACACAGTCTCTTGTCCGAGAAACACCAGCCCACACTAGCTGGCTCTCTGAGTGCCATTTGTTGGCTGCTAGTGTTGCTTGTTTTTCTGCTTCTTTTGATTTCTTCCTTACCTCTCATCACCTCCCCTCCTTTTGCTCAAATACCTGGCTCTATGTGCCATCTTTGCTTCTTCCTGAGGGGCTACGGAGCTCCGTTCGAGTGTGGAGCTGCTTCCGAGTCTGGGATGCCAAGCTGGTGGGATCCCAGGGCTTTTGTTCATTTGTTTGTTTTGAATTGTTTGTTTGTTTTCTTTTCCTTTTCTTGAATTGGGACCCCTTTCTGTCCAGGCGGTGCTGCATGGCAGGGAGATTTCCCGATCGGCTTGCACAGATGTGCAGAGGGATCCCTGAGGGCAATCATTTTTTTGTGGGTTTTTTTTTTTTCTGTTTTTTTGGGGGCCTTTCTTGTTCTTTTTCTTTTTTTAATTTGTTTTGTTTTTTTTTCCCTCTTTTCCCCTTTTTGTCTTTCTTCATTGTTCAGTTTTTCGTCTCTCTATATCTTCATTCTCTTTCTATTCCTTGAATACCTGGTGTTGTGTACCTCTATGCCTTCTAGCCAGGCGGTACTGCAACACCTGAGAGCAACTTCCCCAGACCTTATAGCTGCACCTGTGGGATCCTTGGGAAATTTGCGGTTCTTTAACATTTCCAATTTTTATTTATTCATTCTTCTCTTTTCTTTCTTCTTCTTCCCCTTACTGTTTCTCTCCATTTCATAGTCTCTCATCTCTCCACTCCAACGGCAAGCTCCCCTAGCATTCTTTTTTATTTGTTTCAATGTTTTTGGCTCCTGTTCCTCTCTCCTCTCTCCCATATCCATTTTAGCTCCACACATAACAATCTCCCCGGTGCATCCTGCCTACCTGCACTGTGCAATTGACATCACACCAACAAGCAGCACAGGCACTGCCTACTGAAACCTGCCCTGAACTGATAACTGACCCGCTGTGGTGCCTATAGTAAGTGCCACAAACAACCCATCCCAGTAACTCCTCTTCAGCTAGACCTGCCCTGCCGTACCATATCTGAGTGACCCTGCCAATTGGAAAAGGAGGGGAAAAGTATTGTGCCCACAGATGAGCAAACAACAAAGAACACACAGTCTGCCAGCTCAGACATAGTCAAATTTTTTTTAAAAAAAGGGATGAAACAAACAAATCTACAATCGATAAACAAGAAAAATAACTACTGAATGCACCGAAGACAGCAGTCAATATCAAAACATTTACAAAAACAGGACAAGATGGTACCAGTAGGCATCCAACATGAAACACCAGATGACTCTCCAGTGGAAGAAAATGTACTAGAATTAGCTGATAGGGAATTAAAATGTCTAATATTTAGAATTATTAAAGAGCTGAGGCAAAAAGCTGACAAACATGAGGACAAAATAGACAAATTCACAGAAAATGCCAACAAAAAAATTGGAAGAATTCAGGAAAATAATGCAGGAACAAAATGCCAAAAAAAAAATTCACAACTAGAAATCATACAAAGACAACAATTAGAAATCCAAAAGATAAATAAACAACAAGATTTCAGAAATGGACGGTGTCATAGAAGGGGTGAGAAGCAGATTTAAAACAGTGGAAGACAGGATCAATGGAATTGAAGACAAACACTTGGATACAGCTCTGTTTGAGGAAAACTCAGAAAAAAGAACAAAGAAAAATTAAGAGATCCTGAGAGTTCTGTGGGATACAATCAAAAGCAAAAATCTGTGAGTGATTGGAATTCCAGAACAGGGGGAGAAAGCATAAAACACAGAGAGGATCATTGAAGAACTGCTGACAGAAAACTTCCCCAATATCATGAAAGATGAAAAGATGGCCATCCAAGAAGCTCAACGAACCCCATATAGGAGAGACCCCAAAAGAAAATCACCAAGGCATATCACAATCACACTCGCAAAAACCGAAGACAAACAAAGAATCCTGAGAGCAGCGCGTGAAAAACAAGAAGTCACATACAGAAAAGAAACAATAAGACTAAGCTCAGATTATTCGGAAGAAACCATGCAGGCAAGAAGGCAATGGGATGACATTTATAAAATCTTGAAAGAAAAAAATTGCCAGCCAAGAATAATATGTCCTGCAAAACTCTCATTCAAATTTGATGGTGAAATTAGGTCATTTCCAGTAAACAGAAATTAAGAGAATATGTAAAAGTCAAACCAAACTTACAATAATGATTAAAGGGAGTTCTTAGATCCGAGGACAAACAGCTTCAGCTCGCAGGCAGAATCTAGGATGCAGGATCATACCAGCCAGATACCAATCTAGGAAATGAACTCTCGAGGACTATCCAAAAACAAAAGAAATACAACAGGGAATCAGAGCAGTTAACCAGTAAATGACAACAAAATCAAAACAATGAAAGAGGGAATAAACGGCATAGGTATAGAACCTTCTAATGGAGAGGAAGGCAAGGCGATATCAAGTAATGGTAGACTGCTTCAAACTTAGAAACATAAGGGTAAAATTCATGGTAACCACAAAGAAAGTTAACAAACATACTCATATAAAAAGAGGAAAAATATGAAGTCTCAGCAAAAACAAAACCTGAAAAAACAAAAGAAATGAAAAAAAAAAAAATCCACAAACAAAAGTAACTCAGCACAAGAGCATAAGACGAACAAAGAAAACTTCAGCACCAGAAAAAATAGCACTAGAAAATGACAGCAAGAGACTCACATCTATCAATAATTACACTGAATGTAAATGGACTCAATGCACCCATAAAGAGATGGAAAGTGACAGAATGGATAATAAAACAGGATCCATAAATATGCTGTCTAGAAGAGACACACCTTAGAAACAAAGATGTGAATTTATTAAAAGTCAAATGTTGGAAAAAAATATATCAAGCTAACAACTAACAAAAAAGAAGAGGAGTGGCAATTCTAATCTCAGATAAAATAGACTTTAAAATGAAATCTACCATTAAAGACAAAGAAGGACACTATATCATGATTAAGGGGACCAACCATCATGAAGACATAACCATAATAAACATCGATGCACCCAATGACAGGGCTCCAAAATACATAAAACAAACTCTAACAACACTGAAAAGAGAAATTGATGGTTCCACAATAATAGTAGGAGACTTCAACACACCACTCTCAGTAGAGGACAGAACAACTAAGAAGAAACACAGCAAAGATACAGAAGACCTAAAGGGCACAATCAGCCAGCTTGACCTCATAGACATATATAGAACACTCCATCCAACCACTGCCAAGTACACATTCTTTTCCAATGCACATGGAACCTTCTCTAGAATCGACCACATCTTAGGGTACAGAGCAATCCTCAACAAGATCCAAAATGCTGAGATAATTCAAAGTGTCTTCCCTGACCACAACGCCATCGAGGTAGAAATTAACAATAGAGCAAGAAAAAAAAATCAATTACATGGAAACTGAATAATACCATGCTTACACATCACTGGGTGGTGGAGGAAATCAGAGATGGAATCAAAAATTTCTTAGAATCAAATGAGAATGAAAACACGGCCTACCGAAACCTTGGGACACAGCAAAGGCATTCCTCAGAGGAAAATTTATAGCAATAGATGTACACAACAAAAAAAAAGAAAGGGACAAAATCAAAACATTAACTACAGAACTCAAACAGATAGAAAAAGAACAGCAAAAAAAGCCCACAACCATGGGAAGAAAGGAAATAGTAAAGATCAGAGCGGAAATAAATGAAATAGAGAACAGAAAAACAATAGAAAGAATCAACAAACCCAAAAGTTGGTTCTTTGAAAGAATCAACAAAATCGACAAACCACTTGTCAGACTGACAAAAGAAAAATAGGAGAGGACACAAATAACCCAAATAAGAAATGAAATGGGGGACATTACCACAGACTCAACTGAAATAAAAAGGATTATAACAGAATATTATGAAAAGGTATACTGTAACAAATTTGAAAACCTAGAGGAAATGGATAAATTTCTAGAAACACACAGCCTACCCAAACTATCACAAAGTGATGTTGAAAATCTAAACAGACCCATAACAAGAGAAGAGATTGAAAAGCTAATAAAAAAAACTCCCAACCAAAAAAGCCCTGGCCCAGATGGCTTCACTGGAGAATTCTACAAAACATTTACAGAAGAGCTTGTACCAGTACTACTCAAGCTATTTCACAGCATAGAAGAGGAAGCAACACTTCCAAATTCAGTCTATGAAGCCAGCATAATGCTGATATCAAAACCAGGCAATCACATCACTAAAATAGAAAATCACAGACCAGTATCTCTCAAGAATATAGATGCAAAAATTCTAAACAAAATTCTAGGCAATAGAATTCAGCATCATATCAAAAAAAATAATACACCACGACCAAGTAGGATTCATACCAGGTATGCAAGGATGGTTCAACATTCGAAAATCAAACAATGTAATCCATCACATAAATAAAAGGAAAGAAAACAATCACGTGATCATCTCAATTGACTTAGGAAAGGCATTTGACAAAGCCCAACACCCATTCCTGATAAAAGCTCTCAATAAAATAGGTATAAAAGGGAAATTTCTTAACATAATAAAGAGCATCTATGCAAAACCAATGGCCAACATCATTCTTAATGGAGAGAGGCTGAAAACATTTCCCCTGAAAATAGGAACAAGACAAGGATGCCCTTTATCACCACTCCTATTTAACATTGTGCTGGAAGTTCTAGCTAGAGCAATAAGGCAAGAAAAAGAAATAAACGGCATCCAAATTGGTAATGAAGAAGGTAAACTGTCCCTGTTTGCGGATGATATAATACTATACATAGAAAACCCTAAAGACTCCACGAGAAATCACTGGAACTAATAGAAAGATTCAGCAGAGTAGCAGGATACAAGATAAACATTCAAAAATCAGCTGGATTCCTATACACCAATCAGGAGAATGATGAAAAGGAAATCAGGAAAAAAATACCATTTTCAATAGCCCCTAAAAAGATGAAATAATTAGGAATAAATCTGACCAGGGATGTCAAAGATCTATACAAAGAAAACTACAAAACACTACTGCATGAAACCCAAAGGGATCACATAAATGGAAAAACATACCATGCTCATGGATGGGCAGACTCAACATTGTGAAAACTACAATTCTACCCAAAGCAATTTACAAATACAATGCAATCCCTTTCCAAATACCAACAACATTCTTCAAAGAGGTGGAAAAACTAATCATTAACTTTATATGGAAAGGGAAGAAGCCCCGAATAAGTAAAGCACTACTGAAGATGAAGAATAAAGTTGGAGGACTCACACTACCTGACTTCAGAACCTACTATGCAGCTACAGTAGTCAAAACAGCCTGGTACTGGTGCAACGACAGATACATTGACCAATGGGACAGAATTGAGAACCCAGATGTCAATCCATCCACCTACGGTCACCTGATCTTCAACAAGTGCCCAAAGTCCATCAAATGGGGAAAAGACAGTCTTTTTAACAAATGGTGCTGGCAAAACTGGATATCCATCTGCAAAAAAATGTAACAGGACCCATACCTCACACCGTATACAAAAACTACTTCAAAATGGATCAAAGACCTGAATATAAAGCCTGAAAGTATAAAGTTCATAGAAGAAAAAATAAGACCAACACTTCAGGTCTTAATACAAGGCATTAACAGGATACAAACCATAACCATCAACGCAGAAACCCCAATAGATAAGCTAGATAACTGGAATCTTCTAAAAATCAAATGCCTATGCTCTTCCAAATACTTCACCAAAGGAGTAAAAAGATAACCTATAGACTGGGAAAAACTTTTTGGACAGTACAAGTCAGACAAAGGTCTAATCTCCATAATCTACGAGCAAAGCCAACACCTCTACAACAAAAAGACAAATAATCCTATTAAAAATGGGCAAAGGAAATGAACAGACACTTCACCAAAGAAGACATTCAAATGGCCAACAGACCCATGAGGAAATGCTCGCGATCACTAGCCATTAGAGAAATGCAAATTAAAACCACAATGAGATACCATCTCACCCCGACTTTACTGGCACGAATCAAAAACACTGGAAATAACAAATTTTGGAGGGGCTGCGGGGAGATCGGAACTCTTATACACTGCTGGTGGGAATGCAAAATGATACAACCATTTTGGAAAATGATATGGTGCTTCCTCAGAAAGCTAGAAATAGACATACCATTCAATCCAGCAATCCCACTCCTAGGAATATATCCAAGAGCAATAAGAGTCGTCACTCGAATAGACATATGCACACCTATGTTCATGGCAGTATTGTTCACAATAGCAAAATGATGGAAACAACCAAGATGCCCATCAACAGATGAATGGATAAACAAACTATGGTACATACACACAATGGAGTACTATACAACGAGAAAGAAGAACAATGAATCTGTGAAGCATCTTGTAACATGGATGAAACTGGAGGACATTATGCTGAGTGAAATAAGTCAATCATAAAAGGACCAATATTGTATGAGAACTCTATTATAAAAACCCATGAGAAAGTTTACACACAAAATGTAGCAATCTTTGTTGGTTACCAGGGATGGGAGGGGTGGGGCGGAAATACTATACAGGCAATAGATAAGTGGTATCTTGGGTTAAGTGTGAGACCCTACACAATACAGGGGAAAATAGCACTACTTGTACAAGGAAAGGTCATGGAAGCCCCATAGACACAGCCAAACTCCCTGTGGGACTGAATTGCTGGGCAGAGGGCTGTGGGACCATGGTCTCGGGGAACATCTAGCTCAATTGGCATGACACAGCTTATAAAGACAATGCTCTACATTCTATCTTGGTTAGTAGTGTCTGGGGTATTTAAAGCCTGTGAGCGGCCATCTAAGACACTCCACTGGTTTCATTCCTTTGGGAGCAAGACAGAATAAAGAGAACAGGATACAAGGAAAAGATCAGTCCGAAGGACTAATTGTCCACAGCTTCCAAGGCCTCCACCAGACTGAGTCCAGTACAGCTAGATGGTGCCTGGCTGCCACCACTGACTGCTCTGACCAGGGTCATAACAGAGGGTTCTGGACAGAGCTGGAGAAGGATGTAGAGCATAATTCTAACTCACAAAAAAAAAAAAAGACCAGATTTACTGGCCTAAAGGAGACTGGAGAAACCCTGAGAGTATAGCTCCCAGACACCCTTTTAACTCAGTGGTGAAGTTATCTCCGAGGTTCACCGTTCAACCTGGGAGTGGACAGCCCCATAAAACCAAATGAGACTAACGAGGTACAGTAGTCCAGTGACAAGGTCCAGAAGACAGAAGAGGACAAGGAAGCTGGTGATAGGGAACCCAAGTTTGAGTAAGGATAGTGTTGATGTGTTGTGAGATTGTTAACCATTGTCATAGTGCAACATTTGTAGTAACTGTTAAATGAGAAACTATTTTGTTCTGTATGCCTTCATCTTAAGTGAGAATAACAGCACAATTGGAAGAGCGTTGTCAATGTCACTGAACTGTGTATGTAGAAATTTTTGAAATGATGTATCTTTGGCTATGCGTATTTTCACCAAAAAAAAAGGTTGAGAAGTTAGACGGTTGACGTGTTGTGGGGTTTTTAACCAATGTCATAAAACAATATATATACTACCGTGTCATGAGAAACTATTTGTTCTGTAAGCCTTCACCTGAAGTACAATAAAAGAAAAAAAAAAGTAGGACAATAAAGAAAATATTCTACATCCCACTTTGGTGAGTAGCATCTGGGGTCTTAAAAGCTTGCGAACGGCCATCTAAGATACATCTATTGGTCCCATCCCACTTGGAATGAAGGAGAATGAAGAAAAACAAAGACACAAGGAAAATACTAGCTCAAAGGACTAAAGGACCAAACGAATCAGAGACTTTACCAGCCTGAAACCTGAAGAACTAGATGGTGCCCGGCTACCATCAATGACCGCCCGGACACGGAACACAACAGAGAGTCCCAGACAGAGCAGAAGAAAAATGTAAAACAGAATTCAAATTCACATTAAAAAAACATACTTAATGGACTGACAGAGACTGGAGGAACCACTGAAACTATGGCCACCGGATGCTCTGTTAACCCAGAACTGAAACCATTTCCAAAACCCACTCTTCAGACAAAGATTAGACAAGACTATAAAACAAAAAATACTACACTTGAGGAACATGCTTCTTAGTTAAATAAGATCTATGAGATCAGATGGGCAGCTCCTGTCCAAAAGCAGGATGAGAAAGCAGGAAGGGACAGGAACAGGTCAAATGGACACAGGGAACCCAAAGTGGAAAGGGGGGAGGGTGCTGTCATATTGTGCGGACTGCAACCATGTCACAAAATAATCTGTGTATAAATTTTTGAATGAGAAATTAACTTGAGCTGTAAATTTTCACCTAAAGCACAATAAAAATAGGAAAAAAAATCACCAGTTTAAAAAAAATGTTGAACAAATAATATCAAGTAGAGCAGTTAAGAAATGTGCACTAGCATAGAGAAGAAAATAGCTACTTGAACTGGGTTGATGAACATGAAGAAAACTAGAAAGATTTTGAAAATATTTAGAACATAAAGATCAACAGAATATTTTGATGAGTTATGTAAGAAGCATCAAGGAGAGAGGGGTAAGTATCAAGGTGGACTTGACTCCTAGGTTTATGGTTTTGAAATAGAAATAAAATTCAAAAAAGCCACTGTCATGCACTATCTGTTCCCTGATACATGGAACACAGGAACAGGGCCATGGTAGAAGAAGACCACAAATATGGTTTCAGACATAGATAATGATGGTTTAAAATCCCCAGAAGGAAATACCAAGTTGTCAGGTTTTCATTCCTAGGAAAGATATTAAATGGATTCCACTTATGACTGTTTTGTCTACAGGTGGTAAAAGAAGCCCTGGTGGTACAGCGATTAAATTCTCGGCCGTTAACCCAAAGGTCTCGCTTCAATTCTACCAGCTGCTCCGTAGGAAAACGATGTGAAAGTCAGCTTCCATAAAGATTACAGCCTTGGAAACCGTGTGGGGTAGTATTAACTCTGTTCTATAGGGTCACTATGAGTCGGAATCCACTTCACAGCAATGGGTTTGGGTTTGGTTTTAGTTTTATAAGTGGTAAAGCCATGGATGCAGATGAGATCACCCATGGAAAAACAGAACTAAACAGCCCGGTCCAAGAAGTTATTACAAAACGTACTAGTGAGGTACACATAGGACTAGACTGGAAACATACATAGAAGATCAACTTGTAAATGCATCTTCTGAGAAAGCAGTGTGCCATCCAGAGAAGCATAGGATATGCTGGCAGGATCACACTAACATTTCCTAACTTAGAGTGCAAGCACCTGGAGGCACGGGCAGACCACAGACTCAACAGAGAACACAACAATCGGAATGATTCTCCCTGCAAAGCATCAAAAGTGGTGGAAAGCAGCTGAATAGGGAAGAACCGGGTTTATGCCGTGACTGATAAAGTGGATGGAGTTTTTTCCCTGATGTACCAGAAAAGAGGCTGCAATCAGCTATGCCTTGTATCTGGCAAGAAAGCCAGGTCAATCATAAAACTAAATGCAGAAACTTTGCTCCCAGGGCAACCAACTCATCAACATAGAGAATAAACTATGCAGAAATGAAGTTCCTCTGCTGTATCTGCCCAGAGCTATGGCTCCCTTGCTATTAGAGTCACTCTGTTTAATTGATGTACAGGAAATGTAAATTTATATAAACAAGCCCTCCAGCTTAAGCTCTGAGAAGAGCACTAAAACAGCAACTAGATAAACAGTGAGAAAATTCAACAAGAGCACACCATCACTGATTTTGAATGGATACAAAATAGGGGTGTATATAGAAATTCAAGTGAAAATAATTAGAAAATGAAAGAAGAAGGAAGAAAGAAAGGATAAAGGGATTTTGACATATGAAAAATTCTCTAAAAGGATGGAAACATAACCTATAAGCTTTTGTGTCAAATAATTACAAAAATGGGCAGCAATTATTCCTGCCCCTATGGTCACAACCCTTGTTAGGTAACTTTGAAAAACCTTCCAGTCCTACTCTGTCTCAGTTCTACAATTTGCTTTCCAATGGGACCTCAGTAAATGAGATGCAAGCATTTGAAAAGGATTGTGCTTTGAGACTTACCCTCTCTTGCTGCTTTTGGGACCCTGCCACCCTGTAACAAGTATGGATTAGACTGCTGGATGATGAGAGACAAGTGGTCCCAGTAATCCCTGTGGCCACAGCCTACAGACAAGCAACTGTGAAATATATGTGTAAAGCCATCCAGGACTAGCTAATTGAGTGAGACCAGCCTGAACAGGGAATGGATGGCTCAGAACAAAAGAAATGTCCAGTAGAATCATGCACTAAATAAATTGTTGTTTTAAGCCTTTACACTTTGAAATGTTTTATGATAAAACAAAAAACAAAAGCTAACTGACACAGATATTTAATGGGCATTAAAATTATAATCTGAGACAATAAATGTGAGACAAAACACATTTGGTTTTTACAAAATATTAAAAAGGAATAAATTCAACATTTAAAAACAAAACTCACAGATTAGTTAAAATGAATCTATATATTTTAATCTACCAGAGACTCAGAACAAAATGACTGAGAATGTTTAAATATAAAATAATAGAAAATATATTCTAGGCAAAAGCAACAAATTAAAGCTGAGTTACTCTATTAATGTCAGAATAAAAAATAAAATTAAAGGGAGAACTCATTACAAGGTATAGTTACTAGAATGTTATAAATGATATAACTTACAATGGAGATATAACACTATAAATTTTTAGAAGCTGAATTGACAGAACAAAAACAATCAACAACAACAAAAAGAAATACAAGCTTTAGAAATATAACAAGAACTTAGCATAAATTCTAGGAAAATAGCAGATTTTGCCACACTTCTCTCTGGTGTTTCATGGATAAATTAATAACTAAATAATAAGAAGTCACAGAGTCTTAATTATTAAAATAAAAGTTAATTTAGTTGCTATATCCAGTTCTAAACCTCACAATAACTAACTTGCTTTTAAATATAACTTATTTTAAAGTATCCTTGACCAATTTACAGAAATAATATTTATTTTAGGCTGCTAAACCAAACCATTTCAAACAGTAGGAAATGCACGGGTGCTTTTATATAATCGTAATATTTTAAAATTAAAAAATTATTATTAAAGATGTCCACAGAAAGAACCCAGCCACCTGAAAATAACTCTTTTAAATAATATTTCTAACAAAGAAAAACATAGACTTGCAATTGTACAGTGTTTAGAAAATAATTACATGCCAAAATTTTTGGAATGGATTCAAAGCTATATTCAGACAAAAACACTCAGTTTAAAAGGCTTTTTCCTTAAATTAGAAAGAATTCATACTTAAAGCTAAGTGATCAATTCAACAGTGAAGACAATAAAAAAGTCAACTAGTATTTATCGAGCATACATACACAGACCCAAGAGGGACAAATGCCTCTTCAGACCATAAAGAGTGAATCGAAAGAGAAAATAGAAGAAGCCTCTCCATTATCACAACCCTCCTTCATTCAAAACATTTCTACATTAGTCTCTTTTACATGCTGAATTTCCCTATAGCATTTCATTTCAACTAAAAAATGTTTGAAAGGACTGCTTTAGAGCAATGTTACTTGTGAAAATTGATGTAAATGTCTTAATAAATGCCAATTAAATAAGAATTACCAGCTATAGAGTATGGCAATCATGTTACAATGGCTGATTATTATAACGTCTGTATGTAGAATGTTTTACTTTTATTAGTCAAAACGTTAAACAAAGAAAAAAGATTATCTTCATGGACATGATAATGAATTTAATAAAATTCATGATCCAATACTGATAAAAAAAAATTTAGGTAAACTAAACTTTAAAAAATTTTAAATTGAGGAATAAGACAAAACTTTTCTACCAGTCTTATTTTTAAAACAATTCTAAGAGTTCTAGCAAATGCAACAGGAGGAGAAAAATAGAGGCAGTCGGTATAATTACTGAAATGAGGAATTAAATAATTACTTTTTGCAGATTTTAAGATAGTCTCTTAAGAAAATCCAAGCATATAACTATAAAACTAAAGAACTAACACAAGTGTCCAATGATATGGAGAGTTGTAAAATAAATTTAAAAGAGTTAATAGCTATAGCTACCTTACATAAAAGCTGTAAATAGTTTTAAAACACTGGTAGGAAAACAGGGATCGTACGCAACAGCACTAAAATTCCTAAGAATACATTTATAAAGAAATATTAGAAGCGATAAAAAGAAAATAACAGAAGTTTACTAGTGGTAATAAAATGATTGTTAAACATCAGAGGTTTCACAGTACTGCTTGGGAAGACTGAATATCATGTAGATTGCAACTTTCTTCAAATAAAGCTACAAATATAATGTAATTCCAATCAGGTCTTTTTTTTTTTTTTCCCTTGGATCTTATAACATGGAACTAAATTATATGCACACACATCTCTCTCTCTCTTCCCGTCTCTCTCTCTGTATGTATGTATAATTCTAATTATGTTTGGAAAGTATGGATTAAATTGTATTAGTACAATTACTTGACTACTTAAAAATATACATTTATTAGATTATATTACCTCCTCCCATGACACACACACACAATATAAAGAATATGTATGGATGAGGTTGAAACCATAATAGAACAGAATACAATGAAGTTGTGCAGTGGGAAAGCCCTTCTCAAGGGAAAAAAAAAAAAAAACAGAAAAAGGAAATTTAAAAGATTACATAGAAGTTTAAAATATCTGTCTAATTAATGTACTATATAAACAAAATTAAATTAAAATCACAATATGATAAATATTTTCACGTACATAAAAGAGTCATAGTCTTAAATTTGGAAATACTTATTTCAAATTATTTTAAAATGTCACTAGAGTAGTAGAAAAAAAGACCAAAGATAAGAAAACTAAGATCCCAAAAGAAAAAAGACAAGCAGCCAATCAACACTGAGAACTTGTTCATTTCCACTGGAATTATCAGGGAAGACAGCTTCTTTTCCATTGGGCTGGCAGCACCAGTAGAATGTGGCTGTGGGGTTTGCAGCAATCACTGTTCCTGCTCTGTGGAGAGAGCCTTTTTGAAGACTGACTCTAAGTAGAAATATACCCAGAGAAATGGAGAAAAAGCCCTGAGACACAGTTGTATCCTAAGCCAGCAGGCCATATCCCTAAACTTTGTAGTTAAGTAAGAAAGAGATTATCTTTTTATTATTAAAACAAAGTTCATTTTCCCTAGTAATTAGAGAAATCTATATTTTAAAGATTATGATGAGGAGGAGGAAGAACTAAGTCTGTGACCAAAAAAACAAATAGGTAAATATTAAATGACCTAACTAAATATGGGGATGTAAATTAGTGACCCTTTTCAAAGAGCTTTTGGCAATACTTATCAAGAACCTCTAAAAATTCAAACTCATCTTCATTCATTGAAAAGTATTCTAGACAAATAACCAGGTATACCCACAAAGATTTATGAATAAGGATCCTAATTATTTATTTATAATAGAAACAAAGAAAAGTATCTGAATATTTAAGAGTAGGGATTGCTTTAATGCATTATGGTAAATTCTTTTGATGATAAAGTTTTAGAAAAATATTTAATAAAATGTGAAAACTTTCCTGATACCATGTTAATTGAAAAGGTGTTTTATTATACTTAGAACGTATTTAGAAAACCAAGAAATATATGCATAAAAAGCTAGGAAAACAAAATTGAAATATGAATATCAAATATTAACAGTAAGTATATCTATGAGGTGAAAATATGTGATTTTAATGTTTTCCCATTTACTTGTATATATTTACCAAGTTAATTTGATGAAAATCTACAAGTTTTGAATCTGAATAAAAACAATACATTTTATTAAAATAAACATGGATGGAAGAAAGACAGAAAGGAAGGAAGAAAAGAGGAAAAGATCATCATGTAAACAAAAATAAACACCAAAGTAAATTAAAGATATTTCTGAGTCTGAATAACTTGAATATGTCTCAGTTTCTTAAAAGAAAAGCAATAAGAGAAAAAAGATAGAAAAGGATACCCTGCCCTGGAGGAAAATATTCAAAACAATTTTATAAGTATATATATATACGTGTGTCTGTGTGTGTGTTTATATACATTTATATATACATAATTTAATACATACGTTTATTTCAATAAATGCATATATTTTTAAAATTTTCAATAATTTCCTTAATTTCACGAAATTGAATTTTCTACTACTATGATGTGGTTTGCTATGAGTCAGAATCGACTCAATGGCAGCGGGTTTGGTTTTTGCTTTATAATGGTTTTGCCAAATGTCTATCAGTTTATCCTAATGTGGAGGATTGAGTGTTACTGTGATGCTGGAAGCCATGCCATCAGTATTCAAATACCAGCAGGGTCACCCATGTTGGGCAAGTTCCAGCAGAGCTTCCAGACTAAGACTGAATAAGGACCTGGATATCTACCTCTGAAAAATTGGCCAGTGAAAATCTTATAAACTGCAGTAGAACACTGTCTGATGGAGTGCTGGAAGATGAGCCCCTTAGATAGGAAAGCACTCAAAATGTGACTGGGGAAGAGCTGCCTCCTCAAAGTAGAGTCACCTTAACAATGTGGATGAAGTCAAGTTTCTGGATCTTCGTTTGCTGACATGGCACAAGTCAAAATGAGAAGAAAGAGCTACAAATACTCATTAGTAATCGGAACATGGAATGTACCAAGTATGAATCTAGGAAAATTGGAAGTTGTCAAAAATTAAAAGGAACACATAAAGATCGAATTTCTAGGCATTAGTGGCCTGAAATGGACTGGTACTGGCAATTTTAAATCAGACAATCATATGGTCTACTATGCGAGGAACGAAAAATTGAAAGAATGGCTTCTCATTCATCATCAAAAAGAACATTTCAAGATCTATCCTGACGTACAATGCTGTCAGTGATAGGATAATATCCATACACCTACAAGGAAGACCAGTTAATACAACCATTACTCAAATTTGCTGACCAACCACTAACACCAAAGATGAGGAAACTAAAGATTGTTAACAACTTCTGCAGCCTGAAATTGACCAAACATGAAATCAAGATGCATTGATAGTTACTGGTGATTGGAATGCAAAAGTTGAAAACAAAGAAGAAGGATTGGTAGTTGAGAAATCAAATCAAAAGAAATATTGCATTGGGCAAATCTGCTGCAAAAGACCCCTTTAAAGTGCTGAAAAACAAAGATGTAACTTTGAGGACTAAGGTGCACCTGACCCAGGCCATAATATTTTCAGTTGCCTCATTTGCATGTGAAAGGTGAACAATGACTAAGGAGGACTGAAGAAGAATTGATGACTTTGAATTATGGTGTTAGTGAAGAATATTGAATATATCATGGACAGCCAGAAGAATGAACAAATCTGTCTTGGAAAAAATACAGCCAGAGTGCTCTTTGGAAGCAAGAATGGTGAGATGAAGTCTGGACACGTTATCAGGAGGGACCAGTCCCTGGAGAAGGACATCATGCTTGGTAAGGTAGAGGATCAGCGAAAAAGAGGAAGATCCTCAAAGAGATAGACTGACACAGTGGCTGCAACCATGGTCTCACACATAGCAATGATTGTGAGGATGGAGCAGGACAGGGCAGTATTTCCTTCTGTTGTACACAGGGTTGCTATGAGTTAGAACTGACCTGAAGGCACCTAACAGCAACAACATCATGTGGTTAAGTGCTCCGTAACTAACTGGAACATCGGAGGTTTGAACCCACCAGCTACTTCTCAGGAGAAAGATGTGGCAGTCAGCTTGTGTAAAGATTCATAGCCTTGGAAACCCTATGGGGCAGTTCTACCGGGTCACTATGAGTTGGAATCAACTTGTAGGTAGTTGGTTTGGTTTGGCTGGTTTTATCATGTCTCAAACGCCCACTGCTACTTTGCTTGTAAAATTTACAATACTCATTATCAGTCATTAATAACAGAAAACCATTTTGTATTTCATTTTCAGATTACATAATTTACATAATTGAATAGTTTCCTATAATGAAACTTCCAGTCTTTTTTTTTTTTATTTTATGGATTACCTCATATCACATATAAAATGTAGCTGATGTTTTCTAGAATATAAATTCAAGTTCTTTATCTCAGTAAATTTTTAAAGTTAGATGTAAGCAAACTGTGGATAATAATATAATTCTAGTCTTGGGAACATGATTAAAGTTGAGGTCAATATTAGGAATCAAAATAAGAATGTTATTGTTTAATATAAAAGCAATTATTGAAGATTCAAAGAAGATTACTATTAATATAAATCATATATAGAAACTTGCAAGTGCAGAAATACATCTCATAAGGACAATAATCTTTTAATTCCTTTATTGGCTAGGTAAACATTTCATATCGCCCTATTCAATATTTGTTAGCTGCACCAATTCCAAGCAACCATTTCTCATGAATGTAATCTAAGAATGTTTGATCAGCCTAGATTATTAGATAATAAGAATGATGCTGTCACAACATATAGTTGCTGGAGGATGATAAATTTACTCCAGCATTGGGAACCTCCAACCACTGAATTGACTATGGAATATGTGTGGAATATCTTAAGTACAATATGGAATTTAAAATTAGGTGTTCCCTGAGAATACACATAGCCTTATGGGCATACTTATTCTCACCACAGTGGAACTGGGTATCTTTCCCCAGTTTTTGGTGAACATAAGCAATTTAACAAATCCAATTAAACAGAATGTTCTCCATGATGAAGTGACTAACTTAATCTCTCCACATTGAAGGTCATATACTCAGGTGCCTAGTTACTCCTGAAAGTAATATAAAGGATTGAAAAAGACCATGTGGGAATGGTGGTGAGCTGGAGACAACAAGTTTCCATAAAGGCAGCTGTCACTGACCTTTGGCCTGTCATTGCCTTGGGTGGACGTTTCTCTCTATATATTTATTTATTTTGTTTATATTTTATAGAAGCCAGAAATATGCCCATTTATATGAAATTTTTTTAATTTTTGGAAAATAATATGGTTTTATTAAAGCAGTATGGAGATCAACTGCACAAACTTTGATTTGAGAGCTATTAGTTGTAACCTCCGTTTTGCCCATTCAGGTATCGGTAAAAACGGGTATTTTTATTACAGTAGCAAAGCAGTAGAACTTGGGATATGGGCTCCTAAAATCTCCAGGACACAGAATACATGTTGAAATATACAACAGGTAATACAATAAACAATAAAGATGTCAACAGGATGAACAACAGGCAAAGCTTCCACAAAAAGGTACTAAAGAAATTATGAAAGTCACGCTGAGGTCTCAACTCAATTGAATCAAACCACAGACACTGCTGTGATGACACGCACTGTACGGTGGGGAGACGAAAGGAAAGAGCCAGGTTCAAAACATCCTGTGGTGATAGTCTGCTTTTAGTTTATCTTTCCCTAAGAGGTGTGGGAAGAAATTTCGTACAACTTTGTACGTGCATGTGCCTGAAGCAAGTTCAGAAAATAAAAATCCTATAGTATTCATTTGCTGAAGGAAAATGATAAAAAAAAGCTGTAGGTCTGGAATAGGAATATGCATTTGTTGTTGTTGTTGTTAGGTACCAGCGAGTTTGTTCCAGCTCATAGCAGCCCTATGTATAACAGAATGAAACACTGCCCGGTCCTGTGCCATCCTCATAATCATTGCTATGTGTGAGACCATTGTTGCAGCCACTGTGTCATTCCATATCATTGAGCGTCTTCCTCTTTTTTGAGGACCCTCTATCTTACCAAGCATGATGTCACACTCCAGGGACTGGTCCCTCCTGATAACATGACCAAAATAAATGAGACGAAGTCTCACTATCCTTGCTTCCAAAGAGCACTTTAGCCGTACGTCTTCCAACACAGATTTGTTCATTCTTCTGGCAGTCCATGGTATAGTCAATATTCTTCACAAACACCATAATTCAAATGAATGAATTGTTCTTCAGTCTTCCTTATTCATTTTCCAGTTTTTGCATGCATATGAGGCGATTGAAAATACCATGCCTTGTTGTTCGTTCATTTAACAATTGTTGAGGCCATGAGAGGTTTATTTAAAAAAAAATTTTTTTTAAGTTTTATTCCATTAAGTAAGTTGTTTTGTTTGTTTGTTTTTTGTTTTCTTGAGTCAATAAGACTTCAAATCTTCTAAAAAAATCAAACAAAATGAAACAAAACAATCAGCTCTGGACATTGTGTGGTAGACATCCTAGAAATCCTCATGCTGTTTTTGCTATTAGAAGCTTGGGGTGAGTCATGTCTTTGTGCTTGCAGCAACTTTGCTAAAAAAAGTCTATCCTTTATATTGATCCAAGTAATAGGGCTTAGACTTTTAGAACTTCAACTGGTTCTCTCTTTAAAAGCAGCCATTATTTAATTAAGAGATTGTCCTAAAACCTTCACTAGGACATTTCTGCCGGACTGTTACTCCATATAATCACCAGGAAAAATACACTGAAAAAAACCTTTGCACCTTACCTCATAGCTGACACTCACTGAACAAAAATGGAGAAACAAAAACAGTGATGCTTATTCCCTGAAAGAGAAGCTTCAATGTCTTCATACATCTTCCTTCTCCCTCTTTTGCCTAGTTAATGCTTATCATGCATGCATTTGTTTAAACTTCACATTCTCAGGGAAGTCAGATTATTTAGGCTATTGTTTTATCCAATATGCCTAATTCCTTCTCATCTCACTAAAACTGAGGGTGCTGCAATAGCCTACCAAAGCAATGTGTCGTTTGATTTCTTAACTGCTGCTTCCATGAGTGTTAATTGTAGATCCAAGTAAAAGGAAATCCTTGACAACTTCAATCTTTTCTCCATTTATCATTATGTTACTTATTGGTCCAGTTGTAAGGATTTTCATTTTGTTTATGTTGAGGTGTAATCCACTCTAAAGGCTGTAGTCTTCGATCTTCATCAGTAAGTGCTTCAAGTTCTCTTCCCTCTCAGCAACCAAGGTTGTGTCATCTGCACACAACTTTGTTAATGAGTCTTCCTCCAATCCCGATGCCACGTTCTTCTTCATATAGTCGAGATTATCAGATTATTTGCTCAGCATACAGATTGAGTAAGTATGATGAAAGGATCCAACCCTAAGGCACACATTTCCTGACTTTCAACCACGCAATATCCCCATGTTCTATTTGAACAACTGCCTCTTGATCTACGTACAGGTTTCTCATGAGCACAATTAAATGTTCTGGAATTCCTCTTCTTCCCAACATCATGATAAAGGGATAAAAGATTGAAGTTGTCAAAGATTTCTTTTCACTCGGATCCACAATCAATGCCCATGGAAGCAGCAGTCAAGAAATCAACAACACATTGTATTGGGCAAATTGGCTGCAAAAGACCTCTTGAAAGTGTTAAAAAACAAAGATGTCACTTTTAGGACTAAGGTGCGCCTGACACAAGCCCTGGCATTTTCAATTGCCTTATATGCATGCGAAAGCTGGCTAATGAATAAGGAAGACCAAAAAAGAATTGATGCTTTTGAATTATGGTGTTGGTGAAGAATACTAAATACTCCCTGGACTTCCAGAAGAACAAACAAATCTGTCTAGAAGAAGTGCAGCCAGAATGCTCTTTAGAAGCAAAGATGATGAGACTTCATCTCACATGCTTTGGACATGTTATCAGGTGGGACCAGTCTCTGGGTAGGGACGCCATGCTTGGTAAAGTAGAAGGTCAGCAAAAAAGAGGAAGACCCTCTACGAGATGGATTGACACAGTGGCTGAAACAACAGGCTCAAGTACATCAATGATTGTGTTTCTTTCTCTTGTACATAGGGTTGCTATGTGTCAGAATCAAATGGAAGGCACCTAACAATAACCCTTTTGAGGAAGTAACTTCAGAACATACTCTAGCAAAACAAGAGAGCTAAACAAAGATAGCAGGATTGCTAAGAATTGTGGGGTGAGGCCAGAGTAAAGAAAAGGAAAATATGAAATCCGGAAAATATGAAATCCAGAAAATAGTGGCTGAAATTTAGGAAATCAAGAGATGACAATGGAATAGTGACCCTATATAGCTATAAGTCTAGACTGAAGGAGAAACCTGGAGTCTCTGGGAGGTGGTACTAAGGAAAAAAAATATTGGCTTTGATAGTCTATACATTTGAAGAATGAAATAAGCCTATAATAATGGCAAATAATGAAGAAAAAGCAAAGGTGATTAGAAATATCAGGAAAAAGATAAACAAGAAATAAATACAAAAGAAAACTATGGTTCAAAACTGAAGCAAATTAAACTACAAGAATTTGAAGTAATTAAGGATAAGAATATCTTATCTTCAGACCTAGATATCAAGACATTCTCCTTCAAGTTATTAATGAGTTTTGATGGTGGAGTTAAAGGAAATAGATACAATTTTAGCACAGTTGTGGACAGGCCTTTATCATAGTAATATCAATTATGTTTATTAGTTTTCAAAATAAGAGTAAAAACTTTGAATCCAGCTCAGAAGAATTATTCGGAATTAGATTATATGATGACAAATATTAACAATTTCAGCAATGTAAATGTAGTTTACAAAAGATAAATCTAGCAAGGAAGCAAGACATGGAGAAAGCTAGGGGCACTTTTAACATATAAAATATATAGAGAGAGAAAGTATAATATTCAATACCACATAGTTAAATAATGAAGCACTGGGAGGTGAATAGAGGATGATCTAAGTGACTTAAATCCTCATCTTTCTTAAGAAGGTGTCAATATAGTGTTTAAATTAATCCAATAAATATAAAGTCATAAGTTTATTATTTAGCAATTTTGTGACATAAACCAGAAGAATTAAATGCAGAAACAGGACAAAGAGTTCACTTCTGGATAGTGGGATTGCTAAGAATTGTGGGATGGGGCCAGAGGAAGGCAGGGTAAGAGGTGCTTAACTTTGCACAGAACATCTTCTTATTAATATTATTTAATTTAATTTAACTCAAGCCAGATTCAGAAGAGGACATGGAATGAGGGATATCATTGCTGATGTCAGATGGATCTTTGCTGAAAGCAGAGAATACCAGAAAGATGTTTAACTGTATTTTATTGACTATTTAAAGGCATTCAACTGTGTGGATCATGATAAATTATGGATAACATTGTGAAGAATGGAAATTCCAGAACACTTACTTGTGCTCATGAGGAATCTGTACATAGACCAAGAGGCAGTTGTCCAACCAGAACAAGGGGATACTGTGTGGTTTAAAATCAAGAAAGGTGTGTGTCAGGGTTGTATTCTTTCATCATACTTATTCAATCTGTATACTAAGCAAATAATGCGAGAAACTGAACTATATGAAGAAGAATGCAGCATCAGGATTGGAGGAAGACTTATTAACAACCGGGATATGCAGATGACACAACCTTACTTGCTGAGAGTGAAGAGGACTTGAAGCACTTATTGATGAAGATCAAAGACTAGAACCTTCAGTATGGATTACACCTCAACATAAAGAAAACAAAAATCCTCAAACTGAACCAATAAGCAACATTGTGATAAACAGAGAAAAGATTGAAGTTGTCAAGGATTTCATTTTACTTGGATCCACAATCAACACCCAGGGAAGTAGCAGTCAAGAAATCAAATGACACACTGCATCGGGCAAATCTGTTGCAAAAGACCTCTTTAAAGTGTTAAAAAGCAGAGGTGTCACTTTAAGGACTGACGTACACCTGACCCAAGGCATGGTATTTTCAATAGCCTCATATGCATGCAAAAGCTGGACAATGAATAAGGAAGACTGAAGAAGAATTGATTCATTTGAATTATGATGTTGGCAAAGAATATTGAATATATCATGGACAGCCAGAAGAACAATCAAATCTTGGAAGAAGCCCAGCCAGGATACTCCTTAGAAGTGAGGATGGAGAGATTTCATCCCACATACTTTGGACATGTTATCTGGGGGACTAGTCCTTGGAGAAGGACATCATACTTGGTAAAGTGGAGGATCAGTGAAAAAGAAGCACACCCTCAATGAGACAGATTGACACAGTGGTTCCAACAGTGGGCTCAAGCATGGTGGCAATTGTGAGTATGGCGCCAAACTGGGCAGTGTTTCATTGTGCTGTAAATGGGGTCGCTATGAGTCAAAACCTACTGGACGACACCTAACAACCACAACAATACTTTATTACCATGTGCATATAATACATTAATAGAACATATAAATTAGACTTCAATGTAAAAATCCATGGTACTTAGCTGGGATAGTTACAGCTAGAAAATAAGGCACAGGACAGAGAAATTCTGCAATGTAAATATTCTATTTTTAGTTAAGAGAGATTCAAAAGAGAGTGGCAATCAACTCAATTTGACAAGTAACATATTTTTATCAGTTTTATTTTTTTTCCTAAAAAAATCAATACACTAAAGGAGGTGGCTGAGGATAGATTGAGAAGACAGAGGGGTTAATAGTAATCCTTTTGTTTTAATTACTAAAGAAAGGAAGCAGAAAACTGCTGTGAATACTGTCAAGGACAGAGCAGAGAGAAGAAACTTGATATCTCTTTTGTCTAAAATGTACAAACTAGTTAAGGGCAATTACACTCAGCCCTAGGTATTATCCTCCACAGAATCGTCAAAATGGGGGACTCTGCAAGAATGTACACTCATTTCCTAGGAATACATTAATCCAAAATCAAGACTTGCTAATTAGCAAGTGACTACATTAAAACAAATAAAGCATTATACTTTCTTTTAAATTTAATACCTAAGTGCTGTTTAACTGTTCTATCTCTTTTAGAAATTTAACTCCATAATTTATGGGCTTTTCTTTCTTAAAATGCAAAAATAATGAAATCAATTTTGTTTAGCCACATATAACAGACTATTTTGAGTGGTTATATTTTCTTTCTGGACCATCTGCCTATGAAGCAACAATTAAACTGTTACTGCAAAATGCAGGTCTGAGCCACCTGCCGCGAAAGCCAATACTGAGACGGGATGAGGTGAGCAGCAAGAGTGTTTTCTTGTATATCGATATACAGAAGACAGAGGGGAATGAGCTCGTTCAAAATCTGCCTCCACCTCTGAAGGCTGATCAGAGGATTTTATCGGGACAGGGTCAGGGTCTGAAGAATCTGTGGAACGTTAGTTCCCCTTTGAGGTGGGCACGATGACCTCCTTCCAGACATGTTGACCTTCTGTGAGTATTCTTGAAGATCCTTTTTTCTGTTGTCTCACCTTCAGATTTCATCACTCATCGTTCTACCTCCCAAAGAGGAATTTAGGTTAATTTTTAAACCTTTATAAAATCATGGCAAAACAGGAGGGAAGAGAGAAGGAAAATAAATCAGAATCATAGGAGCATGCAGAAGTGAACTATGCAAGCTTTGCATTAGAAATAGCACAATGCCAGGACACTAGGCCTACACAGCTGACAATAAATGTGAAATTGCCACGCAGCCCCTTTCAAAACCAGCAGATGGAGCTCAAAATAGCACCACTGCCTCTAAGATCTCTCTCATTCACCTTTAAACCCAAATGTCCCAAATTAAATGCATCCTCTTCCCACAGTTCTTTCCTCCTACTCCACCACCAGGCCTGCTTGTGCTTCCTTCCCTGGAGTCCTCCTAAAACAAACTCCTTAATTTCTCACCTCTCTCTACAATTTCTATATCCCTGCCTCCATCTGTCAGTTCTTCTACTGCAACTGCTCTCCCAGTTTAGTTCTAATTTCCAAGTGTTATGGATTGAATTGTGTCCCCCCCAAAATATGTGTCAACTTGGTTAGACAATGATTCCCAGTATTGTGTGGTTGGCCTCCATTTTGTGATTGATGTAATTTTCCTATGCGTTGTAAATCCTAATCTCTGCCTGTGGTTAATGAGGCAAGATTAGATTATGTTAAGAAGATTACGGTGAGATGTAACACCCTTACTCAGGTCACATCCCTGATCCAATGTAAAGGGAGTTTCCCTGGGGTGTGGCCTGCACCACCTTTTATCTTACAAGAGATAAAAGGAAAGGAAAGGGAGCAGAGAGTTAGGGATCTCATACCAACAAGAAAGCAGCACTGGGAGTGGAGTGCGTCCTTTGGACCCAAGGTTCCTGCGTGGAGAAGCTCCTAAACCAAGGGGAAGACTGATGACAAGAATATTCCTCCAGAACTGAGAGAAAGAGAAAGTCTTCAACTGGAGGTCACACCCTGAATTCAGACTTCTAGCCTATTAGACTGTTGAGAAAATAAAATTCTGTTTGTTGAAGCCATTCACTTGTGGTATTTCTGTTATAGCAGCACTAGATGACTACGACATCAAGCATCTAAAAAATTGCAAGAGCTTATAACCGGTCTCACTCCAATTGTGTCCTTCTCAAATGCTGACAATGCTGCCCAAATAATCTAATTGGAAACCATCTTTGTTCATGTCATGTCACTCTTTAAAATAAATGACATCTAGTTAGATTTCGGATAAAAGCAAAGCATTTAGCATAGTTTATAAAGTCCTCTGTATTCTGAACTTCATCACCTTTTCTAGCCCTTCTGTTCTCTGTCTCATTGTGGTATTGAAAAATGGCCGCACATTCTTTATACTCCTCCCATTGAGAGATGGAGTCTCATAGCTGCCATACCTCCTCCTTCATGATTGACTTTGACCAATGGAATGTGGCAGAAGTAATGCTATTTAACATCTAAATGAAATCCAGTTGTTACATATATTAACCCTCACAACATCTGTATGAAATAAACTTATTAGTTCCATTTTATAGATGAAGAAATTAGGTCTCAAAGAGTTAACAGAGATAACGAGATTTAAACCCAAAGCCAGGTGTAAAGAGATATCCTACTTCTACTTTCACCCCTCTTGGAAGACTCATTTTTGGAATCCAGCTGTGAGGAAGCCCAGTCAGCCAGAGGAAGAGGACCACACAGAGGAGAACTGAGACCATGGCTGACAGTCCCATGTGAGCTCACAGCCAGTGGGCAGCTCCAACTGCCAGTCATGTGAGCAGTCCTTGTGGAGTGAAGAAAATGGGGAATGAGAGAGAGAAATTCCAAGCCCTGCAGTTGATTCTGATACAGTCTTAATGTGAAAACCACTGCCTTGGAGTATCAAAGCCATCCCTGCCAAAACCTGCCCAAATTGCATTATCATGAACAACTAAATGATTGTTGTTATTTTAAGCAACTAATTTATCAGATGGTTTGTTACACATTGATGGAAAATCAAAACACATATGCTTAATAAGCTATATACAAAAATAACAATACTTACTCAAGTTCAAAATCCTCACAGTTCATGTCTGTTATTTTGCTTCTGTTCTTAACACTTTCTGAAACATCTTCCTTAGCTGGCTTACTCACTCATTTTAAAGACAAGCTAAAGCAGAATATACTCTAAGATGGGTTATTTGACACTTCCATCCCACCCTCTCTCAAACTGCAAGGTTGTAAATTAATACTGCTTGAAACCCTGGTGGCATAGTGGTTAAGAGCTATGTCTGCTAACCTCAAAGGTCAACAGTTCGAATCCACCAGGCACTTGTTGAAAGCACTAGGGGGCAGTTCTACTCTGTCCTATAGGGTCCCTATGAGTTGGAATTGACTTGACAGCAACAGGTTTGGTTTTTCTGGTTTTCCGTAGTATCCATTAGAATAAAGCTTTCCGAGGACAGGTGGCATGTATTATTTACTTTCATTGTATATTCATATCACCTGGTTTTCTTATTATCACCTAGAACATGCCTGGACATATAGGTATCTAGTAACTATTGGAAGAACTAAAGTTTCTTATTGTGTTATTGTTAGGTGTCATTGAGTTGGTTCTGCCCCGTAACAACCCTATAGACAAAACACTGCCCGGTCCTGTGCCATCGTCACAATCATTGTTATGCTTGAGCCCATTGTTGCAGTTATTGTGTTAGCTACCTGAATTTTAGAAAGTCAATCTTTTCATTTTACTTAGATCCACAATCACCACCCATGGCAGCAGCAATCAAGAAATCCAACAACATATTGATTTGGGGAAATCTGCTGCAAAAGACCTCTTGAAAGTGTTAGAAAGCAAAGATGTCACTTTGAGGACTAACATGTGCCTGACCCAAGCCATTGGTATTTTCAGTTGCTTTGTATTCATGCAAAAGCTGCGCAATGAATAAGGAAGACCAAAGAAGAGTTGATGCCTTTGAATTAAGGTGTTGATGAAGAATATTGAATATACCATGATCTTTCAGAAGAATGAACAAATCTGTCTTGGAAGAAGTACAGCCAGAATTCTCCTTACAAGTGAGAAAGGCGAGACTTCGTCTCACATACTTTGGACATGTTATTAGGAGAGACCAGTCCCTGGAGAAGGACAATATCCTTGGTACAGTAGAGGGTCGGCAAAAAAGAGAAAGACCCTCAATGAGATGGACTGACACAGTGGCTGTAACAATGGGCTCAAACTAGCAACAACTGTGAGGAAAGCACAGCCTGGGCAGTGTACAAAGGTTTGTATGAGTAGGAACCAACTCGAGGACACCTAACAACAACAACAACAATCTTTTTAGTAAAATAAGAACAGGGGTAGCCGAAAAAAGTAGCGGAGAGGGGACTGAAATCTAAATGTAGTACACGTATTTACATATGTTTAACTCTTACAATATCTTTATAAAGCAAGTGCTCCCATTTTAGAGACCATATAATTGAGGTTCAGAGAGTTTACAGAGATAACTGAGATCCAACTCCAAGAAGAAGTGCCTTCAAAGTCCTTTTATTACTAATATGTTGTGTCTTAAATGCCAAATCTATGCAATCTTGGCAAATGCTAGAAACAGATGGGGTCGCCATTAGTAGGAATTGACTCTATAGCAGTGGATTTGGTTTGATTTAGAGTCATATGGAAACAGGAGATGTTGCTCAGTTAGTATATTACACAACGTTTGTTGGTTACTCATCTAGAATTAAGCTACTGATGCTGATGTTCAATGTTTCATAGAATTGTGCTACAAAAAGTATAGCCTGGAAAACCAGCAGCAGCATCTGGAATCTTGTTAGAAATGCAAATTCATAGTTCTTACCCAGAGCTACTAAATGACCCTCTGGGGCTGGAGCCCAGAAATCTGTGTTTTAACAAGCCATAAAGGCAACTCTGATGCATTCTTTTTTCAGTTTTTTAATAGACAAAGGAGCCCTGGTGGCATAGTGGTTTAAGAGCTTGGCTGCTAACCAAAAGGTCAGCAGTTTGAATCCACCAGACTGCTCCTTGGAAACTCTATGGAGCAGTTCTGCTCTGTCCTATAGGGTCACTATGAGTGGGAATCGACTTGACAGCAACAGGTTTTGGAACAGCTACTCTGATGCATTCTTAATTTGAGAATCACTGCCTTTGAGTGTCACAGCCTTTGAAAAGAGAGCTTTTAGAAGCCATTGAATATGATTTCTTTTCTTTTCACAGATGAAGAAACTGAAGGTATGGTTGAGCTTTTGGAATTCTTAAAATTAACAAGGGGCAGGGAAAACACTAAAATCAACGTATCCTGGATCCCAGTTAAAGGCTTTCATTGCATCTCAGTGAGATTTTTTCTTGTGACACATATCAAATTTTAACTTTCAAAAACATAAAAGTTTTGTTTCAAACAAAAGAATCAGAAGTTTATATACATATATAAACCTATCTAAAGACACTGAAATGACAATTGCTCTTGGAAGGACATGTGCAAAGTTTTGAATCTCAGCAGGCCACCAAAACCACTTGGAGGAGGGCAACAACAAGTGAAGTTCACAGAAGAAACACTCTAAGGATATACTGAGCCAGCATGAACTGATGAGGCATGATTACAGAGTACTGAGACATGATCATAGCATAAAGAATAGGCTGGAATACTGAAATGAGAAATATGAGCAAAGGCTCTGCTAACATCTCCTTTAGTTCAACCCAAGATTACTATTCACATTTGCCCAGGGTAAAACAATTTACTGGTCACAGTTTATCAAACTTAAATGGCAATCTGAAACATGAGAATGTACAGGAAATATGTCACTGCATGTGTGTTCAAGTGTACAGAAATACCCAGGAAACAAACTTCATCAATGTATGTAATAGATAAGAAATGCAAATATATATAATACATGACATTTCAGTATTCCCCAAGCAATTATTTTTTTTTAAACTTTAGGAAAATATTCCTTATCATAGTGTACTCTTGGAATAATTTCATTAACAAATGAATTACCCTTAAGATGACTTATAGTAAATACATCCTTTCTTAAGCCAGTGTCTTAGTTTCCTAAGGCTGCCATAACAAAATATCACAAAGTGAGTGGCTTTAGAGAACAGAAATTTATTTCCTCACAGCTCTGGAGGCTAAAAGTCACAATCAGGGTCTTCGCTGTTTTGATTCTTTCTGTGGGCTTCTCTTCTAATTCCTGGTGGCTGCCTGAAATCCTTGATGTTCCTTTCCTGTTTATCAATGCATTTGCCTCTGCTATTACATGGGATTACATGGCTACCCTCTTTCCTCTGTGTGGCATACATTTTTATAAGACACCACTCAGAAGGTATTAGGAGTTGGACCTCTCCTTTTCAGGTATGACCTTGTTTGACTCAACTGATAACCAAAACAAACTTGATTTCCTAGAACAAGGTCACATTCACAGGCATAGGGGTTAAGACTTCACCATATCTTTTGGGGGGACACAATTCAATCCGTAATAGTCAGCATTACCCACTGCCTTTGAGTCAATTTCAACTCACAGTGACCTATAGGACAGAGCAGAACTGCCTTATGGTGTTCCCAAGGCTGTAATCTTTATGGAAAGCAGATTGCTGCATCTTTCTTCCACCCAGTGGCTGGTGGGTTGGAACCACCAACCTTTTGGTTAGCAGCTGAGTGCCTAACCACTGTACCACCAGGATTTCTTACAGCCACACTACCCATTCTTGTTTGGACAAGGACTTTTGGTATTTCCAACAAGTCTACAGTCAGCCACTAGGGGGAGACACCCATTATCTTCCTCTCATTATCTCAGTATTACTGCTGCTTATTCTGCTCTTGAGAGAGAAGCCAAAAAAAAAAAAAAAAAAAACCTTTGTCCTCGAGTTAATCTGACTCATAACAACCCTACAGGACATAGTAGAACTGCCCCATAGGGTTTGTAAGGCTATAGATCTTTATGGAAGCAGAATGCCACATATTTCTCCTGTGGAGCAGCTGATGGGTTCAAACCGCCAACCTTTAGGTTAGCAGCCAAGCACTTAACCACTCTGTCACCAGGGCTCCTGAGAGAGAAGAAAGACTATGTAAATCAAATGGCTCCAATAACCCTGTGGGAAAGAAATCACAGGCTGTAGAAAATTTGTATAAAAAAAACTTGATCTTTGCCTTCTTTTGAAAAATAATATTTGGAAAGACTTTCCTTCCTGCAAGGTGATGATTGTTGCTGTTGCTGTTGTGTTGGTTTCAACTCATGGTGACCTTATTATGTAAAATGGAATAAAACATTACCTGGCCTGGGCCATCTTCATGATTGTTAGTATGGTTTTACGTCCATTGTTGTGGCTACTGTGCCATTCTATCTCACTGAGAGCTTCCCTTGTTTTGTTTACCCTCTACTTTGTCAAACAAAAGTGACTATAGCCTATTAGACCAAAGAAAACCCTGGCGGCTTAGTATTTAAGAGTTCAGCTGCTAACCGTAAGTCAGCAGTTCAAATCCATCAGGTGGGCTCCTTGGAAACCCTATGGGGCAGTCCTACTCTGTCCTACAGGATCTCTATGAGTAGGAATTGACTCGACAGCAATGGGTTATTGGACCAAAAACAAGTTGCCATGGAGTCAGTTTCAACTCATGGTAACCCCATGTGTGTCAGAGAAGAACTGTGCTCCATAGGGTTTTCAATGGCTGTGATCTTTCAGAGGTAGATTGACAGGTCTTTCTTCCAAGGCATTTCTGGGTGTATTTGAACCTATTAGTGGCTGCCATTTTGCATAGGTAAGTGCTCTTCCATTTGCCACAATCACCACCATAGTCTATTTTACTCATTTCTCTTATCTCCCCACTCCTGTAAGTTTTTGAATTTGTTATCCTTGCTGTGGGATTTAGAGGGGAAAGAGTAATTTACTTCGAATGACATAAGATTGACAATGATTTAGCTAGAAATTTACCATTAATTACTATGTAACTTAGTGAATTTTACTTGTCCTTAAACTACTCGTTGATAATAGAGATAGGTCAGAATCCAAATACTAACATTCTTCTTCTTCTTCTGCATATCCACTCTTATTCTGTCTAATTTAAATGGAAAAGAGTGAGGTAAAGAAACTATTGATAATTTGTTTAGTCCAAAATACAAGTGTAAATGTTCTAATAAGGTGATTTAAAAATCATATCACCTCTGTTCTTTGAAAACCCAACCTTCATTAATTAATATTACAGGCAATGTTATTCCAATCATCTACTTGTACATAAGGGAATCAGGCTGCCATTTGCTTTTATTCTATTTAAACATGTATGAGAAACAAAAGTAAAATGATAAATATGCTGAACTTCTTGTTTGAATTGCTATTTAATACAATACTTAGATTTTATTATTTGAAGAGTATTCCTTTGGCAATGAAATAATTATTATTAAAAAAGAAATAGAGAAAGTGTGGGAGTAATACATATTATTCAACTTTTCTCGCTTCTGGATTCTAAGACTTGTTTTTCTTCTTCCTTCTGGGCATGAAAAGAAGACAAACCACTCTGACTTTCTCCTTCTGCTCATTTTTCCTTCTGGCTATGACTATTAGAGAAGGGAATAGAGTGCCAGGAAGCTTAGAAAGCAGCTTATATGCTCTCTGGGCTGGGTTTTCCATTCTCTGCCTGCTCAGTAAGGACCTGTGTAATAACTGTCCCCCTCCCCAGTCTGTTAGACCCTTTTGGGAAAAGGGAGTGAGGGTAGCAAGAAGCATTTTTTAAAACTTTTTATGTTGAGATAATTTTAGACTCTGAGAGGAATTGCAAAAATAGTACAAAGGGCTTCTGTATAATTTTCACCAGTTTCCCCTTGCATTAACAATTTATGTAACCACAAAATATTTATCAAAGCTATGAAATTAACACTAATACTATGCCATTAACCCAAGTACATAATTCATTTAATTTTCACCAGTTTTTCTACTATTGTCCTTTTTATTGTTCCAGGACATAATCTAGGATCCCACTTTGCATTTTGTTCTCATGTCTCCTTAGTCTTTGCCAATCCATGAGAGTGCCTTAGTCTTTCCATTTTTTCACAACCCTGATAGTTTTTAAAAGTATTGTTCACTTATTTTGTAGAACGTACCTTTAGACCATTATCCAGCTTCCTTCTGATGTCATGGATAGAGCTGATGGTGAAGCTGGTGTGGAAAGGGTGTAAGTCTGACATTCCCACTGGAGGTCATTATATCCTGTCTTCCCAGCATGAAAACTGATTGTTCACATATGAAATTCCCAAAATGCCCCAGCTTACCATCAGTCCAGTTTCTCAAAAAACAGGACAAAGTGAACCATCTCTTCTAGAACAGGCAGCCACCTAAAGTCATGTTTAGTTAATTGCTCCAGAGACATTGTCATGGGGCCCATGGTCTCCAGTCTTCCCTTTGCATGTTGTTCCCATAGCTCCTAGTCAGTCTCAGTCTCTTCTGTACTTCACTCTTCTCCATCTTCAAATGTATGGTCTATATCAGGGGTCAGCAAACTGATTTTTTGAGGGCCAGATAGTAATATGTTCAGAATTTGATCTCTGTCAGAATCACTCAATTCTGCTGTTGCAGCACAAAAGCATTCATAGAGACCACATAAATGTATATCTTTGTGTTCCAAAAAATTTTATTTATATATACAAAACTTTAAATCTTATATAATATTCACATACTATAAAATATTATTCTTTTTCATTTCTTTCATCTATTTAAAACATAAAAACCATTCTTACTTAGCAGACAAAAACCAGAAGTGGGCTGAATTTGGTCCACAGGTTATAGTTTGATGATCCTTGATGTAAATAATAAATTTAACCACTTTCAAAACGTGGTATATAAATATGGAAGAAAACCAGAACAACTGCAGTAAATGATTCCATACAGGAAAAGAGATGCTCCACTCATTGCTCATTGACCTCTGACCCCCGAAATGTGATATTTAGCAGCCTCCAAAACAGGAAAAATGTATCTCTCAGGTGTCCATTTGTTAACTTGACTTCTGTAGCAAATTTTTATCACTAGAAGGCTTTTTCTTATACAGAATCCATCAGAAACACCTTCTAAGAGTGAAGTTGGAGAAGTTCTGTTATTTGTTTTTTTCTGTTATGACTTTTTGACTTTTTCAATTAATCTTTAACAAATATTTCTAGCAGCTGTTATGTGCCAGGAACTGTTTTAGATACTTGATACAAAACTGTGAAAGAAAAAGACAAAAAATCTCTGTCTTCATGAAGGCTGCTTTCTAGTGTGTCTTTTGGTGGGAGAGGTTATAGACAGGCATTAAAAAATAAAAGCAGCATATAATTAAATTGCATCACATACATGAAGGGTCAAGTGCTATGAAAAAAAAAGATCAAAATAAGAGAGATCATGAGAAATGAGGCTGAAAAAAGTTTCCATTTTAAATTAAGTAGTTAGAATATATCTCACTGAGTAGGTGAAATGAGAAAATTAGGCTTGAGAAAATCAGGATGGTGAGCGATCCCAGCAGAGATAAGAGTGCATGCAAATTCCCTAAAAGTCTCAAGGGCAATGTGTCTGCAACGTAGTGAGGCAGGGCCAGAGAAACTAAACCAAACCTGTTCTAGTGGATTTGAACTCATAGCAACCTGACAGGATAGAGTAGAACTACCCCATAGAGTTTCCAAGGAGCGTCTCGTAGATTTGAACTGGCAACCTTCGTAGCTCTTAATCACTATGCCACCAGGATTTCTGAAGTCTGAGAATGAAACAGACTTGTATTGCCTTATCAGTTCTTTTCATTTTGGTACAGGTGAGTGGGCTATTGAGTAAGTACAGCCTCTGGCTATGTAGAATAGATTTTATGGCAATACTTCATCCTTAAAACTCCCTAATTAGTAGTTTCACTTGAATAAGTTCTATTTGCTGGTAACCAAAATCTAGGAATCTTATGAAATCTTCTATTTATTTTGGACTCCATTATTTTGGCTCTGTCTTATAGTAACAAGCCTGGGGACTCAGTCCATTCATTTTTAAGTTTATTGCCTTGCTTCCTGGCAAGGTTTTGCAGCAATGCTACTGGGTTGTAGGACATAAAAACCAAAGAAACCAAATCTGTTGCCATCGGGTCGATTTGGACTCATAGCAACCCTACAGGACAGAATGGAACTGCCCCATAGAATTTCCAAGGAGCACCTGGTGGATTCAAACTACCACCTTTTTGATTAGCAACTATAGCACTTAACCACTATGCCACCAGGGTTTTCTTATAGGACATTGAACATTTTTACACCCATTTCCTGAAATGTTTTCTCTGATCCCAGTAATCTCACACTCTCTCCCGTATATTTGAAGGCAGGGAAAAAGAGTTTCCTTCAACAAAGTCAGTTTGTATCCTGGATACTTAATTACTTTCAGTGTGTTGCTGAGTGGTGCAAGTGATTAAGCAATTGACTACTAGCCAAAAGGTTGGCAGTTTGAACCCACTCAGAGGTGCCTTGGGCAACAGTCCTGGCAATCTGCGTTTGAAAGGTCTTAGCTGTGAAAACCCGATGGACCATTTCTACTTTGCACATGTGGGGTCATCATGAGTCGGATTGGACACAACAGCAACTAACGGCAATTACTTTCAGGCAGGCCACATCAAGGAGGACAAGTCTTTGCCAAGAACAACCTCCCTATCAAAATATAAACTCTGAGTGAGGGGAGAGATTTTTCTCTGTTTTTAGTTCACTGATGTTTCCCAAGAACCTAGAACAGAGTTTACATATATCAAGTGTCTAATATGTGAGAGCTCTGCATTACTAACTGATGTGAAGTATTTCAATCACTATCAGTTTTGTAAAAATCAACATCTACTCTTACAGAATTGTTGTAGAACTCCCTAATCAATAGTAAATTAAATTTAGATTAATTCTGAAGATGTATATACCCCTAGCAAATTAGAGAATTTTGGGCTAGACCTATTAGACACTACTCTACGGTGACATTGAAAGGGCATGTAGTTATTTTTACCTATTTCCAGTTTATGGATGTTTATAAATAAGACCATGGAGATCCTTTAGTTAAGTTGTGAAGATGAAATTAAAGCATGCATAGAAAATGCTTAATACAGTGCTTGGTACAAAATGCAATAAAGAGCAATTATTATTATTATTATTTTTATTAACATTACGTTACAAAATTACAATCTCCAAATCTTCCTTTCTCCAGAAGGACTTGACCTACCTCAGCCAACACTAGATGGAACAGTAGACGTGTTCTAAAAGAGTCTTTACAAAGGATAAGTAATAACTACAAGATACTATAAATATCCTGTTGGGTTCTATATCATGATAGACTTGGAAATAGAAGATAACTTATTTTGACTTGTTAAATCTTATGAATTATTGAAACTGCTTTAGAGTCTGAGAGACATTTTTTGGTGTATGCATCTGACATGTCTTTATACCCTTACAAACATTGCCAGAAATAAGAAAAGCTTTAGATTTTCAACTATTATCAGGGTAAACATGCAATTCTACGAGGAGCTGTTTCAAGTGAGAATGGAGTTATTTATGCAATAGGGGCTCTATGTCAGCTAATAATCCTTCATTATCTTTCTGCAATTCTTTATCGAAGTGTTTTCAGTGTTAATCTGTTTCATTCAAAAACATAGGGAAGTAGAGGTTTAAAGAAAAAAATCAAAGTATCAAATTAGAGTAACACCTTCTTTGTGGATAGGAGCATTCAGCCATGCCAAGGTAAAAAGCCAGGCAACATGAGATTCAGGAATTAGGAAACCATCAAACTTCTGTAGGCTGAGGGGTAGAAAATCTCCACAGAAGATGAGCAGTTAAACAAAAATTTCAAAACAATGGTGAAACTTTAGTGACATGAAAACCCAAACCAAATCCTTTGCCATCTAGTCAATGTTGACTCACAGTGACCCTATAGGACAGACCAGAACTGCCCCATACGGTTTCCAAGAAATGGCTGGTGGATTTGAACTACCAGCCTTTTGGTTAGCAGCCTAGCTTGCTGTAGCTCTTAACTACTGCACCACCAGACTCCATAGTGATATGACGGGCAGTTAATAAAATAGAAGAATCTTACCCAAGGAAATAAAGTCAAAAGAACAGTCTGAATGCTTTTTCATTCTTTGTCTATTTAAAGACTGTTTATATATAATGTATTTATATAGGATATTATGTACAATATTATATGTAAAATGTTACATATTAAATATCACATATAAATATAGACAAAGAATGAAAAGGATCCAGAGAACAACAATAAAACAATATAAAATATACAAACAAAAAGTCACATGTGAAAAAGAAACAATAAGTTAAATTGTACAAGTGAAAAGCACTGAATTGGTAAGTTTTGTGTTACCTATATTTTTACAGTAACAAAATTTTTAAAGAGCAAAGGGTGAAATGGGACCTTGTATAACAACAGATATTTTAATGTTTTTAAATTTCATATAATTAAAAAAGAATCAATAGAGGATCTTGAATATAAACAAAATACAGTCATAAATAATAATAATAATAAAAACTTTAGTAGATTGGCTGATTAATAGTCTGACACAGTTGGACAGAAAACTATTGACTTGGAAAAAATTAATGAGTAAATATCCTCTGATACAGTGCTGATAAGCTGAAGAAAGGGAGAAAAAAGAGAAAGAAAGAAATTAAGAGATATTGGATATAAAATGAGAAGCACAAATATACAACTATTATTTGTTGCATAAAGAGAATGGGAGAAATGCAATTGTCAAAGACATAATGACTGAGAATTTTGCAGTGATAAATAGAAATATGAGTCTTAGATTTAAGAAACCTACCATGTGCTGAGAAGGGAAATTAGAAATAAATACAAACCCAGGCACATTGTAGAAAAAAGACAAAAATTAAGGATACGAAGAAAATCTCGAAAGCTACCAGGTATTAAAAACAGGTTAACCATAAAGCAACACAAATAATACAGACTATACATTTAAGAGGCTGTGGTTTGTGGTCCCTGGGCTCAAATCTTGCCCTGTCACTTCCAAACTGTGTAAGCTCAGGCTTGCTACTAAGTATTCCTGTGCCTCCATTTCCTCGTCTAGGGATTTTACAGGAATTACCTTACTTAATCCTCAGAACTGTGTCTAGCATATAAAAAGTAACAAATATTAGAGAGTGTTATTTATTATTTTTTTAAATTATCATCAGCTATCAAAAGAGCCAGAAGACAGTGAAGTAATGTTTTTCAAATGCTGAGGAAAATAAATATGAACCTAGAACTCTCTAAGGAAGATTCAGGGAAAATTAAGGTGTTTTTAAACATATAAACACATAGAGAAGTTTTTAATCAGAGATCTCATAAAATAAATACTTCAGGGAGAAAAAAAAAAAGAGTAAGCCCAGAAAGAAGAAATGAGATGTAAGAAGCAAAGATAATAAAAAGATTAGTAAAAGATGTTTATAAATAAAGACTATTTACAAAAATAAACACAACTGGATCAAAAAAATAATGATAAATGGTGAAGAAATTGAAGTTGTCAAGGATCTCATTTTCCCTGAATCCACAATCAATGCCCACAGAAACAGCAGTCAAGAAATTAAACAACGTATTACACTGGGAAAATGTGCTGCAAAAAACCTCTCGAAAGTGTTAAAAAACAAAGATGTCACTTTGAGGACTAAGATGTGCTTGGCCCAAGCCATAGTATTTTCAGTCACCTCGTATGAATGCAAAAGCTGGAAAATGAAAAAGGAAGACTAAAAAACTGACACATTTGAATTGTGGTGTTGGCAAAGAATACTGAATATACAATGGACTGCCAGAAGAAGAAACAAATCTGTCTGGGAGGAAGTGCAGCCAGATGCTCCTTAGAAGTGAGGATGGAGAGACTTCATTTTTGCTTGCTCTGGACATGTTATCAGGGGGACCAGTAGCTGGAGAATGACATCATACTTAGTACAGCGGAGGAGAAAAGGGAATCCCTCAATGAGATGGATTGACACAGTGGCTACAACCACGGGCTCAAGCAACAACAATTGTGAGGAAAGTGCAGGACCAGGCAAAGTTTCATTCTGTTATACGTAAGTTCCCTATGAGTCAAAGCCAACTCAATGGCATCTAACATCACTGTTGCCCTAGACAGTCTAATGTTTCCATCTGTCACAAGGTCACTAACATCCCAAAATATTATAGGAAAAAAGAGAGAAGAGAAGGAGTAAAATAGAAGAAATTGACTACCTAAAACTCCACAAGAGTAAATCAAAATTAAATGCGGATCATTCAAAAATGAGAACAAATGCAAAATAGTCTCATTACTTATTTGTGGTCTCAGAGAGTTTAAAATTAATTTACAGAATTTTTAATTATTTTTGAGTGACTGCTATTCTATAGAAGCTTCTGAATTTACTGAAAACTTTAATTAATATATGGATATGATTCATATATTTGAGGAGTTCATAATTAGACTATATAAAGCTGTGAGGAAAGAAACAACAGTACAGAGAAGAAAAAAATTCCTGAGGGATGAGCAAAGTCAGAAATACTGCAACTGCCAAAAGGTCCAGATTTACTCTAAGCCTGTATCTATACACTTGACATTCAGAGTAAGGCCAAATCCTACTTTAACGAGACCATTTTATCATCCACTTCTGCCTTTCCTCATTCAAGCAGCCAGCTGGTAATAGTAACATGTTAATAATCTACTTTCATTTCAAACTTTGAAATAAGGAGCTCTAAAAAATATATTATTCATGCATCATTTCATTTGTTTAGCAGAATATTTTTTTTAATCAGTGTCTGTATACTTCCTACTCTGCTTTGAGGAGGTAGCTCTTCCCCAGTTATGTTTTAAATGCCTTCCAGCCTGAGAGGCCCATCTTCTAGCACTGTATCAGACAATGTTTCACTGCTGTCCATACGGTTTTCACTGGCCAATCTTGTTCATAAGTAGACCACCACGTCCTTCTTCCTACTCTGTTTTAGTCTGGAAGCGCCACTAAAACCTGCCCACCATGGGTGACCCTACTGGTATTTGAAATATCAGTGGCATAGCTTCCAGCATCATGGCAACATGCAAGCCACCACAGGACAACAAAATGACAGATTGACACAGATGAAGTAAAGCTTTCAGGACCTTCATTACTGAAGTGGCACAACTCAAAATGAGAAGAAACAGCTGTAAACATCAATTAGTAATCAAAACATGGAATTTGCACACAAAGTATAAATCAAGGAAAATTGGAAGTTGTAAAAAATGAAATGGAAAGCTTGAAGATAAATATTCTAGGCATTAGTGAGCTGAAATGAACTGGTATTGGCCATTTTGAATTGGACAATCACATGATCTACTGTGCAGGGAATGACAAATGGAAGAGGAATGGCGTCACATTCATCATCAAAAAGAACATTTCAAGATCTATCCTGAAGTAGAATGCTGCCAGTGATAGGTTAATATCTATATACCCACAAGGAAGACCAGTTAATATAACTTTTATTCCAATTTACACACCAACCACTGATGTCAAAGATGAAGAAACTGAAGATTTTTAGCAACTTCTGAAGTCTGAAATTGATCAAACATGAAATCAAGATCCATTGATCATTACTGGTGATTGGAATGTGAAAGCTGGAAACAAAGAAGTATCAGTAGTTGGAAAATATAGCCTTGGTGATAGAAATGACCCTGGGGATCGCATGACAGAATTTTGCAAGACCAACTACTTATTCATCAGAAATATCTTTTTTCAACAACATAAATGATGACTATACACGTGACCTTTCCGGATGGAATACACAGGGATCAAATTGACTACATCTGTGGGAAGAGACAATGGATAAGCTCAATATCCTCAGTTCGAACAAGGCCAGAGGCCAACAGCAGAACAGATCATCAATTGCTGATATGCAAGTTCAAGCTGAAGGTGAAGAAAATTAAAACAGCTCCACAAGAGCCAAAGTATGACCTGAGTGTATCCCACCTGAATTTAGAGACCATCTCTAGAATGGATTTGACACATTGAACAATAATGACTGAAGACCAGACAAGTTGTGGGATGACATCAAGGATATCCTATATGAAGAAAGCTAAATGTCATTAAAAGACAGGAAAGAAGTAAAGACCAGAACAGATGTCAGAAGAGACTCTGACACTTGCTCTTGAACATAGAATAGCTAAAGCTAATGGAAGAAATGATGATGTAAAAGAGCTGAACAAAAGAAGGGTGGCTTGAGAAGACAAAGTAAAGTATTATAATGAAATGTGCGAAGACCTGGAATTAAAAAACCAAAAGGAAGTAACTTACTTGGTGTTTCTCAGCTGAAAGAACTGACAAAAGAATTCAAGCCTTAAGTTTCAATATGGAAAGATTTTATGGATTTTGTCATTCAAAAAATTGAATGACACAGGAAGCATCAAAAGAAGTGGAAGGTAAAGTGGTACAACAACTTTGGAAAATGATATGATGCTTCCTTAAAAAGTTAGAAATAGAAGTACCATATGATCCAGCAATCCCACTACTAGGAATATAACTTAGAGAAATAAGAGCTGTCACAAGAATAGACATATGCACTGCCATGTTCATTGCAGCAGTATCACAATAGCAAAAAGATGGAAATAACCTAAACACCCATCAACAAATGAATGGATAAACAAATTATGATACATACACACAAAGAAATATTATATAATGACAAAGAACAATGATGAATCTGTGAAACATCTCATAACATGGATAAATCTGGAGGGCATTATGTTGAGTGAAATAAGTCAGTCACAAAAGGTCAAATATTGTATGAGACCACTACTATAAGAACTCAAGAAAAGGTTTACACACAGAAAAAAGGCATTCTTTGATGATTATGAGGATGGGGACGGAGGGGAAGGAGAAGTTACTAACTGGATAATAGACAAGTGTCAACTTCAGTGAAGGGGAAGTCATCACAACTGGACCAAAGCAAAAGCATAGAACTTTCCTAGATACATTCAAACACTTTGAAGGACTGAGTAGCTGGGGCTGGGGTCTGGGGACCACAGTCTCGGGGGACATCTAGATCAATTGGTATAACATAGTTCATAAAGAACATGTTCTACATCCCACTTTGGTGAGCAGTGTCTGGGGTCCTAAAAGCTTGCAAGCTGCCATCTAAGACACATCTATAGGTCTCATCCCATCCGGATCAAAGGAGAATGAAGACAACCAAAGACCCAAGAAAAATATTAGCCTGAAGGACTAAAGGATTACATGAACCAGAGACTCTACCATCCTGAGACCAGAATGACTAGATGGTGCCAGGTTACCACCAATGACCACTCTGACAAGGATCACAACAAAGAATCCTGGATGGAGCAGGAGAAAAATGTAAAACAGGATTCAAATTCACTAAAGAAGACCAGACTTACTGGTCTAACAGAGACTGGTGGAATCCTAAAACTATAGCTTCTGGACACTCTGCTAATCCAGAACTGAAACCCTTCCCAAAGCCCACTTTTCAGACAAAGATTAGACAGTCTTATAAAACAAAAAATAACACAAGTGAGGAAGGTACTTCTTAGTTCAGTCAAATACACAAGACCAAATGGACAACTCCTGTCCAAAAGGAAGACAAAAAGGCAGGAAGGGACAGGAACTGGACTAATGGACACAGGGAACCTGGGGTGGAAAGGGGGAGCGTGCTTCACTTTGTGGGATTGCAACCAATGTCACAAAACAATATGTGTAAAAATTTTTTAATGAGAAATTAACTTAAGCTGTAAACTTTCACCTAAAGCACAATTTTAAAAAAATTTTGTGTTAAATGCAAAGGGATGTTCCATATACATTCTCTGATTGAAAGAAGAAAAAAAAAAAAAGAAGATGGAAGGAATACTGCGAGTCAGTGTACTAAGAAGAATTGGTCAACATTCAACCATTTCAGGAGGTAACATATGATCAAAAACCAATTGTACTGAAGGAAGAAGCTGAAGCTGTGCTAAAGGCATTGGCAGAAAAGAAGGCTCCAGGAATTGACTTAATATGAAGTGAGATGTTTGAACAAACAAATGCAAAGCTATAAGCACCCACTTGTATATGCCAAGATTTTTGGAAGACAACTACCTGGCTAACTAAAAGAGCTCCATATACATGCCTATTCAAAGAAAAGTGATGCAACGGAATGCTGAAATTATTGAACAATATCTTTAATATCACACACAAGTAAAATTTTGCTGTAGATAATTCAAAAATGGCAGCAGCAGCACATTTATAGGAAACTGCCAAAATTCAAGCTAGATTCAGAAGACAACATGGAACGAGGGATATCATTGCTGATGTCAGATGGATCTTGGCTGAAAACAGAGAATACCAGAAAGATGTTTACCTGCATTTTATCGACTATGTAAAGGCATTCAACTGTGTGGATCATAACAAATTATGGATAACATTGTGAAGAATGGGAATTCCAGAACACTTAATTGCGCTCATGAGGAACCTGTATATAAACCAAGAGGCAGTCATTCGAACAGAACAAAGGGATATTGCAGGTTTAAAATCAGGAAATATGAGCTTCAAGGTTGTATCCTTTCACCGTATTTATTCAATCTGTATGCTGAGCAAATAATCTTAGATGCTGAACTATATGAAGAAGAACGCAGCATCAGGATTGGAGGAAGATTCATTAATAACCTGTGATATACAGATGACACAACTTTGCTTGCTGAAAGTAAAGAGAACCTGAAGTACTTACTGATGAATATCAAAGACTACAGACTTCAGTATGGGTTACACCTCAACACAAAGAAAACAAAAATCCTTACGTATGGACCCAATAAACAACACCACAATAAAAGGGGAAAAGGTTGAAGTTGTCAAGGATTTCATTTTACTTGGATACACAATTAGTGCCATGGAAGCAGCAGTCAAGAAATCAAACGACATATTACATTTGGAAAATTTTCTGCAAAAGACCTCTTTAAAGTGTTAAAAAGTAAAGATGTCACCTTGAAGACTAAGGTGCACCTGACCCGAGCCATGGTATTTTCCCTTGTCTCATATGCTGAACAATGAATAGGAAGACAGAAGAAAAATTGATGCCTCTGAGTTATGGTGTTGGTGAAGAATACTAAATATATAATGGACTGCCAAAAGAATGAGTAAATCCATCTTGGAAGAAGTACAGCCAGAATGCTCCTTAAAAGCAAGGATGATGAGACTTCATTTCACGTTCTTTGGACATGTTATTATGAGGGACCAGTCTCTGGAGAAGACATCATGTTTGGTAAAGTAGAGAGTCAGCAAAAAAGAAGAAGACCTTCAATGAGATGGATAGACAAAGTAGCGGCAACAATGGGCTCAAACGTTGCAACAATTGTGAGGATGGTGCAGGACTGGGCAGCATTTCATTCTGCTGTACACTGGATCACTATGAGTCAGAACACAATCGACAGCACCTAACAACAACAAAAAATACTTGCTGCTATGACTGAATTTAGACTCTATCTCCTTTAGTGTGCTGTGGAAAAAAGAAACACATCCATGAATAAGAATGACAACAAAGGAATAAAATTAGAAGACCCAATCCATGTAATCTCAGATTTTAGAGCTGGAAGATAATTTAGAGATTCTTTAAATCAACTACCCTCATTCTAAAGATAAGAAAAGTGAACCCCAGATAAGTTAAATGAAAAAATAGACACATATTTAATAATGAAAGTGGAAGACAGGAAGGGATCCAGAGAGTCCACTACAGTCTTAAGCTGAAGGACACATACACGCACGCACGCACACACACACTCACAAAAACAGCAGAGCCCCACTCTCAGGAGTTCTTTGTTCTCATTATTTGAAAACACCAAATTTCATTGATTCAGTGCGTAAGAATTAAGTGCCAGGCACTCTGTTAAGTATTAGCAAATGCAGTCTTCTGAAACGAATATAACCTACGTGACCATACATTAAAACAAAAGTTATGTTAAATCAAGGTTTATCTATGTCATGATGCTATGATTACTAGTTCTCACTAATGTCTAGTTCTGAAGGCATAAAATATTTGCTGCAATCATATTTTTAGGACATTGCAGTTGTTGACAAAAGTAGTGTTGCACATTAAAAATTTCTATAGGAAAGGGTAGATTAATTATGATTGCCATAGGATGTGAATCACAGAAAGTGAAAGAGAGTTATTAGACTTTTGCAGGATGAGGCCATTAGTTCAAGAGAAAGGCAGAGATAGTTCAAATGACATTGAAGATGACCCCAGTAGCCAACAACATTCACTCTGAGAAGACAGAGAGTAACTCGTGTGGAGGGACTTGTGGAAGACAGCAATTTTTCCATCAGCAAATTTTCCAAGTTATAGCTTGGGGAAATCTATATGGGTTAATTAGAGAAGTACCAGATATGGACACAATCCCAGTAAAGGTACTAAGCAGCAGAAAAAGTACATGAGGTCAGGGTTTCTAGATAAAATCTGCCTCAGGGCCAGATTTCAAATCTATTATGACACTTAACATGGAACTGAGAACAGGGACTCAAGTAGAAAACAATTCCTGGGATGTAGTGGACACTTTATAAATTTGTTCAATAATGAATAAATGAGTGATGTTGGTATATACAATACACCACTGAAACAGAGCAAGTAATATATTACATTCAGTCTTTCACTGAGCACATATTGCTTTGGTACCTTCAATAGTCAATGTATTCTGATAGGTTCTGTTGATGATACAAAGTAAAATGGACACAGCCCTGACCTCAAAGATTATAGAGTTTAGCCAGGGAGCTTTGACAAGTATGTAAGTGCCTAATTTATAAGGAGGCACAATAAACACATATAACTGACAGGTATACAATTCACAGAAGGAAGAAGTCACTGGTGGTCAAGAGAAAGAGTGAAAGATACAATTTGGCTACGCGTAAAGAGTCATTCAGATGGAAAGAACAGGTGTGCATCTGTGAGAAAGGGTATATAGCTATAGTTGGACCACAACATAAGACACAGCAACAGTGAATAGAGTAGTGAGAGAAAGTTTTGAGAAGCTAAAATGGGATCAAATCCTACAGGGTCTTGGAAGTGATTCTCAGTATTTACTTTTGATAGTATGGAGAGATCTGAAGGCCTGTGAGCAGTAGGGTCAGGACCTGAGTGGATTGGGAATGATCAATCCATCAGCCACCTGTGGCATGGATTGAAAAGAAAGAAAATGCAGGCAGATAAACCAATTTGATGGCTATTGCACTGATCCAGATTAATAAACTTAAAAAAAATTATTTTCCATAGGTTTCAATATAAGAGGATGTAAGTTCATATAAAATAATATTCTGGTTCATATAAATTGGATATTTTATAGTACTCTTAAAAGTCAAATATTTAGTATTTTAGAAATGTCAGAACAAGTAATAAAATTCAATGCAACATTAGTTATCTTACTTTACATTATGGCAAACTCAACTGCCATCAACTACAATATTTTGAAAGTTCTTTAAGGAGCATTATAACAGAGTTTTTAATGGAAAAAAAAGGTCAGTTTCACAGCAAAAGAGGTCTCCATCAAATGATAGGAGAAATTCACGGCTCACTGCCTTTTCTATAGTGTATCTTTTGCTCCTGTTTCTTGCTTGAATTTGGGGCCAATAACAATGACAGGTGGAGGTGGTGAAGGTCAAATCGCCATGGAGGTGATGAACTAAATCATTATAGAGAAAAAATAATAGAAAAGGAATCAGAAATATTCTCCAAGGACAGAAATTTTAAGATGAAAACTGTTTGCGGCTGTCCTACAAAAAAGCACCTTTCTGTTCTCATAATATTGCAATCAATTCCTGATTACCTACACTAATTGGAGAAGTGTTGTTGTTAGGTTCCAACTCATAGCAATCCTGTGTACAACAGAGGGAAACACTGCCCAGTCCTGTGACATCCTCATAATTGTTGCTGTGTTTGAGCCCATTATTGAAGCCAATGTGTCAGTTCATCTCATTGTGGGTCTTCATCTTTTTTGCTGACCCTCTGTCTTACCAAGAATTATATCCTTCTCCAGGAAACAGTCTCTCTTAATAACATGTCCAAAGTACGTGAGACACAGTCTTGCTATCCTCACATCTAAGGAGCATTCTGGCTATACTTCTTCCAAGACAGATTTGCTCATTCTCTCGGCAGTCCATAGTATATTCAATACTCTTTGACAGCCTCATAATTCAAAGGCATCAATTCTTCTTCAATCTTCTTATTCATCGTTCAGCTTTTGCATGCATACGAGGCGATTGAAAATACCATGGCTTGGGTCAGGTGCACTTTAGTCCTCAAAGTGACATCTTTGCTTTTTGACACTTTGTTGTTGCTGTTGTTGTTAGGTGCTGTTGAGTTGATTACGACTCATAGCGACCCCGTGTACAACAGAAACACTGCCCCGTCCTGTGCTATCCTCACAACTGTTGTATTTAACACTCGTTAAAGTGTTAAATACAACTTTAACGAGTGTTAAATACAACAGTTGTGAGGATGTAAAGAGGTCTTTTGCAGCAGATTTGCCCAATGCAATACATTGTTTGATTTCTTGACTGCTGCTTTGTGGATCCAAGTAAAATGAAATCCTTGAAAACTTGAATATTTTCTTCGATTAATATGATGTTGCTTATCCATCCAATTGTGAGGATTTTTGTTTTCTTTATGTTGAGGTGTAATCTATATACTGAAGACTGTAGTTTTTGATCCTCATCAGTAAGTGCTTCAAGTCCTCTTCACTTTCAGCCAGCAAAGTTGTGTCATTGCTTATTGCAAATTGTTAAGTAGTGGCACGTTCATCTCAAATTAATTTGTATATGATGACTGACTCAAGGAGACACTTGATATTATTCACGGCCTATTGAGATGCTCAGACAACCAGTAGCCTTTTCTAATACCACTTCTTGGGACTCTTAGAATGCCCTGGAGTAAACTGTGAAAAGCAGAAAAATGACTATCCCATTTCACTTTATTAACTGGAGAAAAAGGGACCAGCATGGCAACATCACCTAAAATGCAATTCCCCAGGGCTGTCCTGGAATAATTAACTACCTGAGCAAAGTTGAAGATGAAGTTTCCTGTTTGAAACAAGTGCTCTGATAATACCTTACAGAAAATAAAACAGTATAAAATCTACCTCAGTCTACTGTATGATAAAGCATTGTAAAATCAGATCAACTGCAAATCTGACTTTAGAGACCAGCAAACTCTAACATTTATTGTTATTTAAATGAGTTAGTTTTGTAGGCAGTCATCCCAATGAGCATTGTTTCTCTCACTCTTTCTCTCCCTCTCTCTCTGATATTACACATATACGTGCATGTGTGTGTTAGTCACAGATCAGTCTTAACATATGATGAAAGTTTTACCCTAATTTCATGAAAAATATGTATCAAGATTGCCTAACGATTCACATATAGTTTCAAGAAGTTCACTTATTTCCTAAAACCCTCTCTGGTCAAACTGTGAGGTTTTATTTTGTCTCCAGCTTAAGGCTTTTAATTCCAGCCAATGCTACACATTGGGGCCATGTGTTATAGAGAGCAAAACTGTATCTCTAAGTTGGTCTAGCCTCCAGTATGGATGACTGAGAAATGAAAATAATAATTGTTACAAAAACAACACTGATGCCAATAACTGGAGACTTTATGTAAACCATGTAATACAAAACAAGCCTTTTGATTAAAATAACTAGGTGAAATGGGTCACTTTTTTTAAGCAATGGATATATAAGAACACTACAAAAAATTTTAAAGCTATGTAATCAAAGGCTGTAAATTTAGTCTAAATGTGTTCTTAGAATAGGAAGCTCTTAAGACTGAACCTGCTCTGACAGAAGCTATGCCTCTTCCATGATATAATTCTGCTTAAAAATCTTAGAACTACTTTTCTTTGATTCTTGGAAATTTATCAGTTTTATCTGTGTATGTTTTTGTGATACACAGGATATTGTTTATTTTAAAAAGAAAATAAGACAAACTGGAAGGCTTCTGGGAATCCTAAGGGAATGGTAAATGTAGATACTTGATTTTTCTGATAAAAACCCTCCAGCGTCCCTAACTTACACATGGTACAGAGTAGCAAAAAGCCAGAGTCCCCAAAGCAGTTGGTAGACACCTGATGGATAGAAACAGCACCATGATCAAGACAAGGAGAACTTCTTGACCACTTCCTTCATTAATTCATCAGTAATTTTCCAGCACATAATATTTGTTCTTTTTTCAGTCTCTACAGCACCATATTTAGTTTTCCACCTCTACTTTCCGTTTTCGTTAAATTTGCTTAAATTTCCTTTGCTTTTGAAAAGCCTGCTGTTTGAAAAAAGTTTAGATTTGTGCTATTAATTTGACATACACATTTCTCACCTGCTTTATGCTATTTTCACTCCAAATTTACCTTGCTTCATCCCACACTTTGTCATTCCTTTCAGGCTCAGAATAATTCAGGAATCATTCGCTTGTAATTCGTCTCTCCCTGCTGATTGAGGTGATGTCACGGATTGAACTGTGTCCTCCGAAAATATATGTCAACTTGGTTATGCCATGATTCCCAGTATTGTATGGTAGTCCTCCATTTTGTGATTGTAATTTTCCTATGTGTTGTAAATCCTAATCTCTGCCTGTAGTTAATGAGTTAGCAGCCAATCTCTTAACTACTGCATAAAATGGCATCATTAAAGGAGAATAAAATAATTTCAAAACCTTATAAGAGCATCTTCAACAAATGAACACAAACAACAGTTATCTTCAGCTTTAGCACAACTACAAATTTACTTTTAAAAAAATTTGACATTTTAATTTAATATTGCATAATTTTATTTTGGATCTATATAGTAGCTTTTCCAGTGTTAGAAAGCTAAATACTTTAAAAATTAAGCTTAGTGAAAAGATTTCTCAGTGTGAAGTCAGACAGACAATCTGGAATTTTCATTTTGGCTCTTCCATTGAGGGTCTCTGTGTCTATCTGGTATCTGGACGAGCCAAAATGAAAATTCCAGACTGTCTGACTTTACACTGAGAGATCTTTTCATGAAACTTAATTTTTAAACTATTTAGTTTGATAACAGTAGGAAAGCTAATATATAGAACCAAAATAAAATTATGCATTATTCAATTAAAATGTCACTTTTTTTTTTAAGTAAAGTTGTAGTTGTGTGAAAGCTGAATATAGCTGTTGTCTATGTTCATTTGTTGAAGATGCTCTTACAGGGCTTTCAAAATTTATTTATTCTCCTTTAATGATGCCATTTTCTACACGTCTAATTTGACAACAGTATTCACTTATCTCTTTGGAGCATCACAGACAGCTGCAGAAGAGAGGTCCAACGACATATTGGCAGGAACCCACAGACATATAAGACTGTTTGGGGTACAATTGCAATTTAATTTAGGTTGATGAGAAAACACACCAGAGTTAGCTTGTCAGAAATTTGGCCACATCTCCAGCTGACTATTTATGTGCTTCAAAATTTCTACAATTCTTAAGAAATTTTTTTTCTCTATTTAACATTTTTTATATTAAAGAGCTTGACATTTCCTTGTATCTCTTACAAATTCGAGGTTATTTAGGCCATGCCTTAATTTTACAGATGAGGAAACAGATCCTGAGAGATTAAGGGGTATTCTCAAAATCAAGTAGGTAGTTCATTGCAAAACCCAATCTCAGAATTCCCAGTTTATTCTAATTAGCACCAGACAATGACTTTTTAGTGGGCTTTATTAGGTAAGTGTCTTGTTTGAGAATGATGTTTTCTTAGTGCAATTTCTAGTTACAAACAATACAATCATGAGTTCTACTTTTCTATAGCCCATTTACCCAAAATACCACTGCACTTTTTTAAGAAACAGTGTTGATCTACAGCTTTTGAACAATTGTTTTCTGCTGCATTTTGTTTGACTGTAGTCAGATTTTGTCTATCAAGAATATTAGAATTAGACTGCATCTGAGAGCTTATTTAGTTCTACCTTCTTTCAATTTTATTAACCTTATGCATTGTTCTACTGTGTGAATTGGCCAACCTCTCCCTGAATGCTTTTAGTATCAGGGAGCTTTGTGAGGCACGCTTCTCTTTATTAGGCAACTCTAATAGATTCAATGATAATTTTATTTAACAACTATTTAAATTAGGTTTACTATGAGCAAGATGATGTGCTAAGTATTGAGACAATAAAAGAGAAATAAGTCACAATTGGTGACAGCATCTCTTAGTCTAGAAGGGGACAAAAATAATGATTATATGCACATAAGCGTAATACAAATTAAAACTGGTGGGTTCTGTAAAAACATTTAGATGAAGTAACCAGCTAACATTTCCTGAGCCTTTACTCTATGCATGTCCATGTAAGGGTCATGAGCAGTTTCAGGGAGGGGAAGCAGGGGAGTAGAGACTGTCATCCTCTGTATATTACTCCAGAAATAATGAAAGCCTGAATGGCCAGATGCTATCCCAAGGCCACACAGAAGTTAGTGGAATATCTGGAATTCAAACCCAGGTCTGATTCTATGCAATACTTTCCCACTATAATATTTGCTAATGTTAAAGGAAGAAGAGAATTAGTAGAGTTAGAGATGGGATAAAAAGAAATTAATGATGACAGAATAAAATGGACGAAAGCTGAGAGAAAGAAACCTTAGGTCATAGACAGTAAAAGTGGGTCAGGTTCAAGAAAGATGACTGAAAGGGGATAGGCCAGGGAATATGGACTGTAATCAGATTACAGAAAACCTGGAACTCCAATCTAAGTGTTTGCTGGTTACTGAGGAGCTATCGACATCTTTTAGCATAAAAAGTAGTTATTCAGCAGAACTTTGGAGAGATTAATTTTGGAAAAGTTTGAGAATGTTGAATGAAGCCAAAGATTGGAGAGGAACTTACGTACAATGGTGGCGGTGACAGCTAAAGTTATTGTTCTTCCTCATGAACTGGCATATTTCTCCATACATTTTCTGTATTGTTGGTCATATTCCTGTCCTCTGGGGTGACAAAGAATATGTGCCCTGATATATTTATAAAACCTAATATGAGAATACAAGGAAAAAAAGTATATTTTAATGTATTCAAATAGCAAGTTATCGAATTGCTAAATGTCCATTCTGGAAACATAGCATAAATAGGTTCCAAGGAGCTTATATAACCAGGTGTTTCTAACAAGGTGTTATATAAGCAGGTGTCTGTTCTGGAAACCTAGCATAAAAATGAATATGGGCTTCCAGTTGCCTTTAAGATTTACAAGTGATATTTACACCAATAGAATCAAGATAGCAACTATGTATCAGACTTATTAATGCTTTCAGGATTTATACTAATGTATTAGAAAAATTTCTGAATGCATAATGCATAGTAACACATCTGATTATGTGATTTATGGAAAAGATATATGGAGTCTTTATGGTCTGAAACTACAAGTACAGCACACAATATATGTCTTTTTTATGCAGTCCACTACTACAGTGAAGTATACAGAAATTGATTATACAAATTATTACAGAACTTGTAACATTCAGATAAAGATAAATATTTATCCTCAACCAGTATGCCAAAACTGCTTGTCCTTAAAAATAACTAAAGCAACACCAAAAAAGCAGTACTTATATTTTAACTTCTTTTATGCATATGTATTTATATTTCACATGAAAACTAGATGCTGAAACAATCATTTTGTTAGATTATTGATCAATTTTAAATATATTCAGGATTAATGTCAAAAATTCTAGGAATGTACACATTCTATGAGTCATGGATTTCAATTTATTCTAAGGAAATAATAATGGATAAATGCCAAAATGTAACTACAAGGATGTCTATTATATCAGTGATTTATTAAAGAAAATGTGGAGATTTGTTAAATAAATAATATCTTGAATCGTTAGAAATTATTATGTAAATGTATACTTAATAAACTGGAAAATAAATTTTAAGTGGAAAATCCAGGCCAAAAACAGTAAATAAGGAGCCTAGATGGCACAAGCAGTTTGAAATCAGTTGCTAACCTAAACTTCGGTGGTTCAAATCCACACAGAGGTTCCATGCAGGAAAGGCCTGACAAGCTGCTTCTGTAAAAATTATAGCCAAGAAAACTCCATGGAGCAGCTCTACTCTGTCACACACGGGGTCACTGTGATTTGGAATCCACCCAATGGAAACTAGTTTGGTTTTCTGTTCTGCAGTGAAAGGTAATGCATATTTGTGAACTCACTGTCTTCTGTTTCTTTAGTAAATGGAAAAAAGGTTTTACTCATCAGGACAAGCTGGCCTAGTCCAATGTTTTGACAATCCTTTACCTTTCTGAATCCATGCAAAGTGAGCATTCCTCCGTTTCATGTCCTCCCCACCCCCTGCCCCACCACCACCTCTACTTGAGCCTGACTTCTAGTTTCTCTTCCATGAGTAAGTGGAGTTGGATTTCTTTCTACTGGTCCAGCCATTTTAGTTTAAAGGAAGAAAAAGGGAGATCTTTCTTATATTTTCAGGAATTCATCCCACTCCTCAGCAAAACTTACCAGAAAATGCCTTCTGTGGGAGAAAAGGGAAGTGCCTGCCTCAGGATGTGATGCATCAGTTGATGTTTCCCCAGACTTTAATGAGTTAAGACTTTATTCTTATGTGTATGTATCTTTGAATGTATAATGGAACCCCTTTGGATTTTGGAAGCAATTTTCCATCCCTTACATCTAAGACCAGGAATAAAACTCATAAATTGAGACAATCCGCATCTAATTTTTATTGTCTTCCTTCCCATAATATTGATGCAAATTGTTGCCATAGCAAAGAACACAATCAAGAGTCCTACCAAACTGAGGTTATATTTATTCTTATCAGCATGAGTCAAATTTCAATTTGATTGGTAACACAGGGGCCAGACATTTATGTCAGAAGATATACTACAAAGCCATGTCACATTACTATTTTTCATCTGTGTATCTATTCTTTTTATTCCTTTCTTTCTCCCTCAGCTCCTTCCTCCTGCTTTCAACCATCCTTTCTGTTCTTTCCATTTATTATTTTCCTTTTATACCGTTCTTATATTATTCCCCTTTGATTCTTTAGGCCTTCACAGGGAATTCATGGGAACTGCTTAGCCCTATAGCTGGCTCTTAAGTATAAAGCAGGTGTGCACCTAAGTTGAGCCCAAGCATTAAAATGCTGACTATACTTTCCCATTCTCAACTAGGTGATTTTGCATGTTATAAGCACCATCTCAAATATTCTATTGTTTGTCTTCCTTCTTGTTAAGGAAACTACTGTTCAATAAAGTGGCTTACTCTGTCCTCTCAGTACACTTCAATGAGGTTATTTTAACATCATATGTGAGCTGGCAGCACTTCAGGAGACCAGTCATGTGGCCGTGCATTGAGATTGAAGAATTCTTCAGAAACATTAGATAAGAAAAATTAAACAGAAGCTAAGAACCTAGATAACAGTATTACTTAAGGGCCTTGAAATTACTTGGAAACTTAATTACAAAAAAGGATGAGATGATTCCAGGGCAGAAGGTCAACCTTTCCTCTGATTTTTCACTCTTATTGATATGGGGGAAAAAAATCCTTTATGTAAAATGAAATTCACTAGACATTTCTATTAAGTTTCTTATTATATGCTTACTAATTAAAAGCCTTTTTTAACCTTTAAATGATGAATTATCAGTAAATATTTCCATGATATTCATATACCTGGTATAGTCTCTTCTAGAGCAAAAGGCAGCCAGCATATCACTATTTATTAAGAAGAGAAATTGAGCTCTTCATAAAGAACTAGATATGTTCCTCTTGCATATTCTAAACACAAATTCTTGAAAACATGCAATTAATAATATATTGAGATGTATCTGAATCCTACCCACTAATCACAGAATGAAAACTTACGTTCTTTTCAGTTTTATTTATTTTTTTTATCTCAAAACATAAACTTGCCTCTACAGAGAACATCAAAAGACAAATTCCCACTGTGGCATTTTACAATTAATTTTAATATCCATAAACTAAGTACATAAATTCTTCTAGTCGTAGCATATGCAAATGTGTTTTTGCATATCTTTGAAGTAGCAGTTATTAAATGCAACTACCATCTCTGCTGGGGGCTGAGCATTAAAATAGTTTTTACAAAATAACAAAAGACCCTATAAGTTATTTTCTAGATGGTTTGTTTTGTTCAATAAATTTCCTTAGACAGGGAGTACAAAAATGCTGTAAATCAAATTTCATAATTTATACTCTTGGAATGTGAATCTAAGTATAAACAAAGATTTTAAAAGAATTAAAGTAAATATCCTCAATCTAGAGAAGAAAGTCATAATTAAGCCTGGACACAACCCATCCAAAATAAAAAACTCTATTTTCCAGGAAATTTGAATTAGATATGTGATAAAATGAATTATTCCAGTGATGAAAGACTTGCAATATTTTCTATGTTTGTGTCTTTATTTTGGAATTATCCCCATAAATCATGTAAGATGAAAATTCTAGTCTATATATAGCAGGTTGAAAATTGAGCAGATTTTCACATCAAAATATTCATTGAAATAAAAGGAAATAGTCATATATCTAGGCCTGATACCTTCTATAAAGTAAATGAAAAATAAAATACTTCTCTAAACTGAGAGCAACAATCATTAATTTTAAATTAAAAATCTCATGCCATCTTCAATGCACAGTGCAGATTAAGAGTTTGATATTTATGGTAGTACAGTGTTTTTCAAATGAGAAATGACTGCCATTCAGTATCACTAGAGTTTTCAAGGAACCACGGAATAGAAACCTACAGCACTGAGTTGACCCCATCACATAGATGCAGTAGGCTTGGTTAACTTTACTCAAGGCAAACAGCTTTAGATAATAAGAGAAATGCTATTGGTAATCTTTGAGAAAAACAACTATATTTTAATGGTAGAAGAAAATATTCATGAAGTTTAAAAAATGGCTTAGCATATACATTTTTCAAAATTCTAGAATTTATTATTAAAATATATAGATTAAGGCATTTATTTATTAAGACATTTGGAAACCCTGGTGGTGTAGTGGTTAAGAGCTATGTCTGCTAACCAAAAAAAAGGTCAGCAGTTCTGATCCAGCAGGCGCCCCTTGGAAACTCCATGGGGCAGTTCTCCTCTGTCCTATAGGGTCGCTATGAGTTAGAAATGACTCAATGGCAACAGTTTTTTTTTAAGAAATTTAGAAATGGTTGAAATAGTCATTAAATCCTTTTTATTTTTTAAGAATTAATAAATTGCTGTATAACAAAGATGATATTGATAAGTAAATTACCCTAAAAGATATGACAATACTGTATTAGGCAAGTTGGAACAAACATTCTGAAGATTCAGTGTCAAATAAGGGTAGTATTTGGTGAAATTCCAAGGGATTTCTCCTTATCTCCGGTCTGTTTAGCAATATTCAAATGAATAGATAGTTATAGACTGAAAATTTATTATAGCAGAGATTTCTAAAAGGATGAAAAAATAAATAAATACAGAAGAATTTCAAAAATACAGTAGCCAGAGGAGGTGGAGTCAACATGGCAGAGTAGTCAGATGCTTCCTATGGTCCCTCTTACAACAAAGACCTGAAAAAACAAGTGACTCGATTGTCTATGACTATCTAGGAGCCCTAAACATCAAAGGCAAAGTTGAGGAATTGAACTGAGTGGTGTGGGGTGGGAGAGACGGTTCAGAAGCAGAAAGGAATTACCAGATCTGACCCTGCCGGAGCCTGAAAACTTCAGGCCAGATCAGCTCCTGTGCATAGTGAGGCTAGCAGGGACACTTGGGAGGCGTTTCCCACATCAGGAGAGGCCCAGCAGCAGAAAGTCTACTCGGCCATCCAGAACCAGTGAAAAGCAGCACTCAAGCAGCTAAAGATAAGTACTTGCATGTGGCCTACTGAGGAGATTAAAAAAAAATAAATGCTCCATTTGGGAAAAAGCTCTCTTCCATTTACCTCCCCTACCTCCTGTCTCGGCACTGGGTCCTAGGCCAGCTTCAGTGATTGCTGAGTCCCCTGGGCAGAAAGTAGGATCTGTCACACGCCCTGAGCCATTCTCGCAGCCTTGGAGAGGGAACAAATTAACAAACAGGGAAAAAATAAGCTGCCGGCTCCCCTAAGCCAGGACTTCAGGGTTGGCACAGCTCTTTTGCCTGGGCACAGGAATAAAGAATACAAAGACTTTGAAAGCCTTTCACCCCTGCATAGCCTTGTGTGGGTCTATTTCAACAGCGTAAGCCCTTACTACCATAGTACAACAGGGTATATACCTGAAGTCTAACTTCAACTATTTCAGCTGTGAAGTGGCAGGTTTGTGACTTTTGACACTGCTCTGCCCATTAAGCAGGCTTCTGGCTTATCCACCTCAGAGGCTTGAGGAATGGTGGCTCCACCCACACCAGCTAACCACCTAGGAGAGCAGTCCAAGAATAAGTGGTGCCCCCCAGTACTTACAGCCAACAGCGTAGGGTGCTCACAGTCTGGCTGAAAATCTTACCTATGTACTTGCTCTAGGGAACAGGGACATGCTTTCCTTTCAGACACTCAGGGGCAGCCGTTAGACCCCTGCCTTGCTCAGCATGTGACCCCCTACTGCAGCCAGATACCTGTGCCTACACCAATCACCAATGTCTGTATAGGACTGTAGGTGAAAGCCTACACCACACACTTGGTGACTGACTACCCGGACACATGAGCTGAACCCATACAAGAAATTTTAATGGACTCCTGGGCTCACATACGTAGTAACAGATCTATCTACCTGGTGAAGGGACATGAGAGCTTCAAAGGCGCCAATAATCAAACTAGCACACACGAGCAGCCTATTTAGGGCATATTAAAACAAAACAAGAAGCTAAGACATAGTAAGCAACTACAAAATAAAAAAAATAATAACTTATTGATGGCTCAGAGACAACAGTCCATATCAAATCATATAAAAAGGCAGACCATGATGACTTCAGCAAGCCCCCAAAATAAAGAATCAATAAATTTTCTGGAGGAAGAGAATTTCTTGGAATTACCAGAGGCAGAATACAAAAGATTAATATACAGAACTCTTCAAGAAATTCAGAAAGAAATCCGACAAAATGCAAAGAAATCCAAGGAACATACAGACAGAGCAGAAGTGGAACTTAAAAAGGTTATAAAAGAGCATAATGACAAATTTAATAGGCTGCAAGAATCGACAGAGAGACAGCAATCAGAAATCCAGAAGATTAACAATAAAATTTCAGAATTAGACAACGCAATAGAAAGTCATAGGAGCAGAATTGAAGCAGTAGAAGACAGAATTAGCGACACTGAAGATAAAGCAGTTGACACCAACTTATTTGAGGAAAAATCAGACAAAGGAAATTTTAAAAATGAAGAAACTCTAAGAGTTATGTGGGACTCAATCAAGGGAAATAACCTACGAGTTATTGGAGTACCAGAATGGGGGAGGGGGTGGATAATAGAAAATAAAGAAAAAATTGTTGAAGATTTGTTGACATAAAACTTCACTGATATCACGAAAGATGAGAAGATATCTGTCCAAGATACTCATCGAACCCCACGTAAGGTAGATTCCAAAAGAAAGTCATCAAGACATATTACAATCAAACTTGCCAAAACCAAAGATAAAGAGAGAATTTTAAGAGCGGCAAGGGAGAAATGAAAAGTAGTCTACCAAGAAGAGTCAATAAGAAAAAGCTCGGGGGTTCCGGCAAAATGCCGCTCTCGGCAAAAGCACTACGCTGTCCCTCCACAGCAAAGATCCGAAAAACTAAGCTGAACAGAGAATACAACAATCCTGAAACCCTAAAACATCAAATGAAGAGATAAAGAACTCAGCCAAGCACCAAATGGAGTGAGAAAACTGCCAGAGAACGGAGAGAGAGGAGAGATTCATGCAGAGGTCCCCTACCAGCTAACGCAGTGTGGATCCACCATCCTGGACTCCTATCGGAGACCAGCAAAAGTGGATATGAGAAAGCAGCCTCACGGAGCGTCCAGCGGGAGACAAAACAACCACTCCACACATAAAAATCTCCCTGCTGCATCCTGCCTACCTGAACCGTGCACCTCACATCACACCACCAAGCAGCACGGGCATGGCCTATTGGATCCTGCCCTGCACTGATTACCGACCAGCTCTGAAGGCTGTAGTAAGTACCACAAACAACCTGTCCCAGTAACTCCTCTTCAGCTAGACCTGCGCTGCTGTACTATATCTGAGTGACTGACCCTGCCAGTTGGAGAAGGAGGCGAAAAGTATTGAGCGCACAGATGAGTGAACAACAAAGAACACACAGTCCGCCTGCTCAGACATAGTCAAATTTTTTTTTTAAAAAAAGGGACGAAACAAACAAATCTACAATCAATAAACAAGAAAAATAACTACTGAATGCCCTGAAGACAGCAGACAATATCAAAACATTTACAAAAACAGGACAGGATGGTTCCAGTAGGCGTCCAAATTAAAACACAAGATGACTTTCCTGTAGAAGAAAAATGCACTAGAACTACCTCATAGGGAATTCAGATCTCTAATACTCGGAATGTTCCAAGAACTGAGGCAAAAAGCTGACAAACATGAGGAAAAAGTAGACAAATTCATGGAAAATACAGACAAAAAAATTGGAAGAATTCAGGAAGATGATGCAGGAACAAAATGCCAAAATAAATTCACAACTGAAATTGTACAAAGACAACAATTGGAAATCCAAAAGATAAACAACAAGCTTTCAGAAATGGATGATGTCATAGAAGGGTTGAGAAGCAGATTTGAAACCGTGAAAGACAGGATCAGTGGAATTGAAGACAAACACTTGGATACAACTCTCTTTCAGGAAAACTCAGAAAAAAGAACAAAGAAAAATTAAGAGAACCTGAGAGTTATGTGGGACACAATTAAAAGCAAAAATTTGTGAGTGATTGGAATTCCAGAACAGGGGGAGAAAACAGAAAACACAGAGTGGATCATTGAGGAACTGCTGACAGAAAACTTCCCCAATATCATGAAAGATGAAAAGCTGGCCATCCAAGAAGCTGAACGAACCCCATATAGAAGAGACCCCAAAAGAAAATCAACAAGGCATATCATATTCACACTCGCAAAAACCAAAGACAAACAAAGAATCCTGAAAGCAGCTTGTGAAAAACAAGAAGCCACATGCAGAGGAGAAACAATAAGACTAAGCTCAGATTATTCAGCAGAAACCATGCAGACAGGAAGGCAATGGGATGACATATATAAAATCTTGAAAGAAAAAAATTGTCAGCCAAGAATAACATATCCTGCAAAACTCTCGTTCAAATTTGATGGTGAAATTAGGTCATTTCCAGATAAACGGAAATTAAGGGAATATGTAAAAGTCAAACCAAACCTACAAGAATGATTAAAGTGAGGTCTTCGATCTGAGGACAAACAGCTTTAGTTCACAGGCAGAACCTAGGACGCAGGATCGTACGAGCCAGATAACAATCTAGGATATAAACTCTTGAGCACTATCCAAAACAAAAAGAAATACAACAGGGAATCAGAGCAGTTAATCAATAAATGACAACAACATCAAAACAGTCAAAAAGGGAATAAACGGCATAGGTATAGAACCTTCTAATGAAAAGGAAGGCAAGGCGATACAAAGTAATGGTAGACTGTTTCAAACTTAGAAAGATAATGGTAAAATTCATGGTGACCAAAAAGAAACTTAACAAACCAACTCATAAAAAAAAAATACAAAAAACATAGTCTTGGCAAAAACAAAACTTACAAAAACAAAAGAAATTTTAAAAAAATCCACATACAAAAGGAACTCAGCACAAGAGAGTAAGGCGAACAAAGAAAACTTCACCACCACAAAAAAATGCACTACAAAATGAAAGCAACACATTCACATCTATCAATAATTATGCTGAATGCAAATGGACTCAATGCACCCATAAAGAGACGGAGAGTCACAGAATGGATAATAAAACAGGATCCATCAATATGCTGTCTACAAGATACACACCTTAGAAACAAAGATGTGAGTTTATTAAAAGTCAAAGGTTGAAAACAATATATCAAGCTAACAACTACAAAAAAAAACAACAGGAGTAGCAATTCAAATCTCAGATAAAATAGACTTTAAAACAAAATCTATCATAAAAGACAAAGAAGGACACTACATAATGATTAAGGGGAGGAGGACCCATCATGAAGACATAACCATAATAAACATCTATGCTCCCAATGACAGGGCTCCAAAATACATAAAACAAACTGTAACAACACTGAAAAGAGAAATTGACAGTTCCATAATAAAAGTAGGAGACTTCAACACACCACTCTCAGTAAAAGACAGGAAAACTAAGAAGAAACTCAGCAAAGATACAGAAGATCTAAAGGACACAATCAGCCAAATGGACCTCATAGACATATATAGAACACTCCATCCTACCACTGCAAAGTACACATTCTTTTACAATGCACATGGAACGTTCTCCAGAATAGACCACATCTTAGGCCACAGAGAATCCTCAACAAGATCCAAAACGTTGAGATAATTCAAAGTATCTTCTCTGACCACAATGCCATCAAGGTAGAAATTAACAATAAAGCAAGAAAAAAAAAAATCAATTACATGGAAACTGAATAATACCGTGCTTACACATCACTGGGTGGTGGAGGAAATCAGAGATGGAATCAAAAATTTCTTAGAATCAAATGAGAATGAAAACACAGCCTACCGAAACCTTGGGACACAGCAAAGGCATTCCTCAGGGGCAAATTTATAGCAATAGATATACACAGCAAAAAAGAAGAAAGGGACAAAATCCAAACAATAACTACAGAACTCAAACAGATAGAAAAAGAACAGCAAAAAAAAGCCCACAACCACCGGAAGAAAAGAAATAGTAAAGATCAGAGCAGAAATAAATGAAATAGAGAACAGAAAAACAATAGAAAGAATCAACAAAACCAAAAGTTGGTTCTTTGAAAGAATCAACAAAATTGACAAACCACTGGCCAGACTGAAGAAAGAAAAACAAGAGAGAACACAAATAACCCATATAAGAAATAAAATGGAGGACATTACAACAGATCCAACTGAAATAAAAAGGATTATAACAGAATATTAGGAAAAATTATACTCCAACAATTTGGAAAACCTAGAGGAAATGGATAAATTTCTAAAAACACACGGCCTACCTAAACTACAACAAAATGATGTTGAAAATCTGAACAGACCCATAACAAGAGAAGAGATTGAAAAAGTAATAAAAAAAAACTCCCAACGAAAAAAAGCCCTGGCCCAGATGACTTCACTGGAGAATTCTACAAAACATTTACAGAAGAGCTTGTACTAGTACTACTCAAGCTATTTCAGAGCATCAAAGTGGAAGCAACACTTCCAAATTCATTCTAGGAAGCCAGCATAACGCTGATACCAAAACCAGGCAAGGATGCCACAAAAAAAGAAAATTACAGACCAATATATCTCATGAATATAGATGCAAAAATTCTCAACAAACTTCTAGCCAATAGAATTCAGCATCATATCAAAAAAATAATACACCACGACAAAGTAGGATTCATACCAGGTATGCAAGGATGGTTCAACATTCGAAAATCAATCAATGTAATCCACCACATAAATAAAAGAAAAGAATCACATGATCATCTCAATTTACACAGAAAAGGCATTTGACAAAGTCCAACACCCATTCCTGATAAAAACTCTCAATCAAATAGGGATAGAAGGGAAAGTTCTCAACATAATAAAGGGCATCTATGCAAAACCAACCTCCAAGATCATTCTTAATGGAGAGAGGCTGAAAACATTCCCCTGAAAGCAGGAACAGGACAAGGATGCCCTTTATAATCACTCCTATTTAACATTGAGCTGGAAGTTCTAGCTAGAGCAATAAGGCAAGAAAAAGAAATAAACAGCATCCAAATTGGTAATGAAGAAGTTAAACTGTCCCTCTTTGCAGATGATATGATAACTACACATAGAAAACCCTAAAGACTCCATGACAAATCTACTGGAACTAATAGAAAGATTCAGTAGAGTAACAGGATACAAAATAAACATTCAAAAATCAGTTGGATTCCTATACACCAGTAAGGAGAACGATGAAAAGGAAATCAGGAAAAAAATACCATTTTCAATAGCCCCTAAAAAGATAAAATACTCAGGAATAAATCTAACCAGGGATGTAAAAGTCCTATACAAAGAAAACTACAAAACACTACTGCATGAAACCCAAAGGGATCTACATAAATGGAAAAACATACCATGCTCATGGATAGGCAGACTGAACGTTGTGAAAACGACAATTCTACCCAAAGCAATTTGTAAGTACAATGCAATCCCGATCCAAATACCAACAACATTCTTCAAAGAGATGGAAAAACTAATCTTTAACTTTATATGGAAAGGGAAGAAGCCCCAAATAAGTAAAGCACTACTGAAGAAGAAGAATAAAGTTGGAGGACTCACACTACCTGACTTGAGAACCTACTATACAGCTACAGTAGTCAAAACAGCCTGGTACTGGTACAACGACAGATACATTGACCAATGGAACAGAATAGACAACCCAGATGTAAATCCATCCACCTATTGTCACCTGATCTTTGACAAGGGCCCAAAGTCCATCAAATGGGGAAAAGACAGTCTTTTTAACAAATGGTGCTGGCAAAACTGGATATCCATCTGCAAAAAAATGTAACAGGACTCATACCTCACACCGTATACAAAAACTACTTCCAAATGGATCAAAGACCTGAATATAAAGCCTCAAACTATAAAGTTCATAGAAGAAAAAATAGGACCAACAATTCAGGCCTTAATACATGGCATTAACAGGATACAAACCATAACCATCAACGCACAAAACCCAACAGATAAGCTAGATAACTGGGATCTTCTAAAAAGCAAACACCTATGCTCTTCAAAAGACTTCACCAAAAGACTAAAAAGAGAACCTACAGATTGGGAAAAAATTTTTGGAGAGTACAAGTCAGACAGAGGTCTAATCTCCATAATCTACAAGAAAATCCAACAGCTCTACAACAAAAAGACAAATAATGCTATGAAAAAATGGGCAAAGGAAATGAACAGACACTTCACCAAAGAAGACATTCAAATGGCCAACAGACACATGAGGAAATGCTCGCGATCACTAGCCATTAGAGAAATGCAAATTAAAACCACAATGAGATACCGTCTCACCCAGGCTTTACCGGCATGAATCAAAAACACTGGAAATAACAAATGTTGGGAGAGGCTGCGGGGAGATCGGAATTCTTATGCACTGCTGGTGGGAATGCAAAATGATACAACCATTTTGGAAAATGATATGGCGTTTCCTCAGAAAGCTATAAATAGACATACCATTCGATCCAGCAACCCCATTCCTAGGAATATATCCGAGAGCAATAAGAGTCGTCACTCGAATAGACATATGTACACTTATGTTCATGGCAGCATTGTTCACAATAGCAAAATGATGGAAACAACCTAGATGCCCATGAACAGATGAATGGATAAACAAACTATGATACATACGCACAATGGAGTACTATGCAACGAGAAAGAACAACAATGAATCTGTGAACCATCTCATAACATGGATGAAACTGGAGGACATTATGCTGAGTGAAATAAGTCAATCACAAAAGGACAAATATTGTATGAGACCTCTATGGTAAAAACCCATGAAGAAGTTCACGCACAAAATGTAAAAATCTTTGTTGGTTACCAGGGATGGGAGGGGTGGGGGGGAAATACTATATATGCAATAGATAACTGGTATCTTGGTTGAAGGTGAGACAGTACACAATACAGGGGAAACCAGCACAACTTGTACAAGGAAAGGTCATGGAAGTCCCACAGACACATCCAAACTCCCTGAGGGACTGAATTGGTGGAGGGCTGTGGGGACCATGGTCTTGGGAAACATGTAGCTCAATTGGCATGACACAGCTTATAAAGACAAAGCTGTACATTCTACCTTGGTAATTAGGGTCTGGGGTCTTAAAAGCCTGTGAGCGGCCATCTAAGATACTCCACTGGTCTCATCCCTTCAGGAGCAAGGGAAAATGAAGAGAACAGGATACAAGGAAAATATTAGTCCAAAGGACTAACTGTCCACAGCTACCAAGGCCTCCACCGGACTGAGTCCAGTACAGCTAGATGGTGCCCGGCTACCACCACTGACTGCTCTGACCAGGATCACAACAGAGGGTTCTGGACAGAGCTAGAGAAGGATGTAGAGCATAATTCTAACTCACAAAAAAAAAGACCAGATTTACTGGCCTAAAAGAGACTGGAGAAACCTTGAGAGTATGGCCCCCAGACACCCTTTTACCTCAGTGGTGAAGTTACCTCCGAGGTTCACTGTTCCAGCCTGGGAGTGGACAGCCCAGTAAAACCAAATGAGACTAACGAGTTACATGAGCCCAGTGACAAGGGCCAGAAGGCAGAAGAGGACAAGGAAGCCGGTGACAGGGAACACAAGGTTGAGTAAGGATATTGTTGATGTGTTGTGAGATTGTTAACCATTGTCATAGGGCAACATTTGTAGTAACTTTTAAATGAGAAACTATTCTGTTCTGTAAGCCGTCATCTTAAGTGACATTAACAGCACAATTGGAAGAGCATAGTCAGTGTCACTGAACTTTGCATGTAGAAATTTTTGAAATGGTATATCTTTGGCTATGTGCATTTTCACCAAAAAAAAAAAAAAAAAAAGGTTGAGAAGTTAGAGGGTTAATATGTTGTGGGGTTGTTAACCAATGTCATAAAACAACATCTGTATTACTGTTTCATGAGAAACTATTTGTTCTGTAAGCCTTCACCTGAAGTACAATAAAATATTAAAAAAAAGAAAAAATAAATTATAAAAATAAGAATAAGCTTGGACTACTCAGCAGAAACCATGCAGGCAAGAAGGCAATGAGATGACATATATAAAGCCTTGAAGGAAAACAACTACCAGCCAAGAATTATATATCCAGCAAAACACTCTCTCAAATATGATGGCAAAATTAGGGCATTTCCAGATAAACAGAAGATTAGGGAATTTGCAAAAGTCAAATCAAAATTACAAGAAATACTAAAGGGAGTCCTCCAGTTATAAAGTCAATAACATCAGATAACAACCCAAGATTAGAACACAGGACAGAGCAACCAGATATCCATTCAGATAGGGAAGTCACAAAAATAAATCAAAGCTAAAACTCTGAAAATAGGGGAACAGAGATATCAGTATGTAAAAGATGACAACATTAAAACAAACAAGAGGGACTAAAAAAAGTAGACAGACTTTTCATATGGAGAGGAAGTCAAGTTAATATAAGGAAATAAAAGACTGGTTTAAACACAGAAAAATAGGGGTAAATATTAAGGTAACCACAAAAGAAACTAACAATCCTACACATCTAAATAAAAAACAAGAAAAATATAAAGGCTCAGCAAATACAAAATCAACAACAATGAAAAAGATGAAAAGAAAATACATAAAGAAAAATGACTTAGCACAGACAATTAAATGGAACAATGAAAGTGTCAGCAACACACAAAAAAAGACATCAAAATGACAGCATTAAACTCATACCTATCACTAATTACGCTGAATGTAAATGGACTAAATGCACCAATAAAGAGACAGAGAGTGGCAGATTGGATAAAAAAACAAGATCCGTCTACATGCTGCCTACAAGAGACACACCTTAGACTTAAAGACACAAAGAAACTAAAACTCAAAGGATGGAAGAAAATATGCCAAGCAAACAACATTCAAACAAGAGCAAGAGTGGAAATACTAATCTCAGACAAAATAGACTTTAAAGTAAAATCCACCACAAAGGATAAGGAAGGACACTATATAATGATTAAAGGATCAGTACACCAGGAGGACATAACTATAATAAATATTGACACATCCAATGACAAGGCTCCAAAATACATAAAACAAACTAACAGCATTGGAAAGAGAGACAGATAGCTCCACAATAATAGTAGGAGACTTCAACACTTCACTTTCTGTGAAGGACAGAACATCGCAAAAGAAGCTCAATAAAGACACGGAAGATCTAATGCTACAATCAACCGACTTGATCTCATGGACATTTACCAAACCCTCTGCCCAAAAGCAGCTAAGTATACCTTCTTTTCCAATACACATGGAACATTCTGCAGAATAGATTACATACTAGGCAATAAAGCAAGCCTTAACAGAATCCAAGAAATATTGCAAAGCATCTTTTCTGACCATAAAACCATAAAAGTTGAAATCAATAACAGAAAAAACAAGGAAAAAAATCAAACACATGGAAACTGAGCAGTACCTTGCTCAAAAACTACTGGGTTGTAGAAGAAATTAAGGATGGAATAAAGAAATTCATAGAATCAAACGAGAATGAAAACACATCCTACCAGAACCTTTGGGACACAGCAAAAGCAGAGCTCAGAGGTCAGTTTACAGCAATAAATGCACACATCCAAAAAGAAGAAAGGGCCAAAATCAAAACATTAACCCAACAACTTGTACAAGTAGAAAGAGAGCAGCAAAAGAAGCCCTCAGGCACCAGAAGAAAAAAGAATTAGAGCAGAATCACATGAAATAGAAAATAGAAAAACAGTTGAAAGACTTAACGAGACCAAAAGCTGGTTCTCTGAAAATATCAACAAAATTGATAAACCATTGGCCAAACTGACGAACGAAAAACAGGAGAGGAAGCAGATAATCTGTATGAGAAATGAGACAGTTGATATCACAAAAGACCCAAATGAAATTAAAAGAATCGTAATAGAATACAATGAAAAATTGTACTCTAACAAATTTGAAAACCTAGAAGAAATGGACAAATTTCTAGAAACTCACTACTTACCTCAACTAACACAAACAGAGGTAGAACAACTAAATAAACCCATAACAAAAGAAGAGATTGAAAAGGTAATTAAAACACTCCCAACAAATAAAAGCCCTGGCCTGGATGGCTTCACTGGAGAATTCTACCAAACTTTCAGAGAAGAGGTAACACCACTACTACTAAAGGTATTTGAGAGCATAGAAAAGGATGGAATACTACCAAACTCATTCTATGAGGCCAGCATAACCTGATAGCAAAACCAGGTAGAGACACCACAAAAAAAGAAAATTATAGACCAGTATCCCTCATGAACATTGATGCCAAAATCCTCAACAAAATTATAGCCAATAGAAGTCAACAACATATCAAAAAAATAATTCACCAGGATCAAGTGGGATTTATACCAGGTACGCAGGGATGGTTCAACATTAGAAAAACAATCAATTTAATCCATCCCATTAATAAAAGACAGGAACCACATGATCTTATCGATTGATGCAGAAAAGGCATTTGACAGAGTTCAACACCCATTCATGAAAAAAAACTCTCAACAAAATAGGAATAGAAGAGAAATTCCTCAACATAATTAAGGGCATTTATACAAAGCCAACTGCCAACATCATCCTAAATGGAGAGACTTTGAAAGCAGTCCCCTTGAGAACAGGAGCCAGACAAGGATGCCCTTGATCACCACTCGTATTCAACATTGTGCTGGAGGTCCTAGCCAGAGCAATTAAGGCTAGAAAAAGAAATAAAGGGCATCCAAATTGGTAAGGCAGATGATATGATCTTATACACAGAAAATCCCAAAGAATCCACAAGAAAACTACAGGAACTAATAGAAGATTTCAGCAAAATATCAGGATACAAGATAAACATACAAAAGTAAGTTGGATTGCTTTACACCAACAAAGAGAACCTCAAAGACGAAATCACCAAATGAGTACCATTTACTGTAGCCCCCAAGAAGATAAAATACTTAGGAATAAATCTAACCGGAGATGTAAAAGACCTATACAATGCAAACTACAAGACACTACTGCAAGTAACTAAAAGAGACTTGCATAAGTGGAAAAACATACCTTGCTTATGGATAGGAAGACTCAGCATTGTGAAAATGTCACCTCTACCCAAAGCGATCTACCGATACCATACAATCCAGATCCAAATTCCAATGGCATTTTTTAATGAGATGGAGAAACAAATCACCAACTTCATACGGAAAGGGAAAAGTCCCTGAATAAATAAAGCATTATTCAAGAAGAAGAACAAAGTGGGAGGCCTCACACTACCTGATTTTAGAACCTGTTATATTGCCTCAGTACTCAAAACAGCCTGATACTGGTACAACAACAGATACATAGACCGGCAGAACAGAATTGAGAATCCAGACATAAATTCATCTACCTATGAGCAGCTGATATTTGACAAAGGCCCAAAGTCCATTAATTGGGGAAAAGACAGTCTCTTTAACAAATGATGCTAGCATAACTGGATATCCATCTGCAAAAAACTGAAATAAGACCCATACCTCACACCGTGTACAAAAACTAACTTAAAATGGATCAAAGACCTAAATATAAAATCTAAAATGATAAAGATCATGGAAGAAAAAATAGGGACAATGTTAGGAGCCCTAATACATGGCATAAACACAATATGAACCATAAGTAACAATGCACGAACACCAGAAGAGAAAGTAGATAACTGGGAGCTCCTAAAAATGAAACACTTATGCTCATCAAAAGACTTCACCTAAAGAGTCAAAAAACAACCTACAGATGGGGGAAAAAATTTTGGCTACAACAAATCCCATCAACGTCTAATTTCTAAAATCTACAAGATACTGCAAAACCTCAACAACAAAATGACAAACAACCCAATTAAAAAGTGGGCATAGGATATGAACAGGCACTTCGCCAAAGAAGACATTCAGACAGCTAACAGACACATGAGGAAATGCTCACAATCATTAGCCATTAGAGAAATGCAAATCAAAACTACAATGAGATACCATCTCACCCCAACAAGGCTAGCCTTAATCCAAAAAACACAAAATAATAAGTGCTGGAGAGGTTGTGGAGAGACTGGAACGCTTACACACTGTTGGTGGGAATGTAAAATGGCACAACCAGTTTGGAAATTGATCTGGAATTTCCTTAAAAAGCTAGAAATAGAAGTACCATATGATCTAGCAATCCCACTCCTTGGAATATATCTTAGAGAATTAAGAGCCGTCACACAAATAGATATATGCACACCCATGTTCATTACAGCTTTGCTCATGATAGCAAAAAGTTGGAAACAACCTAGGCACCCATCAACAGACGAATGGATTAACAAATTATGGTACATTCACACAATGGAATACTATACAATGATAAAGAACAACAATGAATCCATGAAACATGTTATAACATGGAGGAAACCGGAAGGTATTATGCTGAGTGAACTTAGTCTCAAAAGGACAAATATTGTATAAGACCCCTATTATAAAAACCCAAGAAAAGGTTTAAACACAGAAGACAACATTCTTTGATGGTTCCAAGCGTGGGGAGGGAGGGAGAGGGGTATTCACTAACTACAAAGTAGAAGAGAACTATCTTAGGTGAAGGGAAGGACAGCACACACTATAGAGGAATTCAACACAACTGGACTAAACCAAAGCTAAGAAATTTCCCAAATACAACCAAATACATCAAGGGACAGAGTAGCAGGGGAGGGAGTCTGGGGACTGTGCTTTCAGGTGACATCTAGGCCAACTGGCATAACAAAGTTTTTTTAAGAAAATGTTCTGCATCCCACTTTGGTGGGTGGCGACTGGGATCTTAAAAGCTAGTGAGCAGCCATCTAAGATGCATCAATTGGTCCCAACCAACCTGAAGTAAAGGAGAATGAAGAACACCATGGGCACAAGGAAAGCATTAGCCCAAGAGATAGAAAGGGCCACATAAAACAGAGACTGCATCGTCTTGAGCCCAGAAGAACTAGATAGTGCCCCACTACCACAATGACCACCGTGACAGGGAATACAACAGACAGTCCCTGATGGAGCAGCAGAAAGGTGGAATGCAGAACTCAAAGTCTAGTAAAAAGAACAGAGTTAATGGTCTGACTGAGACTGAAGGAACCCCAGAAAGCACAGCCTCCAGACTCTCTGTCAACCCAGAACTAAAACAATTCCCGACGCCAACTCTTCAGACAAAGATTGGACTGGACTGTGGGACATAAAATGATACTTGTGAAGAGTGTGCTTCTTAGCTCAAGTAGATACATGAGATTAAACGAGCAGCTCTCATCCAGAGACGAGATTAGAAGACAGAGAGGGTTAGGAGCTAGTTGTATGGACACAGGAAATCCAGGATGAAAAGGAAGAGTATGCTGTCACAGTACAGGGAGAGCAAGTAGGGTCACAAAACAATGTATGTATAAATTTTTGTATGAGAGACTAACTTGAATTGTAAACTTTTACTTAAAGCACAACAATAAAAAGAAAAAGGAAAAAACAAATACAGTAGCCAAAACTAGGGAGATTTCACAGGTGTAATTGTATTCTTATATTTTGGTTTTGTTGTTTTTGTTGTTAGTTCCCTTAGAGTAGATTCCGACTCATAGCAAACTGATGTGTTACAGAGTGCAACAGCTCTATATGGTTTTCTTGGCTCTAATTGTAACCAAAGCAGACCTCCAGGCTTATTTTTTGCTGTGCTGTTGGACACATTTGAACCATCAACCTTTAGGATAGCAGTAGAGCACAAACCGTTTGTGCCACTTAGAGACCTATTTTGATTTTAGAAAGCAATATCTCATCACCAGTGCACAGCTTAGATTGTATGGAAAAAATCTAGGGAGAGACTTCCATTTCCAGCATGTGATAGACTACAAATCCTGAAGAACCATATCACAAATGTTTGTGTGAATATATGTGTTCATTTCTCTTAAGTAAATACTTAGGAATGGAATGGCTGATTTTAGTGCAGCAGTACATTTAACTTTACAGGAAATTGCCAAAATATTTTATAAAGTGTTTGTTCCATTTTAAATTTCCCTTAAGGGTATATGTAAGCTCCAGTGGGTCTACAATCTAGCCAAAACTTCTATGGACACTCTTCTTAAATTTTATCAAATATAACAGTTTATAGTTTTATAGTGATATCTCATTATGGTTTTCATTGTGTTTTCTTAATTACCAATGATGTTGTACACCTTTTATTTGCATATTTCCATCTGTATATGTTCTTTTGTGAAATGTCTATAGTAGTATTTTTTGGTGAAATGTCTATTCAAATCTTTGGTCTTTTTTTATTAATTTTTTTTTCTTGGTGTTTGTTGATCTTCGCAGCTGTGAGCAAGAGCCCTGCTCTCTGATCTGCCAAATCTTGGGTTTGCCAGGCCTCGTGGCTACATGAATCAGGAGAAGCCTCTATCCTGACCCATGGACTTGGGATGTTCCAGCCTCTACAACCGTTGTGAGCCATTTCCTTCATATAAATCTCTCTCTATATATTTTTATACACTGTACTGGTTTTGCTTCTCTAGAGAACCCAGCCTAAAACACTAGTTATTATGTATTGAATTGTGTCCCCCAAAAAGATATGTTGCAGTTCTAACCCCTGCACCTGTAAATGTGATCTTGTTAGGAAATAAGGTCTTTCTCTGAAAATGTTATCAGTTAAATTAAGGAGGTCATTATAGAAGTGATGGGTCCTAATCCCTTCTGAGTGGTGTCTTGTAAAAGTGGAGAATAGACAAGGAGACAGAGTCACACAGGAAAAAGACAGATGCTATATGGAGGAAGATACATCTAAATGTTAAGGAAGGACAAGAAACACCCAGACTGTCAGAAGCTGTAAGAGACAAAGAACGATCTTCCCCTAGAACAGATAGAGTATATAGCCCTGCCAATGCCCTGAGTTCAGACTACCAGCTTCCAGACAATACATTTCTGTTCTTTAAAGCCACCCACTCTATGATATTTTGTTATGGTAGCCCTAGAAAACTAAGACATTAAGTTTCTAGCTTTCTTGAGTGTGAGGTTTTGTGGTTTGTCCTGTTTCGAGTGTTAATGTTACTGTGAAATGTAGCATGTCCAAGCAACTAGCATAAATCTTTTATAAAGTTTTCTGAGATTGTTTTTTCCACTAACATTGCATTTATATGCAACGATGCATCCTGTTAAATCCTACCCACATAGCCAGATCCTGCAGAAAATAAAACAGCATGAAAAATTGTTATACTAAAAAGAAAAAGATCGTAGCTTTCAAATAAAAGTAAGACTACTGAAATGATGTTTTTCTAACACTCTGTATCTTAGGAGCTTATAATATTTCATGAAATTTAAATTTTCTGGTTCAATATTTTAATAAATAAAAAATGTGCTTCCTAATACTTTCTCCCCTGAAATTTTTTCATCTTCCTCTCTCACGATCACTAATGACTTACTTCTACATGGAGAAGAGTGAGCACTTCAAAGGACCTGTGGTATACACAGCATAGTAGGAGGTACATGAAATCCAGCTACTTGAAAGATAAGGTTTGTCTTTAATGTTAGTGGAAAACAAATAATTTTAACACTCCCCATGGTAAGGCCAGTGGCATTTTTATGGTTTTTCTTAAAAGCAGCACATTCTCCATTACTTCTATTTATTTACAAATATTTTGTCTAATTAGTAACTCCTTTTCTGTGTTTGGACTTTGGTTAGACACAGAATAATTCTGCTTTTCACTATCTTCTTCAAGTATCATACTCACAAATAAACTTACCCAACAGTTGAGTAAGATTGCTTACATACGTAAGATTGTACGTAAGAAGTTCGTACAATCTTCATAAAAACTGAATATGGTCATATTAAGCTTAGGCAGAAGGTGTTTGAACCCACTTTTTCAGGAAACCTTTCAAGATTATCTCTGCTCCATTAAGATGGCAGTATTGTTCCATGTTCAATTTTTTTTTTTTTTCTTAGTAAATGTCATTTGCCAGGAACTGAAGATAAAAAGTAATGCTAATTAGCTGTCTAGAAATTGTCTGGATGGATCAAACAGGTAAGTGCTTGACTACTAGCCAAAACATTGGCAGTTTGAACCCACGGAGAGGCTCCTTGGAAGACAGTCCTGGCATTTTGCTTCCAAAAGGCCACAGCCTTGAAAACCCTACGGAGTAGTTCTACTCTGTGCACATAGGGTCTCCATGAATCAACTCAATGGCAACTAAAAACAACAACAAGCATTCTAGGAATAAGTGTGTCACTCTCCTCAAATTGTAATAAATAACTTCCCTGTTAAATTAACAATATATTGCATCTTCAAGTATTTTTTATTTTGTATTTATTTGTTTCAGATCCACCAGCTGCTCCTTGGAAACCCTATGGGGCAGATCTACTCTGTCCTGTAGGGTCTCTATGAGTCAGAATCGATTTGTTGGCATTGGGTTTTTTGGTTTAAGGTCATTAAATATTTTCAGAAATGCTCGTTTATTGTTTCTCCTGCCCTGAGCAGATTTATGCTCTCACCTATTCTTAAAACATTTGCTTTTGATTTCATTTCCTTGTAGCTCTTCTATACAGGATTCTCCCTTGATTGATCAAATATTTTCTCCATTGTTTCTACAAAAAAGTATTCTAAAAAGGAAAATTTTATGACTTTTTCAGTGGGATTCCTATTAAAACATGTGAAATAATGAAATTTTTTAAAAAAATTTATTATTAAATTAATACCTATTTATTATGGTAATTGCCAATAGACAAAGACTCATAATTTGATTGTTCTTTTGAAATTATGTATTAACCGGAAGGTATTATTCAAAAGATAAAATTACATAACCAACATTAGTAGTTGAGAACTGCTATATAATTTTATGGATGGTTCAATTCAGTATCATAAGATTTTTCCCATATCCTATACCTGACAGCAAATATTGTTTTTATCTAGTATATATTATTTTCTTTCAATTTTTAAAGTTTTCTAATATGTGATTACAATTGCTATATTTTTGTTTAATAAATTCACAGTCATTTCACTCCAGTCTTTTTCTGTTTCTCTTCTTCCCTGTTTCAGATACTTTTGAAATTAAAAAAAAAAAAAAAAAGAATGGAACAAAATAGAAATATTTTATTTTGTTTGCTAAGATTTAGAATTTCTTTTCTTTTTTTTTTTATTGTTGTAGTTTAAGTGAAAGTTTACATTTCAAGTTAGTCTCTCCTACAAAAATTTATACGTACATTGTTATGTGACCCTAATTGCTCTCCCCATACTGTGACAGCACATTCCTCCTTTCCACCCCTGATTTCGCATGTCCATTCAACCAGCTCCTAACCTTCTCTACCTTCTCACCTCACCTCTGGACAGAAGCTGCCCATTTAGTCTCATGTATCTACTTGAGCTAAGAGGCATACTCTTCACGAGTATCATTTTATGTCCCATAGTCCAGTCCAATCTTTGTCTGAAGAGTTGGCCTCGGGAATTGTTTTAGTTCTGGGTTGACAGAGAGTCTGGGGGCTGTGCTTTCTGGGGTTCTTCCAGTCTCAGTCAGACCATTAAGTCTGGTCTTTTTACTAGACTTTGAGTTCTGCATTTCACCTTTCTGCTGCTCCATCAGGGATTCTCTGTTCTGTTCTCTGTCAGAGTAGTCATTGGTGGTAGCTGGGCACCATTTAGTTCTGGTCTCAGGCTGATGGAGTCTCTGGTTTATGTTGCCCTTTCTATCTCTTGGGCTAATATTTTCCTTGTATCTTTGGTGTTCTTCATTCTCCTTTACTCCAGGTGGTTGGAGATTTAGAATTTCTAAGTAATTCTAATCTATGAGGTGATAAATCAAAATAGCTGTAGATTTCAATAAGTATGCTTATTAAGCCCATAAATTTTAAAAAATACAATGTGTGTTTAATAAAAATACACGTTCCATTTCAAAAAAAATTAATAATGTCATCTTTGGTTTGTGGAATACTTTTATCATTCAAGGAAATAAACTTATCAAACTACACTCACAAGTTTCCTTTTGGTTATATATCACCTCAAATATATTACTTAAAAATTTATATACTTAAATCTATCACTTTTTGAAGAGGAGGTATATTCCTTTCTTATTGCTGCTGTAACAAATTATCACAAACTTATAGGCTTAAATAACACAGATTTCTTGTCTTAGAGTTCCAAAGGTCAGAAACCTGAAATGAGCATTACAGGGCTAAAATCTAGTTATTTGCAGGGCTAGTCCCTTCTGGAGGCTCCAAGGGAAGAATCTATTCCTGTCCTCTATGGCTATTAACCAAAAGGTTGGTAGTTTAAATCCACCAGTCACTCCTTGGAAACCCTATGGGGCATCTCTAGTCTGTCCTATAGGGTCTCTATGAGTCAGAGTCGACTCGATGGCAATGAATTCAAGCTTTTGGAGGCTGCTAGCATTCCTTGGTTATTGGCTCATCACTCCAATCTCTGCATCTGTGGTCACTTTGCCTCTTTTCTTTGAGTTCCTGTTCCTTTTTATAACAACCCTTGTAATTATACCAAACTGTCCTGCAGAATCTAGGGCAATCTCTCCTTCTCGAGATTACTAATTTAATCACACCTGCAATTTCCCTTTCACCAAGTATGGTAACATATTTATAGGTTTCAGTTCCAAGGATTAAGGCTGTGAACATTTTGGGGTAGCTATTAATTCAGCCTTCACTACCTGTCTGCCGGTTTGTCTTACTGTGGTAGCTACATGTTGCTATGATGCTGGAAACTCTGCCGCCAATATTTCAAATACCAGCAGGGTCATCCACTGTGGATACATTTCAGCAAAGCTTTCAGACTAAGACAGGATAGGGAAAAAGGCCCGGTAATCTAATTCTAAAAGTTAGCCAATGAAAACCCTATGGATTACAACAGAATATTGCCCCACATAGTGCTGGAAGATGAGCCCCCTAGGTTGAAAGGCACTCAAAATACACAGTGACTGCAACAATGGAGTTGATCATAACAATGTACTCCAGTGTACCAACTTTCATAAAGATGGTGCAGTGCAGGGCAATGTTTCCTTCTATTGTACATAGGGTCGCCATGAATCAGAGCCTATCACAGGTAACATCAATTTAGCTTTTACAGTAAGAAAATACCGTATAAACAGTTATCTAGCAATCAGAAAAGCTTTACATACTCTTTGGAGGAGGAGCCTGTTATTCCCACCTTAAACCCATATGAACTATACAATGCACCAAGTAGAAATCATGTTCAGCAACCCCCTACACACACACAGAGGCACACCCACCAAAGTACTGATAGTATCCTGTACTTTTATAATGTATCTGCTTTTGCCCCCAAGTGTTTTTATTAAATATTTAATGCTCTGTTCCCCATATCAAAAATGCAGAAAAAATAAATATAAGTTTTATTAAGCAAATGAAGAAAATACATACTCCTCTGATACTGTAGGTTGATTTCCAGTTTGAAGGCTATCTCCACTACCAGAAGGACTGAAAAGTGGACTTTAAAAAGGAGATTATAGTCTATAGAATTTATAAAATGTGAGGAAAATACCTTAATCTAAAATCCAGGTATTTCCTACCTTCATGGATTTCCTCTGCCTGTTTTCATCAGCCCATTTTGCTTTGAAAGAAAATTATCAACAAGGTGCTTAAGAAGCAGGAAATATTTCAAATAAGTAAATAAATATTTATAACAAAATATTCTCAGGCCAATTGGGTATTTTCAAGTCCCACTGTTTAAATATTCCACTTTGCATTATTTTACTCTTCTTCAGCTTCTGCTCTGATCCCAGATAATAAATACAATTCACCATATTTCACAGAACACAGTTCCCATTTTAACTCATAGTAATATATATTATCAGTATAAATCAGTTGTAAGCATTTGTTTTGTCTTTTAATGTCACTATTCATAGTGAAAATGTTAATATACCAAATTAGAGAAAAATCAGTTGTTCTTAGATGAACTTCAGTTGACAATGCAAATAAACGGATCTTGAAAAGTGAAATTTATTTCCATTCAAAAAAGATTTGAGAATTTTAAAGCATCTAAGTATTTTTAAATAATTCCTTGTTAGATATATGTAAATGAAGTTACATACCCAAATACTTACACATAATCATATGTTTATTTAGCCATATTCAGAAATTATTTATTTCTCTAGAGAATCCAGCCTAAGACACCAAGTAATTATATTATCATTTTCATGTTGTTCAGAAAGTATTAATTAATCACCTACTATTTGCTGGGCACTGTTTTAGGAATTGGACATTGAGACATAAATAAATATAAAATTCCTGCCTATAGAGTGCTATGATGCAGCCCATTGGCATGGCTGGTGAAAGCTGATTGTGTTCATTCAGCTTCAGTTATGCCATGTCAATAGTTTCAAATGAGCCATGATGGAAGCATACAAAGTATAAATGCATAGATTCTGGAATATTAGGTAGATGTGGAGATGGGAGATAATGGACATTTTACTGAGATTGCTTCCCCCCCCCCCCCCCCCGCCCCAGAGAAGTAGGAAATAAGGTCATGAACCAAGAATGGGGATAGAGAAGGAATTGATGATAATCTGAGAAGATTAGAAAATGTAAGAACAAACTGCCTAGGAGAGTAGGACAAAAGTCTGATTACCAAACAATGTTAAGGATATTTTTTCTGTTACAAATGGCATGCTCAAAATAATATGTAACTCAAGGAAAATTAATTCAAAAAGTGATCATTGACAAAGGTGTAGGTATAGAGAAACTATAATGGTTAATGCAGTCAGTCAGAGCTAGTAGTTACCAGACAGCCGCTGCTTGTCTGCAAGAGACAGGGGGAAGGGGAAGTAACTAGAAAATGAGGAATGAGTTATATTGAGTAGACTGTCTTAAAGGGATCGGCAAACTTTAGGCAAAAGACAAAGACAGCTCAAGATAAACGTAAGGGAGAGAGCCAAGAGAATAAATTATTTTACCTCGCTCTCCTCCTTCCCCTAGGCAAAATACAAACAGAAGCTAGAATGTTCAAGAAAACCTCTTAACATTGTCTTTGTGACTTGATCACCTAAAACAGGGTTTAGAAAGTTTGTGAGTGAATCTAGATGCAAAGGGAAGATATCTTTTAAAGCTCTCTGGAGGTTAGTAATCATGATTTTGAAGTTAGGCCAATCAGCAGTTATTTTTTTCCTGCCATGGATATATTCAGGCACAGAGTAGCAAGAAAGATGGGTTTAAGTGGGGTTGCAAGTTACAGCAAAGTGAGAGGACCAAAAGTATTGTGCATCCAAAAGTATGATTACAGTTTGAGTGATCATAAGGAAGTATCTTTGTTCTTATGGTTGTTACTTTTTTTTTTTTTAAACTCTTAAGGAGAGAACTGAGGACATAAGGGAATAAAGGAGAGTAGAAAGTAGTTTATAGGTCTTGATGCATCGAGGATTGTTAAAATTGAGGTACTAGAGGGATTGAGCTGCAAAGAAAGGAGACACTACTGGAGAGTAAGGTCATTAAAACTGAGATTACGGAGATGTCATTTTGGTAATAACTAGGACTAGGATATTACCATGTTTTAAGTAGCTGATAGAGTGAAAGACACTGATTGGAAAAGAGAAAGTCAAGGAACTGCAAGGCAAGTATATTGGAAGAATCAGAATCACTATAATAAGAGTAGTATTAGAAGGTCAGTGAGCCAGGAACTAAAGTCCTTAAGGAATGAAGGTAGTAACCCATGGAGGTAGAAGACTAAACAAAGAATGGTTTAGTCTGTAGACAAAACATTAAAAGCTTGGTGCTTTGGGAGAGGAGCAAGTTAGTATGGTTTAGGTCTAGAAACAGGAACAAAAAGCAAGCAGTGGTAAAACACACAATTTAATGAGTTATCCCTTTCAGTTTAATCATCAGAAGACCCCAAAAGTTTAGGTAACTCAGTCTCCACTCCTTCACATAGCACATTTATTGAGTGAGGCTGCCATATGCCAGGCATGTGCTAACATGTGGGTTAGAGTGGAGGACAGTCTCTGTCTTCTTGAAGATTTTTGAGGAATACACTGATCTGTTGTTGTTGTTATTGTTAGCTGCCATCAAGATGGTCTAGACTCATGGTGATCCCATGTACAACAGAACAAAATGCTCCCTGGCCCTGCACCATCCGCACAATTGGTTGCAGCTTAGACCACTGTGATTCATAGAGGTTTCATTGGCTGATATTTGGAAGTAGATCACTGGGCCTTTCTTCTTAGTTCCTCTTCATCTGGAAGCTCCGTATCATAGTAACACACAAGCCCCTGTTGACAGACAAGTGGTGGCTACTCATGAGGTACACTGATAGAGAACCGAGCCTGGGTCTCTGGAATGGAAGGGAGAATTCTACCATTGAACCACCAATGACCTCAGACTGATACATACAGAGGTTAAATGATAGTTATAAGTTTGTTTACTATAATTAAAAAGAAAATATCTCTTCCCACTTATAAGATGCTTTTATACATTATCATTTCATATTTTAATATGTATTTTTGAGCCTGGTTATCTCTGGATGAAGAGCTGAGAAGTACAGAGCTTCACATTTAGAGACAGGCATTTCCAATTTACCAATCACATTTCAATTTTATGCTTAAGGCCATGCTGTGAGATTATTCTAAAGCTGACAGAGCAAATTACCTTAGGGATCCTAGCAAAAGCCGAAGAATTAGTATTTGTTTTGATTCTGGTGTACTGAGAATGGTTTAATAGATGACATAAAATGATATAGTCATGGTACAAGGAATTATAACATTTAGTTTTATATCTGTAAATTTAGGATCATGACATTGGAGTTTATACACAATTTTGCAGAAATGTTAACATGTTATTTTTAAATACACACACCCTGTGTTTGGGGGGAAAAAGGTAACCCAAGAGATCTCTGAGTCAATTTTATCATTTTCAGAATTTAAAAGAAAAATATTCCTAGTTTGTATTAAAGGGCAAAAAACAGATTTCTTCAGGATTATTCCTGTGATTTTGAAATTTTCTTAAAATCAGGATATTATTCCTCTTTCTCAATATTTCTTCATATAGGGAAATTTCAGAAATAAAACTTAATATTAATAAATTAATGCCAAAACAAATACCTGAATATTTACAATGCAATAAGTTTAACTGGACCTTTTAAACACAATGATAAAATATAATTGTGTGAAAAATATTTTGTTGTTGTTTTGTTTTGTTTTCCTGATACTTAAAGGACCAATGTCAGGACTGAATATCTTACAGCTATTTCAACATAGATTTACTCAAATTAATGAAAAAAAATGGAAGTTCATTTTATTTAGCCTCCTATGTCTATATGAATTGTTCAAATTAGATTAAGCCATGCACCTTACAAATCACAAAGTATATGTTCTTTCATTTCAATTCAATTGAACTGTCAAGAGTTTGACTTGAAAAACTCTGAGTGTCATGTCACCACAACCATAGTAAAATCAACTTTCAGTTTTTTAATCATGAAGCATCTAAAACATATTTACTTTTGAGAAAGATAAATTGTAGTAAAGAACATTCTTTATTTTATTGAGCTACAGCCCTTGTTCCAACAATGTCACTTCTCTCCACCACTATATTAGACCCTGAGGGAAGATAGAAAAAAAAAAATCCTTCAAGTTTCTGAACATATGCCATGTTATATTCATGTTTTAAAAATTATGTTGTGTCCTAATCCAACATAGAAAAACTTTTTATGCCCCTATTTACCTCCCTAATAAGCAAAACCAAGTCAAACCCATTGCCATCGAGTTGATTCTGACTCATAGTGACCCTATAGGACAGAGTAGAACTGCCCCTATAAGGATTCCAAGAAGCAGCTGGTGGATTCAAACTGGCTACCTTTTAGTTAGTGGCCAAGCACTTGACCACTGCACCATCAAGGTCCCAATAAGCACATGAAAAGATGCTGATGTCATTAGCCGTTCCATTGTCATCAAGTCAATTCTAACTCATAGTGACCCTATAGGACAGAGTAGAACTGCCCCATAGGGTTTCCAAGGAGCGGCTGGTAGACTTGAACTGCTGACATTTTAGTTAGCAGCTGAGCTCTTAACCACGGAGCCACCAGGACTCCCTCCCTGTATGATTCATGAAGTAAATATCTCAGTGCTTCTCCACTCCACTCAAACCACAATTCATTGCCACCCCCACACATCTTTCTTCACTGCTAGCAGAATACCTGACCTTCTAGTCCAGAGAAAATATAGGAAATTCACAATTGTTTTAAAAGTCTCTTTGATTTTCTAATCTTCCAGTAATCAACTCAATTATGTTTAAAACATTATTTCTTTCCATTCTATTTGAATGAAAGAAGCAGTACAAATCTAATCATTTGTGCTAAATGCCATGATTTTTGCCTATTTTGCCACTATGTCTTCAACCTATCCTTTCTGTTGGTTCTTTCTCCTCACCATTCAACTGTGATGAGATCCCTTTATTTTAACAAATATTTGTATACAATCTTATGATCTCTCCAGTAGCTGCCTTATCTCCCACCTTTCCTCTACAGTCAAACTTCTTCGGTCATGTTTACTTGATGTTCCATTCCATATCTAACATTCACTTCTCACTATCTTCCATCTGGCTTCTATTCGTACCATGCCAGTAAGTCAAATCCATCAACAAACTGCTCTGACAAGCTGGTAAACTAGCATGCAATATTGACTCCCTTACATAAAACCAATTAGGTGAAAATACAGAAGTTAGATGGAGAAGTACGGCTTATGAAGATGAAAATTGACACTAAAACCCAGAGAATCCCTAGAGAAAATAAAGACATTGTGACCTACTGGGAACTTCTAATGGTATTATTCAGAGGGACATGATCTAAGGAGAGAGAGATGAAGAGCTTCAGAATTTGTTCTTTTCTTACCCAACTCACGTTGCTCTGAGAAAATGTCTGCTCCATCAGTACCGAATCAAAGAAAAATTGCAATACAGCCATAGAGTCACCCAGCTGTGCAGATTTACATTATGGCTGCAGATGAGCCCTGCTGAGGTGAACAGAAGTAAATAGCAGGTGTAGGAAGATAGGTTACCACATTCCTTCTTCTACTCCTTGAGTGCCCTCCCAGGCACTAGGGGATTTGAGCATGAGATAAAAGCTCATAGAAATGAACACAGGCTATTGTCTGAGTTATCTAGTGCTGCTATAACAAAAATACCACAAGTGAGAGGCTTTAGCTAACAGAAATTTATTTTCTCACAGTTTAGGAGGCTAGAAGTCCAAATTAAGAGTGCCAGCTCTAGGGGAAGGCTTTCTCTCTCTGTTGGCTCTGGGGAAGGTCTTTGTTCTTTGGTTCCTTAGAGATCTTCACATGTTGTGGATTATATCTCCCCTCATCTCTGCTTGCTCACTTGCTTGTTTAATTTTTTTTATACCTCAAAAGAGATTGACTTAAGACACACCCTACATTAATACTTTTTCATTAACATAACAAAAAAAACTATTCCCAAATGGGATTATAAACACAGGTATATTGTTGTTGTTAGGTGCCATTGAATTGGTTCTTACTCATAATGACCCTATGTACAACAGAACAAAATGCTGCCCAGTCCTGCACCATTCTCATAATCGTTGCTATGTTTGAGACCATTTTTGCAGCCACTGTGTCAATTCATCTTATTGAGAGTCTTCCTCTTTTTCATTGACACTCTGCTTTACCAAGCATGATGTCCTTCTCTGTGGACTGGTCCCTCCCTCCTGATAACATGTTGAAATTACATGAGATGAAGTCTCTCCAGCCTCACTTCTAAGCAGCATTCTGGCTGTACTTCTTACAAGACAAATTTGTTCTTTCTTCTGGCAGTCCATGGTATGTTGAATATTCTTCATCAACACCATAATTTAAATGTGTCCGTTCTTCTTTGCTCTTCCTTATTCACTGTCCAGCTCACACGCATAAGAGCAATTGAAAATACATGGCTTAGGTTAGGTGCACCTTAGTCCTCAAAGTAGCATCTTCGCTTTTTAACATTCTAAAGAGATCTTTTGCAGAAGATAGGTATAAGGGTTATAACTTAAAACACATTTTAGAGAGACACAGTTCAATCCATAACAGGTACGTAGGTAAAGAAAAGATCTGTGAATAGTAGGATTGTATGTTGGGAGAGCAGAAAATGGGATGATCAAAAACCAACTGTATGAGAGTGATTGTCCAAATCAGGGCACATTCTGTCTCCATACTTATCAGGCCCTCCTTCAGCTACATTATGCCAGCCAAGATAGGTGATAATCCTGAAGAAATATGGTGTCTTGTATAAATTGAACACATGTAAGATGTGCACAATCTCTTATAGAAGAATGTATGATCACTGTTAGAAGGAATTATACAGACAAAAGCAAGATAGTGGGACCAGTCACTAAAATAGGCATATTACTTAACTTCAAGAGAGAAGACAAGAAGAGAGTTAGAAAATACGGAAAACATAAATTAGGAAAAGAAAGTAAATGGAAATCAAGAAAAGGCAAGTAGAAATGCTGGGTATAAAATATAAAGTAGTTAATATAAACAATTCAGAAAATGAGTTGTATAATAGAATAAATACAAGCAAATAACAATTAGCTTGATGACCATGTTGAGGAATCTTCCCAGAAGGGATAGATATTGAAAAAAATTAAAGAAATGTTAAGAGATATAGAGGCTAGAAGTAGAAGTGCCGGTGTCTACTGAAATGAAAATAATGGCTGACAATTTTCCAGAATTAAAAAAAGCTGAAACATCTTAGATTGAAGAGGTTCTTAAAGTGTCACTAAGTATACGTTGAAAAAAAAAACCTACACACATTATTGTGAATTTTAAAAATATCAAAGATAGAAGACATTCTCAGAGTTACAGAGGGCTAATTCAGGTGACCTAGAAAAGAATAAGAACATAATAGGCATATGACTACACAATTGCAACAGTGGGTTCAAGAAACATTAAATTGAATTTTTCTAAGTTTTAAAGAAAATATCTTTGAATCTAAACTTTCAAAATCAGCTACATTTTTATTTAGATGTAAAGGCTCAATAAATATCTCATGCATACAAGACCTCAAAAGATTTACCAGAAGTCCTCTTTGTGAACAATCCACTCTAGAAAAATCATTTTAACAAAAATTTGTAAATTTACCAAAAGATACATAAGTAGTGAGAAAATATTTGGTGTTGTTTATTGTTGCTTAAAAAAGCATATCATGCTGGAGAAGAGACCAGAAGAGTGGAGAGTATGCTAAATTGCTTATCATATACAGGAAGTAGACATGATTATTAATTAAGCAACTAATTAAAAAAAAAACCCTATTGCCATCAAGTTTATTCTGATTCATAGTGATCCTACAGTAGGAGAAATAAAATAAGTATCTTAATAAGGTAATAATTCAAAGGAAATTACCTGAAGAATTAAAATAGATTGCATGATATTCAAACAGTAGAAGAAAATCTGATCTATGCAATTCAAGGCAAGGAAGGGGAAAAAAAGTAGCAAAAATACAATATGATATTTAGAAAATATAAAATAAAGAGTAGAACTGTCCCATAGGGTTTTCAAGGCTGTAAATATTTACAGAAGCAGACTGCCACATCTTTGTCCCATGGTGTACCTGGTGGGTTCGAACTGCTGATCTTTCGGTTAGCAGCAGAGGTAACTGAGCCGAGCACTGCACCACAAGGGCTCCTTGACTTGACAGCAACGGGTCAGAATTAGAGTACTGAACATGTATGCAAGGGCATGATTAAAATAGTAGAATGTGGCATTTAACCTGGAAGGGTTGATAAAGAGTGAATATGTGGTTGAATCAATGAATCAAAGCTCCTAGATAGGTTAAAGAATTGTTGCAGTAGGAGTCCTATAGGAGCCGGAAATGTAGAAATTTATTTAAAGCTGGAAACATTGAAATTAAGATTTTATAGGCTGTACAGTTATTAGTAATGACAAGCTCTAAGATATGACATGGGAATGGCACAAACGGTTAAGCAGTCAAATACCAGCAGAAAGGTTAGCGGTTTGAACCCACTCAGAGGGCCCTGAGAAGACAGGTCTGGCAATCTGCTTTCAAAAGATCACTGCCTTGAAACCCTAAGGAGTAGTTGTACTCTGTACACATAGGGTCCCTGTGATTTGGAATCAACTGTACTGAAACTAATAACAATAGTTTTGAAGCCTGTCCTCCAACTTGAAGTTGGGAATGTGTTTCAGTCATTTGTATACTTTGTGTACATCGTATGGGCTCAGTACATATTTGTACAATTGAACAATGCCTGCTTGCACTTTATTATGGATGACATATTCAGAAAAATTAAGTATTTAAGGCTAAACTACCAGTAGTATAATACAATAATGCTTATTTTAACCCAAAGCATAATTTTGAAATTTAAACTGTGTATATAATCTTTAGCAGATTTATTTATGCTTACATATCAGAATCTCTGGAAAGAAATATCAAGATATTAAGAAAAATCTACCTCAAAAGAATCAATCGATGGCTGACTTAGCCTTTTAAGACATTGCCCTCTGCCCCAAATCTGTCAATGGCATTTAGTTTGTTGTCTACGTATGCCAAAATATGTGTTGTAAATCCTAATCCCTATAACTGTGGATATAATCCCATTTGGGAACAGGGTTTTCTTTGTTATGCTAATGAGACCATATCAGGGCAACCTGTTTAAAGCCAATCACTTTTAAGATAAAAAAGGAGCAGATTAGGCACAGAAACAAGGAAGCACAAATGATAAAAAATTGAAACCATTCAGAGATCACAGAGGAACCAAGGAAGAGAAACAGGAAGTCAAAGATTTTTCCCCAGAAACAATAGAGAGAGAAAGACTTCCCCTAGAGCTGGTGTCCTGAATTCAGACTTCTAGCCTCCAAAACAGTGAGAAAATAAATCTGTGTTTGCTAAAGCCACCCACTTGTGGTGTTTCTGTTACAGCAGTACTGGATAACTAACACAGTCAGTAACTATGCAGTTTATTAGTAATATTGGCAGGTCTGATTAGAAATCTAAATAATGAATTTAGTGCAAAGAAAAGTAAATATATCCAATCTACTTCTATTCCAGAAAAGAAGAAAAAGTGTTGCAACAGTAGACGTCAGCACTAGAGAGAGGAGAAGAGAGAGAGAAATAGTATTTTTAAATGCCTTATAATGTTAAATAAGATACAGGAAAATAGTATCAGTACTTCTGTTGTTGTTGTTTTTATTGTGGTAAATACATATGCAACAAAACATTTAATGTTTCAACAATCTTCACATGTACAGCTCAGTGACATTATGTCTTTCATGTTGTTCAATCACCACCCTTATCCATTCCTATATTATACCATCACCCTTAACAATTTTTAAAAATATATAATATGAATAGAATAAATAAGAATTTTTAAAAAATAACATCATGAAAATGAGGATAGTGAAATTAATACAGTCAAGCCACAAAACAATTCCATATGTATCCCTCATGTTGCCCTTGTATAGCCACACCAACCCTCCCGCCTCCTCCCATTCCCTTCTTTAACCGCTGGCAATTGCTGATTTGTTATTCATTCTACAATTCTGTCATTTCAATAATATTATATAAATGGACTCATATAGTATATAATCATTTGAGATTATCTTTTTTCACTCTGCCTAATTCTCTGGAGGTTCATCCAGGCTGTTTAGTGTATCAATAGTTCATTTCTTTCTATTGCTTAGTAGTACGCATGGTTAAGGATGTACCACTGCTTGTTTAACCATACACCCATTGAAAGACATCTGAGTTGTTTTAGTTTTTGACTATAGACAAGAAAGCTGTTATAAACATTTATGTACAGGTTTTTGAGTGAACATATCTTCATTTCTCTGGAACAAATGCCCAGGGGTAATGTTATTGAGTCTTGTGTTTGTATGTGTATTTAGTTTTTTAAGAAACTGTCAAACTGTTTTCCAGAGTGGCTATACTTTTTATACTCTCACTTGTAATGTATGAGCGGTCCAGTTTCCCCATATCCTCACCAGCATTTGGTGTGATCATTTGTTTTTTTTTTTTAATTATAGTCATTGGAATAGTGTAGTGATATCACATTGTAGTTTTAATTTGTATTTCCTTAATGGCTAATGGTGTTGAACATCTTTTCATATGTTTATTTGCCAACTATATATCCTCTTTGTTGAATTGTCTTTTCATGTCATTTATCCGTTTTACAGTTTGCTTGTTTGTTTTTTACTGTTGAGTTTTGAGAGTTCTTTATAAATTTAAGATGCTGTTCATTTGTTGGCTACATGATTTTCAAATATTTTCTCCCACTGTTTTTATCCTCTTAACAAGTTCTTTCACAGAGCAAATGATTTTTAATTTTGATGAAGTCTAGTTTATCAAATTTTCCATTTATGAATAAAGTTTCTGGTGTCAAATCTAAGAATATTTTCTCTGCCCTAAAGCCAAACCAAACCCGTGGCCTTCGAGTAGATTCCGACTCATAGCAACTTGATAGGACAGAGAAGAACTGTCTCCTAGGGTTTCCAAGGAGTGATAAAAAAAATTCTCCTATTTTTTTTTCTAAAAGTTTTATATTTTTTCCATTTTCCATTTCAGTCAGTAATTCATTTTAAGTTAAGGTTGTTGTTGTTGTTTTTAATAAGGCATGGGACTCAGGTTGAAATGCTTTTTTTTTTTGGCCTGTGAATGTTCATTAGCTCCAGCACCATTTGTTGAAGGCTATCTTTCCTCGATTTCCTCTCTTATCATTTCCTCTCGTTTTAGAGCAATACTTTTAGCCATTCTATAAGGTAGGTCTACTAACAACAAATTCTCTTAGTTTCTCCTCATCTGAGAATATATTTATTTCCTCTTCATTCCTGAAGGATGTTTTTGCTGGCTATAAGTGTACGAGTTGAAAGTACTTTTCTTTCAGTGCTCGAAAAATGCTGGGCCACTTCCTTCTGGCCTCCATGGTTTCTGATGAGAAATCCACTTCATTTGAATATTTTCCTCTTATAGGTAAGCTGCCAATGTTCTCTAGACTTTTTTCTTTGCCTTTCATTTTGAGAATTTTAATTATAACTTGTTTTGGTGTGGATTATTTTGATTTTATCTTGCTTAAAGTTTACTTAGATTCTTGAATCTGTAGGTTCAGGTCTCTTGTCAGATTTGGGATATTTTCAGCCATTATTTCTCTGAGTACTTTTTCAGCACCTTTTTCAAGTTCCTTTTCAGCCTGCCCTCTTTTCCCTTTCCTTCCATGACTCCAATGACATGAACGTTAGACCTTTTGTTATAGTCTCTCAAAAGCCTAAGGATTTTTTTTTTCCCTCAAGTGAATGTTCTCTCTCTAGTTCAGACTGTGTAATTTATATCGTTCTATCTTCCAGTCCACTAATTCTTTCCTATATACACTCCATTCTTTTGTTGAACTCATTCACTGAGCTTTCATTTCAGTTAGTGTATTTTCCAGATAGAAAATTTTGTTCTTCATATCTTCTATTTCTTTGCTGAGGCCTTCTATCCCTTCATTTGTTTCAAACATTCATAGTTGCTTGTTGAGGCATTTTTATCATGGCCACTTTAAACATTGTTCAGACAATTCTAACATCTCTGTCATCTCAATGTTAGCATCTATTGTCTTTTTTCATTGAGTTTGAAATTGTTCTGTTTCTTGGTATGATAAAAGATCTTCTGTTGAAACTTGGACATTTCCATATTATGTTATGAGACTCTGGATTAAATCTTTTGTTTCTCTGGTAACACTTGAGCATGAGATGGGGGGAGGGGGAACACCTCGTTAATGCCAAGTGGTGGTAGAAGTCCAGGTTCTTCAAACAGTCTCTGTTGACACCCTGGAGGGAAAGGGGGTCACTTCTTGTTAATGTTAGAGAGATGAAAGTCCCTATTCTCCACATGGTCCCCACTGACACTGTGGTGAGGGTGGTCTCATTACCACTGGACAATGGCGAAAATCATAACTTTCTATTAGGCCTCCTCTAACACCACTCCAGCAGGGAAGGGATGAGGAGGCCTTGTTACTTCCAAGTCGGGGTGGAAGTCCAGCCTCCTCACATGTTTTCCACTACGTGAGGAGGGGGTAGCCTCATTACTGGCTGGTGGGGATGAAAATCTCAGCTCCTTATTTGGTCTTCTCTGACACTACCTTAGCAGTTGTGTTGAGACACTTCATTTCAGCCTTGTAAGGGTGGAAGTCCAGGCTCTCTGCTCAGCTGTTGCTGGCATAGATAGGGTGAGGCCGCACGTTTATTTATTTATTTATTTTTTAATCTGTGCTGTTTGCATGGAGAGATTATTGTCTAAAAGTTTTCTGTTTAAACTCTACTTTTCCCTGTCCTTTTGCTAGAGATAACATGTTTTGTTTGGGCTTTTTTGTCTGTGCCCATTGGAGTTTCTGGGATACTGGCTTTTCAGCTCAGTCTGAGAGCTATTTGAGTCAAAAAGAAAACTTAGGAAACTCACCATCCTGTCATTCCTTGGATCCCCAGGTCCAAAGCTAATCTGTCCTCTTCTCTTCACCTTTCAGAGTCTACTTATGCTTGTTTTATATATAATGTCCAGGGATTTTAGTTTTGTGTCATAGTATGAACAGAGAAAATTACATCTTCTTCCTTTTATTTTAATAATCTGGGTGTAATGTTATTAGTGCAATAAATGCATTTTAATTTGTCTTTGTTTTGCTCTGTGTTAGCAATTCTTATTATTCTATTTCTGCTTGTTAGTCAAATTATAGGAAAATTTTACTTGCTTTGAAATTATTAAAGCTTGACCAAAAAAAAAAAAAGCTTGCTTGACCCACCTCAAGGCAATTATTTGAGTATAATGTATTTGGCCATTGAACAGTGAAAACGCTGGTCTGTACTTTTTATAGAGTTTTTTTTTTTTAGGCAACTATATCAGATATAAGCTGAAAAAATTCAAATTTGCTGATAAGTTACTGGGTAAAAGAAAAGTTAATCGCTCATATCATAAAATCTTTGCTTTTGACAGAGGTGTAAAAACCTAAAAACAATAAAGCAAGCTCACTTCTATGATATAAGGCATAATGATTTCCAAATTTGAAATCATATAACAATTAAATTCTTCTTGGTGGCCCTCAATGGAGGATCCTGAAATATTTTAGGGAAGGGATTTATATGAATTTGAGGAAAATATTTTCAACAAAGCTGAGCCAATCAGCCTAGATAAAAGCTTCTCAAACCTAATGTAAACAATGGTGTCAGCTCCAAACACACACACACACACACACACACACACAAAACCAAAAACACAAAACTGTTCACTGTCTCTCCCAGTTGGAAATATGTGGCTCTATGTGGCCACTTAAATTGTTTGTTCAGATTTAATAACCTTATAACTTGATAAACTAAATTGCAGCTTGGTTAAGTATCTTTCATATTGGTTGTTGTTTGCTGTCGAGTCGATTTCAACTCATGGCAACCCTCTGTGTGCAGAGTGGAACTGCTCTACAGGATTTTCAAGGCTGTGAACTTTTGGAAGCAGATCACCAGGCCTTACTTCTGAGGTGCCACTGGGTGGGCTTGAACCACCAACTTTTAGTTAGTAGTTCTGCACTTACCATTTGTACCACCCAGAGACTCCTGTCTTTCCCACTGTTTTTGCTGTGTGCTGTGAGTTGATTCTTATACATAATGACCTCGTAGGACAGAGTAGAATTGCCTCATACCATTGGGAGCAGATCACCAGGTAATTTCTCCTGCAGAGCCAATGGGTGAGTTCAGACCGCTGACCTTTTGATTATCAACCAAACACTTAACCATTGTGCCACCAGGGCTCCTTAGGAGAACTATTCAGAGGTTTTAAAGCTAAAGAAAAGCATGTTTAGATGCATGCTTTAGGAACAACTTTGACAGTTGCATGGAGAATGAAAAAATTAGAGGTAGGCAGAATAAATAGAAGCCTGTTACTATATTCCTGGACAGAGATAATAGCTCATATTAAGGCAGTGCAAGTAGAGGTAGGAAAGAAGAGAGGGATCTAGGAAATCTTTAGGACAAAAATGAAGAAAAGTTGACATGACTGAATAAAAGAAATTCACTGAAATCTATGCAAATCTATATAAAAGCGAGGCTTTTATGTCTAGCAATATGGAGAATAGATCCTTTTTTTTTAGGGTGACTGCCCTAGAAAATAGACCCCAAGGCAAAGTTTACTTGCTAAGAGTTTATTGGGTGGTAGACTCCTAGGCCAGTAAAACAATAATGAGGGAAATGGAGTTGGAATTGGAGGGAAAGCAAATACAAAGTGATGAGTTACTGAGCTGGCTGAGTTGACAACAAAACATTGCTGGTTGCATTCTTAAGTGAAAAGTGTGGAAACACTGCACTTCAGAACAGTCTACAGGCAGGGGGAAGGAAGAGGTGCTGACCCAGTCTTGCCTATCTTCTTTCTCTCCTAGTGTAAGTCTTTCCCCATGGAGCATTAATTCTCCCACGCTTCCAGGAAATGTTACCTGGATCCTTCAGTCAGCTGCTGATGATTTTGCATCCCATGGCCGGGGATGAGGTACTTCATGCAAGTCCAGAAATAGTGGGAGGACTGAGAGTTCCCATGATTCTTGTCAAAGCAGACCTGAGTGCTGGAGCTTCTTGGGCTCCCACCACAGCAGCATAATGGGCCTCTGAGACAACACCTAGGCATAGGAGCTGTGATAACCTTGGCAGCATTTGCTGTCATGGACTGATGGACAAGGCCTGGGTAGCAGTGGCAGCTGAACAAAGAACAAGAGGCACCTCTTATGTTAACCATGTTTCATACCATAACATGAGAATAAGAAAGGAGAAGAAAGTCCAATCCTTCAATGTGGTGTCTAACTATAATTTCCTAAAAAAGACATAAAAAGAATTACCAAATACCCCACTTCTTAATCTAGATTTCTTTTCATCTAACTTTGAATTTCAGTAGCAATTTAAAAATTATGAACTAAATTGACTGTCTTAGGCTGGGTTCTCTAGAGAAGCAAAACCAGTAAAGCATATAAATATATATAGAGAGAGATTTATATAAGGAAATGACACACGTGATTGTAGAGGCTGGAATATCCCAAGTCCGTGGATCAGGATAGAGGCTTCTCCTGATTCACATAGTTGCAGGGGCTGGTGAATCCAAGATCAGCAGGTCACAGAGCATGGCTCCCACTCACAGGCTGTGAAGACTGACAAATCCCAAGATCAGCAGATAAGCTGATAGCTCAAGTCCTAAGAACCAGAGGTCAGACCAAGAGGAGGCAGCCACAGGATCCAGAGCAACAAAAAGCCAGAATGTCTACTTATATTCAGATACAGTCCACAACCCCAAGGAAACGCCCTTTCAACTTACTGTCTACTCACAGCAGATTCCATCACAACAGTGATCACGTATAAACCCTGAGAATCATGGCCCAACAAAGTTTACACAATCTTAACTATCACATTGACCATAATTATTTTTCCTCCTCTTCTATTCTTTCTCACTTTCTCACACCTCCCTCTATCAATCTATTTTCTTTCTCTCTCTCTTTCATATTTATGGAAACACTGGTGGCATAGTGGTTAAGAGCTATGGCTGCTAACCACAAGGTCAGAAGTTCGAATCTACCAGTTGCTCTTTGGAAACCGTATGGGGCAGTTCTTCTCTGTCCTATAAGGTCACTATGAGTCAGAATTGACTCAATGGCAATGGGTTAATAAGTTTCATATGTATAACAGAAAAATGAAGAAGTCAAAGCAAGGACTACTGTCATACTGAATGTTAGTCAACTAACTGAAAAACACAAATAACAATTATCATCTTTATTTATATAATTTTCTTTTCCTTTGATATTTATTTTTACTCTTGGAATTGAATGAGTTGAAGATATTCTGCATAACTTCTTCCATTTTGTCTCTTCAATTATATGGAAAAGATCATTTCATTTTATTTATTTTAATTCCAGAAAAAAATATAAATGTGTAGTTAAGAAGGGAAAGAGTTGAAAAATACATGAAAGGTAGTAAATATATGCATTTTTGTGTGTACGGCTATGTGTGAAGAGGGTGGGTTTTTTCTCCTTACTTTTCATAGTGTTGTTGTTCTTAGGTGCTGTCAAATCAGTTCTGACTCTTAGCAACCCTGTGTATGTCATCCTCACAATTGTTGCTATGCTTGAGACCACTGTTGCAGCCACTGTGTCAATCCGTCTCATTGAGGGTCTTCCTCTTTTTCATCGACCCTCCGCTTTACCAAACATGATATCCTTCTCTATGGACTGGTCTCTCCTGATAACATTGCGAAAATACGTGAGATAAAGTCTCTCCAGCCTCGCTTCTAAGGAGCATTCTGGCTGTACTTCTTCCAAGACAGATTTGTTTGTTCTTCTGGCAGTCATTGGTATATTCAATATTCTTCACCAATACCATAATTCAAAGACATAAATTCTTCTTCTGTCTTCCTCACTTAATGTCCAACTTTCACACACATATGAGGTGACTGAAAATACCATGGCTTGGATCAGGCACACCTTAGTTCTCAAAGCAGCATCTTTGCTTTTTTAACACATTAAAGCAGTCTTTTGCAGCAGATTTGCCCAATGCAATGTGTCTTTTGATTTCTTGACTGCTGCTTTCCTGGGTGTTGATTGTGGATTTGAATGAAATGAAATCCTTGACAACTTCAATCTTTTCTCTGTTTATCATAATGTTGTTTATTTGTTCTGTTGTGAGGATTTTTGTTTTCTTTGCATTGAGGTATAATCCATACTGAAGGCTACAGTCTTTGATCTTCATCAGTAAGTGCTTCAAGTCTGCTTCGCTTTCAACAAGCAAGGTTGTGTCATCTGCATATCACAGATTGTTAATGGATCTTCCTCCAATCCAGATGTCACATTCTTCTTTGTATAGTTCAGCTTCTCAGATCATTTGTTCAGCATACAGATTGAATAAGGATGGTGAAAAGGTACAATTCCAATGCACACCTTTCCTGACTTCAAACCATGCAGTATCCTCTTGTTTTGTTTGAATGACTGCCTGTTTGTCTACGCGCAGGTTAAGTGTTCTGGAATTCCCATTCTTCACAATGAGCAAAGTATAAACAGTGGAAGAAGTGAACTAGAGGTGATTTAGAAACTGATTAATTTAACATCATGAAGAAGAAAGAAAAAAAGTCTTTTACAAAGACCTGTACAAGGAAAACTATAAAACACTACTGCATGAAACCCAAAGGGACTTACATAAATGGAAAAACATACCATGCTCATGGATAGGCAGACTCAACATTGTGAAAATGGCAATTCTACCCAAAGCAATTTACAAATACAATGCAATCCTGATCCAAGTACGAACAATATTTTTCAAAGAGATGGAAAAACTAATCATTAACTTTATATGGAAAAGGAAGAAGCCCCAACTAAATAAAGCACAACTGAAGAAGGAGAATAAAGTTGGAGGACTCACACTACCTGACTTCAGAACCTACTATACAGCTACAGTAGTCAGAACAGCCTGGTACTGGTACAACAACAGATACATTGACCAATGGAACAGAATTGAGAACCCAGATGTCAATACATTCACCTACAGTCACCTGATCTTCGACAAGGGCCCAAAGTCCATCAAATGGGGAAAAGACAGTCTTTTTAACAAATGATGCTGGAAAAACTGGATATCCATCTGCAAAAAAATGTAACAGGACCCATACCTCACGACGTATACAAAAACTACTTCCAAATGGATCGAAGACCTGAATATAAAGCCTAAAACTATAAAGTTCATAGAAGAAAAAATAGGACCAACACTTCAGGCCTTAATACATGGCATTAACAGGATACAAACCATAACCATCAATGCACAAACCCCAATAGATAAGCTAGATAACTGGGATCTTCTAAAAATAAAACACCTATGCTCTTCGAAAGACTTCACCAAAAGAGTAAAAAGAGAACCTACAGACTGGGAAAAAATTTTTGGACAGTACAAGTCAGACAAAGGTCTAATCTCCATAATCTACAAGAAAATCCAACAGCTCTACAACAAAAAGACAAATAATCCTATTAAAAATGGGCAAAGGAAATGAACAGACACTGCACCAGAGAAGACATTCAAATGGCCAACAGACCCATGAGGAAATGCTCGCGATCACTAGCCATTAGAGAAATGCAAATTAAAACCACAATGAGATACCATCTCACCCAGGCTTTACTGGCACGAATCAAAAACACTGGAAGTAACAAATGTTGGAGGGACTGTGGGGAGATGGGAACTCTTATGCACTGCTGGTGGGAATGCAAAATGATACAACCATTTTGGAAAATGATATGGCACTTCCTCAGAAAGCTAGAAATAGACATACCATTCGATCCAGCAATCCCATTCCCAGGAATATATCCGAGAGAAATAAAAGTCGTCACTCGAATAGACATATGCACACCTATGTTCATGGCAGCATTGTTCACAGTAGCAAAACGATGGAAACAACCTAGATGCCCATCAACAGATGAATGGATAAACAAACTATGGTACATACACACAATGGAGTACTATGCAACGAGAAAGAAGAACAATGAATCTGTGAAGCATCTTGTAACATGGATGAAACTGGAGGACATTATGCTGAGTGAAATAAGTCAATCACAAAAGGACAAATATTGTATGAGACCTCTATGGTAAAAACCCATGAAAAAGTTCACACACAAAATGTAACAATCTTTGTTGGTTACCAGGGATGGGAGGGGTGGGGGGGGGGAATACTAAATAGGCAATAGATAAGTGGTATCTTGGGTGAAGGGTGAGACAGTACACAGACAGGGGAAACTAGCACAGCCTGTACAAGAAAAGGTCATGGAAGCTCAATAGACACATCCAAACTCCCTGAGGGACTGAATTGCTGGGTGGAGGGCTCTGGGGACCATGGTCTCGGGGAACATCTAGCTCAATTGGCGTGACACAGCTTATAAAGACAATGTTCTACATTCTACCTTGTTGAGTACTGTCTGGGGCCTTAAAAGCCTGTGAGCAGCCATCTAAGATACTCCACTGGTCTCATCCCTTCAGGACCAAGGGAGAATGAAGGGAAAGGACACAAGGAAAAGATTAGTCCAAAGGACTAATTGTCCACAGCTACCAAGGCCTCCACTGGAGTACAGCTAAATGGTACCCGGCTACCACCACTGACTGCTCTGACCAGGATCACAACAGAGGGTTCTGAACAGAGCTGGAGAAGGATGTAGAGCATAATTCTAACTCACAAAAAAAAAAAAGACCAGATTTACTGGCCTAAAGGAGACTGGAGAAACCTTGAGATTATGGCCTCCAGACACCCTTTAAGCTCAGTGGTGAAGTTATCTCCGAGGTTCACTGTTCAGCCTGGGAGTGGACAGCCCCATAAAACCAATTGAGACTAACGAGGTACACGAGTCCAGTGACAAGGGCCAGAAGGCAGAAGGGGACAAGGAAGCTGGTGATAGGGAACCCAAGGTTGAGTAAGGATATTGTCGATGTGTTGTGAAATTGTTAACCATTGTTATAGGGCAACATTTGTAGTAACTGTTAAATGAGAAACAATTTGTTCTATAAGCCTTCATCTTAAGTGAGAATAACAGCACAATTGGAAGAGCGTAGTCAGTGTCACTGAACTGTGTATGTAGAAATTTTTGAAACAGTGTATCTTTGGCTATGTGTATTTTCACCAAAAAAAAAAAAAAAAGGTTGAGAATTTAGAGGGTTAATATGTTGTGGGGTTGTTAACCAATGTCATAAAACAATATGTGTACTACTGTTTCATGAGAAACTATTTGTTCTGTAAGCCTTCACCTGAAGTACAATAAAATATTTAAAAAAAAAAGTCTTTTACAAAACAAGTATTTTCAATTGATGGGGAGTGAGAAAGCCATAGGGCAAACAAACTAGAGGTCAGCATTGAACTTGAATACTCATAAGTAGAAACAGATCAGCGCTCTCCTTATTATCAGTGGAATGTGTAGCTTTTATATATATACAATTTACAGCTTTTTGAAAGACATCTGAATAAGTTCTAAAGATGTCATATTTGTACATCAATTGTTTCCAGGACATATAAAATTCTCGTAAGCAAAAAAAAACTATGATTTAAGTAAGCAAATGAACTATTTAGCCTTGTTTTAGCTATCTATTCATATGTTCTCTGACTTCTAAAATTGTTTAAGTTCTGTTTTTATAACCGTCACCATCCACTTTTGAACACTGTTTCTTTTACAGAAATATATAACACTGCCCTTAGCCTAGCGCATAAGGCAGGGGCTCAATGTGTACAATAATACAATAGTGAATGTTACCTAAGAGCTGGAAACAAGTAGGGTGATGTCCCAGTTTGCTAAACAGTCCTAGTTTATGTCTTTTGTTCTGTCCTAACTATTAATAGTGCACTTGCTCACTCTCAAAAGTGACCTGGTTTCAATGATAAATAAAAGAACTCAAAAAAAGGGGCAAAGGGGTAGTCAAAACAGCCTGGTATTGGTACAATGACAGACACATAAACCAATGGAACAGAGTTGAGAATCCAGAAATAAATCCATCCAGCTATGGACAGCTGATCTTCAATGAAGGGTTGAAGTCCATTAAATGGGAATGAGATAGCCTCTTTAATAAATTGTGCTGGAAAAACTGGATATCCATTTGCAGAACAATGTAACAGGATCCATACCTCACACCATATACAAAAACCAACTCAAAATGGATCAAAGACCTAAATGTTAAACCTAGAACTATAAGTTCATGGAAGAAAACATAGGCACAAAGCTAGGGCCCTAATTTATGGCATAAATAGACAACCAAACATAACTAAAAACACAAAAACAGTAGAGGATGAACTAGATAACTGAGACCTCCTAAAAATTAAATACTTATGCTCATCAAAAACTTCACCAAAATAGTAAAAAAGAGAACCTACAGACTGGGAAAAAAATTTTGTCTATCATATATCTGACAAGGGTCTAATCTCTAAAATATATAGAAAACTTCCACACTCAACAACTAAAAGACAAATAATCCAATCAAAAAATGTACACAGGACATGTACAGACACTTCACAAAAGAAGACATTCAGGTGTATAACAAACATATGAAGAGATGCTCACGATCATTAGCTATTAAAGAGATGCAAATCAAAACTACAATGAGATAGCATCTCACCCCAGCAATAATGGCACTGATCAAAAAAACAGAAAACAAAAAATGCTGGCAAGGTTTTGGGGAGAAAGGAACTCTTATACACTCCTGGACTATAAAATGGTGCAACCACTATGGAAAACAGTATGATGCTTCCTTAAAAAGTTAGAAGTAGAAATGCCATACCATCTAGCAATCTCACCCCTAGGTGTATATCCTAGACAAATAAGAGCTGTGACATGAATAAACATATGCACACCCATGTTCACTGCAGCTTTATTCACAATAGCAAAAGCATGGAAATGACCTAAATGTCCATCAACAGAAGAATGGATAAATAATTTGTGGTATATACATACAATGGAATACTAAGCAATGATAAAGAATAATGATGAATCCATGAAACTTGTCACAACGTAGATGAATCTGGAAGACATCATGCTGAGTGAAATAAGTCAATCACAAAAGGACAAGTATTGTATGAGACCACTACTATAAAAAGTCGAAAATAGGTTTACACACAGAAAGAAACATTCTCTTATGGTCACCAGGGATGAGAGAGGGAGGGAGGGATAATCTCTAAATAGATAGTAGACATATGTTAATTCTGGTGAAGGAAAAGGCAATACACAGCAAGGGGAAAGTCAGCACAACATGACTTAGGCAAAGGAAGACATTGAGAGGTACACAAGAATAAAGGGCATCTACAGTAAATACTATAACATATACAATCCTGCAACAACAGTAATAACAAACAATAATTTATGAGTGGATACATAGATATGTGTGCTAAATAGATGTGGGTGGTCATCCAGGAGTACACTCATATGCATATGTAGGTATGGTTGTGGATAGTTCTATATAAATATTTGTATGTGCTGCATGTGTATTCACATATATAATAGAGCACATAGGGAGCACAGTTATGGAAACTTCTTAGATATATCCAAACACCTGGTGACACTGACTTACTGGGCCTGAAGGCTAAGGACCATAGTCTCAAGGGACATCTAGGTCAATTGTCATAACATAGTTCATAAAGATAATGTTCTACATCCTAGGCTGGTGAGTAGCATCTGGGATCTTAAAAGCTTGCAAGTAGCCCTCTAAGATACAGCTATTGGTCTCTTCTCTTCTGGAACAAAGGAGGGTGAAGCAAACAAATGATTCAAAGAAGCAATTAGTCCAAAGGACTAATGGCTCACATGAACCACAGCCTCCTTTAGCCTGAGATCAGAAGAACTAGATGGTGCCCAGCTACCACTACCAACTGCTCTGACCAGGAACACAATAGAAGGTCCCAGTTAGAATGGGTGACAACGTAGAACAAAATTAAAATTCATAAAAAAGACCAGACTTGCTGCTCTGATAGAGACTTAGGAACCCCAAGACTATTGCCTTAAGACACCTTTAAACCTGGAACTGAAGCCACTCTCGGAGGCTATGTTTCAGTCATATAATAGACTGGCCTATAAAATAAACAATAACACCTTTGAGGAATGTGCCCCATAGAACAATCAACTACATGAGACCAAAAGGGAAACATTTGCCCAAAGGCAAAGATGAGGAGGCAGGAAGAGGCAGGGAAACCAGATGAATGGAAACAGGGAGCCCGGGGTAGTAATGGGGAGAGTGCTGACACACTGCGAGGATTGCTACCTATATTACAGAACTATTTGTGCGTGAATTATTGAATGGAAAACTAATTTGCTGTGTAAACTTTCACCTAAAGCACTGTCTTAGTCATCTAGTGCTGTTGTAACAGAAATAACACAAGTGGATGGCTTTAACAAGGAGAAATTTATTTCTTCTCGATTAAAGTAGGCTAAAAGTCCAAATTCAGGGCATCAGTTCCAGAGGAAGGCTTTTTCTCTCTGTTGGCCTTCTTCTCTTCGGTGTTCCCCCGGACTAGGAGCTTCTCTGCGCAGGGACCCCAGTCCAAAGGACACACTGTGCTCCTGGCACTGCTTTCTTGGTGGTATGAGGTCCCCCATTCTCTGCTTGCTTCCCTTTCCTTTTATCTCTTGAGAGATAAAAGGTGGTGCAGGCCATACCTCAGGGAAACTCCCTTTACATTTGATCAGGGATGTGACCTGGGTAGGGGTGGTGTTACAATCCCACCCTAATCCTCTTTAACATAAAATTACAATCAGAAATTGGAGGACAACCACACAGTTCTGGGAATTGTGGCCCAACCAAATTGGTATACACATTTTTTGAGGGACATAATTCAAACCGTGACAAGCACAATAAAATGTCACAAAAAAAATAAAAAGAGGGCAATAAGATTGCCATCAGGAAGTTAAAGTACAGAAGTCAGAGAAAGGATAAAATCAGAGACAGACATGCATATCTTAAAAACCAGAATAAGAAACAATTGGAAGGTAGTAACATATCTGAGTAAATACTATTTCAATCAGAAAAGTGTTAGTGAATAATAGAAGCCTAGAAAAATAAGTGTTGCAGACTCTTCTCGTACGAACATGGCCCATGTGTAGGGACACCCTGGCCCAGAACATTTCTGTAGCATTTCAGTCACTACAGGGTTCCTCACCGTATTATGAAGATGGATGTATATGACAATCACAACACAATAACATTAATTATTTAGAGTCTACAGCTTTCTTCTCCTGCTCTAATCCTATACTTTTGAAGAAACCTTCTGATCATCTTTTGACTTCTCATGTAGGGCTGTGCATACTCAGTCTTTTATTTAAGTTTTATTTAGCACCTACCTTGTGTCGAGAAATGTGATGGTCACTGTGGATACTGGGGTGGAACTTACTCTCAGGAAGCTCACAGCCAAATTAGGAGAAAGAGAGAGAGAGAGACTAGATAAACACTCCTTGATGTGATAAATATAATGATAGTCACAGACAGGATGCTATGGGAGCCCCTAATCAGCTGGGAATAGGGAGAATGAAATATCAAGGGAGGCTTCTTGGAGCAGGTGACATTTAAGCTAAGAATGAAATGGCTAAATACAAGTTGGTCAAGTGGAATAAGGGAATGTAGAGGAAGACGAAGGAAGCAGTCAAGGAGTTTGAAATCTACATTTTAAATATGTAGTAGTAAGGTTTTTTTATGTTTTAGATTTGCTTTCAGTATGATCTATGTAGTCCAGTGAGAGTGGCAGCCATATTTCATGGTAAACAAATTGCCTTTCTAAGTCACACAGCATTCTCATAGGTGATTGGCTTGTGGGAGTACACTCTTCAAAGAGCCGCTGTCAACTCACCATTAGGCTGTGCATCTGGCAAATAATGCCTCAAAAGCTTGTCCAAAAGAGATTGCTATCACAGTGCAGATCATTCTAGCACATTTGTAAAATATGTCTTAATTTTTCAGAAATATTTCCAAATACAGTCAAAAGATGATGAATAATTTGCTCTATCCATAGAGATGTGGGGATAAAAATGAAGGAAGGGCTGGTTATTAGTTAAACCACAATGGAACTGGACTACCCTTGAAGCAGGAAGTCATGGTAGTCATGAGAGTGCAGACTCTGGATCCAGATTGCCTGAGATGGATCATAGTTCTTGTGACCTTAGTCAAATCACATAACTTCTCTGTGACTTTGATTGCACATATATAAAATAAGGATAAAAACAAGGCTTACTATATAGGGTTGTTGTTAGAATTAAATGAGTTAATGTATGTACAGCGTGTAAAGAATTCCTTGGTCCAAGTTGTGGTTAGATACCAAGTTGTTGTTGACTCATAGCAACCCCATGTGACACAGTAGAACTTCCCACAGAGTTTTCTTGGCTATAATCTTTATGCAAACAGATTACCAAGTCTGTCTCCCACAGAGCCACTAGGTTGGTTCAAATCACCAACCTTTTGGTTACAGCAGAGCCCTGAACTGTTTGGGCCACCAGGGCTCATTCCTTGGTCCATAAAACCAAAAAACCAAACCCATTGCCATCGAGTCAATACCCACTCATAGTGACCCTATAAGAACTGCCCCATAGGGTTTCTAAGGAGCGACTGGTGGATTTGAACTGCCAACCTTTTGTTTAGCAGCTGCATTCTTAATGACTGCACCACCAGGGCTCCCCTTGGTCCATAGTAGGTATCAAAAAAACTGTTAAATATTATTATCTGTGAGTTAACTATTATTATCTGTGAAGCCCTGGTGGTGTAGTGATTAAGAGCTATGGAGAGCTAGGGCTGCTAACCAAAAGGTCTGCAGTTCAAATCCACCAGCTGCTCATTGGAAACACTATGAGGCAGTTCTACTCTGTCCTACATGGTTGCTATGAGTCGGAATCGACTCAACTGCAACGAGTTCGTTTTTGTTTTTATTATTCTCTGTAAGACCCATGACTGTGAGTAATTAAGTTAAGATAGAGCAGATTTAGCCAGCACTAATGATGGAAGTGATGATTTTTAACATTGTAAGTCAATTTTTGTTCATTATACTGAGGTTTTTTCTGAATACCAATATTTTATCATTTCTTTCCCTTTCTTCTTATATTATAATCTACCTTTTCTATTAGTTTGACCATCTGATGTAAATTTAGCCAGTTACTCAGAGAAATTTATCACTAAAGATTTAAAATTTTATCCTACTTCCAAACCCGCTAATCTTCCATTATTAAATAAATGTTATAAAAATAAGTTCTGTTCTAAGCTCTATGTCACTCTTCATAACATTATAACAGAAACCACTTTAGAGAATTTTAGCCCGTATGTTTGCTTTAATTTAGTCACAATTTATTACAATATTGTTTCTTACTCTGTGTATCAGATTTTGGTAGAATAATATGTTCCCATTATATTATCAAGGAGCTCTGGTGGTGCAGTGGTTAAGCATTCAGCTGCTAACCTAAAGGCTGGCAGTTCAAACCACTAGCCCCTCCACAGGAGAAAAAATTGGCAATCTGCTTCCTTAAAGATTATAGCCTTGGAAACTCCATGGGGGCAGTTCTATTCTGCCATATAGGATCAGTATGAGTCAGAATCAACTTAACAGCAAGGTTTATTTATTTTTTTTATCACATTATCAGTGAAAAAAAAAGTATGCATTATTTTATATAATGGTTTTACTGAATCAGAGGAAGATGAAATATTTACTCTCACAGCAATTAATAATAAACTAATGGATTTTGTGGTTAGAGCACCACTGTAGTAAATCAAAGACCTTCATTTTTTATTTTAACTATTGTCATTCTCATGATGTCCCTCCATGCATTCACTTCTTGGCATATGTTGTTAAGCATGTGCCATATGATGGGCAAAGCCCTGGTTGCTCAGTGGTTAAGAGCTAGGGCTGCTAACCAAAAGGTCGGCAGTTCAAACTCACTAGCCACTCCTTGGAAACCCAACGGTGTAGTTTTACTCTGTCCTAAAGGGTCACTATGAGTTGGAATCTACTCAACAGCAACAGGTTTGGTTTTTTTGGTATGATAGGCACAGCACTAAACCTCAATGATAAGACACACCAACAGTTACTGCTTTAAGGATCCTAGTGAAGAAGACTGTGATATAAAGAAAAAATGCAGTGTTGTAGGTATTTACAGGGTAAAGGATGATTATAAACAATGTGGTGGTCAACTCTATGTTGAAATGACAGGATAAATTTCACATAGGTAATTCTTGAAGATTACCCATTTTCCAAGCAGATGGGGAAGGGGAGTTGTGAGTGTTTTTATTTTCAGGCAGAAGGAAAAACCCATGACTAGGCAGAGTAAATATTTTTAATCAGAGTTTTATTAATGTGAAGATTTTAAATTTTATTCTCAAAAATAAAAAATATAAAAAGTTATATAGGTTTGTAATTGTGATGTTTTTAAAACAAGTTCTCTGTCGGTAGCCATTCCAACATCATGGATGCAGAAAATGGGAGGCACAAATGTCATGTCAGAAAGAAGGAGTATAATATGTAGACAAATTCCCTGGCTGATAAACTAAACAATGTCCATTCCATCAAGTCAATTCCAACTCATAGCGACCCTTTAGGAGTAGAACTACCCCATAAGATTTCCAGGGAGCAAGTGGTGGATTCGAACTGTGGACCTTTTGGTTAGCAGCCAAGCTCTTAACCACTGCCACTGGGGCTAGAAAGGATAAATAAAATAAAAATTCCTGGATCTGTGTGAGTGAAGGAAAAAGAAACAAAACAAGAAGAAGAGAAGCTAGTGGCCAGATACGTGCAGGAGCATGATTCAAACTGGGACCTAACAGAGCTAAAAATATCAACAAGATCTTTAGCCACAGATATCAACAACAGTTGCTAGTAAACAAGTCATGGCCCAAGAATATCCCTTTCATTACTATTAGATTAACTTTATACCAGCTAACCAAAAGGTTGGCAGTTCATATCCACCAGCCACTCCTTGAAAACTCTATGGGGGAGGTCTACTTTGTTGTATAGGGTTACTATGAGTCAGAATAGACTTAACGAAATTTTTTTTTTTTTCTTGGTGTACCAGCCGCTTTTTATGCCTCTGGACCTCAGAGATAAGACATTATTCTGGTTCTAATGCATTTAGCGTAAAGGTGGGTCCCTTTTGAAATGTGTGAAGCTCAGCAGCCCAGAGTTGGAGCCTCACTGTTGTGTAGATGGAACACTCAATTAGGTGATGCTTCCTGGGTGTTCTTGCTTTGTAAACTTTTGCCTGTTTACCCTTTATTTCTGCAAGATAATGATGCCTACTATGTTTTTCTGTGACTCTGTTCTTTGGACAATTGCTTTGTCTCCAAAATGTGCTGTCCTATCCTCTCATTCATTCATTCGTAGTAGCCATCGTTTCCTGGCCTCCTTTCATTGTGGTCAGGGGTTGCTGCTCCACTACTGTTAGGTTGGGAATTCAGCTCTGCAGTCTTCTTGGACTGCTTGTCTTGTCTCTGAATAGTAAGTAATAGCTTTGCAATTAGGGAAACTGCATTGCATTGGTGATTTTGAAGAGACTCTGACTCCTGTAAGGTTTTCTTTATGACATTCACTCTTAGGCTCCAATCCTTGCTTCCACATGTAGCTGGTGGCACGCACAGCTGTGAGCGCGACAGCAATGTTGAATGGCTGCTTTTCTTCTTGATCCTTTGCTGTTAATACTGCTTTTTGCAGTACTGCAGAATGTATAGTTGCAATAGTGTTCTTGAGGTAAAAAAAAATTCCTTTGTTTCATGTAGTTGGAAATGACATTTCACTTAAGCAATTTTCTCCCATTGTGTATCCTCATGTTTGTTTGGAGTTATGCTGTAGTAATTATCCTAGTTTTGTGAAGCCAAAAACTTTTTTTTTCTGGTGTATCCCTTTGTTTTTTGATGTGGTGAAGAGAAGGAGAAGCACCAAGGAAGCAATAGAGTATTATTTTTCTCTGCCCAACTATGATACCTCCAATGATGATGCTGATGAAGATTTATTTATTGACTTCAGTGATGATGCTGAATCTGAGTCAAGTTCTGAAGGTGGTAGCAACAATAATGACCCATAGATAGAGGTAAGGAAGTAACAGATGGAGCAGAGAAAGAGATGAATTAGTTGGTGATCATTATGATGCAGGTGAATGGTCAAGGATGTTTTCTACTTTGAAAAATCTAAGAGTCACGACTGGTATGCTTCCCCAAATTTACACTGACTTGGAAGAGTCCAAAAGAGAAATAGATTCTTTTCTGTCAATATTTACGGAACAGATGTTGGAGACTATAAAAGGACCAGACTAATTTCTGTGCAACCCAAGAGTGTATCAAACATTTTAGAGGGAAGAATATTTTAAGTTCCTCCGTAAACTGGAAGCCTACTTCTGTAGAAGAAATAAAAGCATTCACTGCTGTGCATATACTGATGGGCATAGATGTCTTACCAGCACACAGCATTATTGGTCCAATGACCCCTGCCTGGGTGTAGTTTGGATTCAAGAAAAATGAGTAAAGCAGATTCATAAAACTGATTGAAAACACACACTGTAATGACAATTCAAAAGCTGTGGCAAGAGGAGAACCGGTTTATAACAGGCTTCACAAAAAGCACCCATTTATCGATGTGAACAGTAGTCACCTAAAGGAGGTGTGTATGCTATCTAGTGTCACAGCAGTTGATGAAAACATGGTGCCATTAAAGGGAAGATCATTAATAAAAAGTACATGCCCATGAAGCCCGTCAAACACAGGTACAAAGTGTGGTGTTTGACTGACTCTAAAACTAGCTTTGTGACTTTGACAACTATTGTTGAAAAAAAGACATAGTCAATAACTCATCGATGTCCCTCAGAGAGTGTGGTGTCAGGTCTATGTCAGCCATGGTTCAGTACTCAGATGCCCACAGCTTTTGATAATTTTTTACATCATATAAGTCAACACCCATGGAAGCAGCAGTCAACAAATCAAATGACGCATCGCATTGGACAAATCTGCTGCAAAAAACCTCTCTAAAGTGTTGAAAAGCAAAGATGTCGCCTTGAAGACTAAGGTGTGCCTGACCCAAGCCATAGTGTTTTCAACCACTTCATATGCATGTGAAAGCTAGATGACGAATAAGAAAGACCAAAGAAGAACCCACACCTTTGAACTGTGGTGTTGGTGAAGAATACTGAATATACTATGGACTGCCAAAAGATTGAACAAATCTGTCTTGGAAGAAGTACAACCAGAATGCTCCTTAGAAGCGAGGATGGCAAGACTTCATTTCACATACTTTGGACATGTTATCAGGAGGGATCAGTCCCTGGAGAAGGACTCCTTGTTGGGTAAAGTAGAAGGTCAGTGAAAAAGAGGAAGACCCTCAATGAGATGGACTGACACAGTGGCTGCAACAATCGGCTCAAGCATAACAAGGATTGTGAGGATATGTGAGGCCCAGCAGTGTTTCCATCTTTTGTATATAGGGTCACTATGAGCCGGAACCAACTCAAGGGCACCTAACAACAACATAAATTGATTAGCATGCTGGAAGCAAGGCGACTGTATAGTGTCTGCACAGTGAGAATAACTAGAAAGGGGCTACCAGTCATGCTGAGGAGGAAGGATAATTTATTGCGTGGAGGATACATTTATTGTACAAAAGGATTCCATGCAGCTATAAAGTAGCAGGACAATAAACTGGGGACAGTTTTATCAACACTCCTCAATCCACTGCCAATGACTGATGTCTACAGAAAGAACAAAGATGGTTCTTCCTCTAAAATCCGTTGCCCAGGAGCAGTTGCGACATATAACAGCATTGTGGGAAGAGAGGACCGCTTTGAACAGATGCGCGAAAGATACGTTGCCTAAAATGGTGGCATCAATTGCTATTTTTTCTCATTGGCCTTGCCATTGTAAACAGCTTTGTAATGTGGAACGTTTCCCATGAGGGAAAATGTGATCAACTATCCTTCAGTAGGCATCCTTCAACTATTGCTCTCAGTAGGCAGCTTTCCAGGTGCTCGAAAAGACCAAAAAAGAGGAAGACTCTCATTTCGGGCACATTATAAGCCGGGAATCACTGGGGTGCCAAATGAGGTACGCTCAAAAATGATGGAAAGTATTTTCCAATCAGTACGTCTAACAAGCGACACAGACAATGCAGTACTGTGAAGAAGCAGAGTAGAACAAAATGTATGTGTTGGCATTGCCAGGTGCCTTTATGCATTATACCATGTTTTGCAAACTTTCATAAATAAATAAAAAAGAAAGGATAAGAAGAAGGAAAAAAGAATAACATGCGCAGCCTATGCCAGGTGCATTCGTGTTTTACGAATTTTCAATAAAAATTTTTTTTAAAAGTTTTAGCCTTGGCTCATATTAATTTGATTAATTGAAAATATTATTAAATATTAATATTTTAATTATTAAAAACATTAAAGAATAGCCAATCATAATTATAATAAGAAATCAGAAAAGACAGACCTGGGGAGAAATTCACATCAGAAAATGGAAGAGTAGTTTTACGCCATCGATACCTTGCTCAGTCTGATATTTACATTGTACCACTGATACTACCGGTTGAGTTGAGCCAAGTTGTAGCTCTCTAAACAGATTGTGTGTATCAACACAATCTATGTGGATTTTTTCCTATTAAGAGAGGAAATTATTTTAAATAATTATTACACTAGGCTTTATAAGTTGGGATATAAGTTAATATGGGAACAAGTATGAGAATACTGGCTTGAAAAGAGCTAGCTCTCCTCAGAAATTAAATGTTTAAGTTAATTTAAAAGTACAAACTTTTTACAAAGAAAAATTTAGACAACAGATGTTTTGATACTGGTAATATTAATTATAAATATTTTCCATATATAAACATTTATACATTTATTCCAATATTATGCAGTTATATATTTTAAAGTAATCTATATAGAAAATCCCTATTCAAAAAGCAAAACAAAATAAAATCTTATTTTTTTTATTCAGTCCAGATGATAAGAGATGCTAGAAGAAATGTATATTGTAATAATGGGACTTTTTTTCTAATGAGTATGTTGTTCCCAAGGGTAATAGCTGCTTGTTGGCTTTGAACGATGTAATTATTTCTCTGCAGTGAATTAACTGCAGGAGAGAGTAAAGTTTTTGACACTCATAACTCACCCTCTTTTTCTTCTCCTAAACCGCTGAAAATACCTGGGCACAGAATTTGATGTGATCTGAAACCAGAACATCAAGTCAGAAGGTGAATGTATTTTATAGATTCCACAAGCTCTCCACAAGTATGATATACAATTGCTTGCATATTTGACTATTAGTCTAGGTAATTTTTCTGAAGTTGAGGTTGATATCTTCTACTACAATGTCAAAAGTATTAGTGATCCATAAAGTTAAGAGCACTGTTTTAAGTGGGAAGAGCTTAGGGTGTGAGGCTAGTTGAAAGGGAGTTGTTGCTTAACATATCCTACCATTCCCACCCTGTCCTATTTCCTCATTCCCATTGCTGTTTTCCATATTGCCTCACTTCTTCATTTAGGTACAAACTACTGAAGGCCACAGGCCTGTTTCCTGAGCTGATATTGTTGTCATGTTACTTGCTGTCAAGTCGATTCCAATTCATGGTGACCCCTTGTGTGCAGAGTAGAACTGCTTCATAGGGTTTTCAAGGATGTGACTTTTCGAAAGCAAATAGCCAAGCTTGTCTTCTGAGGTACCTCTGCATAGGTTTAAACTTCCAACCTTTTGACAGTCAGTACCAAACCATTTGTATCACTCAGGGACTCCTGTTTCCTAATGTATCTTTGTCAAAGTTTCTGGCAGTTTTAGGATTGTATTTATAGATGCATTTATGATAAAAGATTTTCATTACATAAAGTTTACCATCAAAAGAAAAAAAAAAGCATGGTGTTTTTGGCAATCTGCTAGTTAACAATGGATACTACTATTGCCTGTACTGCTGCTGCTGTTGTTGTTGTTGTTAGCTACCTTCGAGTTGGTTCCGATTCATAGCGACCCTATGTACAGCAGAAGTAAACACTGCCCAGTCCTGCGCCATCTTCATATTCCTTGTTATGCTTGAGCCCATTGTTGCTGCCACTGTGTTGAGGGTCTTCCTCCCTGTACTGCTAGATCTGAGGAATTCACACTGTCTACAAACACATCCAGAGTTTCAAGAACACATTTTATTTCCCAAGTTTGAATATTTGCTTATCTTAGAATTGTTAAGATTATAACTATTTCTTAAAATTTGGTGTTAGTCAACTATAAATCTTGCTTAATCAAAGTAAAATAAGATTAAAAAAGTAGAGAAAATGAAATCAACCTCAGAAGAGAAAAACAACAACAAGAATAATAACAATGGCAAAAATGTTTTCCTAACTCATTACTTTCATAGTTTACTTTCTTCTTCTCCCTTAACCTAACAATTCTATATTAAAAGTTTTCCTTTACACGAAAGTAACTCTTTGTACTTGATGTTGATTTGAAAGTCAGATTGTATCTTTAGGGTCAAAGGTAGAATCCATAGTAGAGAAGAACAATTTAAAAATTCATGTATGGCTTCTACTTTCTCCACGTTAATTGTTTAAGCAGAAGGTATTTGTCTTTACCACAGATCATTCGGTAATTGAAAGCTGTTTGTATTTTACACCACAGGGGTCAGGTTTATGTTCACAGTAACACCCCAGATTAAGGAACAGACCTTAACTAAACGAAGAATTAACCTAGAAAATAAAAATTTATTCAAAGCACAGCTTGTGATTTTTCACCATCTTAGATAAATCTTAACCTTAAAAAAAAAAAAAAATAGCCGTGGTGCCTTCCTGAACACACAAACCTCTTCCAGCTACCAGTCTGCTGTTCTGTTATATGCCTGCACAGTCACACAAACACACACACACAACTGACTGATTTCCCCAGGCCCTCTCTGAAATAAAAGCAATTTTCTCCCCTTTCCCTCATGAATTTTTGTATTTTCAAACTGCAGTGAAACCATGCATTTAATATAGCTCTTCATTTCTTTTTCAATTACCTACAAGAAATAGCCATCATTTAAGTGCATTTAGGAATGTATCATCACAGTTCTCATTGGATACCCATTCTTATATTGACTCTATTTCTTATACTTATCGTTGTAATTGATAGGCCAACCCATTTACATTGAAGTTAGATTTGCAGCACTGAAACTTTCATACCGAAGTAGACTTGACTTTCTCAGACTGTTGTCTGTTTATGCTCACAGTCCATCAGCAGCTTTAATGTAGTATTTATAAATAACTTCTGAGGTGACAAAATTTTGTAAATAAATCTTCTTTTAAATCACAGATCTCAACATAACACTGAATACAATTAATAATATTTACTAGATAAAATGTATTTGTTGTGTAAGAAAATACTATTGGCCTTTTTTATGTTTTATGAAGAAATATACTTCATTTATAATAGGTTTATATTAAAACTTTTTTAAAAAATTTACATATTCTGTACAGTCTGGCCCTAGGTGGTAACTATTAACCAATTACCATTGGTTTAAAAACAAAGTAAAAATACTAATTTTGTTCGTACAAACGGGCATAGCTATAATAATGCCTTATATGAAAAGAGCAATGCTAACATACTGGGCTTTCTTGTTTTTTCTTAAATCAAGCAGCTTGAAACCTGCCATTTAAAGAATATAATCATAGGTGGTTTACTGTGTTAACTACAATCACTGCATCAAGCACTTTATAGATATAGTATGATTTAATTATTGTGAAAACATTTAAGTATTATGTATATCATTGTATAAACAAAACACCAAACCCATTGCCATTGGGTGGATTCCATCTCATAGTGACCCTAGAGGACAGAGTGGAACTGCCCCCATAGGGTTTCCAAGGAGTGGATGATGGATTCTAACTGCTGACCTTTTGGTTAGCAGCCTGAATTCTTAATATTATTGTATTTAAAAACAAAACAAAACCCGTTGCCGTCAAGTGGATTCAGACTCATATATAAGTGAGGTAAATTTGGCATGGGGTGGCTAAATACCTCAGCTAAAGTCAGACAGCAGTGAAGCCAAGACTGGATCCAGGCTGCCAGTTACCATAATCTCTGCTTTTAACTGGTAAACTCATAGAAAAATTAACTCAGTCTTTCTTGCAAAGTATATTTGAAAGCTGTACTACATGTGAAGATTTGAAACAAAAATATTTAAATATACCAGAAACCATACCAAATCCATTGCTGTTGAGTTCATTCTAACTCACAGCGACTTAGATATACAGAGGCAAAAAAAAAAAGACTGGAAGAAAGTATGCTGAAATATTAATAGGATTTGCTTCTGGGAAATACAATTTTGAAAGATTAATGTCCTCAACTTTGTTATTTATAAAAATGTGACCTGGAATCACCTATATACAAATAAACTGAGGGGTATATGTGTATTTGTGTGTTTTGTTTTTTGGTTTTTTTAAAATGCTGATTAATAACACTCATATAAGATCAATTGACCCAAATTCTGAAGTAATAGGTCAGAAGCTTACATTTTTATAAACTTCCCAGGTGATGTTCATGCAGACAAAACTTTAAAAATACCTACTCTCCTTTTGAACTGTTTTCACTTTAATATACTTTAAGGCTATGTAATATTTTAATCTGAATAAAACCCACAAAAATGCCCTTTTTTTCATTTCCACACATCCCACAGTGTCATTTTACTTCACTCTTTATTTCTCCATTACATCCCCCTAAGTTAAGGGCATGGATAAATAAATCTTTTTTCCAAACTATGTGCTTTCAACTGCACTTTTATTTGCTTGAAAATAAAAGTGGTATCTAATAATTTCAGTTTTTGTTCAACTCTCCTTGTTCTGCACCCCTAATTTCTAAACTTCAGTTCTATGAGGTGAATATAGGATAGCAAGTTATAAAACAATGCTACATGAGTTCATATTCAAGGATTTCAAAGTATAACTCCATAGAGAGTCTAAGCAATAAGTGAGTGCTCCATTGTTAGTGAGATCAAAAGGGTCAACATCGGAAATCTCAAATCATCTAATTCAGGGTAGTGTTTAAATCCATACTTTATTACCATTTGAGTTATCCAAGGTAGTAGAATGTAATCCTTTAGGAGAAATACCCTATGTCATTAAACCTTTGGCAAAAATTTGAGCCCATAAACAGATGACTGAAGGTAGAAATTAAAATATCTCTTCCTTTTGCCCATTATTTAAAAGTCTTTCCTCTGTCAAATCCATCTAAAACACTAGATACAAAATTACCTTTCATAAGTATAAATCAGACTATTCATTTCATATAGCAAAGGTAGCAAGAACCTAATTTAGACTAAAGAGTGAAAGAAGGCTATCTGGAGGAAGTGTCATATTTTGAGGCAGCAGGGAGCTCAGGTTGTTGTGTGTGGGCAGGAGAAATGGGGGTGGTTTAGCGGATGGAATCTAGAGTCTACTGAAAGACAAAGACAGATAAAGGCAGGAGTAATGTATGGGTCTTTAGGGCATTTTTAAGTAGTTTGTAGGTGGAGTCGGTGAGAAGTTTTAAACAGGGGAGATGGTATGTTTAGATTGGCATTTTAGAAAGACCACTCTGTTTGAGTGTTTAGGAAAATTTTTGGACTGAAACTCAGGGATGACCTCCTTCTCCTTACCAGGACATATGGTATTTATTGACTTCTTTGTGTAAGACACTGAGTGAAAAGTTTCAAAATTTCCTGAGATAGGTAGCACTCAAATTTTTTTTCTAATAATCTTTTTTTATTTTGATATAATGTAATCCACAGATTTTAATAGTTATACCAAAAAAACAAACCCATTGCTGTTCAGTCGATTCCAACTCAGACTGACCTTATAGGACGAGTAGAACTGCCCTGTAAAGTTTCTAAGGCTGTAATCTCTACAAGAGTAGACTGCCACAACTTTCTTCCACGGAGGGGCTGGTGGGTTGGAACTGCCAACCTTTCGGTTAGTGGTCTAGTACTTTAACCACTGCGTCACCAGGGCTGCTTATTTTGAGGTAAAATTGGCATACAGTATGTATTACATCTAAGCATAAAGAAAACAAAAATCCTCACAACTGGACCAATAAGCCCTTAACCACTATGCTACCAGGGTTTCCAACAACATGATAAATGGAGAAAATATTGACGTTGTCAAGGATTTCATTTTACTTGGATCAAGAATCAATGCAGCAGTCAGGAAATCAAACGTTGTATTGCATTGGGCACATCTGACGCAAAAGACCCCTTTAAATTGTTAAAAAGCAAAGACGTCACTTTGAGAACTAAGGTGCACCTGACCCAAGCCATGATATTTTCAATTGCCTCGTATGCATACAAAAGCGGGACAATGAATAAGGGAGACCCAAGAAGATTTGATGACTTTGAATTATGATGTTGGCGAAGAATATTGAATATACCACAGACTGTCAGAAGAACGAAAAGTCTGTCTTGGAAGAAGTACAGCCAGAGTGCTCCTTGGAAGCGAGAATGGCAGACATTGTCTCATATACTTTGGACATGTTGTCAGGAGGGATCAATCCGTGGAGAAGGACATTATGTGTGGTAAAGTAGAGGTTCACATAAGAAGAGGAAGACCCCTGATGAGATGAATTGACACAGTGGCTTCAACAATGTGTTCCAACATAGCAAGGATTGTGAGAATGGCACAGGACCAGGCAAGGTTTCATTCTGTTGTGCCTAGGGTTGCTGTGAGTCAGAGCTGACTGGACAGTACCTAACAACAGCAATAATTGACACACAATAAACTGTTTAAAATGGACAATTTGAGGAGTTTTAACATATGTATGGAGCCCTAGTGGATATCAGCACAAAGTAGATAGGTAATATATCCAGAAAAATGTTGCACAGAAGTGATGAAAGCAGACATCCTGGCCTGGTTCTTAATCTTAGGTGGAAAATATTCGGTTTTTCACCATTAAGTATGGTATTGTTGTTGTAAGTTGCCATAGAGCAGACTCTGACTCATAAACACCTTACGTATAACAGAGTGAAAATCTGCCTGGACTGCACCCTCTCCATGATTTTTGTTGTTTGAGCCCACTGTTGAGGCTATTGTGTCAATCCATCTCATTAAGGGTTTACCTCATTTTCACTGACCTCCTACTTTACCAAGCAGGATGTCCGATGACATGTCCAAAGTAAGCAAGACAAAGTCTCACCATGCTAGCTAAGGAGCTGTAACTTTTTCATAAACACTCTTTACCAAGTGGAAGACATTTTCTCTATTCATAGTTTGATGAGAGTTTTTAACAGGAATGGATGTCAAAATAAGTTTTTAGTTTCACTGACTTTCTCTGTTTGTATGTGTATGTGTGTGTGTTTTCTATTTCATTGATTTCCACTGTGACTCTTATCATTTCCTTTCTTTTATTTTGTTTGTGTTTCACTTGCTCTTCCTTTTCTTGTCTATTAAGGTAGAAACTGAGGTCATGAGTTTAAGATTAATTTTCTTTTCTAATATAAGCATTTAGTGTTATAAAGTTCCTTCTATGTTGTGTTATAACTGCACCCCACAATTTTTTATATATTGTGTTTCTATTTTCATTCAGTTTGAAATATTTGTAATTTCCTTTTGGATTTCTTCTTGGACTCATAAACTTTCTAGAAGGGTATTTTTTTTTCAAAATATTTGGGGATTTTGCAGATAATTTTCTGCTATTGATTTCTAATTTAATTCCATTGTTGGCAGAGGACATATTTTGTTTGACTTGAACACTTTTCAGTTTATTGAGACTGGTTTTATAGCCCAGGATAATGTTCTAACCTGGAAAATGTTTACGAGCACTTGACAAGAATGTGCTCTGCTGTACTATTATTAGTTGATGGTATTGTTCAAATCTTCTATATCCTTACCCATTTTCTAACAATTATTGAGAAAGCAATGTTAAAATTTAAAAGCAAAATTGTGAGTTTGTTTATCTATCCATTCAGTTCTATAAAGTTTGCTTAATAAACTTTGAACATTTTTTTACTGGGTGTGTTAAAGTTTAGAATTGTTATCTCCTCTTGATGTATCGATCCCTTTATTATTATGAAATGAACTTCTTTATCCTTGTGTCATGGATTAAACTGTGTCCTCCAAAAATGTCTGTCAACTTGGGTAGGCCATGGTTCCCAGTATTGTGTGATTGTCCACCATTTTGTCATCTGATGTGATTTTCCTGTATGTTGTAAATCCTACCTCTCTGATGTTGATTAGGCAGGATTAGCAGCAGTTATGTTAATGAGTCAGGAATCAATCTGCAACATTAGATTGTGTCTTAAACCAATCTCTTTTGAGATATGAAAAAGAGAAGCCAGCAGACAAACAGGGGGACCTCATGCCACCAAGAAAGTAGTGCCAGGAGAAGAGTATTTCCTTTGGACTCAGGGTCCCTGCACTGAGAAGCTCCTCAACTGGAGGAGATTGATGACAAGGACTTTCCCCCAGAGCCAACAGAGAGAGAAAGACTTCTCCTGTAGGTGGCACTCTGAATTTGGACTTCTAGCCTCTCAGACTGTGAGAGAATAAATTTCTCTTTGTTAAAGCTATCCACTTGTGGTGTTTCTGTTATAGCAGCCCTAGATGACTAACACAGCTTGGTATTATCCTTTACTCTGAAATCTACTTTTTTTCTGACACTAATCTAGCCATCTGAGCTTTCTTTTCACTAATGTTAGCAAAGTATGTATTTTTCACCCTTTTACATTTAACCTATTAGCGTCATTAAGTATAAAGTGTGTTTCTTGTATGAAGCAGGTATTTTGGTCTTGCTTCTTAAGATGGAACCTTGTATCATTTTTTTCCTTAATAAAAGTATTTAAAGTAATAGTTGTCCATAAAACTTTTCAGACTATTTATTTCATTAACTTTCATGTTTTCTTTTTATTTTTTAATATGAAATGTATTCTGTTTTATTTTGTGGTTTCTTCTTCAATTCATGAGTTACTTACAAGCATGTTATATAATTTCTAATTATTTGCAGATTTTCTAGATATATTACTGAATTCTAATTGATCCTCTTAATATCCTGCAGTCAGAGATTACAATCCTTTTAATTTTATGTGGCATTTTTTGAAACCCAGTATATGACCTATTTTAGTGAATGCTCCATATTCCCATTGAATAAATAATGCATTCTGCAATTGTTACATATAATGTTCTCTAACATCCAGTTAGGTCAAATGGATTGATAATGTGTTCAAATTTTCTGTGTCCTTATCATTTGTGTGTTTATTCTGTCAAGTTAGGGCATTGAAATCTGCAACTATGATAACGGAATTTCTACATCTCCCCTTAGTTCTGATTTTTTTTTTCCTGTTACTGAGTACATGCATATTTAACCTAATTACATCTTCTTAGAAAATCAATCTTACTACTATGAACATAATTATTTTTATCTAATAATATTCTATTTTAAATTCTACTTTATCTAAAAATAATATAGTCTCAGTAACCTTTTATATTTACTATATACATGTTTGGCATGGTTAATTTTATATGTCAACTTGGATAGGCCACTGTGTCCAGTTGTTTGGTCAAATACTAGTCTAGATGTTGCTGTGAAAGTATTTTGTAGATATGATTAATATTTACAGTTATTTGACTTAAAGTAAAAGAGTTTACTCTGAAAATAAGTAAATAAACAAAGAGATTACCCTGGGTGATCCCTTATTAATAAGGAATTTTTATCAATAGCTTATTCTGCTTTAGCTTCTGGTAAACGTATCATTGATAGGGCTACGTATTGATTATGCCTTATTCAATCACTTGAAGGTCTTAAGAGCAAACACGGTGGTTTTCTGGAGAAGAAATTCTTCTTAGCCTTAAGATTGTAACATAGAAATCCTGCCTGAGTTTCCAGCCTGCTGGCTCACCCTACAATATTTGGATTTGCCAGCCTCCACAATCATGTGAGCCAATTTCTTAACATAAGTCCCTGTCTCAATAAATATAGCCTATCAATACTGTTTTTCTGGAGAATCCTGAATGATACAATGGTATACCCTTATTTTCATCTTTTACTTTCAACCTGCCTTTGTATTTACGGTGGGTCACATGTTTAAAGCATATTTGCAAACTTGCTTGTATATAAAAAACAACCAAACAGACAAACCTACCGACATTGAGTCAATTCTGACTCATAACAACCCTATAGGACAGAGTAGAACTGCTCCATAGGGTTTCCAAGGCAGTAGATTTTTACAGCAGCAGACTGCCCCATCTTTCTCCTGTGAAGCCCCTGGTAGGTTCGAACCTCTGACCTTTTGGTTAGTGGCAGAGCACTTTAACCACTGTGCTATCAGGGCCGACTATGCTTTTATATACTCTGATAAATTTTGTCTTTTATATGGATGAGTTGGTTTTATCGGTATGATTATATCATCTCTTGAAAATGTCTGAGCTCTAGTTGTCATGTGCAGTTTCAAACCGCAGTTGTATCTCAAGGATTTACCATGTTACTAAGTAATAAAAGAATACCCTCCACTCAGCTGAAATTCAAAGATTCTTTCAGAATTAGAATAAGAAGGATATGTTTTGCAATTAACTAATTCCTTTGTGCTGTCATTCAGGAACACATTTATTCCAAGTAGTAATAAACTTTCTTATTAATATCTCATTATAACTGATCCCTTGGCACCATTTCACATATACAGTATGGCTTACAAAGTCATGATGATCTAATAGAAAAATGTTTTCTCCTGTAGTTTGATTTGTCGGTGCTAAATAGAGCAAAAAGCCATAAAGCATTTCTCCCTTATCTATGAATTTAAAAGATGCTAATAGTTCATTCTTAATATGCATAAGATTGATTTCACCTACCTATAAAGCAAAATAAGGAGGCTTGATGGCAGAATGGTTAAGTGCTCTGCTGATAACTGAAAGGTTTCCAGTTCGAACATATCATCAGCTCCACGGGAGAAAAGATCCGGTGATCTGCTCTGGTGAAGATGACAGCCTAGGAAATCTTACAGGGAAGTTCTACTCTGTCTTATAGGGTCATTCTGAGTCCAAATCGACTCAACAGCAACAATAAAGCAAAATATATTCTAGCATGTGAACAATATGGCAATTGCTTTTACACATAGTATGTCATTGATACAGTAATAACCATAATATTCAACAAACAAATTTTTATCAATTGCTTCTTCTCTTTTAATTTCTAGTAAATGTATCATTGCTTAGGCTGCTCATTTCATTAATGTCTTAGTAATAATACAACTTGAATATGTTTATGTGTTTTTAATTTTTGTGTAAGTGATACAAATGTAAATAAAATGAGCCTTTAATTCTGGTCTCTCTGTTACTGAAGGAAAAACTAATTAAATTCCATATTTGTTTTAAAAAAGTATATTTTGGTTTTATTGTGAAAAGATATATAGTTTAGTTTACCAGCTGTCTTGCTTTGCCATACCTGAAAATTAATATAAAATCTTTGATGGCATTATTATAATTTTCAAAAATATTTTTGTAATAGTCAATGTAAGAGGAATAGGAACTTAAAATTTACATTCCTATAAAATCCAATTCTTGAATCTTAATCAAAGTAATCACTATTTGTACTTTACTTTTTGGCTGCCTGAGAAAAGTCATTGAACTTGGAGATTCACTTTTGCCAGCATATACAGATTCTCATTTTGTATTTTTCCTGTTAATTTTACTTAACACTTAAATTATTGTTCTGCATTGTAGTACTTTATGACTATTTTTCCTCCTGTCTGTATTTTGTTAAAATACTTTTGAGTCATTTACCAATTTTTGTAAAAGGGAATTAAAATATAACACATTAGTCACAATAAATATTCATTTAAAACATAATTTGAAATGACATAAAATCACATGATTTTAGACTCTCTCTTAAGAGAGACTAAACTATTTTCTGAATATTATAGCAAATATACACACTTTTTAAAACTTGTGCTGTTAAATACATTTAAAAGTGTATAAGAAAATAAAAATTAATTCATATTGTAAATTTAATACAAAACAAATTTTTATTGCATTTTCTTATGAAGTAGTTAAACCACTACAGACTTAATAGGCTGCTGGGAAACACCAAGAACTGAATATCACTAATATGAGTATTTATATAGGGTTTGTTTCAGAATAATAGCTCTCAAATTTTTCTTCGATAAATACCTGAGAATATCCCCATTCACAAAGTACATCCAGAGGTTTATTTTCCACTGATTCTATAGAAGATATTTTACATGCAATTTTTTGACATAATTGTAACTTTTCCTTCTTCCCCATCCCCCATGATATCATGAGTTCAGATGGTCATCAGGTTTTAGAGTTACTTTAAAAGTAGCTTTATACTTTTTTTTTTGGTTGAATTTTTTTCAAATAGTATTGTTTGCGATACTATACTTCGAAGATACCTATTAAAGTCAAGAAGAGAAAGCTGGAGGATAGAGATACAACCTCCCCTCAGAAAGATCTGGAAGACATTGTGCTAGATGAGTAATCACCTTTAGTCTACTTAACTTTATAATTTTCGGATGAGAAAACTGAGATTATTAACTCATTCAAGTCACATAACCCATAAGCTGTATTTAAACTCCTGATTATTAGAATCTGAAGCCCATTCTTATACTGTATTTCATTGTCTCTGAAAGCATATCAAGTAAATTATTTTATGAAGAGACTAAAAAGCAATGTAAGTCGAAGTGCTGTTCATAGACAACTTATGCTGGAAAAAGCTGAAGTATTTGTTAAAAAAATAATGATAAGGCATTTTAATTGATTTACACTAACTTTCTGGCTGAGTCCATGTCTTAAAATTCTTCTCAACCATGGCTGTAGTCAACTATAAACATACTTGAGCTCAAGCTAAAGACTAATTTCCATTTGTTCTTTAACCAAACATCAAAGGATTTTTTTCATGCTCATAAACCAAAAGTCTGGCTTCATAGAGGATAAATTTCAGTTATTGTTTTTTAGTAATGTAAAATTCAAAGTGATCTATGGAGTTATACAATTTTTAGGTTTACATGTGTACGTTCATAAGTGGTTCATGTCTTATCTATACATATTTACAGATAAATTACTGCAAAAGCCCAGTTTTAATCCACTGATATTCATATATTTATATTCATCTTATTTTCACAGTCTTCCCTACTTACTCAGAAGTATTTGATTTTAGAAATTTGTTGCAATTAATTTCTAAGGAGAGAACTTTATTATTACTATTTTTACTTAGTTGAAAACCTCAGTTTTGTTACCTGTAACTTATTATGTGTTCACTTATTTTTGAGATACATAAGAGTAATATTCCTCAGCAATTACTTAGCAGATAGATGTTAATTATATGTATACAAAGGTGGATCGTTCATAAACATTTGGACAATTTTGTAAGAACTCGAAATATAAGTAGCATCACTGTGCCTGTTCTGGTACATAGAAGTGGGGATGGCAAATATGAAGAGGGTAAAGAGAGGTTTCCCACAGATGAGATTTAGTTTTGTGTCCTTTTCTGTTGTTATTACCTGCTGTCAAGTCGACCCTTAACCCATGGCGACCCCATACACAATGATATGAAATGCCACTCGATCTTATGCCATCCCCATGACTGGTTAGAGATCAAACTGTTGTCATCCATTGGGTTTTCACTGGCTAGGTTTCAAAAGTAGATCACTAGGCCTTTGTTTCTAGTCTGTCTGAGTCTGGAAGCTTCCCTGAAACTGTTCAGCATCAGAGCAACAAGTAAGCCTTCAATGACAAATCTATTAAATCATTCAAGATTACTGGATATATCTACTATTAAATCATCCAAGATTAAATCATCCAAGATTATTAAAAATAATGACTGGTCCTTGATTGGCTAAGTCAGTTAAGTCAGAACGATTGAGAAATTGTGTGCATGTAAGCATGACAAAAGCCATTGGAAAGGGCTAAGAGTTTGGAACTTGTGAATAACATCACCTTCTGAGAGAAAAAGTTTTAAAACTGGGGCTGTAACTAAAACAAGGTAAAAAATTGATTCTCCTAAAGGAGAAAGAAAGTCAAACTGAAGCGTCAAAAAAGGAAATTCCCAAGTCATGGTTCGTGTGCTTCTAGCACTCTCCCACAGTATTTAATGGGATCAATTAGAATTCAGTAATATGTCTAGAAAATCTAGCTGGTCCACTAGTATGGAGCTCCCATTCCCTTTTCAGGCAGGCATACAGAGCGGAGATCTCTGACACAGTACCAGGAAAAGATATCTAGATGCACAGTCTGCTAAAAATCATAAAATTACCTATAATCTGAGTCTCAGATCAGGAAGCAAGTCTTGTATCACTTCTCAAAATAATAACTGACTTCCCAAGTAGATTTTTTGAATGGGTAGAGAATACCTGACAAACTAACATATATTTATAGTACATTTTAGACTTTTCATTCAGATTAAAACATAAATATCTTGGAATTTTGGGATAATGCACATCAGTACAACCTGAATCCACATCTGTAACTGACACGATTGCTGGAAGGAGGATATTGAAATTGAGGGGCAGATATGGAGTCTTAAACTAAGCAATGCGTTATACCAAAGTTTCTCCGCAACTGAAATTGAGAGACGCAATGAGAGAGGTCAAATATAGGTTTATTAGGCCTAATAAAAGAGGGCAAGTTGACAATCAAAGCTAGACACCCAGGATGCAAAAACAAATCCAAGCTGCAAGCAACATAGTTGTATATACTGTGAACTGCAGAGAATGAACAAAACGGTCAGAAGAAATATAACCAGAATGCGCCTACAAAGCGAGAATGGCAAGACCTTGGCTCACTTACTATGGACATGTCATCAGAAAAGACCAATCACTAGAAAAACGTTGGCAAAAATGATGAAAACCCTCAGTTAGATGGATTGACACAATTACTACAACAATGGGCTCAAATATATCAAAGATCACAAAGACAGCGCCACAGGACCAGGCAACTTTTCATTCTGTTATGCATAAGATGTGCATCAGTGTTGTATCCCTTCACATACCTATTCAGTCTGTTTGCTGAGCAAATAATCCAAGAAGCTGGACTATATGAAGAAAAATGGGGCATCAGGATTGGAGGAGATTCATTAACAATTTGTGTTAGCAGATGACATAACTTTGCCTGCTGAAAGTGAAGAGGACTTGAAACACTTACTGATGAAGATCAAAGACCACAGCCTTCAGTGTGTATTACATCTCAACATAAAGAAAACAAAAATCCTCACATCTGGACCAATAAGCAACATCACGATAAATGGTGAAAAGATTGAAGTTGTCAAGGATTTCATTTTATTTGATCCACAGTCAACACTCATCGAAGCAGCAGCCAAACAATCAAAAGGCTCATCGCATTGGGCAAATCTGCTGCAAAAGACCTCTTTAAAGTTTTGAAAAGCAAAGATGTCACCTTGAAGACTAAGGTGTGCCTGACCCAAGCTGTGGAGTTTTTAATCACCTCATATACATGTGAAATCTGGACAATGAATAAGGAAGACCGAAGAAGAATTGATGCCTTTGAATTGTGGTGTTGGCGAAGAATAGTGAATATGCCATGGACTGCCAAAAAAATGAACAAATCTGTCTTGGAAGAAGTACGACCAGAATGCTCCTTAGAAGTGAGGATGGCGAGACTATGTCTCACATACTTTGGACATGTTATCTGGAGGGATCAGTCCCTGGAGAAGGACATCATGCTTGGTAGAGTGTCAGTGAAGAAGAGGAAGACCCTCGACAAGAAAGACAAACACAGTGGCTGCAACAATGGACTCAAGCATATAAGGATTGTGAGGATGGCACAGGATCAGGCAGTGTTTCATTCTGTTGTACACAGGGTCGCTATGAGTTGGAACCAACTCGACGGCACCTAACAACAACATACATATGTTGTCATAAGTCGGAGCCAACTAGAGAGCAAATAGCAACAACAAAAAATGGTCAATCAAGATTCAATAAATGAACAAGTTATGAGGAAAAAGCCCTTCCGTATACTAAAATTGCACTCTACAATAAAATAATCACTAGCCACATGTCATTATTTACACTTAAATTAAAATAATTAAAATAAAAAAGGATTATATTTTCTGCTTGTCAATCACACTAGCCATGATTCAACGTTCTATAGTGCTATGTAACATGGTGTTGTTGTCGGACGTCCCGTTGATTTTGACTCATAGTAATCATACAGAGTAGAACTGCCCAGTAGGGTTTCCAGGGCTGTAATCTTTAGGAAAGCCGATTGCAACATCTTTCTCCCTTGGAGCGTCTAGTGGGTTTGAACTGCCAATCATTTCGTTACCAGCCAGGTGAGTGCTTAACTACTGTACCACCAGGGCTCCTTCACATATGTCTAGTGCTACTTTATTAGACAGTAGGCCTAGATCATTTGCATCATTACAGAGAGTTCTTTGAACAGTGCTGCTTCAGAGCAACGGTCTCGAACTTTCACAGATAGTAGCAACTTGCATTTGTGTTGATGTATCAGCCTGAATTAAAGGTATTTCCAAATACACAATCTTACTGAGGCTAAAAAAAAACCATTAATACAGATGAAATAAAATTTTTGGACGTTCAAACCTTGGGACTAGATCTTGGGTTTTGATGACAACATCATATTCTTTGGAATACAAGCAGCCATCATTCTTTATTGGCCTCTCTTGCTAAACTTCAATAAATACAAGAGTGTATTTCTGCTAATTATTTATAGATTCATCCACAAAGTATTGAATGTAATAAACATCTGTTGGGCACTATGGTGGGAGCAAGGAGCCCTGATGATGCAGTAGTTAAGCCCTTGACTGCTAATCAAAAGGCAGGCTGTTCAAACTCTCCAGACATTCCAAGGGAGAAAGATGTGGCAATCTACTTCCATAAAGGTTCCATCTTTGGAAACCACATGGGGCAATTCTACCCTGTCCTTTATGGTCACTATGAGTCAGAATTGACTGAAAGGCAATAAGTTTGATTTTTTTGGTTATAGTAGAAGGGGAGCTCCTGGGTGGTGCAAATGGTTAATGTGCTCAGATGCTGACCAAAAATTTGGAAGTTTGAGTCCACCCAGGAGCTCCTCAGAAGAAAGGCCTGGCAATCTACTTCCAAAAAATCAGCCATTGGAAACCTTATGAGGATAGTTCTACTCTGATGCACATGGGGTCACTATAAGTAAGAGTCAACTTGGCAGCAGCTGGTTTGTTTTGTTTTTATGGTAGGAAGTAGAAAAGCAAAGATAACTGAGATACATATTGTTCCTATAATAACCTTATAGCCCACAAGTGGAGATATGTGTGCAAGAAAATTATTCTAATATGTCATTAGTGTTATAATGTACATAGTTCTGGCTGCTTTGAAAAGGGTGATTCTTACAGTTTCAGTTCTTACATTTAAGACTTTGATCCATTTTGAGTCAGTTTGCATATATGGTGTGAGGTAGGGATCCAGGTTCATTCTTTTGTTTGTGGAAATCCATTAGTCCCAATACCATTTATTAAAGAAACTCTTCTTTCCTCATTAAATGGACTGGGCACCTTTGTCAAAAACCACAGATACACGGGTTTACTTCTGGACTTTCAATTCAATTCCATTGGTCTATATGTCTATAATTATACCAGCACCAGACTGTTTTGATTGCTCTAGCTTATAAATATGTTTTGAGATTGGGACGTGTGAGTCCTCCTATTTTGTTCTTCTTTTTCAAGATTGCTTTGGAGACTCAGGGCTTCTTGCAATTCTGTATATATTTGAGGATTAGTTTTCTTCCATTTCTGTACAGAACGCTGTTGAAATTTTGATGGATATTGTATTGAATCTGAGATTGAGTTAAGTAGTATTTTTTTTTATCATTGTCGTTTAAATGAAGTTGACATTTCAAGTTAGTTTCCCATACAAAAATTTATACATACATTGTTATGTGACCCTAATTTCTCTCCCCATACTGCAACAGCACACTCCTCCTTTCTACCCTTGATTCCCCATGTCCATTCAACCAGCTCCTAACCCTCTCCGCCTTCCCATCTCACCTCTGGAGAGAAGCTGCCCCTTTGGTCTCTCATATCTACTTGAGCTAAGAGGCACACTCTTCACGAGTATCACCTTATGTCCCACAGTCCAGTCCAATCCCTGTCTGAAGAGTTGGCCTCGGAAGTTGTTTTAGTTCTGGGCTGATAGAGAATCCAGGGGCCATGCTTTCCAGGGTTCCTCCAGTCTCAGTCAGAGCAGTAAGTCTGTTCTTCTTACTAGAATTTGAGTTCTGCACCCCACCTTTCTCCTGCTCCATCAGGGACTCTCTTGATTTAAGTAGTACTGACATCTTAAAAATATTAAGTCTTCTGGTCCATGAGCATGGAATGTGCTTCCATTTATTTAGGAATTCTTTAATTTTTCAGTAATGTTTTAAAGTTTTCAGTGTACACATCTCTCACTTTTTGGTTAAATTTACCCTAAAAATTGTATTCTTTTAGATGCTAAGGTAAGTGGAATTGTTTCCTTCATTTCCTTTTCAGATTTCTTATTGCCTTGCTGATATATAAAAACTCAACTGATTTTTGTACATTGATCTTGTATTCTGCCACTTCACTGTATTACCTTATTAGCTCTGTGTCTCAGCAATAATTGAATGACTGCTAGGTGAAAGACATTGTATTAAGAGCTAGGAGCCTTCAAAGATAGATCTTGGATGTGTTTCTACCTATAAGGTGGGCCATGAAAAATTAGCAGAAAACTCTGATATGGAAAGGAATAAGAACCTTGCAGGCAGAGAAAGAGAATGAGAAATTTCATGGCAAGATCATTAATCACTAATTTGGTGTGTATGAAACATACAGGTACATGGATGCAGTAGAGGGAAATGGATGGATCTAAGAAGGTAGGTTGGAACCGGTTTGTGTAAAGTTCAGTATGTATCTAAATGGCATGTCAAAATGTTAGTATTATTTGTAAGTAACATAGAAAAATCAAAGTCCCTTTTGTTCTTTGTAGCAAAGAAATAATAAGGTTGTATTTTGTAAGCAATTTTATTGACAGTGTGAGGAATGTATTAAAAATAAAAATGTTGGAAGCAAGAAAACTAGTTAGAAGGTGTTTGCAATAGAATAAGCAAAAGATAATGAGAGTCTGGCCTCTGTATATATGCAGTCCTGGTGGTACATGTGGTTAAGAGCTCCGCTGCCAACCAAAAGGTTGACAGTTGGAATCCACCAGCGGCTCCTTGGAAACTCTATGGGGCAGTTCTACTCTGTCCCATAGGGTCGCTATGAGTGGGAATCAACTCAACAGCAATGGCTAGTAGTAGTAGGCCTCTGCATAAACACACCATAGAACCCAAAACAGTTGAGACACTTACTTCTATGCCTCCTTCACAAAGTATCTCCTTGGGAACAGTTCATATATATCGTTGTAGCTTGAGGGTCAGCATAGTCTTTGACACACAGGTAAGCTCAATAAGTGTTTGTTGAATGAATAAATAAATGCTAAAGAATGTTCTATAGGCATCTATAGCTCATTATGGGAGCAGAAAGTAAGGATTAAATAAATCTGCCTGAGAATAAGGTCACAAAATAGGTGAAATACGACATGAGTCTTAAAGGATGAATATGAAATCAATTGTCAGAGATGAAAAAAATTTCAGAGAGCATCATAAATAAATGTGAGAAAGTCTAAGAGATGTGTAGAAGTGTTGAATAACAAAGATGGTCTCGAGATATAATGCTGTAATTAAGTCGAAATAATACTGTAAGAAGCAATCTCAAAAGAAGACTGAGACTCAATAAGTAATGCCAAATAGGTTGGAAACACACCTGCCGTTTAAGTAAGGAAAAAAAAACCAAAGATGTCTACCCCCATGATCTTTTATATTCAATATTGTACTGGAAGTCATAAACATTTCAGTAAAGCAAAAAGAAATTTAAAAGCAAAAGAATGAAAGAGGAAATTAGACATTTATTATTTGCGTATCATATGACTGTCTACATAGCAAATAAAAAAAAATCTTCAGATAAATAAGAAATAAGAGTATAGTAAGGTGGCTGGGTATTTAAGATCCATGTATATAAAATCAACTACTTTCTACACAGAAGCAACAAACTATGAAAACAGTATTTGAAAAAGGATACCATTTGCAATAGCTATAGAAACTATAATTACCTGGGAATAAGTGAAACAAAACGTGTGAGAATTTTATGCAAAAAATTATAAAGAACATTAAAAAAGACAAATAAGTGTTCATGGACTAGAAGACAATATCAAGCAAACACTAATTCTCTCCAAATTGATGCAAATGGATCATTTAATTCCAATTAAAATCCCATGTGTATGTGTGCATGTAACTTGAATAATTGATTCTAAAATTTATGTGATATGTCTGAAGACAAAGAATAAGGACTGAGAATTTTTCCTTCCAAGGGGGGAAAAAAAAGCATATTATAACTCTATAGTAATTAAGACACTGCAATATAGTTATAGTTAGAGACAAAGTAAAAGAAGTAAATACAGAGCCTAGAACAGGCCCACGGATACATGAAACTTTTATATCTGTTAGATGTGGGATGGTACGTCACTGAGCAAAGGAGATACTGCTCAATAAATTAAGTAAGAAAAAAATGGTTACCCATATGGGAAAAAAATAAATATACACACTTGAATTATAACTAAAATGGTAAGGTAAAACTTTAAAATTTTTAGAAAAACGTATAGATGCATATCTTTTTATTGTCATGAAAGGAAAGCATTTATTATATTTACCAAAAGTGGTAACCATAAAATTAAAACATGATAAATTTGGCAACAATAAAATTTGCAACCTCTTCATAAAAACACATGTTGAAGAAACTAAAACTATTTAGTAACATGAGGAGAGAAGATAATTGCAGCACATATAACAAAATAACAGGTTAGATAATAACAGTAGTGTATAGACTCTTAGCAATTACTCAGAAAAACAATAGAAATATGTTTAAAGACCTGAGTAGACATGTCACAGAATATGAAACACATATAGCTAATAAACATAAGATCGCTAGCACTGGTTATCAGGCAATGTGCAAATCAAGACCAGAATAGCATTTGCACCCACTTGATAAGCAAAGATTAAAACAAAATATGACAAGACCAAGAGTTGGAGAGGAAATGGATTATCAGGTTCTGTTACATATTTATGGTACAGGTGCTGATTTTACAGTGGCTTTGGCAGTGTTGTAGAGTAGATCATCAGTATGCCCTAAGGCTTGTGGTATGTATATCCAAGTGAAATTTTAACACATGACTATCAGAAAACATATACAAAAATATATACAGTAGCACAATTTTTAACTTAAGGAAAAAAAAATTCTAATACCCACTGACTGGAGAAAAGATAAATAAGTTACAGTGTCTTCAGCCAATAGGACATTACATAACAGTGAAAAATACAGACAAGGGTTATGAGGAAAAATCTTAATAACATCATTTTCCGTGAAAAAACAGAGGTTTCAGAAGATATCCTAGAGTATCATACTTGTTCTCTGTGTGTGTGTGTGTGTGTGTGTGTGTGAATGTCTTTCTTTGTACATTTCTCATCCCACTGTATATTGTCTACAGGCAAGTAGAAGGGAGAAAAGGAGCTCTGGTGATACAACGGTTAAGCGCTTGGCTGCTAACTGAAAGGCTGGAAAGTTCAAATCTACCCAGTGACTCTCTGGGAGAAAAGACCTAGCAATCTGCTCCCGTAAAGATTACTGCTTAGGAAACCCAATGGGGAAGTTCTGCTCTGTCACATGGGGTCTCTATGAACTGGAATCAACTCCGCAGCACCTAGCAACAACATCAACACTGAAAACCTTGGGAATGTTGAAGACACAAGACGAAAATTGGAGTAAAAGAAGTTTCATTGCAAATAAGGAAGTGGAAAAGAAAAGAACAGCTTTTATTCAGAGACGGCAATTTCAGAGTTTGATACTTGGAGGTGAGGTCTTATTCTTGCGGCACTGAAGGCAAGGTTGTAGCTAAATATATATGTTACTAAAATAGCCTTGAAGCAGAGGAAGCTCAGGATTCTTTATGAGTCATTACTGGAGATTGATTTTATTTGTTTTGTTTTGCTTAAAAAAAGTATTTACTTTCTACCAACATATGTGATAGTCAAAAAGATCATGTCTTAGAACATTTAAGAACAGTATATGGCTGTGTAATGGTTAATTTAATATGTCATTTTGGCTACTGTACCATGGCCAGTTGTTTGGTCAAATACTAGACATTGCTGTGAAGGCATTTCATTGATGTGACTAACATTTACAATCGGTTGACTCTAAGAAGATTACCCTACATAATGTGGGTGGGCATCATCCAACCAGTTGAAGCCTTTAAGAGAAAAAAACAGATTTCCAAGAGGATAAGAAATTCTCCCTCAAGACTGTAACATTGATATCTTGACAGAGTTTTCAGCCTGCCACCTGTCCTACAGATTTAGGACACAAGAGGAGTTTCCAGCCTGTTGCCTGACCTATGGATTTTGGCTGGACTTGCCAGCCACCACAATAGTGTGAGCCAAGTCAATGGCTTAAGCAGTGGCAGCTGTACACCAGTGTTTTCTCACAGGTTAAGTATTCCAGTCTTCAGAAGGGAACTACTGAAAAGACACATAGGGCATCTCAACACCTTTAGACCAGAATGCAATCTTGCATCAGCAGGAGAAAATGCAGGCACTGGGGTGGTCTATTCATCCTGAAATTCTTCTTGAACTTAGCCTTTTCAACAGGGGTGAAGTCTTTCTTTTCAATCACTTATGGTTCTCTACACAAGTAGAGATTGGACATGACTTTTATTGATGCTCACAGCAAATGGTGCCACACTTGAACAAGACTTCCTAGTATAGGAACCGGTGTTACTCAGGACTATAATGGGAAGATTAAGATAAGAACCTTTTCTGCTTAAAGCTGCCTGGATTTGGTTAGTGAAGGTTCCAGAAGTGAAGTGCCAGCACAACTTCAGTACAACATGCTGGTCAGCGTTCCAAGAGGATATGATACTGATGCCAGCCTGACTGCCAGTGTCAACAATGGTCCAGTCTAACAACAGAAGCTTCTCATATGTACTTTTCAGACTTAGGATATAGATATTATTACTTTTCCTTCTGGAAGTCAAGGTTCGTGTTACTTAAGCACATTCCTGCAGCAAGGAATTTGAGAACATACCAATTTTCCCTTTGTCAGACATTAAGGGCTCTAGACATTAACTCAGGAAAATGACCTATGGGCCCTTTCTAGGCAGCATGGAAAAAATATAAAGTTTTGAAACTCTTGAAATCCTATTTTTCTGTCAATACCTTCTCTATCTCCTTTTCAAGCCTACCCTCCTTACCCAACAATTAAAATTTGGAGGTAGTCAAGGCTTTTCTTAGATCCTCATCTCTCCCTAGTCGGTACTCTTTATATACACAAGCTTGTTTACATTTACAGCTTCAATGAACATCTCTAAGATGCTGACTTTAATATTTATTTATGGAGCCCAGACTCTTAAAGAGCTTTAACTCATACATGCATAGTCAATTGCCTGCAATACATTTCCACTTGGATGTTTCAGAAATATCTCCACCCATTGTGTCAAAAAACAAAAATGCATCTTCTTCCTCACAAATCTAAAACTTCTTCAGTTTTCTTCTATTTCCTATTTCAGTTGATGGTAGCATCATGTGGGAAAGCCATAAATCTAGTACAGATCTGCATAGTATGCTCGACATTACTACTTCTCACCAATCCGGTTTTCCTCTCTTTTCAGACTGCACTGCTCTACTGCTCTTGGGAGCCACTTGCAGTCGGTCAGAGCTATGAGACTAGCTGTAAAGGTGATCATGGAGGAGGTTTCGTGTTGAGCTGGAGAAGAGGATCATGCAAGACTGAAGCAGCTTGGATTGTAAATTACCACAGAGGACAATAGCCATAGAGAATCATTAAAAAAAAAAAAAAAAAGACTCACAGCAGAATTCTTATGAGAAGTCAACCAACATTTTGATAAGCCACTAAGACGCTATTGTTGTATGTTGTTGTTGTTAGTTGTTGTTGAGTAGATTCTGACTCATAGTGACCCCGTGCATGCAGAGTAGAACTGCTCCATAGGGTTTTTTGGAAGCAGATCACCAGGCCTTAATTCTGAGGCTCCTTGGGTGGGTTTGAACTGCCAACCTTTCAGTTAGTAGTACAGAGAGTAACCATTTGTGCCACACATGAACTCGCTCTTGTTTATTACTGTGATCAAACGTAGCCTATCCTAATATACATAGTGGCAAAGAACATTGGCATCATCCTACCTGGGTTTAGCATCTGTAAGACTTAAACAATCTTTATCCATAAAATGGTGATACTATTAGTCCTTGCCTCATAGGGTGGCTCAGGGGATTGAAGGAGGCGATTTATGTAAAACACTCATTATAAGTTAGGGCAAAACAATTTAATGGCCTTTATATATATTATTCAATTCATTATGAAATGATGTGAAATTTTGCCTACTAAATATCTTTTGAATCTATCTCCTTCCATTGGTCTTCACTGCTACCAAGTGAGTCTAATCTAAATTAATATAATCTCTTGCCTGGACTAACTGATAAAGCCTTCTAACTAATCTTCCCACATCCACTCTGGTGAATATTTAATCCATTCTCCAAATTGCAGCCTGACCATTCTTTGCAAAATACAGATCTTATCCAACAATCTTCCTTCTACTTAAAACATTTGTATGGTTTCTCACTGCTGTTTGGATAAAGATCCAATCACTAAGGTCACCTGTACAGCTTTGCTAAAGTCTGAGCCTTAGTTATATTTTAATGTAGCTGCTATTACATTATCTCCATGCCTTCTTTGTGTTCCATCTCCTACTACAAGACCCTAATGCATACTTTGTCATAGGCTTGCAAAATGGCAAAATGCTCTTTCTCTCTCTCCCTGAGAACCTACTTCTCATCACTGATATCTCAGTATAAACATCACTTCCTCAGGAAAACCTATGCCAGTCCTTTAATCTAAATAAGATTCTTTTTTTTTTATAAACTCTCATAGAACACTACACTTTTACTTCCCATCACCTGTGTGAGGTAGACTCAAGTCCATTTTCTTGTACACTTTTGGACAAGGGTTAAATACTGGGGACTTGACTCTGTTTCAGTAAGAATGTTCACAGTGTTAGGGCAATGACTACTTGTATCCTGCAAGAAAAGCAAGAAAGTTTCTAATAAAAGTAGAACTGGTGAAATACTTCTTGCACCTATGTGAGGCCAAAAGAGAATTTTCAATACACATGGGAATAATGTAAGTCAGAGAAATACTTAGTAAAAGTATGCTGTCATATTTTGTACATAATGAAAAATTGCCTGCCTGAGTAATACAATGACAGTAATGCACCAACACAGTTTAGTGTCTGTTTATCTTCTCCATACCTGGAAGGATCCTACCCTGTGGCAAGGTATGAAGCCAAAGGAAGTTATGTACTTCTAGGATGAAGACATCAACTAATAATACCTTGCATTATACCAATAAATACTTCCCTGAGTATTCATTATAAGTTTAAATCAGCTTTTTATATCTCCAATTAATAAATTATACTGTTTGAGACCTAGTGAGAGAAGTCTTATCATTCAACAGAATCTAACTAAAGGAGCACTTCTTGTGACAGTACTTTTCAGACTGTATTTCTATATTTACTAGCACATTTGATTGAGGTCTGCCTCCTCTTCTAGACTCCAAACTGTGAGGGCAAGTATCATGTCTCTTTTTAATCATCATTGCATCCCCGGTATCTAACATAGGGCCTGGTTTATAAGATTGTTCACTGATCTCTTTTTTTTTTTTAAATAAACAAAGTGTGCATTAGATGATGTAGCAGGACACAGATTAACAGGCCAATTATAATCATGGTGTCGAGGTTTTTAAAGAATGGAAAAGACTATCTTGGAGATCAAAAGTAATGGTGACTATAAGGTAGACCTGTATCTATAAATGGAAAGATAGTCTTCAGAGCAAAAACATTGCCAACTGCTTTCTTTTTTTTGTCAAGTTTCAAAAAAAAAAAAAAAGAATTATAAGAGGAAATCCAGGATAGAGGTATAAGAATTGTAGAGGAAAACAATAAGATAAGAGAGAATCCAATAAGAATAGAATAGTAGTGGTAGATGGCACAAAAAAATTGGCAGTTCGAACCCAACCAGGGGTGCCATGGAAGAAAGGCCTAGAGATCTGTTTCTGTAATGATTACAATCAAGAAAACCCTGTGTAGCAGTTCTACTCAGTAAAACATGGGGTCACCATGAGTTGGGACTGACTAGACAGCAACGGGTTTGGTTTTTGTTTTTTATCCTTTACAGGGAAAGGACAAGACCTTTTTCATGTCCCTTTTTACATTCCTCCTGGTGGGAATGTGGATACAGTGGCTGGAGCTACAGCAACTATCTTAAACCTTAAGACAATCTTGGAAATAGAAGCTGAGACAAGATAAAAATTTAAAATAAGATATTATAAAACAAGCCTCAGTGTAGCGTGTCTTTTTTTTTCTCCCCCTTTCAACTTCTGAATTTTGGTCAAGGTGAGTGGAATATAGGGTAGACTTTTCAGTAAATTCACATTTCTGGATTAGATATTATATATATAAGCTCTACAGATTTATTTTAAGGTTAAATACATTGCCAATTAAGAGTGTTATATTCTTTGCAAGTACAATATTGTAAAACTCTCTAGTTGAAAATGGAGGCAAACAGCAACTCCCCTTTGCAAAGAAGCAGGAACATATTTGCTTAAAAATCACTCTTAAATTAGGTTCATAATAAATCTGAAAGCAAGGTACGGTGTAAGGCAATACATTAAAAGAGATTGCTAAAGTCTTATAGTTCAGCATGGTTCACTAAGAAAGTGCTCGTTATCTATACTGTAATACGTGTTTCTTGAGCCCTATAAAATTAAAGTTGGAGTGTTTTGAATTAGACCTAAGCCGTAAGGGTATAAATTACACTGGCTTCCAAATTTAGCATTATTTGACAGGTACTAAAATAGAAATCTTCCCCATTCGTAAATGTTCGCAGGCTCCATTTTGTGAAATTTTTTTATGAAAGTCATATTTATTTTTTATTGTGAAAGCATTCCCTATACATACAGAGTTAGAAAAAAAAATTAGTAAGAACAAAATGGCAATATTATATCCTTTCCAATTACAAATAATCAGGATTTTATTAGAATCAAGATTAGGATCTCCTATATGCATAAGCACTTAATGAGTAGGGAAGTACCTGTTTTGGCAAGAATGTAGACACCTTTTAGGAAACTGACAAAAATTAAATATTAAACATTGTTTATACAAACAATATCACCTGTAAAGTTAAGAAACAACAGGTTTTTTATACTTTTCCAAATTAATTATTTTAATTAAATGTGAATAAAATAACTGTCAAATTTTACCAAAAATCTAAATAATTATTTCCTGGATATTAAAAATGTATATATAGAAAGTTATTATTTCCTGCCTATTTTATCAAGTTAGTTTAGCATAATGAGAAATTGAAATTCAAAAGTGCTTTAAAATCTAATTACAATCTGAGTGACAAAAAAGCTTAATATTATCTGAAATTTCTTCGAGAATTATGTTATTTCAAGTTATTTACCATTAAACAAATCAATGCTGAGATTTTTTTAGCAGTGATTTGTTAATTCTCTAAAATTAAATTTGGGGACACAATTATCATTGAAATAATTTTTTTAATATAAAATAACCTGACACTAGAAATTTTGAAAACACTTGGACATATAATTTTTAATTTAGTTTTGATGTTAGACAATTTGTACAACTTTTGTTAAGTTTAAGGAAAACGTTACAAAGTCTCTTTTTGTTTCTCTTGTCAGGGGGTCTGATTACAATGAACACTTTCAAAATGTTTTTTGTTTAGTAAAGTATATGTTATAATTTATGATGAAGATTCTCTTAGGGTACTAACATCTAAACCACATCATTACTAACTGTTGATATTGAGCCTATATTTTCCTTTCTCCTTGCTGAACTACATTAAATTATCAATGCACAAGGAATTTTTAAATTGTATATGAGTTGAGTTTCAAATATGTTATCAGAGATCACTATACAGTCTTACACAGCCTATAAATATAGTCAATATCCACTTGTAAAAGAAGACCATGACTGTCAACTCAAGAACATGCTAGTTTCCCCATTTTAATTGCTTAAAGATCACATTGTATCTCCCAGTCCAGCTTGTTCTCAACCCTGATAGCTCATCCCCCAAGCTTTCATTTTTTTTTCCAGGTCATTGGGAAGTGGCCATCCTTAATGACCTATTCAGGATGTGCATTTCCCTTAATGCAAAGATAAAATAGAACATATTGTGCAGGCATGTGCAGATATAAGACAAAAATGAAAGTCAAAGCTGAAAGCAAAATGGACATAATTTTAATGATTTTTTTTAAATTTTGTGCATTGGATTCAAACAGCAAACTGTGTGCACTCAACTGTTATCACAATGTTGTCAAGAGGTCTGTGTCTTTTACCGTTTTACACACAATTGTTCATTACAGTATGTTATCAGCCTCGTGGAAACCAGAGGTGTGGCATGGTAAGCAGTGGTGGTAGTGCACCTAGCTTTTATATTATCTAACTTGAAAATATTTCTCTTCTATGATTCCTTTTTTCTTGATAAAAATAGTTTTCACCAAACGTTGGTGGTGCACACGCACTACCATTCGTGCTTGACATCACACCCCTGACTGGAACACATGTTCTTATTTTGTTGATAAAAAGTATTACAAAAATTTCCATACAAAAACTATTTTCATAGAAATCTTGCATTTCCACAAATAAACCTGAACATTTTTTTGAAAAAAACTGCTCAAGGATTTTGTTCATTTAACATCGTGACTGTATTGATAAATGCAGTCCACTTCAAAGTTCTCCTTGCATACTTTTCTATTGGTGACCAGTCCCCTCTCTCTTATCACCAAGATCTGCCCAGGCTCCATCGAGTTCATTTATGGCAGGAACAAGGGTTTGGAATGACATATCTGAATGTTAGAATGAAAGCTTCAGTCTTCCACGTAACTATCAATATTCAGCCCTCTTCTACAACTTATGACAAAGATTGCAAAACATCATCCTTTTTAACTCAGAACCACTGAGCCAACTGTTGCTTTCTTATTCTTGGGATGGGGTTGGTGAAAGAGTCTGTGTGGGGTGGGTGATAGGTAGGAATTAGAGCTGCATGTTAAAACTCCTGCCTTGGAGCTTTAATTAAAAAAAAAATTATTGCCTTGGTAATTGACATTTCTATTTCAATCAATGACACAGACTGTCAAGAAAAAGAAAACAAAAACAAAATAAAAATAAAACTGATGACGATCTGCTTTATATTCACGTGCCATGAAATCCAGATTCGTTTTGCATTACATTTGTTTCACATCCTATGAACACATATTGTCTATTCAGATGATCATTATACTGAGTAGTTGGGGGCTAGTACATCATCACTTCTATTATCTGGGAGTTCAGAAGACTGTACTGTTTCTTGTAACACTATAGTTTTTGCTGATTCCTAGTATTTTTATTCTTAATTATTCTTTTACTGGTTACCCTGTTGGGCATTGATATTCCATCTCCAGGCAACAGTTAGACTTCAAAAAGAACCTATAATTTCTCACTGGACTGCATTTGAAACCAGCCACAAAATAAGTATGTAATATTCACTCAGAAGAAGGGAAGAACCCATGATAAACAGTGTAACCCCGTGTAACTTGGTTGATCCATGATGCTTGTAAATCAAGTCTGATCATTGAAACTGTTTAGATCACAAAGTCTGTAGTTCATAGACACAGCGGCATGAGGTAACTCATTTTTATTTTGCACAGGTTGCATATTTCCACAGGAAACATTCTCGCTAAATTGTTTGGAAAAAGACGACAGTTTGTGCTTGGGTGTTTGGCCTCCCAGCTTTATGCCATGGTTTCTTTACCTGGCAACCTTCTGTCGTTAAATGTGTGCATGTTGATAACTTCTTCTGTTTTCACAATAACTGGGGCCTGTGGCTTGTGTTTTAACCGACGCTGGCACTTCAGGGACATCCTCAGTTCTTCGACCATGGCGCTACAGAAGGACCTCTGTAGAAGAATAGAAAAATATAAGTATTATAAAACCGATAAACTGCCTCTGTTCAGAAACAATTTTAAAATAATTCTCAATCAACAAAGAAGCTTCTAGATTTGAAAAAAAAATTATTATAAACGTTAAAACAAATTGTTACACTTTTAATACACAACACACGATAATGAAAATATGTTATCAAGCTGGACTGGCTTAAAGAAAATCTCCGCCTGATACCAAAATGAACTGCTAACTACTAACACACATATTGCACGTATCTTGAATAAGATTTTCAGATGGCACTCTATAACATAGAATAGCATTATAGGTAAAGATCTACCATAAAACTTAAAAACTTAAATACATACACATATACACAAATCTACAACCAGAAATGCATTCTTGATACTTAAAAAAAAAAAAATTAGAAGAAATACACTACTTTTTAGATCACAACATGGGATATACAAACTTCCTGTAAACATGGACTTTTCACTGAGGATCTCAAAACAGAACAAAAACAGCACTCACGCAGTTAGACAGGAAAAGAAGAATATAATTTTAATATTTCATTTTATCTTTTCTGTGATTATGCATAAAAGCATGATTGGTGATTAGAAATAAATGTGATTTAATCATAAAATGGCAAATTTTACCAAGCTAAAAAGCAATAAAAACATTAATCGTTTTTATTATCAGCTTGATAACTGAAAGTTGGTAAATAACCTATCCTATGAGGATAAAAAATGACCTTAGAAATATATTTTTTTACTTAATTGCTATCTCATTAGACATAGGTTTGCTGGAAACTCTATATCTGGAGCTTATCATTACACATTCCTCAAGATTCGTATCAGAGTCATATATGTGAAGCAAAATTTTGGTAGTTACTCTGAACCTGATTGAAATCCATGTGTGTTAGTTGCATTTAAATCGGATTCATAAACCAGCTGTGTATGATATTGAAGCTCAGATGGTCTAAGACTTAGGCCGTATCAGAAATGTGGACAGCAACCAAAGATGTGAACGAGTATGAAAAATTTACACAGCTACAAAAAGTGATGTAAAAACATAATGAAATAAACCAAAGCAAATATGCATGTGATTGACTTTATTTTTGCTTTATGTGTCGCAGCTTTGTTATGTATCAACTCAGGCTAATTCCTAGATAACACTAGATAAAAATACTTTTTATGTGTCATATTTTTAAAAATGATTTTGCATGCAGAATCTTTGGTGACATTAAAAATAATACTTTGAATTAAAGTAGGCATCTGTGTGACAGAGAAAACTGGTTGAGAGAGATGGTGGGTGATTTTCTGCATCTCACACCAGAGAGTCCCACAGAATATCCTGATGGAGAGTTCTGTGATTTTTGACCCTTCTCTAGTATCTTCCTGTCCATCCCTGACCAGATCCTCATTTTTCCTCTTATGGTTCATTGAATAGTTTCCATAGTCATAGTCTTCCTAACTCTATAACCACCCTACTGCTTCCCAAAAGACTCACAAATACCAGGATAATATATTTTTAACACCAATTTATTAATAGCAGTAATGTCTAAGAAACAGGTCAAATTCAAATATCCTATTTTTCTCATAATGGCTCTCAATTTTCTCCTTGCTCTAGGGCCCTGCCAAGTTCTTTCATCTTTCCTACACTACATCTTCATCCCTTACCTCAGTAATTAACCAGCTTCACTATTTTCACTGGGTTTAGTTTTATTCCCTCAATAGTTTGCTCTCATTATCATGTATTTCTTCTATCTGGCCCCTAGGTCTTCTATAGGTCACTCTCACTGAATTGCATGTAAGGAGCAGAGATCAAATGCTCACGGCAGAGACTGTACACATATGTGTTCTTTAAGTGCTACCTGAATAAACAATATAGGACACATGACCCTAATATTTTAACTCATATTTAACAGTGTTTCAAATTCAATTCCTTAAATAAGTTTTGTTTTGTTTCCAGAATTAGAAGTTTAGCAAAATGTGTTTTATAAAAGTAATCAAATCAGGCAAAACTTTAGTATTTGTTTAATAACATTAATTTAGTAAAATATTAATTTAGTAGCACTTGTTATGGGGTGAGGAATAAAATACTACTTGTGAATTTCCCATTAACTACAGAGTTAGTGCCATGTGATATTTATTATGTGTTAAATTATAAGGTCCTGAAATTCATGAGTTATTTTTATACTGAAGGAGTTATATGGCACCTGACAGCCAGTGTATGGACATGTGTATTGCTTAATACGTACTATTAGATGTACTTATTAAGAACAGGATGATAATGATGATGAAGATGGTGATGATGACAACACTGAAGAAATGGAAAAATCTGTCTCCAAAAGGGGGAAGGATACATAGTCTTGAGGTAACTTAGTCTTGGCTCTCTGTTGAAACATTTAACAGAAGAATTGATTAGACGATATGACAAGGTCACACCTTGATCCCAAATGACCCTTAAACAGTTATAGGATATGAATAACATTGAATTGCTTGACATAAAGCTTCACTTCAAACCAGTGCATTTCCCAAATGTTAAATAATTTGTAACACTCTCTTTTGAAAATCTGAATATTCAGACATTTTGACTGCATTAATTTCAAAAAATAATCCATAGAAATAGTAATTAATTTTTTCCATACTAAGAGAGTGGTCTAACCAGATTATTTTATTAGAAAAAAAATCATAAGTATACATACATATTGGAACTATGAAATGGCTCAATTTTATTTCTAGTAAGTTAAGAAATACACTCTGTATTAAGTACTCTATACTTACCTCAGACTATAAACAAAAATGTATAAAACTATTCTAAGCAATTTTATATAGTTTTGCATTTATAATGCTGAGTAGTATAAAATATATTTGAAGACCCTGTTCCAATCAAAGATCAGAATAGTTAAAACTTTTATAATTTAAAATTACCTTAAGTAAATTATATTTAAAAATTTAGACACTATCTCAAAATTGTATACATGTAAAACCTCATGATTATCATTCTACACTCTATTGTATAAGGCTATCGGAAAGTGAACATTTTAATCGAGCAATCTTTAGCCTTGATTATTTGTTTTCAAACTATCATTTTTTATTCATTTTCTCTGAATAAACTGAATTTTGCTGGCTCTTTTTTGACCTATAAATATTAGTTTACTTGAAAAATAGTTTTTAATCTCTGGTTACTAACAAAGTCACGGTTAGACAATAGTTTTTCTTCTCACTTACAAAATATTTGTAATCCATCATAAAACTATGAACAACTTCTGATGTGAGCAAGATTTTAGAATCAACATGACAAGGTAAAGGAATTTAATAATATCCTAAAAGACTGTTCATTTGTGGCACTAGTGCAAACACATATTCTTTTATTTTTTAGAGCTTTAAAATGTAAATTCAATTACTAAATCTATGTACGAATCTAAAATTTAACCTACAGATATTTTTGTGAAATATAGTTGTTTCCTCAGGCTGTATGTTGCCAAAAATTACTGTCTTCCTTTTAAATAAATATTTTCTATACAATAGAGAAAATTGTATTTCCTACTTCTCATTATCATTGGAATTTTTATAAAGTCTTTTTAGTGGACCAAGAAATAAGGCTTTGAAAAACCTAAGTGCACTTAAAACAGGAGTTCATCGGGTTATAATAAATTAAAAAAGAAGAAGAAAGAAAGAAAAAAGGGAGAGAGACAAGTAAGCAAGAAAGAAAGAATTTAAAAAGTAAGCTATCTTGACTTTCAAATCACCCCTCTCTAGAAGGGGAAATTCAAAAGTCATGTCATTAAATAAAGTAAGTTCCTTAGGGTGAAAATAACAACAAAAAAAGTTTCTCCACATTCATGTAACAGACTACAAAAAGAAAAAAACGAAAGTCACATGGATACTAACCATTATTAAAAACCTCTTTTAGTAAGTTTCAAAAGTTTACTAAACAGTGTCTGGATGGTAGGGTGGCACTAACCAAATAGAAGATTCCTGAAAATGAAAATTTAAATCTTTGAGCTGTCAGCATGTATAATTGCATTTAAGTTACTAAAACTCATTAGAAAATTCACTGTATTTAATGAGCTACACTATATTCACACATCTCTGTTTCTTGAAACAACGAAGGTCTGAACACATTTAAAGTATGAACTTGGCTATACTTACACTTTTTTTAAGGCTATATTTTGAATTTTGAGTATAATCAGAAAATACATAAATAGTCCATAGACAAATGTTCTCAAGAATATCATTACTGGTATAGAATCATGTATTATTAACAACGTAACTCTCAAATTTATACATACATTTTTTATTGGATAACATGATGTGACAGTACTTGGAGAAGCACAGACTTTTTTTTAACATTAGAAACCTAGTTGTCGCCATGGTGCGCATTGAACACTGACATATTTAAACTTCACTTTTAAGTTAAAACTGTTATATTTAACAATGTCTTTTAAAAAGAGCAACTGATGAAAAATAACCAGTTTCATTTTTCAACTTTTAAGGTAGTCACTTTCATGTGGAACATATGTATTCGTCTTTCATCCAAAGGAGAAATAATCGTAAAATATTATTCTTTTTTACCAACTCTGTAGTTAGTATTTATTTTTAAGGAGGAATCTCTATTTTATGTGTCTTACTATCTTATTCTTTGATAGTATAAAATTAAAAGAATATTTGAAAATTAATTCAAAGTAATTTCCAATCATGTTTATATGCGTTTTCTACTTGAAGCCCTACCAAAATGTCATTAATGTGCCTTTTTCATATTTTGCAGTTTAATTTTCTAATATATAATAGCCCATAGCAAACAAACTGTATTGTCATTTAAATTATTTGATAACTGATTATGGAAAACTAGTCCATTCTGAGAATTTTCTAATTAATTTCTGACTCTGTAGGTCTTTTGCCCAAAGAATTCTGAATTACACGTAGTGAAGACAAATCAGTCATTGTGATCACTTGCAGAAAATTATCATATGTAAGGTGTTAACTAAAATGGAATAAAAAGTATATAGAATGTAATATATTTTATATAAACATTGGTGTATGAAATAAGGACAATAAATGTCATTTGGTATGACCCATTCCTTTTGATTTATACTTTTAATTTATAGGCTTTTTAAAAAAATCAAATAGCTGCTGTTATACATTCAGAAGTATGAATTGACCTAAGGCTATACGAATATAACACTGAAACAATGAGAGATGAAAAAGGACTCATCAAGACATTCATGATAAAAAATATACATATAGCAACTTTGATCTTCATATTTAGTTTTAGAACAGCTATCTTTACAAAAAATTATATTATTTAGAGAAGCAGTGCAGCAGTCAGAAGCGACTTTACATGCAGTATCATATTGCTCCTACTGTTTAATCACTGCAGTTTTACAGCTAGACAAACTGCAATTCAGGAAGGCAAGTTATCTGTCTAAAGCCATGCACATAACCGGTATCAGAGATAAGATGGTAACCCTTTTCTCTTGACTTCCATTCTTGATTCCTTTATTATATGAGCCTGCCCCCTTAGCAGTTATTTGATTTTCATCTGAACCTTTTTCCTGGACTTTATCCTTAATAAATGTTAATTTTTGAATGTTAAATAATAAAGCAGACAGGAACAATTTATGGAGCAAAAAGAAATGCATTTCCTTCCTAGTGAGTAAAATGACAAAAATGCTAGGCTTCAGCCTGTATCATTTCAATGATAAACATATAATCAAAGATTAAAATATTCTCAGAAACCTTGACTATTACAAAAACAGTTACCCAATATCTTCATATTGCATTTTGCAAATACAATGAGACAGAGAAAAATGGAGCATCATTATACATTTTTTACACTCCCCCTATTTAAGCTTAAAAAATCAATAAATAAGGTCTGACAAGTTTCAACATCATTTTCATCAATAGAGCTGTGAAGTGCATTTTAAGAAAAAGCAATGTTAATCATCACATTCTTGCTGGTAGTCATAGAGATACAATTTTTCACACACACGCACAAACGACTAATGCTTAGTTCTAGGAGAGCTCTTTGTGCCTAAAGTCCAACAGTTGGAATATATCAGCTTTAGGAATAATAACGATACTATAACAACAGCTGCTTACGATCCCAACTCCTAGTGACCCTATAGGACAGCGTAGAACTGCCCCATATGGTTTCCAAGGAGTGGCTGATGGAGTCAAACTGCCGACCTTTAGGTTAGCAGCCGAGCTCTTAATCACTGAGCCACCAGGGCTTCATACTAAGAACTGCATGTATAGTAACTATATTAATTTTTAAAACAATTTCATTTATGGAGCATTCTGAACCCCATTTATTTATTTTAGAGAAATTTAGAAAAACTAAGTTTTATTAAAGTTTGAATAAAGTTGAGATCTGATTCCCAAGTCTCTTTTATTCAAAAACCCATGTTTGATGTGTAGACCCAAGGAAGAAAAGTATAGTAATTAGACAGTGCTTATGATAAAAACCTACAATCTGTTTCCCCATTTAAGACTCCTAGTACACATTATTTTTCCCAATGTAAGTTTAGGATGGAAAACTATTAATAAAAAATTGTTTTTGTTTTCCTGGTTGTGTATGCGTGCAATGTGGTATAGTGTAAATAGTGTTAGACTAGGCATCTTTGACATTGGAAAATGTACTTGACCCTTGTGGTACTTAATACCCTCTCCTGTGCAATATGGACAATAACATTTACAGTGTTTTTGAGGTCATTTTGTATTCAAATGAGATACTCTACTTCAAAAAGCTTTGTTTATTAAAATAAAGTTATAAAATTATTATCTGTCAGGCTACAATCTTAATTTAAAAACATCATTTGTGGGGATAAAAAGAGTAACAGTTCACAAGTGAATTATTTAAAAATACTTTGGCTGATTTGAAAGTGAATTTGTGAGCAAAATGAAGATTATTATTATTTCAGAGTATGATTTTATATTTACATGTAAGGATATTTTTAAATATTAGCCATTTAGTCCTTATATAGGTCATCGACAGAAATTTAGAGACACACTGTCAGAGAGAGTCAGTGATATAGAAACATTACAAAATTGACTATTTGTCCAAAATTTATTTACAGCTTTTAACCTCAGAAATGCATGCTTTGTAGCTAAATTTTCTTAGATTAAAAATTTATTTAGAAGTTTTAACTTCTGGAGAGTTAAATACAGCTAAAATTCCATATAGTAAATGTAATTAATGGAAAGGATAAATATTTTGTGGTTTGTGAAAAGGCATTACTTGGAAAAATGTAAATATTGAAATAAAATCTTTACTGATGATTTATAACAGTTTGCATTTCTATAGCTTATCTAATAAATGGCTTCTTTTAAAAAGCATCGCTCTTGTGAGAATTAATCCTTCAACATTCTGAGAAGTAATTTATGAGACTATTTTAAAGTAGGAGCTCTGGTGGTGCAGTGGTTAAAGTGCTTGGCTGCTAACCGAAAGGTCGAACCCACCAGCCGCTCCACAGGAGAAGGATGTGACAGTCTGCCTCCGTAAAGATTTACAGCCTTGGAAACCCTATGGGGCAGTTCTGTTCTGTCCTATAGGGTCACTATTAGTTAGAATGACTCGTAAGCAGTGGGTTTGGCTTTTTCTTTGGTATTTTAAAGTAATTCCTTCATTAACAGCAACTTTATAGAGCAATTTGTGTATAGGGACTTATGAACAATTTGCTTTAATTCTGTTTTCATGAAATACAGATTCAACCAGCTTCAAAAATGTTTTCCCTGTAAATAGTGTTTCACTCCTGATCCCTAGTCTTGCAGGTTTAAACTAAGTCATTCCAATTTTCTCCTTATCATTCCCAAAATTGCAATGTTTCATTTATTTGTGCCTCTACTACTCTGATTTATGGTCACCTTTCACGTTTGTTATTCAGCAGTAACCTGAAGAACATTTATGTGTTCTCACCTTTCTTTTGAACTTTCAGTGACTGGAAAAATATTATTTAGGGATCATCTTGCATATAATTTAACAATGTTCTATAATATAAATAACCATACTAACTAAAATGGACTCTGTTCTGAAAACAACAATACAATATAGTTCTTAAAATAATACTCCAATCATCTTAGAGGAAAGTTAGAGCAAAAATATATGTTTAAGATGGGGACACATATCTTACAAATTCAATGCCTGAGTAATAATTAACATGTTTTATTTCTCAGGTATTTTTCCTGTATTTAGTTTATTCTTAAGTAACAACAACAAAAAATAAACAAACAAACAAAAAAAACCCAATTGCTGATAAGTTGATTCCAACTCAGAGTGAATAGAGGGAACAATATATTTAATTTTTTAAAAAAGATTTTCCACGCCTGAGAAGTCAAAGATTCATGTTCAAGCAGTTTAATAAAAGTTATTTGTACAGGCAAATCCATTTTAAATTATGTGGGAAAGAACATATTTCTGCATACAAATTAGACAAAAAAAATCAAATTAAGTTATGTTACTACTGTTGCTGGATAGCAAAAAAAAGCAGAATTATGTGTATCTTTTAAAAAAGGACACATTGAGATATTTAAGGAATGGTGACTAATTTTAAACATAAATGAGTAAACCATAATTATGTAATACAATACTTTCATAAATAGTAAAACGATTAAGATCACTTACAATTTATGCCTGCAAAAGCAATATTGTATCATAAATATTATTATATAAATCACAATTTTATACATTAAGCAGGTTGTTTCAGTTATAAATAAGATTTGGAAGGTGGCAAACAGGATCCTTCAAACGAATCCCCATACATCCGAAATGCACTGAGGATTTTCTCATGTATACAACAGTTTCTCAGATTGCTGAGCAACCCTTAAGTAGCAATGTGTTTAAAATCAGGGAAGAGGTAAGACACAAAGAAAATCAATCAGAAAATGCATATGTTTAGTTACTTTTTAAAACACAATCAGACAAGAAACATATTTATAGTATCTTTCCAAATGGACAAGCAGTTAAGTTTGAAAAATCAGAAAAATAAATAACTACTGTGAAAGTTTGAATAAATAAAAACAATGCATCTTTTATGCATTAATATATTTGCATCAAAATTAAAACCATTAAGCACTATAAAAAATGTAATACACCATCTTGTGGTCATCTGAAATGAATGCAATATACAGTTTTTTAGTTTTATACTGTCCACATATTTCAGCTTTATTTTCTATTATTATTTTTAACCTATCTTCATTTAAAAATGACACATTCTTAAACTACTCTTATCAAACAATTGGGAAATTTAAAAAAGACATCATGATCAAGAGCTGTTTATTTTGATTAATATTTCACAAACTATGTGCTATAAAAGACATCTTATTTTTACCTTTAAAATAATAATAATGATTACCCCATTGCCGTCGAGTCGATTCCTACTCATAGCAACCCTATAGGACATAGTACAACTGCTCTATAGGGTTTCCAAGCAGCGGCTGGTGGATTCAAACTGACAACCTTTTGGTTAGCAGCTAAGCTCTTAACCACTGTGCCACCAGGGCTCCATTAACAATAATAATAATTACTAAATTTACCACTATCATCATCAAAGATATAATATCTAATATGGAAAGATATTAGCTATTCTTAAATTTTATCCACAAAGTTCATGTATCTTCCAGGCTATTTATATAAAGATAGGAAATTTCATTTGTTCTTTTACAGAATAGTGTAAGGAAGAAGGAAAAGGGGGAAAGAGAAGAAAAAGATAGCAAAGCACTTTGGGGCTGAAACAGTGACTAATACAGCCTTGCTCACCTTTAAAGTTGCCAAACACAATTCATTATATATTTGGTTCTCAATAAATGTTTGTTGAATAAATGAATAATTTCACAAGTGTTCATTATTAAAAGTTAAGAAATCTAAGTTAAAGGCATTATTGTGATAGTGTAAATAAACTGTGAATTTCTATATATCCTCATGCATACTTAATGATAAATTCTAGAAATATTTTGTGATTAATTATAATAAATTAAGTAACGTGTTACATAGCTGTATAGTTCAACCTAATAACATGTTCCTCAGGAAAAATGAAGAATTGAGACCAAGAACCTATTTTGTCCAAATAAATAAAACAGGTCACTTCTAATAAACCTATAATTATTTAATTTACCACCATTGAAACATAGTTCTTTTTTACAATGGGCTTTTCTAAATAGGTAAGTAGAATAAACTTTATTATTAATATAGATAATAGACAGATTAATAGAAAAATAGATGTTATACCACCGGGCACTGATGAAGACCCTGGAGATACAAACGTAAAACAGCAGGTCCTTATCCTAACATATTAAGAGTATAATAGGGAGACACATACAGAAAGCAACAAATACAAATAAAATAGTGGGCTAAGGTGTAGTGGAGGAGCCCTACTGGCACAACGGTTAAGAGCTCGACTGTTAACTGAAAGGTTGGCAGTTTGAATTCAGCCAGCAGCTCCACAGGAGAAAGACCTGGCAATCTGCTTCCCTTAAGATTATAGCCTAAAAAATCCTATGGGCAGTTCTACTCTGTCACATGGGGTTACTATGAGTCGAAATAGACTCCACGGACAAGGTGTAAATTCACAGACAATAGGCATCTAGGTTTAATGCACGATGTGGATTGAAATGGGCAAAATACTTTCCCTACTTTCTCAAGGGGGGTGTTTTCAGAATGACGACAGTATCCAAAATCAGCCAAGCAAAAACAAAAAAAAAATGGATATACAGGTTGCATTGTTTTGTTGCGATAGAAAATAAAAACCTATCCAACCTTGCCTAAAAAAGCTGTACTCTGTGCCCAAACCCATTATATCTATTGATTAGGAAAAGTTTTCTGGAAAGTTGATACCAGTTACCATTGCTGTCAAATCAATTCTGACTCATGTGACCCTATAGGAAGAGCACAAATGCCCCATAGAGTTTCTTAGGCTGTAATCCTTATGGAAACAGACTGCTACATCTTTATTCTGCAGAGCGGCTGGTAGGTTCAAACCACTGACCTTTCGGTTAGCAGCTGAGCACTTAACAACTGCATCACCACCTAGTCTTAAATGTCTACTCTAAAATGACTAATGGCAGTTTGCCATAGAAAAATAAACAAAGTATATTCAAGACAAAAGGAAGAGTTTGGGAAAAGCTGGAAGAACTTGGAAAACTGAAAGTAATTTAATATGGGGCAGATTAAAGGTGGAATCCCCAGGGGGTTCAAATGGTTAACTCTCTAGGCTGCTAACTGAAAGGTTCCCAGAGGCCCTCAGAAGAAAGGTCTGGCCTTTGGGGAGTGTGCCTACTGTACTCTGTAAAATCAATGCAGTTCAATAAAATTAAATTAATTTCCTTTTCCTAATTTTTAGAAGGTTATATATATAAAGCTCATTCCGTAGGATATCAAAAAAACTGACTGATATGTAAAAAACTCCAAATAAATTATTTATAACAACAATGAAACAGGTTATTTTAAGGAATTAAATCTCACACCTTTTATTTTTCTTTTAAACAGAATGTGTATACAAGAATTGTGCATAGAGATACGGTTTAGTTATTATTATATAAAAATGACACATAGAAACAAAGATAATAGAATGCTACATTTTTTTCAAAAGATAAATTTGATTTATTTTAATACTGAGCTATCACTTAAAGGAAACCATTACATATGGATGATTTGAGATTTCAACTGAAAACCCCAAATTCTGTCTATAATTTTTCGGCTTACTTAAAGCCTTCACTACCAAATTATTTTTACATTTATTGACAATTATTAATGAAAATGGAAATTTATGAGTTAAGATTTTTCTTCTTTGGTTAGTTCTTAGGAATTTATTTCAAAATGATCATAACATTAGAATGTATACTTAGACATAATGATCAGTCACACCAGTATAAAAAAATGTTTGATTTAGCCAAATCAGCATGAACAGCCATCCTGAAGGTTATGGGAAAATAAATTGTGTGATTGTCTAAATAATTTTTCAATGCTTACCTTAATGTCATATACAGAATGAGGTTATCAAAATACTGATTTATATAAGCAGTATTTCTAAGAACTAACTAAAGTAGTAAAATAAAAATGTTGAAATGATGTTTCTAAAATTCTGAGGTCCAGAGAGGGTAAGTAAACATAAATTATTAAAGAGAAAAGAAAATTTTTTTGGTTTTCAAAAATAGATTTAAAGATGCAAATGCGTCAAAGAACATCAGCAGAATATACTCATCTATGCATGATAGTATTTTTAAAATATCACTTTTCTGCTCTTCATTTTACCAATAAAAGTTCATAATGGTTTCAAAATATTAAAGTGAATGTAGCTTCATTCTGCATCGGGTCTAAAATTTAACCCCTAAAAACTGTTGAGTTTTATGAGAAAAAAAAAGGGGGGCTGTTTATATACAAAAAGACTAAATCAATAAAGTACCAGAAGACTTAAAATGTTAAAGTGGCTACTTCATGTCCAGAGCTATCAATTTACAAATATTTCATATCCAGAGCTATCAATTTATATACAGTAAGTGTCATGTACAATCTGAAATAGAGACTTCTCTATAAATATACCTCTTTATACTTATAGAAATGAAGAAGGTATAGCACCAGAAATGTAGATTCTGAAAGAGGTCGCAAACTTTTCAAGAACAGAATACAAAGACATTTGCAAAAAAGACTGAATGTATTAAAACCCAAAGAAAAATTTTAATGGTGTTAATATTTTTGAGGTTCATAAACATTCTTCTAAACACTTTGGTACAGAGGAATAAAGGACTCATTAAGAATAATATTAAATGGCAAATTTTTTTTTAGATATTCATTAATGTAGGAAATTATGATTTTCATACTGTGAGCTGTTACTTTTTTCAAATGGAAATTTATTACACTAAAAGTTTTCAAATAAAAAATTTCACTTACTCTTCAACTTGAAACTGTTAACCAGTTTTATCTCTTAAATTCTTATTTATCTGCAGAGATGTATTTACCCCTGCATATAAGAGTTTCTGGTTTTTGCTTCCTTCATTAATTAAATTCCTCCATTAAACTAACTGCAATGAACGTCTCTTTTTTCAGGCTTCAGTAAGAGGAGAAACCATCACATGTCCTGAATGCTGGCTACAATTAAGCATATTGAGATCAAATTTAAAACCATGACGGTGATACAGAGTCCTTCTTGTGATTCTTTGTTTTATAATGAATGATACAAGACAACGAACAGCCACAGTTCTAGGCTTTACCCTTGGTTGGAAAGATAAAAAATTGTTTGGTTTATTATAATCGCCATAATTGTTTTTAACTGTAAAAGAGTGACATTTACCTTTTCCAACTGAGCGTTTTTTTTGGATTTGTATAAAAATTCTCCCACTGCCACAAAAACCGAGAGCACCAAGCCGGCTGCTAGAACAATGAAGATGCCACCAATATTTTGAACCCCCAGGGCACTGGCCTCTTTGCTCTCCTCCTCTGGACAACCATTGCCCCTCCACCACTTCTCCTTCATCATGTGCAGCTTGCCTTCCTCTTGAAGCTGAAGAATCGCTATGGTGATTTTATCTCGATAAGGAGAACCTAAGAAAGGATAGAGTGTGTTATAAACTACTTCAAGAAACTCAGAATTTCATAATTCAAGGTTAGCATGTAAAATGTGAGAAAAGGGCAGAGACTTTTCCAAATGCTCCAAAGTGTGCCAATATTTATTTTCAGTAGAAAAAGCCAACTGGAAAAAGATAGAAAGTAGAAGTTTAACACGATAAATAAAGCAATGGCCTTTCTAGATTTTGAAGGGTAAAATGAATTTTGTTTCTAAGAAAGAAATGTCTCCTTTTAAAAGGTATCTCAGATCACAGCATTGGACAATAATTAAAACAGTAAGTAAGAATCCACAAACGTAAATGGATAGACTATAAGGATGTATAGTTAATGTCAGGGAATCATTCTACAGTGAAACCAGAGCTTTGATCAAATGGTTAACCTCTATTTTTAGGAAAGTTGTGGAAAAATTCTGTTTCCCAAGATTAAATGAAATTATTTAGGACAACCATGACTAAACAAACTATATTCAGAATACATAATGCTGTGCAAATAATAAGCAGTCACTCATATTTTGTACTTGATATGAATAATAAACACAGGTGTGTACGGACTTGAATTATTTAAAAATGGCAAATTAACTCATAAATCCAGGATCCTATGGCCTGACATCATAAGATGTTTTTGGTTGTTTATTTGTTTACCATTCTGTGCCTTGGGGAGGAATGTTCTTTTTACTGTAGGCAACAACATGAATGAAATTTAGGATTTATTCTGAGGGAGTAGATACTATCTGCATTATGTATTACATAATAAGTAGTATCTTTTCTCATTGGTTTTCCAGAAGCATTTAAAAAATAAAAATTGAACTACATACACCTTTCAACATCTGTCCCAGGGAATTGGTCGTATTGCTTTCTCCCACCCAGAAACAGCCTCTGAAGTTTAATCTTCTTTCCTAAAACACATATACTTCAGCTACCATCTTTCTTCACAAATTCGTCCATGAGTGTTTTTCTGCTTATAGGAAAACACTAAATATTTCAGCTTTCATTTGATGTGGTCTATAATTTTTTTTTCTACTTTAGTGTGCCTACATCTATACCTAAAACTTTATTTTTGCTAAGAAAACCAATCCCATTGCTATCGAGTCAATTCTGACTCATAGTGACCCTATAGGACAGAGTAGAAACGTTCCATAGGGTTTCCAAGGAGTGGCTGGTGGATTTGAACTGCCAACCTTTTGGTTATCAGCTGTAGTGCCCTGTAGCTCTTAATCACTGTGCCACCTGGTCAGAAAACATTTCTGTCTTATAGGGAAAACACTATGTATCTTGTTTTTATTCGATTAATATAGCAACACTAATTTAATGTTACCTTTTTAGCAAAAATAGTAGGCAAGCTAAAAGTAGATAGATAAGTAGAATCATAAGAGGCAAGAATCCCATTGAAAAGTTGGCTCTACCAAACCAAGCTGGAATGCTGTTTCTTTAATATACTCCTTTATCTACTCATATGTAGAAATAAATGGCTTCTGTACAACATTTTTCAGTGTTTTTTCTGAAAAAGCTGTTCTATATTTTTAGTGTTGTTTCCTATAATTTGAACTCAAGTATTTGATTTTCACTGTACAATAATTTTCAAATATACTAAAAAAAATACTGCTTCTCAGTTTCTTTCCTGTTGTCTCTTCCAAGTACTACTCTGATGCCAATGATCTGTTTAAATTCTGCCCCTCAATCATTTCGCATATCAGTGGATTAGCCCAGTCTATGCTATTGTCTCTCTTGAACCCTCATTGGACACTCAGCCTAGGTCACCTTACCTTATTAAATGTGGCCTACATTCTTAAATAGATGCAAGCGCCTGAAATAAGGATTAAGGATATCCACATATCTCTATCATCTACTTATATTTCCAAATCCTCAAGCACTTCTCACATAATTACAAAAAAAAAAAAAAAAAACCATTACTCACAGCGACCCTATAGAACAGAGTAGAACTACCCTACAGAATTTCTAAGGATGTAGTCGTTACAGAAGCAGACTGCCACATCTTTCTCCCACAGAGGAGCCGTTGGTTCAAACCGCCATCCTTTAGGTTAACAGACAAGTGCTTAACCATTGCACCACCAGGGCTCTAGTCTCACACAAAGGGCTTTTAATATATGTTTGGATAATCTGGGGAGCTTAAAACCTGACTGAGAACATTCTTAATATAACAGAAAGGCATAACCTGTTGCTTTTGGTCTCTTAGACAAGTAATAAAATACCATAAATAAATCCATCTAAATTGGCTACCCGGTTTTCATTGATTGACTATATGTAACCTAGTACCAGCTGCAAGGTCACTTTTACATTGTAGAGTTAATCTGATTAACCATGCATTTTCCCTGCAAATAAGATTTTATTGAGAAATAAACACCAAATAGTAAATTGTAGTTTATCAAAAATGTTTTTCAATTAGAAAAGTCATATCTGAATCAAATTTTGTGCTGATATACTTATAAGGATGGAAGTACAATTATAAACACGACTTTATGGGGTGGTTACTTGAAAAGCAGACTTTCAAATATAGAAAATTTGGGAGCCAGTCAAGTAATATTTTGTGCTAGTCCATTTCTCATCCTGAACAATATTGAAAGAATATTATTTTGTATGACCAACTTATATCAAATAAACTGTAACTCAGAAAAAGAGGGTGAGAATGGTTGCACAGCTCAAAGAAGGTAATCATTGTCATTCAATTGAACATGTAGAAGTTGTTGATTTGGTGTATGTTTTGCTGAGTATATTCTCAACAATAAAAATAAAATAAATTATTTAAAAAGAACAATATTTTCCACCACATTCTCAAGATAAAAACAAACAAAAGCAACCCACGCTTCATCAAATGATAGACACTCTTGATTTCTTGCCAGCTGATCTTTCTATTTCCAAACATTAGTATGAATATAAGAATTTTCCATTGATAGCAAACCTTGACACACATATTTGTTTTTCCCAAACATAGTAATATGCTATTGGTATTTGTTCAAATAAAACCCAGAAACTTAATATACCTCATTTTAAGGTTTTTAAATAACATAGGGAATAGAATCAATGATAGTAAAATACCGTTGTTTTACTATTTTATTCTTTCATTGATTAGTTAAATATATTGAAAAAGGAACAATAATTCAACAATGAATTTTTCCTTCATTGGTACATTATTTGAGGCTTCTTGTGAAGCATTTCTATATAGATGCTAGTTGAAGTCAAATGTGAACTGAAATTTCAATTAGTTGAAATTCTCAAGGACACATAGAGATCAAAGAACAAAAGTATCTTTTATCCTCCTTGTGACATGAACAGTCATGCACTTAGCTCTAATGAAGTGAACAGTCGTTAGTTAGATAGATAGGGCTTAAGTTTCTCCCAAATCCCATCTAAAGTTTCCATCTGTATGTTGGCAAGCAAAGAACTATGATAGCATTGAGCAGCAACTGAGAGAACCCAGTGCTGCACACTGTAAAGTTGCCTCTGAGAACGATGTGTATTTTAGCAAGAGAACTCGAAGTTTTATTAGAAAACAACTTTGGAATTGGTAAATGCATCTGTTATACGATATACATACTACAACAAGAAACTAAATCCTCAAGTACCTAAGTGGGCAGACAAACAAATATAAATGAATAAAGCAAGCTAGACAAAAATATCTGGAAATCTGCAATATCCAGTCTAAATCACACAGTTTTCATAAAACCCTGTGGGAATTTTAACCCAGGGTAACCAGATAAAATTTCATTTTTAATGAGATCACATGAAATACCTAAAATCTTAAAAACTTGCAAATAAACCAATAAAAAATTTCAAAAAAGCAAAGAACAAACAGGCAAAAAACATCATGCAAGGTAAAACAAACACTCCTGAAATGTGGATTTGGCCCTTGGACCTTCAATTTTTGACTTACAATTGTTGGTTCTTTTCTATTCTTGCTCTCAATTGGAATTTCATTGATTATTTAAACATATTTTCGCATTAACAATAAGAGATTGTTATGGTTTAAAATGTTATTTTTACAATTTGCCAGCAGATGTGATTTACCAGGTTAAAAAAGATTCTTATTGTTACTAAAAAGAAAACAAACAACACACATGTTTATAGCTTAGAGAGACTCCTTAATATGACAGATTCATAAGACCTGGACCACCATCTTCTGTCAGTTTTTTGTACTATGGTGGCTTGTGTGTTGCTGTGATGCTAGAAGCTATGCCATCAATATTTAAAATACCAGCAGGGTCATCCAAGGTGGACAGGTTTCAGTGGAGTTTCCAGACTAAGACAGACTAGGAAGAAGGACCTGGCAATCTACTTCTAAAAAAATTGGCGAGTGAAAACCTTATGAATAGCAGCAGAACACTGTCTTATATACTACAGCAACATGAGCCCCACAGATTGGAAGATACTCAAAATATGGCTGGGGAAGAGCTGCCTCCTTGAAGTAGAGTTGACCTTAATGACTTGGATGGAGTCAAGATTTCAAGACCTTCATTTCCTGATGTAGCACAACTCCAGATGAAAAGAAACAGCTGAAAAATTCATTAATAATTAGAACATGGAACATATAAAGTATTAACTTAGGAATACTGGAAGTTGGCAAAAATGAAATGGAACACATAAAGATCAATATCTCGGGCATTAGTGAGTTGAAATGGACTGGTATGGGCTATTCTGAATTGGAAAATCATATGGTCTACTATGCCGTGAATGACAAATTGAAGAGGAATGGTGTCATGGTCGTCATCAAAAAAAAACATTTCAAGATCTTGTCTGAAGAACAACACTGTCAGTGATAGGATAACATCCCTATGCCCACAAGGAAAACCAGTTAATTCAAATTTACGAACCAACCACTAAGGCCAAAGATGAATTGAAGATTTTTACAAACTTCTGCGGTCTGAAATTGATCAAACATGCAATCTAGATGCATTGATATTTACTGGCTACTGGAATGCAAAAGTCAGAAACAAAAGGGATTGGTAGTTGGAAAATATGGCCTTAGTAATAGAAACGATGCTGGAGATTGCACGATAGAATTTTGCAAGACTAATCACTTCTTCATTGCAAATACCTTCTTTCAACACCAAAAATGGTGACTATACACATGGATCTCGCCAGATGGAATACACAGGAATCAAATCGACTACCTCTGTGGAAAAAGACAATGGAGAAGCTTGATATCAGCAGTCGGAACAAAGCCAGGGGCCTACTGCAAAACAGACCATTAATAGCTCATACCAAAAACCCATTGCCGTCAAGTCGATTTGGACTAATAGCTTGTATGCAGGTTCATATTGAAGCTGAAGAAAATTAAAACGAGTCCATAAGAGCCATAGTACAACTTTGTGAATATCCCACCTGAATTTAGAGACCTTCTCAAGAATAGATTTGATGCATTGAACACTAATGACAAAAGGCCAGAAGAGCCGTGGGATGACCTCAAGGAAATCATATACGAAGAAAACAAGGCCATTTACAAAGCAGAAAAGAAAGAAAAGACCAAAATGGATGTCAGGAGAGACTCTGAAACTTGCTCTTGAACTGAGAGTTGCTAAAGTGAATGGAAGAAATGATGACGTAAAAAGGCTGAACAGAAGATTTCTAAGGACAGCTTCAGAAGACAAATTATTATAATGAAATGTGCAAAGACCTGGATTTAGAAAACCAAAAGGGAAGAACACACTTGGCATTTCTCAAGCTGAAAGAACTGAAGAAAAAATTCAAGCCTCATGTAATATTGAAGGATTCTATGGGCAGGATACTGAATGACACAGGAAGCATAAAAAGAAGATGGAAGGAATACATAGTGTCACTGTACCAAAAAGAACTGATGGACATTCAACCATTTCAGAAGGTAGCATATGATCAAGAACTGATGGTATTGAAAGAAAAAGTCCAAGCTACACTGAAGGCATTGGCAAAAAACAAGGCTCCAGGAATTGACAGAATACCAATTGAGATGTTTCAACAAATGGATGCAATGCTGGAAGCGCTCACTCTCTATGTCAGGAAATTTGGAAGACAGCTACCTGGCCAAGTGACCAGAAGAGATTCATATTTGTGCCAATTCCAAAGAAAGATGATTGAACAGAATGTGAAAATTATTGAACAATATCATTAATATCACATGCAAGTGAAGTTTTACTGAAGATAATCCAAAAGCAGTTGCAGCAGTACTTCAACAGGGAACTGCCAGAAATTCAAGCCAGACTCAGAAGAGGAACGAGGGATATCATTGCTAATGTCAGATTGATCTCGGCTGAAAGCAGAGAATATCAGAAAGATTTTTATCTGTGTTTTATTGACTATGCAAAGGCATTCGACTATGTGGATTATAACAAGTTATGGATAACATTGTGAAGAATGGGAATTCCAGAACACTTAGTTGTCCTCATGCAGAACATGTGCATAGACCAAGAGGCAGTCATTTGAACAGAACAAGGGAATACTGCATGTTTTAAAATCAGGAAAGTTGAGCAATAGTGTTGTATCCTTTCACCATGCTTATTCAATCTGTATGCTGAGCAAATAATCCAGAAGCTGGACTAAATGAAGAACTCAGCATCAGGATTGGAGAAAGACTCATTAACAAGCTGCAATATGCAGATGACACAACCTTGCTTGCTGAAAATGAAGAGGACTTGAAGCACTTACTGATGAATATCAAAGACTAGAGCCTTCAGTGTGGATTACACCTCAACATAAAGAAAAGAAAAATCCTCACAACTGGACCAATAAGCAACATCATGATAAACAGAGAAAATATTGACATTGTCAAGGATTTCATTTTACTTTGATCTACAATCAACAGCCATGGAAGCAGCAGTCAAGAAATCAAACAATGCATTGCACTGGGCAAATCTGCTGAAAAAACTTCTCAAAACTGTTAAAAAGCAAAGATGTCACTTTGAAGACTAAGGTGTGCCTGACTCAAACCTTGGTGTTTTCAATTGCCTCATACGCATGTGAAAGCTGGACAATGAAAAAAAGACCAAAGAAGAATTGATGCCTTTGAATGAGGGTGTTGGTGAAGAATATTGACTATACCATGGTCTGCCAGAAGAATGAAGAAATCTGTCTTGGAAGAATAACAGCCAGGATGCTCCTTAGAAGGGAAAATGGCAAGACTTTGTCTCACATACTTTGGACATGTTATCAGTAGAGACCAGTCCTTGAAAAAGGACATCATGCTTGGTAAAGTAGGTCAGTGAAAAAGAGAAAGACCCTCAACAAGATGGACTGACACAGTGGTTGCCATGATCGGCTCAAAGATAGCAATGATTTTGAGGATGGCACTGGACTCAGCAGTGTTTCATTCTGTTGTACACAGGGTCACTCTGAGTTGGAGCCAACTCAAAGATACCTAACAGTAACAACATCAGACCTGGAAGTCAATATGAACTCAAATAGGAGGTACAGAGTGAAGTTCCATGTGTTAAACAATGACAACATATCTATACAGGTATTTATAAATAAAAAATTGACTTCAAAAAATAATCTAAATTATTGATTAAAAGTTTCTTATCAAAATTAACTGTGATTATTATACACAACCAATACAAATCTCATTAAGTATTTCAGAGCTAACTTGCTAGTTTTATTCAGTTGAGCTGCTTTTTCCTTCCTTCTTTCTTCCTTTCTGCCTTTCTCCCTTTCTTCTTTCTGTCTCTCCCTTTCTCTGTACTCTTCCATCCCTTTGCCTTTCTTTTACTCTTTCTCATGCTTTCTTTTTGTCTCTTTCCTCTCTGTTTTGTTTCCTTTGTTTTCATTCCCTTCCCTTTCCTCCCCTTCCTTCCCATTTTCTCTCCCCTCTCCCCTTCCCTTCCTCTTCCTGTTTCCCTTCTCTTTCCTCCCTTTCCTTTCACTTTTTCTCCTCCTCTTCTTTCTCCTCCTATTCCACCTTTTCTTACCTCTAAATCTATGTTTTTGTCTATATCTATGTCTTTTTTATTATTTCTCTATCATCTCTTTTTCTCTCTCTCTCTCTGTTTTTCCAACGTCTTCCCTCCCTCCTTCTCTTCCTTTGTACCATCCTTTCTAAGCGTCTTACTAGTAGAATAGTATGCACACACATGGAGTTATACCTTCTTGGCTTCAAAGTTTAACCCTATTAAACAATTGATTGACTTGTTCTTTGAACACTCTATACCAATTTACAATTCGAAGTATGCACCTACATTTCCCCTTATCGCTTTTGTTATTTTAATACATCTAGACAGTATAGAAATAAAGTAAGATAGCAAGCATTGGTTTTAATTCTTGGAGATGCCAATTGATTGATAAACAGTTTTTCTTTAAAGGCTTTACAGAAAGTTGTCCTATGCTTAACATTCTTTAGTGAGGTATACTGAAATCATACTATCCATACTCTGATTATCAAAAGATTCTTCAGTTTCAAATCATGCATTGATCAACTAAAAAGTCAGAAAAAAAAAAATCACTCTTGCTTTCCATAAATATCTCCTTCTAAAACTCATTGCATCAATATTCCTCGAATTGGGTTTTCCACACGCACTGATCTTTTGGGAAAATTTAAGTCTTGTTTCACTTTTTTTAAGGAATTCTTTTGTCAAATAAGCTTAGAGAATATTCTATTAAAAAATCTCTTCTGCAAATTCACATTATACATCACCAAAATAAAAGCTACTATCTGTCCAGTAAAGGACAAAAATGGAAAAAAAATAAAACTTGTTACTAATGATTAAAGTTATTTTCAAGGGAAGAACTTTTTTCCTCATATCTATCAATCTATTTCCTTTTAACCTTGATTTGGGAAGTATTGCCTTACATAACAATCACTATTACTGTTATTACATCATTTCTCTCTGTCAAAAATATATTGTTCCTTGCCTCTGATTACATATCATCCTTCCTGTCTTTGAATTTACACATTACTACACCACAGATCATCAAGTTACATTTTCATATACTCTCCTTTCCATCTATCATTCCACATACTTCATGAAACATCATGTCATAAGAATGCAGATCACACCACCCATCTTAAAACATGTCTCCACATCTGGCTTTCAAATCCCTTTGCAAGATACATTTGGGAGTGAGATTTACTGAAATACACTTATATACCAAAATTGATATTTTGAGGGGATTTTGGAGAGATAAAGCTGGACAGATTTTTTTCTTCTTGGTAGCATCCAAATTCTTTAATCATTTTGTTTAAATTCCTGAATGGGTATTGTTTTTTGTAACGACAAATGCTCTGTGGCAACTTCCCAAGGGTTTTTAGTTTTCTTCATTTTATATTTTTTAGTTATTCATATCATCCTGATTATATTGTATGCTATGCATGATGTAGAATTAGATAAGAGCCTGGAACTAGTAACTCCCTTTGAGTCACAGCAGGTATTTCTATAATGTAGACTACTAATAATTTTAGAGTGCCTCTGGTTTTTCATTACTCTAAGGTATTATGCATTTTCTGAAACATACTCATTTATATTTCTTGTAAGTATGTGACTATTCCATAATCTCTAAACATGACATGCCAGGGACTTACCTCAAAGAACTTAAAAAATGCCTTGATCATTCACCTTCTTTGAGAGAGTTTAGTCTGATAAATGTTTTCAAAACATATAACCCACTTGACTCTCTTTGAATGTTGGCTAAAAACCAAGCTACTTGTCAGTGGAAAAACAATCATCCATTATTCACCTTATTTCATCCAGCATCTAGCACAGTGCCAATCACATAGTAATCATTCAACAAATGCTTTTTTGAATGAAGTAATGAATTTAAGGAACGATCAATCATAGTATAGCCACAAAGTGTGAAAGTAGAACTTTAGATAATGGACATCTCAATTTCTTATTAAATTGAATAGAATAAATAAAGTCCATAAATAGATTTATTTCACACTTCTAATATTGACCACCTAGAATTAGTTGGCGTGACAAGTTTATAAATTGTTATGTACTTTCTTGCACTTACATCAACAGTCATTGGTCTTCCTTGGTGCAGTGCCTTGATAAGTAAAAGAAGATCTGTTGGCAAAATGGCCTGAAGGTATATGCTGTAACCATTAACTTTCATTCTTAGATGATAGTGCTGCTGGCAAGGTTAAAGTTTATGAAATGACTCCCTGCTTCCTGTGTTGCGATGAAATGCTAGGTGCCATAAATGTATGACCAATTTGGGACGCTTTTAGAGCTCTCTCTCTTCTTAACATTCTTTCCATGATAAAATTTTCCAAGAAATTTAGAATCAAGACCGTATTCTCTTAGAACTTCTTCCTTAGAGGTAGCAGGGTTTTATGATCTCTTAGGACTCTTTCTCACATTTGTATTTAAGTGCAAACATAGATTTTACATTTCATAATTTAATTTTGTATCTCTATATTTCCAGTTTGATGTTTATTCAGTCAGTAATGCAGTTAGCATCTGTGTGTATCAGTTTGGCTGGGTCATGATTCCCAGTATTGTATGACTGTGTACCATTTTGTAATCTGATGTGATTTCCTTACATGTTGTAAACTCTATCACCATGATGTAATAAGATGGATTAGCAGCAGTTATACTGATGAAGTATACAAGATTGGATAGTGCCTTAAGCCAATCTCTTTTGAAATATAAAAGAGAGAAGCGAGTAGAGACACATGGGAACCTCATACCACCAAGAAAGCAGTGCCAGCAGCAGAGGGCATCCTTTGGACCCGAGGTTCCTGCTCTGAGATGCTCCCAGACCAAGGGAAGACTGATGCATCACAAGGACCTTCCTCCAGAGCCGACAGAGAGAGAAAGCCTTTTCCTGGAGTTCATGCCCTGAATTGTATTTGTAGTCTACTGGACTGCGAGAGAATAAACTTCTCTTTGTAAAGCCATCCACTTGTGGTATTTCTGTTATAGCAGCACTAGATGACTAAGACAGCATCTTTGTTCTTTTTCTCTATAGAATTTGTCACTATTTGTAAATAAAAAAATGATTTCCGTGATTATTTAATTAATGCTCATTTACCCCAATAGACTGTGTTATGTATTTAATTGTGGCCCCTGAAAATATATGTTGAAGTCTTTACACCTGTACCTGTGAATGTGGTCCTGTTTGGAAACTGAGCTTTTCTTTCATTATGTTAATGAGATCATGCCCCTGTGGTGTGCATCCTAAACCCTTCTGAGAGGTGTCTTATAAAAAGGGCAGAATAGACACAGAGGGGAGAGGCACCACTTGACTACAGAAGCAGATCATCTATAAGTAATGCCATGGATCAGGGGCAATCACCAGAAATTAGGAAAGAGGGCCACAGAAGGAATTGACACAGTCAAGACCTTGATTTGGACGTTTGGCCTCCAAACTGTGAGAAAATAGAAATTTCTGTTCTTTAAAGCAATTTACTTTGTGGTATTTTGTCACGGCACCAGCAAACTAAGATAGGCTATAAACTCTACGAGGACAGGAATAATGACTGTTTTGTTAGTATAATATATGGCACACAGTAGGCACAAAATCAGATGATTGCTCTTACATGCTTGCAACTATATCTTCAGTCATTTTATGGACCCGAAAGTAACTATATCTAATAATTCTAATACCTTACTTTCAAATGAAGCATTTACTCTATATAGCAATGAAACACTTCATGGACCCATATCATGTAGTCCCTGGGTAGGGCAAATAGTTAAGCACGGGACTACTAACAGAAAAGTGATGGTTTGAACCCACCCAGAGGCACCATGGAAGACAAGCCAGGAGATCTGCTTCTGAAAGGTCACAGCCTTGAAAACCCTATGGAGCAATTCTACTCTATACACATGGGGTATTTTGACTTGATGGCAACTGACAATAACAACAATGGACCCATATCAGACTTCCTTTAAGACAGCAGCTAAAACCATTGTGGTATTACTGTCACCACTCCTTGTATTTTCTTTTGAAGCTACTGGAGTATAAGGATTTCATGAGCGAAAATAATCGAGTCATCTTATCTTGAAAATAAATTCATAAATCTAAATATTTTAATCACAGAATGGTACGTGTCACGTAAAAGCGAGCCATCCTCCATGATACCTGAGAATATTTTCACGTGGTAAACGTATTAACATCAGTTGCTGCTTACAATTTTGTAGCGGTGCTCTAAAGCTATAGGATAAAATCTTAATTGCTAAATATATCCTACAATCCCTTTCTTCGTGCTATCCCAGACTACCTTTCTGATTGTATTATCTTTTCCTTACACCTAACATGGCCAACAGTAAAAATTAGTTGCATTTCCCACTGCCTGGAGTGCCATCTGATTTTCTGTTTGAACTTCCTCTTATTCTGATACTCTGCTTGCCCTTCCCTATCTTTATGTGACTTCTCCTTGGCTGCCACAGGAATACACAGGATCCTTCCTCTTCAGTGCTACAGCACGTTGAAGATTCTCTTGATACAGCACTTAACACACCCTATTCTCATGATTTTCAATATTTTTCTGCTGAATTGTGGTGTAAGACCCCTGAGGGCAAGCCCCATGTCTGAGTCTTTTTTTTTTAATCTCTACAGCCTCACCATACATTATTAAATACACAAATATTACTAAGTACAGGCATTAGATTCTAAGTATACAATGGCACTAGATTCTAACAAAAGAGTAATGAATAACATAAATCAGATCCCTGCTCTCCTAGAGCTTTCACTACAACAGAAAACACATATATTGAATATAATGTTACAAATATGAGAAGGATTATAATAAAGAACAAAATGTTAACAGTCCTCAGAGTAGACACTTATCAACAGCTGCATTATTTTAAAAATAGGGGTAGAAACAATTACTTTTCCTTTGCTCTGACTACCTTGTACCTAAGTTTCCTCTATTCTCTTTCTATATACATTTCTGGTTTCGAAAGGTGGGTATGTGAAAGGAAAATGATAATAAGAGCATCCTCAAGCCCACTTTGTTCATTTCTCCTAGAAATAGAGGACAGAAACAAGTACAATATAGGGGATCAGAATCATAGTGGAATGGAGCCAAATATAAATGCCACTGTTACCGTAGAAAGTAGAGTAGGAAAAGGAAGAATTTCATTTCTATAAACATTGCACATCAAAGAGATTAAAAAAACAATGAGGTGAAGACTGTGGATCTTGGGAGCAAATATATAGTTATTAAATGGGTGGCCACCAAAAATATTGTAATTAATTTCAAAGTACCGATATTTGAAATCAATATTTGGCTTAATTTGGATAGAGGTTGTGCTTTTTCCTCTATACCGATTGCCTTTGAGTCGATTCCTGTGCATAGCGGCCCTATAGCAGATCTCAAAATACAATGTCTGCATGACCTCCATATAAAGGTAATGTAAATGCATTGTACTTGAAGGGATATTTGTGGAAGCTTCAGGAGAATATTCAAGCATCTAAGACTATGAAGGAAGGTGCTTATTTAAGGCACCTAATATATATCAATAAAAAAAACTGCAATTATAAATTGTATGTTTTAGCCAGTTGCATTTAATTAATATTCTGAGTATTTTCTAATATCTGTAGAAAAGAAAAAGAAGGTCAAATGTTACTAGCACATGACGAAACAGCAAATTAGTTAGTTCCACTGGTTCCGACACATTTTATACGTATTAGTTAAAAGTGCTTGCTTGGATGAACTAGATTTCTTGTCACATTTCTTCTCTGGGTACTTAATCATGAAACTCGGACACTAACTATAAAAACAAAAATAGTTTTATTCTAGAAACACTGCTTTCACTACAGTTTTGGCATCTGTTTAATAATCATCTGAATAGTGGTAGAAACGGAAATGTTAGGAATACTTTCTTTACTAGGATGCTTTTTTTCCAAATCCAGTATGAAACTTTATTGAATGAATTATAAAATTTGGACCTTTTAAAATAAAACCACCATTGTAGTTTTAATCCTCAAAATTATCAAGAACCTAGAAAACTGGAAATAGTGTAATTTTTCAAGCAAATAAACTACCCATCATTTGGGGGTAGAGCTCAAGTCCCCTTTGCAATTTGGCCTGATTGCTTTGGTCCTCACTGAATTCCATCTCTCTGAGCCCCGCATTATGCAACAGAACCCTTGTTTATGTTCAATATTGTATCTTACCTATATTTGTGTTAAATCTGTCTCCCCACAATTATCTCCTTAGAAAAGGAATTGTGTATATTAGAATTTTATGTTTATTATTTTACAGAGTCAAGCACGTTGAAGGGTGATAACATTTCTGTATATTAACCAAATGTGCAGGAAATGAACATGTCTTTAGAGATGATGCTTCTAATACATTGTGGGCCCTGTTTACTAAACCCTCAAGAGATATTTGAAAAAGGAACAATGACATTTTACTTGTTTAATATCTTAAGATAGGAATGGTCTCATCTTTGCAAAGTAGATATTAGTTTCCTTCTTCCCCCAAAATGATGATTATCCAGCTACAATATACTGATTAGCTAATGGTAAAATCTCAATTAGATTCTGTAGCAATGGGTTTCTGATTGGTTAGCAATGGGCCATATCCCTACCCTGATTTCTTTACAGTATCCTCAATATTTCTGGATATGTAAAGAACACGTATTAAAAAATAGGCTACAAACACTTCAAAGGCCACTAATACATCATTTCAATTATTAGAGAATATTTCAAGACAGAGCTTTAGAATTCTTTATTGTATAAATACTTTGAGCCAGACACTATAAACACAGTAGGTTTAATCCATACCACAATCCAGTTATGTAGACATGATTATATCCATTAAAAGATGAGGATACTGAGTCCCAGGGAGGCTCAGGAACTTGACCTAGGGCATCCATGACACCTAGATGGAACTAGGATTTATACACAAGTCATCTAACTAAAAGGGCCACATGCTCTGTATAGTATGTTAAGAATATGCCTATCATACAAGAACCCACAGGGAATGTAAGGCATTATTCTTTGGCATTTAGTGCTTATGAATTTTACCCCTATATTTTGGCTTACTTTTTCTAAAAAAAAAATTGATTCATTGATTTTACTAAGCCCTGCTAACCCAAAGATGACTGGCTGCAACAGTTTCTCTATGACAAGCTAATCTAAAACACAATTTGAATCCATGGTCTTGGACTGATAAGCACAAAACACTAATTAAATTAATTAAGTGATGCAAGATTTTTGTATAATATTCATCAGAACTAACTCTGTTTTCATGAGAAGTATGCATTTGTGTATTGTTTGGGTACCATTTGGTCAGCATTTACAATATTAATGAAGGCTGCTCACACTGGTGCTCACAATTCATCAGATTCCTTCTGGAAGCTTCCTGGAGTCTAACAGGTAGAGCCTGTTGATGATATCTGCAGAGCAGGCACAGCTTACTGAGACTCTCATCTGTTTTCAGTGACATGAGAGCTAGACTTTAACAAGATGCCAAGAATGTACAGCATCTACAGGTGTGATTTGACTTTTTTTGTTGAATTCAGGCTCTGAAAATTATTAGATCTAGATTTAGTCTTGCAAAATTACTCCACAAACATTAAAATTATGCTGCTTTTGCAATGAAAAATAGAATGCGTTTTAATGCAAGGTTTGACCTGCAGAAAGATGAATAATTTGCATCAATTTTGTGCATTATGTTCAACTAATGAAGACAAATGTATTCATTCATCTCAGTAAAGCTGAAGAACTGAAGGCTGGCGATTTTATGCATCTATAATGATGAATATTACGGTACTTATTATATGATGAATTGGGAATGCTAGAAATGGATAGTGAACAAAAAAGGAAAAATTATGCTTCTCATACTGACTTCTGTTTTTATAAACACTTGCATCTGCCTTAAATAAACAACATGCCTCCCCTAGTAGTGATTCTACATCTTCTACTTCATCAATAAAGAGAAATAAAGAAGCCAAGAGATTCAGTGCATTTAGAATTAGAAAGTAGAAGTGAAAGAAAGAAATTTCACATTGTTCACATATCAAAGTGCTACATACAACAAAAAAGTCCATGATACAACCCAAGGTAGCAATTTTACGCTAGCTTGATTATGTGTAAGGGCATTATAATGAGATAAGTCATTAATAGCACAACCGCTATTTTGTATACATTAATATAAAATATGTTTTAAAACATTAGTTTGTAAAAGTAACATTAAAATTGAACTATGAAATCGAAATGTACTCTAATATTTATAACTAAATTAGTAAATACGATAGAAATAAAATATAAAATTTTTTGCATGTGGTAAAATTGTCTTTAAATTAATCTTAATATTAAATGACATTATACATATGTTCATTTCATCTTTACATCTTTTTCTTTACAGTCTTCATGTATAGCATATATTTCAGTAATTCTATGACTAAGATAAGACTAATCTGAGTTTTCCTCACAGAAATAATTATTCACTGACTGTTTGAAACTTACTATCTATTTAATTCCAAAAGTAAAATGAGAACAACTGAGATTACATAAAATTCTAGCATCATCAACAATGTGGACAGACATGAGTATAATTCCCTCCAACTACTTCTCAGCTGCCACATACATCACCTCTGTTATTAAAATCGTGAGGGAACTAACGAATGAAGGAAGTATGCCACGAGCTCACTGCTAAAAATAGCAATAATTTTCATCAGACCTTCTAGTCAGTGTACAGTATTTCTACCAAATGGAACACAGCAAAGCAAAATAACACCAAGTGGCCCTAATGGGTTTTCTCTTGACTGCTGCTATCCTACTAGGTCGTGGACTGCTGAGTCTGCCTCGTCTTTAAAGTGCAATGTGCACTCAACATTAGAAAGAGAAGCTAAGAAGGCTTTTAGCATGGACAGTCAGGAGGGAGGTAGTGCAGTCGAAAGCGCCATTAAGTAGAAATCCTCTCTGTTCAGATAAATAGATTGTCACCTGTGGTGCATTAAGAGGGAACACTGCAACTACTCACACATTTTATATATTCCTTAATGAAAACTGCTCTGATTTTCTTGTTTTTTTTTTTTTTTTATTCCACCCAGTTTTGTTTTCAGTATTTTTTGTTTTACTTTGTTTTAATATTCTTCTGAATGAATAAGAAGTTCAGTTAACTTATTATGGGTAAGAACACCTACAACTTCAACAATCTACCATAATGTAAATGCCACATTAAAATAACATTGCTGCAGTCAAGAAAACTATGAGAGAGATTTAATGTCATTCCAAACTTAATTAAACTAGCTTATGCTTATTTAGCATTTACCTTCACATCACTGTTGATTGCTCCACTAAGGTATATTTGTGTAAACAGAGCTTTCCTAATTAAATAGCTTATATCTGAGCCATTCAGCCATCTCACAGCACACTCTGGGCAGTAATTATCACACTCAGAGTGATGCATGGTGATAGGAGGGGCCTTGATGAATCACACGTGAGGAGGCATTGCAGGCAAAGAAGAAGATACACGGATTTTTTTTTTAAAAAGGAAAACTATCATTTATTGAATTTGTTTTTGATTTCCCACTCCAAAAGACTCATAGTATTTTTGTTTTAATATTCTGCACCCAGCCACATGTGCCTGAATGACAGTATCTGAAAACCTGAGCAAAGAAAAAACAAAGAAAAGACACCCCTCTCTTTGATCACCCTTAGAATATTAGTAAAGATAAAATTTTCATTATGTATTATAGCCCCTGCAGATATAAATTCAAAATCCTGGGGATTTCTGGAACTGATCTAAATTTTCCAGAACCTGAGCCCATATTGCTGTGCGTTGAATATATTTATCTCATTAACTCCTCCTGAGAAGAGAGCAAGAACCTCAAATACATTTTTTACACCTAACTGCATTCTTCTTTTTTTGGTTTATAATTAAGCAAAATTTTAAACTAACTAGGTAAATATAAATAATCTTCAATATGCATGTGCAGAGATGACATAAAAGGCAAATGTTTGTTGACTAGTTTAGAAATGCAGATTATGACGCTGGTTGACAGTCTATGGGAAGTCATAATCTCTTTCAGGCACTAGAGTTGCATGTCATTGGGTTTATTAATGACTAAATAAATATAAATAATTCATGAAGCCATACTCCTAGCAGAGTTATGAAATAGCAAATCATAAATTACTGCCTGAAACCTTTTTCTCTGAAGTAAAACATGTGAGTGAGTGAAGTGTGAAATACCTCTCTCTAGATCATACTTCTTTGATAAAAACCATTTTAATTTTATGCTATATTAAGAACAAATAAAATGTCATTTTCTAAAGTTAAAAATTTTGTATTATCAAGGTAAACAGAAAACAACAAGTTATCTGAACCAGAGAAACAAAAAGTGTATTGCAATAACTGCAGGTGAGTGATTAGAAAAACCATTGCTTTGAACTTAAATTACTATGTTCAAATTCATCTCCTTTAGAATTATGTTATAAGGAAATTTATGTTAAATGCATTAAATACCTTATTTTAACAGTAATGACATATTTTAATAAATTCAAATTCAATACTATTGGCAATAAAAATAAAGAAGGAATGTGCTTCCTAGTCTGAAATATTGCCACGTCAAACTATAATCCTGATCTTTTGAGTTTTTATTAATATATAGTAGCAATTTCACATTAAAAGTCCAGAAAGCTCCTTATGAAATTTAGAAATGTATCATGTGCTTTTGCTTAATTTTTAAAAATACTACATTATTATACTGCTTTAATTGCCAATGAAGAAATGATTATACCTAGAAATATATAAACTCAACTTCTATAAATTTCTTATGCAAGTGACCTTGCTAATATCAGTTAGTATTTCCACAATAACTCAGCTTTCTTTAGAAGGGCAAAAGTTGATCTGATCAGCCAAGAGCTGAACAGACAAAGGCAGGGGGAAAAAAATCTACATCCTAAGGCTTACAGTTTTAAATAGGTTTTGTGTCTCATCTTATCTATAAGATAAGCTTAAAATGAAATAGAAATTCCAAGTTCTGTGCCTAGTGTTTTCCTCAATTTAAAAACATAACATTAATAAATATAGTAAATATATCTATTAATAATATTTTGAATTGTTTTACATTTTCCTTAATAAAGTATGTCAACACCTTTTAGTAAACCGAGTCAAGAATAGGGAGGGATCAAAAATTGTACTGCGTCTCAGAACCATTTAGCAGCCAACACATGAAAAGATGCTCACACTCATTAGCCATTAAAAAAAAAGAACAGTTGCTGTTGAGTTGATTCTAACTTATAGCGACCCTACAGAACAGAGTAGAACTGCCTCATAGGGTTTCCAAGGAGCAGCTGGTGGATTCAAATTGCTGACCTTTTGGTTAGCAGCCAAATGCTTAACCACTGCACTACCAGGGCCCCAATAAGAGATGCAAATCAAAACTACAATGAGATATCATTTCACACCTGCTAAAATGACAATGATTAAAAACAAACAAACAACAACAACAACAAAAACCAGAAAACAACAAATGCCGGTGAGGATGTAGGGAGATTGGAACTCTTACCCACTGCTGGTGGGACTGTAAAATGGTACAGCCACTATGGAAAACTATATGGCACTTCCTCACAAAAGTAGAAATAGAACCATGTTATGATGCAGCAATCTGGATCTATTCTGTCTTCTGTTAGATCTCTAGGGTATATGTCACTCCTAGGCATATACCCTAGAGATCCAATGGAAGACGCATGAACAGATACATGCACGTCTATGTTCATTGCAGCACTATGCACAATAGCAAAAAGATGAAAACAACCTAAGTGCCCATCAGTAGACGAGTGGATAAATAAAACATGATACATACATACAATGGAATACCACACAGCCATAAAGAATGATGAGTCCTTGAAACATCTTATAACATGGATGAATCTGGAGGATTATGCAGCATGAAATAAGCCAATCACAAAGGGACAAATATTACATGATCTTGCTTTTATAAAAAGACAAGAATCTGTACATATACAGAGGCCAACATTCACTGGTGGTTACCAGGGAAGGGTGAGGGAGGTCACTCTATAGATAGTAGTCACTTGGTATTTTTGGTGATAGGAAATGTAACACCAAATGTGGGTGAAATGTGCTCAACTTGACTGAGGTAAATGATGGCACTAATGTATACACACACCAAAAAATGACCTTTTGGTAATTGCTATAGCATATATAATTTTGCAACAAAACAAAAAATATATGGGTGGGCATATATGTATGTATATGTATGTATACATACATATATATGCATGTATGTGTATAGCTGTATATGTGAGTATATATGTGTATATATAGGCATATGTATATGTATATGCATGTATGTGTGTGCATATATATATATATATATATATATACACCTATATATACACCTATGTGTATAATAAAGCACATAGGGGCACAGTTAAAAATACTTCTTAGACAACCAGACACCTCGTGGGATTGGTTTCCTATGTTTGAAGGCTTAGGACCATAATTTTGTGGGACAGGTTGGTTAACTGGCATAATATAGTTCATAAAATCTGTGTTCTACATCCTAGCCTGGTGAGTAGTGTCTGGGATCTTAAAAGCTAGCAAGTGGCCGTCTAAGATACAAGTATTGGTTTCTACTCATCTGGAGCAAATGAGAAAGGAGGAAACTAATGACTCAATGAAAAAACTAATTTACAGGACTAATAGTGTACACGAACCACAGCCTCATCTACCGAGAGACCAGAAGATCTAGATGGTCCCAGGTTACCACTACCTACCATTCTCATCAGGGCCACAATAGATGGATCCTGATAGAATGGAAAAAAATGTGGAACAGAATCTCAAATTCTTAAAAAAATCCAGACTTGTTGGACCAGTTGAGACTTCCTGAGAATGTTGCCCTGAGATACTCTTTAAAACTTGAACCAAAACTAGTCCCTGAGGTTACCTTTGGGTTAAATAACAGATTAATTCACAAAATAAAGAATACCACCCATGAGTACTGTGCTGCTTTAAAAATCATCTATATGAGACCAAACGGTGAACAATTACTTTAAAATAAAGATGAGAAGGTAAGGGAGTAGGAAAACTACATTAATGGATATGGAACAATCAGAACAGAAATAAGAATGTTCACACATTAAGAATGCAACCAATATCACCAAACAATTTGTGTAGAAAATGTTGAATGGGAACCTAATCTACTATATAAATGTTTACCAAAAACATAATAAAATACTGTTTTAAAACATCGATCTTTTTATGGTTTCAGTAAACTATAACAGAGAATTTTCTTAGAACTGATTCAACGATATCTTTCTTTTTCTCATAGTTTCAAATTTGAAATATCCTAGTTGGTTTTTTAAATTTGTATAATATACTATTTTTATTTATTTTTAGCAGACATTCCCTTAGAGCAAGATAGTATGATAGAGACAGTCCATTGGTGCAATGTAGTTACCAAACACACAAACAAACAGAACCCCTAATTTTAACATTTTATATTAGGTGAAAGTCAATATTTTTTATTTTTGAAATTTTGAAATTATGAGTTCTATTATGTAACTCTTAATGATGGAAAAAAAACTGTGCCATCCTCCAAATTCCTCATACATTCTTCCCAAATCCCGCTCAATTCTTTCTACCCTGAACAACTCAAGTTTATATAATGAATCTATCACATTTAATAATATAAAATTCCATTCTTTTATTAGTTCTAAAAGTGCTTTGTTTTGTTCATGTATAAATCTTGGCATGTCATCATATTTTCAAATGTAGAATTCATTTGTTCAACAAATAATAATTAAGGATCCAAGGAGTGCAGGCACTGTTGTTGTACGGCCTTACAACAATAACATCAACAACCCTAAGAACAAAAGAAAGACACAAATCTCTGCCCTCCTCCAGGGAATGCGGACCAGCAGAGGCTGGTACGAATATAAGTTTTATTAATCACTCCTTTCCAAAATAACTCTGAAAAATGCATTTGTTTGTTCCAGTGCTTCCCAAATGAAACTCTAGGGCTATGGAAGACTAAAAATTCTATGAAATCATTTTGATAGAAACTAATTTTTCCTCTGTTACTTATCGATTTAGAGGCAGATTTCCAAATTGTTTCCTTATTTTTATACACTAACAGAATGTACTATGACGCACTTGGTAGAACAAAATTCTTAAAGGCATTTGGTAGCACTGTATTCTCCCTTTCTCACAGCAACTGAGAGTAATAAACAGACCAACAAGTGGTTAATGCGTAACCTACCCATGGGGGTGCCAACGCCATAACCTTTAGAGTCTATAAGGCCGCCGATCTGTGTCAGGTTACAGTTCCGCTGAGTGACAAACTCTATGGTTGTTGACTCCATTAGGAAAGCGTAATCAGAGGTGAGGACTCGGTGGATGCCTTCTTCATTACTTTTGACGAGCACTGACTGCCTCCTGCTACTCATAAAAGCCCACATTTTGTCATATGTGGAGATTTTTGATTTCTGGAGAAAAACAAAATGCATTTTGGTCATAAGAAAGATATCCCTTGGGTTCTATTTCGTCCTACAATACACAGATGGAATTGACTATATTTAGCTTATTCATGCCACCTAAAAATTATATTATTAATAACGGTGATATATAAACACACTCAGAAAAAACAAAATCTTTATAAAAAGCATTTCATAGCAAGTCCTCATCATATTGCCAGGGATAGCACAGATTTATTTAACAAATTTTAAAAAATTTCTTAAACTTCAAAAATGCACAAGTAGTAAATCATAGAAAGTAATAAATAAGAGAGAAAAAGAGCAAAATTAACAAGCAGGGTATTTAGAGCTTGTATCTCACATGAATACCTCAGGTGTATACTTTTATCTTCCAATGTTACTATAACATCAAATTTGGAGGAAACAGACACTGGCACAAATTGACACTGTAAGACTGAAATATATTTTTTCCCCAATTTGTTGACCATAAGACAGATGTCACATTAACCCAAGGATACACAAGGTTTATGTTGAAGAGATAAGGGAAATTTGTTACAAGTAAGGATGTTACAAGTAAAGATGTCTCCATTTCTCTGAGACACAATCTGGTCACCCAGTGCTTATTTGAGCCTGATGCAAGACAACAGAAAATCCATCATTCAGGTCTACTAATTAACGAAAGATTCCTGGACCAACAAAATTGAGTAGTTTTTATATCTAGCTGAAAATTCTCAGTAGGGTTTTACTAGTATTTCATTGCTAAAGGAAAGAAATGTGTTTTGTTCAGAAGATGCTGGTAAAACATAAATATTAAAGGTTAGCATCTACTTATTGAAAACTTTGAAAACTCACCTGTAAAACCCTACTCATGTTTAATTGTTATACAAACACAAAAAATAACACTGAAGCTCTAAACACAAAGAAGATCGTCATCATATTGGTAGTACTGTTATGAAAAGTCAAAACTATTTTTAACCAAACATAAAAACATGCACTCTTTCTACCGCGAAAGCCCGCTTTCATATCTACATGTTCAAGGTCGTAAATATGATATTACCACTACTTCTACTAAAAGGGAGGTGCACAGTATCACTGATAAAAATCTTGGCACTATTTCAATAATAAAATTAGAAGAAAAAAAATTAGAAGAAAAATATTATAATTTACTGGAAAAAAAACAAAAGATACAATGAGTGCTTTATAAAAACAGGCATAGCATTAGGGCTAAGAGAGAGCAAATGCAAACCCTTGTCTCATCATCTGAAAGAAAGCAACTATAATAAGATCGATCGGATTGTAACTTTGGACAACTAGGGTGGCATGCCAATTGTTTAAAGCGAAATAATGAAATATTAGAAAAAGGAAAGGAATATTTAAGGTTATGATGAAATACTTATTAAATAATTAAGACCAGTAGTGAGAATTTGTATTGACTCATTTGTCTATCCAAACCAATAACATAATGAGGATAACTGGAACAAGTTCACTCGATTTCAGCAATAAACAATCTTCCTTACAATACACTGGATTAACTGGGGCCAAAATACAAAATAAAATAAAAAGTATAGCTCTTTTTTACAGAAGGGATTTTATGTAAACAAGTAAAATTGGGCAGTTTTTGATTGAGTGATAATGTGAGTAATGATAAACATCATCCCATAAATGATATTACACTAAAATTACTATAATAAGAAAGACACATTCATTATTTGACAATTAAAAGAGTAACATCTTTAATCACAAAATGGGTGCCATCTCTGAGGCCAAACCAAGCAAAGTGTTAAGAAAGCGTACAAGAATTTATTTTACCTGTATTGGCCATAAAATTGCCTAAATTCTCTGCTTTATTTCAGTTATAAGAACCTGAACACTCAATATTGCTTTACTTACTTGATTTTCACTTCATGATAACATGTGCCATGCATTAATGAGTTCATTATAAATAAATCTTGGGAACTAGCATTTTTATCTCAAAGAGATATGGAACGTAATGGTTATAATAGCACTAATCATTTAAATAGTCTCTCTTTTAGTAGTACTTTCTCATTTAAACACTGTTTAGACAACACAATTTAAAATAAGTGAATTATATTTCATAACAGTATATTAATGCATCCATTGTTAATATTTTGCCGCCATTGCTTCAAGTCTTGTTTTTAATCAATTTTGTAAAGAACAGTTGTAATCTTCTTGCATAGGCGTATGCATTTATAATACTAATTTAAAGGAGAAGAAAGCACTTTGATCACTTACAGGGGAATAAACAAGTATATTTTACCTATGTCTAAAGAGAATGCAAAGCCATCAGTGGAAGAAAACATGAACTACAGAAATGTTTGAACAGATAGGTTCTTGAATCTGTGTATGAGAAAATCAATTCATGTTATGAACTATATACATAAAACATGACTAAAATATAAGAATATCCAACAAGAGTGAAAAGGAACATTTCTCTAAAATAGCATGTTAGAAATGATAAATAGTGTAACCAGTAGGGTTGCCAGATAAAATGTATGCAGTACTTTGGACAATTTATATTTTTACATTATTTACTATTTGTTTGAAGTTCAAATTTAACTGGGTATACTGTATTTTTATTAATATATCTAGTGTCCTTAGTAAGTAGACCAATCCAAGGTATTATTTAAGGATGGATAGCCTCAAATACCTAATTAAGAAGGGTATATCTGGCAAAAATAGTTAGGTCTTCTGCACATTTTAAAAATTGTTTCCTTTTAAAACTATCTTTTACTTTTATTTTTTTAAATTCAGTATAACTTTATGAAAATAACTTTTCTTCCACAGCAATAATTTAATAATTTTCTTTTTTCACTGAACTGGAAAGATTCATTTTGCTTAGATCATTATAAAAAGACCCCAACCTCTGCCATTCAAATTTTAAAAAAAGGTAAATACATCAAAAAAAAAAAAATTCCTGAAAACCAACAGATTTTAAGAAATTTTAGTAATCATCCTTTACAAATATATGTGGCTTGATTTTAAAATAATGTGAAATGTAGTATATTTCAGATTTCAAATGTCATCTATAATACTAATCTTTAATTGGCAAAATAAAGATTTTACAAAGTTTTCCCTGTGCACTTTCTAGAAAGTAAAATTTATACTCATTTCAAAACTAATAATTTATTAACTTTCATTGTTACTTAAGTATTTCTAATTTGCTAACTGCTTATTTCCAGGAATCTATTGTTTATGATTTTTGTACAATATCACTTGTCTTCCTTCCTGTCTGCAGAAGATGTATTTCTATTAGTCTTATACTTGCAAAACAAATTTAGACAGAAAGTTACCCAAATTGCTTGATTTTCCTAATAAATTGAAAAACCCAATTTAAGACTTTATTTGCTGACTATTTGCTAGTCACACACTAGGCACTGAGTGCATGGGGACTATCTCTCTAACATTTACTCTATGTGGCTTCTTTGCTCATTTTGTTGTTATCCTTGTTTAATCACAATTTCCAGTTTAGCACTGTCACTTATTTGCACCTCTCAATTCTGGCTGTAAAACATAACTCGGTGCAGAAAAGTTATGGAAGATATAATCACAAGCCATGACTACTCTCATGGATTGAATTATGTCCACCAAAAAAAGTATCAATTTGGCTGGTTCATGATTCCCAGTATTATGTGGTTGTCCTCCATTTTATGATTGTAATTTTATGTTAAAGAGGATTAGGGTGGGATTGTAACACCCTCACTAAGGTCACATTCCTGATCCGATGTAAAGGGAGTTTCCCTGGGGTAGGGCCTACACCACCGTTTATCTGTACCACCTTTTATCTTACAAGAGATAAAAGGAAAGGGAAGCAAGCAGAGAGTGGGGGACCTCATGCCACCAAGAAAGCAGTGCCAGGAGCAGAGCACGTGCTTTGGACCTGGGAGTCCCTGCGCAGAGAAGCTCCTAGTCTGGGGGAAGATTGATGATAACGAGGACCTTCCTCCAGAGCCGACACAGAGAGAAAGCCTTCCCCTGCAGCTGACACCCTGAATTTGGACTTGTAGCCTACCAGACTGTGAGAAAACAAATTTCTCTTTGTTAAAGTCATCCACCTGTATTTCTGTTAGAGCAGTACTAGATGATTAAGACAACTACCGTTGCTTGTTCTTTTTTTTCCTTTCTTTCTTTTTTTTGGCATAATAATTGCTTATTTGCTCTAGAACTCAACAAGTAAGTTCAGAAAATTTTTTTAAAAATTTAGAATTTCAGAGGAGGCTGTTTTCTCACTTTCATTATCCTGCATCTTGTAAATATTGGATGAAATACAATAGTAATAGTAATCTCCCTACCATAAAGGCTAATGATAGTTGTATGATCTACATTGCTCTTCTCCAGAAAGTTCACATGCATCAAGGAAAGTTTCTGAAAATTCAGACCTATTAAGCTATTCAATAGTTACCTCTTTCTACATAAAGATGAAAAAGAGGACTAGTCCTTCACATCTCTTGGCAATTTCATTACTTTCATTGTTTTTAGTAGTGAAGGGAATATAGTGCATCAAAGATTTAAAGAGAAAAGGTCTGCATAGCATAAATTTTACTGAAACCCTTAAAATTTAAGTAGATAATATTGCTTAAAAAGTATTTGAAACAACATCTTCAGCTGAATATGAAGCTTAGGATGCTTTTCTTCCCTATAATTTTGACCACTCAAATCACTGACTACCTACACTTAAGTTATAATAGGTAAATTCTGAATAAGGTAGATCTTAATCAGAAGTAATGATCTCTAGTTCTAGACCTCTTATTAATTTAATGTAATATATGTTCTTGTTCAAGGCACTTAATTGATTCCAATCAACTCATTTTCCCACATTTTACAAAAAAAAACACTAAAATACAGAAATGTTCACAATTTGCCTAAAATAATACAGTTAGTTGGTGGCAGAGTCGGGATTTAAACTTTGGCAGATAAACTTCAGAGTTCAGGTTCTTAATCACTGTACCACATCAACTTTATCTAAATACAGATGCCATGGATTTTCCAACATAATGACTACTACATCACCCTACAAGAAACTCACAGTTTTTCAGCCTTGAGTAAGCACCCAGAGTTGGCAATGAGCCTTACAGAGTCTATTAAATATGAACAAATAGCCATTGATAACCGATATTAATGAGCACATCTATTATGAAACATAGAAAACAAAACAAAGAGAAAATCTCATAAAAGTTCTCAAAAAGGTAAAAGATACCGCACAAATGCAAACAATGTTTTTAAAATGGACTCTATTGAAAGTATATTCAGAGAACAAACACATATCAAAAATTTGATATCAAAGATGAAAACCTGAAGTGAAGTGTTGGGAGGTAAAGTTACAAAGATCTACCAGAAAAGTAGAATAAAAGGTTGAAGAAATAGAAGAAAGGAAAAAAACGCCTGAAAAAGTAACAAAAGCTGCTATCTAAAGAATGAGTCTAAATCAAGAACATAATGGGAGAGTTCAAGGACTTTTCAGGCAAGGGAAAAGAAGTTATGAGACGCTATCTTGTACACTGACACAATGGACTGGGATAACTGAAGGAAGTATCCTCTTGGCTGAGACACTGAGAGTGAGAAAAAGTGATGCTAGAAAAGAATAGAGAAATAGATAGGGGCCAAGTCACTCTTAAATTTAACATGTGCTTATTGCATTACTATGATGCGCTAGGGACAGTTCTAGATACTGACCAGGTTTCAGGTATTGTAAATAGTTAACATGCAAGGGCATAATGGATATTTGCCTTAATCATAAGAGCAGTGAAAAGTATAGCAGGGTTGAAGTCACTGGCTTTAACAGAAATTTATTTTCTCACAGTTTAGGAGGCTAGAAATCCAAATTCAGGGTTCTGTCTCTAGGGGAAAGTTTTCTTCCTCTGTTGGCTCTGGGAGAAAGTTCTTGTCTCTTCAGCTTCTGGTCCTCGGTTCCTTGGAGATCTTCATGTGGCATGTATCTCCTCTTCCATTTGTGCTTCCTTTCTTTTGTGCCTGATTTGCTCATTTATATCTCAAAAGTGATTGGCTTAAGATACGCCCTATACTAATACAGTCATGTGCTGCATAACTTCCACTGGGGCAAGTCTGACCGCATATATATCTGTAATCCTATAAGGTTATAACAGAGTTCGGAAATCCCAATAGGAGATGGGATGTAGCAGATGTAACCAGACGTAGTGAATGCAACAGCTTCCCAGTGGCTGTTTAGTCAATACAGGTAAACTACAGTATCCATTATAGCTTGGCTAAGTACAGGAAGTACCCGGATTATGAATGTCCAACTTACAGACTACCCATAGTCATGAACCAATCCCCATAAAGCCTATTATATTAACAATTTGAGGTATATACAATGGTTTATAATAACAGATGGGTGCTACTTTGCAGCATGCATCAAAACATTATTATTATTATTGTATTATTATGTTAAAGATGTTTTAGTGCATCTGGAAATGTTTCTTTAATGTTTTTTATGCATAGAAAGGCACACTATGTACTATACACTAAGACAGACATTTGACTGACATTAGATATGAACTGTACTAACTGTTTCAACTTACATACAAATTTGACATAAAGACAGATTTAGGAATAGAACTTGGGGACTATCCATATATAATATGGAGTCTGCACAATGTCCAAATCATATAACGTCCTATTTCACAGAATGTATCATGGACTTTAAGTGACACATGACTGTATGGCCTCATTGACTTAACAAAGGAATCCCTATTCCCAAAAAGGATTACTTCCACAGGTGTAAGGGTGAGAAACCGCAATACATAATTTTGGGGGACTCAATTCAATCCATAAAAAGGTGCATGAGAAACATCCAAATGGAGTTGTTAAGTGAAGTTAGATATGTAAGTGGAGAGGTCAAGGCCAAATATAGATTTTGGGGTCATCTTGAATACAGATAACAAAGTACTGGATAGATGAGAAAAAGAACACAGAGGAAGAGAAAATAAACCCTAGGATCAAGCTTTGTGGATTTTAGTGGCTAACAGAGAAGGCTGAGTCTTGACATAAGACCCTTATCAGAAATCTCAGCAGCTCTCAAGAAATATTTTAAGATAATTACCTTGTGACCATCCTGTAAAACCCCTATCTGTCATGTATTTAAACTAACCAACCCCAAAAGCCCACATTCATGTTTCTAACCAATCACGAAAGTCCTCACTTCGAGTAGTCCCACCTCCTGCTTCCCTGACCTTGCAACTTCCAATCAGAATGTTTTACCTTTAGTTCTTGATTTTACCTCATAAATATACCTCTGTTAACTCCAGCATTTTGGGTTATTTTGTTTCACTTTGTGAGATCAGACACATCCCCAGTTTAACCTGTTTTGAACCTTCAATAAATCTCTTTGCTTTTATTTTAACAGACTACACATTCTTACTCATTGACACTGCATACAGGACACTGAATAATTTCCCTTGGATTTTGGGATAATAAGTTACTTGGCTAACTTAGCAAGAGTGTCGTGGATTGAATGGTATGCCTAAAGCCAAGGGAGCAGAGTTGCTGTCCTAGTGGGCCTGGAAGGCAGAGCTGAAGTCCAGGGCCAAGCGGCCTCTACTCAGAATCTGGAGTGGGTGGACAGTACCTAGAGTCTAGATGGCAGGACCATTGTATAAACTATCTCAGAGAACAGAGGATTATTTTCAAAGCCTTGAGGGCTAATGTAATGGGTTCTGCTGACTTGCTTGGTGCCCGTTATCCCTTCTTTTTCTCCCATTTCTCCCAAGCTTGTGCCTGTTCATCATTGTACCTTTGGAAGCAGACAACTTGTATTCTAGATTTCACAGATGAAGAGGAATTTTTGGATTTTGGACTTAGAGTTAAGACTTTTGTTACGATATGATGAGATGAATATGTTTTGCATGTTGCAAAGATGTGATTTTTGGGGGGCCAAAGAGTGGAATGTCATGGATTGAATTGTGTGCCCCCAAAAATATGTGTACCAATTTGGCTGGTCCATGATTACCAGTGTTGTGTGGTTGTCCTCCATTTTGTGATTGTAATTTTACATTAAAGAGGATTAGGGTAGGGTTGTAACATCCTTACTAAGGTCACATCCCTGATCCATCATAAAGGGAGTTTACCTGGGGTGTGGCCTTCACCACCTTTTATCTTACAAGAAATAAAAGGAAGGGAAGGAAGCAGAGAATTGGGGGACCTCATACCACCAAGAAAGCAGCACAGGGAGCAGAGTGCATCCTTTGGACCTGGGGTCCCTGTGCCTAAGAAGCTCCTTGACCAGGGGAAGATTGACGAGAAGGATCTTCCTCCAGAGCTGAAAAAGAGAGAAAGGCTTTCCCTGGAGCTGATGCCCTGAATTTGGACTTTTAGCCTACTAGACTATGACTGAATAAATTTCTCTTTGTTAAAGCCATCCACTTGTGGTATTTCTGTTATAGCATCACTAGATAACTAAGACAAGATCTAATTGAATGGAGTGAGCTCTTAGAAATCATATGGGAGTAGACTGAGGAAGGATTAAGCGAAAGTAAAACAGAGCCATTAAGTGCCAAAAAAAAATCATAAAGTAGGGCTCTAAAGAAGAGGAGATACAGGACAGTAGATATAAGGATATTTTGGATAGGGTCACTATGAGTTGGAACAGACTGTCAGGGCAATGGGTTTGGTTTTGGTTTAAGACTTTCAAAGATTGAAGAGATTTGAGCATGTTTAAATAACAATGGGGGAGAATTCAGTAGAAAAGAGAGGTTTAAATCACTAAAGAAAAGATAATCAGTAATGCAAAGTTCCTAGTAAGACAGGTCTTGAGTGGAATAAATGAGGAGTAAAACACTGCAATTGACTTGACCTTTGCTTTCAAAAACATTTATATTAAACACATGTGGAGTTATCCTTACACTCTAAGACCCATCCTTTAAGGAGGATATAGGAAGCTTTGACTAGGTTTACTTTTAACAAACTAGAAAGCTGTTGAACATTCACAAAGTAAAACAGAATACGGGAACTCTAAGGGTAAAATAAATAGGTGAAAGCTGTACACGTTAAACGTTAGGAATAAAAATTCATTGAAGGTCAGAGAGGGGGAGTTAAAAATGAAATTAAAAATAAAATGTTTGTATTTCAGTTTGAAAGTTGTATGTAAACTGGCTAAAATGAAAGGGCATATCAAGCTGGACTATGAACTGAAGCTTCTAGATGGAAGTCTGTGGTCATATGGAACGAACCACTTGTTTGTTTGTTTAATCACCTGTGACTACGATTGATTTTATTCAAAGAACCACCTTTTGATCATTGCCGGGAGGCCTAATAAAATCCCCAGCACAGGGACAAAGCTGCTGAGCCCAAATGTTCACAGCCCTTGGAGGTCCTCTAGGCACAGTAATACAGAGAAGTGAAAACCAAAACAGAACACCAGGAAAGATTCAGGAATCGAGACACAACTTTGCCCTGTGCATTGTTACTGCTAATTGATTAGAAAAGACTTTTCAGAATATATTATTTAAGAGAGATAGCAAGAATGAAAAACAGGTATAGGCTAAGCACAGCATGAAATAATTTTCTGTAAGGAAAAATTAAGGTAATGGCATATTGTAGCATAATAGAGATAGTGCTCAAATAGAGTGTAACTAAGTAAAGGGAATATTCAATTAGTGGGGAAAAAAAGCATAAAGAATACTTTGGTCTACTTCTTTACAAATGAGAAAACTAAGGCTACAAGATTAAAAGAAAATAAAAAATTATAGGGAAGGTAGATTTGTGAAGAGAATAATGACTGCATCATGATTTTATAAAAGAATTTTAATCACGTAATAAGATAACTTCTTTGGTAAAAACGAGAAGCATTTCTAAGCATCATCCTTATAGCTGTATTGTACATAGTGATTTAGACCAATGAAGCCAAGCAAATAAATTAAAATGTTGCAGAGATAATGTTTGAAATATATATGGAAATCAAAGTTCTACAGAGAAAAATCATATTTAAGATTTTCTAAAGAAAGTCATCTTATATTTTTGTTCATTTTACCCTATCTGCCACTCTGAATATTAGGATCAATTTCTTTCCATTTGAGTCCTCTCTTCCTTAATCATACCCCACATTCAAGACACTTTTCCCTTTATGTTACATTGGATGGATTTGGGGTGCTAATGCTCAGTGGCGTTTATTTTATCAAAATTCTCAGGCTTATAAGCTGATTTAGTTTTTGCTACATCAGCACAAAACCAATAAAACCAGTTCATAAGACACTGACTTCTTTATAATAGCAGTTTTCATGGCCTATAAACCTCAACAAAACAATAAAAGAAAAGGTTCCTGCAAAAATAAACTTACAAACAGTAAGAAATACAGCACTTTTTGAAATTCACTGCTGCCAAATGATCTTGTGCTTTAAAAAGAGCAGTCAGAGTACATATTTAAAATATTTTAAATATAAAGATAATGATTTAAAACTTAGATATATTAGTTTTAGAGTTCTGAAAGAACTCTAAATAAAGTTTGCAACCTGAAAATTATTTGACTCTTTGTAGATCTCAAGTAATTAATTTTTAGGAAACATTTATCCTGAGAAATTTAGAGAGAGATTTTTAGAGTTGGTAAGCTAATTAGTATAAGGATGGTATTCTGCTATTTTGCTTCTTTTCCTTCTAAAATATTATGAAAAGCTGATAAGGTAAGGGTTACTCTTGTACCACTTGTATAGGTCTTTTCTCTTATTTGGAAGCAATATATTTTACAAATACAATGCCATCTTCCTTTCAAATAATATCTTTGCCCTAAATTGCTTTAGATACACAAATGAGTTTTTCACCTCTGTTCATTTTATTTGCTGTCAAAAACAAATTAGAATTTAGAAACCGTCTTGTGCTCACAAAGTCTGCTTTTTTAAACCTGTCGCACTGCCTAAAAGTGATAAGAAAATAATGTCATCAGTATTTCTGTGACCTCTTGAAAAAGGAGTTGAGAATTAGCTTTTTAAGTATGCCTAGAGGAAAGTTTAGTCCCACGAAGGAGATGGAAAACCTTTAACATTATTCTTATTTTAAATATAATAACCTCAAAGAACCGATGGTACAAAGAAAATTGAGCATTATTTTGTAATATGCTTTATTATACATAATATTAGATCCTTCCATTGCAACTCAGATTTTTTTAAAGGTCACCAATTGGTACAAGACCCAAGACATCATGACATAAACTTAAGAAAGACCTTATTTATATTAAGAATAAATTACATTTCTCCTGATTTAAAAACCAGATCTTTATTAATAAATATTTTCTCTCCTAAACTGTGTCTGACAGAATTAACTGAACTTTAGTGTGCAGATCAAATATGGTAAATTATTTAAAAGACGAGGCAGTAACCTCTGACAATTTTTCATAATTATTAATGTAAATAGACAGTCAGTGAAAAAGAGGAAGACTCCCAACAAGATGGATTGATACAGTGGCTGCAACAATGAGCTCGAACATAGCAACAATTGTGAGGATAGCACACGACCAGACAGTGTTTTGTTCTGTTGTACGTGGGTCACTATGCTTTGGAACCAACTCGATGGCACCTAACAACAAGAAGAACATAAATTTGGTGGTATTTGGCATGTACTCAAATTATTTCTTTTTAATAAATTATGCATGACCAATTTTTCCTCCATCTATCTTAAACATTAGATCATAAGTGCTGTAATAATATTTATTTTGTTATCAAAAAGTCACATGTAATAGTCCCTAATATGTGCTTTGAGAAAAGTCCATACCAAGGTCTCTTGTGCTAAAGGAGAATTTGGCTGAGATTTGCATTTTAATTTTTCATTACAGTAAATAAATTACCAACAACACTGGAACATATGTGCTAGGTAAGAACAGCTGAGCCTATCTGGACTCATCTGACCTTGGTCACGGAAATTACAGTTAATTCAGGAAAACAGGACTGAAGCCATATGTGGTTCATATAAAAGGTGGATCTGAGTCTAGTGCAGTGATCTGAAAAGCATTTAGTTGTTAGCAAACCTGTCAGTCCTTGGAATAGTTCTGGCAGTTTTATCTCAAAGCAACTGCAATCTCTTAAAACAGGATATTTGAAGGGAAGGACAATGAATAACAGAGAGAACTGCCCATCTCAGTGTTACTGTGAGTTAATAGAGGAAAAAGAGAGGACAGAATGACCGAGCATAATATGATGGGCAGCAAGTTTAGAATCATTTGGTGCAGTTAAAGGCAGTTATCCTTTTCGGTAGTTGAATCAGTATTTGATAGTTCATTCTGCCCCATTCAGAATCCCTAATAATGTGTCTTATGGTCATTGCATTTTATTCTTTAAATGAGACATCTTGACCTTAGCCAGTCAAATGTTTTCTTTTCTTATAAATAATTGACATCAGCTATACTTTTTACTGTCATTTGGTCAAATTGAAACAAAATTAGCAAACTTGACTCCACTTGGTCAAATATGGAGCCTTGAATAAGCCACAATTTCTGAGCCCTATCTAATAAAAATTCCCTTATCAATTTCACAGTAATATTATGAGAAGTAAATGAGACAATGCAAGTAAAGTAACTTTGGAAAATCCTAAAGCTCTTTAAGAATATCAGGATTTATTCTTATTGCCAGTTTTATGTAATCAATAAAGAAACACAGTAAGTGTATGCTATCACTGTAGCATATACCTATTATGTTCTTATACATAAGTTTTTACCTTTAAAACAATCTATAACATTTAGGAATATGGAAACTTCCTACCATCCCTTCTCCTTCAACCTGACCCAATCACCCTAATGTGCAACGCTAGCAAAAAGTATCCTGAGCCTTGGCTAAGGGGGGATCATTAACCAAAATCTCCTTGAGCTCCAGGTCTTCCCAGATAAGGAACCTCAGGGGCACAATGATTTTATTTTAAATCTCAGCTTATTCTATTCAATAGCCCACTTGTTTACTCATTTACTCCCTTGCTCTTTCATTCTAACATTAATTGAGCACCAGCTTGGTGTAAAGGACCATGTCAGGCACTGTACACGCAGAGATTATCAAAAATCGAAGCAAGGTCCCTGCCCTCGCAAAGTTTACGGTCTGATAACATATATGAGACATATAAGAAGTAAAATAAGAATTATAGAATGGTTTGATGAATGGTGGTACAGTGGTTAAGAGCTTGGCTACTAACCAAAAGGTCAGCAGTTCAAATCCACCAGCCGCTCCTTGGAAACCCTATGAGGAGGTTCTACTCTGTCCTATAGGGTTGCTATGAGTCCTAATCGACTCAATGGCAATGGGTTTGGAGTTTTGGTTTATGACAAAGGACAGATGGGTGTAATCTAAACTATTGAGTCTATCACAGTTTTGCTGGGTCTCTCATTGCTCTCTGTAATTAAACCTCTAAAGTATGACTAGGAGTGGCCAAAAGGGGGCTAAAAAAAGCCTCTACATTTGATACTCTTAAACCAATCACAGTCCTCACTCTAAGAATACATCTTTTCTGGGTTTCTAAAGTTTATTGTGAAGTGATGCCAAGCTTGTCAAAATATTTTATCCTATTATAATCTCAACCTAACATCCACCATCTGATATGTCTTATCTTTCTATTGTTTTATTTTTACCCATAACACTTAATGACTATGTAGCATTTTATAAATTTCCTATTATTTATTTATCTGTTAAGTTTTACTTCCATCCACTAGAAGTTAAACCTCCTCAGGGCAGAGATTTTCCTCTTGCTTTGTTCATTGTTATAGCTCCTACACCAAGAACTATGCCTGGTATATTGTAGTTATTAATAGATGTTCATTGAATAAATGAATGTAAACAATGGAGTTATTTTTATTGTGCTGGAGTTTAGAAGACAAGGACATCAGTTTTAGCTCTGGCATTACCAAATTAAGTGATCTCTGACAACTAATTTCATCTCTCTAGAATTCAGTTTTCTTATCTGCAAAGTAAATGGGTTAAACCTTATAAATATCTTTCAATGAAGACAGACTATATATCTAAGAATATTTCTGGAAGAATAACTAGGCACATTTATATCTTCCTCTCAGATTCTGTTTATGACTTAATTCAATAAGTGAAAACCAAACATCACTGGCCTAATTTTAAAGCAAAGCATAAAGATAGCCACATTGTTGCCGTACATAAATAATTTCAAGCTCTATTTCAATGTTAAAATGCATATTTAATGCACTAATGAAAAATTCTAGAATGCATTTCACACTCCACAAATCTCAAGGATGGGAAAGGCTTAGTGTCCTCTTTGATCCTTTGCCACTTCTAAATTAATACTCTTCTATCCCCTCTTGAAAACAAACGATGGTATAAAACCCTGTTCTTTTAAGGCTCGTGCCCTACAACCTATCACCTGCTTCTTCCTTACTATGGTCTTCTATCCACTTCCTGGATATTTCTATCATTCTTAGAATATTGTAGTACCCAGATGCTTGCTTCCCTTCAATGATTAACTAGTAAATGTTTAACAACTGGCTCTCTGGAAAAGGGTAAAAGGCCCAGATTTATATTGTTTGCTGATTTTTCTGGTGTAAATATCCCCACTATGTCTGATTTCAAGCTACAGCCTGAAATCAATCAAATTGTAAAACTGCTAAAAATTTAACTCCTGCAATTTAAGTCTGTACAAGCCAGCTCTAGCACACCACTGCTTCTCTTTCACCAAAAGTCCTGAGTGACTCTTTAGTTGTCTCCCAACCATCTGCAATGACTGTCTTAGTAGCACCTCATCTTGAAAGACTTTCTTAGGAGTACTTCAGGTACCCAAAGCCGTGGACAAACAATGTTGTATTTTTACCACCTGAATTTGCTTTAGTTTCAGAATCAATTACTCAATTTCCCTGCAATATGATTATAACCTCTTTTTTTCCCTAGATTGCTTATTTAATTTCTTTATTGGTCACATTTTCCCAACTCATTGGGACCTCATGTCCATTAAAGACTTAATAGCCTTGGAATTCATTAGCTCCTTCTACTTTCTTTATATTCCACTTTATTCAGGTAAGCTTCCATAACCCATCATTTCAATATTACTGTGGCAAATATCCTAAACTCGCTAACACCTCTCTCTTTTCTTTGGAACACCTAACCCAACTTCAACCCTGAATGAGAAAAATTATCCATGACCTCTGAGTCTGCACCAAAGTAGCACAGTATTGCTGGAAAAAGTCATACTAAAATGTGTGATGTTTCAGAAGATACTTAACACTGTCCAGAAAACTTAATACTTCTCTCAACTTATTCTCTCAATATTTATTTCAACTTTTTCCCCCTTGAAGAAACTCAAAACTTCTGTGGACTCATTCAGTCTTGTCGGATGATCCTGCCTTTGCCTCATAAACCCAAACCAAACCTACTGCCACTGAGTTGATTCCAACTCACAGTGACCCTATAGAACAGAGTAGAACTGCCCCATAGAGTTTCCAATGCTATAATGTTTATGGAAGCAGACTGCCACATCTTTCTCCTGTGGAGTGGGTTCAAACCACCAAACTTCCAAAAGATAATGAAATCAAACACCAATCGTATATACATCATAATCTTTCCCCTTCTTCTGTCCTATAAACTTTCAGTTCACAGCAAATTCTTCAGTTTGTGGTTTGGATCCCATCACATGCTTGCATCGTTTTCAGGAATCTTACACAACTAGTTTTACCTTAACATTTCCTTTTAACTGACAACATTCAAGCATGTTCAAGTCTTTTAGATTCCTTCTGCTAAAATCACATTCCCTACAGTTATCATACTTTTTCTCCTCCTCTTTACAATAGAATTTGCCAAAGAGTTGTCTTCATTACTCCATTTCTTATTTTTTCTACTTCGTCTTCTACTTATTCCAGTCTATCTTCTAATCCCATCCCTTTACTGAAACAAATCTCATTAAACATACCAATGACGTCCATATCCTTAAAGATAAATAGATTCATTTTTGTCCTGAGTTTATCTGACCAATTTCCAGCTTGCAATGCCTTTGACCACTCCTGCCTCCTTGAGACACTCTCCTAACATCATTCCTCACATCTACCGCTGCCCCTATCAATCTGTTCTCTACACTGGAGCCAGAGTGATCTTTCCAACATTCAAACTTGATCATGCCACCCTATACTTTTTGAATTTTCTTTTAAAGGTCTCTACTACTCCTATGATTAAATAATAATAATAATAATAACACAATCTACAAGGTCAACAGTCATACCTACGTGTCTACCCTTATTTCCTTCTAACAAAAGAAAAAACAAAAATATCAAACACATTGCCATCAAGTCGATTCTGACTCATAGTGACACTATAGGACAGAGTAGAACTGCCCCATAGGGTTTCCGAGGAGCGGCTGGTGGATTTCAGCTGCCCACCTTCTGGCTAGCAGACAAATGTGTTAACCAGTGCACCACCAGGTCTCCTTTCTTCTAATGGAATAGTTCTTATTCTCCCTTTCATAGGGAGCTGGCCATGTTACACAATCATGCCCTATGATATAATCAGAAAATGTTAATGGAGCTTCTGATGAGCTCCTTATAGTAGGGCAGACTGATATATTACGCTCCCTTTGTCTTTCTAGACTAATTATATTCTTACACTACTTCTCTTGAAATTTTTAATTATATATTCTGCTTAATAGCTATTTGGTTAATTTCTGAAATTTTCATGATTCTTGTTCATCACTATTGTATCTTCACATGTAGTACAGGTACTAACAGATACTCAATAAATGTGTTTGAAACAGATGGAGTGCACTAACAAAGTGATAAAATGACAAGTTATGAAACACCAGGTCATTATCAATAAATATAATATCATTAAAGATCTGTTCTAAAGAAAAATACAATGTCTACTAATACTGAGAGATATTAACCATACATAAAGTTATTAGAGAATAGCTGAGTGAAATGTTCAGATCAGTCATGAAAATTTGTTAAATCTCATATTCACACAGGCAATAAGTTTAAAGTGATAGGTTAATTACCACGAACATTAAAAAAACAATTTTCTTTGTGTCGATATTGACTCATAAGACTCCACGTGTTGCAGAATACAACCTCACTCCATAGCGTTTTCACGGCTGTGACCTTTCAGAAAAAGATCACCAAGCCTTTCCTCTGAGGCATCTCTAGTGGGTTCAGAGCAGCAACATTTTGGTTATTACCTGAGCAGTTAACTGTTTGTACCACCTAGGGACTCCTATCACTAACATTAGAATTTGTTAAAAGAAGACTTGGGTCAATATTGCTACTGATAATATAAATATCACATATTTATCTGAAGACTACCATGTGCAAAACACTATGCTAAGAATTTTATGAACACAGTATCTTTTAAATCTTCATATCCCTGTGAGACAAGTTGTGATACACATCTTAGAGATAAGTGACATTAGAATAATTAGACATCTAGCCCAAGGTGTAGGATAGTTTCTTAAGTCATATGCTAAATTGGGAAGCTGTATATTATCATGGTACACATGATTTTGTTGAAATTTCTTCTTTATAATTAGCCTTTGGTATTACATAAGGCAGTGATTTACACATAAACCCAAATATACTTCAGAAAATAACTGTTATAAGATGAAGTAGAATAGATTCAAGGTAGTAAGACCTCTAATTCTGGGTAGCAGATTAAACACTAATGAGTCTAAAAGGAAATAACCAAAATACCTATGCAGAAAAATAAAATTAGTATATAGAACGAAAACAAAATTGAAACCTAAGGAACATGAAAAATACAATAGAAATACCAACAGAAAAACACAGATAAAATCCTATGCATAGTACTATTGAACGAAATACTTTTCAAGAACAACCCTTTAAAGTTAACTCCAAAAATGATTAATTCCAGGTGTGTGTTATGTGGTTCCCTCAACAAAGCTATATTTAATCTTGATAGGATTGTAAGGCTAGTGTGGGTGTGTGAGTGTGTGAGTAATATGTTGACAACCTGATCCACTCCTACTACATCCCCTGAGTAGGTTAAACCCACTAGGGAGTGTAGAAAGATTATTTTAAGCACTGGAAGCTAAAATTAACCCAAACTCAGGCCATTTTGCAAGGGGCACTGATGAGTAAGTATCTACCATTGCCAGCACAGGCTTTCTTTCAGGCAACAATGTCAACAAGAACAGGTGAGCCACTGTAGATGGATACACAGTTAAATGGTTTATTACCTTACACTGTCTTTCACCAAAGGCAGTGAGAGAAAAAAGTTCTTCCTCAAGTGGAGGCTCAACTTAACACTTTTATATTTAAAAAAAATTAATTTCCTCATATCTTCATCTTTTGTTTTGACACAAATCTCTACTGGAAACTTCTCCACGCTACTTAAGATAGCTAAGTCACGTGTGGCTCTACCTCTAACTAGTATTCACTTCATCTGCATTTCATTCCAGCCAATAATCATTTACAGTGAGATAAAGCAAGGACTTTTGGGTTGTCTTTCTTTCATGCCCCAGTCATAATTGGCTTTAATTTTTAATTAGCAATTAATTTTGCTACTTGTTTTGTCCAAGTATTAAAGTTGGTACCTATTTTTTTTAATAATTCCCTATTCCTGTTAGCATTTCATATTGAGTGGCTACAGGACTAATTCTACTGATTCCTGCTTTAAAAACTTAAACTCTAGTTTTGTTTTTGCCCACTAAATTCCATTATAGAAATTCCCAAGCAAGATTTTATTCTCCCCACTGATATAGTCACTTAAGAAGAATGGAATAAGCCAGGCTGTTTGCAGCAGGGACTTACGTTGTTTTCCAAATAGGTCTCACCTTGAAGTTTGTTTGGTCACAGAAAACCTGCTATGTAATCTACAGAACTGTCAACTTCTATTCCAGAATAAGAGCCTATATTTTTACGGTTAGTTGTCAAAGTATAGCATGCAATAGTACATCAAAAATAATAAACCAGGCTTCTAAAGCATAGTTATAGACAACATACATGTGTGCCTGTGTGTGTGCCTGTTCAATCACTCCATTTTATCAAATTCTAGAATGAGGAATAACTGCCTAATGTAGATATTTATCTTCCTCATGATTCATTTAACAAATTCATATAAAGCTTTTTATTATGTTTTATTGAATTTATTTTGAAGTAAATGTAAGTATTTTCAAATTATAAGAAGCTAAATGTGCATATGTAATGTACATAAGTAATTTGTCAAATGTATGTAATTAATTAGTTAAATGTATATAAGTAATTTGTCAAATTATAAGAAGACCCATTTAAAAGGAAAACAAAAAGAAAGTGAATTTTAAAAACTAAAGAAGATAATTATACTTGATACAGCCAATGGACTTCAAAGACTATCTCATTATTTGAATGAATATTCAAATCCATCCATACTTCTAAAAATCAAGAAAAATTTCTAACATTTATATTCATAGCTTTTATTTTAAAATATATCAGTATCAGCCTGGTCATACTGTGGTTGAAACAAATGAAGAAAGACATGCTATTATTTAAAACACAAGCTGACACAAAAACTAACTTTTTAAAATTAAAAATTCATTTCAGTTTGGGCTGAAGTTTCAAGGACACTTAAAAGAAATTATTATAGTCATCATTCAACCTCAACACATAGTCATGGGAGCTCAGCTGGGACTAAAAATGCATGAGAATTAGGTATTAATGAATTTCATTAAATAAAAGAAACATCAACTGCAAATATGGTGCAAAATGAAAAATTTAAACTTAGGTGTCTGAATAAAAAATACCTATAAACCTCTAAAAAAATAAAACAGTAAAATTCCAGAAAATCACCTTCACTAATAGCAAAATTTTTAAAATTCTATAAAAAAGATACATTAGCAAAATCCTATCTGAATGCTTCTGAAAACCATTAGTGAGAATTGTGTCATAAAGACTATATACAAAATATCTGAAAAGAAACTAAAGTTCAGTAAACACAGATGGGCTCTTTATTTGAAATACATTCATGTTAGTTTTCATCCTGTGGAGAGTATTATTTTAACCAGCTAATAACTACCAGAGAAAGTAAAAATGAAGAACTAGTTTACCCTTGATATTGATATGTAGTGAAAGTTTGCTGCTCACTTTTGGACTTAAGGATTGTATGAAAACAAAGTATTTCTCTACTCTGACACTTGATAGCCAGTGAGTTACAGACAGCAGTAACAATATTTAAGACTATAGTACAGTATTAAGTGTATTTTTGCTGCCCAACTATCTATCTTTATCAACTAGATATTCTAGCCTGCTTGAAGGGAAAAACCAAAGACAAAAAATGGAGAGGTCTTTCATACAAAGAGTTAGTCCTTTCATTGAAGTGTGTCTGCTGCACTCTTCTCGTGCGACTGTGACTACGTCCAGAATGCCCATAATCCATTGCTGTCAAGTCGATTCCAACTCCTAGCGACCCTATAGGACATAGCAAAACTGCCCCATAGGGTTTCCAAGGAGCCGCTGGTGCTTTCGAACTGCCGACCTTTTGGTTAGCAGCCAAGCTCTTAACCACTGCACCACCAGGGCTCCAGAATGCCCACAGTTTTTTATAAAACGAAAATTAAAAATAACTTATTTTTATATGGACATTCTTGAGTTAACACCTCCAAACAATTTTTGTAACTTCAAAGTAGTTGCCTTGTTTTACACTTGATTACACGTTTTGAATTCCTCTTTTGGGAGTACCTCAGATGCCATACATACTATATATTTTTAAGTATCCTCATTATTAACAGTTTTAATATTATTAGGAAAGGCTTTATTTTTGAAAATAAGTCAAAGCATTTGGAGTGAAACAATATGTGATTAAGCCATATACCATTTTGGTTGTTGTTCCAAAAAGAAGGATGACTGTAAAGTAAAGGAACAGGTTTTCTTGCGATGTATGTAATTGTGTTCTAAAAACAATGCCGTACTGAAAGCTCTAAAATTTTTCTTAGCAATCACATCAAAGAAGGCTCCTTAGGTGCTTCCTTTGCTGGATGGTAGTCATTTCACCTACACTTTCTACTGTACTTGTACATAATATAGTCTTTCTAACCTAAAGATTTTTCCTTTTTTATAAATATTTTTGTCTAGCAGGAGAGTATTTTCATAAAAAACTACGTCTGTCTGAAATCTCTTTAATATCTGTATGGGTAAAATTATATTAAATTGGATGTTTCAATTGACATAAAACACCAAGTAAGATGTGTGATAGACCACCATGAGGATATTCCACAGTAGGAGATCTAAAAGCGGTTAGAAGATTGATTGACAAAAAGATATAAAAGATTATGACAGAGATTAGGAGTGAACATCTTAAGCATAATTCACTAGGAGAGAGCTCTGTTCTGGCTGTGATTGCAATTTTGTCATGGTGTGCGCTGGCCAAAAAAGGGCACCCTGAGGAGATTAACCCCCCTGCATTGGTTGACACAGAGAACTGGTGCCCCTCACTCAGGAGGAAAGTTAAAGAGCAAATGCCTGCAGAGGGAAGTATTTGCACCCTTTGCTGCGGCAGCACAGACATATGAATCCCCAGGACCAAATGTGGGACTCAAAACAGGAATGTTAGGCTGGGACCACTGGGATCATAAGGTAGCCCAAGAACACAGTTACCAGGGGAAAAGGTAGGGCCTTTTCCAGTTAGCACAAATTCAGCGTTTGCTGAGGTAGGTGTCATAGCTGCTTCACCAGAACCCTAACCCTGCTGTTGATTCTACAAGCGCTTGCAGGTGTTGAGGAATGCTGCCTTTGCTGATGCGGACTTTCCTGTTACACAATCCATCAAAAAGCTATCATGTCAAGAAGGCATCAGCTCAGATGGTGAAGACAAGTTTTGAGATGGCAGTTTGACTGACTCCAGCCCTAAATTTTGGCTGATAACACCTTTTTGACTAGATGAAAGTAAGCAGAACTGCTAGCATAACCAACTAATTTGCCTAAGCAAATGCTATTAACAAAATCTCTATTTAAATGGAGCCCAGACAAATTTTATCTACTTTGAAAAGTTTAGGCATGTAGCCAATTGAAAAACAGTTTAATTTTGTTCAAGTACTAAATCCTTTAAAGTCCTTTTATAGGCAAAAGAAAAGTATTTCAAACAAAGTAAAACTCCATTAGAATGTATCACGGGATATGTATGGTTTAGTGTCAGTTACTTTCAGAAAACAACCTGCAGTACAGTTAAAATCATTAATTAAAAATTAGGTTTTCATTAAAGTCTTTTCTAGCAACATTGTCATTTTGAAAATATTGCGTAAGTGCTCATAAAACTCTATTTATTCCAATCACTTTAAGTAGACAAATACACATGTGCATATCCTGCTCTTACATTTCACAGTTTCTGAAATCTCCTAAATAATGAGTTTTAACGATTTTCTGCAGGAGATTGAATGCACTTATTTCACTAGATATCTGAAACACACAGATATGATTTCCTACCTAAGAGAGTATGTCGTGTTTTTTGGTGTGTACATGTTGCACATATATAGCAGGCATTAGATAGCCAGAAATAAAATTAAAAACAAATTCAGATAGGTAAAGCCAAGGATGGGAGACAGGTGTAGGTGAAGGGATACTCATTAATTTAATAAAGGTACTTATGATATCAAAGACTTATGAACTTTTCTGTATATGCTATTTTAAATTCTAAATAATGAGGAAGTCATTGTTTTCTGTTCAAAGACCAAGTTAGTCTATAACTTCTCCTAGCTGCTGCTCCTTGAAAGAGAAGTTGTTGCTAAAGGCATTTCACAGGGAATAAAATGTAAATGAGTGAAGAAACTTACCTTAAAAAAAAAAAAAAATCACCCTGATCTGAGATTTGGAAAACGAGGAACAACAGCAGGCAGAATTTTAGAACTATAGTGTCTGGAAATGCATAAAATTTCTAAAATTTAAGCAATTGCTAGCAGACTAAATAAATGTGGAATTAATATAAAAATTGTGCTAGTGATAACCATTAAAATACGTACAGAGTGGGACATAGTTCAAAATTGGGAAGTGAAAGGTAAGAGTATGCTACCAAACTACTTAATGTATTAAAAAGAAGTTTTTAATAGTTTGGTATATCAATCCTTTTTCATTTTCAGCCATCAGACAACATGCAGAGTACATATCTACAAGACCCACCAAATAACCAAAATAATAAATATTTAGATATATTTTTTTCAGAATAATTGAGTGGACTAACTTATTTTAATTAATTTAACAAAATAATGCTTTTTGAAATTACTTTTGAATAACTCAATCTAAATGTGCCCTTTTGTAACTTCCAGGAGTAAAGAATTAGTTCTTCTGACATATTTTATCACAACTATGTATATATTGGAGTCCCTTCATGGAAACCTTGGTGGTGTAGTGGTTAAGAGCTACAGCTGCTAACCAAAAGGTCAAAAGTTCAAATCTACCAGGCGCTCCTTAGAAACCTTATGGGGCAGTTCTACTGTGTCCTATAGGGTCGCTATAAGTTGGAATCGACTCCACGGCAATGGGTTTGGTTTTTTGGTTTTGGCATGGTACAAACAGTTAATGTGCTTGGATGCTAAACAAAAGGTTGAAAATTGGATTCCACCCAGAGGTGCCTTGGAAGCAAGGCCTAGCAATCAGCTTCTGAAAGGTGATAGCCTTGAAAACCTTAGAGTGCAGTTCTACTCTGAGACAAATGGGGTCAGCATGAGTTGGCATCCAATTCCATGGCAACTCGTTTTCTTTTTGGTTTGGTCCTTCAAAGTCATGAAGTACCTATTATCAGTAAGATTCACTCGGGTTCACTAGGCGTTCACCCTGGATTCACTAGGATCCCTAAAAGCCTTTTGAACAGAGTAAGTAGGACTCCGAAAAGCCTTTTGAACATATAAGTACCTTTAGAAAACATTTTACATTTGGAAAGGGCAAAACGTAAAACCTAGATAATTTGCCTAAGTATCAACCTCTTGTTTTAGAACCAGAACTACTTCTAGAATTCAAATCACCACAAACAGATCTCACATTAACCTTCTTTGTTGCTTATCATTTTTGTTAATCTCTTGCTAATTCTGTGTCAGATTTAACACAGCATCCATAGAAAACATTTTCTATTCTCCTCATTCATTGAAACCCACCGTTACTTGTTCTCTGTCATCAGATAACCTTGACTTCAACCTTGCTAAAGCCATTCAGGTATCTCCCTCAAATTCTTTATGCTTGCCCTGAATATGGTCAAAACTTTTACTCCCCACCCATACATACCTTCATGTGCTCTTGTTTGACCATTTCCTCTTCTGCCTCCTCAAAGTCCCCACTCCAAAAATTATGCTTTCTCTTTGTCTTTTTCATCTCTGCCTTTCAGTGGACTGCTTCCTATTTGCACACTGAACTTTTCAAGTCACAGACTACTGACTGCCTCACCTTCTTCACTTTGCCTTCTTGACATTTTGTCTCTTCTATCTGGTGTGATATTACAAGTCACTTTCCTGGTTCCCCCTTTATAATCCACTTTCAGGTGTTTTTTCTTTGTTCCTGACTTCTAAAATTTGATTTTCTTAACAGTATTGTCATTGCCTTTTTCTCCCAACTACAACATTAGTGAAACCATCAACTGAAGAATTTCAATAGTAATTTGTTAATGGGATTTTTTTCTCCTCTAAATTTCTCTTGAGAGACATTCAAATATACCTAATAGTTTACTTAACATGTTCATCTACTTGTAATCCCAACTCTTAAGCTTGTTGATGATAATAGTAGAATGGGAGGTGCCACAAAATGAAAGTGGAAGGAAAACATCATTCTAATGGGTTGCAAATGGTGCTTCTAAGTGTTTCCTCATTTATCTTCCTTTTATTTAGTCCCCAAATGTTACTTCATTTCTGGAACTTATTACTTTTCACTCAAACACATATTATATCTTCTTAAACTGAGATAGCTTACTTCAATCTCTCCTTTCAAATTACCTTCTTCAAAATATATTTTCTGCTCCAAACAGTTGTGATCATGATTTTCTACAAACCCTCACAAACTCCAACAGCACTTCATAGAGTATAATCTTTAAGGAACTCTTCATATTCAAGTCTTTATATTATTTTTACCAAAGACAATTGTCTTAAAATCTAGAAGTATGTTTTGTTCACATTTTTAGCATGAAGACCACTTAATGTAGTATTTTATACATAATAGGTGCTTAGCAAATATTTATTAACTCAAACAGATTTAGGATATAACAAACCAAAACCCATTGCCGTCAAGTCAATTCAGACTTATAGAGACCATACAGAACAGAGTAGAACTGTCCCATAGGGTTTCCAAGTAGCAGCTGGTGGATTCTAACTTCCGACTTTTTGGTTAGCAGCTGAGCTCTTAACCACTGTGCCACCAGGGCTCCAGTATACAACAATATTTTAAAATTATTGGAGAGGCTTTTGTAAATTTTTCAAACTGAATTAATTATTCCTACTTAACTTTGTTTGCTGAAAGTAAAGAGGATTTGAAGCACTTATTGATGAAGATGAAACACTACAGCCTTCGTATGGATTACACTTCAACAAAAAGAAAACAAAAATTCTCACAACTGGACCAATAAGCAATATTATGGCAAACAGAGAAAAGATCAAAGTTGTCAAGGATTTCATTTTGCTTGGATCTACAAAAAATGCCTATGGATGCAACAGACAAGAAATCAAACAACATATTGCATTGGGTAAATCTGCTGCAAAAGACCTCTTTAAAGTGTTAAAGAGCGAAGATGTCACTTTGAGGACTAAGGAGTGCCTGACCCAAGCCATGGTGTTTACAATAGCCTCATATGCATGTGAAAATCGGACAAGGAATAAGAAAGACCAAAGAAGAATTGATGTGTTTGAATTATGGTGTTGGTGAAGAATAGGGAATATACCATGGACTGCCAGAAGAATGAACAAATCTGTATTGGAAGAAGTACAGCCAGAATGCTCCTTAGAAGGGAGGACGGTGAGACTTTGTCTCACCTGCTTTGGACATGTTATCATAAGGGACTAGTCCCTGGAGAAGGACATCATACTTGGTAAAGTAGAGGGTCAGAGAAAAAGATAAAGACTCTCATCGAGATGGATTGACACTGTAGCTACAACAATGGGCTCAAACATAGCAACAATTGTGAGGATGGTGCAGGACTGGGCAGTGTTTTGTTCTGTTGTGCATGGTGTCACTATATGTTGGAACCAATTCGACAGCACCTAACAACAAACAACAATATTCCCACTTAAAACCACACATAAACAACAAATGCATAGCAGCAGAAGACAAATAAATGGGACCTCATGAAAATCAAGGGGGTATTTTCTTAAGGGTATTATGCTAATCTTTTTAAAGCAACATTAAAAAATTAGCATAACAGTGCTCATGAAAATACCTCAAGGTAGGAAGGAGCGGTTGGCAAACAAATGTAGAAGGTGTGCATTATCTGTGTAAAAAGTATGGTAGTTCTCTTGGCTCAAAGTTTTAGGGTCATGGTTTGGTGGGGCAGTCCAGTTTACTGGCCTAATATTGTTTTTAGAGTTTCTATTCTACCTCCTAGTTCATTAAGTAGTGTTGGGAATCTTAAAAGCTTGCAAGTGGCCATCCAAAATACAATTGGTCTCTATTTGCCTGAACCAACAAAGGAAGAAGGAGACCCAGGTATCAGAGGAAGAACGGGACAGCAGGTCTAATTGCCTCCATGAACTACTGCTTCCTTTGCCATGAGACCAGAAGAACTGGATGGTGCCTGCCTATCATTATTGATTTTTTTTTATTGTGCTTTAAATGAAACTTTAGAGTTCAAGTTAGTTTGTCATACAAAACTTTATACACACACTATGTGACCCTAGTTGAACTCCCCATACTGTGACAGCACACTCCTCCTTTCCACCCCAGATTTCTCGTGTCCATTCAACCAACTCCTGTCCCTTTCTGCCTTCTCATCTCACCTCCGGACAGGAGCTGCCCATTTAGACTCATGTATCTACTTGAGCTAAGAAGCACACTCTTCACAAGTATCATTTTATGTCTTATAGTCCAGTCTAATCTTTGTCTGGAGTTGGCTTTGAGAATGGTTTTAGTTTTGGGCTAACAGAGAGTGCAGGGGCCATGTCTTCTGGGGTTCCTCCAGTCTCAGTCAGACCATTAAGTCTGGTCTTTTTACTATAATTTGAGTTCTGCACCCCCCTTTTCTCCTGCTCCGTCAGGGACTCTCCATTGTGTTCCCTGTCAGGGCATCATTGGTGGTAGCTGGGCACCATCTAGTTCTTCTGGTCTCAGGCTGATGGAGTCTCTGGTTTATGTGGTCTTTTTGTCTCTTGGGCTAATATTTGCCTTGTGTCTTTGGTGTTCTTCATTCTCCTTTGCTCCAGGTGAATTGGGACCAATTGATGCATCTTAGATGGCTGCTCACTAGCTTTTAAGACCCCAGATGCCACTTACCAAAGTGAGATGCAGAACATTTTCTTAATAAACTTTGCATTATTAAATGTTTTGATCAAGGACTCAATAGATGAAACTTGATCGAAAGGGGGGGATATGTGGAATATAATTTGCAATTCGTATAAAACCAGACTTACAAGACACATTTAGACCAAAGGAAACCCCAAAGCTATTGCCCTGAGATAACCTTTAAACCTTAACTGAAATGATCCCCTGAAAACATCTTTAAACCAAACAGCAGTTTAGTTCAAATAGTAACAAAATATTTTCCCTGATCATTGTACTCTTTTAAAAAATTATCTATAGGAGATCAAATCGACAATGGTAATTCTAAAGCATAGATGAGAAATTTAGGGAGCAGTGAGTCTATGTTAATAATGGTGAAATAATTTGGGAAGAGATAGCAAGAATGGTGACCCAACTTGAAGAATGTTACCAACATCACTGAATTGTACATGTAGAAATTGTTGAATGGGTGTATGTCTTGATGTGTATATTTTCACCAAAAATAAAATTAAAACAAAATAAATAAAACATACACAGTAAAGTCTGTGGAAGCCTGAACCCATGTAAGGCAGAAACCTGTCAGAGAAGGAAAACTCAAATGTTTTCCACTAAGAGGAGTGATAGAAAAGTGGTGAGACTGCACCCTGTCAAAGGCAGAAAACTTGGGAGACCAAGAAAAACAAGGCCGTCCTGTCCAGTTCTGGCTGTCAAGGTTTCACCGTGTTCATCATTTTTATCAATAATATGTGTTACACAAACATGAAGATAGTTACGAGGATGGCGTAGGACCAGGCAGTGATTCATTCTGTTGTACATAGGGTCACTACGAGTTGAAACCAACTCAACAACACCTAACAACAACGTAATAGAACTTGCATATACATAAATCATTTGATATTCTCAAACATTGTTCTATGATTGTCTTACAGAAAAGAATGACATGGCTTAGTAGGAGTCAAGGGACCTAATCAGCATCACTGATGTAATAAGAAATGATGCTGAGTCTAGAAGCCTTATTATTTGTTCTCAAATTAAATACTTATTCTACCAATATCTACTGATTCTACCAAAGACTAATAGAAGATAGATGCATCCATTTTTGATGGAATTGCTCAAAATTAAATCCTCAAAAGAAATGACTGTGAAGAGTTTTGAGTTTATTTATGATACAACACTATTTTTATCTCTGCATTAATTTTGTAATTTTTTTACTTAGCAGAAACTTTGGAAAAGATATAATATGTATGTTAATTTACCATAACTGAAGATTTGGGTAAAATTTAATTTACAGAACAAAATTGTACGCTTTAGCACTCTAAACAATGATTGATATAAGTATCTAATATACCAATGATGAAACTTATTTATCTGGAAACACTGGGTCAGTGTAGATTTATCCACTTGAAATTATGCATGGGACTGAGTAAATCCTCTATTGTGAGTCACGGCTCAGAATCATGCCTATGCATAAATCCAAAGGTCTATGAATGGCCTCTAGCATTTCTTTATATAAACTTTATTTGTTGTTGTTAGGTGCTGTTGAGTCGGTTCTGACTGATAGTGACCCTATGTACAGCAGAACGAAACACTGTTTGATCATGTGCCATCCTGACAATCGTTTATATGTTTGAGCCTATTGTTGCAGCCACTGTGACATGGCAGTTATGAACCAGAGGGACCTAAGATGATGCCAAAAAAAGGATAGAAAAGTAGAAACATAACTATAGATAAAAATAAAAATAAAAATGAATAAATTTCAAATCCATGAAAGAAAATTTTTTCCTATCTATGTTGCTGTTGTTAGTTACCATCAAGTCAATTCTAACTCATGGAAAACCATATGTGCAGAGTACAACTGCTCCATAGGATTTTCAAGGCTGTGACCTCTCAGAAGCAGATTGCCAGGCCTGCCTTCTGAGGCACCTCTGGCTGGGTTCAAACTGCCAACTTTTCAGCTTGTAGTTGGGCACTTAACCATTTGTGCCACCCAGGGACTCTTTTCTATCTACAGAAGGGTGAAAACAGGGGAATAAAGGAATTATTTTTAAAAAAATTGGAAAATATATACATATATTGCATACCTTTTAACCCTTTCAAGACCCTATTATTTTTTGCTTTGAATTTTTTTTTTTTTTTTTTTTTTTTTTTTTTGCGATATCCTATGTTTTTGTTAATTGAAGCATGCTGAGTCACAGAGTGTGTTTAAATGTTTGGTTGGTAATGTGGATTTTGAGAAATATTATCTGGCAATACATGGTTACCACAGACCTGGGGGTTCTCGGACATGATGATTGCTGGGCATCTGTCTTTCCCAAGGACCTTAGTTGTTGAATATATTGTGTGGTGCCTCCCATTAGGTTACATGGGGAGCGTCTGGTTTTCCAGATATGACGCACACATAAAAAACAAGCCCACCAGGGCTCCCTAACTATCACACCAGAAACCATAAATATGCTTATAAGGCAAATCGAGGGGTGCAAAAGCCAAACGAGACAAAATTTTTACTCAGTCGTACTTCCTGGTTGTACTACCTCACTTGCAAGCCTCATACCACAGCTATTTTGCTTCAACTAACATTTCTTTTGGAGCCCTGCTGGTGCAGTGGTTAAGAGGTCAGCTGCTAACCAAATGGTCAGCAGTCCAAATCCACCAGCCACTCCTTGGAAATTCTATGGGGCAGTTCTACTCTGTACTATAGGGTCTCTATGTGTTGGAATCAACTTGATGGCAATGGGTTAACATTTCTTTCCCCGTTCACCATTCCACAAGTCCCCACTGGAGGGCAGCAAATACTTATAGTGGGAAAAGTATGCTCCCAAAGAACCTGAGAACCAGAAAAAGTGGGCAGGATACTATATGTCCCAAATATCATGAAAGGGTTTTAGCAGCAATAAGCAACTAAATATTAATAGAAATAAGTATCAGATAAAATAGTAAGAGAGTATATCAAAGAAAGCTTTAAAACTGCTAAATTGCATAGAAAAGACTTCAGGAAATAAAGTGATAGAAACAATACATCAACAGGACAATTATGAAAAAGAAGTGCAAAGAGAAATCATTCATCCTATGAGATATATAAAATGCTACTAATTCATACAAGTAAATTATATATTTACAAAATTCAAAATCCATTCTTGACAAATGGAAATAAGTTAGTAATCAACAAAGAGATATCTTGAAAATCATTAAAAAGGTAGGGACTATATAGTCCATGGATGAAAGAAGACATCAAAGAGTAATTAAAAAGTATTTTGATAAGAATGACAATGAAAGTAAAATATATTAAGATTAACTGGTTGGAGATAAAACAGTTTATGGAGGGAAATTTATAGCACTAAGCATCTATATTAGAAAATTTTAAGAAGGACTCAAATCAATGACCTCAATTTCTACCTTAAGGAAATAGCAAAACAAGAGCAGATGAAATCCACAGTAAGCACAGAAAGGAAATAACATAAATTACAGTGGAAATCAATGAACTAGAAAACAATAGAGAAAATAAATAAGATCAAATGCTTGGTTCTTTCAAAAATCAATAAAATTGATACACCTCAAGTCAGACTGATCAGGTACAAAAGAAGACACAACTGACATATATTAGGAATGAGAGAGATGACATTACTACAGATTTTATAGACATAAAACAATTATTATAATAAGATAATACTGTGAAAACTTTATTACCAATAAGTTCAGCAACTTTGATGAAATGGAGAAGTTTCTTGAAAAACACAAACTATCAAAGTTCACTAAAATTGAAATAATCAGAGTAAACATCTATAAAAGAATTTTCATTAAAAACCATTTCTCAAAGAAAACTAAATACCCAGATGGCTTCAATAATGAATTCTACCAAATATTTAAGGAAGAAAGAACTAATACTAATTTAAATTAAATTTTTCCAGAAAATTGAAGAAGAGACAATACTTCACAATTCATTTAATGAGGCCATTATTGCTGTGATACCAAAACCAAAATGCTATAAGGGAAGAAAACTGTAGACCAATATCCTTCATGAACATAGATGCAAAAGCTCTTAAGAAAACTTTAGCAAATAAAATTTAACAATTTATAAAAGATAATACATAAAGACGAAATACGGTTTATGCCAGGATTGCAAAGTTAGTTTAACATTAGAAAAACAATCAATGCAATTCAGTATATTAACAACCTAAAATCTCACTAGATGCTGAAAAATAATAGAAAAAAATACTCATTCCTGATTTAAAGGAAGAGGATGAAGAAGAGGGGGAAATAAAAGGAGTAGGAGGAGGTGAAAATGAAGAAGGAAAAGAAGTCAATAGAGTGGGAGAAAAAAGGAAATTCCTCAATCTGACAAAAGGAAGAAGTAAAACTCTCTTTAATCAGAAAGCATAACCATCTACATAGAAAATTTCTATGAAGTCCACAAAAAAATACTAGAGCTAATACGTGAGTTTAGCAAATATCTCAGGATACATTTTCACCATAGAATAATCAACTGTACTTACATGTGCTAGCAATTAAAAAATGAAATTTAAAAACATAGCGTTTTTCAATAGCCTCAAAATTATGATATACTTAAGGATAAATTTGACAAAATTTATGTAAAACCTGTGCACTAAAAACAAACATATATATATATATATATATATAACTAAGACAAAATAAAGAAAATATAAATAAATGGAGAATTTGTTGTGTTCATATATCAAAAGATGCACTTAAAAAAGAAAGAAAGCCAATTCTCCCCAAAATGATTTACAAATTCAATGCAATCCCACTGAAATTTTCAGGGGGTATTTTTGCAGAATTTAACATACCGATTTGAAATTGATAAAGAAATACAAACAACATAGAGCAGGCAAAACAAGTTAGAAAAAAAAGACGAAAGTTGGAGAACACATAATATTTGACTTCAAAAATTATTATAAACGTGTGGTGATCAAGACAGTGTAGTAGTGGTGTTATGATAGTCAAATAGACAAATGTAACAGAATAGACAGTCCAGAAAAAAGCCCACATATAGTCAATTAATTTTAGACAAGGTGAGAAGAAAATACAGTGAAAAAAGGATAATCTTTTCAACAAATAGCTGTGCAATAATTGGCTATCTATACACAAAAAGAAAATTAAAAAATTTTGATCAATATCTTACATCATATACAAAATTGAATTAAAAATGGGCCTTACATTTAATTGGTAAACCTTAACCAATAAAACTTCTAGAAGAAAACATAGAAGGTAATTTTGTAACCTTGATTTGGTAAAGATTTTTTAAAAATATGACACCAAATTTACAATCCATAAAAGAAAAAAAAAACATAAATTTGATTTCATTAAAATTAAGCCCTTCTGTTATTTGAAAGCCACTTTTAAGTGAATGAAAAGATAAATCGCAGACTAGGAAAAAAGAAAATAAATGAATCTCAAAACAATTTTGCAGAATAAAGAAAAAAGAATATAAAGAGTGCATACTCTTGATTTCATTTGTATAAAATTCTAGAAAATGCAAACTAATCTATAATGACAGAATGCAGATCAGTTGTTGCTTGGAGTAAAGGGGGATATGACAGGAGTTTGGGAGGAACAGATTATCAAGAGGAACAAGGAAACTTTGGGTAGTGATATGTTCATTATCTTGTGTGTGATGTGCATAAACACATGGCCGTATAAATGTGTCAAAAATATAAAATGTATATTTTAAACATGTGTAGTTTGTTGAAAATCAAGTTTAGCTCAATAAAACTAAAATAAGGGAGTTTTTTTTTTAGTACCTTGGCAGACTTATTTTAAAGTTTATATATCATAATAAACTTCTATAGAAAGGGTAATTTTGAAAAAGAAGGGTGAAGAGGCATCATTCATACTATTAAATATTAATATATTCTACAAATACCGCCAGGTGCTATTGAATTGATTCTAACTCATGGCAACTCCATACGTGTCAGAGCAGAACTGTGTTCCATAGGGTTTTCAATAGCCGATTTTTTATAAGTAAAAATCCAGGCCTTTCTTCTGAGGCACCTCTGTGTGGACTTGAACCTCCAACCTCTTGGTTGGTAGTCTAGTGCATTCATCTTTTACACCACCCAGTGTTTCCATACTGCTAATAAATATCAGTAAAAATAATTTGGCAGGAATAGACAAAAATCAATATTTTGGAACCAGATCCATATAGATGATATATAAATGACAAGGATGGATGGATGGATGGATGGATGGATAGACAGGTAGGTAGATAGATAGGTAGGTATATGATAGATAATTTGATGCATGTTATAACTGGCACTACATTTCAGTGTAAAAATAATTATCATTGTATACAGATAATTATTGAAAAATAGTTTTCCATTTCAGGAGATTAAAGACAATGTAGTCCATCGCTAGAGAAATAAATAAGATGTGATGGACACGTATTATCATAGTATGCAATACTTTGTAGCAGTTAGAAATAATTAACAATTAATAATCATACGGAGAAGAAAAATAAGAAGAAAATGATATCTTCCACACAATTTATATTAAAACATTTTAAGTATATGTATTAAAAACAGAACCATATATTTTTAAAGATATAGCCATAGTCAAAGACATATATACATTAAAGTGATTTCTATGAAGGAGAGAGGAAAGGAGTGAAGTTTAGAGTTGAGTGGAGCTGAGAGTGTAAAAAAATAAGGTAAAATAAAATAATAATTGAGTTTAGGAAGCAGTGAGTTTCTGTTGATGGGAAATTTGGCAACAATTATGGAGGATGGCTGCACAACATGATTAATGCACCATATTTTTATGCAGATCACAAGAATTATATATTTTTATGACAACTACATAACCCCCACCCCTTGGTGCTATTTTTTAAGCACACTATGCTCTGCTTTATATGTGTGGGCGTCTTATTTACATGGGCATGTTATTTGCAAAACATATAGTAATTGATATCACTAAATTGTACTCCAGAAAATTGTTGAATTGGCAAATGTCATTTTATATACGTATTTTAAGCAATAGAAAGTATTTTAAAATATTAAATTAAAATAGGAGACTTCTATAGGCTAATGGTAGTGTAATTGAGGAGTGAGATTAACCCAACTCCTCATAGCTCTAAATAAAAGACACAAAAATAAACTGAACATTTTCTTACCTAGTTGTTTAGTGCAGCTTACTTTCAGCGTTCTTGCTTTTTACAGAAATGAAAGTATAGAACTCCGGATATTTTAGCAAGTTATAAACACTTCAGTAAAATAGCATGGGGGAAAGTATTGAAAAACTAACGTACTTAGTTATTTTAAAAAAATATGGACAAACGTAAATATATCTGGAAACAATGTTCTAATGGTGTTAAGTTGAGGGCTTAAAATAATTCTGAATATCTGAAAAATTAAGAAATTTTACCATTGGCAAAACTAATCAAAATAGGTCATTTGTGGAGAAAATTGTTCCTAAGTAGTGATTCCATGTAACAAACCCATGCACTGGTCTGTGGGGTAACATGTGCAAGCAACCCTAGGAAAAATAGGTCCAACTAAAAACAATCTATCCCTCTCTCTCTGCTTTTTGAAGCAACTACATTCTGATTAGGACACAATTGTCCTGCTGAAGATTGTCTTTCTGAGAGCTGCTAAGAGATTTTAGTGGAAACAGAGCATTTTAACAACTTTCTTTCTCTCTTTTTTTTTTTTTTTGCTATGTAAAAAACTAGTGATTAACTAGATCAAGGTTATCAATTATAATAAGAAAATAAACTTGATTGTAAGTAGTAAAATATTATTTCTTCACCATTTGTAACAGTCTGCCTTGCCCATTACCTTGTCAAGCTTTTTTTTTCCTAAATGATACTGGCCTCCTTTGATAGAAAATCTAATGGAATAAAATGTTAGGGAATGACATCTAAATTGTAAAATAATTTGTACCAAACTTTTCACTGCCATTATTTTACTTGATTTTAGAAATTGGTTACAGTGAGAAATTTGGAACAATTTTAAGAACACAGTTAATCAAGTAGTATTATGATATTACATGTGGCAAAATCACCAAATAACAGTTGAAAGGATCAAAACTGAAAAAAATCTATTCAGAGAGCTCACTGTAAATTTTCACTCCAGTCACATTCAACGATGCTACCTGGACCCCGTGGTTCTTCTAGCCCCCTTGAAATATCTGCCATTTAAACACACTATGAATTTATCTAAATAGACTTGTATAAATTTTAAGCCAAAGTAGTTATCTGGGATAATATTAAAATAATAGTTATGTTAGTGCCTTGTTTGAAGCCAGACTTATTTAAACTATTTCATGAATAGACACAGCCGTGTATTTTTCATTCTTGTCCTGTGCTTTCCATAATAGGATTGTCAGAAGGAATTTTCTCTAGGTTCTTTGGAAGGGTTATGTGCCCTTCACAAACACACACCTAACATCTCATATATATATATTATATAGATACACTGGACTTGATGATTATTGAACAAATCTTTTAACCTCTGTCAAATCTTTTCTCATTTGCAAATAAATTAATAATGACCTGTTTTGAAAAGATATTGAGGAGCACTAATGCAGTCTGTTGTCAAAACTGTTGCAGAATAATAACAATAATTATAACCTTCTAAACAAAGTAGATTTTTGAAACTGGAAAAACAAGAGCAAAGGTCATAGTGTCAAAAGTTCATTTCTGAAGAAAAATACATAAAACTACTAAATAAGCATCTGTCAAAACACACTCAGTTTTCCTACCATCAGTTTTAAAACTCTTGATTCAAAGAAAAGTTAGAAAATGTTACTCAGCTTGGCAGTCAGTTATTACTTTATATAGAGAATCTAGGCTAATGCCCATTTGATTTGTTTTTCCCCTGAATAATCTGAGTCTTTCTCTTTTCACTGAATCTGACCCAGTTGTTACAAACCAAGTAACTCAATTTTTCTATCCTATCTGCTGACTGGCATGTCAAATTTGATTAGTTTGGATCTACCATGGGCCCATTTTTACATAAACCAAAACCAAACCCGTTGTCGTTCAGTTTATTCCTACTTACAGCAACTCTATAGGACAGAGTAGAATTGCCCCTTAGGGTTTCCAAGGAACTTCTGCTGGATTTGAACTGCTGACCTCTGTGTTTAGCAGCTGAGCTCTTAACGACTGTGCTACCAGGTCTTTCTACGTAGTTTCATTTTTTATGAGCCTATTTTTAAATTGTTTTGACATTTAAAGGTATTTATAAATAATACACGAGTTTACAGATAATAATATAAAAATAAGATAAAAAGGCACTATGTCAAAGTAATGATAAATGTTTATATTATCATTATTCTGTGCTGAGTTATTTTAGGTGAAGATTATTATAACATTAGTATTAGTATGCTAATACGATTTGATCAACATTGGCATCAAAATCACTCATCTTTGGTACAGTCTCTTTCTGAAACTGTTCTTGTTTCTTCACAGTAAGATATAGTTAAACCAGTTGAAAATCCATTGCTTTTGACCCCATGTGTGTCAATGGAACTGTGGCCCATAAAGTTTCCAATGGCTGATTTTTCGGAAGTAGATCACCAGGTCTTTCTTCCCAGGAGCCTTTGGGTGGACTTGAAACTCCAACATTTTGGTTAGCAGTCAAAGAGTTTACCCATTTGCAGTACCCAAGGACACTGAGAGCTAGAGTTAGGGTGGCCTCATAATGTACTGACCACCAATAACATATTGGTTAAACCAGGACACAATCGAGCGTGAAAGAGGGCATTATTAATGATTAACGCAGGATGCCAGGTATTAAGTAGGACTGTCCTGGAAGAATTGGGGCCTAGCTTTAATGGAAAGATTTATAGGACTCATGATTAGGAGTCCTAGATTCTGATTCTGGTTCATTGTTTATTAGGGGAGAGATCTTGGGCAAGTCCCTTTACCTATCACAGCAAAGTTTCCATTCTCTAAGTTAGAACATTAGTTCTTGATGTGCCTACTTGTCAAGATTCCTGCGAGGAGTCAAGATGTATTAAGCCCTTTTATGTTTCAAAAGAACAAGGTATATTAAAAATATTAGGGTTTTTTTTTAACCTTATTTTGTGTCATTTGGGAACAAGAGAAAAATGGAACTAACATTATCATTATTTTAAGTATGTAGAAATGCAGAAAATAGATTTATTTTTTGTTTCTTTAAAAAACCTTTCATCTAATGAGCACTGCTCTGTTTAACAGTCTGCACTAGGAATGCAAAAGCAAATAAGACTAGAGATAGAGCTAAGAGTTCCATCATACGGGAACCAAAGCGACTAGAACTTAGTACTTGAAACAATCACTGAGGGGTTGGGAATTATTATGGGCAGAAAAGTCCAATAGAAGACTAAAATAATCCAGTATGCTTGAGTAAACGATTTGACTGGAACATTGGTTTAGTAAAATAAAACCATAAATGTATGTTAGTGTCTAAGTCTGTTTAAAAAACCAAACCTGCTGCTGTCGGGTTGATTCTGACTCATGGCAACTCCACCCAGCAGTAGCACAAAAGAAAGGCCTGGCAATTTGCTTCCGTAAAGAGTACTGTCAAGAGAATCCTATGGAATAGCTCTATTCTGTGACACATGGGGTCGCTATGAGTTGAATTGACTTTAGTTTTGGTTTTTAAGACAATTTAAACACGTGCCAGTATAAATACACTTTATTACATTTCTTTTAATGAAATACTGTCTATGGATAGATAGACATATATGTTCCAAATTTTTATAGGATATGCAGTAATTGTGAACATTATTTCAGCATAGAACAATGGTTTTAACTTTTAAGTAGTCATCTGCATAGGTTCTATTTTATTCTAGATATCAAAAATGTCCAAAAATTCATGGCTATTTAAGAAAGCCTCATTAGATTGTAAAGTCCAAGAAGCACGAACCATATATATTGTATCATCTTTGAGCCCTCTGTACTTGGCAAATATCTAACCAACTAAATTTTTGATATACAGCTGAATTAAATAGTAGTAAACATATTCATAAAGAAATCCTGAAAAAATAAAACCGATTTATCATATCACTTCAGCAAAAGAATTGGCAAGTGAGTAAATAATTACATCATACCCAATAAGACTCTGTGTTCCTGTTCCTGTTTCTTCTTCTCTGCCCCCACCCCTTTTTTAATGTTGAGTGTGAACAGTTTGATAGAGTCGATAGGGCTAGGGAAAGAACCTCATTGCCTCACTCCCACTCAACATTTGTCAAAACAATGTTTATCAAGCTCAGAGGATACAATTTACAGAAATATTTTCAAAAGGCTTATAAATATTAAAAGTCCCTAGATTTGATTATGGAAAATAGCTTATAAGTACATCTTTGAGATTATATATGCACACATATATACATATTGCTCATCTGTGACATAAAGCAATAGCTAAAATTATGTATGCTCAGTAAAACTTGGACACATTTTAAATCTTTTTTTTAAAGGAAGTTACTTTAATCTTCCAAAAATAGCGAGCTTCTCTCAATAAAAGCAACTTTTATAAATTCATTTAATTTTTAGAGTATTCCATCTCTTTTCCTGTTGATTAAAAAAGTTTAGTTTGTCTGGATACTTCAGACCCAAATGTTCTCTTACAAAGCTTTGCAGAGACGTCATTAAAACTTGCCCACTGTGCTTCTGCAAACTGAATCTGGTTTTGTGACCTTTATGTCTCACTTTTAAAATTACAATCCATCTGAAATCAGTAGCTTAGGTTTTTGGGTTTTTTTCCTCCTTTTGCCTTTACCAAAATCCTCTCTGTTAACCACAGCTGCTTTGACCCTCACCCACATACAGTTTGATTAATACCAAAGCGAAGCTGCATTAAGCATTTGCTTTGACCAGCTCATTATCTTTCTTCTTTGTTATTTTTCTTTGAGTCCTTTTTGATATGTATGAATTCGTTGGAAATTGACAAGAGGCTTATGGTGATCTTATGCTCCCCCTAAATAGGCTTTTATCTATGCAATTTCAAATGCTACAGCAATATTAGAATGTATCATCCTTTTTACTTTGAGTACACAGAACAACCTATTCAAAAAATCAAATAGTAGGGAAGAGACTAATCTGAGGTCATGTAACTATGTCTTTCCTTGGTGACAACATGCTGAGCCTCTGTGTAAACTCTGTTTACAGCTGATTTCTCCAACAGACTGTTCTGTTATTTTATAATTCTCTCTTTAATTAATATAAATATTAACACTATTGAATATAAGCACACCTGCACAAAAAAATAAGACGTTTCCAGTTATAACAAATAGTATGAATATACTGCACCAACTCTAAATTACTCACTGAAAAAATTCTACCATTTCTACAAATATAATTTCAGCATAATTTCATCAATAAATGTAAACTTATATTTATATATATCCTCTTTCACTTTGTTATGCATAGTACATATCACATGCATAAATACTTCTAGAAAATTAAAGTAGTGACTAACTAAATGAGTCCAATTCTTTCATACATGATACAATTTGCATTGCTTATTCCCAAAATCATAGTAATATCGTTACTGAAGAAACAAGAATGGGACACAGAGCTTTTAAAGTCAGTTTTAAATCAGCTCTGTAGAATGTTGTATACTATGGCCAGCGACAATGACACATCAGATATACAATATTTCCTTTGTTCTCACTAATCCAAATATCAGAGTCTAATTATGAATATAAAAAATATTTTTTAAATTTCTATGTCACAGAGAATAGACTTGACGTTGAATAGAATGCTATGGATAATTAGGGGGTAATTTGCTATAATTTTGTAAACTTCTTTAAAATAATTTTCTGTTGACACATTAAGGAGGTAAAATATATTATTCTTTTAAATACTATAATTTATTTTGCTAGTATAGAAACCTGGGTTTATCAAGAGCTCTATATCCAACTCCTCTAAATTGTTGGCATGAAGTATTCATATTTTTCAATATTATTATTCTTTAGGAAACAAAAGAGCAATGAGTAGCAAGCTGCAGTAAAACACAGCAAATAAGATATATTTAGACTTTGCTTGTTTGTCACTGAACAAGTTATTAAAGTTCTGCAAGCTTCAGTTTCCTCATCTATGAACTAGGAATGATGATTTCCACTTGTTGTTGTTAGGTGCCGTCAAGTCGGTTCTGACTCATACCAACCCTATGTACAACAGCATGAAACACTGCCTGGTCCTGGGCCAAACCTCATGATCTTTATCATGCTTGAGTCCATTGTTGCAGCCACTGTATCACTCCATTTCGTTGAGGGTCTTCATTTTTTTCACTGACCCTCTACTTTACCAAGCATGATGTCCTTCTCCAGGGACTGAGCCCTCCTGATAACATGTCCAAAGTATGTGACATGAAATCTCATCATCCTGGCTTCTAAGGACTATTCTGTATGTACTTCTTTCAAGACAGATTTATTCGTTTGCTTCACAGTCCGTGGTATATTCTTTGCCAGCATGATACATTTTCAAAGGCATCAGTTCTTCTTTGATCTTTCTTATTCATCGCCCAGCTTTCACATGCATATGAGGCAATTGAAAACACCATGGCTTGGGTTAGGTGCACCTTAGACCTCAGAATGACATCTTTGTTTTTTAACACTTTAAAGAGGTCTTCTGCAGATTTGCCCAATGCAATGCATTGTTTGATTTCTTGACTGCTGTTTCCATGGGTGTTGATTGTGGATCCAAGTAAGATGAAATCCTTGACAACTTTAATCTTTTCTTCATTTACCATGATGTTGCCTATTCGTCCAGTTGTGAAGATTTTTGTTTCCTTTTTTTAAAATTTGTAAACATAGCATTTTATTAATAAAACGTTTACACCCCTTCCTACAGTACCACAAGTTTTGTAGTGATTTAGCATGTTATACTCTGTAAAGATCTATGAAGATCAAAGACCACAGCCTTCAGTATAGATTACACCTCAACATGAAGAAAACAAAAATCCTCACAACTGGACCAATAAGCAACATCATGATAAACAGAGAAAAGATTGAAGTTGTCAAGGATTTCCTTTTACTTGGATCCACAATCAACGCCCATGGAAGCAGCAGTCAAGAAATCAAAGGACTCATTGCACCGGGCAAATCTGCTGCAAAAGACCTCTTTAAAGTGTTGAAAAGCAAAGATGTCACCTTGAAGACTAAGGTGTTCCTGACCTAATCCTTGTTTTCAATCACCTCCTATGCATGTGAAAGTTAGATGATGAATAAGAAGACTGAAGAAGAATTGATGCCTTTGAATTGTGATGTTGGAGAATATTGAAATATACCAGGGACTGCCACAAGAATGAACAAATCTGTCTTGGAAGAAGTACAACCAGAATACTCCTTAGAAGCAAGGATGGTGAGACTATGTCTCACGTACTTGGACATGTTATCAGGAGGGATCAGTCCCTAGAGAAGGACATCATCTTTGGTAAAGTGGAAGGTCAATGAAAAAGAGGAAGTCCCTCAATGAAATGGATTGACACAGTGACTGCAACAATGGGCTTAAGCATAACGATTGTGAGGGTGGTGCAGGACCAGGCAGTGTTTCGTTCTGTTGTACATAAAGCCACTATAAATAGAAACCAACTCGAGGGCACCTAACAACAATAACAACTACTACTACTCTATAAAAGTTTATTATAGAATATTCAGGTTAAAACGATACAGCTTTAAGTATGCCAAATCAACCTTCATTTGCAAACTATAATCAGCATAAGTATAAAAAGAAAAATTTTACAAAAATAAAAAGGTCTAATTTTCTTCTGTCCGCATCTATGAACAATACAGTTACATGAATTACATAAACTTATGTCCAGCCCAAGGTTAAGACTGCAAAAATAGCATCTTCAAAGATCCATATAAGCTTGGCAAACCATCATTACAATATTTCCTCACAGGTAATCAGGTGATGTGTCATGCAGTGAATCCATGGCTATAAATCTGGGCTCTTTACAGTGCTACAAAGCAGTCAAAACTGTAAGCAATTTAATTTTATTTTTTTCATAATATATGCTATTATCAAAAGACACAAATATCTTACTCCTTGCAACAGGTCTTGAAAAGGCATGAGAAATAAGAATTGCTGGTACGATGACTTAGCTCTTTCAATGTCTAGGCTCAATGTCTAGGCTCATCTCCACAGAGATTTCTCTCCAAGGCTTTTGATTTAGACTTTTAACCACTTTAACAAATGCTCTATTACAAACTAAGTTAATTTCTGACACTCAAGCCAATAGTCAAAAACCATTTTATCAGGCATATTGCCACCATAATCTCATGCTTCCTGTTGCCCTTCCGTGACTATGGATACTCCTCACATAAAGGTTGTCTTTCTGCTTTCTAATGATGCTTATGCATCCTGACTCTCTAGCTGGGTACAGTAGGCAAACCCTGTGGGTGGGACTCGTGTAAGGCAGCATGGGAAGGAAGGTCGTGGGCACAGAGGAGGTGGCTGGTTCTATGCATGTTTGAGGCTGAGTCCACTGCGAATGTGAGGAAAGGAGTAATAAGGCAAGAAGTTGGCTTTGATGACAGAGGTGGCAAGGCATATATTCTTAAGGTCAGAGCAACGATGGGCAATTATATGCGTGACTCACAAAGCGAAATGGTGGAAAGACTGAGCCAAGTGAGAGAGCAAAAGAACTTTCCAGGGCAACACAGTTCTGTATACACGACACAACAAATGGTTTGAAAACAGAACCACTAATCAGTGGCTCTGACAGTCAGCTGTTGGATTTTGTTTTATGTTGCAGTGTAATCCGTATTGAAGGCTGTAGTCTTTGATTTTCATCAGTAAGTGCATCAAGTCCTCTTCACATTCAGCAAGCAAGATTGTGTCATCTGCATAACGCAGGTTGTTAATGAGTCTTCCTCCAATACTGATGCCTCATTCTTCTTCATATAGTCCTGCTTCTTGGATTATTTGTTCAGCATACAGATTGAATAAGTGTGGTGAAAGGATACAACCTTGACGCACACTTTTCCTGACTTTAAACCATGCAGGATTCCCTTGTTCTGTTTGAACCACTGCCTGTTGATCTACGTACAGGTTCCTCATGAGCACCATTAAGTGTTCTGGAATTCCCATTCTTCACAATGTTATCCATAATTTGTTGTGGTCCACACAGTCCAGTGCCTTTGCATAGTCAATAAAATACAGGTAAACATCTTTCTGGTATTCTTCGTTTTCAGCCAGGATCCATCCGACTTCAGCAACAATATCTCTCATTCCACGTCCTCTTCTGAATCTGGGTTTAATTTCTGGCAGTTCCCTGTCAATGTACTTCTGCAACCACTTTTGAAAGATCTTCAGCAAGATTTTACTTGTGTGTGATATTAATGATATTGTTTGATAATTTCCATATTCAGATGGACCACTTTTATTTGAAATAGGCATAAATATGGATCTCTTCCAGTCAGTTGACCACCAGCTGTCTTCTAAATTTCTTGGCAGAGACAAATGAGCACTTCCAATGCTGCATCTGTTTGTTGAAACATCTCAGTTGGTATTCTGTCAATTCCTGGAGTCTTGTTTTTGTCAGTGTCTTCAGTGGAGCTTGGACTTCTTACTTCAGTACCATTGGTTCTTGATCATATGCTACCTCCTGAAATGGTTGAACATTGACCAATTCTTTTTGGTACGGTCAGTCTGTGTATTCCTACTATCTTCTTTTGATGCTTCCTGCATTGTTTAATATTTTCCCTGTAGAATTCTTCAGTATTGCAACTCGAGGGTTGATTTTTTCTTCAGTTCTTTCAGCTTGAGAAATGCTGAATGTGTTCTTTCCTTTTGGTTTTCTAACTCCAGGTCTTCGCACATGTCATTATAACACTTTGTCTTCTCGAGTTGCCCTGTGAAATATTCTATTCAGCCCTTTTACTTCATCATTTCTTCCTTTCGCTTTAGCTACTCGACACTCAAGAGTAACTTTCAAAGTCTCTTATGACATCCATTTTGGTATTTTCTTTCTTTCCTGTCTTTTAAATGACCTTTATCTTTCTTCGTGTATGATGTTCTTGATGTTATTCCACAACTCGTCTGGTCTTCGGTCGTTAGTGTTCAGCGCATCAAATCTATTCTTGAGATGGTCTCTAAATTCAGGTAGGAGATACACATTTTGTACTTTAGCTGTAGTGGACTTTTCCTAATTTTCTCTAGTTTCAACTTGAACTTGCATATGAGCAATTGATGGTCTGTTACACAGAAGTAGATTTGATTCCTGTGCATTCTATATGGCAAGGTCTACATGCGTAATCACCATTTATGTTGTTGATAAAAGGTATTTGCAATGAAGAAATCATTGGTCTTGCAAAATTCTATCATATGATCTCCGGCATCATTTCTATCATCAAGGCCATATTTTCCAACTACCGATCCTTCTTCATTTCCAACATTCACATTTCAATTACCAGTAAATCAATGCATCCTAGTAGCATGTTCAATCAATTTCAAATTTCAGAATTTGATAAAAATCTTCAGTTTGTTCATCTTTGGCCTTAGTAGTTGGTGGGTAAATTTGAATAACAGTTGTATTAACTGGTCTTCTTGCAGGAGCACAGTATTATCCTATCACTGACAGTATTGTACTTGGATGTATCTGGAAATGTTCTTTTTGATGATGAATGCAATGACATTCCTCTTCAATTTCATTCCTGGCATAGCAGACCATATGACTGTTTGATTTAAAATGGACAATACTAGTCCATTTCAGCTCACTAATGTTTAGCATACTGATGTTTATGTGTTTCATTTCATTTTTGACAATTTCCAATATTCCTAGATTCATACTTCATAGATTTCAGGTTCCAATTATAGTTATAGTTCCAATTATAGCTGTTTCTTATCATTTTGCATTGTGCCACATCAGCAAATGAAGGTTCCAAAAGCTTAACTCCATCCACATCATTAGGGTCAAGCCTACTCTGAGGAGGCAGCTCTTCCGCAGTAATATTATGAGTAGCTTCCAACCTGAGGGACTCATCTTCTGGCAGTATATCAGACAATGTTCCACTGCTATTCATAAAGTTTTCATTGGCTTATTATTTTTTTTTTTTTTAGAAGTAGACCACAAGGTCCTTCTTCCTAGTGTTATTAGGGGTCTTATAAGAATGAAATAAAATATTTTTGCATGTAAGTCATTTAGCATAGTGCCTGGCATATGACAAACATCCAATAAAGAGTGATACTAATAATTACTGTATGTTTGGGACTCACCATCGTTAATGACTAGGATGATAACTCCACATCAAGGAACAGTGCCAGAGTCAATAATTGTTGTATGTGTCAATATTATTCTGCCACACATCAATAAGAGCAGTTTGTGGAATATAAGTTTACACTTTAGCATATGCATATTACTTATAGAATCTTCTCATGAAACATTTTATTGAAAATAAGGAGTTATTTATTTTTTACTTCATTTTTTTATTTACTCATTATAAAGCCTTTAATACGACCAAAAAACAAAAACAAAAACAAAAACAACCAAACCCATTGTCATCAAGTCAATTCTGACTCATAACAATCCTATAGGACAGAGTTGCTAGTAAATGAAACAAGATCGTGGTTTCAAAATACTCTATTTTGTGACATATTCCCTAAGGAAGAGCCAGGAAAAAAATAAGAAAGTAATGGCCACAAAACAAGTAGCGCCTATTCTACAATAATGCCATTAATTTATTAAATGTCCGCCTACCATTTCTTGATATCATTTACTTATCTCAGGCTTGAATAAGAGAAATTAAATGATTTCCAAAACAAGACATTAATACATCATCTGAAAAACTGCATTAAACTTAAAGATACTCTCTTTAACTTCCCTTTATAAATTAGAATAAGACTTCTGACAGAATTTCTGTTCATGAAGTTGTCTGAAATGATAGGCTTACGTTTTTCAGTTCTGCCTTTTCATGTGATAATTTTCTATTCCCTTCCTTAGGGATATTCAGACTTCAAAGTTTGTTTAGAAGTGTTTGTTGTACTTTCAAATGATCAGATTCATTGATTGTTAACAAAAGAACATGAAATACGAAATGGAAATTCTAGTAAGAAATGAGCAGACGTCTAGTACATAGAAGTTTAAACTGGTGGCTGTGAAGTAAGGCCCAAGGTAAAGTCTTTGTTCTGGTACTTAATATCTCTATGACTTTGAGTGAGATCTAAAATTCTATAAACATTAATTTCTTTACTTTTCATATTGTGGATAATAAGAGTGCCTGGCCATAGGCTGGTTGTAAGGATTATATGACAAATGCATGTAGAGGGCCTAACACAGTACCAGCTATTACAGTGAGCACTCAGAGAACAAAATCTCACCATGTTATTAGAATGGCAGAAATAAATCATTCCTTCAAATAAGAGAAGAATGTACACGTTGAGGGCTACATGTAACTAATATTGTTGCAATTATCCAATATATTATTCACATTTATATAAAAGGTAATAGTTTCCTGTTATCAGAAAACAAATATCTATATATTCAGAATAGAATTCTTAGAAGATACCTTGCTTCTTTGATACAATCTCACAGTATTTTCTCTAATGACTTTGGAGGATTCATGTAGCATATTCTAAGTTTGTATTAAAGCCTTCTGTTGACTGTAATCATATTTTATAAATGATTGCTCTTAGAATTCAGTATTATGAAAGTGGCTAAATATAACAAAAACACTTTTGTGAAAATTTTTTCTTGGTTTCCACAAAGCAAACAAAAAATATATAAAAATATACATATATTTACATATATCTATGAAGAATTTGGCCCTCTGTTGCGCATTTTGTAACTGCAAGGTATAAAGAATCTTGCGAGGTAGAAATTCTTAGCCCCATGGTATAGTGAGGAAACCTAGGTCCAAGTGAAGCATTTTTTTTCAAGGTAACATGAGTAGTAAGTAAAAGTTTACAAGTTCTTACAAACTTTAATTAAGGTTTTTGAATTTTTTATATGGCTACTCTCAAATCTATTAGCTAACTAATGTGCATGCCTTCAAAATTCATTTACTGTCTTCTCTCAAATGAATTTGTCAGAAGATTTGACATCAAGTAAAAATGTCCTAAGTAGTACGAAGAGAAAAAGTTAACGTTCTAAGTGCACATATCTCAATCCATAATGCAGATGACACAATGCCCTAATAATCTGAAAACATCAAAATATCAAAGCCACTGTGAAGTATTCCTGTACAAAAAGCTTTGAAATGGGCAACAGAAGTGGACTGTTTGCAAAGGCATTCAAAAATAATCAACAAAGTCTTTGAGGCTCTGTTGTAAAAATGTATAAATGCAATATAGTTTAACTTCTAAAATTTGGGATGAAAAATAAATCCATGGTATTTATGCAGTTCACTATTTGATTTTATTGACATTTAGCACCTAGAATATGAATTTATATATGTAAATTAAATTTCTCTTTGAATCATCAGCAATGCATTGCTGTAAGCTTTAAATAAAGTTTCAAATCAATTATTTTCAAATCAGTTGACTAAATTCCTAACATCCATTTACCATATACTCTAACTTATAACAATTCTATGAGGTAGGTACTTTTATTATCTTCATTTTATAGATAAGTCACAGAGCATTAAGTAGCCTGCTCAAGACCAAAAAGCTTGTTTTTGGTGGACCAGAATTCAAATTTAGGCAGTGCATCCCAGAGCCTGTATTCTAAGTCACTGTACCATGCTGCCTCTCATAGAGCAGATAAGAATTTAAAAAAAAAAAAACAAAAACGCAAACAGACTGTATGATATAATACTGTATGTATTTCAATGGTGAAATGCTACATATTGTGGCTTTGGATGTTAGAGTATTTATAAAAGAAATTATCTCAGAATCCAGTTTTTTTTAGACTGAAAGGTAGCCCAAAATTATAATAATGGTATGAAGCAACATAAAGGTCAATAGGATTAAATTTTATTAGCCATTCACAAATCAAACACACACATACACACACACACTCCTAATGCAGACATAAACCCTGAGCGTATCATGTGCCCACAGCACTGACTTATTTGAAGCAGCAGATAAAGGAGTAAGAAGGCAGTTTTATGATCTGATAAAACAAATAGCAAAGAGAAGATGCTCTTTAAATAGTTTCCAAGGTAACTGGTTATGGACTTGGAACTTATAAATAAGGGTACAGAGGATTCTAAGCCCTAAAAGAAATGGAAATTAATGCTATCCTTTCAGAAAAATGAAAGGAGAGATTAAGTCTATAGAAAACAGAAAAGAAAGTTACAGAAAATATTTATTTATGTTGACTATAGATGGCCATTATGTACTTCACAAATTTATAATTATTGAACTTTTTAAAAATGAAGATGTCAAAATGTAAATCTGTAAGTATAATTTGGCCAATATAAATATGTTCATATAGTTAAGTATAATTACGTACATACATAATTATATATTTACTATGTATTATGTTAATAAGATATATCTAATTAAAGTACGAGGAGCTAAAAATGTTTAATAGAAAATCATTAATAGGACTTAGCATAGATTTAATTAATTCTATATGTATTATGGAGCCCTGGTGGCACAGTGGTTAACAGCTCGGCTGCAAACCAAAAGGTCAGCAGTTTGAACCCACTAGCAGTTCCTTGGAAACCCTGTGGGGCAGTTCTACTCTGTCCTCTAGGGTCGCTATGAGTCAGAATCTCCTCGACGGCAATGAGTTTGTTTGTTTGTTGTATATATGTTATATTAAGTAACTTAAATGGGCAATTCTACTTCCTCACATGGGGTTGCTGTGAGTTGAAAATCGACTTGACAGCACACAACAACAACAACAATAGGAATTTAACATGTGGTGAAATTTTCATTACTTTTTTACCAAGGTGGCTTACTATTAGAAATGATCAACGATCCATCTGCATTACGCCTAAAGTTTAGACATTATAGAAACTACTCAAGCAAAATTATGTAATTACTTACGGAGTTAATAAAGGATTACCATCTTTTTGTTTTTGTTTTCTTTGCTTATAGTTAGCATTTGCTTTGTTATGATTCTTAATAACCAGGCTAAAATGTAGTCATTTTGAATGTAGTCATCTTAATCTTTCCCAATGCCCTATACATGTAAAAGTGTTCAATTAGAATAATATGAATAAGAAGAATATGTATCTCACATAGTGATACTCAGACATGATATTCAGTTCTTCAGCTAAGAGTGACTTTTTAAAATTTTTCACATGTGTAAGAGACTTTTGATAGATTCACTCATTCAACCAATGAGTGCTGGGCACTGTTTCAGGCATGAACTGTACTAGAACAATTCTTTACAAATCATCTGGCACAACATTGTAATCAGATATAATATTCTTCTAGGACCTCACCAGTTCATGTAAGGAAGTGAAATACTAATACATCAAAACAAAATACTAATACATCAAAACAAGGGCTGATATTTTCAAACAGGCTTAATAGAAAAAGCAATAAATCTCCAAATCTTTCATTGTGACAACATTTAAATGCTTTTACTTCCTTATAACTATCAGTGTTAGTGCATCCACAAAAGAAAACTATAAAGGTCAAACTCTATGCAGAGGAAAATATGAAAACTTAATAACGTGTGGTTATTCAGGTGAAGTATCCAGTCAAACCACTCCACCACATTCAACAAAATTACTAAATCATTCTTCTCTTTTTGAGTATGAGGCATAACTCTCACACATCATAATAAAATATAATGAATGTAAAATTAACAGAATAATTTAAGAATAAATATACATTATTCATAATTCTGAATTTTATAGTCCTTTGTCGCTTGAAGAAATAAAAAATAAGTTTTCATTTTTGGGATTCATAATTGTAGCCCAGTAAAATAAAATCATCATATTGATGAGTGCTCTGAAAAAGAGTCAAATGGCATTTAAATCATATCAAAAGTGCATTTAGTTCAATTTAATTTCTAATTTGCAAGAGATCGGAATCCAGACACTGAAATAAAAGTGCATAAATTCATATTCAAATACAGTTCCTCATAGTGTAAAATGCATATAGTATTAACTTTGTAAGAGAAACATGTTTTTTGATAGCATGAGGGTAATATATGCACTGGATTTTGTATTATATCTTCTCTCTTTTTAGAGAGGGAATGTATGATGTACTTACATAGTGAAGACAAGCATACGTGCACCTTACCATTGTCTGCCCTTTCGTTCTGCACTCTATTTCATTACCACTTTCTTGTTTTCCTCTTCCACTTTCTTCTATTACATTGTATACTCCCACTTCTACTCTACATATTTTCTTTCAAGGCCATTCTGGGCCATTCCTTCACTATACTTTCTGATGATTATCTTTTGACTTCTATTATTAAGGGCAAAGCAAATTATGCATATTTATAGTCCTGGAATTTGTCTTGTAAAGGTGAGCTCCATTTATTGCCCACCTTTGCTTCACTAAACAAAGCTAGCATGCAACCTGCAGGTATATATCAGAAGGCAAACCATTTCAAAATTGCATGGGAAACCTCATATCCTAAGTTCAGGTGGAAGTTAAAAAGCCAGAATGTCACTGAGAAAGAGGTAGAACTGCTTCCCTAGACTGCTACAAAGAGTTGGGGCTCCATCATATCACTGAATATTAAAATGCATACTGGTTTTTTTGAAATATATTCTGGTTTCAATTAATGAAAGGTTTTTTTGGTTTATTTTTTAGCAGTTTACAATGTCAAGTATAGAAAATAAAACAAAAGTGTCTTTCAAGAACAAAATTCAGTTTATAAAAGTGTTTTCTTTCATTGAATTTGAATTCTTTAACTGATGGCATTAAGTCTCTAATTCATTTCACTTCCTACTCTTCCCTATTGTTCACTGTTGGCATAATCTACATTTCAACGGTTATTATCTGACCAGTCACTGAATTTTGTGATCTCTGATTCATAGTAGTCATTTTTCCACTGTGTTCTGTGGAACTCTTATGTTTTAACAGTGAGTCCTCAGAACTTTCACAAAGACAAGGAGTGGAGAAGGGACTATGGGACATTGAGGAGTTCAACTTTTATATATTTTGTATACTGTCTATCTATGTACTATTTTATCTCAGAAAATTATATTGCTTCTTCAAGGAAAAAAATTTTACATTACTGCTTTAGGAATTTAATTTAACTTCATTATGGGAGTCTGATTTATGGGTCATCTTCTGGAGAAAAACTTTATGGAAGGGCTTTGTTTTCATAACTATTTCTCCTTGGACTGATTCTGAAATGGAGAAGTCTTATAGTGAATCTCATTTCAGAGAAGATGCTGTTAAAAAATGAAGATACTTGTGTCTGTGTGAAGTATATTCATATATGTACAAACCACAAATAATATCTTGATTACACTAGGGCAATTGTTTATTTGTTTCAGTTAATTCATTCTAAGTAACTGCTGAATACTATTTCAGGACAGGAAGTACCCTTAGAGATTTACTGAGACTCAGGAAAAATCAATGAACATTGGTGCCAGTGTTCTCTAGCAAAGGGGTTTGCTATAAAAGATGCATTTTGAGAGGGACAATTGTTGGCCAGGCACTATCCCATACATTGTGTTATGGTGAAATCTAAAAACAAAAACAAAACCTCACATTCCCCACATTCTCAAATGACTTTTCCACTGAGGATGACCCTCTAGTTTACCAGTTATCACTAAAAATTGAAATAGAGGCAATGCTCCAGATCCCAGCTCTATTCTTTTTTCATTACACAAATACATATCAATTAATAACTTAATAAACATCTTGAGGTTTTTAAAATAATTTTAGCTATTTGATATTTGAATATTAAATCTAATTTATTAAAGGTTACTTTCGTGTAGCTGCACTCTATGTAGTCCACATAAGAGCTGTTGTTTTAATCCTGGCTTCAGTAACTCTATGAAATTATTTGATTTGCTATTATTTTGTTCAAAATAAATGACAAAGGATTTCTATGTTATAAGCAATCTGACAAAGATGTTTTCTAATTTTTCCCAAAGGTGATTCTCAAATTCAGCTTCTAAAAGTAAAGACCAGAATATAAATTTCGAGAATTGAAACCTAAGGTTTAAAAAATCAACAAATCTAATTTACCGGATTATACAATAAATGGTACTATACTACATTGCTAATCTAGACTTCTTCAAACTCAACATGTTCTCTTTGAGATTGATAGGAAATCATAGGGTACATTTAGGTGAGAAAAATTAAAATCTCTATTTTGAACACACTGCGTATGAAATGAAAGAGAGATTGCAAGCAAATTTTCCATCAAGTGAAATAGGTGGATCATTAAGCCAACCATCACATTTAATATTCCATATGATAATAATGTAAGCCAACATATGATGTAACACTAGAAATTCAATAAAGTTTTGACTTCCTAAACAAGATCAGGACACTGATTAGTGTGTAAATGGGTTTATGCACTAGAGGGAAGCCCTAGGTTTATGATAACACAAAAAATTTTCAATGGGGACCCTAAAAGTAGGTGAAATCACCTACAAGGATTAGAGAGAGAATGGCTATACTGGCCTCGTACTGCACATCCCCTGTTTACTGAAGACGGATGCACTGGGGTAGAAATTTAAACACTAACACTACTGTGCAAAAATAAACCTTTATTTTATTTAGCTAACTTCCTTTTGCTCTGAGGTTTGTATTCCCAATGAGAGTGGGATACAGAGGGAATTTAAGAGGAGGAGTGGAAAATCAGCTGAAGGCCAATTGCTGACTAGACTTGCCAAGTCTACTATTTCCAGTGTACAACCGTCAATTTAAGTATACTATAAATTAATTTAAAGTTCAATCTTTCTGTAGTTAAGGTGACCATTTATTGTCCAAATTGAGGTTGATAAAACAATTAACATATTAACTGATCTACAACAGGTGAAAACTGAATGTACAGACTTCATCTTTTGGGGGTGTTTCTCCCTCTCAAGGAACTTCACTTTAGGTCCTTTTTTTCAAGTATTGCATCTGAATGCAGAAGGAGGCATATTTACCTTATGGAAATGGATTAGGGGCTTTTGGTTCTCATGCTGTCCCTGGGTTCTTACACTCTACTACTGAGATGCCATTCATCCTAGAAGGTCATTGTCATCCTGAAGTTATGTACAAATGGTGATATTTGGAACTTTTGGAGCATTTTGCTAAAGTCTGCAACTTTTGTTTAACCCAGATGCCTTCTGTCCTAGCACTTTGACACTGAAGAAGTTCTGGATTCCTATACACACCACAGGAGGTGACAGTAGCAGTTGATGTTGCGATAATAACCATGGCTTTTACGTTTGAATTTCTGCCCTTCTTATTCTCTTCAACTTCACTACCCAGCATTGCTTTTCTTCACCTTAATATTAAAGGGCTGCTCGTTCATTCTATTATCTACCATTAAATTTCAGCAACTTAACTATGGTATATGTATGATACAGTGACCATATTTGCAAACATCATAGAATTGCAGCTTAAATTTACACATTCTTCTAGAAAACTGTGTTTCTGAAGAGAATATTCAGGAAATTGAGTAATTAGAAAAAGACATGGGGAATAAAAAAAAAAAAAGAGTTACTTTCCTTGTAATGGGAAGAGGCTGCAACTACCAAGGCCAAGAAGAGAAAAGGAAAAAAAAAAAAATAAAGAAAGCCATCCATTAATTCTCTTTGCTGAAATTTGATGACAAATTAATACAAATGGATCTTCCTAACTCCACTGCAAATTCTAGCATTCCAATCTCCCTTTGTCCCTTTAATTGGGCTTAAGATAATGGATGTGAAAATATACTGCCTGGTAGAGACTAGAAATTCAATAAATGTCTTCATATCTTCTATATTTCTTTCTGTCCATCTTCAAAATACCTCTTAGCTCTAATAAAAATATTTATTCTCCTCTGCCCATTTCATCTCAGAAGAGGAAGAAAACATTTTCTTTTCCATTTTTTTTCCTATGAAAATTATTTTCTCCTTTAAGGCATTGCTTAAATATGTCTCTGTAAATACCCCCACACCTCCTTTCTTTCCTGCTCTCTTATTTTAGAGTTAACCACTTTTTCTTGAATTCCTAGAAAATTTGAGTATACCATCGTTACAGGAACTTTCCTTTTTCTTCATATCATTGTAGTCTACATGATGACTCCTCCAGTAAACAGTAAAAAGAGTTACAGCTTAAGATTGACTATCTGTGTCTAGTAGACTTTGGTGTTCAGTCAATTTTTGAACTGAAAGTTGTCAATGATGTGGACGATGCATCATACTATGTTGTAACCATTCATATCCCTGCATCTACAAACAACTAGGTGAACTGGTCTTTCCCAGGTCTCTAAGATGCTAAACCTTACTCAGTCTATCTAATATTATGTATTTTTCTTAGATGTGATCATTTATAATATCAATTCAGAAGCTCAAAAATATGTTGGGATCTTCTGGTAAAAAGAGTGTTATAAAAAAAGAACATTTTAGATCCAAAATGCAAGAAAAGATAAATATAGTTATGAACTTAAAATAAAACAAAATAAAATGGAACAAAACAGAAAGGGTAAGGAGAATTGCTACTAGGCTGCTTGGGTCTGTGTTTGGAATCAGGCAGAAATGGCTAGGAATTCAACTCATGTGGTGAATGTAACAAATGTACTTCATGTGAGGTAGCAGAAAGGAGCCAAGCTCACTACTGGATATTATAGACTGAGGTGGAATTTCCCCAGTATGTAAAAGGAGACTGGGGTGGGGGTCAAGAGTGAATACTGCTAACTATTGCCTGGGGATATGACTTATAAAAAGCTGCAGGAATAGGGATACAGGAAGACACAAACAAAGCTGAATGACCAGGAATTAAACCGAGTTGCCTGCTACCCTTGTAACTGAGACTGTGTTATCACCAATATCACCACAGGACTATAGCCTCAAGCTTTTCTGGCCTGTGGAACCAGAGACTTGGATAGAAGCTGTCAGAATACTGCTAGTCAAGGAGGGGTAAATCAGCCCAAAACATCAAACTACAAAAGATTTATTCATTCGAGGAATTTAATTAATTAAAATTAATCTAAGAGAACTTTCTGAAAGAGAGTTTCAAAAGTGATTAGAATTCTCACATAAGTCCATTCATTCACTCTAAAAAAAAAAAAAAAAATTTAGGAATTCTGATGTAACAGGCACTGCTCTAATTCTTGATACATAGAGGCAAGGATAGAAAAATACCCTGCTCCCTATAAAATTTATATTTAGGGAGACAATTTTTAACAGTGCTTATATATAATAGATATATAATTTTATGCATGATATTGCTATAGAATAGGTAAGAGGATAATGAGTAATAGAGATAGGATGTATTTCATGTAAGTCCTGAGGTCACATATTTGAGCAGAAATCTGGTGGAGTAAGGGCAAAAACAATAAAACATTATCAGAAGGAAAAGAGCTCCAGAGAGAAGGAACCATAAATGCCAAGGCACTAGGCAGAGGCATGCTTTGGGTATTTAAAGAACAACAGCCTAGTGTTGCGGGAATGAACTACACAAAGAAGCTAGGTGTAACTAAAGACAGGCAAATAATGGAAAGAGAGTAAGATATCAAAATAACCTATCAAAAAACTCAAAAATGATAAATGTAAATTTTAAAACTCAACACATAGAAATATTTTAGAGAAGAAACAGTAAAGAAGGCATTAGTCGATTCAAAGATATACTAAGGGATTCATCTAGAATAACATACAGATATAAGAAAGTAATCTAAAAAGTAATTAAGAGACATAAATGCTCGATTACTGAGAGAAAATTAATGTCAACCTCAAATTTTCTATATAGTTAAACTATCATTCATTCAGAGTGTAGTACTGAGATAATGGCGGACTAAGAGAGTTCATCACTAATATGCTTTCACTGAGGCAAAAAAAAGAATGAATGAAAGTCTCTAAGAAACATGAATAAAAAGAAATAGAATTGGATGTAGGTCTTAGTGGTAAGTAGAGAAATACATATTTTGTTAAATTAACAACTGACTATACAAAAATTAATTTAATATAGGTGTGCTCACATAAAGGAATGAAACAATCTCTAGACAACAATAAAAGGGAGGTAAATGGGTTGTGATAGTAAGATTTTAAGAGTCAATGTAAAATTTTGCCTTTCGGTTATTTGGAAGTAAAATTGAATAAATTACTTCCTAAACAGAAAAGAAAGAACAAGGAACTGTAGAAGATTTTATCAATCCAACAGAAGTTAAAAAAGGAGTAAAAAAAAAGCAAAAATTAACTACATATTGCATGCAAGAGACACACCTAACAAATAACGTCCAACAATATAAAAAGGAGGAAAAAGGAATGCCAGGTGAATATTAATCAAATAAAGCTGGCATAATAATGTTGTTTTCATGTAACATAAAATTAATGGAAACACACATTAACTGAGATCATCATTAAAGGAAAAAGCCATCCAGAGTATACAAAAAATTTAAAAACTAAATAACCATACCACCTCGAAATTTATAAAACAAATGTCAAAATGATCAGAAACAATTATAAATCACAATCAAAATGGGAAATTTCAAAAAATCTCTATAGGAAAATAATAGGGCAAGCAGAATAATAACCAGTCAGAATACTGAAAACTAAAATGATACAAGAAAGAACTTTGATCATATAAGGATAAAAAAAACCCAAATAGAGATTTTATAACCACTAATGACATACGCCAAACATTTAAAAATGTTATAAATCATTAAGGTAATTTTCACAAAATATGGATATACTAGAGATAATGTTCTCTGACCACAGTGCAACTACATTGGAAATAAACTATAAATATAAAATATACACTACATACAAACTGGGAAAACATACTTAGGAATGGCATATTAGATAAGGGTCTAATCTCTAAAACATAGAGGAAACTTCAACAACTCAACAACAAAAAAACAAACAATCCAATGAAAAAATGAGCAAAGGACAGGAACAGACACTTCACCAAAGAAGACATTCAAGCAGCTAACAAATACATGAAAAGATGCTTGTGATCATTAGCCATTAGAGATGCATATCAAAACTACTATGAGATACCATCTCACCCACCCCTGCAAAAATGGCAGTGATGAAAAAAAAAAACACATAGAAAACAGCAAATGCTGGCAAGGTTGTGAGGAGATTGGAACACTTATCCACTGTTGATGGGACTGTAAAATGGTACAACTACTATGGAAAATGGTATGGTGCTTCCTCAAAAAATTAGAACTAGAAATAACTTATGATCCAGCAATCCCACTCCTATGTATATCTAGAGCTCTAATAGCAGTGACATGAATAGACATATGTACACCTATGTTCACTGCAGTATTATTCACAATAGCCAAAAGATGGAAACAACCTAGGTGCCCATCAACAGATAAATGGATAAACAAAATGTGGTATATACATACAATGGGATACTATGCAACCATAAAGAATAATGATGAGTCCTCAAAACATCTTATAATGTGGATGAATCTGGAGGAAATTATGCTAAGCGAAATAAGTCAACTACAAAAGGACAAATATTATATGATCTCACTTTTATAAAAATACAAGAATGGGTATGCATATAGAAAGCAATGTTCTTTGGTAGTTACCAGGGATCAGAGGGGAAAGGAGGGGGAATCACTCTCTAGATAGTAGAAACTCGTTATCTTTGGCGATGGGAAAGGTAATACTGAATGAGGGTGAAATCTGTACAGCTTGACCAAGGTAAATGATGTTACTAAGAAGTACACGAGAATAATGGACAATTTTGGTAAATGTTATAACATATTAAATTTTGCAACATCAGTAATAACAACCAAAAAATATGTGTGTGGTTACATAGGTAGATATGTATGCATAGATGTGTATAGGAACGCACGTGTGTCTATATCTGTGCATGTATAGGTGTATAGGTAGGCATATGCATGTATATACATGTTTGTGACTGCTGCATATATATTAATATATATAATAGAGCACTTAGTTGGTACAGTCACAGACACTTCACAGACATAACCACGCACCTCATGGGATTGGTTTACCAGGTTTGAAGGCTCAGGACCACAGCCTCATGGAACAGTTCCATCCATTGGCACAACATAGCTCATAAAGTTTATATTCTACATCCTAGCTTGGTAAGTAGCATCTGGGGTCTTAAAAGATTGCAAGCAGATAAGATGCAACGATCGGTCTCTACTTGTCTGGAGCAAAAGAGAAAGAAGGAAACCAAACATACAAAGAAGAAACTAGTCTATAGGACTAATAGCCTACACGAACCACAGCCTCATCTATCCTGAGACCTGAAGAACTAGATGATGTCCAGCTATCACCACAGACCATTCTGACCAGGAACAAGATACATGGTCCTGGGCAGAATGGGAGAAAAATGTAGAACAAAACTCAAATTTTTTAAAAAAGGACAAACTTACTGGACTGGTAGAGATTAAGGGAACCTCTGAGACTATCACCAAAATACTCTTTAAACTTTGAACTGAGACTGCCCTACAAGCCAAATAACAAGTGGGATCATAAAATAAACGACATCACCCTTGAGTACTGTGCTTCTGTATTTAAAAAAAAAAATCTATATGAGACCAAACGGTCAACATTTACGCTAAAGCAAAGATGAGAAGGTAAGTGCAGACAGGGAAGATAGATTAATGGATACGGAATAACCATAAGGGAAATAACGAGAATGTTGACACAATGTGAAAAATGTAACCAATGTCACTGAAAAATATGTACTGAAATTGTTAAATGGGAACCTAATTTGCTGTGTAAACTTTCAACAAAAATAAAACAAAATACTTTTTAATAAATAAAATATACAAAATTAAAACAAGCAGATAATGGAAAACTAAAATTTCTCTTATGAAATATTTATAAATTAATGATAATAAGGGACTCCATGAAATAACTTATAGGATGTAGTTAAAATGGTACTTGAAAAAATATTGTATGTAGTCTTATATGCAGTTATAAAAAGGAAAGAAGAAAGGAAGGAAGGCAGAGAGGAAGGGAGGAAGAAAGAAAGAATGTGATTGAAAAGCAAAATTTTCAACATGAATAAGAACACAAATAAACTCAAGAAATTGAAAGGACATAATAAAGAGCAGAAATACATGGACTATAAAATAAAACATAATAATAGATAACATACAGAGTGATATAGACTAAGCTGTTTTAAGGAAGAAATCTGTGGCTTCATCCTCCTAAACCCTTTATTTTTCTTAACATTAAATTCCAAAGTCTCAGTTCCACGAAGTCTTCTAGGGACCCAGGGTACTTCTGTCTTATAGTTCAGCCATTCTCTAGGGCAGCAGTTCTCAAACACCAAAGAGCTATTGTTTATAAATTTTGACCATGATTAAAATTAAAACTGAGATTACTTTATATCTATTTATTTATAATTTAAATGTAATGCTCATTATATGTTAATACAACTAACATTTTTATTTTAAAACAAACCTGTATGTTCCATAACAACACAATGAGAAGAGTAGACTTGTTTACATTTTGCAAATCTCTTTTCCATGTGGTTTAGTCAAACATAGCTGTCAATATAAGACATGTATTTCTTGTTGAAGTATACAAAGAAAAGCTGACCTCTCGCTAACACGTAGTTGGAAAGAGGATTATTTTAATAGCCTTTTCAAATAACTGTGGATAGTACTCTTTGTTATTATACTAACATTAAACAGGTGGTATTTCTTAAAGGTTATTTGCAGTGTGGAATCTGAAATCATATCAATGAATTTTTTCTACTCTGTTACATTAAATTCCACTGTTATCTGGCACCTTCAGTGGGTCTCTTACCTATGCATGATTTTGTAGCTCCATGCATGGTCACTTGGTAAATATGGGCTTAGTGAGTTATGCAGTTCTTTGAAATGTTGATACATTTAATTATATACTATCACAAATCAATTTGTTAATATCATCAGCGCATTCATTAGAAAAATATTTAAGTATTGGAAGCTTTCAAGCTCACAGTGCTGTATAACTTCTACAAAATTCTAATATTCACTTGAAAACTCAAATTATCATTGGCATAAATATTACTGATTGTTTTCCTTGAAGTGGCAGGCTTCATTTTCAAAAAAATCTGCCAAATGCTCAAGTTTGAATTATCATAGCTTGTTTGTCAGCCATGTTTTCCGGTAAAAATGGTGTTCCATGAAAAAAGCAGTTACTTCAGCTGACAATTCACATAATTACACAAGTGCTTTACATCAAGACAATCAACCTACCTCAGTACACAGCAGAAGTGATTTGTGTGCCCTTTCCAAACTAAGAAAACAAGTGAAGATATGTCTAACTGGGTGTTAAGCCCATGAGTGATCATCATAATATTTTCTTTATATTTGTATTTTAATCTTAGAATAAAGAGGTATATAAGAATTCACAAAGAAACTCACATCACTTAATATATTTTATATAGCTGTATGTAACCTTCTTTAGAATATGAGAAAAATCTGAAGAGCAGTCCTTCCTGTCTACATTTTTGGCTCAACGTTTAAGAAATCAGAACTAGTCTGAAAGAAAAAAATTGAGAGGGCCATGGCTAATTTTCTATTTCTATTCTTATACTTTTCCAAAGACAATTATTTTTATTTCTTTATTATATGCTCTACTTACTTTTTTGTAACTAATGCAAATCTTTTAAACATGTGGCATTAGAATTATCTCAGAAGAACATGAGTAAACTGTTTCAGAGACTTCAAAGAACTTGTTTATATACTTAAACCCAACTTGTTGCCATCAAGCCATTTCTGACTCGCAGCGATGCTATAGACAGAGTAGAACTGCTCCACAGGGTTTCCAAAGAGTGGCTGGTGGATTCAAACTGCCAGCCTTTTGGTTTATATACTCAGGAATCCAAATAAGAGAAGTCCTGATATTATATAACTATACACATCTTTAAATAATTATATTGACCAAAGCAATCTGTATATTTTGGTGGCACACAGTAAAGAGTTAACAAACATTGCTGACTAATAGTGTGAAATTTGTTTACTGTACAAAGCCTATTATGAAACAAGAAGGAATGGTTTATAAAATGCCATTAGCAAGCCATACTATTGCTCTCATATTCCTCCCCTCCTCTTTAAATTCTTCTGCCACTAACAAAAGAAATTACTTTAGAAATCTGGCAATCTCTAGTTCTGCTTAGGGGGCTCTAAGGTATTACTTCACTCAGAAAGAACTCTCCTTTTTCTCTCAGACACAAGAAAAGCAGTTGGATAAGAGTGATCAGTGGCAAAACATTCCTCCTTCATCTGGCTGGAAATAGTCATCTATAACTTGTCAACTCTCTTAAAAGATTGCAAAAGGGTTTTGCTCTTTTTGACAATCTTAGAAGCTTTGTGTGTTGGGGAAGATATAATGTAAAATGGGAGAAGAATTATGTAGAATGCATAAAAACTAACAAGATTGGGGCTGCCTCCTCAGTTCTTCATCCATGGATTTCCTTCTGCCTGACGTGTTTCTCTACCCTATTCACCAGAATTCTTTCAGAAAATGCTAAACGTCACCTCTTCAAAGGGGTCCCTTTGAACAAATTTAACAAATTTAGGGCCACAGTTATATACTTTCCTGCCAAATGCAGTTTTCCTCAACAGAAATCATTTAGTTTTAATTGGTCATTATTGTGAAATAACTGTTTCCCATGCTGTACTCTTAGCTGCAGCAGAAGGGCAGAGACTTAATGTCCAACACAGCCCCTGATACTTAGTAAAGATTTATTTTCCAAGTGGATAAGGAGAAGACAAAATATTCAGGAATTTAAGGTAGCACACAAAAAGTACACTTTTTAGGGCACCTCCATCACTGGGGTAAAGATGGAGCCCACTTGCTAGAAGTAAGATCCAGCTTTGCCAGAAGACTTTACTTCTTCATCAAGGCAGAACCCTTACGTGGAGTATAAAGGTACATTCTTCCCCAAAGCAGTAAAATGTAAACCTTGGACAAACTCACCTCTGTCAAGAGTGATCAAGAGGGAGCCTCTTTTTACACCCCAACACTCACAACTCTTCCAGTGTGCCCTCTGACATTCAGCAAACACCTCTCCATGTTCAACTTCTTTTCTGAACCTTCCAACCAATTTCTTTAACAGAAACCTAGTTCCCTCCTAAAAGTGGTACTTCACCCCTAGTCCTCTTCAGTGCTAGTTATTTTGTTCAGTAGCCCTCTTGCCACTGGAGAGGACTATTGTTTCCCTTTGCCTGTCCTTGGCCTTTTCACACCATTTTCCCTTAGTGCTTCATAAATTCTCCCGACCTTTAGATGTCATGTTACCAGATCATCTTACGCTCTATACTTCAGTGCTATCTTATACTCACCCCCAGAATACCCTCCTTCCACTTTTCCATAAATTAGGCTCCTGGTTCAGGATAACTCTGATGAACATTATTTCTGCCTTAATTGTTGGTATTTTAATCACTCGTAGATGATCATGTCTACACACTGTCCTCACAGTTCCTTAAACTCTTCGTCCATTATTTTCTTCCTACATCCTGCCTTAGCCACTCTCTCCCACAATCATACCCTAAATCTCGCCATTACTAAAAACAGTAACCCTTCAATAATCAGCTTCCTGCATCTCCCTCTTTGACAACCACCTCCTATTGTTCCAAAAATCCTTCCACTCTAACACTTTGTTACTATCTCTTACCCCTTGATATCTTCTCTCCTCCTTAATTCAGCTTAAATTCCATGCTAAGTTGTAAAAGCACTTCCTGTTCATACACCTTAATTTTCTTACCTATCATTACCCTTCATCCATCTTGGCATACCAAAAACCAGGTTATGTCTGGCTTTCTGTCTAACTCTACTTATACCCATGCAGCTGAACATGGCTGGAGAAATACTCACAACAACAGGTGCAAGGGTCATTTTAAATTTATAATCACAAACCTCAGGTGAAAACTCAAATGCTGCCTGACTATCATTCTATGCTTCTCTAGTTCATGGACTCTCCTCCTCTCCTAGGCAACCATTACATACTTTCTCCTATCTGTTGATGGTCTCTTTGATTCTCAGTTCTTTGAGTAAAGTAAGCAAGCTGAACGAGCTTCCAAAATTGCTAAGCACAATCTTTTCACCTAATTGCATCTGCACCAACATAGTCAGCCTTCACCTCTTTCACTGGCTTCCACTTACTCTACAGCCTATTTGCCTATACAAATGCGTTACTTCAGCAGTTCTTCCCACTTCTAAACTATCACTTTTCCCTTCCTAATGGAAAAAGGATATCATATAGATGATATTTCTCCTACCTTAAAAATAAACAAACAAAAGAAAACCTATTCTGTGTTCAAAAGTTATGTAATGTTAAGCCAGTAAGTTTCATTAGTACAATACAAATTTTATGAACTTCCTGAAGTCTGGCTATCGGGCTATTGTGGATTCCCAGTCTCATATATCTTAATCTTATCCCTCCCTACCATTATTTGAGGAAATAGGAATGAGTCCTTGTTATTTCCAACCAAAAAACAACCTTGCCAAAGAAGCCAGTTCTTCTGCACTGGCTACCTAGTCTCTTTTGGTCATTCATTTCTCTATCTTCCAATTCTAAATCTATTAGCATTCTAACTCTGGATAACAAAAAGTGGGAGAAATGTAGAAATAGTACAAGGAACAGTTTATAAGAAAACACGAGCTCTTGGGTAGGTTGGAGAATCTGCTGGATTTGAAAGTTATCCATGAGGCCCGCAATCCTCTGATTACCTTTGAGCTAGGACCTGCTTTCGTAACCGAACAACTTTACTGATACTACTTTTAAAATTAAAATATACTAAAATAGTTTCCACAGAGAATAAGTTCAATGTCAATGTAAGTTTGAATTTAAACTTCATCTTACTAACAAGTGACTATTTCATCATTTCCATCTGCTATTCAGGCGGCGTAAGATTTTGTTATCACATTAACTGAATTGGGGAGAGTATGACTGACATATCTGTTTATTTTTTTAAATGCAAACATCTGCTTACATGACAACTGGGTATAGCTAATTGGCTGACAATGAGATATGTTATCGGAAACTGACCACGAAAAACGAGATGTGTGGCGCATGCTTAATATAATATATAGAGATAGGAACAAAAGAGCGTCTGAGAAATATCCATATTCTACCATTAACTAGTACAAGAAACAAGGTGGGAGGATAGATTCAGAGACAGCATAGAATAGTTGCAAAAGAATTATCATTTACTTACTAGCAGTAAATAAATACAGTTTTTCTAATGAATAGAGAACTGACCTTTAGCAATTTATTCTAAATGGTAAATACATACTTTCCATACAAGAGAAGTGATTAATTATTAATATTTATATCCCACTGACATAATTTAACTACTTTTACATAATGTTTATATAGTTGTAGGTATATCAACAATGTATCAGAAAAAATTTGAGGGAAGTTGGCTGTTAGATTTTAACTTCTTTCTGTCAGAAACTGCCAGATTGCTTCAAATTTATGACATATAGACTTTGGAGCTATAATGAGCTTAAAGTGAATAATATTCAAGGAGAAAAAAGTAAAATAAGTGTTAAATACCCAACAGCTGCCAATCAGATTTAAATATATAATGCCTTCAGGCTTCTACCTAACAAAAAAAGGACAACCTAACGTCAATATATAACTCCGTATTCAATCCTTTCTAAACAAATGACATTTTTTTAAAGATCCAGGTCATAAATGGCAGAGATGTGATTACTATTCTTAAACTCCTCATAATTTGACATGGAAATGCACAGTCGAGCTCATACATCAACCCTCAGTTCTTTGATTAGGAGACCCCCCCCCCAGTTAATCTTGAAACACCTATGATGTTATACAGAATTTTAACTCATCAGTTTTCATCCTTTACACACTGACAGCCAAGGTGTATTCTTAATGAAGATGAGAAGCTAACTGGTAGCTAATCTTACTGGCTTAGTTTCTGAGGATATAAATACCGGGGCTCAGGAAAATCTTACATCAGCAGGAATGCAACCATTATGATACTTTTTAAAAAAAGACTTTTACATCCAGAGTGACTCTTCTACAGACAACCAAATGTTGTCTAACTGTGTCTAACTCATAAGAATAACTCTGTTTGGGCCATTTCAAGTGTGTTTATCATGTAGTCCATCTCCAGAAAAGTAACCTATTTAGTAGATGTTCTTGTTTTAAATAGGATACCTCTAGAAAAGAAATCAAAGCAAACCAAACAATATAAGTGCTATGAGGGAAGTTCAAGGACTAAGACTTTTATTTATAAAAGAGAAAACCATATGAGAAAGGGTCACTGCCTGAGAAGATAAAGCATGTGAGCCATGGGGGTTTTCTACTCCGATCTCTCTTTAAGAAAACCTGCTGCAGAAGGACAGTTGGCTGACAGTCTCCAGTTGTTGCTCATTTGGATTCACCATGACTTCACATCAAGACCACACTTTCCATGACCTGCTCACAGCCAATGACTGAGCATGGTAAGGCTTCTAAATCTGAGCCACGTCTGCTGATGTTGGACTCTCCCAATGGGCAACCTTTGCCTGAGGATTCCCCACTGGCCTGGCCGAGGCTGTCTTAGAACTGCTCTACAGTCTGAATGTTTTCAAACTACCCAATCCTCCTCTCTTCCTTCTCTCCATTCACAGGTGTCAGACTTGAATCAATGTCTGAAGGTACCCCCTGCCTCCTTCTTTATCCCTCACATACATTTCCCAATGAATCTTGTACACATCTAATTCCTCCCTTGGGACTGCTTTGTAGAGGATTCAAACTCACCCACATAGTATATCCATTAATACATAGGCATAAACTACATTCTATTCACTCCCCATTACACCGTCATTTGTAAAATGTTCCTCTCTTATTTAGTTAACACCATAATGCAGTATAAGTTTACCTGTCACCTTATTACTGTCATTACCTACTGCCTGGTCACACCATCATTTATTTAAGATATTGGCACCTGTCTCAAAGTTTTCTCAACTTGAATTATTGACATCAAACTTCGGCAATTTTATGTCCATGGTTAAAGGCCTTTTAGTCTTCTGCAAAATTTCCCTCCATTAGGGCTGTGGAGACAATGGTCTCAGGGACTATCTAGCTCAATTGGCATAACACATTTTATAAAGACAATGTTCTACATTCTACCTTGGTGAGTAGTGTCTGGGGTCTTAAAAGCCTGTGAGCAGCCATCTAAGATACTCCACTGGTCTCACCCCTTCGGGAGCAAGGGAGAATGAAGAGAACAGGATACAAGGAAAAGATTAGTCCAAAGGACAAATGGACCACAACTACCATAGCCTCCACCAGACTGAGTCCAGTACAGCTAGATGGTGCCTGGCTACCACCACTGACTGCTCTGACAGGGATCACAACAGAGGGTCCTGGACAGAGCTGGAGAAGGATATAGAACAAAATTCTAACTCACAAAAAAAGACCAGATTTACTGGCCTGACACACTGGAGAAGCCCCAAGAGTATGGCCCCTGAACACCCTTTTAGCTCAGGGATGAAATCACTCCCAAGGTTCACCGGTCAGCGGGGGATTGGACAGCCCCATAAAATAAAAATGGGACTAATGAGGCACAGCAGTCCGGGGACAAGGACTAGAAGGCAGGAGGGGACAAGAAAGCTGCTGATAGGGAACTCAGCTTTGAGAAGGGACAGTGTTGACATGTCATGAGGTTGTTAACCGTCACGGCAATATGTGTCCTAACTGTTTAATGAGAAACTATATGGTCTGCAAATCTTCCATCTAATGTACAAAAAAAAAAAAAAGAATTATCTATGTGAGATCAAATTGATAAGAGCAATTCAAAAGATTTGATGGGAAGCCTAGGGGGCAGTGAGTTGAAGAGAACAGTGATGGAATAATTTGGAAAAGGATAGTGAGAATAGCAGCACAACTGGAAGAATGTAATCGATGTCACTGAATTTTACATGTAGAAATGTTTGAAATGGTGTTACTTTGGCTATATATATTTTCACCAAAAAAAAAAAAGGTCCTCCAACATCGAGAAGGGAGAGTGTTGACATGTTGTGGGGTTGTTAACTAATGTCATAAATATGTGTACTGACTGTTTAATGAGAAACTATTTATTCTGTAAACCTTCACCTAAAGTACACTAAAAAAATTTTAAAAATTTCCATCCTTTATTCTACGTCAACTCCCACTTATTTAGTAAGTCAAAAAAATGTACAACTAGACTTTCATCCTTCTTGTTTACCTGCTCAGTTTATCCCACTGTACATATTTTTTGGAAAATTTCTGCCCACCAACCTTTCTTTTTCCACCCTAAGCCTAATCCATCTTCTAATGTCATTTACTTCCCTTCTCAGTTCACATTCCACGGACCATTTTGAACCACTCTCTTTTCAGTTGCCTAAACTCCTTCAAATCTCTAAATTCATGATCCTTTGATAATGCTCATCTAAGAAACCTATACAAATTTAACTCTTTCTTCCATGTCTATATTTAGGCTACTTAGTTTTACTGGGAAAAACATATCACAGAACAGGAGTAGATAGATATCTTCCCTGGTCACTTATCTTCATCGAGTTCTCAAAATTTGCCTACAATTTGCTAAATTATGCAACCAGTTCTTCTCCCATTCTTCACAGTGAATATTCAAAAAATTTGTCATATTTTTGAAACCTCTGATCTTGCTACCTTCCTCTCCACTTTGACCTTGTTGTCCTCCTTGCCTTCGATTACAATGAAAAATCCTTAACCTCCATCCAAAGCTAACTGATTTCTTTCTATTCATATACCAAACTCTTCAGTTTTCTCTAAGTTGTTATGTTATCAGTTATTCCCTGTCTCTCATGTTCTCCAATCGTTCTTCTATTTGCTCCTTCATTATTTAACCAAGAATATAAATAGATAGATGATAGATAGATAGGTAGATGATACATAGATATAGACAGACAGACAGATAGACAGATAGATAGACAGATAGACAGATAGACAGACAGATAGATAAAATAATTAACTACAGGGAAACAAGCAAATAACTACCTGACCCCACCTATCCCTCCATTTTGGCAATATCTCCCTCTCTGCCCTTTGAGAGTTAAACAAATTATTTATCAGCAAATGCTGATAAATTGGGCTTCTGAACTAGACGCCATGTCACAAAAAATCTCATGAAATTGCTTGATGACCACATCTTTTTCCCTCAAATATCCCCAGGGAGGGGGAGACGGAAATCATTATTCTAGTCCATTTAGATTGTCATTAGATTTGATTGACTTATTTAGTCATTTATTAATTCATTCAACATACATTTATAGAGAATATATCTTAGGCACACGTTATCAAAGACAAAAAGAAGGGCATAAAATATTATAGATATTTTAGAGGAAGGTTAGTCTGCAAAAGCTTTCTAAAAAAGGTGTTGATAAAAGCTGAGTTAGACAGGTGAGTCAGCTGAAGATATTATAGGCAGAAAGAGACAAATTTACACATGCAAAGGTTTAGAAGCCACTCGCCAAGCAAGATAATAAATAGGAAAGATAGTTTTTCTGAGGCATACACTGCTACGTGTGTACTCATTAAAATTTTATCTGTGAAGATTAATGTGCTTGATTAAATATTACACATTAAAACCACATATACATCCAATATACAAGAGAAAGAGAGGAAGTGAGGAAAGGAGGAAGGAAGGGACAGAGGAACACAAAACTTAAACTGTCCGCTTTGGAAATGGTTCTTCATGGCACTGAAGTGACCATATGCTCTATCAGTTTTCATACAGTGATAATTTTCTCATTTTTCTTCTTTGTTTTTCCCTTTAGCACTTTTATGTGTCAAAATGAATTAAGATCATTGTTCATACTATCATAGGATATCCCTGTCTCTTAAAAATAGGAAGTAATAATTTGGGGGGAAATGCACAAGATATCAAAAGCACGCATTTGAAAAACAGCCTACATTTAAATGCAGACTACAAAGCAAATATTTTGGAAGTGTTTCTTTGAACTGAAAATTTAGCAAAAAATATATGTACTGAAATTGCAAATAGGATAATTTCTGAGTCAAGGAAGTGAAAACTAGTAATGCCTGTGATAAAATATTTTAGTACTTCTTGTTCAGAGAGTTTAAAGCTAACTAATGCTTTAGAAATATATTACAAACTCCACGACCTGCCCACCAAGGACAATTATAACATAAAAGGGTGGTCTTCAAACCGTTTTGCTTATATACCGATCTGAAAGAACCTTGAAAATCTAGGAATTAACTCATATTTTTAACTAAATATCTAATAATTGTATCATGAGATTAAAAACTACATTTTATGTAAATTACAGCATATTGAAATTATTCATATTTTTAAAGAAAACTGTTATATTAATCTTTAAGTGCATCCTACCAAAAAAACCAAACTCGCTGCCCTGGAGTCAATACCAACTCATAGCGATCCTATCGGACAGAGTAGAACCCCTATAGGGTTTCCAAGGAATGGCTCATGGATTTGAACTGCTGACCTTTTGGTTAGTAGCCGAGTTCTTAACTACTGCATATCCTGTGGGCTATTAGTACAGTGGCAATATGCCATCTGCATCATGCATTTTAAAAATACATGATCAAGCTTTTTTTTAACACTTAGGGATTATATATAATTTCTTTGCTTCTTGAATTCATATTGCTATTCCATATCCTCCATAAGATTTTATTCTAATGAAATACATTTTATGGTTGAAGATTTTCAAGGGGATACTGAGTGGTTTAAAGTCCAGAAAGGTGTGCCTCACGGTTGTATTCTTTCACCATGCTTATCCAATCTATATGCTGAGCAACTACTCCAAGAGGCTGGACTATATGAAGAAGAATGCAGCATTAGTATTAGAGGAAGGCTAATTAACAATCTGCAATATTCACATTTCACAACCTTGCTTGCCAAAGTGAAGAGGACTTGAAGCACTTACTGATGAAGATCAAAGACTACAGCCTTCAGTATGGATTACACCTCAACATAAAGAAAACAAAAATCCTCACAAATGGGCCAAATGGAAAAAAGATTTAACTTGTCAAGGATTTCGTTTTACTTAGATACACAATCAATGCCCATGGAAGCAGCAGTTAAAAATCAAATGACACATTGCATTAGGCAAATCTGCTGCAAAAGACCATTTAAAGTGTTGAAAAGCAAAGATGTCACCTTGAAGACTAAGGTGCGCCTGACCCAAGCCGTGATGTTTTCAATTGCCTCATATGCATGTGAAAGCTGGACAATGAATAAGGAAGACAGAAGAAGAATTGATGCCTTTGAATTACGGTGTTGGCAAAGAATACTGAATACACCGTGAACTGCCAGAAGAACGAACAAACCTGTCTTGGAAGAAGTACAGCCTGAATGTTCCTCAGAAACGAGGATGGCGAGACTTCGTCTCACATACTTTGCACATGTTATCAGGAGTGACCAGTCCTTGGAGAAGGACATCATGCTTGATAAAGCAGAGGGTGAGGGAAAAAGAGGAAGATCCTCAGCGAGATGGATTGACACAGTGGCTGCAACAATGGGCTCAAGCATAACAATGATTGTGAGGATGGCGCAGGACCAGGACAACAACAACAGCATGAGTCTTTAAAGTTTGAAGTATTCTTCTGTACTGAATCACTGTTACAACTATTTTTAGTACACAACTGAACAACTATACTACAATTTTTAGTAAATAATAAGTGAACATAAAAAGCAAATTTCTATTGGAAATGCGTGTCTCATAGGGACGGGGGATAGGTGTATCGTGCCCTAAATAAAGGAGGTTTCTCAGACGTCAATACTTGTAATTGATTGTGTGGATGTGTCTGCCGTGGCTTTCTTTTTTCCCACCTCAGGGAACAAAAATTTATGATGGGTAGGAGAGAGTATGCTTTTGTTTCACGAGGTGTGAGAAGGGCAAGTGTGAAAGGAAAGTGAGGAGAACAGACAAGCTAGTGTCTGCAGGCTTGTTCTCAGGCAGATTACTGTTAGAAACATACATATCAAAGCTGAGGACCTGGAAATATTAAAACAATTATTTCATATTGTGGAATGCTGGATGTTATCTAGCAGACCCTCTGGGATTATCTGATTCTATAAGAGTATACTCCTTTGACTGACCTATTGACCAGACTACGAACAATTTTGTAGAAGTTATCTCTAGAAATCTGACAGTAATGTAAATTACTCTAGTCCATAGCAATGCAAATTAATTTTATCAAGTGAAGAATAGTCCAAAATATTTCATTGTATTGCTCTAAAGTATTTTAACCAGCTTTGCATTTATTAACAAAGATAGTTTAGCATTTCTAATGTGTGTATATATGTGTGGATGTATTGTTTAAATTTTCCTTTGAACCTTCTTTAATTAACAGTTGAATAAAATTTTTGTCATATGTTCAATTTATATCTGCATGAGATTTGTTTTTTTAACTTTTTGGATATCATAGGAGTCCTTGGGCAGTGCAAATGGATAAGCTTTCCATTACTGGTCAAAAGGCTAGTGGTTTGAACCCACCCGAGAGGTGACTCAGAAGACCGGGATGGCTATCTGCTTCTGAAAGACCACAGCCTTGGGAGAACTCTATGGAGCTGTTCTACTTTGTGCACATGGGGTGGCCATGAGTCAGAATTGACTCAAAGGCAACTAACAAAAAACAACTTACTTTAGAAGATTTGTAGCTCATTCACCAGGATACTCAAGGGATTCACCTGACAGAAGCAAATAATTTGTACTGTTGAAGGGAAGCACCTCCTGGGCCATTTATGCTAAAGTGCATCTTTTCTTGATTCCCAGGATGAATGTCACTTGACAATAGAACTTTAACTTTCTGACTTCTAGATCTGTAGTTGTTTTACTGTCTCTTTGTTTCCTTTTACTGATTTTATGTTTTAGTTTTATTTCCAGGTTTTGCCTGTTCAATAAATTATCCCCCACTGGTGACAGTAATGAATAAGAATGTGGTTTTCTGCTCTGACCATTTGGTGATCTCTGTCAGATGGATGATGGAAATCATTTTCTATCGGTGAGAAACAACTGAGAATCTGCTTTGGTAGTCTCGTCGTCTGTTTGTTTATGAGCTCCAATCTATTAAGAAACTATTATATGCCCAAAGAGAAGGAAAATAGAGGTATCCCCGGGTGGCACAAATGGCTAAGCATTCCACTTCTAGCCAGAAGGCTGGTGTTTCAAACCCACCCAGAGGTGCCTTGGAAGACAGGTGTGTGATCTGCTTCACAAAGGTCAGTCTTGAAAACCCTGTGGAGCACAGTTCTACTCTGCAACACATGGTCTGGCCATGAGTCAAAATTAAGTGTGGCAATTGATTTGGTTTTTTTGGTTTGTTAAAGGAAAGCAGGTCTTTGAGATCTGGACTAGAGAGTTTTTGTTTTTCTGTTTAGTCTTGACATGTGGCTGAGGTTCTCTTTGTGACTGTGTAACTAAGTGTTTATAACTGAGAAAGGTCTTGACTTCTAACCAGAAGGTATGAATACGTTAAATCATAATGTCTCTTAAATTAAGGAGCACTATTTTGATTAGTTTATAGAAATAAATAAGCACAAATATACACTGAACATTTCAAAATACCTAGAATATTAAGAGACTGAATTTCTATGCATGAATTGTGATAATCTCTAAAAGATGCTTACCCAAATATCATGGGCATGATAAGTAACGTCATGTACTTAGATTATGTAAAAATCTAAGTCCATATACTTAGGGTGAACATTTGAACAAATCACATTGGTTTAATAGTAATTATGATTTAGTATTATCAAAAATGTAATCCTTTTACTAAATCAAAACATGAATTTCTTAAATTTTCTATATCAACAATAATTGTATTTTGTAGTATGTCAGCTTAAGCATAATTTCCAAGATCTTCTGGTAACATAAAACCTTGCACAAATATTAAATTGAGTTAATTAATGGATAATTATCAGATATATAATTTATTGGATAAAATACTAAAATATTGATTACTCAGCATAATACTAAATTTATATACTTATATTTGTATTTTTAAATGCTATAGAGTGCCTATATCTTTGGATCATGTTAATAAATGTGTCATTTTTGCCACTGTAAGACTGTATAAAAGAGATGTATGTGTGGCTGTTGAAAATTGTTATGTTTATTTATGAGCTTTGCTGAGCTGATAAAATGTCTTTGAATGTTAGAAATTTCACACTTACCTACTTCCCTGTTTACTCTGTGAAACAGAAGTTTGTTTCTTTTGTTAAAAGTTATAATAAATGTGAGTAGTTGAGACTAAGGAACAATAATAATCAAGAAATGAAATGCATCTATGCTTACGCTTTAAAGAGTAGCTGTGCCCTAATGTGTCAGTGTGTTCCAAAATACAAAACAGTATAGCGAAGAATAAAACTCGAGTACATATAGCAAGTTGTGGAAGGTTTGAAAGAATGGATTTTATTAGCCATGGATTATAATACCCTTCTGAAAAGAAACTGAAATGTATTAAATAAATTCTCCAAGTTTGCTCAGTTTTGATGGGCTTATTCAAAAGACAATTATTTAAAAATGTAAAATTAGAATTGGTCTTTCTCTCTGTTCACATAATAAATTACTGTGGTTAAAGCGCTCGGCTGCTAACCAAAAGGTCATTGGTTTGAACCCACCAGCTCCTCTGCGGAAGAAAGATGTGGCAACCATCTTCCATAAATATTTACAGCCTTGGGAACCCTATGGGGCAGGTCTACTCTGTCCTCCAGGGTCGCTGAGTTGGAATCCACTGGATGGCAATGGGTTTGTTTTTTTGGTAATAAGGGATTAAAAAAACAAACAAACCCGTGGATTCTGCTCATAGACCCTGTAGGACAGAGTAGACCTGCCCCATAGGGTTTCCAAGGAGCAGCTCGTGGATTCAAACCGCTGATCTTTTGGTTAGCAGCCGAGCTCTTAACCACTGTGCCACCAGGGCTCCAATAAGAGGTAGTAAAAAGTTATTTTTCACCTGTGAGATCTGCCAAAATAGCATAGATTCTCTATTTTATCAGAATAACTTTCTGAGCTTAATATTATCATACCCTTATTATCAAAAAAAAGAAACATAATAAAGAGTTGTTGGCTTAGTAAAGAGCTAAAATAATATGTTAATTTTTTTAAGCTCATTCAAAATATTTATTGTAACTTTTATTAAATAGACAATTAAGTATTGTTGCCCAGGTACCCATGATCCAATATTAATTTAAATCTTCTTTGACACTTCTTTTGATTTTCACTTCACAACAACAGATTCTAAACATAAAAACTAAATTATCATTATATCTTTTTAGGAAAACTATCTTTGGGAGAGCCCTGGTGGCACAGTGATTAAGAGCTACGGCTGCTAACCAAAAGACCAGCAGTTCGAATCCACCAGCTGCTCCTTGGAAACCTATGAGGCAGTTCTCTCTGTTCTACAGGGTCACTACGAGTCAGAACCAATTCGACAGCACCTAACAACAACAACAATCTTCAGGAGTCCTCAGAGAGATCCTAGAAAATCAGAAAGATTTGTTCTTTCATATTATCACAAAAGAAATGCCAAAATAATTAGGTTTGTTAGGTGTGTTTCATGGGGAGCCCTGGTGGTGCAGTGGTTAAGAGCTTGGCTGCTAACCAGAAGACTGGCAGTTCCAATCCACTAGCCGCTCCTTGGAAACTCTGTGGGTGAGTTCTACTCTGTCCTATAGGGTCGCTGTGAGTCAGAATCAACTTTACGACAAGGGGTTTGGTTTTGGTGTGTTTTCTATTTTTAATTAGCTCAGCACTACTCTGAAAGCTGAATGGGAAGGAGTTTCATATCAAATACTCTTCCTTAGGTAAAGTTGTATAGATTAAATAATATTAATATAAATATTTAAGTAATTGCAAGTTTTATAGAAGGCTCTGTAGGTTTTTCAGTGCCCTCAGATGTCCATAAAATATTCTTACCTTCAAGGGCAGTGTTGAACAAAGTTTTATAAAATAGTTGTATATTATACCCTAAAAGAGAATTTTATACTCCTCTATCTGTGGAGCAGTGATTAAGCATTCAGCTGCTAACCAAAAGGTTTGCAGTTCAAATTCACCAGCTGCTCCTTGGAAACCCTGTGGGGAAGTTCTACTCTGTCCTGTAAGTTGCTATGAGTTGGAATCAATTCGATGTCAATGGGGTTTATTCTGACATTATTGGTTACTGCCAACAAATTATTCACAGACTCTGATGCTTGTCTAAAGGATGTACTACTATAAGTTACAGGGCAGAATTTTCTTCAACAAAGGGCGTTCACAGAGCCTCATGGAAGAGACTTACTGAGTACTTTGGATTCTTCATATTTCAAATAATAGACTCTTGATTTCAGGCTTTGCATCTCTCATTGCTTAGAAAACTTTCAAACAGAGTCAGAATTTCCAGTTGTCTTTGCTATTAAAAGCAGACTTGCTTCAAGAAAGCAGACTGTGGTTTCATGATCAAGAGGAATAATAATTAATTATAGACGATTGAATAAATTAATGTGAGGAATTAAATTGTGTCTTTTTTTTGGCGTATCAGTATTATTTTTCATTTTCTGTTTTCATGGCTATATGAGGTGACCCTTTCCCTTCATAAGTTTCTCTAACATTCAATTTTGTAGACTTTGCTTTTTTAAATGCATATGAGCATATTTAAACGGTATCTGACTCATCCTTGACATTTATAAGGTGTTACCAAGTTCACTTGCTTTTCATGGTAATAAATTATCAGCATAGGTTCAATAAGAATATATACTAGGATATAATTGGACAAATTAATTTTGCACCGAAGAGTATATCTGAAGTGCTATATTTTATAATGTTTCTCATTTAATCAGGCATGACAAACACACACCCTCTCCTCACTTATGGACATGTTTAGATTCCAAAGACCAGATCATTATGCAAAATCAGTATTATGTGAAAATGGAAGATGACCACATCAGATCACAAAATGGAGGGTGCTACATCATTACATACTGCCAAACCACTGAGAATCATGGCCCAGCCAAGTTAACACACAACTTTAACCATCAAAGCCAGCACCTTGGCATTCGTTACTGCCAGACATACATTTTTAATGGGCAAAATTGTTGGATAGTAGATTTTTTACTACTGTCATAAATGTGAAATGTCAGATAACGAGATAGTTGATAGGTGAGGAGAAGATGTATTTTTAAATAAATTGAAAGGTTATATGGCACTAATGCCTACAAAACCCTCCTAGGAAAACTGGCCTGTTACTTGACTTAAAGTTCTTAGACTTACTAGTGGTAAGGAAAGTTATTTTCCAGACCAGGAAAAAACTGGGACCCTTGAGGACAGAATTGGCTCAAATTCATAGAGACTGAAGGTGAAATCTGTAGAAAAAGTTTCTTAATCTTGGTCAGGTAATAAATTAAACATTTCAATCCAATACACTTTATAACTTCCAGATACAAGTTAATTCTGTGACTCAGTAGCTGCCAAAAATTGCATGACTTTAGATTTGCAAAGGAAACTTAAGGAAACCTATACAGCTAATTAAGACTTTTGCTGCACCTTTGTAATTAATCAAGGAGCACGGTGGCACAAATGGAAGTGTTCAACTGCTAACCACAAGGTTGGCTATTTGAACACACCCACTGGCTCCATGGAAGAAAGACCTGGTGATATGCTTCCAAAAAGATTACAGCCAAGAAAACTCTATGGGGAAGTCCTACTCTGTCACTGTGAGTCAGAATCTACTGGATGGCACCTAAAAATAACAACAACATTAATCAGGCCTCACCTAATGAGACCAGTGTTTTTACAATCAAAAATAATCTTTAAAAATTATGTAGGATCACAAATAAGGGAGACAGTCAGGAAGTATTATCTAAAATTTGGAAATTCCTGGGTGTTCTTTCAATGGCATGCCAGATGGTGTCTAATGGCCCCTCTAGACTGACTCTCTATTGACTGGGCTTTTAACAGCTCTGAAAGGGTAAACATTATCTTGTAGAAAACTGACAGTGATGCAGACAATCCTTGTCCACAGTAATGCAGGTGAATTTTGTCTGTTAGAGATGAAACTGGTTTACAACCTGTAGAAAAGGTAACTCCAAACATTATATTTTATTGCCCTATAGGAAATCAACAAATTTGCATCTATTAGCGAATTCACTTCTGCGTTCATGATTCTTCTAACTCGGTCTTCACATCTTACAGTTACTGAGATGAAAAAAAATCTGTGATATACATTTATTTTATATTTTCATAAGAGTGTTGTTTTTAATCTTTTAAAAATAATTCTCTAGCACTACAAACACTTTGGAAAATATCTATGTACACACAAGTGGACACTTAGCTTCGTTTGGGGATTGATAATCTAAAAGATTCACTCTTAAACAGTGCTTTGCTGTGCCCTAGGGTAGTGGCTTTCAACCTGTGTATGCTCTTCTGAATCACTGGCACATCAAAACAAAACAAAAAACCCAAAAACTGTCTTGACCTCATTCCCAGAGGTTGATTTCAATTGGTCCGACCGTACTTTTTAAAAGATTCCCTGATGATTCTAAGATGTAGCCAAGGCAGAGAAATTGTGTTCCTTCAAGCTTCATGTTAGGCCACAGCTGAGCACAAGTAGGGAGAAGCTGGACCCGTCGAGCATTAACCCCTCTCCCTTGTTTCAACCAAAACTCTGCTTATACTTTACTATTAAAAAAAAAAAAAAAATTACCATTGAGTGATTCCACTCATAGTGACCCTATAGGACAGAACAGAACTGCCGCATAGGGTTTCCACATATAGACACCTCTTAAGGTTTTTCTACAGCTTTTTAAAAAGTTTGAAACTCACTCTTCTCTCCTAGATCCATCTATTATTTATCTGCGTCTCTCACTATTTTTCCTAAATGCAACTATTACTCCAAACCGAAGCACTCACTCTGGACTGTATATATTCCATGTTCTCTTATCTCACTCTAAGAGTGGCATCCCCTTCATCTCTAAATTTCCAAATCTGCCCATCTGTCAAGACTCAGCTTCAAGCCATGTTCTTTATGAAGACTGCATATATTTTCCTCACCAAATAATGGTGGCTATTTTAGTTTCCTTGATTTCACCTTATAATTTCTCTTGTATGTGTGTTCTTTATGGCATCAATTTGTATCAGGACAATCATATTTTAATAATAACAAAGTCATATTTGGTACATCTAGAACTTTCCTTCCTCAATCCACACCCTACCTCATTTCCTTCTCAAAAAAAAAAAAAAAAATCATTAAGATAGAAGGAGTCCTAATACAGGCAAGACAACTCAAGAGTTGTTACATCCTTTGTGATAAAAGTAGACAAAAGAATAAGAGAAGTATAACATGCTGTTAGGACACTGGTCCAGTACTGCAATCATTTTTCTTTCATAAATATGTAAACCTACCAGTAGAGCAAAAGATTTATTCAAAGGACTAGGTGCTGGATCAAGCTCTTCAGTACTTTTATTTTCACTTCCTTATCTGATTCAATTGAGTATTAGTTATGAATCATTCATCCCTTTCCCTCATCCATTGAATTATTCATGCTTTGACAGTTTTCAGGGCACCTGTAATATGCCATTGGTTACATTATGTGCTCAGCTAAAACAGATGATTAGAATATCCAGGCCCTTGAAATATCTTGTTAGAGGAGATAGGATCCAAACAAATAATTGGAATAGAATAGATTTAATGTTGTGCTTATCTTCCAGGACTCCCTTCAGCCTTTTCTAAAATCTACTCATTCTGTTAATCTCAAAATCTATTTTGACATCTTTCCTTATGATACCTTTACTCATCCCTCCCCTACCTCTGCCCTAGAACAATTAATCACTTCATTCTTCATACGACCTACACTCCTTGTGTCTTCTTTCGTTAAACCTATTACAATATAATACGTTTACATGTTTGTATTTCCTAAATAAATTGTTATTTTTTTATCTGAATTATGTGCTAAAATACAAAGTACACTGTAGCACACAGGGAGAATAATTAACTCTAATATAAAAAATTCCATGTAAAATATTTGTTGCTTGGATAATGGCAAAACACAGTAGACAATAAATGTATTTTTCTGATGAGACTAAAGATTAATTTTATCTGTATGAAGAATTTGACTGAGCCACATAAAATTACATAAAATAACCAAATATTTATTTGTTATATACTATACATGAAGGAGCCCTGGTAGCACAATGGTTAGGATCTCACTCACTAACCAAAAGGTTGGCAGTTCGAACCCACCAGCCAGTTAGTGGGAGAAAGAAGTGGCAGTCAGCTTCCATAAAGATTTACAGCCTTGGAATCCCTCTGGGGAATTTCTACCCTGTCCTATAGGGTCACTATGAGCTGCAATCAGCTCGACGGCAATGGGTTTTATACAATGCATAAAACATTACGTAACCTAATGTAGATTAGAGATCTCAAAACACATAAATACCATCTTGTTTCAAGACGCTGAGTAAAAGATTCCAAAAGGTAAAAGAGATTCTTCCCCGTTATGAGTTGCCTTTAGGGGAAATTTAATGTCAGTTTTTATTGAAAAGTTCTTTACACAGATAGAGATCCTTGCCTCAAATATATTTTTCTCTAATTAGTTATTATTATACTCCATTACTAGATTAATTCAAATGAATTAGCCAATCCCATAAATTGGACATCTTATTTTATCATGCATTTCTTAACAGGTAATGGTAAATAGATTGTGATATAAAAAATGTAAGATTGCTGATATAGAACATTACGATTCAAAAATGATTTTGTGAGATAGCATGCAGGGAGCACATACTGTCATTCAGGTACATTCCACATTCTTCTTTGCTTGTTACTAAAATAATGTGTTCTTTATTATGACTAACTAGAAAAACATTTCATGGAAGCACTGTTTAACCCAAGAAATGCGCTGAAAGATAAGGGAGAACAGTCATTCAGAAAACTGAAAACAACCTCTCCTTTGTTGTAAGTGCTACCTGGTGCTAGTGACAAGATTCAGATATTCTGAAAGAACAAGAACTAAAGTACATTAGATATAATTTATGGGCAGATTTGCACAAAGAAGTTTTACAATTTTTATCTAATCCAATATGCAAAATAGCACTATAAAGCTGGTACTTTATCCATTTTTGTAGAAAGGGACACCTAAACTCACAGCAGTTAAGCAATTTTCTCAAGACCAAAAATAAATAGTGGGGAAGGTCCACTTCTGGAATGGCATCGTGAGGAGCTTCATAGACCCATACCCAGTGGGACAACTATAGCAGGTGATAATTATTATTAAAAAAAAACTCTGGAAATTGTCCTAAGGATATACATTCAATGAAGAAATATTTACTTAAGAAAAAGTCTGTGGTACATGAGCCTTAACCCACTTCTTCTCTTCTCTAAACCCCAGCTCAGCATGGTAGAATCTCTACTCCAGATGTGGCCATGAAGTCAGGGCTTCCTCACCCCTAATTCCCAATGAAAAGTAGCATGCCATTGTCTCTGCCAACAAATCCAGAGATTTTTCCCAGGGGGAGAGGCCAGCTATAAGAACAGAGATCTCTGAAACTCTCCCCAGAATAAGTGACTTTATTTATTACAGAGTGTGGGGAAGTTGATATGCAAGGGCATTCTCAGAAACAATGGAGATTTTACTGGTAAGCAGTTAAGAAGAGTCTGGAAACTACACGAGATCAACAAGCTAAACCATAGAGTGGCTAGTTTAACGGAGAGAAACAGGAAAAGGGACAGCTAAGAAAAGTTCTCCTTGAGTCAAAGCTAATCTCACAGACTGGCTTCAAAAACTACTGCTGCATGAGGCACAAATGTAACTTGATGAGAATATGGAGCAATTTATGACTTAGAATAGTCTTAAAAACAATAGAGTAATAAGCAGAAAACTAGTGAAGCCTAACAGTTAAATGTGATACCAACAGAGGCAGACACTTTAACAAAGAGATCAGAGAACAAGCCACTCAAAGAGAGTCATGGAAAACTGCCATCATTAACGGTGACTCTATGAACGATCAAGTCTGGACCCTCTGAGGAACAACATTGGAGGTTTCACAATGCAGGGGAAATAGATCTCACTAAAATAGTCAGCCACATCACAAAAATAAATAAATACATAAATAAACAGGCACATAACAACAATAGCACCTGGGATGGAAGGGAATCAGTATTCAGAGTTTTTACACTATTGAAAATTTAGTTTTCTATGAAAGATAAATGAGAGGTGCAAAGAAACATAAAAGTTTGACCCATACACCAGAATAAAAGCAGGCAACAGACACTACCTGTGAGAGCAGTTAGATGTCAGACCTAACAACAAAGATTTCAAGGCAGCCATTAAAAATGTATTCAAATAACTAAATGAAACCATGCTTAATGAAGTAAAGAAGGTATGATGACAATGTCTCATCAAATAGAGAATATCAATAAAAAGAAAAAAAGCTATAAAAATTGAAAAGTATGGAGTTGAAAAGTGTAAGTGATAATAAGAGTATGCTGACTGAAATTACTCAGTCACAAAAGGACAAACATTATATGCTTGCACTAATATGACGTAGCTAGAATAGGCAAAGGCATAGAGATTATAGAGTTTAATAGTGGCTACCAGGGGCAGGAGGGACAGGAGAAGGGGGGTATCATTGTTTGGGTAGCATAGACTTTTACTTTACGGGAATGGGAAATTTGGCAACAGATATTGGTGATGGTTGCACAACATGAATGATGTAATTGGTTTTCTTGAATTGTACAAGTTAGAAACATTTACTTGGCAAATGTTGTATTCTTTATATTTTTATAACAATAAATTGTTTTAAAAAACAAAAAAACAAAAAAAACGTGGTAAAGGACTTGTTTGCAAAATATAAAAACTTCTGTAAATCAAGGAAAAAGAAAAATAACCTGATAAATAACAACAAAAAAAATTCTGGAAAGTTTTTAAAAAATATTTCTCAAAAGAAGATGTAAATATGGTGTGTACACCCATGAAAATACTCCCAGCATCATAAGTCATTAATAATGTGCAAATTAAAACCAACAGCACACACTACTATTCACCCAATATAAAGGCTAAATTTAAAAAAGACATACAATACCATGTGTGGACAAGGATGTTGAGCAGCTAGAATTCTCACACATTCTGGTAGGAAGACAAAGTGGATTATTAACTTTGAAAAATCATTGAATACAGTCTTATAAGTTTAAATACAGATTTATCGTAAGAACTAACATTTCCATTCATGTATTTATCAAAGAGAAATTAAAATATGACTCTACACAAAGACTTGTACTCAAGTAATCATATCATTCATGATCACAAATAAATAAGTAAATAAACCAGAAAAACATCAAATGACTATCAAAGGTTGAATGAATAAACATGCATGTGATGAAACGTTATGCAGCAGTAGCAGCAGCAGCAAAAACAACTAAGAATTACTAATGCACACAACGACCTTCTCAGGTAAACAAAAACTGAGAGAATCCGTTGTTTGAAGACCTTCCTTATAAAAGAAACTAAGAAAATTTCTTCAGACTGAAAGCAAGTGACCCCAGATGGTAATCTGAATTCCCATGAAAAAAACAAGAGTACTGGTGAAGGTAATTGTGCAATTGACAATATAAATGCGTATTTCTTCTAGTAACTAATTAAAGAGCAGTTATGCAAAACGATCCGTATATACTTGTTCTGTTGGACCTATAACATATAGGAATGTAATATATTTGACAATAAGCGTACAAAGGAGCAAAGTATTGTATTAGACTAAGAAAAGGCTACCAGATGCTAACTCAAAGCACAAGAACAAATGAAAAAAACCAAAAGTGGTAAATAAGAAAATTAATATAGCAAACACTATAAATATATACTTTCTCTCCTTTCTTCTCATAGCTTCTTTAAAAGACATAAAATTATATGAATAATTGTAATAATGTATTGTTAGGATTGTAACGTACGTGCATGTAATATGTAAAAGAAGAAAAAGAGCTAAACGGGATTAATGGTTCTATATCTTACTAGGATTAAGTTAGTATAAATATCAATCAGGTTCTGATAAATTAACACATTTATGGTAAGCACTAGAGCGACCACAAAGGAAATAACTCAAAATACAGTGAAAAAAATTATTAAAGAAATTAAAATATTACACTAAAAATATTCCTTTAATACAAAAGAAACGTAGAGTTTAAAATAAAAAATAAATATTATATCCAGCATTCCAACCCACATGTGACTTACATCAAAATCCATTCCATCTACCTACCCTATTATTTAAAAGATTGACATTGTCTAGAAAGTAGTAACAGAATATGGTTAGAAGATAAATTCAATCTAATTTGTTGCAGGACTAAATGTCTGTGTCTTAACTTTCTTAAATATCTTATTTTCATCACATTAAAGAAGACTAGATAGAAAATGCAGGGTGTTCCCTTCCCATGTCAAGGGTTATCATGGTTGAAATTTAGATGATAGGTCGATGTATATACAGGTGCAATATTTAAAAGAAAATAAAGATTATGAATTCCCAATTTTAAAAGGTGTTTAGATAATTGCACCCAATGCTTTCTTTACTAACATGACAGTAAAATATATTGCTATAGTAAGATAAATGGAAAGATTAATATTCATAACACAGAAAATTGGAACCGGCAGTCAACATATTGCTAATGCGTGAGAGAAAATTTCTTTTAACTACAATGGTGCTTGAACTGTATTAAAACTAAAATCGGTAACCCATCCTTGCTGGAAATAAAATGTTACTCCCAGGTTTAAAGGTTAGGTACCTCATGGTTTCATCTCTCCACTCTGTCCCTTATAAAGCTCTTTTCAAATTGGTGAACTTGTCAGTAATCCCTCTCCTTTTAGATGTTGATTTTGAGATAGGTTGAGGGGTTTTTTGCCTCTCACAGCTGTCAGTACTTCCGTTCTGCATTACATTAGGGGATGCAACCTCTAGAATTTAACTTGACAAGTAGAGGTTGGTCTGTACCCAGGATAGCTATGGGTGAGGGTGGTAGTGTAGTGCCCCTTTGTCATGTAAATATTGGGCAGACAAGAAAAGCCCTGGCAGTAGCCCTACTCCCTAGTTTAGAGTACCAGAAAGCCAGATCTTGAAGATAAGGGAAGATCAGAGGAGCCAGGCAAGAAAAGATCTTTTTGATGTTGAGAATCAGCACACAAACTTGCTTTCAAGCTTTAGTGGAGAAAAAGATTTACTCAACTGGCCTGTAGTCAACACTAAGTCTCGATCAAACTCTTCTCACTTAAGATTGAGAAAACCATCAAAGTGATGCTAACATGGAAAGAAGCATTATCTTGAAAACCCAAAGGTATGATAGGATTTCTGAAAAAGATTTACTACAAACGAGGAAAAATTAGAGCTCTATTTCTAGACCCAATGGAATGCAATCTTACAAAGGCTTTATAAAACGGAAGAAATCTCATAAAAAATCTCTGGAAAACCAGGTTAAGAAATTTTAAAAATTCATTAGGAGATGAAAAGGAGAAAAGGAGATTAGAAAAGCTTGAAAGGAAACTAAATGTACAATAATAGAAGAAAAATCAATATTGCAGTCAGTAAAAGAGAATTAACATTTTCGAAATGGAATCAATGGCATATAGACACAACTTGAAAGTTTTCTAGAATGTTAAGAAAAAAAAAGAAGTAAAACTGAGAGTATCTTATTTTATAGATGTTGTTGTTGTTGTTAGGTGTCATCCAGTGGGTTCCGACTCATAGTGACCCCAGGCACAACAGAACGAAACACTGCCCGGTCCTGCACCATCCTCAAAATCGTTGCTATGTTTGAGCCCATTGTTGCAGCTACTGTGTCAATCCATGTCGTTGAGGGTCCTCCTCTTGTTCACTGACCCTCTACTTTACTAAGCAGGATGTACTTCTCCAGGGACTGGTCCCTTCTCATAACATGTCCAAAGTACTTCAGATGAAGTTTCGACATCCTTGCTACTAAGGAGCATTCTGGCTGTACTTCCAAGACAAATTTGTTCTTTCTTCTGGTAGTCCATGGTATATTCAATATTCTTCACCAACACCGTAATTCAAAGGGGTCAAATCTTCCATCTTCCTTATTCATTGGCCAGCTTTCACATGCATATGAGGCAATTGAAAGCACCATGGCTTGGGTCAGGTGCACTTTATTCCTTAAAGTGACTTCTGTCCTTTTTAACACTTTAAAGAGGTCTTTTGCAGCAGATTTGTCTAATGCAATGTGTTGTTTGATTTCTTGACTGTTGCTTCCATGGGTGTTGATTGTGGATACAAGTAAAACGAAATTCTTGAAAACTTCAATATTTTCTCTGTTTATCATGATGTTGCTTACTGGTCCAGCTGTGAGGATTTTTGTTTTCTTCATGTTGAGTTGTAATCCATACTGAAGGTTGTAATCTTAGATTTTCATCAGTAAGTGCTTCATGTGCTCATCACTTTCAGCAAGCAAGGTTGTGTGTCATCTGCATAACTCAAGTTGTTAATAAGTCTTACACCAATCCTGATGCCGCATTCTTCTTCATATAGTCCAGCTTCTTGGATTATTTGCTCATCATACAGATTGAATAAGTGCGGTGAAAGGATACAGCCCTGACACACATCTTTCCTGACTGTAAACCACATAGGATCCCCTTGTTCTATTTGAACGACTGCCTCTTGATTTATACACAGGTTCCTCATGAGCACAATTAAGTGCCCTAGAATTCCAATTCTTCGCAATGTTATCCATAATTTGTTATGATCCTGTCTTAGTCATCCAGTGCTGCTACAACAGAAATACCACAAGTGGATGGCTTTAACAAAGAGAAGTTTATTTCCTTACAGTAAAGTAGGCTAAAAGTCCAAATTCAGGGTGTCAGCTCCAGGAGAAGACTTTCTCTCTCGGCCTTCTCATCAGTGTTCCCCCGGACTAAGAGCTTCTTGGCGCAGGGACCCTGGTCCAAAGGATGTGCTCTGCTCCTGGCACTGCTTTCTTGATGGTATGAGGTCCCCCACTCTCTGCTTGCTTCCCTTTCCTTTTATCTCTTACAAGAGATAAAAGGTGGTGCAGGTCACACCCCAGGGAAACTCCCTTTACATTGGATCAGGGATGTGACCTGGGTAAAGGTGGTGTTACAATCCCACCCTAATCCTCTTTAACATAAAATTACAATCACAAAATGGAGGCCAACCACACAATTCTGGGAATCATGGCCCAGGCAAATTGATACACACATTTTTTGAGGGACATAATTCAAACCATGACAGAGGCACACAGTCAAACGCCTTCGCATAGTCAATAAAACACAAGTAAATATCTTTCTGGTATTCTCTGCTTTCAGTCCAGATCCATCTGACATCAGCAATGATAACCCTTGTTCTACATCCTTTACTGAACTGAGCTTAAATTTATGGACGTTCTCTATCAATGTACTGCTGCAACCGCTTTTGAATGATCTTCAGCAAAATTTTACTTGCATATGATATTGTTTGATTATTTCTGCATTCAGTTGGATAATCTTTCTTTGGAATAGGCATAAATATGGATCTCTACCAGTTGGTTGGCCAGTAGCTGTCTTCCAAATTTCTTGGCATAGACAAGTGGGCACTTCCAGCGCTGCATCCATTCGTTGAAACGTATCAGTTGGTATTCCCTCAGTTCCTGGATCCTTGTTGTTTTCCAATGTCTTTGGTGCAGCTTGGATTTCTTCTTTCTGTACCTTCAGTTCTTGATCATATGCTGCCTCATGAAATGGGTGAACGTTGACCAATTCTTTTTTGGTACAGCAACTCCATGTATTCCTTCCATCTTCCTTTGATGCTTCCTGCATCGTTCAGTATTTTGCCCATAGAATCCTTCATTATTTCAACTCAAGGCTTGAATTTTTTCTTCAGTTCTTTGAGCTTTTGAAATGCCAAGCATGTCTTCCCTTTTGGTTTTCTAACTTCCAGTCTTTGCACATATCACTATAATATTTTATACAGATTCACTATGAGTCAGAATCAACTCGATAGCAATGGGCAATTTTATAGATAGGAAGGTCATAAAACTGAGTTTCAGATCTCACTGTTGTTGCCATTTCTGTTCTGCCCCTGAAGACAAAATTAGCATGATTGGTGCAGATAAAATTATCAAGAAGATAACTGAAAAAAATTTCCAGAAATGACAAAAAACCTGGGTGTGTAAATCAAAGGATTTGATCATTTTTTTAAAATAATATATTTCCCACATAAACAAATAAACAAGAAAAAAAAATCACACAGTAAGTTCAAACTAAGTTTAAAGCACAGCTCTACTACATAAACATTTGCCAATAATTCTACAGTTCCTATATTCTGGTAAAGTTTTCACAGTTTTCTGTTCATTACAATGTGCACCTTATCAAGCACACATTAGACCTTATCAGTGTTCTTTGAAATAACTATCACTAACAATAATTAAATTTTATTAGAGTGTGAGCATGTCTGACAACCCTCAAAGGGCAAAGTATGAATCTAAATTTCCTCAATAAGTTAGGAGATAGATGTTTAATGTAGCTAATAATATCTAAGAGACTACTTTCAGAACATGTATATTGAAAAAAAAAGATAACATCCGATCCATGGTAAGGACCTGTCAACTCTAATTTATGCCTATGTTATCATAAGAGGCAGACTTTCAACACTAAATCCCTTTTATTTCAACTTATATGTATGCATTAACAAAGCAAATAAAGCCAGTATCTTTAATTAAACAACCAGCCTGTCTCTTGTATCACAAGGGCCTTGCTAAAATGCAATCATTAATGATCTGAATGCTATTAACACGAATCTTTGTACATGTATTCTTGCTCCTTAGAAAACAAACATACTTGTTTTTAAAGTAAGAAATTCAGTGGAATGCAGATCACATAGAATTAAAATCATGATGTTCTATTTTTAAGTTACTAAAATCCAAATCAATGTGCATTGTCACTTACTCAAAAGTGACAATCTTGAAAGAGTCATGGCTCCATCCTTTGAAACTCCAGAGGTCAAGGCCATACCTTCTGAGACTGAGGCAGCTCGGTCTCCTGGTTCCGTGGCCTCTCGGCCCTTGGGCCTCATGCCTGCATCTGCCCTGCTGGGGCAGGTGTTCCAAAGCTCATTAGCTCCACCAATAAGTGCCTGGAGGCACCCCACTGTACAAGAAAGCCTCGTGTGCACAGGCACTCAGCTCTCTAGCTCTGTGGGTCGGCTCCAGAGCTGTCTGAAGCTGGTGTCCTGGTTCTGCTGCTGCCAGTTCACTGCTGCTGCTGGTCCTCTGCTGCTGTTTCTCACCATCTGTGCCTTCTTCGGTGTTAACAGTTCTACTCACTTCCTTCTGAGTATTCTATCCATTCACAGTTTCAAATCCACTTCCACATTTTAGGTATCTATTAGAGCAGTACCTCACTCTCTCGGTACCAAATTCTGTCTTAGTCGTCTAGTGCTGCAATAACAGAAACACCACAAGTGGATGGCTTTTAAAAAGAGAAATTTATTTTCTCACAGTCTAGTAGGCTAGAAGTCTAAATTCAGGGTGTCAGCTTCAGGGAAAGGCCTTCTCTGCCCATTGGTTCTGGAGAAATGTCCTTCTCCTCAATCTTCCCTTGGACTAGGAGCTTCTCCACACAGGGATCCCGGGTCCAAAGGACGTGCTCTGCTCCCAGAGCTGCTTTCTTGGTGGTATGAGGTCCCAACACTCTGCTTGCTTCCCTTTCCTTTTATTGCTTATAAGATAAAAGGTGGTGCAGGCCACAGCCCAGGGAAACTCCCTTTACATTGGATCAGGGACGTGACCTGAGCAAAGGTGTTACATCCCGTCCTAATCCTCTTTAACCACAGACAGAGATTAGGACTTATAACACATAGGAAAATCACAAAATGGAGGACAACCACACAATACGGGGAATCATGGCCTAACCAAGTTGACACATATTTTGGGGGGACACGATTCAATCCATGACAAGTACTAACTCTATGTCAGGCAATATTCCGAGCAATATTGTCTCTCATTCAATGTTTACTCCACCCTTATAAAGTAGGTACTGTATTATCCCCATTTTATCTATGAGTAAAACTCAGTCACAAAAAAATTTGGAAAAATATATTGCCCAAGATTGCAAAGTTGTGACAGAACCAGGATTCAAACAGAAAGTCTGACTCTAGAACCTGCACGCCTCTTAATTACACCCTAACATCCTAGCAAGGTACATAGCTAGAACTCCCCAGGCATGAAGAAAAGAACTATTCGACAAAAATTATTGGACAAAAAATTAAAACGCCAGGGGAAACTAACACAACCTGCACAAGGAAAGGTCATGGAGGCCCTATAGACACATCCAAACCCCCCGAGGGACTGAGTTGTTGGACGGAGGGCTCTGGGGACCATGATCTCGGGGAGCATCTAGCTCAATTGGCATGACACTACTTATAAAGATAATGCTCTACATTCTACCTTGGTGAGTAGTGTCTGGGGTCTTAAAAGCCTATGAGCGGCCATCTAAGATACTCCACTGATCTCATCCCTTCGGGAACAAGAGAGAACGAAGAGAACAGGATACAAGGAAAAGATTAGTCCGAAGGACTAATGGTCCACAGCTACCAAGGCCTCCACGGGACTGAGTCCAGTACAGCTGGATGGTGCCTGGCTACCACCAATGACTCCTCTGACCAGGATCACATCAGAGGGTTCTGGGCAGAGCTAGAGAAGGATGTAGAGCATAATTTTAACTCCCAAAAAAAAAAAAAAAAAAAAGACCAGATTTACTGGCCTAAAGAATACTAGCGAAACCTCAAGAGTGTGGCCCCCAGACACCCTTTCAGCTCAGAGGTGAAGTTACCTTCGAGGTTCGATGTTAAGCCTGGGAATGGACAGCCCAGTAAAACTAAATGGGACTAACGATGTACAGGAGTCCGGTGACAAGGGCCAGAAGGCAGAGGGAGAGTAGGAAACTGATGATAAGGAACACAAATTGAATAAGGACACTGTCGATGTATTGTGAGATTGTTGACCACTGCTATAGGGCAACATTTGTAGTAACTATTAAATGGGAGGCTGTTTTGTCCTGTAAGCCTTCATCTTGGGCAAGAATGGCAGCACAATTGGAAGAGCATAGTCAATATCACTTAAATGTGGAAGTAAAAAGTTTTGAAATGGTGTTAAAATAAAATAAAATAAAAAATAAACAAATGAGACTAAAGAGGTACAATAGTCCACTGACAAGGTCCAGAAGACAGAAGGGGACAAGGAAGCCCCCTGGTGACAGGGAACACAAGGTGGAGTAAGGATATTCTTGATGTGCTGTGAGATTGTTAACCATTGTCATAGGGCAACATGTGTAGTAACTGTTAAATGAAAAACTATTTTGTTCTTAAGCCTTCATCTTAAGTGAGAATAACAGCACAGTTGGAAGAGCGTAGTCAATGTCACTGAACTGTGAATGTAGAAATTTTTGAAAAGGCGTATCTTTGGCCATCTGTAATTTTCATCAAAAAAAAAAAAAAACAGGTTGAGAATTTAGAGGCTTAATACGTTGTGGGGTTGTTAACCAATGTCATAGAACAACATGTGTACTACTATTTCATGAGAAACTATTTGCTCTGTAAGCTTTCACCTGAAGTACAATAAAATTTTAAAAAAATTAAAAAAAAGAAAATTAAAACGCTTAGATGTTCTTGAATGACATAGAAACCTAGATTAGGTTTTCATAGATTGTATAACTACTGGCATACATACACGCACACACACAGACACACAAATAATTCCTAGGGCAGAGCTATCCAATAGAAATAAATTGCAAACCCCACGTGTTATTTAATTTTTTCTAGTTGCCAATTAAACGGTGAAAAGAAATAAGTGAAAATTAATTTTGGTAATATATTTTATTCAATCCAATATATCCAAAACATTATCATTTCAACATGCAATCAATATAAAAAATTATTAGTGAGCTATTTTACTTTATTTTTGTTCATACTAAGTAAGCATGAATTTTATATTTAGAACACATCTCAATTCGGACCCTAAATTTTCATCAGAAATATTTTATCTGTATTTAGATTTAATAATTCCAAAAATCTAAAAATAAATTCAGTTTTACTTTGTATAAGCTGTTTCAAACATATTGAAGAAATTTCCAGTAAATGAATCAAGTGCTAAAAATAATTTTTCTTTAATAGAAGCATTTGTATTGGCAAAACTGGGTTATCTTTTTTAAGAACTGATTTCACTTTCAAGCAAAATCATAGTAGTTTCAAGCACTAAGTCCTTCCAATTCACTAACTCTTATGTCAATTCAGTATTAACACTGAACTGAAAGCACAATAGCATAATTTGATAAACAACTCTAATAAGTTTATCGGTCTCAACAAGGCATTCGATTGTGTAGTTTTTGCAGCAACAAGATCAATATAACACAGCTGATAGCAATTTAGATCTTTTCATATTGATTCATATCAGAAAAATGTGACAAATCATTTTTATTGATTTGTATCATTAAAAGTATCCATTTCAACATAAATTCTTATAACTGTCTACCTAGATCAAAAACAAGATTTTTCCTTCTTTGTAACTTCAGATTTAATTTGTTCATAGTGTGATTATCACTGAGAAACATAAAATATACTGCAATGTTTGTCTTTGATTATTGAATATCTGGAAATGATTTATTTCAAGAAAATTTTGAGTTGGAGTTGACAGTCTTTGCGTAACTCCTCCATGACTCAACAAAAGCACACTGGCAAAAAAAAAAAAAACCTACAAAATAATTAAAGTCATTGTCTTGTATTTGTTTCAACAGTTCTATAAACTGGTGATGAGTCATCGTATTTATGAATGTAGGCTAAGCGATTTTAACAACTGTATCTATGACACTTGTCATAGATCTTCTTCAGAGCACAAAAAAACACGAAAAGCAAATAATTTCAGTATCGTAAGATGAAACAAAGCCATAAAGGAAACATTAGTTTCTTGTTTTAAAATTCCAATTAAACCAGATCTTCTACTTGCTTAAACAGGGACCATGATAAAAGAAACTATATGTTCCATATCTAGCCAAAATTCTTCTTTGATAGATATAAAATATTCAAAAATATCTATGGCACAAGTTCAAATTTTCTGTTCACAATTTGACATTTCTGTGTAAATTTAGAAGTCCTTTGAGGAAAAGGTACTCAAAGCATTAACTGGGCAGGATCTCATATACTGCACCACACATCTAAAATTAAACAAAATTACTTGAAATTTTCCAAATTTTGAATAAATTGATATTTAATATTTTAATTGTTTTGTGGCTTAATTGAAGATCTTTTATTTTTTGTAAAACATTTATTTTAATCTTTTCCTCATAATTTTCTAACAAATTTTCTATAATTTAATTAAGTACTAATGTGTTTTACTATCTTTCCTTTGAAAAAATGGGTTTCTTCTTTGTGTAGTCCAAAGCTATAAGCTCAGACGTTGTTAAGAATCAACTAAAAAAAAAAAAAAAAAACTAAACATTTGATTCTGATTTGAGAAGGCTACCTTCATTGATTAATTTGTTGCTGTTGAGAGGAAACTGTTTATCAAATTCACTATTTTTTAAGTTAAACTGTCCCTGTTTGTGGATGATATGATCCTATGCATAGAAAACCCTAAAGATGCCACGAGAAAACTACTGGAACTAATAGAAAGATTCAGCAGAGTAGCAGGATACAAGATAAACATACAAAAATCAGTTGGATTCCTATATACCAATAAAGAGAACGATGAAAAGGAAATCAGGAAAATACCATTTATAATAGCCCCTAAAAAAAATGAAATACTTAGGAATAATTCTAACCAGGGATGTAAAAGACCTATAGAAAGAAAACTATAAAACGCTACTGCAAGAAACCCAAAGGGAAAAACATACCATGCTCATGGATAGGTAGACTCAACATAGTTAAAGTCACAATTCTACCCAAAGCAATTACAAATACAATGCAATCCCTATCCAAATACCAACAACATTCTTTAAAGAGATGAAAAAACTAATCATTAACTTTATATGGAAAGGGAAGAAGCTCCAAATAAGTAAAGCACTATTGAAGAAGAAGAATAAAGTAGGAGGACTCACACCACCTGACCTCAGAACCTACTATACAGCTACGGCAGTCAAAACAGCCTGGTACTGGCACAATGACAGATACATTGATCAATGGAACAGAATTGAGAACCCAGATGTAAATCCATCTGCCTATGGTCACCTGATTTTCGACAAGGGCCCAAAGTCCATCAAATGGGGAAAAGACATTCTTTCTAACAAATGGTGCTGGCAAAACTGGATGTCCATCCGCAAAAAAATGAAACAAGACCCATACCTCACACCATATACAAAAACTAATTCAAAGTGGATCAAAGACCTAAATATAAAGCCCAAAACTATATAGTTCATAGAAGAAAAAAAAGGATCAATGCCAGAGGCCCTAATACACGGCATTAACAGGACAGAAACCATAACTATCAACATACAAACTCCAAAGGATAAGCAAGATAATTGGGCTCTTCTAAAAATCAAACACATATACTCTTCAAAAACTTCACCGAAAGAGTAAAAAGAGAACCTACAGACTGGGAAAAAATTTTTGGACAGTACAAGTCAGACAAAAGTCTAATCTCTATAATCTACAAGAAAATCCAACACCTTTGTAGCAACAAATAATCCAATCAAAAAAACGGGCAAAGGAAATGAACAGACACTTCACCAAAGAAGACATTTAAGCGGCCAACAGACACATGAGGAAATGCTCTCAATGGCTAGCCATTACAGAAATGCAAATTAAAACCACAATGAGATACCATTTCACTCCGGCATTACTGGCATGAATCAAAAACACTGGAAATAACAAACGATGGAGAGGGTGCAGGGAGATCAGAACTCTTATGAACTGCTGGTGGCAATGCATAATGATACAATCATTTTAGAAAATGATAGGGTGCTTCCTTAGAAAGCTAGAAATAGAAATACCATATGATCCAGCAATCCCACTTCTAAGAATATATCCTAGAGAAATAAGAACCATCACATGAATAGACATATGCAAACCCATGTTCATTGCAGCATTGTTCACAATAGCAAAAAGATGGAAACAACCCAGATGCCTATCAACATATGAATGGATGAACAAACTATGGTACGTACACACAGTGGAGTATTATGCAATGATAAAGAACAATGATGAATCTGTGAAGCATCTCATAACATGGATGAAACTGGAGGACATTATGCTGAGTGAAATAAGTCAATCACAAAAGGACAAATATTGTATGAGTCCTCTGTTGTAAAAACTCATGAAAAAGTTTACACACAACAATCTTTGTTGGTTACGAGAGATAGGAGGTGTTGGGGGGAACACTAAATAGATAATAAATAAGTGGTAACTTTGGTGAAGGGTAAGACAGTACATGATACTGGGGAAGCCAGCATAACTTGTACAAGGAAAGGTCATGGAAGCTCCACAGACACATCCAAACTCCCTCAGGGACTGAATTGCTGGGCGGAGGGCTGTGGGGACCACGGTCTCAGGGAACATCTAGCTCAATTGGCATAACACAGTTTATAAAGGCAATGTTCTACATTCTACCTTGGTGAGTAGCATCTTGGGTCTTAAAAGCCTGTGAGCAGCCATCTAAGACACTCCACTGGTCTCACCCTTTCGGGAGCAAGGGAGAATGAGGAGAACAGGATACAAGGAAGAGATTAGTCCAAAGGATAATGGACCACAGCTATTGGCCTCCACAAGACTGAGTCTAGTACAGCTAGATGGTGACTGGCTACCGCCACTGACTGCTCTGACCGGGATCACAACAGAGGGTTCGGGACAGAGCTGGAGAAGGATGTAGAACAAAATTCTAACACACAAAAAAAAATGACCAGATTTACTGGCCTGACAGAGACTGGAGAAACCCCGAGAGTATGGCCCTCAGACACCCTTTTAGCTCAGTGGTGTAGTCACTCCCAAGGTTCACCCTTCAGCTAGGGATTGGACAGCCTCATAAAACAAAGCAGGACTAATGAGGCACAACAGCCCATGGACAAGGACTAGAAGGCAGGAGGGGACAGGAAAGCTGGCGATAGGGAACCGAAGGTTAAGTAAGGACAGTGTTGACATGTCATGGGGTTGTTAACCATTGTCATAAGGCAATATGTGTACTAACGGTTTAATGAAAAACTATTTTGTTATGTAAAACTTCATCTAAAGTACTACAATAACAACAAAGAAGAATTATCTATGTGAAATCAAATTGACAACAGCAACTCAAAATGTTTGATGAGAAGCCTAGGGGACAGTGAGTTGAAGATAATGGTGATGGAATAATTTGGAAAAGGATAGTGAGGATAGCAGCACAACTGGAAGAACGTAATCAATGTCACTGAATTGTACATGCAGAAATTTTTGAAATGGGTGTATCTTTGGCTATGTATATTTTCACCAAAAAAAAAAAACAAAAAAAAACCAAAAAAGGTCCTCCAAGGTCGAGAAGGGAGAGTGTTGACATATCATGGGATTGTTAACCAACGTAATAAAGCAATATGTGTACTGACTGTTTAATGAGAAACTATTTGTTCTGTAAACCTTCACCTAAAGGACAATAAAAAAAAAATTAAAAAAAAAAAAGAAACAAAGTCTAGACTGGCACTTTCACCTACCTTATACCCCTCAGGGGGCAGGATTAATTGATAGGAAAACTAGCTTCCTTAAAGAACAAATGAAAACACTGATTGATTTGACCAAAAAAAAAAACCAGAGACTGTCTGTTCATAATAGCCACTTCATTGTCTTTAAAAATCTTATACAACAAACAGCAAATTGTAATTACCATTCATGGTGAAATCTGTAGCACACCTTTATACAGTCAGTTTTTTTTCTTTACTGTTCAGATTTTGGAGCCCTGGTGGTGCAGTTGTTAAGAGCTCGGCTGCTAACCAAAAAGGTCAGCGGTTCAAATCCACCAGCTACTCCTTGGAAACCCTATGGGCAAAGTTCTACTCTGTCCTATAGGGGCGCTATAGGTTGGAATTGACTAATGGCAATGGATAGATAGCTCTGATTTTAGTGCTAGCTTCTAAATTTCCACTCGGTTTTGTATCAGTAGTATACCTTTGTTTTAAATTTTCCCATATGTATTTTTAAACCAGAAAAGCAATTTAAAAAAATTTATTTACATTTTTTATTAAAATAATATAGATTTCACTTTAATTACCACTGCAATTTTCACTATCTGTATAAAATATTGAAATAAATGCATTACAATATACATCTTTGCATAGAAAAAATCGTTTGAACTGAATCAATCCATTGATACGTTTTTGTGTAATACTAGAAATGACAACACACCTGGAATACACTCTACAATATAACATCTTACATGAGGCAAAGGTTAAAATGAAATATTGTTTTGTGTTTAATGAAAAAAATCTTTTAGATGGTGCCTGTTTTAAGATGCCAATTTTAATTAAGAGTCATGTGTTTTTATTAAACATCGTAGCAAAACAAAAATATTGTTCTGTTTCTTAGCCTCAAGTAGTAAAATTTCTCTAGAGTTTGTAGCAAACTACCAATCTGGATACTGTAGACAGGGCTCCCAAATCCAAAGAAAGTTAATTATCATGTGCATCAGAGTAGAACTGTGCTCCACAGGGTTTTTAACGGTTGTTTTTTCAGAAGTAGATCACCAGGCCTTTCTTCTGAAGCACCTCTGGGTGAACTCAAACCATCAGATGGTTACAGCACTTAGCAGTTTGCACCACCCAGGGACTTCCCCAAAGAAAGCAGCAAAAGCAAAAATGCTCAAGTGTTTCTCTAATGGTTAGTAACAATAAAGAACTATAATCTCATTGTTAGGATATAACAGGGACAATATATTAGGCCTAAGATTATACAGGGGCCCTGGTGGCACAGTGGTTAAGAGCTAGGCTGTTAACCAAAAGGTCAGCAGTTCAAATTCACTAGCCACTCCTTGGAAACCCTGTGGGGCAGTTCTACTCTGTCTTATAGGGTCGCTATGAGTTGGAATCGACTCAACAACTGGTTTGGTTTTGGTTTGGAGGTTACACAGGAAACAAAACAGAGAAACAGGATAAGTGAGGAGGGTAGATAAAAATAGCTATTGTATTGCTCTTGACAATGCAAATAAAAGATATAGGAAGAGTTTAACCACCATGATTATTTTCAAAATGCAACTGATTTTGTTTCAGTATAAGAATTTCGCTAAATGAATTATATATTATGTCACCTGTATCAATATAGATGGAAGAGGCCACTTGCAATGATCAGTTCCCAGAGAAAGAGCATCTCTGAAAGTAAAGCTCTGAAGGCTTAAAGCTTACTCTCAAGCTCCTTCATCAAGACAAAGAACACATACAGTGATCTCAGTATTCTCAAGCCTCCACAAAATTAGTTCTCAGATACCTTCAAATGCAGATATCTTCCTGACCTTGGAAGAGTTACACTTTTGCTAATACTAGTTTCTTCAGTTACTTGAGAATGAATTTTGCAACTTACTTTAAGATTACTTCTTTTTTTTTTGTTTCCACAGACCTAAATGGCTCCACGGTTTTCCCTAGATTCCAAAAGAGCTTCTGTCAAATCATCACTACATTTTCACATTGTCATCATACCATCATCATCAAATTTTCGAGATACTTTCTGAAACACTTGACTGTGTTCTTTGTAGATCCTCAGAATTGTTCTTTTTATCATGTTCATTACCTCTGTCATGACCATCTAGGATGGTCACCATTTTTCATTCTGATAATATGGATTCCTAATTCATCCAGTCAAGTTCTGTTTGTTTACTGGAACCAGGCTAGTATTCTGTAGTGTTGGAAGAAAAGGTCAATGGAATAAAAATATAGTTGATTCTCCTTATCTGTGGCAGTTACGGTCTATAAAATCACAGCGCACACTGAATTAGTGAATACTAAACCATTGCTCCTAGGGAAAGAAAGGGTTATGTTCCCACCAGCCTCTGGTCACATTTGCATCAACTGATAATACATAGCCTTGCTTTATGTGTGTTTCTGTTTAAAGATGCCTTATTTAATATATATTGTTGATTTGTTAACACCGGACTCACAGCCAACAGCACTATAAACTGCTGCCTGAATGAAGCTTGTCTAACACATGTATTTTCTCTATACATTACATCACAACTTACTTGTGCTTAAGAACATTAATCTTAAGCACTGTGCTTGGGAGCCATTTTAAACAGCAAAATCACCAACATAAAGCCCAAAGATTCAAGAAACAGCAGATAATAGTTGGCGAAAAAGATGCTTGCTTACAATATGAGAGCTGAAACAAGAAGCCAGAGCGTTGCCTTGTTCAACCTCAGTTGGGAATCAGGCAACTCAAATTTTTTGCCACTCTACGCATGTGTGTGAATGGCCATGAAAATGCAATGAGTGTTTATATAACCAGTCCTTGGGTGGTGCAAACAGTTAATAGTTTGGCAGCTAACCATAACGTTGGAGGTTTGAGTCCACACAGGGGTGAATGAAAGGCCTGGTCATCTACTTCCAAAAATTTGTTGTTGTTGTTGTCAGTTCTTACTCATAGCAACCCTATGTACAACAGAATGAAACACTGCCTGGTCCTGTGCCATCCTCACAGTCACTGTTATGCTCGAACCCATTGTCGCAGCCACTGTGTCAATCCATTTCATTGAGGGTCTTCCTCTTTTTCTCTGACCCTCTACTTTACCAACCATGATGCCCTTCTCCAGAGACTGATTCCTCCTGATAACATGTCCAAAGTATGTGAGACGGAGTTTTGCCATCCTTGCTTCTAAGGAGCATTCTGGCTGTACTTCCTCCAAGACAGGTCTGTTCATTCTTTTGGCAGTCCATGGTATATTTAACACTTTTCGCCAACACCATAACTCAAAGGCATCAATTCTTCTTCGGTCTTCCTTATTCATTGCCCAGCTTTCACATGCACATGAGAGGATTGAAAACTTCATGGCTTGGGTCAGGCGCACTTTAGTCCTTAAAGTGACATCTTTGTTTTTTAACACTTTGAAGAGGTCTTTTGCAACAGATTTGCCCAGTGCAGTGTGCCATTTGATTTCTTGACTGCTGGTTCCGTGGGTGTTGATTGTGGATACAAGTAAAATGAAACCCTTGATAACTTCAATTTTTCTCTGTTTATCATGATGTTGCTTATTGGTCCAGTTGTAAGGATTTTTGTTTCATGTTGAGGGGTAATCCATACTGAAGGCTGTGGTCTTTGCTCTTCATCAGTAAGTGCTTCAAGTCCTCTTCACTTTCAGCAAGCAAGGTTCTGTCATCTGCATAATGCAAGGTTGTTAATTAGTCTTCCTCCAATCCTGATGCCCTGTTCTTCTTCATATAATCCAGTTTCTCGGATTATTTGCTCAGCATACAAATTGAATAAGTACGGTAAAAGGATACAGCCCTGACGCACAGATTTCCTGACTTTAAACCATGCAGTATCTCCTTGCTCTGTTCGAACGACTGCCTCTTGGTCTATGTACAGGTTCCTCAGGAGCACAATTAACTGTTCTTAATTAGCTATTGAAAACCCTATGGAACACATCTCTGCTCTGATTCGCATGGGGCTGCCATGAGTCGGAATCTACCGGGCGGCAACTAGTTTAACTGGTTGGTTTCAGATAAGAGAAGTCCTAGTATGTTCTGGACATCCTGGAAAGGCTGGGAATCTGAAGGCATTCCAACACAAATGGATTCAATGTCAACTCTTTTTGAGAGGAGTACAAGCATGCAAGTGGTCTTTCTCCTCGACAGAAATAAAAAGACTGGGTAAACTAGCTAGCAGGGGAAAAAAAAAGATATTTCTATGACCACTCTTCTAAACACGTATTAATATTGTTTAACTGAAAAGGGTTAATGACTACTCTGATATATTTCTACCACTTTTTTTTTTCCCTCTTTCACTTGAAGACAAGACTATAACTGGATACCTAAACAGATAATATTCTCTCTCTACAGATTTTCCTTTAAGGTTGGATTAAAAACGTAAATTAAATATTTTAAAACATTGAATTACTTACATTTCAATGCAATGTATATTAAAAATTAACATCTCAATTGCTTAAGTAGGTTTAAGTTATACATGATTTCTCTGCTATATATGAAGGTTTATGCGTAAACATTTCAAGATTTTGCAATGACTAGATCAGAATGTATGTAGAATTTAGCAAAAGGCTATTTGTTTTAGACTATTTCAAGGAGATATTATTTCTGAAAATATCAGAAGAACATCCTTTCAATGCTACTTTACCGATAACGAATCTTTATAGCATGTTCCTGAAAAAGCTTCATAACCTGTGTGCAGTGCAAAGAGGGGACACTGTGCAGTAAGGCTAAAAGTCTTTAACACTGAAACAAGAGAAAAAGCGATGAGATCAAAACGTATCAATACAGAAAATACTAGAGGTCATTGTTACAAAATACTGAGTTGTCTTTCTTTGTAGGTTGGACTTTGGGCATTTTTCCTTTGTTTTCAAAAATATCCTGTGGTTACCATGAATCATATGCATTATTTTCATAAGAGAAAAATAAACTCATTTAAAAGTACATAGTTTATTATTCACAGAGAGGTAGAACAATTAAAAATGGGAGTTTTTCTCCTATTTAAGCATTAATTATGAACATGAATTGTTTGTTAAAGCAAATCTTACACACTAATAAAAAAGATAAGACCATATAAAACATACAGGTAAAATTGGATTCCTGATGTATTTTATCTCTTCATCAGTATCAGAGAGCAATCCAGAAATGTTTGTTAATTAGCCATCTACAATCAGGCCCAAATTATTAATGAAACAAAAATGCAGTTGAGTGTCAGATCTTGGTATTAACTTGGTATTACTTCTAGGAGTACAAGTATTCATACTGAGGGAAATTATTTCATCTGGTACAGAAGTTTAGCAATTCAACCACTAAGCCCCTTATAAAAAGGGTAGCAGCAAGCACATTTCAAGGGTCTATAGTATGTTCTATGAGTCAGAATCGACTTAATGGCAATGGGTATCATATGCTTAGTGCTTTGTATGTATGACTCTAAAATTTAACCTTTACACCAATCTATACGACATATACTTACATCATGAGTTTACCTCTAAGAAAATGAAGGCAAGCAAACGTTAAATAACTCGCTAGTGAGTGGCAGATGTAGGATTTCATGCCACAACCTAGTCGGTGTTTAATGATTATGTTAAACTGCACTGATGGACTCAACAATCATTGTATCCATTATTAATGCTGCCCTCCAATTCTATGGTCTATTTAATTGTTTTTGTAATAAAATGAAGCATAAGCTCATAGTGTTCTGAAAACAGTCAAGGGATCGACAAAGAAAACTAACTTACTGTGTAACCCCTAATTAGCTTTAATTACAATATTTAATAAAGGAAACATCTACCTTTAGAGATAATCAAATCTTTTCACAGAACCCCACTTGTGCTATGGTGTATACAATAGACTAATAACAATCCAACACATTATTCAAATGCTGTCAGGCAATGTAAATGTACAATTTATCGCCAATCCTGAGTTATCCTTTCTCTAAAATAGATTTAATATGGAACCTGGGTATAGGGAAAGTGAATTATATAATCATTCATAATTTAACTCCAGTTTAGGTAGCACGTTTGTTTTCTTTAAAGTCTAAGGGTTAATGATGACAGCATCAGCAAATAATAGTAAACCTCTTTTTGCTTTATGATATAATGGAAGAACAATGTGGAAGATAATGTGTTCAATCAGCCATTAATAACAAAGACCACAGTGGCATTATTGCTATTTGGGGCTTTTGGACAGGAATAGGAAAACAAATGGACGAAAGAAAATTCCGCCGAACAATGATGTTGATTACTTTAAAGTGCATTTGCCAAAAAGAATAGCCTCCTCTAAAAAAAGACACCATAGTGCGTGAAAAAATAAGAACATTAACTGCCAAGAATATTCTGTAATATGCTTCAGGGTATTCACCTTTTAATTAATAGATGATCTGAAGGAATAGGACAATATGTCTTTCTTGGTACACTAACGTTGGAGCCTTCTCACACACACATACACACACACACACACACACACACAAAAAAAAAAAAACCCAGTCAGCATGATTAATTTTCATAGCCACGATGTTAATAAAAATAATTTCCTCAAACAATTAACAATACAGAGCTTGGGTTTTTTGCACATTTGTTTGAGAAATATCAAATGATGCTTTTTTAAACCTATTTATATAGAATAAATTAAATTTTTATTTTTAATATTTTTATTTCAGAAAATAATTAAAACATAATGTTTAAAATGCAAGTTTTTTTGGATAATATTTGTCTTAGCCTATTTCTTGTGTCCAAAAAATCTGGCCTTCCAGAATTTCCTTCAAATTGTTGCCTAACCAGTGTCTATAAACTCTTACAGTGACAACTATCATCCATTATTCAGCACTTGCCACGCCAGCTCAACATCACTATATTAACTGACTTTTGAGTTTTCTCACTCCCTATGGGGCCCTCTCTCCTAAGATTAATGAGATGAGACTCAGTGTTTGAACTGCCATCCTGACTTGACAAACAGCAAGAGTGGTCTCTGCCCTTTGTGGAGGAGGGAGGGTAAGGGAGGAAGAGGAGAACCACAGTATATCCAGGAAAGGCAGCAGTCCCTGGCACTTGCTTTCCAAGGTGATTAAAACATGTTTCTCGGTTATTTTACACTTCAGTCAAACACATAACTTCTTTCTTCAATTAAAGTGTCCCAAAGCTACACTGGTACATATTGGAAATGTAACAATTAGAGAGGCATTAAATTTCTGTCCCTCAGACATTTTAGAAAAGCTACTTTCTAAGATAAAAGTTGCCTCTTCTTCCAAGTTAAAATACACTGAAACTCTAATTACTTCTTATAATTCCCAAAATGGTGTTATCGCTTACTTTTTAACTATTGAATTCACTCTGGCAAAGCTAGGGTAATAAAAGCCATCATATTCTAATTTTCAGACAGCTTGATAGAACCAATGTTCTTAGTATAGATAAAGTGTAATGAAGCACTTTCTTTCCCATAGGAAAGTCTTCAGCTCATATGCTTTGATGCCAACTAGCCTTCACATCTGCTGTTTCACCATTGATGGCTGTAACTTGGCATGCTAAACTAGTGTCTGATGAAGCAGCTTTACTCAAAGGCACCATTTTATTTCCTGCAATGAGAACATAGTAAAATGGTGTTGGTTTCCTGTAGGCCTTATGCAAATCCCTGTAATAAACATAGGATCAGACCTCACATACAATTAGTTGTGTGTTAGATGAGGAAAGTGGGAGGGAGTTTTCCCTGTGTAAAAATAGTCCCCTTACTATGCACGTAAATCAAACGTGTAATAAAGGATTGGTTTCAATATTTGTTTTAGACATGACTAATATCAAAACTGCATGAGATACTAATAAGAATAGAAACACTTTAAAAATGCCAATCTGGTTTTAGTAAATAAATATTACCATTCACCTAATGTTAATAATAACCTATTACCTACAGAGAATGTTTTCAAACCATTAATAAAAAATAATTTGTATTCATACAACAACAAACACCTTTGCTAAGATACTTCTTTTAGATATCTGGAAAGGGTATCTGGTGGAAAATGAAAAACACATAAACATGAACAGATGAAAACTTAGGTGACAATATTAATTAGTAAATTGGCTGCTCAGATACATTGTTGATCAGTCACGTAAAGCTTTTAACCACAAACTTGAATACATAAAACAAACAAAACATTTTTGTATTTAAGTTTCTATTTATTCTAAATGATCATAGAGTTATTTTCCTATCAGTGATTTGCAGCAAACTGGCAAGACGAGTTTTTGGCTTGGAAGCCTAAGTATATCAAGTTTTGCCTCACCCAAGAAGAGCAGAATGTCATGTTTAAGGAGTGTTTTGTTTCAGTTTAGATCTGTAGAGGGATATCGAGGAATTTCTCAAGTGATATAAAAAATATGTAAATTAGAATTTTATGATAATTTACATATGAGCCCAAACCTCAGAGCTGTTGCTCATAACCCAATTTAACATAAACTTGTAGAGCGGGCTACTTCTAGCCTCTTAGTTGACTCCCTAATAAGTAAACATAAAGGTCACATGTACGCCTCTTACAACATTATAATATGACCCCTTATGGGCCTCTTCCTTAATTTCCCCTCCACCCACATGGTAGAAGAACCTGTAATAAGGATTGAAAAGGAAAAGTGAGTAGTCAGTCCCCAGGCCCCAAAGAGCATTTTTGTTCTCAATTTTATTCAGAGACACAAATAAAAGTCAAGATTCACCCCTATTAAATTTCCCTGAGAAACAAGAAGACTATAACTTCCTTTGTCCTGCTATGTGGCAATTCTCATACTTACCCATTGGGGGCTCCCAGAAAGATTGTCAGAAACAAAGATGTAATTAGGTTAGTGACTGTCAGCAAATCCTGTGTTAAAAAGACTATAAACACGATTCAAGCAGATAATTTGAAAGAAATAAGAATTTGGATTGAAGATTTATCATTATTTCATGCCTTAGTCTAATCTTTTATGGACTCTGGGTTTTGAAAAAAGAAAATACCAACCCTGATATGAAAGAAACAGCTGAAGTAGATGTAGTAACTTATTAACTATTGATGCTAATGAATTAAGGGATTATTTAAATTGCAAATTAAATTAACTCTGCTTGCACATTAAAATCACCTGAGGATGTTTTAAAAAACACAGATGAACAGGATCCCACCTCAAGATACTCTGAATTAATTGAGTTGGAGAGGGTCCCAGACCCCGGGATTCAAAAACTCTCCAGGTAATTCCAATGTTCTCATGTGCAGTCAGGCTGAGAACTACTAAGTTAATCAGATACGGTAAAGATTTTTAAAGTTTGTTGTTGTTGTTGTTGTTAGCTGCCACTGAGTTGGGCCCCGGCTCATGGTAACCGCATGCACAATGAGACTGGAGCATTGTGATTCATAGGTTTTTACTGGCTGATTTTTCAGAAGTAGATAGTCAGGCCTTTCTTCCTTGCTTGTCTTCGTCTGGAAGTTCCACTGAAACTTGTTCAGCATCATAGCAACACACAAGCCTCCACTAACAGATGTGTGGTGGCTGAGCCTGAGGTGCATTGGCTGGAGATTGAACTCAGGTCTCTCATATGGAAGGCAAGAAATTCAACCATTGAACCATGACTGCATCCTTTTAAAAACTTAGTGGATAATATATAAAAAGGGACCAAAATAATGCCTCTATCTCTTGGAGAAATGAAAATTGATACAGAAATCAAGGCTATGTTCTTACTGTCTGTCATACACAGCACTGTATTTACATTAGATATACTTGCTTTCTAGTCCTATGGGATGCAGCACTGCCACACCTCTTACAGCTTCGGTAGACAAAAGAATGCTCCCATAAAGTTGAAGTACTGCTCAAATCAGGGAACCAGATCAAATACTCAGTATCAGTAATTTTGTTGGGCAATGGTCCAGAATCCATGATACATACACAGAGAGGTACAATGTACCATCAAATCAAATATTTTACTCACAAAACCTTGACACCAATTTCTCTATGCTCACGTTAATATTTTACTTTGAAATTATTTTTCTAGAAACAGAGACAATATCACCCATTTGGCCCAAAACAAAGTTGAGCCTTGTTTTTCTAAATTATTGAGGAGAAAATGATGTGTCAGTACTAAGTTCAAATCAAGCCTTCAAACTAGTTTGTTCTAGTTTGAGCTCCTGCTGAGAATTTGCATTTCCATCCCGGGTATACTGAATCAGAATCTACGTTTACACAAGATCCCCAGGCAATTCTTATGTATAATAAAGGTTGAGAACCACTGCTCTGCTAGTGGTTCTCAGAATTTATCCCTAACCAGCACCATTAGTATCACCTAGGAACTTGTTAGAAATGCAAATTCTCAGCATGGGGTAGAAACCAGAATGAACCAGTTCAAAGCTGTGCTTCAAATTCACTCCAAATAAAAATGACTTGAAAGCAAAGTTGTGTGGCAAGTTAATAGCACCTAAATAAACAGGGCAATCTTGCATGAACAAGTACTTAAGAAATCATCTCTATACTTATTTAAGTAACACATTGTTGTTAGGTGCCATCTAGTCAATTGTCACTCACAGCAACCCCATGTGACAGTGTAGAACTGCTCCAGAGAATTTTCTAGGCTGTAACCTTTACAGAAGCAGATTGCCAGGTCTTTCTCCTTCAGGGCTGCTGGCTGGGTTTGAACCACAAACCTTTCAGTTAGCAGCAGACCACTTAAACATTGCCCCACCAGGGCCCCTTTAAAGTACCACAGAGAATTAATAATTATCATATTGTCAAAGAATTCCTTCTGGATGGTGGTAGGAAATGATTATAATAGTAACTATGATGCACATTGAAAGATATAATCCAATTTCTATCCATTGGCCAACAAATAATTATTGAACCTTTTTTTTTTATAGTTGTCATACTTAACTAGAGAATTTACTTATTAATGTATGAAGGTCACTTCAAGAATAAGATATGGAGGTTAAACAAGATATAAAATTGAAATATAAGTTTAGATGAACTTTCTCATCCTCAAAAACTATTTGTTTGTTTTTTCCAGGTAAAATTTCTGCATATATAAAGGAAAATTATAAAAGGATTTACTGTTAATTTAGCATGAGGAAAATAAACATTCATTTCAGAAAACACTTTAAAGTCAAAAGTACACTAGAGTTACATTTTGAGAGTTTATTCTTCTAATGTGTGAATTTGTTATAATAAATATACTTGCATTACCATCACTGTTCTAAATGAAAACAACAAACAAAAAAATATGTTTTGCAGAAAGGAAAAAAAATCTGAGAAAAGTCTAGTGAAATGGTATATGTTATTAATCACATGCAGTAAACTACCAATTTTTTAAATATTCTATTCTTCAGTTCAAAAAGAAAGGTTCAACTTATGTTCTTCTGGCATTTAAGAAGCAAAAATCACTCAAGCTTTTAAAACAGTCATTGCAGGCATGCCAGACTAGAAATTTAAGCATCAAAACATATACTGTCACCCCAGCCTAATTTAATTTTACAAGATCATTGAACTGATAAGATCAGAATAAGTGGAAGACTATAAAGACCATGTTATAGCAGTATCTCCCCCAATGACTTAAGGCAAATGTTTTAAAAACATAATATGATCAAATATTGAGGTCATGTGGGTGAGCTAAAATGACTCTTGCACTTAGTTCTTTTGAGTAATGATGGTTATGCCAGGATATCTTTGGTTATTACTTTTATTGTCTATACTCGGAGTCCCTTGGTTATTGCTTTCATAATTAATAAGTCACTTAACCTCTCCATGGCCCAGTTTCCTCATCTGTTAAATGAGCATAATGATAATTGCTTCCTACCTTCCTTAGGGGATGCTGTGAATATTAATGAGCTGGTATTTGGAATGTACTTTGAGTTCTCCTAAAGGAGGATCCTGTATATACAAAAAAAAAAAAAAAGATGCCTTTTCGTTGCTAGGTACTAAAATATAAAATTTTTTCCTCAGATGTATTAATCTACCTGTGTACATTCCTAACATCGTAACCTACATTTCCAAATAAATTGACTTTTAACCAAAGGCTAAAATAGGAATGGGGTAGGGGGTGCTACAGAAGATTGCATAGCTTGAAGAAAACTTTATATCTCTCTACAGAATAACAAAATTACTAGTCACATATTCTAAACTGAAACCCTTTGTGGTATGCATTCCATCAACAAATGCAACATTCATTTTGCCACTGGATAATTGTACAGAATTTGGTAACAGAAGTAAAGAGCTGCCATAATAAAAACATAAATATGTGGCACTGATTTAGGTCACACAGAGCAGATGACAATGGAATCATTAGAAGAGGCTGGAAAAATGGGGGGCTGTGTATAGAGGGCAAAATATTTTTTTGAAAGTGTGCCTAGTAGCATCATGGATTGAATTGTGTCCCCCAAAATATGTGTATCAATTTGGCTAGGCCATGATTTCCAGTATTGTATGATTGTCCACCATTTTGTCATCTGATGTGATTTTCCTGTGTGTTGTAAATCTACCTCTATGATGTTAATGAGGTAGGATAGGCTGCAGTTATGTTAAGGAGGTGGGACTCAATCTACAAGATTGGGTTGTGTCTTAGCCAATCTCTTTTGAAATATAAAAGAGAGAAGCGAGCAGAGACACAGGGGAACCTCATACCACCAAGAAAGCAATGCTGGGAACAGAGCATGCCCTTTGGACCTGGGGTTCCTGAGCATAGAAGCTCCTACACCAGGGAAGATTGATGACAAGGACCTTTCTCCAGAGCCAACAGAGAAAGCCTTCCCCTAGAGCTGATGCCCTGAATTTGGACTTCAAGCCTACTAGACTGTGAGAGAATAAACTTTTGTTTGTTAAAGCCATCCACTTGTGGTATTTCTGTTTTAGCAGCACTAGATGACTAAGACAAGAAGTAACTAGGAAGACAGAAAATGCACTAATTATTTTTTGGACTTAGCCAAAGAGATGTCCAGACAAAATGACAAAAGATTCAAAGTATAGGTTGGTTACATTTAATTAGATATGATAAGGTAGTATAAGAAAGATGAACTAAAATGATAACAACAACAACAGTAATAATAATGAGAAAGAGGAGAAGAAGGAGATTAAGGAAAATGAAAAGGAAAAGTGGAGAATAAAGAGGAGAAATAGGAAGAAAAGGAAGAGAAAACTGTTCAAAAGAACTGGCCAGTTTGAGAACAGAATTTAGAGTGGATATATACGGAGTCCTGGTGGCGCAATGGTTAAGTGCTGGGCTACTAACCAAAAGGTCAGTGGTTCAAACTCACCCAGTACCTCTGCAGAAGAAAGACCTGGCGATTTACTTCTGTAAAGATTACAGTCTAGGAAACACTATGGAGTAGTTCCACTGTGACACACGTGGTCGCCATGTGCCAGAATGGACTCAGCGACATCCAACAACAACATAGAAAGGCTATAACTTGCAAGGCTGGATAATAAAAGTGTTTCATATTTTCAGTTTCTCAAGCTGGTAAAAGAATCTCAAAATTGCCTCAACATAGGCTCATAACAACGATTAAATTAAACAGGTGGTCTTGAGATACTTTGAAAACATTGGAAAATTAGGTCAGTGCCTTATAGACTTTCACTTCTGGAAAAATAGTTTATAGTCCAAAGTGGCAATGATTAAGTCTAGAGACAGGCATATCTTAAATCAGAGAAACATGATTGTTAAATATATTTTAAAAATTTATTCATGCAATTGTGGATCACACAAACATAATTTGCTTGAACATGTTTAAAATAATTCTAAATTCTGCATTTTTTAATTAGCCATGTATTCTAGCAATGCTTGTCATTGTTGTGAGGTGCCATCAAGTGGGTTCTGACTTATAGCCATCCTATGTACAACAGAACAAACACTGCTCAGTCCTGCACCATCCTCACAATGTGGTTATGCTTAAGGCCATGGTTGCAGCCACTGTGTCAATCCATCTCTTTGAGGGTCTTCCTCTTTTTCTCTGATCTTCTATTTTACCAAGCATGATGCCCTTCTCCAGGGACTGATCCCTCCTGATAACATGTCCAAAGTATGTGAGACGTAGTCTCGCCATCCTTGCTTCTAAGGAGCGTTCTGGTTGTACTCCTTCCAAGACGGATTTCTTCGTTCTTCTGGCAGTCCATGGTATATTCTATATTCTTCACCAACACCACGATTCAAAGGCGTCAATTCTTCTTATTCATCGTCCAGCTTTCACATGCATAGGAGGCGACTGAAAACTCCATGGCTTGGGTCAGGAGCACCTTAGTCTTCAAGGTGACATCTTTGCTTTTCAACACTTTAAAGAGGTCTTTTGCAGCAGATTTGCCCAATGCAATGCGTCATTTGATTTCTTGACTGCTGCTTCCATGTGTGTTGCTTGTGGATCCAAGTAAAATGAAATCCTTGACAACTTCAATCTTTTTCCCGTTTATCATGATGTTGCCTACTGGTCCAGTTGTGAGGATTTTTGTTTTCTGTATGTTGAGGTGTAATCCATACTGAAGGCTGTGATCTTTGATTGTCATCAGTAAATGCTTCAAATCCTCTTCACTTTCAGCAAGCAATGTTGTGTCATCTGCATAATGCAGGTTGTTAATGAGTCTTCCCCCAATCCTAATGCCTCATTCTCTTCATACAGTCTGGCTTCTCAGATTATTTGCTCAGCATACAAATTGACTAGGTACGGTGAAAGGATGCAACCCTGACACACGTCTTTCCTGACTTTAAACCACGCAGCATCCACTTGTTCTGTTCGAAGGACTGCTTCTTAATCTATGTACAGGTTCCTCATGAGCACAATTAAGTGTTCTGGAATGCCCATTCTTCACAATGTTACCTATAATTCGTTATGATCCACACAGTCAAATGCCTTTGCATGGTCAATAAAACACAGGTAAATATCTTTCTGGTATTCTCTGCTTTCAGTCAGGATCCATCAGACATTAGCAACGATATCCCTGGTTCCGTGTCCTCTTCTGAATCCAGCTTGAATTTCTGGCAGTTCCCTGTCGATAATACTGCTGCAGCCACTTTTGAATGATCTTCAGCAAAATTTTACTTGCATGTGATATTAATGATATCGTTCGATAATTTCCATTTCTGGTGGGATCAGCTTTCTTTGGAATAGGCATAAATGCTAATATCTAATAATTATCAAACTTTAATTCTTAGGTTGAAAGGATGATCTTTGTGAATTTTAGAGCTTGGAGAAAACAGAATTGGATAGACAGAAAAGCCACAACGATTTCTGGAACTTACATTGCAAAAGTACTATCATCCTGGAGTAAAAGAAATTGAAATGTAGGAAAGCCTCTGAGCCCCAAATTTCTAGGAGTAGGACAGATGACTTTAAGCTAAATAAATATATCATTGAGGATTTTTTTGTTGTTTGTTAAGCAACATTGCTATGGCAATAGATAACTAATAGAAGCCCCAAACCAAAAAACCAAACCCACTGCCATTGAATTGATTCTGACTCATAGCAACCCCATAGGACACAGCAGAACTGCCCCATTAGAGTTTCCAAGGAGTGGCTAGTGGATTCAAACTGTCAACCTTTTAGTTGGCAGCCGAGCTCTTAACCACTGCACCACCAGGGCCCCAGTCATATGTAAATTCTGTGATGCGTACTAGAGATGCAAGTCTGAATGATGTAGGTTCAATTCCTATCTTCCTGGTGTGCATTGTGTAGTATGGAAACATAGAGGAACCAAGAAATACAGTTTGGAGTGATAATTTAAATGATAACTGAAGTAAAGAGTGCCCAGAGAATCCAAAAGAGGAGATGGGTACATTTGGGTAGGGGAAGGGTAGAAAAAGTTTTCCTGGAACAAGTAAAGTATAAATGAGGATCTAAGGGATAAAGAGGGGGCAGTGGTGGTTCGGTGGCAGAATTCTTTTTTTTTTTTTTTTAATTGTTGTAGTTTAAGTGAAAGTTTACATTTCAAGTTAGTCTCTCATACAAAAATTTATATATACATTGTTATGTAACCTGAATTGCTCTCCCTATACTGTGACAGCACACTCCTCCTTTCCACCCAATTCCCCATGCCCATTCAACCAGCTCTTAACCCTCTCTGCCTTCTCATCTCACCTCCAGACAGAAGCTGCCCATTGAGTCTCATGTATCTACCTGAGCTAAGAAACACACTCTTCACGAGTATCATTTTATGTCCCACAGTCCAGCCCAATCTTTGTCTGAAGAGTTGGCTTTGGGAATTGTTTTAGTTCTGGGTTGACGGAGAATCTGCAGGCCGTGCTTTCTGGGGTTCCTCCAGTCTCAGTCAGACCATTAAGTCTGGTCTTTTTACTAGAATTTGAGTTCTGCATTCCACCTTTCTGCTGCTCCATCAGGGACTCTCTGTTGTGTTCCCTGTCAGGGCGGTCATTGGTGGTAGCCGGGCACCATCTAGTCTTCTGGTCTCAGGCTGACGAAAGTCTCTGGTTTATGTGGCTCTTTCTGTCTCTTGGGCTAATACTCTCCTTGCGTCTTTGGTGTTCTTCATTCTCCTTTACTCCAGGTTGCTGAGACCAATTGATGCCTCTTGGATGGTCAGTGGCAAAATTCTTGCCTTCCATGCAGAAGACCCAGGTTCAATTCTCAGCCAGTGCACCTCGAGCACAGCTACCACCTGTCTATCAGTGGAGGCTTGCATATTGCTATGATTTTGAGCAGATTTCATCGAATATTTCAGACTAAGATGGACTAGGAAGAAAGGCCTGGTAAATTACCTCCAAAAAAATCAGCTAATGAAAACCCTACGAATCACAACGCGTAAAGCCCACTGTTTATGGCATCATCATGAGTTGGGGGACACCTTGATGGCAGCTAACAACAACAATAACAAGGAATAAAGAGGGTATAACAAATTAGGTTGGTAGGGAAGGATAAGGATTGAAAAAAGGAGAAGAAGGTGAAAGAGTACATGATACATTATACGACTAAAAGCAAGCCAGTTTGGCTAGAGCTTAGAGTATGAGGGTAAGTGTCTAGAAAATAAGACCATGATATTACCTGTAAACCTGCTAAGGGGCTGGGTCCTGATCTAAAGCAAATAAGGGTGGGGGAGAAGGGTGATTATTTTTAGGGCTTCAACCAGAAGCCAGGAATGATCAGATTAGTATTTTTAAAAAAGTCACTCTGGTGAACAATAGGGGCAAAACTAGAAGAGAAGAAAACTTAGATGGTTATTGTAAAACCTTGGAGAGAGAGTATACGGTTCTCAGTCAGGGTACCAGTGAAGGGAACAGAAAGATACCTAGGGAGTAGAATGGACAGGTCTTGGGAGGTGCTTGGAGATGCAGGATATATCTCAAAGTTAAACATAATTCCTGCCACACAAGAGGTTCTCAGCAAATATTTATTGAACAAAAACTTGATTTCCTACAACAGAACATTCACATCTTATGATTAGGAATATAGGATAAATGATGATGCTGGCTACATGAGACACATAACGATTAAGTTATAAAAAATTGCAAATAAGAATGAAAATTATTTACATTAAATATATTTTTTTAATTCCTTTACCTGAGTTTTGACATACATTCCCAAAACAATTGCTAACTGCAACTTGATATAACATTGCAAAATAGTCAAGAAAAACCTAAAAACTCCCCCATATGTTTATTATTTCACTTATTAAATTATTCTTGTTTTATGACAACAATTAGAAGAACGAAGCAATTTAAATCAGAGAAACACATTCGAAACATGGTATGATCTCTTTTTAAATCAATTTAAAAATATTTATACAATTTTTGGTCATGCAAACATAATTTGCTTTACTGTGTTTAAAATAATTTTAAATTCTGCATTTTTAAATTATCCACATATTCTAGTAATGGTAATATTTAACGTTTATCAAGCTCTTACTAAGTGCTCAGTATGCCAGGTAAAGCTTCCATTTAATATTTAAAAAAATATTGTGAGAATATTCCTGTTATTCATTATAGTTAAAGGTAAGGAGTCAGAGGTAGTTATCAAGGGTCAGTGTCCTTACCAAATACAGGTGGTGAAGCCAGGAATTAAGCAGATACTACAATCTTCTTCATTCTAAACAACTATTCTAAAATGCACTGTATATTTCTAGAGGAATTAGGCAATTTACAGTAGATATTTGATACCACTTAAATTTTCTCTCAATGTGTGGCCTCATTTTGTTTAGTAACCCTACAACAAGAGGACATACTTCATTGATAACTTTTGTTTTTTTCTGATGGACAGACTGTATTAAGTACATATGGCAAAACCAGAGACTTTAGGTGGGCTAAGGCCAGACAGAGAATTTGTGGAAATTGGAAAACCTGAGTCACAGATTTCACAGAGACATGGTTATTCAGCACCATTTAGTAAAGCATATGATTTACTTTGAAAGTATAGAAACTCTGAAAAGAGACCATAAGACTTACAAGCTACTGTTGAGTCATTTTTGAGCATGTAATCTCTATGTATTAATTTTTATACTTTGGGTAGAAAACTATATACTTGTTGGCTGTAACATTTTGAGTAGTGTTCAGCCCTTGGGTGAGATTTTAGTTTTAGTACACCAAATTCCCAGATTCAGAGAAGGAGGACTTGACTCTTCCATCATTGTTTTTTAACAAAACCTCTGTGTTCTTAGCTATTTTATTATCTAAATATGATTAAGAACATATTGATGATGTCACACAGTTTACTATTATTTACAAAGGATAACACTGGAGAACCACCACCATCTGTTGGGTTTTGAATTATTTTGCCAGCCATAGTGATGGTTTTACACTTGTCACTGGGGAGAATGTGTGTGGAGTATAATTGATGTAAGGGAAAATAAGAAGAAGAAAAAAAAACTCCTCTTGAAGACAATATACATACAAGATAATAGGTAAAGTCAAGCATGTTCTTTGGAAATGGAATTATTCAATGTTGTAGAACAGCTGTATAACTCTGCCTGAGTCTTTGCAATATTGAAGACTTATCTCCTTTAAGATCAGGAATCTTGAGCCAGATCTTCTTGTTTGTAGTCACAAAACTATGTCATCCTTTAAAATAATTTTCTGGAACTGAACATTTCAGAACAATTAGCTAACAGCAGGTTCTTGTTAAATTAGTAAAAACAAGATGGAAAATCCTTTTGAAGTCAATACCTTAAAGGTGCTTCCTAAAGTGTCTGTCTATGTTGTTGTTAATCAAAAATAGAAGAACACTATCACATGTAAATAGACTATACACAATAGTCCCTTGTAGAGTTTCACAATGAGCATGCATTTGCTTGAATTCCAGATAGTTAGGGATTTTTTAAATTATTATTTTACATCCATGGCTGGAGTGAACATATAGTTTAACAAGCCAAAATATGAATTTATGATTAGTATAGTCTAAGGCTACCCTGAGATAACTAATGAAAAATCAACATTTAATATATCGTTGTAAGTTCTGATGTTTTTTTCTAATTATAACAATAAGAATTCACCTTGTGATAAAGTTGACAACATAAGGTAATTGTCAACTTAGCAGTTATCATTGTGTGGTTTTTATTGTGACTGGTATACATTCCAAAAGGTTTCAATTCAAAGAAAAATTCTGTGCTATTAGAAGCAGAAAGTTGTTTCAGGTCAATTTCCTCCAGGTGCTAGAACCACCACGTGTGTGAGAGAGAAAAACGAGATAAAAGAATAAGCAGAAAAGTCAGTAGCACGGAAAGGTACAGGTAGGCAAAAATGGACTGTGGAGAGCAACTGAATTATTTCAAAAAAAAAAAAAAAAGACAGGAACAGAAGATTGGAAAGGCAAAAAAGGGGGAAAATAGGTTTAAAAGAGGAAAATGATATAAAGGTAAGAAAAAAGAAATTTATTTTGGAACTGAGTTTTTTAGAGATAAACTTTGTTCATGGTATATAAAAGCTTTGAAACTAAAGGTATTCAAGTCTTCAGAAAAAATAAAAGTGAAATTAAGACTGAAATATTTATGAAAACAGAATAAACACTTCCGGTGTCAAATCACTCGAGTTAGGTACTTTCTTTGTATGCTTTTACAAACAACTTCAAAAATCCTTTGTATATTGGAATAATTCAAATTCATCACATAATCATTCATCACAAAGTTGTTGATACAATGTGTATTTAGCAATTTCAACAGCTCATTTCTGGGAAACAAAATGTTACACGTTCATCTTTTATAATTCTAAATATTCTACTGGGAAAAATTGATCAATTGCAACTAATATAGCAAAAAACATCATATAGAACATTATGTTTTGCTAATATTTGATTACTCAGTTTGATTAAATGATAGTGATTTCCCAAATGAAAACATAAAATATGCATGAAATCTTTAATCTAGCCATATTAGAAATTCACTTTAAAAATAATTCAAATTTAAAACTGAGATAGACTATGACTGAAGTATCGATCTATCTTATTTATTCTTTGAAATTTTGGTGTCCTCCAGGACTCCAACATCCCCCCTCCAAAAAAAAAATTAGTTTAATTTTATAAGAATTTTGTTAAGGAAAATCAGATAACTATTTGGCCAAACTGTTTTAATTCACATAAAACCCTGTTCTATGGTTGTTACTCTATTCTTCTGTGTATCCAACTAAACTATGTTGTTGTTAGGTGCTGTCAAGCCGATTTTGACTCATAGCAACCATGTTATGAGTAGCAACAGAGTAGAACTTCCCCATAGAGTTTTCTAGGCTGAAATCTTTATGCGAGCAGATCACTAGGTCTTTCTCCTATGGAGCTGCTGGGTGGGTTCAAACCACTGACCTTTCAGTTAGCAGCTGACTGCTTAACCATGTGTCACCAAGGCTCCTTAACTACACTATAATCTTCTTGAAATGAAGCATTAGATCTTATTTGCTATAGAATGCCCAAAGTATAGTGCTATTTCTGGCACTCAGTAGGCAATAAATTAATACTTGATGAAAGAATCTATTTCAGAGCTTGAGTTGACTATTTAAAAAGAATAAAAAGTTAACCACTGCCACTACACGTTTGAACTGACAGTTGCATTTTTGTGTGTATTGAAAGAAAATACCTATGCTTAACAATTTTCCCAACATAAAAAAATTATATATATGACCAAAAAAAAATTATATATGTGTATATATATATATATATAAAACCCTAACCCTAACTAAAATATAAAAGGAATTACTAAGTGATACTGACTCCCTAAAGTGGAATCTTCCCATCTGGACTACTCTGGGCCGGTGAAATCAGTAAGAGTAAGAAGAGAGATAGTGAAGAGGCAGACAAAGCACTCTGTATGCCAGAACTTGGTGAAAGCACACTTTCCATTTAAATGTTCCACCAGGCTATCCCTCTGGAAACCACTGCAAGTTCAAAGTTGTAGCCCACTTTAAGGCACTGTGCTTCCCAGAATATTAGATGGATGAATGTACAGATAATAATTACTGTTTCTTTTTTTTCCTAAACCTGTTGCCCTTGAGTCAATTCCAACTCACAGAGACCCTATAGGACAGAGGACTGCCCCACAGAGTTTCCCAGGCTGTAATCTTTTTCGGAAGCAGACTGCCACATCTTTTTCCACAGAGGCTCTGATGGGTTTGAACATTTTGGTTAGCAGCCAAGCGCTTAACCACAGCACCACCAGGATTCCTTTCTTTTTTCCTATAGTTTCTATTTCTCTCCTTTTTCTGTAGGCTTCTCCCTGCCTTTCCTCAACATAAAGAAATGCATGAGGAACATCCTTAAATGCAATCATTCTATTTTTCTGGAATAGCCAACTCTTGTAGCATCTGAATCTACTATTATGCAATTTTCAAGAAATACATTAGTTTATATTTTTTAATTCAAAATTAAAACCACGTTGGAAAAAAAAATACAAAACACAAAAATCATGTTACCTTTGAGCAGATTTTCTTTCAAACAAGAATACCTGTAAAGCAAAAACTCCTTACCATTTTCAAATATTAAAATATTTTGCCTTGCATGGACATATAATTAGATGTATACTTCTCCACCCCTGAGGTGTATGCTATTCTGCACAAATAAGAGTGTTGCTGTGCCCTTACATTCATGAATGGAGAAAGGTCTGTTTGTGCTCTATCAATTTAATACACAGAATTTTTGTAACCAATAAAACTTACCTTGAAGAAAGTCATGGTGGCTCCATCCTCCACGGCTCCATACTCTATCTTGGTTTGTTTAGCTAAATCATCAGCAGAGTCAATGGGGGATTCCATACGCTCCACTGTCAGAAAGGCGGCTAAGTTAGCAGTATACGAAGAAATGATGATAAGTGTGAAAAACCACCAAATGCCTCCCACTATCCTGGTGGAGAGCGCTTTGGGCATGAGCTCAGAACCTAACAGAGATTAGAGGGAAAGGTGAAACGAATACAAAGAATATGATCAGCAGTTAGATACTTTTGATCACAGTGGCAGAATGGGATCACTGGTAATAAAAGTTGAAATTATAGGATTTACATATTGCTTCAGTAAGCCGGCAACAACCATAGGGAGAGTGGAGGCTAATTTCAGATAACAGAGACTCAAGATGTTTGTGTTCAAGGATAGTGACAGGAGATGCAAGTTCTACCCAAGATGGTGCAAAGTACCAATTAAAATATTGTTTGTTGTTGTGCGCTGTCGAGTTGATTCCAACTCATAGCAACCCTATAGGACAGAGTAGAACTGCCCCATAGGGTTTCCAAGGAGCGGCTGGTGGATTCAAATTGCCGGCTTTTGGTTAGCAGCCAAGCTCTTTACCATTTTGCCACCAGGGCTCCAGAATTAAAATATTAATAAGTGAAAATCCTTTATAAAAATAGCATTAAAAGAGAAAAAAAACTCTCCAGCTTATAAATCACTTGCATTATTTTTCATAATCCTGTTAGTTATGTATCTTTTAGAAGGAATGACTTAACAAGCTTTATGAAAAGTTTCATTTTTCATGTCCACGTAGCTTAAAATTTTTATTCTTCTATCTTGTCATTTAAAAAAGCAATGTTGTAGAAGAGCATAAGAATTTCATTTACCCACATTCATTTAGATGACGTGGTCTTTTATTCCAGTTTGTATTTTAAAATACAGTAGTAAATTATTTCCTTGCGTGTAAGCAAATATTTCCCATCACTATAGTTAGCCTCACAAGCGAAATAAGAATAAATTGCCACAAATATATTTTATACATACATAAATATTTCATAAATATACATACAATGTATGGCTGGAGTTGCCTGTTCATGATATTAGTAAGAGAAATGGGACCTGACAAACATATTTTACTTTTGATTATTATTAATTTTAATTAATTTAGATTAAAAAAATAAAATTCTAACAACTTGAAAATCTGGTCTATTACTAATTAAATTTTAATTATACTTTTACCACATTGTTTACTGTCTTAATATTGAAATGAAGACATTTTCAGTATGTGCAATTTGTTTTATAAGAGAGGTATACTAAATTTATGGGTATATATATACATATACATATTACTATTCATTTTTAGTCATATTGAATCTAGAAGTGCATAGGCTAAAAATTACCCAAATTTTTAATAGAGCTTGAGTAAGATGTAACAAAGCAAGATGGACTAATTTTTGTTGCTTTGTTATACAATTATATCTTTCATATAATAACTGATCCAGTAAGGTAACACATCTTTAGATGAAATGAAAATTATGACAAATTGCTCATGTTAACATTAAAAAGAAGTGGTTTCTTGACTGGACTATTACTTCAAAAAGTCCAACTTATACTGCAGTTCATCTTACCCTTGCAATTTCAAACAAACAACCAATTAAAAAAAAGGAAAAAAAGCAGACAGACTTGGACATGACAGCCAACTCCAGCTCCAGACTCTGTCTACCATTCTGTAAGGAAAAAAGCAGAAAAGTACCTTTCGGATGTAGTTGCTCCTATGCCCTGTCAGACACACACTCGGACACTGAAACACTAAAATAATCCCAAGATGATCAGCAGCTCTGCTGCCTAGTCTACTTTTTTTTTTGTAACAACACTGATAAAGTCAAACAAGACAGGGAAAGAAAAGAACAGTGGAGATATTTGACCAAAAAAAAAAAAAAATGGCCCAATTACCACAAGTTCATATCTTACCCAAGGACTTAAAAGGAGGACCTCCTAGGCTTGTGAATCAGAGCCTGGTTAGGGGCTGACTGTCATGTACTCAAGGTAACGTCATGTCCAGCACTATATCCCACTAATTCTTGGGGAGCTGGGCATCAGCCAGCATAGTATGGGTTCCTCTTTCATGTATCCACCAGCAATGAAGTAGTATGTGGCAAAGCAAATGTATATTGAATTTTTCATTGCTCAGATTATTTATCATCAGAGATTTCAGATCTAACCTTATTTTTAATTGCTAGATTTTATTGACTGCAAGCTAATTTTATGGATACAGAAACTCTCAAAAACCTCCACATAGTGTAGGAAATATAAATGATAAAAGAATACCTTATTTTTCAAAGTGGCAGCAAAAATAAAAAAGTTGTGTTATGGTCAGATCT